>CM021249.1:15025446-16482162 GCA_010577795.1 Isatis tinctoria | reverse complement strand
TGTATATTCTAACCTAAAATCTAAAATATTTTTAATAAATCCATTATCTACAAAATTTATATGAAAAAATATTTATTGAATCTTATCTTTATTTTTCTATATTTTTCGGATTTTTTCAAATTTTAAAATTTATTTTTATATATTTTTGAAAATTAAATAAGAGCAATAAAGTCTAATGTTGTCCAAAAAAAGAAAAACATAATGGGACAATTTGATTTTCAATCTATCTTTAGATAAATCTCCCATTTAAAAATTTGCTTAGGATATTATAAATGTCACATCTGTACTACTCTATCTGAATCCCTCTTCCTTTTCTTGGTCTCTTTTTTCTTTATCTCATCATAAATAAGGTTTAGCAAGTCTCGGTACAGCCAGGAATCAGTGACAGCTATATTTAGGAAATTTTCTTTACTTGTCCTAGGCCAAAAACGATCTAACAGCCTATAGTTTTGCTCCTGGAGATACACAAAAGTTTTCACAAAGACGGTATATCCACTCAACACAAAGATGTTTTGAGGAGGATGCTTCAGAGGGTCTGCTACATGATCTTATATCTCTGTTAAGATAATAACTTAGCCAGCCCCATCTTTTTTGGGATTTATAGGATCTGAAACATTAAAAAATAAAAAGTCAGATTTATCACTTACAAATTAAAGAATAAAAAAATCAGAAAATATGAGATACACTTACAAATTCTCATGTCTCTTTATTCAATGTTTGGCATCTTTGCTAAAGAAACAAATGATATCGTGTTGCACCATTGTTTCAACAAAAATAATTTAAAAAGAAACTAATTAATGATCTATCAAAATATGTGACTTTGTGCTAAGTGACTACTACTTAAAAACAGACAAAAAAATTTCTATGTATAAGAAAAGTACAACTTCCAAAAATAAAAACTTCTAATAAGAGACAGTAAGTTTAAGACTTGAACCAAATTTTTAGATAACATAATGACGTTTCTAAAAGCGTGGAAACAAAATTCAAAGGTTAAAAACGATTTAGACCTAGCTTTAACTATTATCAACGGTCTCAACTCGTCATTAATAGTTTACAAGGGGTAGAATTGATATCGGTTTTATATCCAAAAAAATAAAATTAATTTAGTAGTAAAAGAGCCTAAATTCAAACATACTAGTATCTTTTTTTCTTTTTCAACTGCAAGTATCTTTTATTATATCTAAGTACGTGTAAGAGAATTTGTGCCCCAAAGAAAACAAAAGGATCAACCCAAAAAACTCAAAAGATGGATAATCAGAGGAGACAAATTCTAGAAAATACAAAGACATCGAAGGTCTACAATAGTTGAAAATAGTGGTGATGTATTGTACATTAACCTAACTAACCATATCTCGGTACCATGAAACAAACTGCTTACACATAGTGAGAATATTCTGTTACGTAAGCCAAAAAATAAAATAAATAAATTTTCTCCAATATATGTTCAAGGAAAAGAAAAAGGGTTCACGAGTTTGAAAATCCCAAAGAAAAAAAAAAGCTCAACAGGAAACAACCTTAGATTTATTTATTTATATTTTTTTCTCAGAAAGTTTTAAAGTTCAAAAATGAGAACAGAGAGAAAAGAGACATGAAGTGTGGTGGATAATGATATTCTAAAGTCTAAACACTCAAGCTGTCTGTTCCTAGAGAGATGCGTGGCCATCGTTATCTAATAAATACACTACACTACTAACTATCTACAATCTCATTATCAGTAACTTATTTGAATACTTACATTTCTGTCACATTAAATATTCTTCACCATCTTCTGTTCGATTCCCGATGCAAGAGAGAGAGAAGAGAAGGAAGAGGTAGAATTACAGAGATGTGAGAGAGAGAGAGAGAGAGAGAGAGAGAGAGAGAGAGAGAGAGAGAGAGAGAGAGAGAGAGAGAGAGAGCTAGTTCCAAACCATCTCATGTCTGGTAAAAAAAACTCATGAACCAAAGGCAGAAAGAGAAGTATCAAACACAAATACAAAAAATTGATAAAAACCATTCCTCTTAATTCCTTTTTATAAACTTTTTCTGTCAGTCACTTATCACTGTGTTGAAGAGGTGAACAAAAGGTTAAGCTTTAAGAAAAGAAGGTGTGTAAGCTTTTTTCTTACTACAAATGGGAAGAGACTGGAATAGACTCGGCGGCCACGGCGACGAATCAATCTCTTTCTCAAAGTCAAAGAGAAAAGCAAATGGATGCATGGCTGCTTTTTATCACTTATTTGATTCCCAACATTTCTACTTCCCTTCTTCTCATCATAAGCTCACCATTGATTCTCCTACAAGGTCAAAAGGTATTTGTTCCTTCTCTCTCATACATAAGGAGCAATTTTGAGAGATGACTAAAGCAAGAGATACTAAAAAGAAAAGCTGTTATGATTGTGAAATTTTCAGGCTTGATATTAGTAGAAGAGTCTCCACCATCAACAACCTACAAGGACAAACAAAGTTTGAACATTCCTGTAAGTCAATACTTTTGTTTACAAAAATAGATTTTTACTTTACTAATTTGTCTTGCTGCGTTTTATTGAGTTATAATATTTCTGATAATGACCTTCGAAAATTGTAGGTAAGCATGCGAGTTAAAACAGAGACAGGGACAATGAGTTCAAGACTCAGAGCTCTTGCGACAGATACTTCCACTTCTTCATCCGAAATCTGCAACTCACCAGGCAGCAAAACACCAAGCTTGGTGGCTAGACTAATGGGTCTCGATCTTCTTCCTGAGAAAACAGACCCAAATCTTCATACAATGGAACCAAGTCGTCTCACAAGCCATAGACTTTCCAAGAAAGGCGGGACCAGATCTTTACCTGAGAGCCCTAGAGTCTCCTCTGCTCGGAAATCTGATTTCGACATCCATCGCCTCTCTCTTCAACTGAACAGAGAGAACAAGCATGAGGAGTTTGGTTGTTCAAGGCTGAAACTGATGAAACAGCAAGATCAAGACCAGAATCGGAGTCCCAGAGATTACGCGAGGCAGATCGTAAAACAAATCAAAGAGAGAGTCGTCACCAGGAGAGTCGTCGTCGGTATGGATATAACAAACTCGCTGAAGAACAGAGAAGCAAGGCCACTACAAAACAGTAACGAGCTTAGAAGAGACACGACAATTACTTGCTCACCAAGAACCAGATTTTCAGATAAGGAGAACAGACAAAGAACCGTTCATAAACCTAATTCTTCTTCTTCTTTCAGACCAGAACAAACCACACAGAAGCCGAAGACAAAGCCAACGACGGTCATTCTTGTTTCCGTGTCAAAAGCCTCTGGAGAGAAGCAGAACCAGAAAAAAGCAAAACAAAAGGAACTCAGTCTGAGAACCATCAACAGGTGCAAGAAGGCGGAGAGCGAAGCAAGATTCTCTCCACGTCCTGTTAAGACTTCTCCGACAACAGAAAATCAAACCACGCAGCGACAGGGTTTCTTGTCTGAATCAACAACAGACCGTTGTATCAACCCTTTGAACAAGAAGAGATCCAAGAAAATCCCAAAGTCAAATGATCTTGACAACATCTCTGCCACTGAACCTCCTCAGAAACAGGTAATCTTGGTTCAAGTTCTTTTTTTCTTTTTTAAACACAAACATTTCAAGCTCTGATGAATCCGTTTGTCCTGTTTATATTCCAAAGAGAAACGAAACTGTAGGACACAAATCGATTAGCTTCAGTACAATGCACAAATCGAAAGATGCAGCCACCGTTTCTGCCTCTTCTTGCATCATTTCGGGAGGAATCAGAATCGACTCTGAGCAAGAATACATCACAAGAATCATGAAACTCGCGGGAATCAACACTGTCTCAACATCAACAACTCTCGATCCTTTCATTTTCCGACAACTAGAGAATTCAGTAGAGAATCAATCGGGACCATTGGCTTTACGTTGCAACCGAAGGCTCTTGTTCGATCTAGTGAACGAGATTCTGTCTGAAATATCGAAACGACGCCGTAACTATGATAAATCGGAGCTGATCGGCGAGCTCTGTTCCGTTGTAGCGAATTATCAGATTCCAGGGGATATCGCTTCAGTGGAGTTTGATCATCTTCTAGAGACGAAGAAGCTTGAAGAAGAAGAGATCATCGGAGAGATTGAGCGGGATATCATAGAAGCGCTCGTGCGAGAAACGGCGTCCGAATTGAATTTTCAACGAAGACGAACTGAAACGACGTCGGAGAGGAAACTGGGTCAGTAGGTGGTTTAATGTTGTGGGCCTATAAGGATTGTAAGTTTTTTTTTATACTTGGGCTGAGATGATTCGCGAGTAGTTAAGCACTAGGATAGTTTCTTTATTGGGCCATTTGTAATAATTTTGTAATTCTCATAGGCCATTAATCATTTATATCTTCTTGAAAAAGAAAAGAAAAATGAATCATTATATTGTTTTCTCTAGAAATTAAGAGGATATGAAAGTTCAAAAAATAATTAGCGCAAGTGTCATGAGCCTCTCGTGAAGTAGTTCATTCAACAAGAGTTATTTTTTTAGACTCTTTAAAATGAGCTTAATTAAGTACATTGTTATATTGTGACAAATGGAACATGATTTTTCTTCTCTATGATAATTATATATATATATATATATAGGTCCGGTCATGGATATATGCACTAGAGATCATGCTTCTAAGTTCTAACCCTGAAAAAATAACTAAATTTTCGGCCAATTATTGAACAAAAGATTCATCAGTTAGTTGGTTTCCATATGCATTAGTTAGTTTATTCTTCAAAGAGTTAAAGGGTTGGAATTGGAACCTCTTTATTTCATTTTATTAAACTTATGAAAAATATATTAGCTTATAACCCCATTATTTTTTCTTTACAGAATTTTGCGGACCGGATCTGCTATTCACAATGAACCAGTGTCATGCAAATTTACCATTTTGTATAAAAAACATAAATGATTAAATTTCTATACTTATACATAAACTATATTGTGTATTACTAAGAGCAGATTTGATTAATTTTTTTATCTACAGTAGGGACTTAGGAGTAAGGAGTAAGGGCACCAATCAATTAATGAGCACTGAGCTGTTATATTTACTTTCACAAAAGAAACAATTTTTTTTTCAACAAAAGAAACAAATTAAAATGGTGTGTTGTGTTCTATAAAAAAATCAACTGCTCAACTACCATTAAATCAAATCTTCAACAAAATTCTGAATATAGTAGAATTAAAACCAAAGAAGTAACTAAAGCTTACATCCATAAAGAAAAGCATAGTAAGTATACACTGACACATTATTTGAGTTTACACATAAATAAATGTGACTGAAAGACTATTAATATACACACCTTAATTGAGATAATAAGTAGCTAGAAATCAGGTTTAACGAACAAGAAAGATGTTATGGTCGGCTCTTTGGCAATCCGATAACTAGGTCAGTTTCCACATCCTCTTTCTCTTTGCTTCCTGATGGCATCCCCATTGGTCCTTCTCCAACCTGACATAAGAACAAGATAAATTATTTTCTCGACTTGGATTAATTAATAAGTAAAGAGAATAAAAGAGAGAAAAAGAATCATTTACTTATCAAATCCTCGTATATATAATTAAGTAATTAACCATAAAACAAAACAATTTGGGGGAAAATATATAGCAAATGCATAATATGTCATATCCAATTAATTTTCCCAGTACATAACTCAACTTGATTTTGTGATGGGTTCAATTACAGTGTGTAAATCAATTTGTACGTATTGATGACTCTATGTCTATGCACATATAGGTAATAGTGATATGACCATGTGGTACATACCCCTCCACAAAGCCTGACTCTCTCGTCCTGGAGCTCCCTCTCCTAATTTTCAAAGAAAGAGAGATCACTAAATATCACATGGCAAAGGACAAAAAATCCAACCAAAATCAAATTGTAATTATTCTAACCTTGGCTTTTAGTTTCTCTACCTCATCTCCATATAACTTAGTCTACCAATAATCCAACATAGGATCCAAAAGACAAGTAAGTGATCAGACAACGAAAGAAATTGACATCACATTTCATTTTAAATTTGAATATATATGTGTGTATATATATATATATTGTTTTCAGTAATGCATTTTTATCTCTTACCTTTCTTGATCTAATAATATGAAGGCTTCTCTCTATCTGTGTGGCTATATCCTGAAGTTCTTTCACTGAACAAGAAGCCAAACTTTGCCCCATCAACTTCCTATCAAAGCCACATTTTCAAAATCAACACAATTCCTTCAGGAAGCACTTGAAAATCAATTCTATTATTAAACAATGTAGAAAACATATATGCCAACTCAGATACAAACCGGTTATGAACTTCAAGGATTTCAATCTTTTCTACCATTGTCACCATTTCCCTCTTTAGTGCCTGTATTAGTGGTTGAACCAAGTGTCACAAAAAAAAATCAAATGAAATGTGACTGATGTAGTTTTCAACTTAGGTATGACATAATACAAAAGGCTTGTAAGTGATTTGATGAAACGTAAAAGTTAGAGAGAATTGGTGTATGAAACGAAACCTGCACGTATTGCTCAGTGGGGTGACTTTCTGCAACGAAGTACTCTCTTTTAAACTCGGAGTATCGCTTGATCGTCTTCTGGATACTAAGAGAATTTTCAAGACATTATGGTTCATTAGTTTGCGAGTTTTAGTTGGAAAATTTGTTTGGAAAATATGTGAATACTCTCTCCCTCGGTTAATCATACTCCATTTACGGCTCTTCATAAGTACATATGGATATCATACTAGACGTGTCTTATATTGATAAACTTGAATTTTCTAGGAATTATAAACCTCACTAGAAATGAATCAAAGTATCCCCAATTGACGATTTGATATGTTATGCAAATCATTCTTAACTGACCCTATGCATACATAGTGAGTTGTACGACCTTAACGAATTAGACCATAAGAAGCATCAAACAATTGGACACACTTGAAGAATCATATTAGACAAATTTATAACTTTGGGCATAACACTTCGAGCTGTTACATTTATACATGATTTGATTTGATTTATGTTCTTGATATTGAAAGTCATCTTGGACTAAAAAAAAGTTTGACACTTTGAGTTCCAACACAGATAAAAGGCTCAACATTCAAAAAACCGTATTTCTGAAAACCCTAATTAATTCATAGGGTAACCCTCATGTTGAACTATATATGGAAAAAGAACCTGAAGTTAAAACAGGAAATTATTGCCTAAAAAAACCTATATGAGAAATAAAATAAACTGAAATGTGAAAGAGGCATATTTGGGAAAATTTAACAACCGCAACTAGCTAGCTATAGGCAAAAATAAAAAGCAAAATCTTTCACCTGGAGATTAAGAAATCTCTAGTACTATTTGGTCAGAGAGATATTCAACTACACAAATACTCCGTTGACAACACATTTAACAGCATAAGAAATATACTGAAATGGTTTATAGATGGGAGTAATTAATCAAGCTGAAATTAAGAATCTTACTCGGAGCTGGCGAAATCATATAATCTTCCTTTCTGAGAGAAGATCATAGCTGCGACTTGAGCATCACAAAGAACAGAAAGCTCATGAGCCTTCTTAAAGAGACCACTTCTTCGCTTGGAGAACGTGACTTGTCTGCTTGTAGTGTTCTCGATCTTCTTGATCTCGATCTTTCCTCTCACCATTTGAACTTGTTCTCACAAAACCGAATCCCACGATTGAGATCTGTTAAGAGATGGAAACCCTAACTAAAGGTGAAAGACTTGCTTGTACTAAAACAAACAGATCACAGACACGAAACCAAAAGTCAAAATCAAGAAATGGTTTCTTGATCTGGAAAAGTAACCCCGAAATTAGTTCATGTGATAACTTAAGAAAAATCTGGGGAACTAAATAAATAACTCGCAAAGCCCGTTTGAGAGCTAGTTTTGTCGGGATTCGCTTCAAGAACCACTAAAGAAGACAAACTTGGATAGATAAGGAATAATTTACACAAGAAGGTAAAGAAAAGGCAATCAGACAAAAAAAGAAAGAAAAAAAATGGAAATTGAAATCCTAAAACAATTAACAAGAAAGCTTCGTGTTATCCTCTCCTTAGCTATTAGCGGAGGAGCGACAAACCCTAAATCTAATCTTTACTTTAAGGATAGAAAGAATCTTCCTTGTTTAATATGACTACTTCGATTAGCCCACGTAGGCTGCAAGAAGGGAAAATTTTACAAAAGAGGAACTTTTCTGGTTTTTAGAACGGACCGGATGAACCGGTCTAACGTGGGTCAATTAATTTATGGATTTTTTTGGGAAACTATAAGGAATATTTATTATTTGGACTAAATATATGTTTCTAGTCTAACGCCTTTAGGAAAAGGTTAGTAGAAACTAGCATTTTACCCCTTAATTTTTATCCTTTCACCTTTAAATTTTTTGATGATAGTATTTACATAAGATATATTTTTTGACATAAAATATTTTTTTATTAAATCACTTGCTCAACTTTATACATTTTTAGGGATGAATTTATCACTGTTCATATGAGACCCATAAATATTTTAATATTTTTTTTTGTGAACCCCATGCTATGAACCTCTAATGGAGATGATCTTACACCTTTTTCTTTATGTTTCTACTTCATCTCTTTACATATATTTGCTTCTTCTTTTTTTATGTTCGTGTCTAAATTTCGTTTAATGACATTTGATACAAAATTTTAGGAATTGCTTATCAATGTAGATGCTCAAACAACCGGAATCAGAACTTCACACATATCCATACGACCTATACCATTCATCTAGGACGCACCAAGTTCTCCCTGCTGAGATTAAACGTGTTTCAAGCGACCATTTACCATTTATGGCGCCAGCATAATAAATTGATACCTGCTTTTGCCAAAAATGAAAAGGGTAAATGGACATCATCTTTGATTGGCGTGACAATATGATCGTACAATATCATCAACTAATATATATCCACGTGGATTTTCCACTTTCCCACAAATCCAAAACTGAGATCTATTTAGCTGTCCTCTTGTTCGGTTGTCTAATTTGGCCTCTTGAGAACTAAAAAGTTCATATACTCAAGTGTTTAAGCTAAAACGACGCCAAATTCGACACAGTTTCTAGAGGAATAAAACCAAGAAAAGACGACATTGTTTTAGACTTGGTTAGTGGGCCGAGCATTTTTTCCAGCCAATGAACGTGGTCTTACTATTTCTAGTTATCTCTCAATCTGCAAGAAACAAAATGTCACATTAATTCCAAAAGAAAAATAAAGTGACAACTTACTTATACATGTCAAATTATTTCCAGTTTATACACAATAGATGGTCAAAGCGCTCAGAGAATTATAAACTAATTATTAGTATACAAACATCAACTCCAAGTTATAAAACTTAAGGAACGTGTAAAATATGTTATAATCGAGTCACGGGCAATCCAATAAATAGATCGGTTTCCACCTCTGTTGAATGTTTGGTTTTGCAACCACCTTCCGGTTCATCTTTCTCAGTATGAATTTCCTGAGAACAATGTATAAAATTGTTTTTCATAACATATATAAAACATGACATGAGTTTTGAAATGTGACATGAAAAGAGGCAAAAAATTTACACATAGACTTATATTACCATTTGCACAAGAAAGAAAAAAGAAAGACCAACACTAGTTACCTAGCTATGATTTTTTCTGTGTTTACTGTTGTACTTCCAAACCCCAAAAAAACCTTCTGTGATACAATCTAATTCGAAGAGAGTTCGCTATATATCATGAGCAATTCTAATATAGAGGAATCATATATTTAAACATAGCTTTAAAGCAACTGATGCGAGTACTAAGAAGAATCGTGATTAACCTATACGTGAGCGGGAAATTAGTGAATCGTGATTAACCTATACGTGAGCGGGAAATTAGTGAAACACAAGATCTTAGTGATGATACTGATCAAGCTCTAATGAAACTCAAGCCCTTCTATATAGAGGGTTATATACTTAAATCTGGTTTGAATTGTTTTAACCGCAAATTTTCTTGTTTCCATTTACATGACAATATATATAACTCTAGTTTTTTTTAAACAACATTTTTTAATTTCCATAATATACTTTTGCAAAATGCCAACTCAAATGTCAAAATCTAATGGAATATTTTTCTTCCGTTTGCACTTCGCGTTTCCGTTTACTATTCATTAACGATGGAGTTAAAGAAAACTCAAAAAAAAAAAAAAAATCAATGCCTGAATAGCGAATAGTATCAAACCAACCAATCTTTAAGTATACCATGATTTTTCTCATAAAACAGGTATAAAAAAATGCGATGAACTTTTTATGTATCCAAACTTCTTGCTAAGCGTTGAGATAGTTTCATGTGCAAGTGTGTGTTCATGCATCTAAAACATATTTAAGTTTCTTGTGTAGATGATTGTTTATTAAATTTATATCCCGTGATGAATTTATGTACGTATTTACCTGTTCACGTAGCCTTCTTCTCTCGTTCAAGAGTTCTCTCTCCTAGAATCAGATAAAGAAAGAACGATTAGAATGGCATGGTCATGACATATACAAACGATCCCATAAATTAAAATCTCTATCTCACTTGCTAAGTGAAATAAACTACCTTTTCTTTTAGCTTCCCTAGTTCATCTGCATATAACTCAGCCTACGTACCAAATTCAACAATCGAACCTGGTATTATTCCCATATATATACATATGTGTGTGTGTGTGTGTGTGTTTTGTAAGCTCAATCCCTTCTATATATATAGAGGCTCATATGTATGCAGACAGACTTAAATTGTTTTAACTGCAATATTTTCTTGTTTGCGTATACTTAAAAAAAAAAAATTGCTAGTTTTTCCAAAAGAGTAAATATGTTTTAGTTTGCATAATTTATTTTTGCAAAATGCAAACTCAAATGTCAAACACAAATGGAAGAACATTCTTCTGTTTGCAATTTGCATTTAGCGTTGAGGTTAACAATTATCAATGAAATTAAAAGCAAACCCAAACAAACAAGCAATGCCTGATAATTCTCAAACTAACCAATTTTTATATAAACCATACTTCTTCTCACAATAAAATTTTCTAAAATGAACTTTCAACGTATCTAAACTTCTTGCAATGTAGAGATTGAAACTATATAATGTGTATGTGTGTATCCTGTGATGATACGTATATACCTTTTCACATAGCCTTCTTCTCTCGTCCAAGAGTTCTCTCTCCTAGAATCAGATAAAGAATTAAAGATCAATAAAAATTGCATGGAATATGGAAAGTTGGAAACGATCCCATAAAATAAAATCACTATATAACTAACTATTTGAAAAAAAGAAGCTACCTCTTCTTTTAGCTTCCCTAGTTGATCTGCATATAGCTCAGCCTAGGTACCAATTAAATTCAACCAATGAAGCTAGTATTAATCCCATATATATGTATAGTGTGTGAGTGTGTTTTGTAACTGTACCTTTCTTGATCTGACAATACAAAGACTTTTTTCAATCTGAGTGTCTACCTCTTGAAGTTCTGCCACTGAACACGAACCCAAACCTTGCCCCATTAGCTTCCTTCAAATATAGTGGCATTCCAGTAGATTTTAGGATTGGAACCAAGTATGTTTAGATATAATAATGTTTAAAGAAACCGTAGAAATAGTGAGATCCGAACCGTTGGTGAACTTCAAGTTGATCAATCTTCTTTACCATTATATCCACTTCCTTCTTCAGCTCCTGCATACCCCAAAAAATGCCGAATACTTTAGTACATATCAGTTTTGTTTCATTAAAGAAGAAACTAAAATCAAGAACATGTATGCACGTATATAGAAAATGAACCTGCAAGTATAGTTCTACTTGGGGACTCCCTGGCACAAAGTAGTCATTACTGTACTTGCGATACCTTTCTATTGTCTTCTCCATCCTAGAAAGTTAATTCACAGGAGATCTTCAATAATAGTGGTTATAATACTTCCTTTATCAGCGATTATTATAACATTCTCCAGATGAAATATTATGGACTTAGTTTTTACATCAAATGAATAGTACGAGAGTAACACTAGAGCTGAATTAGAGAATAAAAGAATCAATGGAATGAGAAAATCGTAATTTGAATAAACTTAAAAGTAGGAGTGTATTAAATAAATGAAAAAGTTAAAATGCAAAACAAAACCCTACTAGTTAGTAAATGAATGAAGTTTTTGTCAAACACGTTGTGGGTACGGATATATGAGCTAATTAGAAGATTGGCGGAATAGTCAGCTAAAATAACAACACTGAGTAAAGTTTTTGCGAATTAATTATAAAACGCTCAAAACTAGTTTTAGCAGATTAATGAGGGTTTGTCATATTTTCAAAGTTATGTTAACACATTTGTAGTATACCGTGGAATCCTTTTTCAACAACATAAGACCTGAAAAGTAATATACCATTATCACTAAGTATATACATATGTGCTGAAGTTATTAAACTCACTTATTATGTTTCACCTTTTATCATGCATTACGCGTAATATGTTGTAAATTCTATGTATACGGTAAAATCATATTTTGAAAATTTGAAAAAGTTACAAAACCATTCAGATGAACATCTCAAAACAATACATAATTATACGGACTACTATGATTGTCAATGGAGATTAGATAATTAAACTTAGATAACTAATTTGGATAACATCATATGTAACTGAATCTGTTTTCTATTCACCAAATCTAGTGACGGTTTCTGCACAATGGATTTGTTTCGTTGTTATTTATTAAGCACGGAATGCAAATTAAAACAAAGGAATTTATAACACTAACCACTATATATTAAATTTGGTGGCTATGGAAGCTAGCACAAAATTGTATATTCATGTAAGAAAATCTAGATAAAAAGTTTGGGATCCCTGAGAGAAAATTTCAGATACTTTATCATGCAGAATATATATGATTTTCTGTTCTTACAAGGTAATTATGCGGTCGGATTTTTTTTTAATATTCTAAATAAGATGTCGAGTGGGTATCAGTTTAAGTTCCAAGGTATACGAGGTTCACTGTTCAAGAAACCTCTTTTTTAAAAACCCTAATCCACTTGCTCGTGCTTGAAGAACAACAATTTATTCAAACTTTCTAAGTATGCAGTTACAAATTGGGATCCTTAAGTTTTAAGTTCGTCAAATAAAATCCAGAAGTACTGAAAACAGGACCAATTAAAATTAAAATATAATAAAAACTCATTTTTTTCAGAAAAGTCAGAAACTAGCTAGCAAAAAAAAGTACAGATCTTTAACTTGTGTATTGCAAAATCACTTAGCAAGAAAGAGATAGAACTGTTCACTACAGGTTTGCGTTGACCAAAAAAAAAAGACATGTAAATTTTGAAAATAATTAGATAAAAGAATCTTACTCGGAGCTGGAGAATTCATATAATCTTCCGCTCTGAGAGAAGACAATGGCGGCGACTTGAGCATCGCATAGGACCGAAAGCTCATGAGCCTTTTTAAAGAGACCACTTCTTCGCTTAGAGAACGTGACTTGTCTGCTTGTCCCGTTCTCTATCTTCTTGATCTCGATCTTTCCTCTCACCATCTTCCTGCAACACTATATCTAAGATTCAGATTGAAACCCTAACTAAACCTAAAGACCTTGCGGGGAAATGAAATTTCTTTCGGAAAAAAACCAAGAAATGGTTTCTTGAGAAACGAGGGATTCAAAAGCTAGAAGTCAAAGTTGGGGAAACTGAGGAAAATGCAGGAAACTGAGGAGATTCAAACCAGATTTGTTTAGATTAGCTTCAAAAACCCCAAAGAACATAATTTTTTCCAGATGTAAATCAGCCGACAAAATTCCTTTTTATTTTTAGATGAGGAATAATTAGCAGAAATAAAATAAAGAACATAAGCATAAGATTGGTGGAAAGCTAAACCCTATGAGTAAAATTTCAGAAAGAGACATGATCTAGATCTTATGATGCTCTGTGTTCACCTCCGTGTCTTTGTACAGGAGCCACAAACCCTAAAGTCTAAGCTTTGCTTTTTGTTCTGATTATTTGGACAGAGAAAAGGAAAAAAAAGGGAAGAGTGGAGATTTTTATTTTCTTCTTTTGGTGATACTAGCTAGTTGGATTAATAATTGATCAACAACAGAACAGAGAAAAAAAAAACAAATGAGTCCAAGGTTCTGATTAAAGAAATGTCCATGACTTTATCTGTTTTTGGTAACATTAAGAATTGAAAGCAGAAGGAAATAGCGAATTTACTAGAAAGAAAGGTATTTCAAAAATAATTGAGAAATATAAGGGATTAAACAACTAGAAATGGAAATACTTAATTTGTGCTTTTGGGAGAAGAGTGGGTGGAATAATAATAGTACATCGAAAAAGAATAGTGTTCTTCGATAGGGGTGTCGACATCATCGTACGACTACGTGCAGTATTAGCCATTTGTATTAAGACACGTATTGTTTTCACTTTCCCTAAATCATAGTCAGCTTCAGTGCAATGCGACCTCGTCTTTCATAGATTACACACAGATTCTTTTTTCCTCTTTTACTCGGTTAGTTGTTAACTTGTTATGTTTAGTAATATTCCTCTTTTCTGTTAAAAGAAAAATCATAGAGTGTGTGTCGATACATAAGAAAAAGTGGAATAAAGTAAACTTGTATTGTGTCCAAAATCTAAATCCGTGACAAGGGAATATGATGTCTTCTTTCTTCAATTGTTTTTGTTTTTTCTTTTTTTTTTTTTTTGTCGTGGGAGTACTCTTTATCAACATTCCTTCTTTATGTATACATTTAATTCATAACACATTTTGATTGTTCTAGGAGAGTCATATATTACACATTCTTAATTTTGGATATGAATACATGATGTTAAATTAGTCTATTTGTAGATTAAAACCCTGTTGTTTTTGGGAATACATAATGACTAGGTAATAACCCGTGCCTTGCACGGAGTAAAATATCTATACAAATATTTATCAGATATAATTTTATAGTCATTTATATTAGATCATATAATTTTAATATACCCAATTATAATATATTATTTATTTCTGAATTTATTATTAAACTGATATCAATAGACATAAATATAATTTCAATATGTTTATGTAATTAAAAGTGTGGTTAATTTTTAATTGAAAGATTTGCTAAAATGGGTCAAAAAAATGGAACACTTGTCCCTTTACACTTTTTGGAAGTATGATTTGTCCTATTACACTTTACTTATTTTTTTATCCTATTATAACCCTAAAAATAAATTATTAATTGAAAACCAAATTATTTCTTCCCTTTTATTTATTTCCCTCCCTTCTCTTTATCAATTAAAAACTAAAAAATTCCTTAATCTTTCTCTTTCTTGAATATTAAAATAAAAATAATATTATTTATTTTTCACAACACATCTTTAATTTTTCAAAATCCCATTATATCCCTCTTTATATAAATTTTAAAAATAATTGAATTAAGAAATTAATAGTTTATATATAAAAATAATATTTTTCTAATAAAACTCTCTTTTTGAAAATAGAGAATATATTTTTTGGATACTAAAATAATAAAAATATAGTATTTATATTTTATAATTTTTTACTTAAGAACAATAATCATGAAATAAATAATAAATAAAATTAAAGTTATTTATTTTTGTTATAATTTTAGATTTTTAAGTTGGAAAAGAAATTAATTAAAAAGATTTGAAAAGTTACAGTGAATATTTTGTTACCATATTTCCTAGATTTTTTTAGATTATCGTAGAATATGTATTCTACCAACGGTAGAACATAGAAAGAATGGTGGAAGTTCTATTCTACGGATAGTAGAACAAAGTGGTAATAGTAGAATATAAATTCCACACTTCGTAGAATACAGAAGAAACGGTAGAAAATGTATTCTACCAAATCTGACTGAACCGTAGAACGTAGAGAAAATAGTAGAATTTATATTCTACGATTGGTAGACTATAGAGAAAACCATAAAAACTATGTTCTACGATCGGTAGAAGATATAGCAAGCGGTAGAAAACATATTCTACCAGTCCGTTGACGGTAGAATATGAATTATACAGTTGGTAGAATAGAAAATTATCTTTCATTTTAAAAATTAATTTTCGAAAAAAAATGTTAATATAATCTCATAAGTGTATATTCTATTGTTTTGATTTTTCTTATATTTTCTGGATTGTAAAAGTATTTATTTTTAATTTATTAGATTTATTTGAAGGGCAATGTAGTCAAATTTTTATAAAAATAAAGAAATGTGTATGTGGACAAATGTTCTATTTTTTTTTACCTATTTTGTCAAATCTCCCTTTTTAATTCATATTATTTAGGTAAGTTTAAAAATGAATAATTTTTATTACCATAATTTTAATATTGATTGATATCAATATAAATCAAATATTTTGATGCTGGTTTATTTTAGGAAATAACTGAAATCTTTGAATTGTTTTAAATACAATGGAAATTATAATAACTGTAGTTATATATAATAAATATATCTAGTAATCATGGTAAGTTGATATAAATGTGTAATTTTAATTTAAATATTGAAATTGCCTGTAAGTTTCTTTTAAATAAAATAATATATACTATTTTATTATATCATAGTTTTATTAAATAGAATATTAATAAAGTAAAATGATTCAATTAAGTAAAAGGATTTATAAGTTTTATGTTAAATTTATTATAATTATATGAACAATAAAACAGTACAAATAAATAATATAAATTTAAATAAATAAAATATTATAAAGTGATATAATCATTATTTTAATTAATAAATATAAAAACAAATAATTTTATACTGGAAGATAATATATGTTTTTCATGTAAAAGTTATTTAATAAACATTAAATATATAATTAATGTAAAATTATTTGATTATATTGATCAAATACATAATTTAACTTATATGTTTTATGAGTTAATGAATATATAACATGTATTTTAATTAAAGTCTATGAGATGTACCATAGTTTGTGTTATGTAATAGTGATAATAAATAAATTAATATAAGTGATAAAATGACATATGACATTATATGTAATCTGTCTGTTATAATTGTATGAATCAACTCACAGTTATGTTAATAAAATCATATGAAAATTTAATAATGGCATGAAATGTAATTATTCTAGTAAGAAAAGGGCTTTTTAATTTGTATCTTGAGAATGCATGTAGAGCTGACACCTCAGCATGACAATCATGTAATAAACGGGAAAAATGGATTTCAAATCCTCAACTCTTCCAAAAACGCTAAAAAAACCCATCAAATATAGTGGTATAAAAAAGTCTACGATTTTTGTTGACTTTTTGTGAAAATAAGAAAGAAGCGTTGACAACACCGATTTAATCCCACCCTTAATTTCCTTATTACACCGTTTAAGTGGGTTAACCACTCCGTTACTGTTTCCGTCAGAATTAAACAACAACGTTTTGGTTTCTATTTAAACTGAATGAAAACGTCAAAAATGGGATTCGAACCGGAGACCCCTTACCCAGATACCATGCTCATTAAACCATTGTGCTATTGTAACTCATCGAACATTTAACGAATCCTAATTAATTTGAATAGACTTTTCAACTTTGTAAAAATAAAACATAAAAAATTATTTATATTTAAATTGATTTACATAAAACATAAATAAATTTTTTAAATTTAAAATTTATTAAAAATTTTAGTTTTTTCAAAATCAATTATAAAATTTAAAAATAAAACATAAAATATTTTTTAGAATTTTTAAATAAATTATTTAACATTTTTTTAAAAAAACATTAAATTTTTTTATGTTTTATTTTTACAAATTTACAAATTTAAATTGATCTAAAAAAATTTAAATAAATTTTAAAAAATTTATTTATGTTTTATTTTTAAACATATTGCCAAACACCTAAAAATCAGTTAGCAAACAAATTTGTAAAAATAAAACATAAATAAATTTTTATGTTTTATTTTTAAATTTTGTAATTGAATTAAAAATTAAAAATTTTAAAATTGATTTATGTTTTTTAAATTCGCCACTATAATTTTTTATGTTTTATTTTTACAAAGTTGAAAAGTCTATTCAAATTAATTAGGATTCGTTAAATGTTCGATGAGTTACAATGGCACAATGGTTTAATGAGCATGGTATGTGGGTAAGGGGTTCGGGTTCGAATTTCCTTTTTGACGTTTTAATTCAGTTTAAAACGAAACCAAAACCACGTCGTTTTAATTCTGACGGAAACAGTAACGGAGTGGTTAACCCCCTTAAACGGTGTAATAAGGAAATTAACGGTGGAATTAAATCGGTGTTGTCAACGCTTCTTTCTTATTTTCGCAAAAAGTCAACAAAAGCTGTAGACTTTTTTATACCACTATATTTGACGGGCTTTTTTAGCGTTTTCTGAAAAGTTGGGGATTTAAAATCCATTTTTCCCTGTAATAAACACATGACATTTAGGTTATTCATTTAAAATGATCCTCAAATAATATATAGGGGATTCGTTAGGGTTTGTATCTTTTCCAATATTAGATGGTTAATCATTATTGTAAACAGTTGATTAATTAGCTTCTCTAATTATGTGTCTATAGCGGGAGAAGAGATTATTCATACCTCAAATTTCTTCAAGTTTCGCGATTAATACATAAATTTAATTGCCAAATATACATATCCATCTATTTATTTATTATTAAGTTTATATATCTAAATTTAAAATTTTTGGCTAATACAATTATATAAATCAATTCAAATCATTGTCATAAATCAGCTGCCTCATAACTGCCACATCATCAAAAAATTTAAAAAATAAATATAAAAAATTACATATATGTTTATATTATACTATGCATGTTTTTACTTTTAAATTTCTATTCTAATGTTAAATTTTTAAATTTTGAATCTGCTATTATTTACAACCTTACAAATATTTTGCATAATCTCTGGAATTTTTTTTTATTGTGTTTATTTGTAGATCGGCCCATCAGTGTTTACCATTCTATCATTTACTACACAGAAAACAAGCATGGATGGGATACAAAATGCAAAGAAGCAATAAGGCCAATATTTCATTAGGCTATGTCTGTGTGGCTGCATTGTTGAAAGAAAGTAACTAAGAACAATATAGCAAAGTCTCGTATATAAAGTTACTTAGGTATTAATTCATAGAACTCACTCCGATCCAGGACATAATTTCCTCCAGTGATAAAAGATATGGACCTTGTTACTTATTAGCAATTGATCATGAGTTGGAAATTTATGTCAATATGATGTTATATGCAATTCTATTTTTTATTTGAAACATTTTACTTATTCGCATATGTGGAGAAGGTAGATAAAAAATAAGTTCTGAAATTAAGTCTAGAATAAAATCGTACGTCTGTTGGAACTTTTCGTTTTTTTTTTTTTTGGCACAATACTTTTTGTGTGGTTTAATCTGCATTTTGATGAGTTATAGTTTGGATGAACAAATAATGAAAATGGAAAATGGATAGCTTCTTCGCTTGGCGCGACAAAATCATCGTACAGTATCATCAAATAATATATATCCATGTGGATTTTCCACTTTCCCGCAAATCCAAGACTGAGACTAGCTGTCCTCTTGTTTGGTTGTCTAATTTGGCCTCTTGGCTCTTGATAATTAAAAAGTTCATATACTAGTATATCAAAGCGACGCCATGAGTACTCACTCATGTGTTTGAGCTAAAACGATGCCAAATCGACACATTTTCTAGAGGAATAAAACCAATGGCGACAATGTTTTAGGCCTAGTTTGTGGGACGAACATTTTTTTTCCAGCCAATGAACATGGTCTTACTATTTCAATGGCTCTCGATCTGCATAGAGAAAAAATGACACATCATTTCCAAAAGAAAAACTAAAGTGACAACTTATACATGTCAAATTATATCCAGTTTATATACAAGAGATGGTCATAGCCCTCAGAAAATTATAAGCTAATTATTAGTTTACAAACATCGGAATCCAATATCCAAGGTATATAAAACTACGTGACATGTTATAGTCGAGTCACACGCAATCCAATAAATAGATCGGGTTCCACCTCTGAGGAATGTTTGGTTCTGAAACCACCTTCGGGTTCACCTTTCTCGGTATTTAAGGTTACTGGCAGCACTGGCCGTACCATCCTTTCTCTGATTTCCTGAAACAAAATATAAAGTTATTTTTCATAACATGTATGAAATATGAAGGCAAAGACAAACGCTATAGAAAATTAGCAATATACAGAACAAAAATAATATTGCTATGGTATATACATTTACACATTGATCTATTACTATGTTTTGTGTTTGTATGTTGTAATTTATTAATTTAACCGAACTAAAAAAAAAAAAAAAGAGCGTTCGTGATACAATCTAATTCGAAGAGAGTTATCTATATGTCATAAGCCATTCAGATATAGAGGAATCATATACCCGTAACCCTACCATAACTTTAGAGCAACTAATTGATGCGAGTACTAAGAGGAATCGTGATTAACCTATATAGAAGAGTCAAGATTGGGAAATTAGTGAAACTCATGCTCTAAAGCCCAAGCCCTTCTCTATATATAGAGGCTCATTAAATCGGGTTTCAATTGTGTTAACCGCAATATTTTTTTTGTTTGCGTTTACATGACAAAATAATATGGACAATTCTCAAAAATACCACACTTTCATGTTTTTGTGACAAAAATACCACATCAAGATGAAAATGACAAAAATAACATTTATTGGAGAGAAAAAAGACTATTATACATTTATTTTCATATGTTTCTTCTCAATCCCTTAGACCTAAACCCTAAAACCCAAAATCTAAACCCTAACTAATGACTTTTGGACCCAAATTTATTAGTTTAATAATCTTTAAACCATTAAATAAATGTTATTTTTGTCATTTTCACTTTGGTGTGGTATTTTTGTCACAAAAACATGAAAGTGTGGTATTTGAGGGTATTTCTCAAATAATATTGCTAATTTTTCCAAATAGTAAATATTTTTAGTTCGCATAAAATACTTTTGCAAAATGCAAACACAAATGGAAGAATTTTCTTCGGTTTGCAATTTGCATTTAGCGTTGAGGTTAACAATTATCAATGAAATTAAGAGCAAACCCAAATAAACAACCAATGCCTGCTAGTTCTCAAACTAACCCATATTTAAGTAAACCATGATTCTTCTCACAAGAAATGTCTAAAAAAGAACTTTCTACGTATTTTGCAATGTAGAGATTCAAACTATATAAGTTTCAAGTGTATGTGTACCCTGTGATGATACGTATTTACCTTTTCATGTAGCCTTCTTCTCTCGTCCAAGAGTTCTCTCTCCTAGAATCAGATAAAGAATTAAAGATCATTAAAAATTGCGTGGAATATATAAACGGTCCCATAACATAAATCTCTATATAACTAACTAATTGACACAAAAAAAACTACCTTTTCTTTTAGCTTCCATAGTTGATCTGCATATAACTCAGCCTACGTACCAAAATCAACCAATGAAGCTGGTATTGCACTCATTGTATAGTGTGTGTGTGTTTTGTAATTGTACCTTCTGACAATACGAAGGCTTTTCTCAATCTGAGTGACTATCTCTTGAAGTTCTGCCACAGAACATGTACCCAAACCTTGCCCCATTAGCTTCCTTCAAATATAGTGGCATTCATAGTAGATTTTAGGATTGGAACAAAGTATGTTTATATATAATGTTAAAGAAACCGTAGAAATAGTGAGATCCGAACCGTTGGTGAACTTCAAGTTGATTAATCTTCTTTACCATTATATCCATTTCCTTCTTCAGCTCCTGCATACCCCAAAAAATGCCGAATACTTTAGTACATATCAGTTTTGTTTCATTAAAGAAGAAACTAAAATCAAGAACATGTATACACGTATATAGAAAATAAACCTGCAAGTGTAGTTCTACTTGGGGCCTCCCTGGCACAAAGTACTCATTACTAAACTTGCCATATCTTTCTATCGTCTTCCCCATCCTGAAAAGGTAATTCACAAGAGATGGTTCTTCAGTAGTGGTGGAGATGCTTCCTTTATGGAACAATGATGATAACATTCATGATGAGATGAAGTATTATGGGCTTAACTGCTATGTTAGATAAATAGTATAATAGTTATATAGCTGAACTGAGGAATATATATAGGAGAATCGACAAAATGATTTTTTGAGTAAACTGAATAAACTTAAAAATAGAATTATAAACAAATGAAAATTTATAACGCACAAAAAAACGATTATCTAATAGATCATTGAAGTTTTATCTAAATCAGTTATGGGTTTGACTGTCAGCTGAAGATTAACAAAATAGTGGAATGTTCGAATATTATGAATATTGAATAGGGTTATTTTTTAACATACTTGTAATATATAGCAGAATTATGTTTTCAAAACGTAAGAATGTGAAATACGGTTTACCACTACACGGCAAAAAGAATAAAAACCACATATTATTTTTTTCACTTTTTATTACTACATACAATATATTGTGAATTGTATGGGTATCACTTCATAGTACATACGTATGTGTGAACTTTCTCAAATATATATATACATAATGATACGGACTAACATGATTGTCTATGGAGATTTGATTATCTGGATAGCATTATATGTAATTTGAATTCGTTATTCTATTCACCAAATCCAATGATGGTTCTGCACAAGGGTTGTTGTTAAGCACGGATTGCAAATTAACACAAACGGAAATTATATCAAGGATAATGTATCTATGCAAACTACCACACAATTGAATGTGCATTTTTTTTTAATTGAATGTGTATGAAAAAAAATACGGAGAAAAAGTTTGGTATCCCCGAGAGAAAATTTATAATCTTTTCTCATTTAAAGAAAAAAAAAAACAAATCCGACACTGTCGCCATAGTTACATATATATATATATATATAATACTATATGATATTCTGTTCTACAATGTAATATAGCTATACTGTCGGATTCATTTTATTCGAACTAAGATGCCAAGTGGGTATCAGTTTAAGTTCCAAGGCATACGAGGTTCACTGATCAAGAAACCTCTTTTTTGAAAACCCTAATCCACTTGCTCGTCCTTGAAGAACAAACCTTTGGTTAAACTTTTTAAGTTTGCAGTTTATTGGAGTTTTAGCTCATTAAATAAAATCAAGAAGTGCTAAGAGAAGAACAATATAGAATTAAAATGTGATAAAAATGATTTTTGGGAATAGTCAGAAACTAGTTACCAAAAACAAAAACAAAAGGCAAATCTTTAATGTATTGCAAAATCACTAGGTACGATTTGGACAGAAAGAGATAGAGCTATTCACTACAGAAGTTCTAGGCACTCAATTTATCTATATGTAATAATGTAAATAAGACGTACGTAAGGAAATTTTGAAAATAATTAGATAAAAGAATCTTACTCGGAGCTAGAGAATTCATATAATCTTCCGCTCTGAGAGAAGACAATGGCGGCGACTTGAGCATCGCATAGGACCGAAAGCTCATGAGCCTTCTTAAAGAGACCACTTCTTCTCTTAGAGAACGTGACTTGTCTGCTTGTCCCGTTCTCTATCTTTTTGATCTCGATCTTTCCTCTCACCATCTTCCTGCAACACTATATCCAAGATTCAGTTTGAAACCCTAACTAAACCCAAAGAGTTTGCGGGGAAATGAAAATTCTTTCGGAAAAAACCAAGAAATGGTTTCTTGAGAAACGAGGGATTCAAAAGCTAGAAGTCAAAGATGGGGAAACTGAGGAAAATGTAGGAAACTGAGGAGATTCAAAACCAGATTTGTCTAGATTAGCTTCAAAAACCCCAAAGAACATAATTTTTTCCAGATGAAAATCAGCGGACAAAATTCCTTTTTATTTTTAGATGAGGAATAATTAGCAAAAATAAAATAAAGAACATAAGCATAAAATTGGTGGAAAGCTAAACCCTATGACTAAAATTTCAGAAAGAGGCATGATCTAGATCTTATGATGCTCTGTGTTCACCTCCGTGTCTTTGTACAGGAGCCACAAACCCTAAAGTCTAAGCTTTGCTTTTTGTTCTGATTATTTGGACAGAGAAAAGGAAAAAAAAAAAAAAGGGAAGAGTGGAGATTTTTATTTTCTTCGTTTGGTGATAATTGATAATAATTGATCAACAGTGGAACAGAGAAAAGCAAAAAAAAAAAAAACAAATGAGGCCCAGGTTCTGATTAAAGAAATGTCCATGACTTTATCTGTTTTTGGTAACATTAAGAATTGAAAGCAGAAGGAAATAGCGAATTTACTAGAAAGAAAGGTATTTCGAAAATAATTGAGAAATATAAGGGATTAAACAACTAGAAATGGAAATACTTAATTTGTGCTTTTGGGAGAAGAGTGGGTGGAATAATAATAGTACATCGAAAAAGAATACTAGTGTTCTTCGATAGGTGTGTCGACATCATCGTACGACTACGTGAAGTACTAGCCATTTGTATTAAGACACGTATTGTTTTCACTTTCCCTAAATCATAGTCAGCTTCAGTGCAAACCTCGTCTTTTATAGATTACACAGATTCTTTTTTTCCTCTTTTAATTACTCGGTTAGTTGTCATGTTTAGTAATATTCCTCTTTTCTGTTAAAAGAAAAATGATAGAGTTTGTGTCGATACATAAGAAAAAGTGGAATAAAGTAACTTGTATTGTGTCCAAAATCTAAATCCGTGATAAGGGAATATGCATGGTGTCTTCTATCTTCAATTGTTTTTTCTGTTTTTGTTTTTTGTTTTTTTTTTGTCCTGGGAGTACTCACTATCAACATTCCTTTATATATACATTAGGGATGGCCCGCGCTACGCGCGGGTTTTTTATATTATTTTATATTTTTATTGGATTATTTTTTTCTATGGTTTTAAGTTGAACTACGTTAGAAGGAACAGCTTTAGATTTGCAGGACGTTTGATTACTGTGGAAGGCTTTGATTTCGATTATATAATGTTTTTACACGTCCTTGAAAAAATAAACATAGAAGTTTAACAAATCTTATCTATGAGGGATTTCGAACTATATAAACTACTCTTTTATGAAACTCCTATGTATTTTCGAACTATATAAGCTACTCTTTTCGTTTGCCTCTCATCTTCGGACGTAATCTTCATTCAGACAAAATCTTTTGAAGTTAGAGTAGAAAAGGAAACAAACATCTCTGGGCAACTAAGAGATGTTTATTTTACTCTTTTTGTTATGCTTTGTTTGATATTTGTCAATTTTCAATGGTATATGCAAATACGATAATTATTGTACATATTAAGTTGGAAATATATAACTTTTTTACACCAAGATCGAATGCAATTCCAGGTTCTAAGTGCAGCCCACATTAACCAAGAAATGACTAAAAGCTAACATGAACAACAATATAAACGTACATCAGAAGTTGGAGTTCAGACAATGTCTTAGTTCCTCTCTTCTCCGAAGAATCAAGTGGAATGGTGGTCTAGGAATCCTGATGACACACACACATGATTACCATTTGAAGTTGAACACGAACAAAACAAATAATCAAAGCAGAAAATGTTAAGTTTAATAGTACATTCGAATTCGAGAGACACTTAAAACCTCCACATGTAACATTAAAAATTTCTTCTCAAGTACCAGCCGATTACGTCTTCCTTTGCATTGTAGAAAGTAGATTCCGGGGTCCTCGAGAACAACTACATCTACATGTGTCCTTTACTCTCGGCTTTCTTAAATACTCTTGTAGATTTATCTGTGCATGTAAACATGGGATTAACTATTTTCACTAAACACTTTAGCCATAAGGTAATATTGGCATATATGAACGCAAAACGACATACCCAAAGCGAGGAGAGTTTTTCTATTTCTCTCCACCTCCTGTAATTCCAAAAGTCAAGAGCGAGTAGTTGAATCAGTTTTAACTTTTGATAGATTATGGGTTTTTTTTGGTATTAAGCAGAAAAAAATACAAAGAAGATGTAAATGCACAATGTCTTTCTGACCTGAACAATCAGCTGCCATGAATTCCTGAGACTTCAGCATCCGACTTGACGCCACCATTTGTTCTACAAACAACCTAGAACGTTAGATTTCCGAAACTAACAATGAACTATATTTTGTATGTGTTTCTTTAACCAGTAAGTGAAAGAGTAATATTCAAAAGAACACTGTAAGGGAATACACAGCTTCCTACATAATCTAACTTCCAGTATAAACTTTTGAAAGATATTAGCTATAGTGAAAATAATGACTTTTCAAGACTGAGACACCAATAGCATCCGTAGAAGTGTTTTATTTCCTTCTGCACTCAGTCACCTATCTACCCCAGCGTAATTAGATGGAAATAATTAATTACAAACAGTAGAAGTATCATGAGGAAAAAAAAGCTTCTAAGTTTAGCTTTGGCTTAAAAGATTCTCCATCTAAAACATTTAGAATCTGTTCAGAATCACTAACAATACCTTCCGTAAGGATAGCAACAAATACTCCATGTTGTACATCAAAAAGAAGCGAGTAGGTTAAATTACTCTAAACAAAACTAAAATATGAATTATCAGATGTGAAGATGTTTTATGAAGACACACCTCCGACAAAAAAAAGAAAAAGAGATTGTATTATTTGCTGACTAACCTCCATTAGCCTGGTGATTCGCGCACCGTCTCCCTGTTCTTTTCGTTGAATGCTTCAAGAGCTTCTTTGTATTCTCGTTCCTGCACGTAGCGTAAATACACCAGAACCAGATTAAGCATATTAATCCTCGAGACACATATTCTGAATACTGGTAAATGGATTTGGTAACATGTATTGGCCTTACCTTTTTCCGAACCGTATGACTCAATGGCTTTAATTCTTTGTTGACAGAGTCAATTTTTTTCCTGACCAAAGCAACTCCTTTCTTCATGGGGTCAGCTAAACCTTCAAGTTCCTGGTATGCAATTTTGACCATTGAGCTTCTTATTCATCACAAAAACATAACATCACCCAGAAGAGGCAAATGGTTTTAATTTTTTTTGTGTATAAAGGCAAATGGTTCTTTTCATAAAAAGGTAAGAGCTTTGATACACAGTCAGAGGTCGTTTTATTACCAAACGGGTATTACAAATCAGGTAACAGCCAGAAACAGTGGAAAAAAAACTAAAAACCCAGATTCTTGATCCACTCACAAGGAACAAATGGTATCTTCCACACAAACTTAATTGACATAGCAAATTTTTAGCAAATGGGGTCTAGAATTTAATCTGAAAATCTACAAACTTTCACTGTTTAGTAACGTAGAAGTTGAAAAACCCAAGAAAGCAGACTAAAACCAGCTTTTCATGCTATTGGTCAGTTCAATCAGAAGCCGAAGACAAAAGTCCAAGTTTTTTTTCTTTCCCTTGCAGAACAAATCACAGAAAACCCAAAAGAGCAAACATTTTTTTTTTTAATGCAGTTTGTCAGATCTTGAATTTTCCAATACTTGGGGTCCTACAATTTCCTTATAAACATGAAATAAAAGCACATACTTGACCGTATAAAATCTCCCCATATGCTCAATTTTACATTACAGATGTTTTGTTTTCTATATAAGAAACCAACATTTGAAGCACAATTCTAAGAAAGAGAAAACCAAATATTTAAGATTATGATGAGGATGATGAACATATATACCTCACGGATCAAAGCGAGACGCTTAGTCTCTTCTTCAACACGACCAAGCTAAGCTTGAACGTTGAGTAACAGATCCTTGGGTAACCGTTGACTGTTAGAGAAGAGAAACAAACGTTAAGAGAATGATAATAAAAGAGAATCGTGAAACACTTGTTCTGGGGAACAGGATCTTACATTTTCATCGATGAAGAGCATGTCAATACTCATGAGCTCACCACCTTTCCTAACATTCCTCTCTTCCCAAAACCGCAACAACCGAACCTCTGCAGTTTCCGACGACGACCGCCCTGCACGCAATTGGGAAAGAAGAATATGAGGATTGGCCATCGCAAGAATTGGATACTCAAAAATACTACTGTTCTGATTTTGTTCAAACTCGTGAGCTCAATCCTTGGAGAGGGAGTTATTTATAGTCCGATCGGGGAGCAATGGCCACGAAGAGGAAACGTCGTAACGGACAGTGAAGCTTAACATCAGCTTTCAATCTCACGACCTCCGGAATACTCAACACAGCCGACAGTGGCGAAAGCGAACCGACTTTATCAAAGGAGCGATATATGCGAAGCCCAACGGCCCAAAAAAAAAACCCGAGATTAACAATTTTGTCTAACATCCACACAGGCCCAAGAGTCAAAATAAAGAAAACCGAGATAAACAACTTTTTCTTACATCCACACAGGCCCAAGTGGCAAAAAAAATCGGAGAACGTGTCTTTTTTCCCCGAAATGAGAGACACAACTCAACTTTATTATTATATATATATATTTAATTCATGACACATTTTGATTGCTCTAGGAAAGTCATATATATATTAAGCATTCTTAGGGTATCTCCAACCATAACACTATATTTGGTGTTGAAATTACATCAAATTTGGTAGTTTAGTGTTAAACTTTATTTTCCATCTCCAATCACAACACCAAATTTTACAGTAAAACAGTATTCTTTATTATTATATATATGAATAATAATATTAGAAAAATATAAATAATATATTGGAAATTACATTGTAACTTAAATTAAACATTGTAAAGCAACAATGTTTGGTACTGTAAATAGTATCACACCAAATATGGTGTGAAAAATATAAACTTTATTGTGAATATGGTGTGATGCTATTCACAAAACACTAAATATAGTGTTTTTGTGTGAATTATAGTTCTTATTGGAGAGAATTTTACATCAAATATAGTGTTTTAGTGTACCATTGGAGATCACCTTATTTTTGAATATGAATAGATGTTAAATTAGTATATTTGTAGATTAAAACCCTGTTGTTTTTGGGAATACATAACGATTCGTTACGGTTAATCAATATTGTAAACAGCTGATTAATTAGCTTCTCTAATTATGTGTCTATAGGGGAGAAGAGCTTATTCATACCTCAATTTTCTTCAAGTTTCACTACTAATACATAAATTCAATTACCAAATATACATATCCATCCATTAATTTATTATTAAGTTTATATATCTAAAATTTAAATTTTTTGGCTAATACAATTATTTTGATCAAGTCAAATCATTGTCATAAATCAGCTGCCACATAACTGCCACGACATCAATTTTTTTTAAAAACATATACATATATGTATAT
Source organism: Isatis tinctoria (assembly GCA_010577795.1). Classification (NCBI taxonomy): domain Eukaryota; kingdom Viridiplantae; phylum Streptophyta; class Magnoliopsida; order Brassicales; family Brassicaceae; genus Isatis; species Isatis tinctoria. Next base: position 16,453,073 of record CM021249.1, on the reverse strand, counting down.
ATATTATAATATGCATGATTTTTTACTTTTAAATTTCTATTAAAATATTAAATTTTTAAATTTTGAATTTACTATTTTTTACAACCTTACAAATATTTTGCATAATGTCTGGAAACTTTTTTATTGTATTTATTTGTAGATCGACCAATAAATGTTTGTCATTCTATCATTTACTACACATAAAACAAGCATGGACAGGATACAAGATGCAAAGAAGCAATAAGACCAATCTTGCATTAGGCTGTGTCCGTTTGGCCGCATTGTTGAAAAGGAGTAACTAAAAACAATATAGCAAAGTCTCATATATAAAGTTACTTAGGTATTTCATAGAAATAACTCCAGGACATAATTTTCCTCTGTGGAAGATATGAACCTTTTTACTTATGAGATAATTACATCCCAGCATACTTTCTCCACTTTATGTTCCATAAAAACATACTTTCATGCTAATGAGGACTTTGTGGCTTGGTTTTGTGACTACATTCCGTTTTTACCCCTAATCTAACTCACCATCTATTTTTTGTGTTACCGAAAAACAAACCACTGTTTACTCATCTAACTACACTCCTTCCTCGTCTCACCTTTCTAATCACGTATCGCCTCTGATCACCTTCCTAAGGTATAGACGTGACTGCTACAATCCTAAAAACCTGTGTCACCATTGGATTTCCTTCGTTCACCGTGTAACCATCATCTAATGACCGAAATCAAATCCCACGTCACAGTCTTCTGCATAGCACAATAACCCAAATTCACATGTTCTCCTTTTTCCACTACATTGCCGTCGATTCATTTTCAGTCATCCATTCTCAGACATTCTCTCTCCTGTCGTTCATGTGAGTTTTTTGCTTTCTCTCTACACTTCACCAATTATATTCCATCTGCAACTTCTTACACAGCGTATCCATCTGTCTTAGGCAACCATGGCCGAATACGTACTTGTAATAGCCGGCGCATGGAAATGCTCAACAAACGAGAAATGGGAATTTCTTATCAACCAAAACCATCTATCCCGGTTTGTTCATTTTCCTCCCGACTTGACACTTTCCGCTCTTCGACAGGCGGTTTCGAAAGAATTTACGGACGGCGCTGCACAAACCGAAACCACCCACCTAAGCTACTTGCCGGCGAACACCTTTGCGCCGGCCACCAGAATCACTTCGCCACCCGTTGTTCTCTCCAACGATGGTTCCGTCAGCTTTTTCCGTCACCATTTCCAAACCGACAACACTCTTAACATCTTCGTCACTTTCGACGAAGACGATATCTCTCTCCAACCTGTCATCGCCTTCACCGAAAATGAACCTGGAACCCGAATACCGGACGTCCTAAATCCGCTAAACAGCCAACGGACCAGTCTGTCACCGGCGAGAACACCCTCCACGGCCTTAATATTGTTGCTACACTTATATCCACTAACACTCACACAACCGAAGCTGGGGAGACCGATGCAGACAGCAACGTTCAGATGGACGATTCTGACCAGACCGACCCACCCCCTCAAGTGGACCCTTGGATTTCCGACTCAGAGGACATTACATCAGACGACGACCCCCCAAGCGATGCGGAAGAAGTTGCTGTTCAACCACGGGGGTACGACGAGGAGTTTTGGCAACCATTACTCGAGAGCGTGTACGGTGGGTCCGACGCACCGGATCTATTAGGTGCAAGGAAAGTAACATCCCGTACATTTCTCTGCACTACGAACAATGCGTTCGACCATGTCATCTCTACAGCCGTACCGTCCAACGAATACAAACCCGCCGCTGACAGCTCACCACTCCGTGCATTCCCCAATCTTGAAGACGAAGTTCAGCCACAGTCTGCTCAACTTAAGCCACACTTCGACCTGCCCAATCACCAACGCGCCGCAGAACCGGTCACACCCTGATATGCACATGGCTCTGTATCGACGCCACGACCAAACAACTCGGGCTTGGCAACATGTCTTCAAACACCGTTCACTGCATACCGTCCATCGACGGCTGGACCCCCTACCGGTTGTATCATTCGCTTTGTACATCCACACACATCATCATCTGGCCATCCACCGATTGCACTAGCATCCATACCCGACGAGGAATTCGATGTCCCCCCACTCTTCGACGACTCTACCTTCGTTGCTGAGGAGATCCCTGATCTCGAGATTGATGCTACCGACGACAACATCCAAGTTGGAAACGTATACGCCAACAAGCAAGAATGCAGGATCGCTCTCGCCATCTACACAATTAAAAACAGGTTTCATTTCAGGCAAACTACAACTAAGAAACATTACTTCGTCGTCAGATGTTCCGACCCCCTTTGCCAGTGGAGGGTCATGGCTCGAGAGTTTAGAGAATGTGCTTACTACGAGATACGCAAAGCAAACCTACTGCAAACCTGCACAATCGACACAAGAAGCGATTATAAGAAGAAAGCTACCTCTCTCGTAATTGCACCTGTCTACAAGTCCAGGTACCGGGACCCAGCCACTGGACCCTGCGCCGGGAATCTACAACAAATGATCATGGATGACCTACGGATATCCAGTTCTTACACCAAGTGTTACATAGCAAAAGAGATTGCCATCCACGATGTCAGGGGTATGGAGGATGAAGCATACCTCAAGCTACCGCAGTACCTTTTTATGGTCGAACAGTCCAACCCTGGGACAGTTACGCATATTCAAACTCAACCAGAAGAGGATGGCAGGCTGCGGTTTCTCTATGCATTCCTCTCGTTTGGCGCGTCTATCAAAGGATTTAAACATCTCCGTCGCGTACTCGTCGTCGACGGCACTCACCTATCAGGGAAATTCAAGGGTGTCCTACTCACTGCCAGTGGCCATGACGCCAACTTCCAGGTATTCAATTTTAGCTTTTGTTGTGGTCGACTCTAAGAACGATGCTTTATGGACATGGTTCTTCCAAAAGCTAGAAGGAATCATAGCGGACAGCCCCACTCTTACCATCATATCAGACCGCCACCCGTCTATTATATCCGCAAAAAAAACTGTTTTCCTAAAGGCGCCCACGGGTCATGCATTGTGCACCTTACTAGGCATGTCAACTCCAGGTTCCGCAGTAAAGGTCTTGCAAGGCTGGTTAGCCAAGCCGCTTTCGCTTTCCAAGTGGGGGCTTACCGTAAGGTGTTTGACCAAATTAGCCAGACCAACCCTGCATGCGCAGAATATATGAATAACATTGGAGCCGATGTCTGGTCACGGGCCTACTTTCGAGGGAACCGTTACAACCTGATGACAAGTAACATTACTGAACAACTCAACAGTCAGCTTGTAAAGGCCAGGTCCTCCCCCATTGTCGAATTATTTATGTTCATTCAGAGAATGCTAACTCGATGGTTCTGTGCCAGGCGGAAAAAATCCTCTGCGTGTAGAGGTTTTGTTACCCCAGAGGTTGAGAAAGCAATGACAGCCAGTATGAGTCTTACTAAGGGAAGCACTGTAAACGAGATCTCCCCATGGACAACTGAAATGGTGGGCCAGTTCGGCCACAAGCACCACGTTGCTCTAGACAAAAAAAATTGCACCTGTGCTGTGTTCGACAAGTATCAAATACCCTACGCATAGGCTCTCATCTATGCGGACAAACTCGGCATACCTTACGATTTACTTGTCCGACATTTGTTTAAAAAACAATCATGGATCGACACATACAGTGGGCTGATTGTGCCTGATGGATGTCCAGACGACGCAACAATCCGTGACCACATCAGCGCCATGCGTCTACTTCCACCAAGAACAAGAAAACTTCTTGGACGTCCGCGAGACAAAAGGTTGCTCTCAATGGGCGAATACTCGGTAAGATGCTCCAACTAGAGAAATTCTGGACCTAATACGTTTACCCAAGAACTAAATCCGCTTCTTAAATGTTTTTATAGGTGCACAAGAAGACTAGGCTCGTCAGAAACAAATGCGGCATCGCTGTGGCCGCGAAGGCCACAACATGATCACATGTACGAACCCAATCTGACCTGGGTCCGTTCTATATCCACAACGGGAAACAAACCCTATTCTTTTTTGTTTTTTGGATAGAGAACTGACCCTGCGTCAGCAATGCCATTTCCTTTTTCGGCATAGTTGCCCCACGTTCTCTTTTTTTTTGGGGGGCGTTTCATGCTCTGTGTTTTTCATCAACATTTTCTTTTGTTACCATGTGAGGGAAAACATTTAAAGTTGTTTTATCAATGTTTGTTTCTCTCACTGTTTAATTCTACCTGTTTTCCATTTTTAATTTCCAATCGCAGACTTCATAACTAACAGACTTCGAGAATACAATCCGAGTTACGATAAATTTCACATACCCTCTCAAAACTATACTCAACCATGTATACTCACCCATAGCCGACCAGAAACCTATATACATTTAACGCACGTGTCTTAAAAAACTAAATACTGTACGCGGCGTGACCAAATACCGGAACACAAAAAAACATAATCGACGTGTACAACACATTACGTCCTTATGTCACAAATTGACATACCTAATGTCACAACAAAAATTACCGATGGGTACAACAGATTACGCCCTTATGTCACAAATTGACATACCTAATGTCACAAAAACGCCTCCTTAGCAACCATTCAACACAAAAGTACAACAAATTAAAATATTAAATATCACATACGTCCTTCGCTAAGAATAAAATTCTACTCTCCAGAATCATCATAGTCATCCAGCGGGTACAGTGGCAACACTCAATCCTTGTACACTTTCACAGCATACTCCTTCCTGAAGTTATCCACTGTTGTCTGCTATGCCTCCATAACCGACGGCTCCTCACCAAGCGCATGTAGTTCCATGAACTTCACAGCAACAGGTCCGCAATCTCCAGTCCGCTTGTTGATGTACAACCCGTGCGCCCTTGTCCACGTGAACGGCTTCAACCCGTGTGTCTGGCTTACTGTCGGTGGACAGAGTTTACGGATTATGTAAGACAACATCTCAACCACCGGCTTCATATATTCCCCAACTACCTTATCCGCATGTTTGGGCTCGGCTCAAGTATCTCTACCGACCACAACGACAGATTGATGCTTAACCCAACCCAATGCGATGCAGACCAAAGCATAGGGACGTACACAGTGTTCACATCCTCCACCCATCTTCCTTCAGCCACCTGAACATATTGTTTTATTTTATCGTCCACGGCAACCATATCTTTGTTGAAAGCTTTTCTGAATGCGCGGTACTTCCCTTGGATGTTTGATATGTTGGGATTTTTACCCTTACTAACCCTTTTATCTAATTGTTTTCTATAGTTTTTGAGTGTGTATTAGGAGATTTTAGGTGGCTTTGGAGCTGTTATTGGAGTTTGAAGCATTTGGAACCTTTGGAACAGAAAAGAACCAGAATTGAAGAAAAGAAGGAAAATCCTGCGAAGTATCACCAACTCCAATCAGCGAGCACATGCTCCCGAATTTCAGCTACCAAGCGAGCACCTGCTAGCCGCGGAAAAATAAAAGGAAGGAGAATCTAACCTAATTAAGCCGCCGACTTTAAAGGGTCCAGCCGCCTCCCAGCCGCCTATCTCCTCGATATAAATACTCCTCTTAGTCTTAGGTTTTATTATCTTTTTATCTTGCTTTTGGCTTTTAGCTTTTCAATACCTAGGAATTCTTTTGTAAGGGAGAAGATCTCAAGCTACAATTTGGAGAAGATTTCTGAACCCTAGTACTTCTATTTTTAATAACCGATGATGCATTATTTTAATTCTCTTGTTTTGTTTCTTCCATTTTTGATTATGTCTGAGTAGATCTATTAGTTAGGTTAAGGTTTTCAAGGGAATTCATGAGCTAGGGTTAAACACAATAGGAATCAAAATCGATTGTCTTCATCTAGGTTGTTCTTATTGCTTGAATTGGTTTGGCCAATCTGTTCCTGATTTTAGGTTTATCTAGACAGCGAGAGTTGCCAGGTTGCTAGAAGAAACCTTGATGAGAAATTTATTCATTACCTGCGAGAGTAGATGTATTGGAGAATTGTGAACAAATCAAACCTAATCGATAATGCTTATCTGTGATTTCTAATCCTAATTAGGATTAGAAACACTACAAGAAATTTGACTATTAATAGCGGTCGAAAAAACGCTATCGTATGATACGATAGCGTGTAACTAAACGCTATGTCATCGCCCGCGATAAAAAGTCTGGAAGTTTAGATAGCGTTTTTTTTAATGTTATGGTTTGTATTTTTAAGATAGCGTTTTCTATTCTGCTATAGTTTTAAGTATGATAGCATTTATTTGGTGTTATTATTTAGCTATATATAGCATGTATTTTTTAAATTTAATTTGTTTTTATAATTTGTTTAGCAGATTTTGTTGTTTATGAATACATTAAATAAAAAATCAATTTATTTACAAAAATGAATACAAATTACATAATGTCAATTGAAGTTTACAAAAAATGAAGACAAAGGTAATCTTTACAAGGAACTTGAACTTAGCTCTATGAATTACAAAGATTATTTTTAAGAAACAAAGAGAACTTATTATATAGCTAATGCCAATTTTTTAAAGATATACCAGTTTCTGAGTTGCTGTGTTCTTGCTCTCGTTTCCTTTTTTGACTCCTATCTTCGGTATTCTATTCCTAGTGTTGTGGCTTCTGCAGTCAAAAGAGAAATAACAATAAGTTTTCATGGTTATCCAGTGAACTGTTACAGGTGCAACAGATTCTTTTGCTGAAAAAAACAGACATTAGAGATATCTCAATGCAGAAAATTAACACAAAGGTGTTAAAAATGATCAGATTTTACACATGGAGGTTACTTGCTGAGTTAGGACCTTAGGAGCTTTAACATTCATCATTGCAGCATTAGCCTTCTTCTTCTGTCCAAATTCTCCAGTTGCCTTTTTTTGTAAAACAAGATCAAAAGACATGAGAAAAACGAAATTAGCAAGTGTCTAAAAAACTCACATCTGCAGGTTCAGGATTCAAGGATCTTCTCACAATTTTTTTTTGCAGTTTCCGCAGTTATTGGAGTCATTGGCTTAGCAATAGAAGAAGTCAGAGAAACCATGAGTTACAATACGAAAAAACAAACTATTGAAAACCATGCGAGTGATAATCATCACCTCAAGTTACTATACACTGCAATCTCTTCTGTACCTCAAGCCATAACCCCAAGCAGGCAAATAGAGAGTGGCCATGGAATCCCAAGATGCATGAGGCGTGTCTGCCCAAACCACTATTTCCCAGAGCTGCATCTTTCTCCTACATTTCATGACATAAACATATATTTAAGGGATAGAAGAAAAATAAATCAAGTCTTGAAAGAGGGAAATGGAAACCTGCTCAGCTATCTCCTCAAGCTCATAACCAAGCTTACGTAGTGCATCAGGAAATGGAAATCTTGTTCTCCCTCAACAACTTAGGCCGTCTGTGCGTGGTTCGTTGTAGTAACTACAACAATAGCCCTCCACTTATTGTACCATCCAAGAAGTGAACTCTAATGCAGGCTCCTTCGCAATTCTGTATATGGACGTATCAAACAATGATTCCACAAGAATCAGCATTCAAATGAACGAACCAATCTATTCTAAAAAAGATGAGTAAGCGAGACACACCCTTCAAGGTTCAGTCATAGAGTGTGACAACGTTTTCCATCTGCAAATGGATTACATCTTATTTAACAATGCTTGTATGTACAAAGAGAAAGATGAAGTTTTGTCTTGCAAATATTACATACCCGAACTTGGCAAAACTGAGAGAGCTTGGCCTTCACATTATCTTCAAGTGGCTACAAAATCAATATTCGAGATAAAAGAACTTACAGAAAGAACAAACGTTTACCAAAATAAAAGAATTTATAAGGATGAAACCTATGTGCTTCTGCAAGCCAAGATATTACGGCCCAAGCCAAGGCCTCTTAAGTCTGTAACACATCAATGAATAAAAAAACTTGCAGGTAAATCAAATAGCGTTCTACACACAAATGCTGCTGTTGCCAATTCAGAAAGATAACCGTTCAAGCGGCTAAGTCTCTCCTCACCGTCGATAGCAAAACCTTGATTCCCTCCGTTGTCAAATCCAACACCGATCTGAAAAGTTGGAGTGTGCTTTTCCCAATTTGGTCTCTCGAAGATGCAAATATAACGAAGTTAAGAGAGAGAGAAACTTACAAAGGTTATACGGGCTGTGAATTCACCGGAGACAAAGCGACGGAAGAAGACGAAGCCGCCGGCGACGGGGGATGAAATCGCGGCGGGAGGAGGAAGCGAATACGGCCATCGAGATTTCTCCAGTTTTTCTCGGTGGAATGGAAAACTAATCGAGAAGGGAGAAGAGGAAATACGAACAGATCGAGAATACTAGAAACCTTATCAGAGAGGAGATGGCAACGTCCGATTGGATTTCGACGGCATGGGATCTAATGTTCTCGTTCGGAAAGAGAGAAGAGAAAGTGAAAGCTCTCTCGTTAACTCTCTGGAGAAGAAGATAGAGAGATGCAGATCTAAAGATTTTCACAGTTTTCCTTAAAAAAAAAAGATTTTCACACTTTTTCTAATTTTTGAATAACATAGGCGGGGAACTAAAATTTTCATTCCCCCTCAAAACATAGATAGCGTTTATCTGATATACAGAAGCACTAAATTTTTATGTTTGGCCGCGTAAAATTAGTTTCTCCTGCATAAACACATTGATAGCGTTTCGTAATAACCAAACGCTATCTTTTATTTAAGGTTCGATCAAAGATAGCATAAATAACCAAAACGCTATCTACAACTGCTATCAATACTCAATATTCTTGTAATGTAACGAAAGTTATGATTTTTAGGTTGCTAGATAAAGATATTAGTATCATGAGAGTGAATTAATATTATCTTCGTGTTTGAGTTATGGACTTGTTCTTATTAATTGCCTGAATATTTGTTTGACATTTGTTCTGAATCTCCTGCGAATTGCCTTGACCTAACACTTGTTTTATAATTGTTAAACCGATTTGCCTTATTATCTGCTAGTCACGATCTTATACAACACCTATTTGAATCTCTTAGCTCTTGATTTAGCTCATTAAATCATAGTGTGAACTTGGTCTTCGTGGGATCGACTCCTAAGTACTACTACGAATTGTTGTGCACTTACAGTAGGAAATAGGGTTTAAAACTCGTGTATCAAGTTTTTGGCGCCGTTGCCGGGGACCAAATTATTACCTTTGGTTTTCGGCGAAATTTTTAGTCTAAGACACTAACTTTTACTAACTTTGAATTTATATTTTTTGTTCTTGTTGTTGATGGCCATGGACTACAATGATTGGCCACAAGAATAGGAGGTCACGTTTGAAGAATACATTCAAGATGAGTCATTTGATGAAAATGTACTTACGCCAGAACAAAGAGTGGAGTTGGATAAGCTTTGTGTGGAAAATCCAATGCTGACAAGGAGTGACCTAGCAGTAATGATCCGGTTGAATCTCATGTCACATCGGGCAGTACTAGAAGGAAGAGAGCTTACGTTTGATGATATAATGGTAGCTCAATCACTTAAGGAGGTAATATATTGGGTTCCACCATTCCAATTACAAGGTACATCCGATTTAGCCTTTGAATTTCAAGATTTTGAGGATAGTCACATGCCTTGTATTGGAGATATAGCTTATGATTCACCTTCCTCCATACTCATTGATGAATGCTATGATTTGATATGTGAGACTCAAAGACTAGATGCCTTAAGAGTAGAAAAGTTTGCTAGAGATTATCATGAAATATGTTTTGATACCAGTTATCTATGTGTTTTGAATGATCACAATCTCGAGCTTAACTCTTTAATGCTAAAGGAATCTAGATCTCTTCTTGAAAAATCTGACATAGGGGATGAATTTGATTTAGATAAGATCTTGGATGAGATAGAGAACCCTAAGTTTGAGAATGATGATAAGAATGAGAATGTGGTATTTTATAAGATTGATGGAGATAAAGTTGACTATTTTGTGACAAACTCGTTTGAAGCTAAGGTTGATTATATCTTTCCATCAAATGCATTTGATTCTCAACAACATCTCACTGCCAAGGAATATTTGAAGATACACGCTACATTTGTAGTAAACTTCCTTAATGAGAATATTGTCTATTTCCTATGGGCAACTGTATGCCTTTTTGCACATTTTGTTTCTTGTCCTAATATGAGAAGGGCCAAAGGTGCATTGGCTCAACCTTTTGATTCTCATGATTAGCACATGTGCTCAGAAGTCAAGCTAATGACTTTAACCAAGCGCTTGGTGGGAGGCAACCCACCGGTAAGTGTCTCTAACTTTTATTTATATTTTTCTTTGATACTAACTTTTGGTTTTAGTTTTCTTCTTTTATAAAGAAAAAAAAGGGAGCACCCGGTTCTGTTTCGGAGCACCTGCTCCGACCTGCCGACCCAGGTAAGTTTTCTGGGACTCTTCTCTTGATTTATTCTCACACCGGGACGGTGTGAAGTAAGTCTGGGAGAGGGTGTTGCTACTAATTCCGTTTTCTTTATTTCGTTTTGTTGAGTAAGTCTGTTTTATTGAGTCAAAATTTAGTTGAGAATTATGATCTTTCTTTGGAACAAACTGTTTTAGCTACCACGTTAGTGATCATTCTTACAGTCATTAACAGCGGATTCTACCAAAAGGAAACTCCAAAGGTAAATTGAACTTCCATTATCCCCATACTGTTTGAATGTTTAGATGATCCAGAGCTGGCCTAGATATAATGAACTTCATTCTTCTCATCTTGGGGCTTGGTATACTTTGGATCGGATTCCTTTCTTAGGTCTGATAGGATTAGTCTGTGATTATGGTTTCCTTCTCTCTTCCCTTCATTGTCTCTAAAAAAGAAGAATGAAAAAGAGATATAGCTTTGAAAAGTAGTTAAGTCGTTGGATACTGATCTAATAAAAAAAAGAGAATAATCAGTCGATAAAAAAATAAAATGATACCCTAGTAGGGAAAAATCGACTGATTGGAAGCAAGAAAAGAGGGAGAAAGGACACCAGAAGCCGGTTGTCCATAAATTCAGTACTTGGGTGAGTAAGAGTCCATGTGTCCTTTGATCGATAGTCCCTCGATGAGACTGCAGTTAAAACTTAATAAGGTCAGCAATGGGGATTTTAGATTACTCTTATGGGTTGTGGTTTGGAATCTGGATGGTTAGTAAGTCTGCGGAAAATTACTAGAGGTCTTAACTTAAGTTGGTACTGTTTGATGTGGCTTACTCTAGTACTGGTTGATTCAGAGTTTTAAAAGATAAGTGATTTCCCATGTTTTCAAACCTCTCTTCTGCGGCATAAGCTTTAGTTTGTTTGAGGACAAACAAAGGTCTAAGTCTGGGGGAGTTGATATGAGGCATTTTCACGTCATACTAACCTTAATATCTAACCACTTTTTAGAGTTTTTGAGAGTATTTTAGGTGATTCTAGGTAGCTATGGTGCTGTTATGGAGTTTGAAGCAGTTGGAGCCTTTGGATCAGAAAAGAAGCAGAATTGAAGAAAAGAAGACAAATCCTGCAAAGTAATACAAACTCCACCCGGCGAGCACCTGCTCGGCACCCCGCGAGCACCTGCTCGAGATTTCGGAGAAAAATAAGGAAGGCCGATTTGACCTAATCCTTATCACGAAAATAAGAGGAGAAGCCACCTATCAAGAGCCGATATATATACTCTCTTTAGGTTTTTAGTCATGCTATCTTTTATTTTCTACTTCTTAGCTTTTAGTTTTCAAGTTTTTATCCTTCTACTTGTAAGGGAGAAGATCTCTGCTACAATTTTGAGAAGATTTCTGAACCCTAGTACCTTTTTATTTACGGTTTTAATGCACTATTTTTATTTTATTGTTTCGCTTTCTTCTTCTTTCATTATGCTAGAGTAGATCTCTTAGTTAGGTTAGGGTTTTTCAAAGGAATTCATGAGCTAATGGATTAAACACAAATATGCAAATAAAATCGATAGTCTTCATCCTTGTTGATCTTATTGCTTGAGTTAAACTGGCCGCTTAATTCATGATCTTAGGTTAATTTAGAAAACAACAGTTGCTAGGTTGCTAGAAGAAACATTGGTGAGCAATTTATTCATTACCTGCGACAGTAGATGTATTGGAGAATTGTGAACAAATCAAACCTATCCTTAATGCTTGTTTGCGATTTCTAGTACTAACGACAGTTAGGATTTCTAGGTCGCTAGACAAAGTTATTGATGCCACGACAGTGGATTGATATTATCTTTATGTTTGAGTTCTAGACTTGTGCTGAATTGTGCCTGAATAGTTGTTTGATCCGTTGCTCTGAATTGTCTGCGATTTGCCTTGACCTAACGCTTGTTTTATATTATTTTTACCACCGATTTTACTTTGTTACTTGCTACTTACGAAATAAACTCTTTTAACTTGTCTTAGCTCTAAATCTAACTTATAAAACCATAGTGTAATACTTGGTCTTCGTGGGATCGACCCCTAAGTACTACTACGTTTGCTGTGCACTTGCAGTAGGAAATTGGGTTTAAAACCTATGTATCAAGTTTTTGGCACCGTTGCCGGGGACCAAGTTTTCATCTTTGGTTTACGGCTAAGTCATTAGACTAAGAACTCTTCTAAACTCGTTTTCTTTTCCTCTTTGTCTTTGTGTTTCAGGTGCATGTCCACAATGAGCACAAGGAGCAGAAACAACGAGGACCTTCTTAGCTTAACAAACGCTGAGCTAGCAAGGAGAGAGCGAGAAAACAGAAGACGAAACACACCCGTTCAAGAAGCAGAAACGTCTGATACCGCCAACTCAGAGATGGGCGAACAAGCAGACATCGCAGCTCAGCTGCAACAACTTCAGACAGCCATGGAACAACTTCGCTTGCAACAAGAGCAGCAACTCGTACAACAACCGGAGATAAGGATGCGGCACACACCTACTACCAGGATCGATCAGCGGTCGTGACTCCAACAATTTAGAGGCAAGACTATGAGATCAAGCCTCAAATGATTGCACTCGTGAAGCAGCATCTCTTCCATGGTTTGCCCGCTGAAATTCCAATGAATCACCTCGAGAACTTCGAGGAAATTTGTAGCACAACCGGCTCCAATGGTGTGTCTCAAAATTTCTTGAAGTGCAAGATTTTTCCCTTCTCTCTTGCGGGAAAAGCTTCACGATGGTTGAAGTCTCTACCACCAGGCTCTTTAACGACTTGAGCTGATGCAAGATCGGCCTTCTTGGACAAGTTTTACACGAAGTCGAAAACCGCAGCCTTAAGGAGCAAGATATCCACGTTTGAGCAACTCTCCGGGGAAACCTTTAATGAAGTGTGAGAGCGTTTTAAGGAGTATAAGCGTGAGTGCCCCCACCACGGCTTTAGCGACGAGCAGCTGCTCAGCACCTTCTACGATGGAGTAGACTGGGACTACAGAAACGCTCTCAATGCCGCCAGTAATGGAGACTTCTACACGAAATCAAAGGAGGGAGCTCTGGAGTTGATTGAGAACCTTGCCGCAAGCTCTAGCAACAAGTATCCAGAGTACGACAGAAAAAAGGTCCATAGCGTGGAGTCTAAGAAAATCGACGAGCTCACAGCCAAGGTCAACCTTCTGCTGAAGGGAAACCAGAAGTCGGTCCACTTCGTGGACGAGAATGGAGAAGAGCCCTTCACCCAAGTCTTTGGAGAGGAAACCAGTGATGATCAGATGGAGGTCAACTATGTGAATGGACAAGGCTTTGGACAGAACCGCGGTTTTAATAACCAAGGTTTCAACACTTACCCGAACTTGTCCTACAGAAGTACCAATGTGGAGAACCCTCAGGATCAGGTCTATCCTAAGCAAGGAACCCAACCTCAAACGGGTTTTCAAAGAGGCTACTCCAGCAATTATCAAAGCCAGAACCGACCATTCATCCCCAACCAGAACCGATTTCAAGGAGGAAATCAACCGAGGCAGCCCTACAACAACCAGCAACCCCAGCAGTTTCAGAACCCGCGGCCTCCCTCTCCAACAACCGGTTCGCAAGATGAGTTGAAAAACATGATGCAACAACTTCTAGCTGGACAACAAAAAGCCGCAGCTGACATTAATGCTAAGGTTGACACAATGTATGTGGATCTCAATGGGAAGTATGAAGCTGTGTGGACACACAGATGAAGCAGCTTGATGTTCAGATTGCTCAGACTGCTAAGTCAATAAAAAGGGCACCAGGAACTCTGACTGGAAAAGTTGAAGCACCTAGGAAGGAGTTTGTCAACGCCATTGAGCTGAGAAGTGGGAAGACACTCCATGACAGCACAACTTCATGATTGGCAAAAGGTAAAGGAGTAGACGCCAACTATGTGCACCCGTCTAACGAGCACCTGCTCGGATCGAGTCAAGGCGCACAGGAGATCTGTGAAACAAGTAACCACTCAACACAGGCTGGATCATCATCTTCACCCTTCAACATTCTGGAGGATGATACGACTGATCACCCTGGCAGCCCACCCGAGCACGTGCCCAGTCAAACCAAACTGCTCACGTCAATACCGAAAACCACTGTGATTCCAGAGAGAGTGTACAGACCTAAGGTTCCCTACCCTGTACCACCAAAGAAATCTCGCAAGGACTTGGAAGTTGCTAATTGCAGGGAGATGCTCCAAGATCTCATCGTCAAGCTACCCCTCATAGATGCTGTTCAGATGATACCGACTCTCAAACGGTATATGAAAACTCTGGTTTCTGGGAAAATTGTTGAGGAAGAAAAGGTGATGAGGGTTTCAAAAGAGTGCAGTGCTGTCCTTCAGAACAAGGTTGTAAAGAAGAGACGTGATCCTGGGCAATTTGTCTTATCTGTCACAATCGGCCCTATGACTTTCGCATGCTCCCTATGCGATCTCGGTTCTAGCGCGAATCTCATGCCTTACTCAGTGGCTAATCGTTTGGGCTTTACCAAGTTTAAACCCACGCGGATCTCTTTGGTTTTTGCTAATCGATCAACCAAGCTTCCTAAAGGGGTTCTGGAGGACATTTACGTGTGAATATGGGATACACTGATTCCTGCCGACTTTGTGGTTCTGGAACTTGAGGAAGAACCGAAAGACCCTCTCATTCTCGGCCGACCGTTCCTATGCACAGCTGGTCCAATAATTGACGTCCAGAACGGAGTAATCGATCTACAGCTTGGTGACATGGTGATGACATTTGAGATAGACAAGCTGCTGAAGAAGCCTATTCCTGATGGATAGACCTTTTTTGTGGAAGGTGTAGACGATGTCTACGAGGAGGCAGCTGAGGAAATTCTCTGCCCGAATCCTCTTGAAACCGCTCTAACCCTAGCTGAACGAGAGCATGGTTTCATGAGTGAAGAAGCTGATAGCCTTGCAAAGATGCTAGATTCCAGCCGCAGGATGGAACTGATGGTAGCCTACATGAGTCTGGACGATGAGGAGAAACCGGCATAACCAGTTGGAGCACCTGCTCAGATTCCGCGAGCACGTGCTCCGCCTCTCGATCCGATCGACGGCCCCTGGAGTGAGTTGAAAGCTCCTAAATTGGAGCTTAAAACCCTACCAGTCGGGCTAAGGTACGCATTTCTGGGAACAAACTCTACCTATCATGTGATCATAAATGCCGATCTGAACAATGTAGAAGTAGCCTTGCTTTTTTGTGAACTTAGAAAATATAGAAAGGCTATAGGTTACTCGCTAGCTGACATTCCTGGTATTTCGCCTGATCTTTGCATGCATAGGATACATCTAGAAGATGAATCGATGAGTTCTATAGAACATCAGAGGAGGTTAAACCCGAATTTAAAAGATGTTATAAAGAAGGAGATAATGAAACTTCTAGAAGCTGGGGTGATTTATGCTATTTATGACGAACTTACAACCGCCAACTTCAATCAAGGGAATCCGCAGCTTCTTAGGCCATGCCGGTTTCTACAAACGCTTCATCAAGGATTTCTCCAAAATCGCTAGACCTCTTACACGCCTACTCTGCAAGGAAGTGAAGTTCGAATTCGATGATGCATGTCTCGAAGCTTTTCACACGATCAAAGGAGCTCTCATCAGTGCACCCATTGTGCAACCGCCGGACTGGAGCCTCCCTTTGAGGTGATGACAGATGCTAGTGACTACGCCGTTGGAGCGGTTCTCGGACAAAGGAAAGACAAGAAACTCCAAGTAATTTACTATGCTAGCTGAACTCTGGATGACGCGCAGTGCAAGTACGCCACAACCGAGAAGGAGCTTCTAGCTGTCATTTTCGCCTTTGAGAAGTTCTGATCCTATCTCGTTAGTTCTAAGGTCATCGTGCACACCGATCACGCGCCTCTCAAGTATTTGCTGACTAAGAAAGATGCCAAACCGCGACTGCTTAGATGGATTCTTCTCTTGCAAGAATTCGATCTCGAAATCAAAGATAAGAAAGGAATAGACAATGGAGCTGCCGACCACTTGTCTAGAATGCGTATCGACGCAGATGTCCCTCTCGACGACAGTCTCCCGAAGGAACAGATATATTCTGTAGGCGTTTTCCAGATTGAGGAAGCACGTGTTCCCGCTCAGCGAGCACCTGCTCAAGAAGGATTCTGCACACAGGTCTCACCAATCGAGCATTCCTCTACCCCTTGGTTTGCCGAGATAGCAAACTACCTAGCTGCTTATCAGGAACCGTGGAACTTCGTGGGTTACAGGAGGAAGAAATTCCTCAAGGACGTCCGCCAGTACTTATGGGATGAGCCTTACCTGTACAAGCATTGCCCCGATGGAGTTTTCAGAAGATGTGTAACTGAAGAAGAGATACCGGATATACTGTTTCACTGCCACGGTTCCTCCTATGCTGGTCATTTTGCCACCTTCAAGACAGTTTCCAAGGCGCTGCAAGCAGGATACTGGTGGCCTACCATGTTCAAGGATGCCCAGCGATTTGTTTCCAGGTGTGATTCATGCCAGCGACAGGGCAACATCAGTAAGCGCAACGAGATGCCACAGAATTTTATTCTCGAGGTTGAGGTGTTCGATGTCTGGGGAATCGATTTTATGGGCCCATTTCCTTCTTCTTTTGGGAACGAGTACATACTGGTGGCAGTCGATTACGTTTCCAAATGGGTTGAGGCTATTGCGAGCCCCACTAACGACGCACGGGTCGTGATTAAGATGTTTAAGTCCATCATCTTCCCCAGGTTTGGTGTTCCGCGAGTTGTTATCAGCGATAAAGGCTCTCACTTCATCAACAAAGTCTTTGAGTCTCTGCTACGCAAGAATGGTGTCAAACACAAGGTCGCTACTCCCTATCATCCACAAACCAGTGGACAAGTCGAAGTATCCAACCGTAAAATCAAGATCATCCTGCAAAAGACTGTAGGTGCAACTCGCAAGGGGCTTCTATGTTGGATGATGCTCTGTGAACATACCAGACATCTTACAAAACGCCACTCGGGACCACACCATTCAATCTCATCTACGGCAAAGCTTGCCATCTCCCTGTTGAACTGGAATTCAAAGCCACTTGGGCAGTCAAGTTTCTCAACTACGACATCAAACCAGCTTCAGAAAGGCGCATGATGCAGCTACACGAACTTCAGGAGATTAGGCACCTCGCCTATGAGAACTCCAAAATCTACAAGGAACGGACCAAGGCATACCACGACAAGCTCTTCAATTCTCGGTTGAAACTGTTTTCCGGGAAGCTACGCTCAAGGTGGTCCAGACCTTTCACCATAAAAGAAGTCTAATCATATGGAGCGGTCGTTTTGCTCAACAACAAGGGAGAGGAGTTCGTGGTTAATGGGCAGCGATTGAAGCCATATCTAGCCGACACACAACTCGGAGACGGAGAAGACTTTCCCTTGACCAAACCTCCTAAAGTCTGATCAGCTTACCAAGTCAAGCTAACGACTTAAACCAAGCGCTGATTGGGAGGCAACCCACTAGTAAGTGTAAATATCTCTTTATATTTCCCTTTACTACTGATTTTTGGTTTTCTTTTTCCTTGTTTCAGATATATATAAAAAAAAAAGTTTGGGCGGAAATCGGTGGTCTAATCCGAGCACATGGTCGATCCAGGTAACTTTCCTGAAATTTCAAAACGGTTTTCCAACCCGCGCTTTTCAAAAAGAAAAACATAAAAAAAAAAACCAATTTTCCTTTTTCTTTTTTCTTCTTCTTCTTCCCCTTTCTCGATTTCTTCTCCACCTTCTCTCTCTTTCGCCAATTTGAAAAACCATCTCCCCCAAAACCCAGATTTCTCAATTCTCAACCGTTTTGCACAATTTTTGGGTCGATTTCATTCGCCTTGCTTTCTTTGTCAACAAAGCAAGGTACGCCCTCAAAACTCCGATTTTCAGTTCGCCATGGTCAAGGGAAGTTTCGAAATCTCTCTCTCTCTTGTGTAACCCGAGTTAGGATCGATGGTATCTTTGTTCCCTCATAGCGATTTCACCTGTTTGGCTTACGATTTCGGACTCTAGGCTTCGCATGCAAACCTGCAAAAGCTTGGATAGGCCATTAATGGCGGATTAGAAATTGCTATCGATTTAGGGTTTGAGCTTTGCCTTCTCGGTTTGTTGATACATTGTTATACCTTGGATGAGAATCTCGGTTTTATTGACTTGGGGATGGTTTTGTTTCGGCGATTCACAATTTTTTTTCCCTTGCACTCATGCTCGTCGATGGTCGATTTTGACAGGTACTCATGACCCCAAAACAACAACGCAAGGGAAAGGAGTTGACCCCTTCACCATGGCTGTACCAGTGGCCACGTCCGGAGAAGCAACTGTTTGTCCTTCCCGACGACAATTTGCCTCTCGGATCCGACGAGGTGTGGGATCAACGGGACACGGCTTATTACAACAAGATGTTGGAGCTCACTCTCGAGCCTACTCGCTTCGTTTGCCGCGAGACCTTGCAGATGCTTGGACTGTACGATTCCGTCACCAAGATCCTTTCCAACGCTCAGTGCCTATCTTTCTCTTTCGAGGAGTCGATTCTCTATCCGGAGCTCTTCCGCCAGTGTCTCGCCTCAGCCCGGATCATTCACAATGATCCCGCCAACCACACTCTCGCAGGCGCAACCTTCATGTTCAAAGCAGGTGGACGACAATTTGACGTTCCTATGGTGGACTTCACCATCATGTACGGTTTCCGGCATGAGATTGAGAGGCTTGACTTCCCTACACGATTCCCTGCAGCTCCTTTATTATGGGAGACGATCACCCGTGGTAAGTACTCCTCCAATGCCGCAGCTCAGTCCAACATTCGGCATCCGACTCTCCGCATTTGCGCCCGGATCTTCAGCAACATGGTGTTCAATCGCCCAGCCGGAAACAAGGTACATATGGAGGAGATGATTTTGCTCTATCTCGATTGCAGCAATGTCATCGTCAGCCCTCACGGGGTGAACGCCCGCCTCCTTGGAACACCACTCCCGGAGACTTACCGCTCTAACCTCGGCATGCACTTTGCCGAGATGATATGCAGCATCAAGGACCGCAAGACAAAGCAACCAGAGCGGATTGGCAGCCTTCTCACTGGACTCTTCAAGACCGCGCACATCAAGCTTCACTACTTCACCTATGAAGAGAAGGGTGAGCGGATGGACTTCCAGCACCTCCTTCACTCTCGCATTCTATCTCCATCTGGATCGGACCAGTTCCTCTACAGGTACTCGGGTTTTGACGGACGACCGCAACACATCTATCTTCCGGCTCCCGAGAAGACGCAGCTACTCTCTCTCGAGGACATCCGCTTCTGTCATTCCGTCCTCCTCCTTGACGATGGCACGCATCCCTTCTTCTCCGACCCTGACTTTGCCAGCTCCTCACACGGTCCTACTCCTCACATGGAGGATGATTTGCTCCATGGCACTCCCCAGTCTCGTCGCCACTCCACTTCTGCCGCATTCAGTGAGTTTGATCTTCCTCCCATCTCCAACGAGGCTGATACTGCTGAGTACCGACGCTGGATGGTTGGCTCACAGCGCAAGAACAACAGCCTCATGCAGCGGATCCTTCAGCGCCTCTCCAGCGGTTGTTGTCACCACTCCGCAGCTGCTGCGACGAGCCCATCCGAGCAACATCCCAGACGCCGCAGACGCACCGGACGAGCACGGAGGGAGAGCCCAGAGGACCCACCTGCTCATTGACGACCCGTACCCCTCTCTATCTCTCTGTTTTGTTTTCTTTGTTTGCTCCTCTAGTTTATTTTCACACCATGCCAGTGTGAAGTAAGTCTGGGGGAGGTTATTATCGAGTCTGCACTTTGTTTCTTGTTATTTTCTTTAATTTGAGTCAGTCTATTATCAGGGTTAAATCACAACTTGTGGAGATTATGACCAAAATCTATGATGAGTTTTTAACCATTTGTGAGTTTGACCTCCTTTCTAGTGAGCATTGCTGCAGAATTTAGAGTGCAGAGATGAGCCGACGCCTCTTCACATTCGGATCCTTCCTCAGGCCAGAAAACTTCAATCCCTTTAAGGTTTATCGGATAGGCTTTAGACTCTATTTTATATGGACGTAATTTAGACGTTAATTCTTCTTGTTATTGGCACTAAGATTAGAAAACATGTTACATCATATATTCAGGACTTCTTATCCCTTTTGCCACTCTTGTTGATCCTGAATAGCTAGCTTTTAGTTAGTACCTCACCCTGACCCTAACCATCTATTTTATACCACATGCACTCGTATTCTTATTTCTCATCTATGCAGATATGTGCAAAAAGGTCAGGGAGAAAAGGACTGACGCAACTTCTGATTCGCTCTCGCTGAAGAAGATGTCAGGAGAAAGCTGAAAAAGTTCACGAGAACACGCTCGCTATGCTCGCTAGTTCGGAGCACCTGCTCTGCGGTGTCCAGGAAAGAAACAAGCCTAAAAACGACCTCCTACTGGGGTATGAGGACACAAAGGATCACATTTCGATAAAGTACACACACAAGTAAAGCCCCCTTATCCGCAAGGTAACTCTCCTTTGAAAAAAAAAAAAAGGAGAGAAAAACCGAGCTAGTAGCTCAAGGATATGGGGTGGTGAGTTAGTAACTCAAAAGTGTGTCCCAAGACATGAGCAAATCGCAAGAAAGCAAGGAAAAGGAAAGGAAGAACCAAGATAAGAACCGATTTATAAGGAGGAGAGTGATTTAGAGGTTGTGGACATCAATGAGTCTATTCTCCCTTGCCGTTTTGTGCGATATCCCGCACTGTCTTTTGGAACAAGGTAACCCTAAACACTCTTAAGCTCCACCATTAAATTTTTGCCAGACCTTTACCGAGCATCGTTTTACTAAGCTAGTGTTTTTAGCAAGAAGCTCACACCACCTCTAATTGAATGTAGAGAGTCTATTGTCTTGAACTTAGATTTTCCTGGGACTATAAGCCGTATGGTTTGAGGTTGGTGAGCTTTGCTGTTGAGGTTTTCGATAAGGCTATGTATCTCTTATTCTAAGGTATGTGGTCTGATGATATTGGTCTATTCACGGTTTCTGAGATTTTGTGAGTCTCCACCGATTTTTCTATGTCTTGATTTTAGTTTTGTTTGAGGACAAACAAAGATCTAAGTCTGGGGGGAATTGATATGTTGGGATTTTTACCCTTACTAACCCTTGTATCTAATTATTTTCTAGAGTTTTTGAGTGTGTATTAGGAGATTTTAGGTGGCTTTGGAGCTGTTATTGGAGTTTGGAGCATTTGGAACCTTTGGAACAGAAAAAAAACCAGAAAAGAAGGAAAATCCTGCGAAGTATCACCAACTCCAATCAGCGAGCACATGCTCCCGAATTTCAGCTACCAAGCGAGCACCAGCTCGCCACGGAAAAATAAAAGGAAGGAGAATCTAACCTAATCAAGCCGCCGACTTTAAAGGGTCCAGCCGCCTCCCAGCCACCTATCTCCTCGAATATAAATACTCCTCTTAGTATTAGGTTTTATTATCTTTTTATCTTGCTTTTGGCTTTTAGCTTTTCAATACCTAGGAATTCTTTTGTAAAGGAGAAGATCTCAAGCTACAATTTGGAGAAGATTTCTGAACCCTAGTACTAGCGCTGGGCGTTCGGTTATCCGTTCGGGTTCGGATCGGGTTTTTCGGATTTTCGGGTTTTCGGATTTAGCCTTATAGGATCCATTCGGGTTTTAGAAAATTTTGGATCGGGTATGGTTAGTAATTTTTCGGGTTCGGATCTATTTTGTAATACTATGCAAGTCCCATTTTATATCCAAACTCAATTCGGATTCGGATAATACCACTTTGAGTCCGGATATCCATTTTTAAAACAACATGTTTTAACTAAAAACGCATAAAACTAAACAATAAAACTAAAAAAATATTAAACATCATAAAAATATGTTTGAACTAATCCATCTTAAACATAACAATAAAAATAAGTTATAAAATTGAATTTTCAAAATATTTGAAAGAAATCAAATTATACAAAACTATGTAAAAATGGTTAATGTCGGATTTTTCGGGATACTCGCTCGGATTTCGGTTCGGTTCAGGTATTACCCACAACCCAAAATACCTAGTTGTATGTCCCATATGGTAATTTTTTTAAATCCGGTTCGGATCGGGTTCAGATATTTTGAATCGGATTCGAGTTTGGATTCGGATTTCGGTTAAAAGTGCCCGGCGCTACCTAGTACTTCTATTTTTAATAATCGATGATGCATTCTTTTAATTCTCTTGTTTTGTTTCTTCCATCTTTGATTATGTCTGAGTAGATCTATTAGTTATGTTAAGGTTTTCAAGGGAATTCATGAGTTAGGGTTAAACACAAATAGGAATCAAAATCGATTGTCTTCACCTAGGTTGTTCTTATTGCTTGAATCGGTTTGGCCAATTTGTTCCTGATTTTAGGTTTATCTAGACAGCGAGAGTTGCTAGGTTGCTAGAAGAAACCTTGATGAGAAATTCATTCATGACCTGCGAGAGTAGATGTATTGGAGAATTGTGAACAAATCAAACCTAATCGATAATGCTTATCTGCGATTTCTAATGCCAACGAAAGTTAGGATTTTTAGGTTGCTAGATAAAGATATTAGTATCACGATAGTGAATTAATATTATCTTCGTGTTTGAGTTCTGGACTTGGTCTTATTAATTGCCTGAATAGTTGTTTGACCTTTGCTCTGAATCTCCTGCGAATTGCCTTGACTTAACGCTTGTTTTATAATTGTTAAAACCGATTTGCCTTATTATCTGCTAGTCACGATTTTATACAACACTTATTTGAATCTCTTAACTCTTGATTTAGCTCATTAAATCATAGTGTGAACATGGTCTTCGTGGGATCGTTTTTCTGCAAGATAACTCATCAAAACCTCCATGTGCTGCCGAAATAGCCAAAAAAAAAAAATTAATTAGGCACAGCGGAGTAAACTACGTTGCACAAGACATACAAATATTGAAAATAATTTCAAAATCACGCACCATGGTCGATACCCATTTCTGACTCCCACCCAAAACGAGGAGAAAACCATTATCGAACTCGTACCCTGCTCTGGTTGAATGCTTTCTGCGAACACATACACAACTCAAGCCTAAAAAACAGCACTTACCACGACAAATACACACACACCAAAAAAAATCAATCAAACTTACACTTTACTGTGCTCGACCAGTGTTCTCTCGAAAAATTCGTACACTGGAAGCTCGGTGTCAGGCAAGATGCGGTACGCATCTGAAGCGGCGCGCTGGAGCATGTTTGCTAGTTCTTTCTCCGCGCCAGACAGGATGTGCGGTTCGTCTCCTTTAGTAGGTGTATCACCCAAACTCACAACCCCCTCACTGTCAGCCTTCTCGTCATCATCATCCTCCTCTCCATTCTCACTCCATTCCCCGGCAACATCATCCTCATCTTGACCTCTTTCTGAATCCAACCCCGTTATTGACTCATCTCCCGCTCCACCATGTTCAGCCATTACCTCCTTGGCAACATTAGCCACATTTTCCATTCCGTCTATCAAGTATTCATCCATCATACAATCCAAATGGACATCCAGACCCTCATTCCCCACAGTAACCCTGCTATCTTGCATCATCGGAAAGGCTGGGGTAGGGTTCAGTACATCCTCCATCCCACGAACACCCCCACCATCTTCAAACCGACCAGAGAGATCGCCTAACTCCACACCGTCGTTTCCCTCGCCGGACAACCGACCTTCAACAACCTCGCCGAACACTGTTAACCCATTTCTGGCGACCTCACCATCCTTCAAAACGTGTTCGTCCACCACTTCTTCCTGCACGAACGCGAACACAACAAACCTGTTAATTAACCATCTAAGGTCTTACACTTTAATTATCAGCTCCATTCAGCCATACCTCTGAAGCAGGCACACCTCTAACACCATCACTCAACAGATCAACGCCCCCGTACCGGTCTCTATTACTATGGTCATCCATCGTCCCCTTCTCACCCGAACCACCATCACCCACACCCTGCAAGTAAAACCTTCTTCAACCACTTCAAACTGCTAATACTATCAAGAACGGGGGTGTGGCAGAAACGCGCTTACCTGCGAAGTTGTCCCTACATGATGCTCCAAGGGGGCAGCAAAACCCAAACCACCAACCGGCAGCACATCTAAATGTTCGTCCACATTCCCAGCCATCACCTCGAGGTCCTGCCAATACATCAAAAAACAATAGTTAAATCCAACACGTCTACCTCTAAAGGGGTGGATGGCGAGTAAATTCTTTAACATGCGCACGTTAAACGCAACCATCTCGCCCCATATCAATGTTTCACTTACAATGTTCGGCTCCTCCCTTGTAGGAAGCACAACCTGCGCTTTTCCCTTCACAGCAGCCTTGCCTTCAACATTCCCGTGCTTAGGATCCTTCGCTCACCTACCCGTATCCCTCCAGCGTCAACCATCTTCCTCCGAAGCTCACGTTCACCGAAATGTTTGCTCAACTTCTTCACCTCCTCATACAGGTCATCCATACGGCCTGCCATCTGGTCGACCTTTTTAATATCCTTCCCGAATTTGTCCAATCTGTTTACTATCAGGTAAAGCTTCCTCTCAATCTCAGGTAAACCATCATTAGCTTCAAACACGGAGCTACCATCTTCTAAACGTGGCCTCTTACAGGCAGAGGCACTTCGTGTTTTCTGCTTGCATTTCTCCCCCGCAATCCCTTTAGCCGCGGGAATAATCAACGACAAGGTAGCGTCGCCGCCAGGCCACTCAGCCCTCACAAACTTGTGTCCTCTTCTTATCTTGTCCTCCAAGTACGTAACTTTTCTGTCACGTATTTCGTCGTCTAAGTCCTCGTCATGCGTATCACCACTGACCATCGGATTTACAATCAACTGTACATCCACAAAACACAGTCCGACAACAGTAAAACATCTGGAAACGAAACAATGTACGAACAATGAAAAAACTATGTTCGGCCACAATACCAACACAACAACAAAACAAACACAAAACTCACGTTTTCCATCCACTCCACCTCCAACACGTCGGAAGACGTCAGAGATTTAGGGGGCAATTTGTTCCCAGGAAAATCAACCAATAACTCAGCCTCCCTCGACGGTGCCAACTTATTTACCAACACGGGGATGGCCTCCTACGCAACGAGTTGAAGAGCCAAAGGGAAACCAACTAATCGCACCGACTCTTGCTGGAGCTGCTGAACATATGCAGCAACAGGATCATCGCATTTTCCCGGTACCTTCTTCCCCGGTTTCATAGAACTAATCGTCCACAGGAAAGACTCCCGCCCCCACGGGAAGTCCAAGAACTCATGGACGTTCTCCATTAACTTGACGTACTTGGGAGTCGGTTTCATATGCTGAACCGACGCAATCAAAACATCATCCACGATCAGCAAGAGAGCCAATCGAATTCGCCGCCATCCACTCACACCGCTACCTGTTCATAGCAGATGTACTATATCGGCCAGAGTAGCATTTCTATGCAGGCCCACCAGCTTCGTCCAATATGCATCGCTGATGTCCTTGTTCAGAATCTGCAATTCAGGATCATAATCTTCAGGAAACTCCCCACACGGCAGTCCCGTTACGGTTTCAAAATCCTTCATCCCAAAACGGAATGGTTGACCATCGAAAACAGGCCACGTTACATATTTCTTTTTCGTCACAACCGCCCTGGTCAGCAATGCGTGTATAAGTTTGCAGGAGACCGAACATCTTTCCGGTGGAAGTTCGAACAATCTACCGAAACAGGAGCGCCGTACAATTTCCCACTCCGGCATATCTTTCAGAAGATCCCTCACCACCAAGAGCATGTCAATATTCGAGTAGACATTAAGCCTCTTGTTCGGAAACCGGTCCGTCGCGAAAAGACGCTGTGGGACTAGGGGATCCCACTCGACAGACCCGGAAGCTTCGCCAACTGTATAGAAAGCGGAAACTGTTAGGATAGGTATACTGAAAACTCGCATGCAAAGGCAAAACAAACGGACAAAAAAATTCCGGCGACATCTACTTTTAGAAGGACAACTAGCGAACAAGATTTCAAGAGTACCAGGCACAAAACTTATCTTCCATTACGCGAAAACCTTCAAACCTAAGGAGAAATACACGATTCCGGTAAGTCAAGACGAAGAAACTGTAAAAGTTAAACAGTACGTTCACTTCTCCCCAAATTTTACATTTTACACTCGAAAATTATTTACGCCTCTTCGAGATGCGTGAACAGTCACTACTCTAAAAAGGTAACCATAAACCGAAGCGCAGACGTAAGCAGCTTTCTGTTATAAATTAACCATATCGTTAGGTTACTCTTCAAAAAAGGTTTGGAGGCTCGGATCGTAAATTCATCCACCCAAAATGCACCATGTACGAAGAGTCACCTTTTGTGCACCATAACTCCCAAAAGTCACTCTTTTGGCTAACGTCTCTTTGCTTATTAGCAATTGATCCTGAGTTGGAAATCTATGTCAATATGGTGTTATATGCAGTTCCATTTTTTATTTTAAACATTTTACTTATTCGTATATGTGGAGAAGGTAGATAAAAAGTAAGTCACACGACGAATTTTTCTGAAATTAAGTCTAGAATAAAATCGTCAGTTGGAACTTTTCGTTTGTTTGTTTTTTTTTTTGGTACAATACTTTTAGTTTGGTTTAATCTGCATTTTGATGAGTTATAGTTTGGATGAACAATTAATGAAAAGGGAAAATGGATAGCTTCTTCGCTTGGCACGACAAAATCATCTTACAGTATCATCAAATAATATATATCCATGTGGATTTTCCACTTTCCCGCAAATCCAAGACTGAGACGAGCTGTCCTCTTGTTTGGTTGTCTAATTTGGCCTCTTGATAATTAAAAAGTTCATATACTCACTCATGTGTTTGAGCTAAAACGACGCCAAATTGACACATTTTCTAGAGGAATAAAACCAAAGGCGACAATGTTTTAGGCCTAGTTTGTGGGGCGAACAATTTTTTTCCAGCCAATGAACATGGTCTTACTATTTCAATGGCTCTCAATCTGCATAGAAATAAAATGTCACATTATTGCCAAAATAAAAACTAAAGTGACAACTTATTCATGTAAAATTATATCCAGTTTATATACAAGAGATGGTCCAAGCCCTCAGAAAAGTTATAAGCTAGTTATTAGTATACAAACATCTGACTCCAAGTTATATAAAACTATGTGATATGTTATAGTCGACTCACACACAATCCAATAAATAGATCGGTTTCGACCTCTGATGAATGTTTGGTGCTGCAACCACCTTCTGGTTCACCTTTCTCGGTATTTAAGGTTACTGGCAGTACTGGCCGTAGCAACCTTTCTCTGATTTCCTGAAAACAAAATATAAAACTATTTTTTATAACATGTATGAATGCAAATACAAACGCTATAGCAATATACATGACAAAAATGTTATTGCTATTTATATATACATTTACACATTGATCTATTATTACCTCTCTTTTTTTGTTCGTACTATTGTACTTTATTCATTCAACGCTAAATGCAAATTGCAAACAGAGGAAAAACCTTCCATTTGTGTTTGACATTTGAGTTTGCATTTTGCAAAAATATATGCAAACTAAAAAATATTTACTAATCTATGCGAATCAAGAGTGGGAAATAAGTGAAATTCATGCTCTAAAGCTCAAGCCTTTCTATATATAAAGAGGCTCGTATGTATGAAGTGGGGCTACAGTTGTTATAGTCGCAATATTTTATTGTTTACGTTTACATGACAAAAATATATATTGCTATAGTTTTTCCAAGTAAATATTTTTTAGTTTGCATATAATTTTGCAAAATGCAAACTCAAATGTCAAACACAAATGGAAGGTTTTTCTTCTGTTTGCAATTTTCATTTAGCGTTGAGGTTGACAATTATCAATGAGATTAAAAGCAAACCCAAACAAACAACCAATGCCTCATAGTTCTCAAAAGAAAAAAATATCTAAAAATTAACTTTCTACGTATCTAAACTTCTTGCAACTTAATTACAAATTGAAACTATATAACTTTTAAGTGTATGTGTATCCTGTGATGACACGTATTTACCTTTTCACGTAGCCTTCTTCTCTCGTCCAAGAGTACTCTCTCCTAGAAACAGATAAAGAATTAAAGATCGATAAAAATTGCATGGAATATAGAAAAAATCCCCTAAAATAAAATCTCTATATAACTTACTAATTGGAAAAAAACTACCTTTTCTTTCAGCTTCCCTAGTTGATCTGCATATAGCTCAGCCTACGTACCAAAGTCAACCAATGAAGCTGGTATTACACCCATATGTATATATATGCGTTTTGTAATTGTACCTTTCTTGATCTGACAATACGAAGGCTTTTCTCAATCTGAGTGACTATCTCTTGAAGTTCTGCCACAGAACATGAACCCAAACCTTGCCCCATTAGCTTCCTTCAAATATAGTGGCATTCACAGTAAATTTTAGGATTGGAACAAAGTATGTTTAGATATAATGTTTAAAGAAACCGTAGAAATAGTGAGATCCGAACCGTTGGTGAACTTCAAGTTGATCAATCTTCTTTACCATTAAATCCATTTCCTTCTCCAGCTCCTGCATACCCCAAAAAATGCCGAATTCTTTAGTACATATCAGTTCTGTTTCATTAAAGAAGAAACTAAAATCAAGAACATGTATACACGTATATAGAAAATGAACCTGCAAGTATAGTTCTACTTGGGGCCTCCCTGGCACAAAGTACTCATTACTAAACTTGCCATATCTTTCTATCGTCTTCCCCATCCTGAAAAGGTAATTCACAAGAGATGGTTCTTTAGTAGTGGTGGAGATGCTTCCTTTATGGAACAATGATGATAACATCAATGATGAGATGAAGTATTATGGGCTTAACTGCTATGTTAGATAAATAGTAATAGTTATATAGCTGAACTGAGGAATACATAGGAGAATCGACAAAATGATTTTTTGAGTAAACTGAATAAACTTAAAAATAGAATTATAAACAGATGAAAATTTATAACGCACAAAAAAAAACGATTATCTAATAGATCATTGAAGTTTTATCTAAATCAGTTATGGGTTTGACTGTCACCTGAAGATTAACAAAATAGTGGAATGTTCGAATATTATGAATATTGAATAGGGTTATTATTTAACATACTTGTAATATATAGCAGAATTATGTTTTCAAAACGTAAGAATGTGAAATACGGTTTACCACTACACGGCAAAAAGAATAAAAACCACATATTATTTTTTTTCACTTTTTATTACTACATACAATATATTGTGAATTGTATGGGTATCACTACATAGTACATACGTATGTGTGAACTTTCTCAAATATATATATACATAATGATACGGACTAACATGATTGTCTATGGAGATTTGATTATCTGGATATATAGCATTATATGTAATTTGAATTCGTTATTCTATTCACCAAATCCAATGATGGTTCTGCACAAGGGTTGTTGTTAAGCACGGATTGCAAATTAACACAAACGGAAATTATATCAAGGATAATGTATCTATGCAAACTACCACACAATTGAACGTGCATTTTTTTATTAATTGAATGTGTATTCATGAAAGAAAATACGGAGAAAAAGCTTGGTATCCGCGAGAGAAAATTTATAATCTTTTCTCATTTAGATAAAAAAAACAAATCCGACACTATAGCCATAGTTATATATATATATATATAATACTATATGATATTCTGTTCTACAATGTAATTGTAGCTATACTGTCGGATTCTTTTTATTCGAAGTAAGATGCCAAGTGGGTATCAGTTTAAGTTCCAAGGCATACGAGGTTCACTGATCAAGAAACCTCTTTTTTGAAAACCCTAATCCACTTGCTCGTCCTTGATGAACAAACCTTTGGTTAAACTTTTTAGGTTTGCAGTTTATTGGAGTTTTAGTTCATTAAATAAAATCAAGAAGTGCTAAGAGAAGAACAATATAGAATTAAAATCTGATAAAAATGATTTTTAGGAATAGTCAGAAACTAGCTACCAAAAACAAAAACAAAAGGCAAATCTTTAATGTATTGCAAAATCACTAGGTACGATTTGGGCAGAAAGAGATAGAGCTATTCACTACAGAAGTTCTAGGCACTCAATTGATCTATATGTAAATAAGACGTAAGGAAATTTTGAAAATAATTAGATAAAAGAATCTTACTCGGAGCTAGAGAATTCATATAATCTTCCGCTCTGAGAGAAGACAATGGCGGCGACTTGAGCATCGCATAGGACCGAAAGTTCATGAGCCTTCTTAAATAGACCACTTCTTCGCTTTGAGAACGTGACTTGTCTGCTTGTCACGTTCTCGATCTTCTTGATCTCGATCTTTCCTCTCACCATCGTCCTGCAATACTAATTCCAAGATTCAGATTGAAACTCTAACTAAAGCCAAAGAATTTGCAGGGAAATGATATTTCCTTCAGAAAAGACCAAGAAATGGTTTCTAGAAAAACGAAAAGATTCAAAACCAGAAGTCAAGGAGAAGAAGCTAAAATGTAGGAAACTGAGGAGATTCAAAACCAGATATATCTAGATTTACTTCGAAAACCCCGAAGAACATGATTTTTTTTTCAGATGAAAACCAGCCGACAAAATTACATTTTTGGATGAGAATAAAGAACAGACGCATTAAATTGGAGTAAAGCTAAGCACTATAACTAAGATTACATAAAGAGGCATGAGCTAGATCTTATGATACTCTGTGATTACCTCTGTCTTCGTACAGGAGCCACAAACCCTAAAGTCTAAGCTAGCTTGCTTTTTCTTTTGGTTCTGAATACTTCCACAGAGAAAAAGAGAAGAAAGAGATTTTCATTTTCTTGGTTTGGTGATGCTAGTTGGATTAATAATTGGTCAACAAAAGAATAGACAACCGAAAAAAAAAAACAAGTGAGTCCCAGGTATTAAAGAAATGTCCTTAACTTTTACTATCTGTTTTTGGTAAAATTAAGAATATGTATAGCAGAAGGGAAGATTAATTTACTATAAATAAATGTATATTAAAATAATGGGGAAAAGGGGTAAATTAAGTTTAGGCATTCAAGAAGTCGTTTGAATTCGAATTAAATTTCTCCGGTTTCAGATTTTTAGCACTAGAGATATAGAATCCAGTTAATTTTTATTTTTGGATTAGGTTTGATTCGATTTCGATCTGGTATATATTGATTCAAGTAATTTGTTTGAGACCTCATCTTCACCGAATACAGTGTTAAATTTGGTTTAGATCAATTATTTTTTTATATTTAAAATAACAACAAATATGGTATACTTCAAATATTTTGTATCTAAATTACTTAAATTTATTCAAAAATATTCGAAAGTATTCAAAAATATATAAAAGTAAGGGCAATTCTCAAAAATACCACACTTTCATGTTTTTGTGACAAAAATACCACAACAAGGTCAAAATGACTAAAATGACATTTCTTGAAGAGAAAAAAGACTATTATACATTTATTTTCATATGTTTCTTCCCAATCCCTTAAACCTAAATCCTAAAACCCAAAATCTAAACCCTAATTAATGACTTTTGAACCCAAATTTATTAGTTTAATTATCTTTAAACCATTAAATAAATGTTATTTTATTTTTGTCATTTTCACTTATGTGTGGTATTTTTGTCTCAAAAACATGAAAGTGTGGTATTTGAGGGTATTTCTCTAAAAGTAATCGAATTACCCAAAAATAATTGATATATTCTGTTTATAATTGTGATTTTGGGTATTTGAGTTATTATAATTGTTACTAAGATTAATATTTTTTTTATACATGTTTATATTTTGGATATTTTCAGTGCTTATTTTTTGGATTGAATTCAATATCGATTTTAGAGGTATAACAATATAAAACACCTTCAAATATATATTAAAATTGGATCAGGAAGTTTAATATTTTCCATTTCGGATTAATTAGTGTCGGTTTGTTTTTTTATCTAGAGAAAACGAAAATAATTTGTTGTTTTCTGGACAAGAATAGGTGGAATAATATTAATACATTGAAAAAGAATAGTGTTCTTCGATCGGTGTGTCAACATCATCGTACAATGACTTGCACTGTTGACCATTTGTATTACGACACGTTTGCCTCTTTCGCTTTCCCCAAATCATAGTCAGCTTCTGTGTAATGCGACCTTTTCTTTTAAAATTATGCAGATTCTTTTTTCCTCTTTTACTCGGTTATTTGTTATGTTTTACAGTTTTAGTAATATTCATCTTTTCTGTTAAAAGAAAAAATATATAGAGTAGGTGAATTAAGTGTCGAAATATAAGCAAAAGTGGAATATTGCGTCAAAAATCTAAATCCGGGGAATATCATATGATATATTCTTTTCTTCTTTCGTTTTTGGTTTTGTCGTGGGACTCTCTATATATCAACATTGCTTCTCATTCATGTCTGCATTTGGTTCATGAATGTAGACGATGTTTGATTGCTCTAGAAGAGTCAGTCATGTTACTCATTCTTAATTCTGGATCTGAATATATGTTGTAGTCTGATTGTAGATAAGAACGTTCTTTTGAGGGAATTCCGAATACATAACAATTCGTTACGGTTTGTAATTTTTTCCATCAGCTCGTTACCAACATCTTTTTTCTCTCTTTTACTATCTATAACTATATGCATTGTTGCAGACCAAAACTACCGAAAAATGGTTTTATTCAACCGTCACACCATGTTAAGTGTAGCAATGGAATCTGTGGCCAAAATGGTTAGATCTCATATGCTCTTAGCTTCGAGAGCCGATCACATTTTATCAAAATTATTTTATTTACCTATGTTTCGATTATATTTTTATAACTTCCTTGGACCTTGGGCTTGGGCAGATGATATTATTGCCCAAAATATTCTTGCCTCAAACTTTAATTAAACCGAACGAAACGAAAACAAACATGTTTGTTCCAACCAAAAAAAAAAAAAAAAAACTGAATGCTTTGATCTAACTTATATACATAAGTGGCTTAATGTAGACTAGGGAGCGTGACTCAACGTGAGCAACCTCATAGTCTTTCATAGCCCAATCAAAACCATGTAGCAATAGTGAAGAGAAAGTCTAGCAAAAATAGCTTTTTCTTCTTCTTGAATATTTGTTATGTCTCTTCATCATACAAAGCTCATTTTCTCATTGATCTGAAGGATGATGGGGTCAGGTTGAAGAGCTTTTTGAACAAGATTAGTTGGCTCCTTATCTATCATGAAGTTGTATAATCTAGTGGTTGTAGCAGCTAAAAGAAGACGCCACGTATTTTGTGAGGGCACATGAGAATGAATACTGATGGCAAAGCAAGAGGTTTTTGTGAATTTTTCAAGTTATGTAGACGGAGCTTATAGATTTTAGGCTAGTGTTAACGTTATAGAACTTAGTTTGCCTTTGTAACCCATCGAATAGTCAATTAAGGATTCTTGAGCTTTGATCTTGAATGGCCAAACATTAGATAGTTGAGGAATAAACCTGAGGGTTGATTAGTATTTTGTTTTGTTTTGTGGATAAAGGTTGAACCAGAAGAAGTAGAAGACCAGCTAGAAGAGGAGGTGAAATCCGAGTGTGAGAAACACGACACTGTCACTCATTTACGCATATTTAAGGTCACTGAACATAAATTCCCTAAACACGAAGCGGTCAGAATCTTTGTTCAGTTTTCAAGACCTGAGGAAGAAACTAAAGCCTTTAAGCACCTCAACGAGCCTTACTTTGGAGGAAGGACTGTGTGTGCCACTTTCTATGACGAGGAGAAATTCAATAAAAACGAGTTTGCTCCAGTTCCAGGTGAAATCCCTGCAGGCTACTAACTAACAAACAAACAAGTCTCATTTATCAACAAAGTTGCATTCTCTAGGATACACAAAGAAACCATGCATGAGATTTTTTTTTTTTATAAAAAAAAAGATTTGTAAACTACAGTTCAGATCTCTGTTAATTGTTGTTCAAAGATTTAATCCCAGCCTCATTTGAATTGCCATCAGATCCTTAATACCATTTTGTTTGAAAATGAATTTGCGCCCTTGTACAAAACTCACTGCAGAATCAGAAACTTGATTCCATCTCTTTTTATCTCTAACTTAAATTTTAAAGAACAGAGCAAAAGAAATCCTTTACCATCGATGCAAAACACACACAGACACACCAATGTGGTGGGTCTCACTAATTCTTATCGATACTATTTGCTTCGCCTTGTCAGTAAGATCATCATCGAAACCAGTTTATTAGAGAATCTAACCCCTGAGATTGTGCTCGTATGATAACAATATCTTTTGGGGTTGATTCAAAACCAAAATCCGGCACCGTCTAAGTTAAAAGTTAAAAAACTAGACTAGTCTAGCCCAAAAGTCCAAAAAAACTAGTCTAGCCCAAATATTGGTTTTATAGGCCCAATATCTCTCTCTTATGTGATTCATGATAAAAGCTTCTAGTCTTTTATTTTATCTATCTGGAGTTTTTACCGGAATCATATGAGTTGAATTCTCTTTGCAAGACATTTTGAGGGAATTTGCAAGAAAACTTTAGTGATGATGATATGACGTTTTTTTTTTAACGTTTTGTGATGTTGATCGTGGACTGCAGATAGATGAGAATGCAGGTGTAGCCAGAGATATTATCAATCACAGATCATTAGTATCAGGTGGCAACAGTAAATCTTTAGTTGTCTGAAAAAGAACCCCACATTGTCATACAAGTAGGCTTTTATATTTTTTTTCCATAAATTGTTGTTCAGAAGACAAAAAAGTGTATAGAATCTTAGAGAAAACTTCTTTCATGCGTAGATTTGTATCCGCGATAATAATAGAGTTCATGAATCTAAAAAGTTTGTGAAAATGATTCTCTATTTCCATCATTTAAAAAAAAGCTGTTACAAGGCTAGTTTGTATACACTTGGTTAACCATGTAAACCGAGAATCAAAATCACATTTGAATATAAGCAAAACCAAGAACCCGATTCTAATAGGTAATCAGAAAGCAACCATCATTATATGACTTTAGCATAGAAAAAAAGGGAGATTGGAGAATGAAAATCAGAGGACTAAGTCAAGGAATAGATGACTACCTGATCTGTATAACGTCATTACGTCTAAGACCTTCTACATCAAAGACGCTTTCCGTGACAACCATGTCATGGAGCGCCTGCTTAACTGTTTCTGTAATAGAGTATCCACATAGGTGCATACTACACTGTTGTTGTAGATCTCTGACTTTACGAAAAGTCTCAAAAAAGTCTCTCAATCTTTCTATCCTAAGATGAGCAGTGAATCCATGAACATGCACAGTGGTGCTAGGGACAAAGCTAGTACTTACCCTCTTCCTCTTTGACTGTGGGCAGGAGAGTCTCTTCTTCTCCTCTATGTTGCTGTCTCCGTGTCTCTCCGTCTCCTCTCTACTGCTGTATCGCTGTATCTCCTTCTCCCCTCTGCTGCTGTCTCTGTGATGATAGCTTCGGCTTCTACTGCTGTCTCTGTGTCTCTCCTTCTCCTCTCTGCTGCTGTCTCTGTGTCTCTCCTTCTCCTCTCTACTGCAGTCTCTGTGTCTCCCCTGTCTCTCCTTCTCATCTCTGCTGCTGTCTCTGTGTCTCTCCTTCTCCTCTCCGCTGCTGTCTCTGTGATAACTTCGACTTCTGCTTCGTTTCCTGTCTCTGCTGTCCCTCTCGTGACGGTCTCTATCTCTTCCTGCATTTGTTACATAAAACGCCAATAAGAGAAAACTGTTGAGAGCCCTAATGATCTCTCACCAAAAACCCTCAAAACAAATCAGAGTCTTTGCCTCATAAACCCGAAAAATATAAAAAATCCAAGTCAATCAAACGTTTATCAAGATTTGACTAATCCATTGAAACACCGCAGGACAAGGAATTAACAATAAAAGATAATGGAAATTGGATCAAAGGCTCTCCAATAGTCTTGTAACTATATCCTAACTTACAACCATGATAACAATTTCGAACTCTCATTACCCGTCTTAACAAAACAATAGAAACGAAAAATTTAAGAATTTTCATTACTTACTCCACGAGACTGGGGGACTTCCTTGCTCCAGTATATCCCTTTCAAGGCGATCATGAGATTCCTTCTTATCAAAGATCAGTGGTTTGATTTAGTTTGTATAACAAAATTAATAATCCATTGAAACACCGCATGACAAGGAATAAACAATAAAAGATCATGGAAGTTGGAATCAAAGCAAAAGCTTTCCAAATTATAATCCTAAATCGAGTCATGAGGAAGACACTGATGGCACTAATTCGAGCTTGTTCGTTGTGAAAGAATCCATTAAAAAGTCATCTTTCTCGGAGATAAGGACTTTGGAGGTCAAAGAAACTATATGTTGAACAAAACTCCAGAAACTTTCCAATAAGCCTAGAGATACGAAGAGGAAGTGTTTGGAGACTTAAGTTCAGCTGCTCAAGCCTTAGGTTGATACGAGGATTTGGTTGGGATTGTCTCATTAACCAAGCCTCTCATTTAGTGAATTGAAGAAGAAAAGGAATTTTACAGATTATGCTTTTATCAATTTTCCGTAGAGAGTGAAATTCATTCTTTACCCTAAATAAAAAGTTCACTCATGTATTTTTTTCATACAACTAATATATGAGCAAGAAAAATCAACATTGAAAAACCACAAAATCATGAGGCTCAATAAACAAGTGTCGTGGCAATTCATGGCACAAGAAATATTGTATCTTTGGTCAATGTCGATGCAACGTTTTGGAAGGTCCTAAGCAAGTTCAAAAATTGTACATTTTTTATAAAAGATCATGATAACAATTTAGGAAAAATATGTTAAGATTTCATAAGATAATCCAACTCCATAAACTGTTTATAAGAAAAAGTTTTTTAAAAAATTATTTTTGAAGTATAACCATTTTTGCATTTTTTCCTGCAAAATCAGTTATTAAACTCGGATAGTCAGGTTTTTCAAGACAACAAAGTCAACTTATTTAATCTCTCTTGTGAAAAGGTAGACCACAAATAATTTGTTTATTAGCTTCAATTTTGAAAAACGTTTTTCAGCTGTGGCAACTGATACCGGAATAGTCACAATATGCTATAAGCAACTTCTGTATTGTTATAACAATCCTCCAATTTTTTAAAAAATCAAGCATTTCAATGGAGTTTCATTGGTATTGATTCTCGGATAATCTTTAATTTCATAAATAAATAATCACCAACAATGTCTGAATGCATATCATTCTTATTGGTTGTATAATTTGAAATCAACTCCACTATACTTAGAATATATCAGATTTTAGAAAATTTGATTTATTTCAAAATTTTCAGATATATGATTTTGAAATCTGTATCAAAGTATTTATAAAATCAATATAATATCATTTGATATCTACAACAGATTGTGATTAGAATTATATTCTTTCAAAACAAATTTATAAATGAAAATGAATACAGAAAAAGAGAGCAACAAAAAATTATGTAGGTATCCAAACAAAACTAAAGAGAATATGAAAACAAAACCCCTAAAAATGTTAGAATCAAATATATACATGATGAATCAGCCAATTCTTGTAATCAAAATAATGAAATCAATAAAAATTGGAATTTGTTTTTCCTTTGAAATTCCAAAGAAGAAAAAAAATGGGAGATATTATATGGCTAAAATCTGTGTTTGATTAATTTAGAAGTAAACTTTTCTGAAGAGAAATATGTATTTCAACAAGATTGAATTTGTTTTTCCTTTGAAATTTCAAATATATAAAAAAGATGTTAGATGGATAAAATCTGGGTTTGATCAATTTGGAAATTGTTTTCTTGAGAGAAATATGTATTCCAACCATTTGTATTTCAACAAGATGTTTTTTTTTTCTTTTAGAAAAATTAACCATGATATTTTTGGAAGAGGAAAAATGTTTATCAATAGTGAAGGATTTCAAAATATGAGGATCAATTAAATGGTTTGATTTTGATTACTATAATTTACACATGAAATTATATTTAAATCCATTCAAACTTTTCAAATCATATGAACTGTAAGAATCTTTCAGGAACATGAATAACACAAGAATTCAATTCTTATATCCAAATCCTTAATTGAATAACAATAGATTTCAAACTCTATTAATGATGAGATTGTAAATACAAAAACCAATAACACTAGATTTTAAAATATTTTAATAGATATATTTAAAATACAATAACCAATAACAACATATTTTAATAAAGAATTTAAAATCAATCATTTGATAGCAATAGATTATAAAACCTATAGAGTTGGTTTTAATTCATGTATTGAATAACACTACCTAAGTTTAAACATGATACCATCAAAGTATACTCACTTGTGGCTGCTACCTTTTAAAAATCAAACAAAAATCTCAAAGTTTATTCATACATTTAAAATCAATACATATATATAACTTATTTTATATATAAAATGTATGCCCCTATAAAATGGAGACTCTAAACCTTTGTTTCACCTGCTTGTTCTATAAGTCGGGCCTGCGTATTTGATGTCGTTATTCCTTAATATTTTCTCTTCTTAGCTCTTTCGCGGTGGCGCCAAACCTTGTGTTAGATAATGGTATCTTTCCATGTTCATCAGCTCTTGATTCCATGTCTTGGCTCTCTGTAAAATCTGATCCTAGTTAGTATATTTTGCATCCTCCATTGAAGTTTTAGTGTTGTTGTTGTTTTAGTTCCTTTTCACTCGAGAATGTTTTTTATTTGTATTTTTTATTTATTAAATAAATAAATAATATAATATAATAAAGCTGAAATTTTATTTTTACAATTATATTTTAATGATATATCATTATTTTTTATTGCCAATTGAATAATACCTCATAATTCTTATATTTTTTCAGGCAAGTGTAAAATGTGAATTTCTCAATAGTTTCTAACAACCTCTTAATTCTTATATATTTCTTCACTTTACTATTTTGAATCATTGTAGTTATTTCGTCGACAATGAAACATCGTCCACCCAATTTTATTTTGTCTGTAAGCCCCATCTTTCAGGGCCCGGCCTGCCGATATCTAGTTTCTCTTCTTTTTCTTCTGGACAAACTCTTCTAGTTTCTCTTCTTTGAATGAAATTATGAGGGGAAAATCAAAGATGCTCTACTCTTCAAATTGGCTACATTGTTTGTTTCAGACTTCTTTCCATTTTCACCAAGTTCAACACAAATGTAAAACCTCTACAAACTAATAATATATTTATGATATTTTTATAT
This sequence comes from Isatis tinctoria, assembly GCA_010577795.1. Lineage (NCBI taxonomy): Eukaryota > Viridiplantae > Streptophyta > Magnoliopsida > Brassicales > Brassicaceae > Isatis > Isatis tinctoria. Next base: position 16,413,525 of record CM021249.1, on the reverse strand, counting down.
GTTTTATATTAATCTATATATAAAAAGTTATTTATCCTCTTCTCTCAACAATACACGTCATCAACCTCTTCCTCACAAAGCGACACGTCATTTTACTCCTCATCTCCTTTTTCTCACAAGTCATCAACCTCTTCCTCACAAAGCCACACATCATCTTACTCCTCATCTCATTTTTTTCACAAGTTTTCCGTTTTATAGTCACAACATGTTGTCTACTTAACTGTTAAATTTGGACTGCCTCATGTTAAAAAGCCCATTATTAATTTCATAAATTATGCTGATGTTTGTTTTTTGTCAACTACTTGCATAAAATGGTCGGTGTGTTATTAGTATCAATTGTGTATATTTATTTAAATACTTTCATAAAAATGGTTTTCTAAGGTCAAAAGGAATTTTATGAATTAACTCAAACAAATTATACAAGTTATGAAACGAGACGAAAAACCACAAACAAATATACAAAGATTTATGAGAGGAGAAAGAGAATGCAACAATAAAATACAAAATTAATTAAAATTAAAATAATAATCACCGCGGGTACGTCCTAGTTGGAGTGCAGTTCGTAACTGCCACTTTGGTGACGAAAAATAATCTCTCTGCCACTCTTTGATCTCTATGCCACTCTTTGAACGAAATACCGAGTTTACCCTTAATGAAACGCACCAATTTTTTAAATCGCAATTAAAGAAAAATGTGAGCGCGTGGGAGAGAGAGTGTGAGCATCCACGCCCGTGAGTGAACTTACTCCCCCTCGTCCGTACATATCGAGATTTCTCATGTGACCTCCATGAATTGATCTCCACCACACACAGCAGAGATCGCCGGCGAGGAATGACGGAGCAAACGCGGGTTCTATATCGACAGCCTCGCCCATCTAGTAAGCTCTTCATCACCATTAATAATGCGAATGTTGAGAAACTTATAATTTTAGCAATTAAGTCAAATTCACTGAAATTGGTTATTTAGGAATGAACATTTGGTTGGAAAAGATTGCTAGTGTGACGATTAGGTGTTTTTGTTGGGCTACATTGTTGAATCGTGGTAACTATTAGGTAATTTAGAATCCACAGCTCGATTGGATCTTATTTCAAATATCCAGAAATTGTACAAGTAGTAAAAATCGAGGAATGATAAATAGTGGGACAATCGGTACAAATAGATGTACATTTTAGGCGAACAAATATATTCCAAATGTAGTATGACTAAGTGTGTCATTATATATACAAGAGACAATGAAGAGTGGTTACAGGAATGTACATTTTGAGTATGGAGGGTACTATTCATAAGACCACGAATGGATTTCTAGAAATTCAGTGTATGCTATATCTTTTAAGACCTCGGATGTGGAGGAAATAAGTTATTCTCTGTTAGTAGATAAGATCGGGAAGAAGATTTCCGTAGATGGAATGACAGGGAGTTTGAAAATGAGTTACAAGCTATGTAAAGGTCGAAGAGAGTGTGTATGTTTTTCTTACTTCACTATACACTGAAGGATTACAACATGTGTTGCATGTGGAGTTAAATCTGGAGAAACTTTCAAGACTAGATGGAGGAAGTTCAGTTGGTGTAAATTATGGGGGAATGAGTTCAAATGTTAGAGTTGATGGTGACTGTGGCATCCTTACGATTTACAGAGAAGGTTTAGAAAGGAATGAGCCGATAATTGAGGAGTTGATGGATGATGACAATGAAGATGCAGATATTGAGGGTACTGTTAATGAAAATATAGAGAATTTAGAAGGTAGCGAGTTGGGAGGTGTTGATAGCCCGATTGATAACCGGGACGAGGACGAAAATGCAGAGGTCCCAGGATCTGTTGAGGAGAGTCAGTATATTGAAGAATGGAAAGATGACACAGGTCTTGTAATAAAGCAAGAATTTAGTTCAAGAGAGGCAGTGCAAGATTTGGTTTACACAGCTGCAAATAAAAACTGCTATGGTGTTGAAACTATGAAGTCGGATACAAAGCGATTGATGCTATGATGCCAACAAGCATAGGGTGAGTGTAATTGGTACATAAGAGCTGCTCGAAGTGAGGGATCGTCCTTTTGGACAATCAGAAAACATAGGAAGATGCATACCTGCTCCCGGGTTGTTGCGAGTACAAGCATTAACAGTAGACGGAGAGGAACACAAAGATTGGTAGCATATATGCTGCATGAGCACTATCCAGGTAACGTTGATACCCCGACGCCTAAAAATATAATGAGTATTGTTGGGGTCAAAATCCCCTCCTCGGAAATTGATAAGGCAAGAAGCCGAATTAACGGTCAAACATTTCATATTCTGGCAGCAAGCCCACGAAATGAGACCAAAAGTCTGTCCGGGTCGAGCTCTTGACTTCCGGTCGCAGATGAACTAAACGGGTTGTGACCGTTTGTACTCTTTCTTTATCCTTGGTTTTGTCCCAAAGGGTTTTCCGGGAAAGGTTTTAACGAGGCAAACTGGTTCACTTATCTTAAAAAACCAGTTCAGGAGCTAATCAAGTCGCTCCGACCAAAAAGCCCGTCGGATCAAGCTCTTGGCATCCGACGTGACGGATGAACTGAACTCTCTAACGGCCTCTCAAGATGAATCTCTGCATATCTTCCCAGCCTGGAGCATTCACCAAGCCGAGACGTGAGCTACGACCGGGCCTCGCCCTTTCAAGACCGGTCCTAGAAGCTATTTCCCGACTACTGGGCCTCGGCCCAATAATTCCCGAAGAGACGTCATGCCATTTAAAGACGGACTTCACGCTGTTCAACACATAGAAAAACATCATGGAGTTCACTTAAAATAAACCGGAGGCAAGGCTTTACCCAGAAAATCGGACCACAGGATTAAAAGACAAGCTGGGCCAAAACAAGACAAATGGGCCGTAATGGAAGAAACAGGGCGGCGGCCTATTAGGGTTATTGGCGGCTGGGAAGGGATTTTTACAACGTCCCACATTGCTTAGATTAGTCTTTGAGACCCCAGACTCTCTCATATAAATATACACCCTTGTATTCACTTTCAAATGATCCCAACTCAAGTGCAAGAGCTTTCGAGATATAAGACAATAAGCTTTCTCGAATATTTTTGTACTTAGAGAATTATTAATAAAATCATTTTTCTCATCTTTTTACTTTTTTGCCATTTGGTTCTTGTTTAATAGAATTTTCGGAGCCCCCCGAAGTATAAATTTTGACAGTGTGAGTTTCGGCTCTCACAAGTATAGTTCAAGGAAGACTAGGATTGCATTTGTCTTACTCAACTGCTTCGAGAGAAAAAAAACTTCATGTAAGTGATGTGCGGGGGAGTCTGGAAAAAAGCTATGAGATGTTGTTTTCATATCTGTACATGCTAGAGATGGTAAATCCCAGGACAGTGATGAGTGTGGAGTTGGATGAAAATCATAGGTTCAAGTACCTATTTGTTGCATTAGGCGCAAGCATTGAAGGGTTTAGGGAAATGAGAAAAGTGGTGATTGTTGATGCAACCTTCCTGAAGACTGTATATGGTGGTATGTTGGTATTTGCAATAGCTCAGGATCCGAATTGTCACCATTACCCCATTGCATTTGGTGTAATTGATGGGGAGAGAGATGCCAGTTGGAGATGGTTTTTTTGAAGTTGAAAACTGTTATAGCGGATGTGCCTGAACTTGTTTTCATAAGTGACAGACATGCAAGCATCATCAAGGCTGTTACGAAGGTGTATTCGAGTGCCAAGCATGCACATTGCATATGGTATTTGTCTCAAAATGTGAAAGGGAAGGTGAAGCATGAGAAAGATGAAGTTGCGAAGAAATTCAGGGCTTCTGCTCATTGTTACACTAAGAGCGATTTTGAGAAAGAGTATGTGGAATTCAAGTCGATGTATTATAAAGCTGGTGAATATTTGGATAAAAGCATTGAGCTGCAAAAGTGGACAAGAGCATATTTTGTGGGAGACAAGTACAACTTAGACACTAGCAATTCCGCGGAGTCGATGAACAGCGTGTTTAAGACAGCCAGGAAGTACCCTCTGCTACCTATGATTGATGCGATTGTGGAAAAAAAATGTCTGAGTGGTTTAACAGGCACAGGAAGGAAGCTGGTTCTGCATCGGGGTATAAAAAAGTGGTGCCTTTTGTGGAGAATATATTGCACGAATGATGTGCAATTGCAGCTCATTTAACTGTGATGGAGCTAAACAGCTACCATCTCAAATACAACCAGAAAGGACCAGATGGGAAACTAAATTTGGTGGACTTGAGAATGAAAACTTGTGATTGTAGATGCTTCGATATAGACAAGTACTCCTGAACCCATGCTATAGCCGCAGCGAGGGCTCTGAGGAGGAAGAAAGGTAGTACAGTTAATATATCCATCTTTGATATGTGCTCTAATTATTATTTGGTGGAGACATGAACTTTAGCATATTTATTCAGTGCCTCATGCAACACAGTGGAGTATTCCTGCGGATGTGCAACAAATGTTTGCCTTACCACCGGATTATAATGCCAAAAAGGGAGAACTCAAGAAACACGGTTTCCATAAACCGAAGAAAGGCGTCGAAAGAAGAGGTTTAGGCCTGGCATAAACTTGGAGAGGTGGTTACAGCCTGAAACCTGATGAGTGAAGACATTGAATTTGTGTTTGCATTTGTATTTTGAAAATTAGCACAACTGGATTCAACTATGTACAATTATGTATTTGTGTTTTTCGAATGTCCTCTCAGGTATAATAAACAATCGGGTCAACTAAGTCCAATTAACATGTACAACCAGGTCAATTATGTCCAATTAACGCGGTCAATCGGGTCAATTATGTCGACTTACTTTGGAAAATGGGGTCAACTAAGTCCGATTAACATGTACAATTGACATATACAGAGAGGAGCAACTAAGTCCAAGTACTATGTACAATATGGTCAACTATGATTCATATAGATCAACCGATATGATAAGTTTGGCCTGAAGAAAATGGTAATCAGAAATGAAATTGTATCATAATATGTAAAAGTTGAGGAAATAATAGGAAATATTGGAAATCAAGATGGGAGATACTCAATTGAGTCAAAGTAAGCCTTATAGTATATGAGAGACATTGGGATCATATGATGGGTATCAACAAAAAAATGCATTTCTACAAATTTTGTGATTATGATCTTACGAAAACTTTAGAATTATGCATTTATAAGGGAAACAAGTATTGCCAACTAAATCCATTCAACTGGTCTTATGGTCCAACTGGAAATAGACAAAAACCTAAAATGTACAACTATGTACGAGAAAGGCCAAGTGAACATTTATGAACAATTGCAGGTACAATAATGTAGACGAATGGTAAATACCATTTTGCCCCTCACGAATAAAGCCTTGCAACCTCCTTTTTCTCCATTTCATCCCACTTCTCTTCTCTCTTCATTTTTCCTCACTTCTCTCCCCCTTTTCCTCTCTCCGGCGGCGCAAACTAGGGTTTCAACTGAAGAAGGTAAAATCAATTTTTTTTTCCTTACACATCTCGATAAAGGTTCAGGATCAACGTGAAACGAATTTTCAGTTCCGTCTCAGATTTGCTTTCACAATTTTCTGTTCCGTCTCAGATTTTCTCTGTTTTCGTTTAGATCCTGGTCTAACTTGTAGATCTACTTTCATGTTTCCATATAGTGACAATGGTTTTGACACCAAGCAGTTCATCAACCGAGATAGACAGTGGATGTTGCAAAGCGGATGGTGATTTCGGTATTCCAGCTAAGTGTTGGTGTGGTCTGAAGATGGAAATAGTCACCTGTCGAACACAGGAGAACCTTGAAAGAAGATACTACAAATGCCCAGAAATAGGGGTAATTGTCCGACTAATTGTCCTCCCAGTTGTACATGTAGCTGTCCGAGTAGTTGTCCGACTATTTGTAATATTTGTTCATAGTACTAATAGTCACATTTTCTTTGTAGCCATGTGGTGGAGACGTCATAGAGCACAAATGCATGAAGTGGTGGGATCAGGCCATCGAACAAGAGTTAGTGAGAGCTAACATTGAAATTAAAAACCAGGATTCAATTGTTCGCAATGCTAGCTATGCAGCTCACTCTGCTACATCGATGATTGAGAAGCTGCAGGAGACGGTTTGGGGTCTTCTTGTGGATATGACTGAGTTGAAGGATCGCTTAGCAAAGCAAGAACGGGAGATGGCTACACTGAAGAATGCACTTGCTCGTTGTGGCTCTCAGGGCGAAAGGGAGACCTAAGTTTAAGTTTGTATGCAATATTTCTGTTCTTATGTCTAAGTTATACTACTATGTCTGCTCAGTTGTCTGTACTATTATGTCTCCCCAAACAAAAAGTTGTACTTTTATGTCTGCCTAGTTGAACCAGTTGTTCTTATGTCGTCTCAGTTGTTTAATTATTTGTCCGAGTTAGACCACATGTTCGTAACAACACTAATAGTACAACTTAGTTTAACAACAAAAAGTAAAATGTTCCAAAAGACAAAACACAAACAAATTTAAAGTAAAATGTCTCATGCTCTAAAAAGACAAAACACAAACAAACAGGTCAATGTTCGAAAAGACCAAACACAAAACAAAGTTGGTCAATGTTCCAAAAGACCAAACACAAAGCAAAGTTGGTCAATGTTCCAAAAGACCAAACACAAAACAAAGTTGGTCAATGTTCCAAAAGACCAATCCACAAACGAGACAAAAGACATGTTTAAAACGAAACACTATTTCGTCGTCTTCTGTCTCTTCTTCTTGTTATCTCCCGATGTGAACTTATTGGTTGGAATCCTTGTCCTCTTCTTTCCAGTTGTTATCACCGTAGAATCGACCTTCTTCTTTTTTCCCTTCTTCTTATCTTTCCTCTTTTTCTTTGACCTCTTCTCCAGTTTCTCACTTTCTTGGCCTTCCTCTTCTTGTTGGCCGTTCTCGTCTTCCTCTTCCTCTTCTTCTCCGGTCTTCTTCTCTTTCAGGTTCTCTTCTCCTCCTTCCCTACGTGGTGGGTCTCAAGCAGGAGTAAGGAGCAGACTAGGAGTGTCAAATCGTACCTCCCTAGCATATGACTGCTATAATCTACTCACGGTCGCATCTAACACACCCACTCTCCCATCTATTTCATCCACTTTATCTTTTATTGCACGAAGGTTGGCTAACACCCCCGCAAACCCTTCCTCCATTGCTTGCTTCAATGGAAGATTAGCAATTCGATTCTGCCGACCACGTACATTACCAACCGGAGAGCCTTGTTCCACGTTCTCAAGCCTTTCACAACCCTGCTCCTGAGCTTTTACGTCCTTCTGGAACATATCTTCCCAAAATATCTTCTTCTTCTGTACGAGTATACAGTGTCGCCAACTATCCACAATTGGATCAACAAATCCTATCCCATCATCAACACCTTCATCTACTAGGGCCTCTAAAATAGGTTTCTCATCCGCAGTGGGTTCCAATATGCTAATAACATCCTAAAATATCATACAATTTAAAATAAAATCAAACCATACTCAAAAACTGTATAAGCCATATTTACAGTAAACTCTACATTTGAATCTCCAACCGTTTTATTTATTTCCTCCAATGAAAAACCTTTGAGACTGTAGTTCTTGAACGTGTGCTTACACATCCTTGGACAATCGTCCCTCGCAGATACTTCTTTTCTAAATTTCTCTCCAAGACTAGGCATGCACTCAAATGCTAGAATCTACATGTCGAATAAAAACATATCAGTGGCCAATTCATTTTACTAATAAAATTCATAAGAACCAAATCACCATACCTCCAAGGGAATCAAGAATCCAGGAAAGGACGTCTGCGCATCTCGTCTCACATAGCCTTTCATTTTCTTCATCACACTCCGGATCCCATCCATGGAAATCTCAAACGTATAGCGACCCCGGGGAAAAGTTTCACTGGCATGCACATCATCCACAATCCTTAGCAGGAAAGGATCAATTATTCCATCACCCCTGCTCTTTGCTTTAATTACATTGAATAAGAAATACAAGATAAGCAGCTTCTTCCTCACTAAAGACTTGGTGCTCTTAATTGCAGCCAGCTCCGTTTCCACTTCTTTTATTGTTACTCCTTTAGTCTTCTTAAACACCTTCTCTGCAAACTTCAAACTGCCCAATTCCTCCCACTTGTTGGGGTACTCATGGCACAATAAACCAGTGAAAAGCACGTGCTCTCTAATGGAGTACCTAATAGGCACTCCATTGACCATATACCAGCACTCTTTTGTCCATCTCTGTATCAGCTGTCCGAAGCAGCAGCATCCACATGCCTTGAGCCATGTGGTTTGGCTCCTTAGGCATGTGGAATATATGCTTAAATTGACAATGTATTTTGAACCAACCTAGATCATCCTTAAATTTCTCTATGAACTTCACTGTCTGCCCCACAACACACCTACTAGCTATCGTGCACATCTTCGTGTATTCAGATTGAGGAAACCACATCCTCTCCGGCTGCATTGGTTGCGATTCATCATCTCCATCAAAGCTACCCTGCCAATTTAAATGCTTCACATAAGTTAGTTGTCCCTTCTATTTACAATTGTTCCCAACTCACAACATATAAGTTAGTTGTCCCTCCTATTCACAATTGTTCCCGACTCACAATATATAACTTAGTTGTCCCACAATTGTACAATTGTACCCATACCAAAAAATGTAAACAATTGTCATAATTGTTACTTGTTAGACGAATATCAATTATTCAAATTTACCTCATCCATTAACGCGGCAGTGTTCTCCTCATCCTCCTCTTGGTGGTTTCCTGATCTTTCTTCTACTCCCACGTCTTGCTGGGATCCTTCTTCCTCCTCCTCTTGGTCGTTGTTTCCTTCTTCTTCCTCCACTTGGTGGTTTCCTTCTTCTTCCTCCCCATCATCGTTTCCTCCTTCCTCCTCTTCATTGTTTCCTTCTTCTTCCTCCCCATCATCGTTTCCTCCTTCCTCCTCTTCATTGTTTCCTTCTTCTTCCTCCTCATCTTTCTTGTTTTCTTCCTCCACCTCCTCGTTGTCCTCTTCTTCCTCATCTTCTTTGTTCTTCTCGGCATCCTCTTCTTCGCTCTTCTCTGCCTTCTCATCATTCGTTTCTGTTTCCTCCTCAACCGGAGGAAGATCTCCCTCCTCATCCTTCTTTTGTTCTTCCTCTACAACATCTCCTTCTTGTTCTTCCATAGAATCATCTTCTTTTCCGACTTCACCTTCCTCCTTTGATTCTCCACCTTCCTCCTTTGATTCTTCTCCATCCTCCTTATCATTTTTTCTGTATCAGTTTCGACTTCTTCTTCATGTCGCACTGCAACCTCATCTTCAGCGTTTCTCTCGGGCAAGTTTTCTTCTCCTTCTTTCTGTCTTGCTTTTTCATTTCCCTCATCAACAAATGATTCGTATTCTCCCTTAGCAGAGGTTTTAACACGAGCCATACCTGGATTTCATAGAAAATATCAACTTTCATCAGAAAACACAACCCAAATTTCCAAACCCTATTCAACCCCCATCAAACTATCAAACTACCATACTCAAATAAACGAAACCAACTCAAACTAACAACATCTATGGCATCAATTGTCATATCAAAATCACCATCATCATTCGATTAATCAACTACACAAGTTGGAGAAAGAGAAGACGATAGAAGGGATGAAAGAATGACTTCACGAGAGGAGTAACGCCAGAAAGAACGCGAACTCCGAGAACTGAAGACGGCAACGACACCGACGCCAGAGATCGAATTCCGGGACCGATGAACAGTGTTAGGGTTTCACTCTCTTTTCGGGGAGGACGAGATGTTTCGTCTTTCTTCGAACATGTGTTTAATTATTTTCCCACTCTTTTCTTTCTTTTTCTAATTGATTTTATAGGCTCGGATCAGGATCAGGTCAATTGTCTGACCGGATATGTGTGGTTGGGTTGTAATTATCTGTGTTTCTCACCTGTTTTTCGTCTTTACACACAGTTTCGAATAAAAAAAATAATGTTAAAAGAAAACCAAATTAGATTGGTGGCAATCCTGATTAATTATTCTGCGAAAGTGACAATAAAACAATTGATCTTCCTAGTTGATTAATAAACCAATTTTGATTCAGTGGTAACCTCCACTTCGCAGCAGTTTCATTACTTTTATTGGGCTTTATATATAAGTTTAGGCTTCATGAAATTGGATGGGTCTGATCACTGATGTTCATGTGTGGGGAAAATTGTAATATTCCTATCTTATTTGATTCGAAATTAAACTGAGGAAAAATAATTAAAAAAACTGAGGAAAAATAATAAAAATGAATTTAATACATTTAAATTCCCTAATCTTACATCCTCCCCAGAGAAGCAAAATCACGAAGATGGAAGACAAAGGAGAATCGGCTTCAACAATCAAGTGGCCGAAGATCAAACTCAAACCCAATCTCAGTGTCTCTTATCTGAAGAATCTTGATCTCTTCACGGTTAACTTTCTAACAAAATTCATTATTTTCCCAAGTTTCTTTTTTCTTTTTAAAATAGATTTAGTGTTTATATCTCCCGAATGTTCCTGGAAAATTTGTAATATTCATCGATTTCTGTGAGCTGGTTTTTGTAGCACCATTTTTTGTGTTCGAAATCGATTCGATGGAATTGTCATCTATTAGCTTTAACTAATTTGCTTCGAAGTTTCTGCAAAAATAAAAGCCGAATCTTTAGTTGAGTTTTTACTTTTCAGTCGAAACTTGTAGCTGTTTATGTTTTGGACAAACAAACAAAGAACTGTAGTTCCTGTAGCTTTGTCTGAACTTTTGGTTTGATGTTTAAGTGGTTTTGTTAATACCTTGGCTTGTGCAGAATGAAGTAACATAACACATTTGTTGATACTTCAACATTTTGAAACGGTGGATAAGTCGCTTTGAGTTTATTATGATCTTTCAGGTGGAAAACTGTCTCACTTGTGATGAATCAAAGGGCTTTGTTAAAATCGCAGAGTCTCTCGGTTTCACTCACCAAGGAAGCCGTGGCCCAGCTTATGGTGAAGCTTTCAGAGATAACCATCGAATCTCAGTGAACGATCCTGTCCTTGCTGATACATTGTGGCGCTCAGGGCTTTCTGATTTATTTACTGATATCAAGATCAGGAGGAAAGTTGCTGTTGGGTTGAATCCAAACATTAGATTTTACAGGTTTTTCACATATCTCAACGCTTTTGAAGTTTCGTTCTTTGTTTCCTAGTAATGGTTTAGATAATGACAAGATGTTCCTGTTTCTTGTCATGTTGCTCCATTAGTAGTCTATGGAACAAGATTCGTAACGTTTGTGTCACAATGTGAAGATAAAGGATCATTTGTTAAATTTTTCAGGTATAGTGCTGGTCAGCATTTTGGTCGGCACATCGATGAGAGTGTTGATCTTGAAGATGGGAAGAGGACCTATTACACATTGTTGATATATCTAAGCGGGAACAGCGCGAAATCAAAATCCAAGAGAAGTTCAAGCAAGACTAATGATTCTTCCTCAGCTGAGCCTTTAGTAGGTGGAGAAACTGTCTTTTATGGTTCAAGAAACAGTATCGTCGCTGAGGTAACTTCCTCAAACAGTTTTTTTTTTTTCGTCTTAGTTTCATTATTTATTCGATGTACCGTCGCATAAAACTTGCTTATTATGGCAGGTAGCTCCAAAGGAAGGTATGGCTCTCTTTCACATCCATGGAGACAAGTGCATGCTGCACGAAGGAAGAAACGTGTCCAAGGGCGTCAAGTATGTGTTCCGCTCTGATGTTGTTTTTGCGTAAAGAAAAAAAAAACTGATTGAATTTCCATGTATTTTGTGTTTCTAACATTGATTACTTTCATACAACATCATCAATCAAGTTCATGTGTGTTTGATGTTAAATGACTCACTTTTGGTGCTAGAAACTATATATTATGGTTAAAACCGGTCGATACATTTTCCGAGTTTACATTATTGTAAAATCATATATAAATGGATTTGAAGAAAAGAAAACTCTCAATTGCATATCTGTTCTGTAGACTTTTAAGCTTTTCAATTGACGAAGCGAGAGTTTACTCTCACTTGTCCCGTCTCCTTGACTCCAAAGTTTCCAAGTTTCACCATGGAAGTTGCAAACTCTCTGAAGAAGGCCTTTTGGTCTTTAGCAAACGTCTCAACGATCCACTTGGTCCGTTTATCGCCTAGAAGCGCCTGATCAGACCCAAACACTCCTTTCCCGGACAAAATCTGCTTGTAGTAATCATTATCGAAAACCGAGGTCGTAGAGTCCAACACTGTCCCTGCGTTCTTGCCTCGGTTTGATGAACTCGGACATTTCTTTTTCAAGCTCTGCGCGAATGCAAAGTTCATCGAAGGATCAACGTCGTGAACTTTGCTGAAGTTTTGAAGACGGCGCTCAAAAGAAGAACAATGAGAGAATCCTATCGTGTGGCCGCCGGAGAGTGTGACCATGTCTTTGACCGACAAGCCTCTTGCTGCAAAGCTTTGGATCAGTTGAGATACATTGAACGTTGGTGCTGGGAGATTGATTGTCTCGTTGGCTCGCGAAACTGTCCCGTCTTTACGTCCTTTCAGTACGTTCCAATGAGGACCACCGGACTAAAGAAATGAGAAATATTGCATAGTCTTAAGAGGCGTTGACAAATCAAACCGAACCAAAATGTTTAAACCACACTATATATTACAAAGACTCACCAGGGTGACCACATCTCTAGCTGCGATGGCGATTACGTCGGCACAAGAAACAGTACGAGGACAAGCCTTTTCGAGCTTTCTCTTAGCATCTTCGATCACGTAAAATGACCGAACCGAGATGTTTGGAGGACCATCCTTCTCAGCTTGGGTTGACTTGGTGGAATCAAGTAGTATGGACGCGTCACATCCCTACAACAACACAACCAAATAATATACAAAAACGGTCTTCATCAACTTCATATCTATAGCTGGATCAAATATCAACGGTCAAAGAAAGAAGATGCATACCCTGATGAAGCAGTCGTGGAAGAACATTCTAAGGAGACGAGCAGGCACTTTAGGATCATGCAAAGCAGCGTTCTTAACAGTTTCAAGTATGATCTTTTCTGCAGCGGGGCACGATCGATCATAGTAATGGGCATCAAGAGCGGCTTCTGATGGCCTAAATGTCACAAAAACCGTAAAGATCATCGCAAATATGAGTGTCTTCGAGAATGCCATTGTTTGGTTTTGTGTGTTAAAGGCCTTAAAAGGTTTCTCTTTGTTCTTAGAGTTGTTTGAGGATTTGATGAAGAAGAAGATGCGAGACTATTTGGCTTTTATAAGGAGAAACATATGCGTAAATATTGGGAGGCTACATTCTAGACAATGTGTGTGTATGTGTATAAATATGCGTTAAAGTTACTCTAATTATTTGGAACAAACATGCATATATTCCGGTATTCAAAAATTTCTCGTTTAAAAAATTGTACTTTGAGTATAAGCATGTACTTTGGTTATAATATTATTTGCACCCGAGCTGGACAGAATATATACTGTTTTTGATAATAGAAATGTGTATATTTATCTGATATCTCTATTATAAAAACAATTTAAATTTTTTTATAAAACAAATGGATGTTCTTCGTAATCGATATGTGCTCTCATGAAATATATTAAAATTACATATTTAATCTCGCAATCAATTTAGATACTTTAATTATTTGTTGAAATGAAGTATACAGTGTATTTTTCATCAAACTTTAACAAACATTTGTGTTAAATTAAGGTATGGAAAAATGCATATCATATAAACAAGTTAATTTTCAATAAATTGTAAAAAATATATCTATAAGAATTTATATTTTTTATTTTGATATAGAATAGAATTAATTAATCTGAAACACACAAGTCGAGAACAAGTATATGGTATAAACAATTAGCTACAAATTAAGGATTGTCGAACTTACTTGCAACTTACTCAAGAAATTATAAATTGGTAACAACAGTAAATGTTTGAAATTTTATTTTTATTAGATTAAAACAATACTAATTTATGTGAGTAATTAATATATGTTGAAAAGCAAACTCTGCTTCAGGCTTTTACTATCTTTCTATATTACAGTAAAGGGAATTGAATATATTGATAAATAAAATTACAATGTCATAACAATCCATTCACTACACTTTAAGAGACATAAACATATATACACCTATAAACTAAGAAGTTTTAATTGCGTTGTAGTTCTGTTAAAAAAAGTGAGCTATTAGGAAAAATAGTTAGTGTCATATTTTCTTATAAAACTAAATAGTTTGAATGTGTGTGAATCATATATACATAATTACACACTAGTTGAGAAAGAAACGTTTTCTTATTATGTTCTTAGTTTATTATTAGCCTCTTTCATTTTACGATGATGGTGCTAACAATCAATATTTTAACTAAAAAATACTTAGTGTTTTTTTTTTTGAACAACTCATTCACTATATCACTATACTTTAAAAAAATATTGAGATTAAACTGAATATATTTATAAATAGATTAATGGAAAGTATAAGCTAAAGATAAATTCTAGATACAAATAATATATAAAAGTGTTTTTAGTAGAGTAACTTGGATAACATGTGATCATTCGTTTTCTTTTTGTAACTTCAACCTAAGATGACATTGAAAACTCTTGCTAAGGTAAGACTTCGGATTAAAATCCGGATCGTGCCAACCACAGGATGAGGTGGTAGTTTAAGATATGCATAATGATATGTGTTTGTGGGGACAGAGTAAGATTTAAAATGATTAAAGAAGTGAACTAAAAGAGAAGATGGTCAAAAAAGGGTAGCTACTGTTGAGTTATGCCTATCAATGTTTGGTTTCAATGCCTTGGCTTAGCGGTACGGTTGGTGAAGGTTTTGTTGTACTATTTTTTTTCTTCCTGCATCCTTTGTTTTGCTTCTCACGTGTACTGCACTGCAAGCAGTGCACTTAAAGGAAATTATCATTAATTTTAGTAAAAGATATTTAAATGAGAAAATTCCTTCTTCTAAAATAAAATAAGACTAAAAAGTAAAGATCAAGAAAATAAAAATCCAATTTTTGGTCTTCAAATTAACTTTTACTTAGCCATAGAAATATACTTTTAAAAAATCTTAGACTTCTTTGGGATTGTGATAAAGTTAAAATGTGGTGAACCATCAATGGATTTCTGAATGCTTTCCAAATCTAGAATTTCGTAAATCAGTCTGTTAAGTGCATTTATCAACAGCTTGGTTTATGCTTTTGCAAGTGGTCCAACATATACGTGTAACGTGCTACACTTCCTCTTGAGTCTTGATCATCTTTACTGCTTGCAATGTCCTCATCACAGTGAGACTAACCGATTAATACTCACCCATATCTGGTTCTTGCAAACGAGATTTGACCGAGAAGGCGAGAACATACTCTAATAGTTGGTGTCTAAGAGCACAAGAATCAAAATCTGATCTGGTGTTCCAACCCCTCCGAGAAATCAGTTTTGGTGTTCACATTTTAGTTTTTTTTTTTCTTTTTCTTTTTAAATCAAAAACGTATGAAATATCTTGGTTGGCCTTTACTATTCATCATATTTACAAAAAAACCTATCTAATTTTAGTAAACCAAACCAAAAACCAAAAATATTTTCAAACCAAACGGTTTTCTTATTACAATTACCCGAGTTGGTAATATTAGGACAATTAGAACTACTAGACTTAGTAATAGTAGGGACAAGTAGAACTACTCGTATTAGGATAAGTAGAACTACTTGAGTTGGTAATAGTAGAACAACTAAAACTACTTGGACTATCACTATTAGGACAAGTAGAACTACTCGAACGTCAATAGTAAGATAACTAGAACTACTAGTATCTTATTATATAGAGTTGGGTTTTAAAGTTGCTACTTAACAAGATCGTGTCATTTAACATCTTCTTATTTTAAGATTTTGACATGTGTCAAATAGTGAAAATTTTTTAATTAAATTTCAAAATAAAGTTTTCAAGCGAAAAAAAGAATTGTAGAAAAAAAGAAATTATGATTCTAGAGCAAAAAGAAAAAGATATAGAAAAATTTTATTATGCAATTAAGTATAAAAAGTAAAAGAAATAGACATAATGAAATCTTTGAATTAAAAAGGAACTATACGAAAATATTCATTGTTAGGTTAATTTTAAGATAACTAAAGGAAATATAGATTTCTAACATCTTATTGAAAAAGAAAATTATTTTCGTCTTTCAACCTAAAAAAGAAATATAATCGGAAAAATGAATAGATTAAGAAAAAGATTATTACTTTTTTAAAAAACTAGCAAATATTTATAATTCTATATAAAGAACTTAGCTCTTTCATAATTTGTATGATCATAAAATATGTTGAGTGAGTCGATCATATATGTATCGATAAAGAGAAAAATAAATTTATATTTCAAATATTTCATAATATGCGGGTTTTAATCTCAAAAGGTTTAGATTTTAATTTTTTCGATAATCAAATTTTAATCTTAAAATCTAAATATATAAATTATATTATGAGGGTTATCAATTTTTTAAAATTGGAATTGTATTTTTTTGTAAGGAGTTATACTCTTGGAATTTTTTAATTTTAATCAGTTGTACCATTCTTTGTTTAATCTCAAAAGATTTGGTGTTGATTTGGTGTTGTTTTAATTTATTTTTTATTTTTTTATTAATAAAAAGTGAATGAAAACACACTTCGGTCCTCGTTAGTATATAATATTTACAACTAAACCTACTCTATCTGATTCAAATAAACCAAAATAAAACGAACTAAAATAAAACTGATTCCAACCCCATAAAATCGATTCAAGTTATCTTTTTTTATTGAACAAGTTTTAAATAGATATTTTTACTTGTTTTCAGGATGTTGAGCCAATACGACCCGAAATATTTATCTTTCCACCCGAAGACTACAAAAAGAGCCTCACTGTCAGCGCAAAATGCCATTAATGGCATTTCCAAGAGCTGTTTAAAATATAAATTTGAAAACCGATGACAAGAATTGGTTTCTTGAGCACTCGCAGTTCAAGCCAAAGAACTCAGAAGCTGAAATCTGTGCATATGTTGCTTCTTGCTTCTGCGGACAGCCAAAATTGACAAGAAAAGACAGGCGTGGTTTTTTGTGAACGGTGTCCCCATTCTCTACTCCATCAGGGAACATGCCCTCTTCGCGGGGTTGTTTTGTCGCAATTGTACAAGTTGTACCACTATTACCACTTGACCAAGTAGTACTAATTGTATCATTCGAACGTCACATGCACTACAAGAAATATGAGTATTGATAGCACATTACGATAGCACGATTTTCATAACTGCTATTAATAATATTATGATACATATGATAGCATTTTTACAATGCTATGATAAGAAATGACTATGTGGAAACCAAAATTTGGTTCGCGAGCCTAAAATTTCGTAAAAGTTGCAAGATTTTACAACTATAACAACCAAGAGTCCCACAATTCCTATTTTCTCTAGTTGTAATAATTTAGTAGTAATACTAGTAATATTGGTACAACTAGGATAACTACTTCGTATTTGTGCTAGTTGTTCTAATACTACTCGTACTACTAGTAAAATTAGTACAACTAGAACTCTAGTTGTCCTAGTAGTTATTGTTAGAGTAGTAATAGTAGTACAACTAGAAATAGTAGTAATAGTAGTACAAGCAAACTTATGTATTTATTTGCGAAACTTCTGTTTTTATTGTACAATATAATGATGTCTTTATTTACATGTTTTATTTAAGTTAATAATTTGAAATGGTACAGCTAGAAATAATGATACAACTAGAAATATTGGTTCATCTAGAAATATTGGAACAACTAGAGATATAGGTACAGCTAGGAATATTGGTACAACTAGTAATATTGGTACAACTAAAAAACTATATTTTCAGCATTTTTTAGTTTTAATCAGTTGTACCACACTTTAATTTTATATTTTCAGTAGTTCTTATAACATTTCGTATAAACTACATTTTACATAATCTCAGACCATAAAATTTTAAAAAGACTTTTTTAATAAAAAAAATCATGTTAGTATGGTGAAGTTTTATTAAGAAACCTTAAAAGTATAAGGCATTTCATGCAAACATATGATGTTCATGAAACCAATTCCAAAAATTCAACTTCTGTTATCTATTTGGGGAAAATTTCAGATGTTTTAATGTCATATTTTGTATGGAAACATGTTTATAAATGCAATTTTAATAGTACCATGTTTATCTATTTGGGGAAAATTTCAGACTTTTTTGGCTCCTAGTAGTACCAGTTTAAGAGTTGTACTGGTTTTAACATCATCTCAGACCAAAAAATTCAGATGTTTTATTGTACAACTAGAATTATCCGAACAACTACTCAAATAGCTGTAGTACCACAAGTTCTGATTGTACTACTAGTACTACTTGAACGAGTAGTACTAATTGTACCACTCGAGTCACGTGCGCCGACTTTCGATTCACGTGCGCCGACTTCCGAGTCAGGAGCGCCGTCTTTTTGGCTCCTAGTAGTACCAGTTTACGAGTTGTACTGGTTTGTGACGAGTTGTACTTAGGCCATTTTATAGTTTTATTGAGTTGTACTCAAGTTTAAATTAAATTTTCAAGTTGTACTTTAAACAATTACTATATAAACTACATTTAACATCATCTCAGACCAAATTTTTTTAAAAATACTATTTTACACATTGGCCTATTTAGTTTGGCTATGTTTCAAAAAAAAACTTCAAAAGTATAAGGCAATTCATGCAACCATGTGATGTTCATGAAACCAATTCCAAAAATTCAACTTCCGTTATCTATTTGAGGTAAAATTCAGATGTTTTACTGTCATATTTGGTATGGAAACATGTTTAGAAATCAAATTTAAATCATTTTACGCAACTTAGTTTTTCAAATCGTACAACTAGAACTATCACAACAACTAGAATTATCCGAACAACTACTCAAATAGCTGTAGTACCACAAGTTCTGATTGTACTACTAGTACTACTTGGACGAGTAGTACTAATTGTACCACTCGAGTCACGTGCGCCGACTTTCGATTCACGTGCGCCGACTTCCGAGTCAGGAGCGCCGTCTTTTTGGCTCCTAGTAGTACCAGTTTACGAGTTGTACTGGTTTGTGACGAGTTGTACTTAGGCCATTTTATAGTTTTATTGAGTTGTACTCAAGTTTAAATTAAATTTTCAAGTTGTACTTTAAACAATTACTATATAAATTACATTTAACATCAACTCAGACCAAATTTTTTTAAAAATACTATTTTACACATTGGCCTATTTAGTTTGGCTATGTTTCAAAAAAAAACTTTAAAAGTATAAGGCAATTCATGCAACCGTGTGATGTTCATGAAACCAATTCCAAAAATTCAACTTCCGTTATCTATTTGAGGTAAAATTCAGATGTTTTACTGCCATATTTGGTATGGAAACATGTTTAGAAATCAAATTTAAATCATTTTACGCAACTTCAGTTTTTCAAATCGTACAACTAGAACTATCAGTTAGTATACTACTTGTGGTCCTAGTTGTACCAAATCTTATAAATGGTACAAGTAGAAAACTGGTACTACTAGAAGAAGAATATTTCTAGTACAAGTAGAAAACTGATACTACTAGAAGAAGAATATTTTTTTAGTTGTACCAATATCTCAAGTTGTACCAATATCTCTAGTTGTACCAGTTTTCTAGTTGTATTTTTTTGTAAAGAGTTGTATTTTGGGTATTTTTTGGTTTTAATCAGTTGTACTATACTTTAAATTCAATTTTTTAGTTGTACTTAAAATAATTAGTATATACTACATTTAACATAATCTCAGACCAAAAAATTGTGAAAACTCATTTTTATTCAGTGGTCATTTTAGTATGGTGAAGTTTTATAAACAAACCTTAAAAGTATAAGGCATTTCATGTAAACATATGATGATTATGAAACCAATTCCAAAAATTCAACTTTTGCTATCTATTTTATGTAAAAGTAAGATGTTTTAATGCTTTATTTGGTATGGAAAAATGTATACAAATGTAATTTAAATCAATTTTTGTAACTTCATCACTTGAAAATGGTACAACTAGTAATAGTGGTACAAGTAGACAAAATAAGTATAAGACATTTCATGTAAACATATAATGATCAGGTAACCAATTCTAAAAATTCAGATTTTGTTATCTATTTTATATTAAATTCAGATTTTTAATGTCCTATTTGGTATGGAAAGTTAAATCATTTTACGCAACTTCATAATTACAAAATGGTACAACTACCAATAATACCAATTATACTACTTAATCATCAAGCGCTTCTTCTCTGTCCCCTTTGTTTCGGTAAGGTTTTTTTTTTTTGGGTAAGCTAACACATTCCAATTTCTTAAACAGCTACACAACCATCAAACGGATAGTTGACACGAATCCAAGAGCAATGAAATGAAGAATACTCGCAAGAGCAGACACCATGCAAAAATTGAAAGAACAGAAACGAAACTACAAGAATGTAAACTCTTATTTCATTTTCATTACCGAAAACATCCAGAAAAACACACGAATTGAGATAATTTGCAAAACTAAACGGCATGCAGGCTTCCTTAGCTACAATATTCACAGTTCCAAATTCATAAAATCAAAAACGAAAGAGAAATGATATACGAACCCACGAACGGTGCGCCAGAAGATCTTGGACGGAGCACGAAAGTGAACAGGCCCGTGAGACGGCTTAGTGTTCATACGCTTGCGGAGGAACCTCATATACTTCATTTTCTGACGGACAAGTCCGCCGGAGAGACAAATCTCCTCGCACCGGACGACAACAATCTTGGCTGCTACTGTGCTGAGCAAGCTCAGCAAAACTTATAATTTTCCATCTCTGTCCATCTCCAACGATAGATTTTCAAAATTTATGGTGTACAATTTCAGGTAAAGAGGTCTTTTTATCTGATTCTCTGATCGTACGAACCGCTCCGGTCGTATGAGCTCCAAAACCACGCTTGAGGTCACGCAAGTGCATTGCGTCATGATTTCTTCCCCTTCCTCTTTCCTACTTTCACACTTGTCCCCTATATTCTATACAATTTCCCAAATCCACATTTTCTAGTGTCTATACTTTAGCAGCTGAGAATGTAATCAAAAACTAATGCCATCTTTACACAAATTTTGATCAATTCTATTCATCAACGAAACGTCAAGCCAGCTCAATGTTGCTTTTTTCGCTTGGGGAATAAAGTTACGTGCGGAAGAAAAGTAAAACCACGAAGCAGTTTTGAAAAAGACTATCGTGATGTTGGTTTATGTTTATCAGAGTAAATAGCTTAATCAAGTCAAAATCGCATACAACAAAAAGCTCGTATTAGTACCCAGAAGAAGAAAGACATTTACCCAGAAAAAACAGAGATGTGGCAGATGAAGAGAAGTCCAATTTTTTTTTTTTTTCTGTAGGATACGATGAAACAAAGGGAGAGAGATATGTGGTTGGTTTGGTGGTTAGGTTTGGTGGTTGAGATTAATTGTGGTTGAATTGAATTGGGATGGGTTGAGATTTGATTTTAAAATTCAGTTCATTAAGGTTAGAAATGAAATTTCCATCTCATGAACACCAAGCTGATTAAACCTACACCTTACTGATTTCCTTCCCCCTCATTAACACCAAAACAGAATTTGACTCAGAGCACAATGATTGGTGGTTGGTTAATAGTTGGTTGATAGGCTTTGGGTGTTAACAACGGTTTTGTCTTGGTTTTAGAATGAATTGTAGCCTATGGGCTAAAAGTGTATAGATTATTTCTTTTATTGGGCCTCGTTAGAGTTAATGAGATTGTAGCCTACGGGTTTATGTTTTCTTGTTTTGGTTGTGGGTTTTTCAGAAACAAAATTGATTTCTTGATTATGATTAGGTTTAATTAGTTACATAAGTACTCACAGTCGCAGAAAGCTGATTAACGGGTCATGACGACTAACCCAAGACGAATAAAAAACAAGCTCGTGCACGTTCCTAGAAACACGTGCATCACTCCCGTGACTATATCAATCTGTCATCCATTCAAAAGGATCTTAGTAATTTAAATAAATCCCTAATTAACATAATTATGTCTTAATTGTTCTACCAACTCTTTTACACGTCTTTTGCTGAATAATAATAAAACTGACCTAAGAACAAGACAAACAATTAAAATTTTCCTAAGTCTCGGGACATGACGACGGAGAAGTGTTGTCGTTCCCTGAGCCACCCAAAAACTGAAGCTCTTTCTTATCATAAATCTCCAACGAAAAATCCCTCACCGTTTGCGTCGTCGCAACGCAACCGCTCGTTTCCATACGCGGTTCAGCGTCCGAAGCGGTTGAGACGTAACTAGAGACAGGTCTATTACCAACGTTCAGAAACGACGGAGGAGCAGCAGCAGCAGCAACGGTGGGTATGGCCCACATATGGCCCATTTGATTCGGCCCACTAGTAACGAACGCAGCAGGCCAAAACGGCATGAAGTTCTGCGCGTTGCCATTCATGAGGTTAATGCCGTAATTTGACGCCGTTATCGGAGCTAGACCAGAAGTAACGGAGCTGTCATGTCCGTTAACGTCCACGAACTCACTCGTGCAGTTTCTCTTCCTCCGCTTCGCCGTCGTGTCACCGTAGCCGACGTCACACTCAAGCTGCGGCGGTGAATCCGTCGGAATCTTAAGTGTTCCGTTGACGGAGACAGCAATCGCCGGTATGGTTCCGGTTCCGGTTGCTTCGATTATCGCCGGTTCAGACCGTTCTAATAACCACCGAATGGTTTCTCCGTCGGATTTGTGACCGAGCTCACGGGTCAACTGAAAGATCCGGGCGGCGCAACCGGCGGGCATTCGGATCCTCCGACCACGACCTTCAACTTTCGTGTGACGGTCCTTTGACGGTCTCTTCGGAGCCGGTTTACTCTGTAGGATAACCGAATTCGTCATCGGCTGCAAAAAACCGACCTCGTGTTGCCTGCTTGGGTCGTCGTCTTCCTCTTTCATGAGCATGCCCGGGTTGGTTTCCGGATCCGGGTCGGATAAATGGGCCATGGTCACTTTAACGTTTTCGTCAATCTCTCCTATCCCTTTGACTTCTTGATTCGATTCCATTTCCCGAAAAAAAACCTACCAAAAATTCACTAAGAAGAAAATAAATTCAAAATCAGACAAAGAACAAGAATGATTTTTTTTTTTTCTGTGGAGAAGAGAAAATTAGTCAACTTAAGATTTTTACTGATCAAAAAGATTTATCAACAAGTTTTGACAGAGGAAACAACACTAAAAACACTTTTTTGAAACTTTTTTGGTAAGTTAAAGAACAGTGAAAAAAAGGGGGAAAAGCAAACCCTAGAAAAGTCCCCACCGCACCTTATCCTCTTCACGAACCCTACAAAGATGGAAGGAGGGGCCCTCAAGATCCTCCTTTGATTTTTATAGTCCTATAATCAAATCAACGGTGTAGATCACATCTCACGATATTCACATGGGATAGAGACAGCTGAACCAAGATGGGCCAATTTTCGTTACTGGGCCTTAGCCCATACGACATATTTTCGTTACTGGTTTCTTCTTCTTTGGAATTTCATTGATACCAGGTCCGATTTAAGAAGTGAACCCAAACCCGAGCCGAAACTAGGGTACATGTTAAAATATATCGATCTAATAAAGATCATGTAATAATCATCTAGATATATCAATATTGTCCATCTATAACTTTGTATGGACCAAGAATACAAGAACTCAGAAAGAACTCAGAAACATAAATTTCTTACACAATCCTTGTACATTTGTTTAATCATTATTAAGACGACATCACAAAATGACAACACTACGGTTTCGATCTCTCTTCCTCACTCACTCGTGTGTTTGCAACAAAGGAAAGACACAAGGTTTGTTTACCCAGTGTTCGATCACTTCCGCAACCTCGGGAAGATCTCTACTCACTGGGGCTGATCCGAGATCAGCAATCCACTATCTTGCTCAGACTCGAGCTTTCTCTCTCTCACAACAATGGTGAAAATCTCTCCAGTTTCTTGTTACAACAGAATTAATCGGATAATGAACCTAGACGAAGCTGAACGGACTAAGAACAACCTCACCTACACTCACACGCCTAAAGCATGTGACTTATCCAAAACTCTGATCTAATCTATTCTAATCCCTAATAACCGGAACTAAACCGAGACTATACCAAGCCTAAGAATCTAGCCGTTTAATCCTTCATATCTCCACCACGGCTTGCATTCCTTAGCTTGTTGTAACTCTGGATCAACCTTGAACGAACTCGTTCCCTACTCACATGAACCTGCAAGTAAATATACCTGAGACAACCCTCTCAGCTGTTGTCGTAGCTTCCGGATGAGCCCACCCGGCTTCTTCATAAATAGGTTTGAGACTTCACTCTTCTGTAACTCGAAGAAGCTCTAAAGCATCTTGAGTTTTCCTACAGGAAGAACTTTCGTGAAAATATCAGCAGGATTATAAGCAGTAGCAATTTTCTTTACCTCCACTATACCGTCTGCAATCAAGTCTCGAATGAAATGGTATTTGACCGCGACATGCTTGGTCCTCTCGTGGTGTACTGCGTTCTTCGCAAGTGCAATGGCACTCTGAGAATCACAGTAGATGATGATTGCTTCTTGCTTAAAACCGAGTTCGTTCATGAACCCTTTAATCCATACTGCTTCTTTAGCTGCTTCGGTTAGTGCGATGTATTCTGCTTCTGTAGTCGACAATGCCACCACCTTTTGAAGACTTGATCTCCAACTTATGGCATTGCCTCCCACCGTGAATACTTGCCCTGATGTAGACCGTCTCTTGTCAAGGTCTCCACCATAATCAGAATCGCAGTAACCTCTCGCTTCGAAGTCTCCTTCTTTCCTGTAACACAATTTGACTTTCCGAGTACCACTAATGTACCTGAGTACCACTTTACCGCAGACCAGTGTTCTTTTAATGGCTTGCTCATGAATCTGCACACCACTCCTACTGCGTGTGCCAAGTCTGGCCTGGTCCCTATCATTCCGTACATCAAGCTTCCTACTGCACTTTGATAGGGGACAATCTTCATCTCACGTTGTTGTTCCTGTGCTTCATTCTCAGTAGCACTTTTGAGCTTGAAGTGAACTCCTAAAGGTGTTCCGACTGCTTTGGATTGATCCATCTTGAAGTTTCCTAACACACGGCGCAGATATCCTTCTTGAGAGATAGACAATGTCCCTTTCTTTCTGTCCCGTGTGATCTCCATTCCTAGGATCTTCTTCGCATCACCGAGATCTTTCATCTCGAATTCGGAACCTAACAGAACTTTTAATTTGCAAATCTGCTCTCTATTCTTAAAGGCTATCAAAATGTCATCGACGTATAATAGCAGGTATATATAATCACCGTTTTTCAACATCTTAAAGTATACACAGCTATCATAATCACTTCGACTAAACTCATTTGCTTGCATAAAATCATCAAACCTATTGTTCCATTGCCTAGGCGATTGCTTTAAACCGTACATGGAGCGTTTAAGCAAACATACCTTATTTGGATGAGCTTTATCAACATAGCCTTCAGGCTGTTCCATGTAGATTGTCTCGTCCAGATATCCGTGTAAGAACGCCGTCTTCACGTCCATTTGTTGTAGCTCCATGTCGAAGTGGACCACTGCGGATAGTAGAAACCGGATTGAGATATGCTTCACAACCGGGGAGAAGATCTCTTAATAATCTATCCATTCCTTTTGTGAGTAGCCTTTAGCTACTAATCTCGCCTTGAATCTTGGTCCTTCTACTCCAGGGATTCCGTCCTTCCTTTTGAACACCCACTTGCAACCTATAGGTTTCTAAGATAAAACTCTATCTACCAATATCCAAGTTCTATTTTTCTTTAAGGATACAATTTCCTCGTTTGAGGCTTCCTTCCATTGATCGCTATCTGCGTCTGCCATAGCTTCTTCATAGCTTCCCGGCTCTGGTTTTGCTCCATCTTCTATGATGAGATACGCATATCCAGCTATATCCTCATTTTCTGGATACGTCTGATAATCCTGGAGTTTTACTGATGGTTTGATCTGCCGCTTAGCTCTGTCTCTGACTAATTGATAGTCACTTAGGTCTTGTTCCTCCTGAGCATTTTCATCAATGTCTTCTGTCTGTTGCTCTACTTGCTCTGAAGTAGCTCCACCTTGAATCAGTTCTCCGGTGTCTCTTTTGTCCCCTGCAAGATCATGTCTAGAAAATTCATCAGATAAACTAATACTATTTTGTGTTATACCTGAGCTTTCTGATGATTTGTCTTCTTTGAACATGAGATCTTCTCGGAACACCATGTTTCGACTGATCACACATTTCTGATCTTCAAGTACATAAACTCTGAAACCCTTTACTCCGTCCGGATAGCCTGTGAAAACACCCTTCTTGGCTCGCGGCTTTAGCTTCCCATCATCTGTGTGTATGTACGCAATGCAACCAAATATCCTTAAGTTCCTCAGGTCTGGAGCAACTGAAGTCCATTCTTCGTCTGGAATCTTGAAATCATTTGAAGAGGATGGGGTCTTGTTGATCAGGTACACTGCAGTTGAGACCGCCTCTGCCCAGAATCTTTGGCCTAATCCGCTTTCACTGAGCATACTTCTCACCTTGTTGAGAATGGTCCTGTTGAGTCTCTCTGCAACCCCGTTCTGTTGCGGAGTGTAGGCACACGTCTTATGCCTTAGTATCCCTTCTCCTTTACAGAATTCTTCAAACCTTTTGTTGCAGATTTCCAGGCCATTGTCTGTGCGTAACCTTTTCAACTTTCTCTCTGTCTGGACTTCGACCAACTTCTTCCATTCTATGAACTTATCGAATGCTTGATCTTTGGTCTTCAAGAAGTAAACCCATACTTTCCTGGACCAGTCATATGTGAAGCTTATGAAGTACTGACACCTTCCTAGACTCATGGGTACGTTAGGCGAACCCCATAAGTCACTGTGCACGTAGTCAAGTTTCTCCTTGGTGTTGTGTTGAGCAGGTCCAAAACTCACCCTGTGTGTCTTTCCAATTACACAGTCTTCGCAAAACTTCAAGTTTGTGACCTTGTCTCGCTCAATGCATCCTTTCTTGATCAGTATGTCTAGAGTTTTCTGACTCGCATGGCCTAGCCGACTGTGCCAGAGTTTGGTCTGATCATCTGCCTTGACAATCTGGCTTGAGCTTGCATCAGTTACTTCGCATGCCTCAGATATCTTTGAAGTTCCTAAGAGGAAGTATAGCGTGTCATCTCCTCTTCTTTTGCCCTTCATTATTACCGTGCAGCCCTTTATCACTTTGAGAACTCCATTGCCTCCTTTGAACTCGCATCCTTTAGCTTCCAGGGTACCCAAAGAAATCAGATTTCTTGCTATACCTGGCATGTACCTCACGTCGTGTAGAACAAAGGTTGTGTTGTCCGGATTCTGAAACCTGATTGAACCCTTTCCTTTGATCTCCATGTACGCATCATTTGCCATTCTCACTTTTACCCCATTCACTTCTTTGAAGTCTATGAAGCAATCCTTTCTTGACGTCATGTGAAAGGAGCAGGCAGAGTCCATCACCCACTCATCTTGATTGAGAACTCGTTGTGCTGAATTTGCTTCGCAAGCTATTAGACCGGCTAAATCCTGTGAGTCATCTCTCGCCATTGATGACTCACCTCTGTTATCTCCTTTGTTCTTTTGACCATTTCTTTCTAACCATTTATAGCATTGCTTCTTAAAATGACCATCCTTTCCACATATCCAGCAACTCCCTTTCTTCTTTTCTGAGGATTTCGATCTTGATCTATTCCTCTTATCCTTGTCCTTAGACGAACCTCTAGACTCAGACCTTCCCCTACTGTAATGACCTTCAGAGCTAGTTCCTCTATTATCGTTGCTATTCTTAAACTCTTCTTCCTTTGATTTAGCACTACCAGTTACATCCGTAACTTTCAAGACCTCTCTTCTACTGTACTTAAGATGATCCTTCAAAGAATCGTACCTTGATGGAAGCGAGTTAAGAAGCAGTACGGCTTGAACTTCTTCTGCCACCTCAATTTTGAAATGACCGAGTTCATCTATCAGCTTGAGGAAGTCGTCTACGTTCTCATCTATTGATCGATTGTCTTGCATCTTGAAACTGTAGAGTCTGAGCTGTGCGTGTACTCGATTTGGGAGCTCCTTTGGCATATAGAGAGCCTCCAATAAACTCCATGTTTGAGCTGCAATCGTGCATTTCTCAATCTTTCGTAGTACAAGATCTCCTACGTTGAGGAAGATCATGTTCATTGTGAAGAGAATGTCCTGAAATCAGACATGTATTTACTCTAGTAGAGTCGTGATGTCGAGATAAGACAATCATATGATATTGGACGGTTATAATGTTTTGCTAGAAGCCGCTTATAACTTATGAGTTATGAACTCATTACCATTATCATATGATCCTATAGGGTCACACACCTAAGCAAACTGGATAATATAAATTGGGTTTTGATCATTAGAGTAATGATTATGATCAACGTATATAAGATATACGTCGATATCGTTTTTCTATGAGGGTGTCGATCGACACTAATAGTGGGTGTCGATCGACACCTGTCGGCATCGTCTTCTCGATGTTTGACTTTCTGTGAGGGTGTCGATCGACACCAATGGTGGGTGTCGATCGACACCTGTCGGCAACTCCAGCCTATATATATGATATGAGGGCTGCTCGAGTTAAATACACAAGTGAAGCTCTTGGAAGCTTGAGAAAATCACAGAAAACAGAGAAAATGTTTCAGAAAACCCGAAGGCGAATCGTTCGCTCCGGTACTAGCATTCCGTCGTCCAGTTTGTGTGCGTGTGGACTTCTGTAGAGGCGCAGCACTTGAGGCGCTTGATTATCTCGATTACCTGTTCTCCTTCCGCTGCAAATCTCCAGGTATGTTCGAGATCCATCAAAGATTCAATTAACACGATCCGTGGGTTAGGATGTTGTTAGGGCTGTTTTAATCCGATTAAAACCTGAACAAATCCCTTTAGTGGTATCAGAGCGGTTTGTTTTATTGAATCTGGAGCTTATAATTGAATTGGTTGAATTCAAAACGAGATATATGATATATATAGGATTGCTTGCTAGATTATTATGTTCAAAACTGTTTTGTTGCATAAATCGTTAAATCCAGGGCTTGTGCGAAACGGGTGTTGATCGACACCATGTGTGTGTCGATCGACACCGATCGGGTTTTCGCGTGAACTTTTAGGTCACGATCGAGGATCGTGTTTCCTCAAACCACTGGTGTCGACCGACACTAAAGTAGTGTCGATCGACACAATCGGTTCATCGCGTTTGGTTCAATTGGATTGAACCGGTAATCGCGATCGGTTCAAGCGGTAAATCGGTTATCGTTCATTGAACCGATTGGTTGGTGTCGACCGACACTAATGTAGTGTCGATCGACACCAGTCGGTTATTTGCAAATTGATTCGATCGGTTTAATCGGTTAAATGGTTTATCGCGATTGAACCGGATCGGAATCTGTCGGTCAACACAAACTAGTTGTGTCGATCGACACTGATCTGGTGTCGATCGACACCACTTCAGAATTTGCGTTCCTAGCTTGTTTAACTTAAGAATTTTTAAAGGTTTAAAACAAGTTGAAATATCTAGGATATATAATTGATATAAACTAGATTTAAGGTTCAGTTCCTCAAACAAAATATTAAGCTTTTAATATCTTCCCAATCTTGTCAACTGTCAAGGCTCGTTTCATTGTGTGATGGGTCTGCCAAAGCAGGGTGTCCGCAATTACATGAGTGAGGCAGGTTGTAATCGTTACTACGGACTTAAAAGATTGGTTTGCTTAACTGGGCTATCAAAATAGTTTTGGGCTCAGAGATATAGGATCGGATTTGATATAAGATATTAATCCGAGACAAGAATTATATATGATATAATTAGCAAAGTGTTGCTTACCTAAATAGCTAAAAGTTTGGGCGATGGGCCAAAGCTCACTCAAATTTTTTGTGAAATATGGATCTTGGATCATTATATTCAATTGAGGAAAATTGTTTTGAATATAATGTGAGTTTCTTAATTGTTAAGATTTCTTATTTCTTGAACATCGAAACTAAACTCTCATTTTTGTTTTTTCAGCTATGGCTAGCTCCCCTCACAGAAACACATTCTCGCTTCGATCCGTCCTTGAGAAGGACAAGCTTAATGGATCGAACTTCCTTGAATGGTATCGGAACTTGAGAATTGTTCTCAAGCAGGAGAAAAAGGAATATGTCCTTGAGAAGGTTCTCCCTGAGAAACCGAAATCCAATGCCGGACACGCTGAAAGGAATGCTTGGGAGAAGCATTCCAATGATGAGGTCGATGTGAGTTGTCTCATGCTGGCTACCATGAACTCGGACTTGCAGAAGCAATACGAGAACGTGGCGTCACCTGTTGAGATGATCACTAGCCTGAAAGGGATGTTTCAGGAGCAAGCACGAACTGAGAGATACCAGACGGTTAAGTCTCTCATTGAGTGCAGGCTACCAAAGGATGGTCCAGTTAGCCCACATGTCATTAAGATGATGGGTTATATTGATAACTTGGCAAAACTGGATTGTCCCCTTAGCCAAGAGTTGGCTACGGACATCATTTTGCAGTCGTTGCCGTCAAGCTTTGATCAGTTTATCATGAACTATAACATGAACAACATGACAAAGACTTTGACGGAACTGCATGGCATGCTCAAGACAGCTGAGCCAAACATCAAAAAGGGCACCCCTAATGTACTTTTGGTGCAAGGGGGTAAAAAGTTTAAGAAACATGCTAAGGGTAAAGGAAAAGCTAAGGCATTCCAGATTGAGAATCAGGATAAGCCTGAGGCTTCTTCCAAACCCAAACGCGGCCCTACTGATGCTGATAAATGCCATTACTGCAATAAGTCTGGGCATTGGAAGAGAAATTGCAAAGAGTATCTTGGAGTCTAAAAGAACTCGAAGAAGACGTATGAGACGACTTCTTCAGGTATCTATGTTATAGAAGTAAATGTTACTACTTCAGGTTCTAAGTCTTGGGTATTAGATACCGGCTGTGGCGCTCATATTTGTACAAATATGCAGGGTCTAAGCAACAGTAGAACGCTGGAGAAGGGACAAGTGGACCTACGCGTTGGGAATGGAGCAAGAGTTGCTGCATTGGCCGTAGGAACTTATCATTTGTCTTTGCCGTCAGGCTTGGTTTTAGAATTGAATAATTGCTACTATGTACCTGCTATAAGCAGAAACATCATTTCTATTCCTGTTTTGGATTTAGAAGACTTTCATTTTTCGATTAAAAACAAGTGTTGTTCTTTTGATCGTAATGAAATGTTTTATGGTAGCGCTCCATTAGAGAATGGACTTTATATTCTTAACCAATCTCCTGTCTATAACATAAGTACTAAACGTTAAGAACCGATGACTCGAACCCTACGTTTCTCTGGCATTGTCGTTTGGGCCACATCAATGAGAAAAGGATTCAAAAGCTTCATAATGATGGACTTTTGGACTCATTTGATTTTGAATCATTTGAGAAGTGTGAATCCTGCTTATTGGGCAAAATGACAAAGGCCCCTTTCAACAATTTAATGAAAGGGCCGGTGACCTAATGGGACTAATACATACCGATGTATGTGGTCCAATGAGTGTTAGTGCTAGAGGAAACTTTCAGTACTTCATCACGTTTACTGATGACTCAGTAGATTTGTTATGTCTATTTAATGAGACATAATCGGAATCCTTTGAAAAGTTCAAGGAGTTCCAAAATGAAGTACAGAACCAACTTGGCAAAAGTATCAAAGCTCTTCGATCAGATCATGGAGGTGAGTACTTAAGCCAAGAGTTCAGTGATCATCTGAGTAACTGTGGAATTGTTTCACAACTCACTCCTCCTGGAACCCTCAGTGGAATGGTGTGTCTGAAAGGAGGAATCGACTTTATTAGATATGGTTCGATCGATGATGAGTCAAGTAGATCTTCCATTATCCTTTTGGGGATACGCTCTAGAAACGTCTGCGTTTACGCTAAACAGAGTTCCATCAAAATCAGTCGAGAAGACGCCATATGAGATGTGGACAGGAAAAGTTCCAAGATTGTCTTTTCTTAAAATTTGGGGTTGTGAAGCTTATGTCAAGCGGTTGATATCTGATAAGCTTGAACCCAAATCTGATAAGTGCTACTTCGTTGGTTATCCTAAGGAAACCAAGGCTTACTACTTTTACAACCGTTCTGAGAACACAAGTGTTTGTTGCTAAGAACTGTGTTTTTCTTGAGAGAGAATTTCTTTCCAAGAAGAACAGTGGGAGTAAAGTACAACTCGAAGAAGTTCGAGAATCACAGGAGCCTGCTCAACCTGTCGAGGAAGAGCAGCGACTGGATCTACAAAGAGTTGTAGAGTCCGAACCTGTGATGCCAGAAGTTCGCAGATCCGAAAGGATTCGTCAAGAGCCCGAGAGATATGGATTTCTTGTGACTAATGTCATGATCTCTTGATCATTGACAGTGACGAACCTGCGACTTTCGAAGAAGCAATGATGGGCCCTGACTCCGAAAAGTGGTTTAAAGCCGCTGAATCCGAAATCGGTTCCATGTCACAAAACCAAGTATGGACTTTGGGTGATTTACCTGATGGTGTAAAAGCCATTGAGTGTAAAGGGTCTTCAAGAAGAAGATCGATGTGGATGGAAACGTTCAGATTTACAAAGCTAGGTTGGTGGCAAAAGGTTTCAAACAAGTTCAAGGTGTTGACTATGATGAAACCTATTCCCCAGTCGCTATGCTTAAATCTATTCGGATTCTCCTAGCAACAGCCGCTCATTATGATTATGAGATTTGGCAAATGGATGTGAAAACAGCTTTCCTTAACGGGATTCTGGAGGAGGATGTGTACATGACACAACCTCCGGGTTTCATTGATCCTAATGCTGGGGGAAAGTATGCAAGCTTCATAAATCCATTTATGGATTGAAGCAAGCATCTCGGAGTTGGAACCTACGTTTTGATGAAGCAGTTAAAAAGTTTAACTTCATCAGAAACGAAGAGGAACCTTGCGTTTACAAGAAGACTAGTGGGAGCGCAGTTGCATTTCTCGTATTGTATGTAGACGACATACTTCTCATAGGAGATGATATTCCGTTACTTCAGTCAGTAAAGGACTGGCTCAGAAGTTGTTTCTCGATGAAAGACATGGGTGAAGCCGCCTATATTCTTGGAATAAGGATCTATAGAGATAGATCAAGAGGCTGATTGGACTGTGTCAGGACACTTATATCGATAAGGTTCTACACAGGTTCAACATGCATGATTCCAAGAAGGGCTTGCTTCCGATGTCTCATGGCATTACTCTCAGCAAGAAGCAGTGTCCTTCGACACCTGCTGAGCGAGAGCGCATGAGTAGGATTCCTTTTGCTTCTGCAGTAGGATCTATTATGTATGCCATGCTTTGTACTCGTCCAGATGTTGCTTGTGCTTTAAGCATGACGAGTCGATACCAATCAGATCCGGTGAGAGTCACTGGACTGCCGTCAAGACAATCCTGAAGTATTTGAGAAATACCAAGGATAAGTTCTTAGTGTACGGAGGAAGTGATGAGCTTGTAGTGAGTGGTTATACGGACGCCAGCTTTCAGACAGATAGAGACGATTTCCGATCTCAGTCTGGTTACGTCTTCTGTCTGAATGGAGGTGCAGTTAGGTGGAAGAGTTCCAAGCAGAGCACCGTGGCGGACTCAACGACCGAGGCTGAATACATCGCTGCTTCTGAAGCGGCGAAGGAGGCTGTTTGGATTAGGAAGTTCATTACTGAGCTTGGTGTGATTCCTAGCATTTCTGAGCCTGTGGCATTGTTTTGTGACAACAATGGAGCCATAGCTCAGGCTAAGGAGCCCAGATCACACAGAAATCCAAACACATTGAGAGGAGATATCATCTGATTCGTGATATCATTGAGAGAGGTGACGTCAAGATCAGCAGAGTTCCGACAGACGAGAACGTTGCTGACCCGTTGACTAAGCCACTCCACGACCGAAGCATGAGAGTCATGCAGCTGCTATAGGCATTAGATTCCTTAAGCAGTAATCTTGTTTTAGTGGGAGTTATCATATTTATGTTTTGATGTTCATGTAAATATACATTTGGTTGTTTTATTTAATGAAATTGTTTCAGTGTTATTTAATGGTGTTATTAAATAATTGTCCAAGAGTAATTTATGGCACTCTATAGATCATCAAATACGTGATTTGATCATGAAACTCTATAAGTGATAGATGACATAAATTATTTGTGTTCATAGTCGAGGTTATCAAAGTTGGACATTGATAACCGCGTGAGACTAGTATGTGAGGTGACTGATGACTAAGTTCATGAGAGTCATTAATAGGAGTATTAAAGTCAATCACATAGATATGTGTAGAGAACACATGATCGGACATGACCCGCTAATGAGAACTCTACAAGATTGTTATATGAGTGTCATAAGAGTTTCTCATTACGACTATAGAGTATAGTCCTTTGACCTGAGTCATCATGTTTTCTTACATATGAATTGGTATGCTTTGACCTTGTCAAACGTCAGCCGTAACTGGTGGCTATAAAGGCATTGATTGGGCATATTATGAAGTGTGTAGGAAACAGGGATGGAACAAGATGGAATTTGTCCCTCCCATATAACGGGAGATAAATATCTCTGGGCCTATCGAAGATTTGATACTGGAAATGCGTGGCCGCGCTCAAACGGATTGAATGTCAATCGTTTGTCTTTTATCAGTATAAATCGGAGTTCGATAAACATGTTTGGTTGATTAAGGATGACACGAGTTCTTGCCTTATGCCAGATCGTGATATAGAGACAAAGGGATTATGGGAATAGTTGATTCCGTACAAGTGGGAGATTGAAGGGAATGTCCTGAAATCAGACATGTATTTACTCTAGTAGAGTCGTGATGTCGAGATAAGACAATCATATGATATTGGACGGTTATAATGTTTTGCTAGAAGCCGCTTATAACTTATGAGTTATGAACTCATTACCATTATCATATGATCTTATAGGGTCACACACCTAAGCAAACTGGATAATATAAATTGGGTTTTGATCATTAGAGTAATGATTATGATCAACGTATATAAGATATACGTCGATATCGTTTTCCTATGAGGGTGTCGATCGACACAATAGTGGGTGTCGATCGACACCTGTCGCATCGTCTTCTCGATGTTTGACTTTCTGTGAGGGTGTCAATCGACACCATGGTGGGTGTCGATCGACACCTGTCGGCAACTCCAGCCTATATATATGATATGAGGGCTGCTCGAGTTAAATACACAAGTGAAGCTCTTGGAAGCTTGAGAAAATCACAGAAAACAGAGAAAATGTTTCAGAAAACCCGAAGGCGAATCGTTCGCTCCGGTACTAGCATCCCGTCGTCCAGTTTGTGTGCGTGTGGACTTCTGTAGAGGCGCAGCACTTGAGGCGCTTGATTATCTCGATTACCTGTTCTCCTTCCGCTGCAAATCTCCAGGTATGTTCGAGATCCATCAAAGATTCAATTAACACGATCCGTGGGTTAGGATGTTGTTAGGGCTGTTTTAATCCGATTAAAACCTGAACAAATCCCTTTACATTGCCTTCTCGCATCTCTCGAGTCTCGCCGTCTCTTTAGCTTTGACATCTTTCTTATCTTCCGGTTCTTCGTCGGAACCATCCTCCGTCGATTCGCCGGTCTTAGCCGTGTCACTGGTCTTGGTTTTCTCCACCAAGACATCCTTCAGGCCCGATACGCTAAGGTAAGCGTACATCCGTCTTTTCCAGAGGGAAAAATCGCCTGTGCCGTTGAACCGATCGATCTTCGCTTTGATTTCCTTCATCTTCCGATTCGCCGAGAAAGAACCCTAGATCGCTGCCGTATAGAACCTCCTTGCCACGAACCTGGCTCTGATACCACTTTGTACGGTTTCGATCTCTCTTCCTCACTCACTCGTGTGTTTGCAACAAAGGAAAGACACAAGGTTTGTTTACCCAGTGTTCGATCACTTCCGCAACCTCGGGAAGATCTCTACTCACTGGGGCTGATCCGAGATCAGAAATCCACTATCTTGCTCAGACTCGAGCTTTCTCTCTCTCACAACAATGGTGAAAATCTCTCCAGTTTCTTGTTACAACAGAATTAATCGGATAATGAACCTAGACGAAGCTGAACGGACTAAGAACAACCTCACCTACACTCACACGCCTAAAGCATGTGACTTATCCAAAACTCTGATCTAATCTATTCTAATCCCTAATAACCGGAACTAAACCGAGACTAGACCAAGCCTAAGAATCTAGCCGTTTAATCCTTCACAAACTTTAATTTATCCAATCTGACAACACAACCAATTGTACACCAATCATTGTGTCACTCTATACTCATTCACCAAAATTCTAAATCACTTTTAATCTTTCTATCGTCCAAATATTTACCTCAGAGTGAGGCTGTCAATATTCAGTTACGTGATTCATTCTTATTGTGTCATGTCATCCTTATTTGATAGGGTCCCTATTTGATATAAATCTTCCCGCATCATGTCCTGCTTGTGTTACACAATCATTCTGAATCAATACCCACTTTTGCATGAAAAAAAGTTCAAAAACTAACCCAAGGTTGAAACTTTAATTCTGAGTCTCACTACAAACAACTTGAATTGATTCACAAAAAAAAGAAAAAAACATAAATTGGTGATATGATAGATGTTGCTGTCTTCTTCATGGGTTATGAGAAAGCAAAATTGAAAACAACCTTAAAAAAAGCCAGCGATAATGGCAAGCCTACACGTTTGTCTCCGGCAGTTACCAGAAATTTTGTCCTATATAACATTCTCTGGCCCTGCACTTTCTCAGACTCCTCCTGCTTCCGTCTACTTGTCCCGGTCGTTCTCCACCGCATCTTCAGTTTTCTTGTTGCTTTTCTTTCCCGACAACTTCTTTACGATCCTAGTTCAAATTTCTTCTCTGATTTTAACCACTCTTCTTCCACGCAGGGGCGGAGGGAGTGAAGAGGGAGGGGGGTCATATGACCCCCATGAAGTTTTAAAAATTTGTCCTTTTTAGTATTAAATTTTTAAATTGACATCCCTTGAACAAAAAAATTGACTCTCATACAATGAAAGCCCAATAGTATGTTAACCCAAATACTAATTTAGTCTAATAAAAAAAATTCTGATATACAAATAAGCCCATTATACATAAAATTATCCTAAAATTTTAATAGTTTTGTTGTTTGTCTTCTTCCAAAATTGATTTTTAATAAAGTCTTTCATGATTTTTAATAAAGTATTTTAGATTTTTTTATGATAAAATTTTATGACCCCCATAAGTAATTTTTCTGGCTCCGCCACTGCTTCCACGTGCTTCAATGGTCCTTACTTCTCCCACGATTTTGGGACTTGGACATTTCCGAAAGGCTTTGATCTTATCTTGGTCCAATTTCACTCCTTCTGCACCAACAACAAAGCCTAGAAAGTAGAAACACAACATTATCCAAAAAAATATGCACTTTTTGAAGTTGGCAAAGACTTTTTAATTCCTAAGAACTTCAAGGACTGATTTAAGATGCTGAACATGTTCATCTAGTGACTTGCTATGTCATAAAAGAAACTCATATCCAGATTCAGAATGATTGGAGGGAAGAACGTATCTTCCGAGGTTTTGAGAAAATGTAGCTCCCGACCATATTTTGGTAGCATCTAATTGGACCATCGAGCTCCAAATTTTCAACCCATAAAATGTTTATATATATATACGATTCTTTCACTTTATAATCAATGAAAATAGTAATCTTCCGTTGGATATGAATTCTTTTGATGCAGTGAAATTTTATTGATCTTCTAAACTTCAAATAATGCATATGCTTTAATGTTTACTTGTGCATCATGTTTTGTAGACATTTTTACTATTAGATAAGAAAAACAAACTTAGTAAATAAAGCGATGGGATGGACTCAGATAAAGGAACAATCTCATCCTTTATATACTAAAGCACAAGTCACTCGATCAGTCAATTTATAACACATTTTTTTCTTAAAAAATAATACGATTGCAAAGTAACTATCTTACAAAAAAACTGTCTTGCAAAAAAAAAAAAAAAACTGTCCAGCAATAACCTCATTTGTTTTATACATGACATTTTAGTGGGTTTAAGTTAATTGGGCTGAAGCCCATTTAATCATTTATTTATCATTTATTTGCTGCTTTTTTTTTGTCATCTATTGGATTTTATTAAAACTGAAGTTCAAACTGTTACAACTTACACGGGAAAAACAGATTTTCCAGACCTTAAACACCGGCAAAAAAACCGAAGCCCCAACTTAGACATAAACAATCCAAACATGGATCAATAAACAGACAAAGAGTAGCCAGAAGCATAAGGAAATGGAGGCTGGAGATCTCATAACCTCGTCGGAAAAGCCACGAGATCAAAACCGCTATAACATCAAAACATGTCTCTCAACCGGAATAGTCCAAACCCGCGAACCAGAGCAAAGCATCAGAACGGCACAAGAACTCGAAGCCAAGACAAAGAAAAAGAACCAACCACCAAAACTGCTGCATAGAACACCAGACCAACTGCAACTCAAGTCTGGAACAAAGATTTCCAAACTCCATAACGACGCAGCATCACCACTTTGAAGAAAGCACAACAAATCGCACATATGAAATCATGCGAAGGAGAAACAAAGCCCGAGAGTTTTACGGGAGACCAAATGCCCGAGAGTTTTACGGGAGACCAAAAGCCCGAGAGTTTTACGGGAGACTAAAGCCGGCAGGACCTAATCCTCCGGAACCAAGGGTAGAATACAGAACAAAAACAAGAACGACCCCCACAAGATAGAAGATAACAATAACCAAATCCGGAATACAACCTGACTAAACTAACCAGCCAAGACGTTACCCGTCGAAATAGTCCAAAGCCACTACTAACTCAGAAAGAGAAAGACAAAGTCAAAACCGGAAGAACACAAACACTACCAAAAAAAAAAACGGAGCAAACACCAACGAAGGAGGACATCGGGGGAGAGCGAGAGGTAACATATTCTCTAGCAAGTTTATTTTTTTTTAAAAACACTTACGATCCGAAATGGGCTCGATACGAAGCCCAAACCCGAAGTCGCGGAGGCCCAAAATTGAAGAAGACCAACGAACAGGTTTGACCTAGAAGCGTCACCTTCTTTGCCGCGCCGTCGCCGACCCAATCCGAGGCACGAGCCAAACCGGAGAGAAACCAACCACCAAGAGGAAAACCAAGAGATCCGAGACTTCACAACCAACAACGATGCCGGCGACCATGAAAGAGACACCGGAAACCATGGAGAAACCGCCGGACGGAGAGTATGAAAGTGAAACCCTGAAAGCAGATTCCTTAGGATGCTGCGCCGTTCAAGTCCTCAGAAGAGCGGCAGAGGAGAGAACCACCGCCGGAGAAACCACCACAACCTGCTGCACCAAACCGGAGACCAAAGCCCAGCCACTCTCTACGAACTCCAAAGCGCTAAGGACCGAAGATGAAGCACAAAGGGCTGGAAAACAAGAAACAGAGAACAGCCCTCCCCGGCGAGAAGCGTCGGAGAAGGCAAAAGAGAACCGCAAGAGAGAGAAGAGAGAGAATGAATTGCAGTCTATTGAATTTCCCTTTTAGATCTTATTTTTTTCTCTCTGATTTATTTGCTGCTTTATAAAATTAAATACGATTGCAAAATGTCTAGAAAAGATATATATATATATATATATACGCTTGCAAAAAAAAAAAAAAAAGCTGTACGAAACATTTGATGCATGGAATGAATCAATTTATCTCAGGGACATTTATTCAATTCTTTGCGTTTAAAGAGTCAAAAGGATTGGTTGACAATAAAAAAAGAGTAAAAAGGATTATGAACCATGTCAAAAAATTTTATAGAGATGAATAAAATTTAAATTTAAAACAAATTGTCAAATACCTAAATCCTTAAAAACTGTCGATAACAAAGAAAACAAAAAAAATCTAGTGCGATCGTAATGGCTATCGCTTACAATCTTCTTCTTCACCAATTTCAATAGTGTTCTCCTTCGTCAATGTTTACATCATCACATAATAACGAATTATCATTATGTGCCTCTCCCTCTTCTTTCTCATGGTGATTTTTAGTGTGATTTTTGAGTTTCTTTTTTTAGTTTCAGTTTTTCTTCTTTCCTTTCTCTTTCCGAGTAAGGTTTTTTCAATTGATGCAGACATGAAACGGTTTTGCAGCGGTTTCACTTGTCCATCTTCTATCTCTGTACTGATCGTCATTGACCGTTGCGATGGAATTGTGTAGGTAAACCATCAGAGTGCAGAAGATTACAAGTTGCGATACCAGTTACAGAGTTTGCAAACCCGCCATATTCGATATGAATCAGTTAAAAAGATCAAATACAAATACTGACAAGTTTTTTGGTGCCTTGATCGGCGAATTTGAGATCCCGGAAAATCAGAGCAATCACCATGGAAGAGAAGATGGACCGAAGTCGAAGATGCACCATCTTTGTTGTATGGCAATGTTCTTACAATCGTTGAAGGTTGGCAATCCCATTTTCTATTTCTTTCGGAAGAATCAATATATTGGGTTCTTCACCCAATAATATATCTAGTTCTAAATTGGGAATTGGTCAATGTTATATAACAAAAATGGTGTTTAAGATGGTTATGTGCATAACTGAAGATGGAAATCGCAACATTTGGATTGCGAAATTTAGAGCGAGTAAATCTTTTCTGCTAAAAGTATCGTTAAGTTTATTTTCTTTTGTATTATTATTTTTTATAAATCTTATGTTTAGTTTGTTTTGTAATTTCTATGTAACTTTGAATATTTATTTATAAAAATAGATGTTAAAAAAAACCAAAAAAAATCTTTTGATTCAAAATTTTTCTGTAACTGCAATTAGCTAAATCCCTATATTATCTCAACTCACCACCACATTTACTAGATAAATAGGAGATTTTTCAAAAAAACTTATTTAAAAATCAATATTTGAAAAGTATCCCATTTTTTGGATTTTGAAAATACACTTTTTATACGTTAAAAGACTATTTATTTAAACAAAACATTGTTAGATCATTATAAATTAAAAATAAATTTGAAACTAATAATTTTAAGATTACTATGTCATTTTTGTTTCAGATAAATATATGCTAATTATTTAAC
The DNA here is from genome assembly GCA_010577795.1 of Isatis tinctoria. Lineage (NCBI taxonomy): Eukaryota > Viridiplantae > Streptophyta > Magnoliopsida > Brassicales > Brassicaceae > Isatis > Isatis tinctoria. The sequence continues at coordinate 16,372,433 of CM021249.1, read as the reverse complement.
ATTATTGATTTAAAAATGGACTAAAATATTTTCAATTTTAAAGTTTATAGCTAACCAAATAGAATTATTTTTGGAACCTTATATAAAAAAAACTTTAATCTCCCACCTATAATCTACCTTCATCAAACCATTGACAATAATTTTGAAATAAAAGTCTTTAATGAAAACAAATATTAAGATTATAAAATCTAATTAATCACCATTTACGGATCAAGATTATAAAGAATATTTTTTTCAGAAAACAAATATTTGAACAGATAACTAAATTTTAATATTTTCTTTTATTATTAAAATAGAATAAAAGAATTTTTATCATTTTAAAATGAAGCAAAATCCAAATCAAATTTTAATTTGTTTACTTTTAATTATTGAAATTTTGTTTTATTTAACTTAATTATAAATTAGAGTCTAGGATAATTTAGTCATTTTAACTGCCCAATACCGTGCGTATGAACGGGACAAAATACTAGTTATCATAAAAGCCTGCAAATTACAAGCAAAAGGATGTAAATATTACAAAAATTTGTTTAGACTGTTACAAAGACATGAGATTGTCGATGTGATTAGGGAAAGTACGAAGACAACTGTTTTCAAGTCCATTCATGCGCCTAAATTCGTCGTCCACTATCCCTTCAAACTCGACTTTTCTGAAGCTATCCCTATCCGGATCAAAATACACAATACTGAACGACTTAAAAAACTTGAATGGTAAATAAATAAGCTCACCGGCATGAGTGAAACCATCTAGTTTGAAATCGGATTTCAAATTCCGATCATAGTAAATTAATGGTGCACGGATGTGTTTACAAGACCATCTATGTTCCTCTGCATCCTCTAAAATCCACAATGTAATACCACTCTTCGTGACATTATTATCAAAACAAGCCAACCTTCCCTGATAAGGTATTAGCATACACCGGATACGTCGGATATTGGATGGTAATATTATCATAGTTAGCTTTTCAGATCTGACATCAAAACTCATTATAATGCTGCTAAAATCCATGTCATCAGTATATGCTCTATAATACAGAACTCCATTGATGCATCGCCCATAACTGCTAGTGGAAACGAGATGATTATGATTGGTTTTGATCGTTCTCCATGATTCTTGACCTGATCTCAATGTTAAAACCCAACACTCATGGCATGTTTCATTACTAGGCATGCACACTACTTTGTGTTGACCTTCGATTGGATCGTATCCTAAGAAGAGTACAGTTTTATCTTTACAACTCTTTTCAGGTTTGGGTAAGGCTAAGAACTGTCTCATGCTAGGGTTCCAAACTACGCGTTGTGCTAAATTTTGAAAGCAGATCAACCCGTGGACTGACTCGGTAATGGAGGTAATGCAGAAAGAAAAGTATTTTGTGTAATTTTTCTGATAACTATCCAAAGGCTGAGAAGAACAATTAGACTCGTTCGAATTCTCATCGTGTTGCGGAAACGAGAAAACAAATAACTTGTCCCTTTTCTTGAAGAACGTGAGGAGACTGGGCTGTGTTGAGGACTTAGTTTCGAACGAGTTTATGAAGTATGGATCGGTGGTTATGGATGACCAGAGCTTCGAAACACAACGGAACCTCACAATAGATTTTGCAGGCAGATTTAAGAGTATCCCTTGGACGAGATCAAGAGGAAAGGATGGTGTTGGATTTGACAATGATGAAGATTGTATACTTATTCTTCTCATGATATCTTCGATGTTCTCTTGTTTTTGCTCCATCTTTGGTGAAAACCCTAGTTTGTCCTGTCTCTGTTATTTCCTCTTCAGGATTTTGTTCTGTTTTACTTCTTTGGACCTTCTTTTGTATAAATAGTGTATCTCATCCTCCCTTTTTCCATATTTATTAAAAATATTTTTTGTTTGTATTATTAACTTTTATGTATGATCTCTGTTTTTTTACTTATTATATTACTTATTATTTTTTAAAGATGATGTAGCACAAAACTAAAGAACAAACAGAGCAGAGTTCGTGGTTAAAAGCTAGTTACACAACTTATAACCAAACTGGTTTGTTAACCGAACCAGAACTAGGCTACAAGTACAAACTACACTACTTCACGGCTCCTGTGCTCGAAAACATAAACTCCACATCTCCCACTCTCCTTCTCCACAAACTCAGAATCCAAGAAACGAGCAACGAAAATCCAAAGCTTATAAACATCTTCGAAATTCGCGAGAAACCCTAACGCGGCAGTGAGAACAGAGATCCCCGGTTCGTTCTTTCTCTTCTCAAGAACTGTATCTTTCACCCCTTCGTACTCCTCTTCGAACAAGATTTTCTTTAAAAACGCTTGTCCGAGTGAGATATTGCTGCAATCGGCTAACTTTTGTACGACAAAAGGTTCGATTCTCTCTCCCTTTTGGTCGAATAGATTGAATGCAATTGCTGGTCCTCGATTGAAATTGACTTTTGGACCATAGATTTTGACAAGACGACTACTTGTTGGATGTTTAAGTTTGTAGAGAGCACTTACCAACCAATTGATCAAACATCTTGATCTGTTCGCTGTTGCTACCAACCCAAGTGAGTCCACATGATCCAGACCTCTGTATTCGATTCCAGAACTGAAGCTATCTACTTCTTCCGATTTTGTGTGCGTCCGGTTGATATCCAAAGCGTGTAACGATATTGGATTGTCGGTAAGTACGAGGTTAACCATACCTGAACCAGTGGAAGATTCAAGAATCGGAATGGTAGATTTCTTTACGAACAAGCAACCGAATCCTGAAGGGTTTTCTCCAAACACTTTGTAGAACGAACACACCATGAAATCAGGATTATATATCGAAAGACCGAAACTGTCCATATCTTTCGGTCCCAAACCGCAAGCATCGATCATCACATGCCACCCGTTTTCTTGCGCCACACTCATCCATAGATACGGATACCGAGACCCTGTAACCCTAGAATGAAGTGGGAAGACGAAAATACCTTTCTTCTTCTTGCTTCCGGAGGTTTTCCCGGACGTGATCATCTTTCTCAGCTTGGATGAACAGATTTTCAGCCTTGGCCATGAGAATTCCGCGGCAGCTACTTTGGCTCCACGTTTCTCAGAGACTCTGTTAATTTCATCCACTGCCTCGCTCTCGTAGTCGTAAACAGTCAAAAGCTTCCGTTTTGAGTTGAACGGGTAGGACTCGGAGACGAGTCTGAAAGCAGAAGTTCTATTGGCGGTGAAGACCATCGAGTACTCTTCCTCGGAGATCTTGAGGAAACCCATGATTCTTCGCTTCATCGAGTACTCGAACTCTGTTTCTTGACCTCCATCATGGAGAAGCTTCTCCTTTAAGTTACCGATCTTGGGAGAAACACTGAAGAAGGGGCTTTCAGACAAGGAAGAAGAGATCTGGTAAGTGGAAGGATCGTAGTTGAGTAACTGTGAGTATGAGTATAAACCTATTCCTATGTAATCCAGACACGTGTAATGTGTTAAACCCAAGTGGAAGTAGTGGTCGGATCTGATAAGGTCGATCTTGTAAGTGTCGGTGTAATTGGGGTAAGCTTGAATGAAATGAGAGTAGGATTCTTGAAGGGAACAGAGAGAATTTGGGTCGGTAAAATGGGTGTCCGGGAAAATGGTGGAGGCGGTGGTCTGAGCGAAATTACGGCGGAGAGTGGCGGAAGTTACGGTGGGGGTTGAATCTTCCGGATGCTCAGAGGTGGAGACGACTCCCTGGAATGGTGACGACGAGAAGCAGCCGTGAAGACAGTTCGGTGGTGGTGAGTCACCGGAGTATGGTCGGTGCATTTTTGTTTTTATAAATGTTTGCGTGCAAAAAAAAAAGTTGATTTGATTTGTAATTGTGAAGTCATGAGCCTAGCTTGTGTTAAATAACGCTAAAGTCTAAAGTTATAAAGCAGCGCACCTAAGACAAATGCTTCTCTCTTGTCTTTTACAACATCATATATAGCAAAATCATGAATAAATAATAATTAATATGTTTTGGCATTTTACAATGCATTTAGATCAAGTTCTGGTCTTTTCAGCCATTTCTGGCATTGTTTGGACATATGTATCTAAGTTTAAGTTGGTGGGAAACCTTAAAACAAGATTATTGTTTTGGTGTCATATGAAATTATTGTTTTGGTTAAAGAAATATGGTTTGATGAATATTTTACCACGTTCTTTTTTGTTGGAGGCCAAACGAGGATTTCATGATGATAACATTTTATTGTAACCTTATGTACACTTCAAAGAACATCTGGAAAGTTGGATTTTGTCTATTAAAACTTAGATTCAGTCATTAGTACTTAATGCCTAAAGTTCTCTCCTTGTAGCATAGCAAAAGCGCGGAGGAATTGTTTAGCTAAAGAAGTAGCTACTCTTGGAATATAGACGAAGGTAAAACGTCTAAGCTTTCCTCTCTTCTTCTAGACGTTTGAAAATGTTATAAGAATTTTACTGAACCACATTTTTTTTAATACTAGTTTCATTTTGTATGTTACAAAAAGTTTCAAAATTCAATGGCAATTCACTCTCATCAATTACAAAGTTTTTGTTGAGTGTTAGTTAATTTTTATTTGTGGTGGTATTACATAATTCTATGAGATAGTCATAGTGGCACTACGTCAAAAAATATGGTGTGATGAATGTTTTTTCTATATATATATATATATATATATCCAGAAAGTGTAAAGAGTAGAAAAGAAAATTAGCCGGGAATGATGATGATTACTATAAAGAAAAGACTGAAAAGTGTGCATTTCACTTTGTATTGTTTCCCCGAGTTTTCTTTTTAGAACGCGTCGAATTTAGTGGTCAAGAAAGTGTTTTCTTTTTCCCTTTTGAATCCTTATATTTACAATGCTTACATGCTAAGCTACACAAAGATAAAAGAAAAATAAAATAACACTGATTTTCTGTTGGTATCGACCCTACCCCTCAAACTTTTATTATTTATTTTATAATATCTAAAGTGAAAATGATAGCATTAGAGTTTTTGTTTATATATCTGAGGGAGATGGTGTGGTGGTAGAGTTGGTCTCTGAGCACGCGAGCCCAGGATTATAGGATCATGTTGAAAATGAACTTTGATTCATTAGGTGTAGACTTGTAGTAAAGAGTAGTTTGGAAGTTTAGGAACAGAAAAGGTAATGTTAAAATAGAGAAGTATGAAACAAAGGTAAACTAGGTGATTTTCCGCACAGGGTTACAAAATAATTCAGTTAAAACTATTGGTTAGTGTTATCTTTTATTTATTTATAATTTCTATTTGTTTTGTCAACTATATATATTCATGTATATAGACGATTTTAAAAATAATTTTAAGATATTATATATCTTATTAAACATGTTTTGGTATAAGAATTTAGATAGATACCGTTATTCATTTTTATATTTATTATTTGGCATATATTCATTTGAATAGAAATACAATTAACTTTTTCTTCTATTTAGGTTAAAGTTGGGTCGGTTTTTCATCTTAGATTTGTAGAGATATTTTTGTAAAATCTGTCTATTGAAATATGTTTTTTTGAAAGCTCATGCATGCATACGGATATTTAAAAAGATAAAAATATCATAATAATTGGTCAATATTCAATTTTATTTGTTTATATTTTAGTTTTTCTATGTAATTCAGTCTGGTTCTTGTTTTTAGTTATTTATTTAGATTTATAAATAAATTTTATTCTATATAATATAATATATGTTTTCCGAAAAAAATTAAAAACAAATACTTAAATGTTGATCAGTTCTTTGCATATATGAAGCATACTGCTAGTTTGTTGAAAATTTATGAAGACAATGTTAGGTTTATTTGTTTTGAATTAATGTTTTTATATATAAAATTTATTTGGAATAACTTCAATGTTTTTAATGTTTCTTAAACAAAATTTTTAACGTTTTTTAGATATTAATTTTTTCTTTTAGTGTTTCCAAGTACTTTCGGTTTATTCGTTATCATCCCAGTCTTGATTTATTTGAAATCTTGATCATTTTTTGTTGGAATCATAATATTTAAAATTATTCAAAGTTATTTCTTTTTAATATGATTTTAAAAAACACTTTCTTGTTTTAGGAATTAACTTTTTTATATCTCATAAAAATATTTTTATATTTCAAAGTTATTTCATTTTAATATGATTTTAAAAACACTATCCTCTTTGTAATTTTCTTTTTTATATATATGAAAAAATATTTTACGTTTTAAAATTATTTTCCTTTATCAATGTGATTTTTAAGAAAAAAAATCATTAAACAAAAAAATTAAATTAATTTTTTTTATTAATGGAAATTGTTTCTAAGTTATTTCCTATTTAATATGATTTTAAAAAGGACGTTCGTTTTTTGGAATTAATGTTTTTATAACTATTGAATAAAATTTCTGCATTTCAAAGTTATTTTTGTTCTAATACGATTTTTAAAAAACTCTTCCTTTTTTGTAATTTTCATTTTTTATATCAATACAAATATTATTTTATGAAATTATTTCATTTTATTTATGTGATTTTACATTAAAAATCATTAAACAAAAAAAATCTTAAAAGGTTTCAGTAATGACAAACTAATATAATAATTGTAATTCATTAAGATAATCTCTGTAATAGACCTTATGAGAAATAACGTGAGCGCGACACGTAAGAAACTTAGTTCTCAAATAATATTATAGAGATTTGGACACAATCGAAGTAGATGACACATATAATGATTTAAACTTAATCGATCAAACTAACGATTAATGTTAAAGTTTGCGATATTTTTTCAAAAGAAAAATAATGCACGTTAACTCACTTGAGATTATTAAAATAAATATCAATAAATATCAAATCTAATATAAGTAAAATAAAATATTCAACATATTATAACAACAAAATGAAATATTGAAAGTATGAATGGATATTTTCTACATATATGTTTTTAGTTAATTTTTCTTTTGATAGTCACCATTCCATAAAATTTTCATTAATTTTAACGATGTATCTTAACTGTATAACTCATGTATATTTTACTAATTTTTTAAACTGAATTAATGTTTGTACATTTATAAATTCACAACTAAGCATAAATTATTAGCTAACTAGTGCTCTTCAAATAAACAAACCGAACGATTTTAGTTACATTGATTATAAATAAGGGTCTCTTATAAATATATCATTTTCTATATTAGACATAACGTGAAAATTGCGTGTAAGGTGAAGTCCAGATACTTATTATAAAGAGCATCCAAATTTAAGATAACACTGTCATCACATATGAACACGAACACGAACACGATTACACGAACATGAGCATGAACGTGGCTTGTAGTAATTACTATTAATTCTCAAGAAAAAAGTCAAATACTTTTAAAAATGTAAGAGTAAGACATATAGTATATGACAGAGAGAGCATGTGTAATAAGAATTTTTTTTTTTTTTTGGTCTTGGTGTAATAAGAAATTAATTTATCGATTTTATTCGATCTCTAAAATGTTTTTAATTATCTATTTCCTAGCAGTACTGCATGATCGTATTTCGACCTCACATGGCATAACATGCTTAGTCAATTTGTTATATATGACTTAAAATTCTTTTCAGATTTGAGTTTGACTATTTTCTTATTGTATATGTACTAGTAGAGCTGTTAACCCAGCGCATGCGCGGAGTAGTATTATATTGGTTATATATTTATTTCCTTAGTATTATATTTAGTTCCAATAAAATTACGCAATCCAGAATATTTTAATATCTATTTGTCTGTTTATGTATTTTAAGAATATATTATTTGTCCTAGACAAACCGGCGAATTAATCATTAGTATTCTTTTTACCTTCTTTTGCGTTTTCGCACCCATTAGTTACGCGTCATTCTTTCGTGTTGATATCTCATTATCTTATTTGTAATTTGTAGGTGATAGTTACTTATCCAGTATTCGAACACCTCTCAAGACCTAGACGATGTCTAACCATAATGACTTTTTTTTCATCCTCTTTGCACGGGTAGATGTTTGTCTTATTTTTGTTTTTGTTTTGTTTTGTTTTGTTGAATATATAATCTAATTTATATAGTTAGGTAATAATTATTGTCATTTTATGTGTTTATCTGTATCAATATAATAATATTAATTTTTCTTTGATTTTATTTATCTAATGATATTTTTTTTCATTTTTTTAACTCTTCCACGTTTTTATGTTAATATAAGATAAATTGCTGAGGATTGCAAGATATAGTTTTTCACTTCTTCATGGCTAAAACTATATTTCATAAAACTTTTTATTGCAAATTTTACTCATAAAAACTATATTTTACATTCAAATATTGAAACTGTTTATGTGACAATAGACGATCTCATGAATTGTCTATTTTTATTTAAAAAAACTCATAAATTGTCTCTTGATGGAAGGTACTTCTCCACTGAAAACCTCTGGATATTACAATTTTTCTTGTATGGCATTTTAATCAGTTTAAAATGGATCAATTCTATCTTTTTATTCGGATTAAAGTCTCATTATTTAATACTACGCACTTATTGTATTTTATATATAAAAAGTTGCTAGATCAAAAATTAAAGTAAACCATAATTTGTAATCGAATAATTTTTTGTTTGTGTTATCGGAACGTATTATTGCTTGAATTCTTTATTCACTTCTCATCAACTTGTTTAACTTAAGAATGTATTTTTGTTAATGTTAACCCATGTTCGGGAACTCGCTAGGCATTAGTCGGGCGGTGGGTTTGGGCCTAGCGAGTAATTAAAAATCGGAGATTACTCGGGATTAGTCGGGGAATAATTTTAAGATATTTTTACTATAGTATTGTTTATATATTTGTTTTGGTAAACATTGTCAACGAAACAACATGACCCAGTGGCTATAGATATGTTTAATACTCTCTGTATCCGAGTTCGAGTTCACCACACACCATTTTTTTTTTGAACACCCAAAATAAAGACGTCATGTGGCATTAGGTGGTGCAAAGTGAGGAAAGAATTTGGCTAATTATATATAAGATTCTGCAATCAAATTCTAAACTACATTCCAATGTTTTAAAATATGACTATTTTAGTGTTGTAGTCAAAGTTATAACTTTCAAAATAGAAATAGTTTTAAAAAAACTAGATTTTTCTTGAGTGAAAAAATAATAAAAATATTTTGAATAAATAAAAAAGAATTATTGGTTTGAAAACGAGATGGACAAATTAAATAAGAACTTATAGTAAAAAAATAATTTTTAGTATTGGATTTCAAAACGTGTACAAGATCAAGAATATATAATTTTAAGTAGAATTCAAGAATATATATATATATATATATATATATATATATATAACAAATAAATATATCAAAATTCATTATAGGATTCAAGTCGATCTCACAGGAGAATGTTTTTGTTCTCCCAGATACAAGTAATTAACAAGAAGATTAATCAAGTGAGCAAATTAACAAGAAGAATAAAACCAATTAGACTACTAATTATTCAAGCGATAAGCGAAAACCTTAAACAATTGCAGGATTTGTGACTTTTTTATAATCTGGACCAGTATCTCAGTTTCTAATTTCTATATTTTGTGTCAAACTGATGAAGCGGAAGCTTCTAAGGAGACAACTAGAAATATGTTGATTCTAAGAATACTATAATATTTTCCTTGGTACTAAAAGAGAGAACAACAACTTTGAAAAATACTCTTTTACTCGATGATTTACATTGTTGATTTACATGAGTTTATATAGACATGATGGAACAATCTAGATCTTTACAAAAACCTTATCTCTATTCACAGCTGTATCAGCTGAGTCATCACTCAACAGCTGGATAGGATCAAATTGGTTGCAGACGAGGAGCGTCTCCTTTGCCGTACTAACGTCTTTCTTCGTTGCAGGTGGAGGTGCTCTGACTCTTGTCGTGTTGTGTGAAGCTTTGTTGGGCTTCGTCTTCGGCTTTTCATTCTTCTGGGCCTTTGGTGTTTCAGGCTTGTTGCTCACACTCCCTCTCAAACTTGGAGTGGGGGGAACCAACACACCAAGTTTGGTTCGTAGAGCCGTGAAGGATTGACGCGACAGGGACTTTGTGAACACATCAGCGAGTTGAAGTGTAGCAGGGATATGCTGTGTTTCAATGAGACCAAGTGCCACTTGTTCCCTGATATAGTGATAATCAGTGTCAAAATGCTTGGACCGATTGTGCAGAGCCGGATTTGCAGAGAGGTAGACAGTAGATAGATTATCACATTGCACCAGAGTTGCTTGATGTTGTTGGATTCCAACGTCTCGTAACAATGATGATATCCAAGTAATTTCTCTTGCTGCGAGACTCAGAGCACGATACTCAGCTTCTGTTGACGAATGAGACACAGTTGATTGCCGTTTTTCTGACCAAGAAATGAGAGTTGAGCCAAGCAAAACACAGAAGCCGGTTGTTGATCGCCTTGTCTCTTTACAGCCTGCCCAATCACTATCGCAATAGGCAGATAAAACCAGATTAGTTTCCTTGAGTATCGAGAGTCCCATGTTAAGAGTACCTTTGATGTATCGAAGGATGCGTTTGAGAAGACCAAAGTCAGCTACTGTTGGTGCGTGCATTCTCTGACAGACAAAGTTAACTGCAAACTGAATGTCTGGCCTTGTGATGGTCAGATATTGTAACTTGCCGGCTAGACTTCGGAAATACGTTGGTTCTGAGAAAAGATCAGAGTGAAGCGTGTCCAGTTGCAGAGGCAGAGGTGTTGGCATGGGATTGCAGTCGGTCATTGCTGCTTGATGTAGTATATCAGAAGCATAAGCTGTTTGATGCAAGAACAGACCAGTAGATGTAGCTTGTATCTCTATGCCCAAGAAATATTTTGGCTGGCCCAGATCTTTCATTGAGAATCGATGACTGAGAGCCTTGAGAACATTAGCCAATAACTGCTCATCACTACCTGTGAGGAGCATATCATCAACATAGAGTAGCAGAATCAATGTCTTGTTGGATTCATGATAGACAAAGAGAGATGGATCCGACGTGCTACAACGGAAGCCAAACTCCAGAAGAAAATTGCTGAACGTATCAAACCAAGCTCTCGGAGCCTGTTTAAGGCCATAAAGAGCTTTGATAAGATGACAGACGTGATTTGGCTTGTTTGGATCCTCAAAGCCCGTTGGCTGCAGCATGTACACAGGTTCGTTTAACTCACCGTGTAAGAATGCATTGGATACATCCAGCTGCTTCAAGGGCCACTCCTTTGTCGTTGCAACATCCAAAAAAAGACGAATTGTTGTTGTTCTAACCACAGGACTGAACGTCTCCAAATAGTCAAGACCCTCTTCTTGATCAAACCCCTTTGTCACGAGGCGAGCTTTGAGCTTGTCTATGGTCCCATCCGGGTTGAGCTTTGTTCTAAAGACCCATCGTGAGTGTAGAATATTCATGTCCTCTGTTGGTGGAACCAAAGACCATGTATGAAGCATATGAATGTGAGTCATTTCTTCCATTACAGCACCATTCCAGCCAGGATGCTTCATGGCTGCATCAATACTCTTAGGTTCAGTTGTATTAGAGAGAGAGGCTATGAGTGCATACCTCGGGTTTGGTTTATGGATTCCTGCTTTTGACCGAGTTGTCATGGAGTGCTGAACTGGCTCGGGCATCTGAACTTGTTCCTCATGATCGGATTCAAACACTTCCCCTGTCTCCATAGGTTGATTCTCAGGAGTAGGTGGCACAACAGTCGTCATTGGAGGAGCAACTGTTGGACGTTGCAGAAGTTGGATTGCAGGTGGAGAAGGAGGAATTGGAGACACTGGTTCTTGTTGCTGCCAGGCACAAAAGCAGAGGAGTCTGATATATAGGAACAAATGACTGATACTTGTCTTTGAACGGAAGAACATCTTCATCAAAGATAACACTTCTGGAGATATAAACCTTGCCCGTTGGTGGATATAGACAACGATAGCCCTTGTACTGATTGTTGTACCCCAAGAAAACACATTGCAGAGAACGGGGATCAAACTTATGCTCAGCATTGGACCGGAGACAAGGATAACATGCAGAACCAAAGACTCTGAGAAAGGAGTAATCCGGTTTGGTCTTGAAAAGAGTCTCAAAAGGACTGACATTGTCCAAAGCTGACGAAGGAAGCATATTGGCAATGTAGTTTGCTGCAAAGAAGGCCTCAACCCAATATTTCAGTGGAGTTCGGCTGTGAAACAACATAGAAAGACCTAACTCAACCAGATGACGGTGCTTTCGTTCAGCCATACCGTTTTGTTGCGGAGTGTAGGGACAAGATATACGATGATGAATACCATGCTCACGTAGATGAGTCTGTAACCTTTGATTTACAAACTCTCCCCCTCCATCACTTTGAAAAACTTTGATCTTAGTGTCTAGCTGATTCTCGACCAGTTTTTGAAAGCTCATAAACACTGAGACAAAATCGGACTTTGCACGAAGAGGGTAAAACCAAGATATGCGAGAGAAATCATCCACAAAGACAGCATAGTATTTAAAACCTTGATTGGATACAACTGGTGCAGGGCCCCAAAGATCACAATGAACTCGATCCAGGGGATACATTGTTCGAGAATCAGAAGAAAAAAATTGTAATCTAGACGATTTCCCCATCTGGAAAGGCTCACAAATGGTAGAAGTTCTGCTCTTATTCACATGAATCTCCTTGCTGGCTTGTAACTGCTGCAGGATCCGAGGGTTTGCGTGTCCAAGACGGTGATGCCATGTATCTCCACTTGCCCCACACTGATGGTTAAAGTAGAGAGCCACAAACTCTTGATCCTTCAGCATATAAAGACCCTTATTGTGGGTTCCCTTGGACACCACTCTCTGGGTGTTTAAGTCGATGATACAAACCTTGTTAGCATCAAAGAATACTCCACAGGGAAAATCATCACAAAGTTTTGATACTGATAACAAAGACTTCTGTATGGAGGGATAAACCAGAACTTCATTTAAAGGAATCGTACCTTTGGCAGAGGTGATGGTTGTTGAGCCTACATGAGTGATAGGTATGTAAGTTCCATCACCCACAAGAACAGTGTCATTGCCCTCATAAGCTGTCGTTATCTGCAACGTTGCAGGCGAAGCAGTGACATGAGCCGAAGCAGCGGAATCCGGATACCACTCCTTTCCAGATTCATCAGAGACATGAAGAGCAGAGAAGGCTTGGACCTCACTTTGATAGTTATTATCAAATCTGTTGTAGCACTTGAGAGCAGTGTGTCCCGTACGACCACAGATTTGACAAACTGGTCTTTGCCCCGTGTGTTGAGGAGCACTTTGGTGTTGTGTGAAGCCACGTCCTCGTGTAGAGTATCCTCCTCTGCCCCTCTGTTGACCAGAACGCCCACGGCCTCTGTGACCAGGGTTGTATTGCGGCACTCCAGACTCAGATCTGTCCACGGTGAAGGCGAGATGAGGCGTGACAGTAGCAGCTGCATCATAATACTGCAGTTTGCTATCAAAGTTCTGAACTTCAGACACGACATCGTTAAACGTCGGTGCAGGTTCTTTGCTCAGGGAGCTTTGAATGACTGTGGCTATGGGGTCATAGTCACGACCAAGACCATTCAGAAAACCAAATATTTTCATAGTTTCTTCCACCGGCTTGCCAATGGAACTGAGAGAGTCGCACACTGCCTTGAACTCTCGGAGATACACAGCTAAAGTCTTCTCCTTTTTTGAGAGAAGTTGAAGGCTTCGTCGGAGAGCAAACTCACGGGCTACTCCACTTTTGTTGAAGTTCTCTGCCAGTGAAATCCATATCTGGCGAGAGGTGGTGAGGTTGTGAACATGACCCAGAACCTCTTCAGAGAGTGTACCAAACAGCCAAGACCTTACGAGCTGATCTGTGCAGAACCAGTCTTCGTATTGAGCGTTCGGTACCTCGGTGGTGACTTCACCAGTAACAACGATGGTCGTTGGAGATGGAGCCACGACAGCACCATTCACAAAACCCATAAGCTTCTGACTGGAGAGAAGCGATTCAAACTGAGTCTTCCAGAGCAAGTAATTGCTATCATTGAGCTTGAGTGTGACAGAACTGGAGACATGAACTTTTGAAGGAAAAGGATAAGAGGTCGCCATTGATGAACACCTGTTAAGGTTTCAAGGGCTCTGATACCATAAAAGAGAGAACAACAACTTTGAAAAATACTCTTTTACTCGATGATTTACATTGTTGATTTACATGAGTTTATATAGACATGATGGAACAATCTAGATCTTTACAAAAACCTTATAACTACTAAGCATATATATATACCTTATTTCATAAATACGGCGCATGAAACCAATTGTATTTTCTTTGCTCTCCAAATAAAAATTACGAAGCAAACGCAATCTTAAAGTAGAATGGGGTTTCATATATTCTGGTTACTTCGTATTACTCTCGTCGCAATTCTCATCTTCCATGGCCCGTGTTATGCCGATGAAGGTACATTAATAGTTTCTTACATGTTTAATTCAATGTGTGATTTGTTTACTCTTAGCATTCATTTCAATAGTAATAAATAAAAAAATCGTGAAGCAGCTGGGAGTTACACATTTATGAAAGATGCAACACTAGCACCAACTTATGCCAACTTCGACTACATAATCATCGGAGGAGGAACCTCAGGCTGTGCATTAGCCGCAACGCTCTCTCAAAACGCAACCGTTTTGGTCCTCGAACGCGGCGGCTCTCCCTATGAAAACCCAACGGCCACGGACGTCGGAAACTACGCCAAAACACTCTTCAACATCACAGCAAACTCGTGGTCGCAGCTCTTCATCTCCGAGGACGGCGTTTACAACACACGGCCACGTGTTCTTGGTGGAGGCACGGTGCTAAATGGAGGATTCTACACACGTGCGGGAGATGATTACGTGGCGGAAGCTGAGTGGGAGACCGAGGAAGTGGAAGCTGCTTATACGTGGGTGGAGAAGAAGCTTGTTTTTAAGCCACAAGTGCTGGGATGGCAATCGGCGTTTCGAGATGGGCTTTTGGAGGCTGGTGTGAATCCGGACAACGGTTTCACGTACGATCATATCTACGGGACCAAGATCGGTGGTACAATCTTTGACGATGCCGGTCATAGACACACGGCGGCGAATCTGCTAGAGTATGCTAATCCTAACAATATTGTTGTATATTTGCATGCTTCTGTCCACAAGATCCTCTTCACCACATCAGGTACTGATTTATATTCAAATTTGTTTTAGGGTTTATTTTTTTGAAAAAATATAGTTTGTCTGTTTAAAATTTGTGATATTTAGAGAACAGAACCACCCACAAACCATGTTTTGTTTTTCTTTTCTTTTTGTGCTATTTCTCTTCTTCTTTTATTATAAATATTTTGAAATTTGCCTCTTTTTTTGTTTTTTAAGTTGTCATCGAATTGGTTGACTTTGTGAGCCACGGTTGAATTTATTAGTGGGCAACCCCGATCATTGACATCTCATTTTATTTTTTTAGTTCTGTTTTTTTTTTCACTTAATATATAATTTGATTGAATTTAATGAACTATTCTTTGTTAAATCTACTTGAAAAAAAAAAAATACTTCTTTAAATATAATAAACTTACACTAACAAAAAACAGGTAGTCAGAGACCAAAGGCGTACAACGTAATATTTGAGGATGCGGATAAAGTGTTCCACACGGTAGAACTAGCCGATAATGCAACGAACGAAGTAATCTTGTCAGCTGGAGCCATGGGCAGCCCGCAACTGTTAATGCTGAGCGGTGTGGGTCCTAAGGCTCATCTTGCGGCCCACGGGGTCGAACCTGTGGTCTTAGATCACCCAATGGTGGGCCAAGGGATGGGTGATAACCCCTCGAATGCTGTACTTATATCTTCTCCTAAACCTGTTGAAGTGTCTATAGTACAAGCTGTTGGGATCACAGAGTTTGACAGTTACATAGAAGGTGGAAGTGGCTTGAATCTCTCGTATAGTTTAACACGTAGTTTTCTCGATGGTGTTTTGGATCTTCTCAACAAGGTATATAAAACTATTTGGTAAAAAAAGAAAGTATATAAACCTATATTAATATATCTTATGTATTCTCTCTGTTTTCTATACGATATGTTATTGACTTTTTTGGTCTTTTTATATTGGTTGATGTTGTCTAGTAGAAACTTATTGAACGTGTATATTCTGATTTCTGAATATTATAAAACAAAACATTGTGAGACTAATATATATTTGCTTTCCTATGACGCATTATGCAGACAGGTACATCTACAACATTTCCGACCCAAGCCATAGACTTTATAAAATCATTCGATCATGATTTGAACGTGATGATAGATGGGGGTATGATTTTCCAGAAAATCAATGGACCGGCTTCGAGAGGTCACATGGAGCTCCGGAACTTGAACCCAAATGATAATCCTTCAGTGACATTCAACTATTATCAAGAACCTGAGGATTTGAACAAGTGTGTTGAAGGGCTTCAAACGATTATCAAAGTGATAAATTCCAAGGCCTTCTCCGAGTACAAGTATTCAAGTGTGACCGCACGTGAGCTGCTCAATTTCATGCTGGCGCTTCCCACCAATCTGAGGCCGAGGCACGTGACATCAACGTTCGATTTGAAGCAGTTTTGCGTCGACACGGTGACGACTATTTATCATTACCATGGAGGTTGTCAAGTTGGAAGAGTGGTTGACAAAAATTATAAAGTTTTTGGTATTGATGCTTTGAGGGTTATTGATGGATCGATATTTCTCAAGTCTCCGGGAACTAATCCTCAAGCTACGGTTATGATGCTTGGAAGGTAATTAAGTGCAAAAAACAAATGATCAAATGATCTAATAGCATGTTATAGCTAGAGATATATTCCAGATAATAATTGTTGGAGTGTTATGTTTAGGTACATGGGACAGAAGATTCTTCGAGAGAGGGCGGCTTTTCGAGAAAATTAAGGTTTAAATCGAGGAATTTCTCAGCAGGATTGTTGCGTAACTAGACTAATGGAAAGAGTTGAAAAAATGTGTTGTTTTAGTCTTCAAACATCAAGGGGCCAGTTGTTGCGTAACTAAGATTTAACTTTTGAATAATTGTTATTGTTGGCAACAAAGGTTTTCAAAATTAACCGACAGAAAATGGTGGTTGATTAAGGATCCAGTAGTTGATTAAGGGGTTCATTAATGCTTCTACACCAGAAAGTTTTGGATTCAAATCTCCGATGAAACAATTTCTGCAGATTAATGAAGATAAACTTATAAGAAGATTTTCAGCGTGGTGCAAGCGGAGTCGTTCATCGTGATCGTGGATCCTAGTGGAATAGGTAAAAATTGTCCGTTGTTTAATTGTTCTTGTAATAGTTCTCATAATTTATATCAGCGTTAAAAAAAAAAAATTAACCGAGAGAAAATTGCAACTCTACACATTTATGTAACACTGCAAAAGAATATTGCATGGGACCTTATATTTTAAGAATGCTATTCACCACAAGGTGTAATTTATTAACAACTCCGATCAATTATCCACCGTCAAAACCAATTTACCACAAGTTTTTAAGCCACGAATCATATTAGGATTCTCAACTAAAAATCGAAACGAAAATAGAATCCCAAATTGAGAAGAGAACAAAAGAGAAAAGAAAGATAATGCCAAAAGAACGCGAATGAAAGAAGGGCACTTCACGCTGCATCAGTTTCTTCATGTACAAAGAACTAGCTAGCTAGTTATTATTGATGCTGGATTCGTAACTATCTTCGTTACTCAGATACACAGTACTGAAAATGGTGGAGAATATTACGCTAATTATACTAGGTCCTTGTAGTTTTTCTCTTACTTTTTTCCACCCTCTTCCTTTCAAATTTTTACCGGTCATAGCCTGAATATCCTAACCCGTTTTATCAACAAGATTTACTACTTATACGGAACCTACTTGAACTGGTAATGGATCTTAGTGCCACACTTGATCCAAATATTTTAAGTTTTCTTAGATTCACTAAAAGTTCTGAAACCACCAAAACGAAGAAAAAAGTTCTGAAAACACCACAAAATAATATAGAGAGTCGAAAACGGACGAAACTTCTCGTCTCTTTTTTCTTTGTCTCGGAAAAAAAAAAATGTGTCTCGAAAAAAAAGAGGGTCGAAAAGAGACGAAAATGGACGAAACATTTGGTCTGTGACTCTATAACTAATCAAAGAGACTTCTAATCAAACTTCTTCTGTGCTATTTTTATATAGGTTTAAGCCACAAATCCTATTAAGAATTGGAACTAAAACAGAATCCCAGATGAAAAGAAAATAAAACGGAAAAGGAAAAATAAAATACTAGTGGAAACACGAAAACAAGTCACAAAAGAAAGACTGGCACTTCACGCTACAACAGTTTTGTCTTGTGCAAGATGTGAAGTCGTTATCTTTTAAACTTACTAATTATCTTTCTAATTAACTGGCGAAGTAATCAAATTTGAACAAGAGGCCCATACATCCATCTTAGTATATATAAAGCGCATGAAACGTGTACTCTTTTTTTGTTTTGTTTATTATCAACACAAGATAATAACAAAAAAAATACAAAGCAAATATAATTTTAAGCTGTAATGGGTTTTCATATTTTTGCTTTGGTTCTTGTCACAATTTTCATACTACATGCCTCCTGTTATTCCCATAAAGGTACAATCTTAACTCATGGACCATCCATATATATTCCATCTGTGATGAAATGTTCAATAACATTTTAAGTTTTTAACTGTTCGGTTATTTATTTATTTTTAGATTTTTAATAAACTGTTACGTTATTGTTAGTGCGAAATTGAATGTTATGAAATTTGTTTTCGTAAGAACAGAGTTCTACGGATTTATGAAAGATGCAACATTAGCACCAACCTATGCTAGTTTCGACTACATAGTCATCGGAGGAGGAACGTCAGGTTGTGCATTAGCCACAACGCTCTCTCAAAACGCCAGCGTATTAGTTCTCGAACGTGGCGGCTCTCCCTACGACAATCCCACGGCCACAGACATGGAAAACTTCTCCAACACACTGTTTAACATCACACCAAACTCATGGTCGCAGCCTTTCATCTCCGAGGACGGCGTTTACAACACACGTGCTCGCGTCCTCGGAGGTGACTCTGTGCTAAACGCTGGGTTTTACTCACGTGCCGAAGAGTATTACGTGGAGGAGGCTGGGTGGGAGATAGATGAAGTGGAAGATGCGTACGAGTGGGTCGAGAGGAAACTTGTGTTCAAGCCACAAGTAAAGAGATGGCAATCTGCATTGAAAGATGGGCTTTTGGAGGCTGGTGTGTTACCGTACAACGGTTTCACGTTACAACATATAGTCGGGACGAAGATCGGTGGTACAATCTTCGACCCAGCTGGCCACAGACACTCGGCCGCTGATTTGTTAGAGTATGCTAATCCGGACAGAATTGTTGTCTATTTGCACGCTCTGGTCCACAAGATTCTCTTCACCGCTAAAGGTATTTATTGATCAAACACATTTTCTTTTCATAACTTTTATACATACTTTGGTCGTTGGATATGTGAACTCATGTTTTGGACAGGAGAGCAAAGACCTAAGGCGTACGGAGTGATATATCAAGATGCGGATGGAGTGTTCCACAAGGCAGAGCTGGGAGAAAACGCAATGAACGAGGTGATTTTGTCAGCAGGTGCTCTCGGTAGCCCTCAGCTGTTGATGCTGAGCGGCGTGGGTCCTAGGTCTCATCTTGAGTCCCATGGGGTGAGTCCTGTGGTCCTAGATCATCCCATGGTTGGAAAAGGGATGGGAGATAATCCGATCAACAGTGTTATCATCTCGTCTCCTCGACCTGTAGAAGTGTCCCTCATAAAGATTGTAGGGATCACCAAGTTTGATAGTTTCATTGAAGGTTGTAGTGGCCTGAGTCTCTCTTATAACTTGACGCATAGGTTCTTCGAAGGTGTTCTAAATCTTCTCAACGAGGTACAATACTAATACACTGAAGGTATTATTAGTTATTATCTTAGATTGCTAGACTACGTACATGTGTTTTTACTTATGATACATTGTGCAGACAAGCCTCTCCACCCTTTCAATTACAGACCTTATCAAATCCATTGATCTCCGATTCAACGTGATGAAAATTGATGGTTGGATCCTCAATAAAGTGGACGGTCCATTGTCGAGAGGTTATTTAGAACTCCGGAATAGGAATCCAGATGATAACCCTTCTGTGAGATTCAACTACTACCAAGAGCCAGAAGATCTTGATAAGTGTGTTAAAGGACTTAAAACCATTATTAAAGTGATAAACTCGAATGCATTCTCCAGTTACAAGTATCCCAATGCAACCGCACGTGAGCTGCTCAATCTCATGCTGAGCCTCCCCATCAATCTGAGGCCAAGGCACGAGACGGCACTGTTCAACTTGACGCAATTTTGCATTGACACCGTGATGACTATCTGGCATTATCATGGAGGTTGCCAAGTTGGAAGAGTGGTCGACAAGAATTACAAAGTCATTGGTATTGATGCTTTGAGGGTCATCGATGGATCAACATTTCTCAAGTCTCCGGGGACTAATCCTCAAGCCACGGTCATGATGCTCGGACGGTAAGATGAAAAAAAAAAAAATGATCCATATATGCATGCTATAGACTGAAATAAGATAATGATTGTTGGAGTGGTATGTATAGCAGTATAGGTACATGGGGCAGAAGATTCTTAGAGAGAGGAATGCTTTCAGGGAAAAGAATGAAGAATATTCGATCATTAAAGATGAGACCAATATATGCCCTTCTTGATGTTGTCAACTATTAGTTACCTTTTAAGTTTTAACCTAAGGTGATTAGTATTCATATGTTTAATATGATGTGAAGAGGGTAATGGTGTTAATTATTAGTGCATTTTCTTCGTTTTAAGTGGAAGCACTAATTAGCTGACTTTTTTTAATGGTTTCAATCCTTTTCACAGTTTATAGTACAATCAAATCATCTCAAACGTCATGTTATTGGACTGATGTTCGTATCAGAATTAGTGTTCTACATACAAATAACTGAAAGAGTTGCTTCGCATTATTCTTACTTCTTAGAGATTAAACAATAAGGGACCTTATTTGATTTATGTGATCCATAAACTATGGTCATCTATAAACAATAAGATCAAACTCGACAGCCCATACAATATCCGTTTCCATTTGATTACTTCCATGAACCATATGTTGATGTTCTCAGTCCAAAACAGTGTGGCCCAGCTACAAAACATCTAGGCCTATAAAAAAGCCATAAAACATGGTAATACAACCTGCACCAATAAGAATTTTTTCATCACCATATGAGCTACTATCTGATGTATCTCAAGAACTAAAAATATATAAAAATAAAAAAGTAAAAGAGAGGTGAGATATCGTTTTTCGTTTGAGAAACCCTGAGATACTCATATCTGCAACGTGTAATTGTGTAATTAGTTCAACATTTTCTATTTAATTATATAATTTAGTTCTAGTAAAACTATTAATATCATATTTTCAGATATCCAAAAGAATTTATCCACCGATAAAACTGCTCTAAAATCATCAAAACGGATGCAAAAAAAGATAAAGTGAAGTCTTAAGACCATTCAGAATTCACACAAAATTCTGAAACCAACAAATTTGTTCCTATCAAGTATTAATTAGGGAAGTTAATTAGACTGATTTGGTCCAGCTCACCTCAAAACGTACAATACCCATAAATATTTGAGTCTAATCCGGTCCGATCCAAAAAAATTTAGGTCTATATATATTAAAGTTCAGTCCCCTTATAATAGAGCTTTTTGGATTTTATTGATTTTTGAAATTTTTATTAAAATAAAATAAATTTTAGCAAAAAAAATTAAATGCAAAACTGAATTTAATAAATGTAATTTCAAAATTAAACAATGATCAATATATCTTTTTTTTATCAAAACTAATATAAAGAATAACAAAAATCTGAGTTAATAAATTCAAATCTATATTATAATACAAAATAAAACAAAAATAGATTTCAAGACTACGATACCCTTCCCAATTACCAATAACATCAAGAGCTCTATAAAAATATATAAATTGTAGAAATTTTTTAATAAAGTTTTAACATATATAAATCATATAAAAATAATTCTTGTATATATTGTTATTTGGAATACAGAATTTAAATCCATTCTACATTCAAGTGTGTGTACAAATCAGTGTTTCAACATATTTTTGGTGGAATATATATGACTTCTATATTATTTTTTTCAAGACATGTATACCAATACTAAAACTAGATTATGATGTTATTGTAGTTGTCAGAATGCTTAGAACATCAAATATATGATACAAGATTATTTTAGACTTTTTGAACCGACCGTATCTCAATCGGACTTAAATTCAAAGATTTTTTAACCTCAAATGGGTTTGGTAAGAAAAAACCCATATTTTTTCTTATATATCTAAATCTTTTTATTGGCTTATATATCTAAATCTGAATCATATATTTCACGGGTAGATTAGACTGGACTTCAGACTTTATCCTTAACTAGGTGACTTCCCGCGCTACGCGCGTAATAATATCAATTAGTATTTTATAAATTTTTTGATGTGTATTGTGTTTTTTTTTCTTTTTGTAATTTTTTTATGTTGCGAACATTAATTAACTGAGTTTCTTGAACTAAATAATTTGTACAGTGAGTCTTTTTACTATTATAACTCAGTTGATCCATTTTTTTATTTCTTTTAACTTGGATAAAACAGTTTAGTTTTTTTTGTTATTCTTCTATGATATATTAAATTTCAAAAATATAAGACATGTATCACTTTCGGGTACATCAAATCTGCGCCTACGTGCGGATATTATTTTATGTTGTTTTGAATAACACGATTTTGTTTTGTGAACATGAAGACTTTATTAGATAGACATACTAATTTTTCTTTACAAAATTTAATTTTCCGTGTTGATTACTTTGTTAACATATAAACTATCAAATTACGTTTTCATATCATTAGTACTTTGCTTTGTAAATGATATCAGAATTCAGTTTATGTTCTCAATTAAAAGCGTATAAATTGAGGAGAAGTATCATTAATATGTGTTCTAACTTTATTAAAGATGGAGACAAATTTAGCATATTATATACCCGTAAATACGTGTTCATTAATTTAAGAGAACTGCCCTTGTTTTTGTTTGTGGAACATCGGATCTTCATAACGTATATGCTCTCAATTTATTACTTATTGATCTTTTTACAAGGAGTTTATGCTGTAGCTTTGATATTAGTAATTTTTCAGTTTTTGTAGTTCTTGAATTTGCTATTATTACTTATAGCTTACTTATTTACAGTAATGTGTTTCTTAGTAGTTTTAGATCTTTGACCATTTCTTATATCTCATGTGCTGTGTTTTGTTTGTCAAAAAATATGAGCAAAACAAATTCTGAGAAATAAAGAAACACAACCTGGATAGACATGTCGTAGATGTGTTTTGTTTGGACCATAAAATCTGAATTATATTGTCTCTTCATCGGTAAAGCAACTGTAATGTTCCAATCCAAGGAATAAACAGGATCTCAACCAAGCATGACTAAAATTTTGAGTAAGTAGTCACCACCTTTATCTCCCCTCACTATTAGAACTAACTATGTTAATGATACACGAGTTTTAAACCTTATTTCCTACTGCAAGTGCACAGCAATTTGTAGCAGTACTTAGGGGTCGATTCCACGAAGACCAAGTTCACACTTTGATAAATAAGCTAAATTAAGAGTTAAGAGATTCGATATTGGGTTGGTTAAAATCGTGGCTAGCAAGTATGAAAGCAAATCGCTTTTTATCAATAATAAAGCAAGCGTTAGGTCAAGGCAATTCACAGGAGATTCAGAGCAAAGGTCAAACAACTATTCAGGCAATTAATAAGAACAAGTCCAGAACTCAAACACGAAGATAATATTAATCCACTCTCGTGGTACGAAGATAATATGATTCCTATTTGTGTTTAACCCTAGCTCATGAATTCCCTTGAAAACCCTAACCTAACTAATAGATCTACTCAGACATAATCAAAGATGAAAGAAATAAAACAGAAGAATCAAAAGAATGCATGAAATCGATATTAAAAATTAGAAGTACTAGGGTTCAAAAATCTTCTCCGAATTTTAGCTTGAGATCTTCTCCCTTACAAAAGAATTCATAGGTATTGAAAAGCTAAAGCCAAAAGCAAGATAAAGATATTTTTTAAAACATAAGATTAAGAGGAGATATGCGGCTAGGGAGGCGGCATGCACCCTTTAAAATCGGCGGCTTGATTAGGTTAAATTCCCCTTCCTTTTATTTTTCCGCTCATGCTCGCTTGGTGGCCGAAATTCGGGAGCATGTGCTCACCGATTGGAGTTGGTGATACTTTGCAGGATTTTCCTTCTTTTCTTCAATTCTGATTCTTTTCTGTTCCAAAGGTTCCAAATGCTCCAAACTCCAATAACAGTTCCAAAACTACCTAAAAACTCCTAATACATACTCAAAAACTCAAGAAAGCAATTAGATACAAGGGTTAGTAAGGGTAAAAATCCCAACATATCAGTTAAATCCTATGTTACGGTCACCCCGATAATGTGGAGAACAGAGAATGGAGAAAGCAAATTGATATCGCCTGTTTTTTTTTTTTTATCAATTTCCAAACGCAGGTAACTGATTTCCACCTCCTGGGTTAATTTTCTGCATAAAATCTAACCAAGCTTATAATATCCTCGACTAATTCTCTACTACACTGTTAAACTGCAGATGTCGATTATTGCCTCTATGCTATCAAGGCTTCCGTAGACATTATGCGAATCTGAAGGTAACATAACTCGTAATATGCCATCTTGATTGAACAGTTTCTGGTCGCAAAGAGCTGTGTATATAACATGTTCCCTGTGTATCCTGTTCATGTGTGAAATGATATATTCATGTGAATGTATAAGAATCACAATATATATTAGAAACATAGACATTATAGACTCTCTTTAATCTCACATGATTAAGCGTTCTTCGCATTTGGTTACTGAGTTCATTGAGCATTATTTTCCCTAATTGTAGCAAGTTAGAAACCTACACAAGAAGCACAATTGATGAGCAGCTCAAACTTGATAGCCATATAGAATTCTTTCTAAAGTTTCATCAAACGTATCACATAAAAATTAACATCACAGCTTACAATCTGTTCGAACAAATTTTGTCTCAGTGTCTTCACTCTCAATTGTATCCAAGCTCAATCCATCTGTCGAAACTCTTTTTCCCTCTTCATCCTATCAAATTGTAAAGCAAAGAGTTGATCCACGACAGATCATCAAGAGATCAATGGAAAAACTGAAAACCTGTAAGAAACGTAAAGGTTTCATGCCTTTGGAATTCTCTATTTCCTGCTTCTTCTTCCATTTTCAGTGATTATCTAAAAATGCAGTAGTTGGAACAGTTCTCATTAACATCATATTGTGAGGTTATGTAAGCGACAATGCAGAACATCCAGAAACAGCAGAAGCAGATAGACTCGAGGTTTTGGTAAATCAAAAATAAGAATTGTATAATCACAAAATACCAGATTATGTTGATCATCAATTAATCTGGGGACAGCCTTTCCTCCAAAGACTCATAGGTTACATCAAAACAGATTTGCGGCGAAATTGGATAGCTAAAATAGTGTAACATAATTGGATTCCAGATCTAGAACTGTAGGAATACATTGACCGAGCAACGATGGAAATAAATTTTACAAAATCAGAGGATACATTGAACCTATGAAGTTGAAGGCGAGGGGCGCTATACAGATCACTCATAAAATGAGAGCACAATCACCACGGTATGGAATTAAGGGTTAATAAAGATTATAAGGCGAGGAAAGTTGAGAGTTTCGTAAACGTGAGAATACGAGAAGGCGAGAAGGCAAGAATGAAAACTTTTGCTGTGAATTTTGTGGTGAACTTTTGCGGTCAAAGACTGGACGTAGTCAATGCCAAAAAATCCTTGGAAAAATATGAAGGATGCGTTGAGGTCGAGGAAGGGCCCAAGTTCGGTGATGGTGACGGCCTGGAGAGGGGTGTTGTAACGGATCTTGTCGTGACACCGGTGGAAGAAGAAGAAGGAAGAGATCGAACCGAGAGGAAAAGAAAAAGAGAATACGGGAAAGAAGGATTCGGTTGAAAGAAAAGAATGGTAACGTGTCCAGTTTTGACGAGCCGATGTGGCAGAAGCAGAGAGTGCCTTCAACTTTCATATAGTAGATTGACATTCCTATTATTAATCAAAGATATTTATAATAAAACTTCTTTTTTCTCGAATGAATGATAAATTTTTACCAATAAATCACTTTTTAAAATAAGAGCTGCTTATGTTTTTGAGTTTTGAAATGGTAAAGAACAAAAAATCAAATTAAGATGTTTTAATACCGAATTAATACGCAATACTCTCCTCAAAGTATTTATTTGTGGCTGCTTAAATAGTGGTTA
The DNA here is from genome assembly GCA_010577795.1 of Isatis tinctoria. NCBI lineage: Eukaryota > Viridiplantae > Streptophyta > Magnoliopsida > Brassicales > Brassicaceae > Isatis > Isatis tinctoria. The sequence goes on along the minus strand of CM021249.1, from coordinate 16,346,108 downwards.
TTTCATATGGTTTAATTCCCACCATCTTATCGATGAGTTTTATGAGCCTTTTCCGTGGTGATGGTTTTTCACTTTTTTGTTACTTGTTATCTATAGCTTTAAGCCCCAATTCCTATTCAAATTAATGAATAAAACTGAAACGAAAACAGAATTCCAAACGAATTTGTTGAACTACGACCTCGCCTAGGTCCAGTTTGTGGGTGAACTTTTGAGAAGTAAAACAGTAAAGTGCCGATGTGATTTTTATTGAAGGATTCGATTACAACCGAGGTGAAAAATAGATCGAGAACTATCTCTTTCTTTCTCTCTCTCCAATTGTGTGTCTAAGTTTTTCTTTATATAAACGAATCGTTTGTTTATATAGAAAATGAAAAGAGGATTACTGTGCATGTGAATGATAACAGTGGGTTCCTCATGACAGTTTTTCCTTTAGTCTTTAATGATGATGCTTTCTTGATGTCTTTAATGATGACGTTTCCTTGAGGTCTTTAATGATGACGTTTTCTCCCGCTTTTGTTGACTTTACCAACAATTATTTTAGTTTTATGATATTTCGATAATTAATATCCACCGGGCCGAGGTGAAATATTGATGGGCCTTGGAGAGGGTGCTAAACCCGTACCCAACAATAAGCCCCCCCTCAGTTCGTCGAGCAACGCGACCGAGCTCGTCGAATTTGAAGAGAGTTGGCTCGTCGAGAATTCACCTCGTCGGGTGGTCGAGAATTCACCTCGTCGGGTGGTCGAGAATTCACCTCGTCGGGTGGTCGAGAATTCACCTCGTCGGGTGGTCGAGAATTCACCTCGTCGAGTACTGAGGAATCTTTTCGGATTTCTCTAGGTCGAGAATATCCCTTTATCGCAAAAAAAATATCCTAAAGAGGTTTAATGTTGAATGACGTGTATTAAATGCGACGCAACGCGACCTCTTCTGGTCTAGGCGCGTGAGGAACAAACGGAGATCATAGCACGCTTTATCGTATTCTTTGATTGAAAAGACGTTGACACGTGTCAATCATGCAGACGATCGTGTGCGTTTCGCGGCGAGATGATGTGAACGAAGAGACGCGGGACGTGAATTTTTAGACCTAATAATGAAGAGAGAGGGCGGCGGGCAATGAAGAGTTGTCTTCAACCGTGATGATTGTCTCGAAAACCGTTGCCTCTCTCTTCCTATAAATCTTCGTCTCCTTCTCATTTCACCCTCACTTCTTCATTTCTTTGTTTTCGCAAAAGGTAGAGCTCTCTTCTCTCTCCTCATTCCGTTTCTTCATTTCATCGTGTTCTTCATTCCGCCACCGCGTTCCCCGATCCCGAAGATGTCTTCAAACTTCTCTCCGCCCTGTTCTCCACCTTCATGGCGCGGTCTCCGACCCGAGGCGGACGACCTGGAAGACAGAGATCTGGGCTTCGGGCTCAGTCGCTGCAGATACCCATCGGGGGTAACCGAGCCGAGCTTCCATTCCGATCCTCAGCCGATGGACGAGGATCGCAACCGCCAAGAAAATGAGGACGCCGAGATGGCCGCCTCGTTGCCTGATCACGACGGCGTCGGGAGAAGCGGTCCGACGGTAATAGGCGAGGCAGCGGAAGAAACCAATCGCGACGAAGTCGCGGAGGATGAGCTGCCAGCGACAAGCGAGGCGAACGACTCCGGGAGCGACGACCCTAACCTTAAAATAGACGAGCTGATCTATGAGCCTCATCGAGCCGGACGTGTTGCTCGAGACAAGGCCAAGGAAAGGATGAAGAAAGAAGGCACGCCGATCCCAGATGAAGTTGCTGGGAATGTTTGGAACGTTCTTTCCTCGAGATCGACGAAGAAAAGTCTCACCGACCTAAGGACACTCTGTCACGTCGACCCAAGAGTGACTTTTGTCATCCCGGGCCCCGGAGAAAGTCCGTGGGATACTCCACCGGGGTACTTCTGCGTCTACGAATCTTTCTTCAAATTCTGCCACCTCCGATTCCCGATCCCGCGCCTTCCGCTTGAGTACTGCGCATGAAGAAAATGGCGCTTACGCAGTTGACTCACGGGGGCATGCGGCACGTGATGGCCATGCTCATGCTCGCTGTTGAGAACAATCTACCGATGAACAGCAGAATCCTCGAGGAGATGACATGGATCAAGGCCTCGAAGGCGAAGACGTCTCTCAGCTGCTTCTATCTTCAGATGAAGACGAGGCACAACATCATTCCCGGGGAAACGGCAAGGTCCAAGGTTGAGGACTGGCGCACCCGGTTCTTTTTGTGAAAAAGACAAATTCGCGGTGGCGGATCCAAGTCTTGAGATCCAAACTCTATGGAACGACCCGATTGGTAGAATCATGTTGTAAGTTTATTTTTATTTTTTGTTTTAGTACTGACGTCGTGGTTTCTTGTTTTGCAGATAGGCCGTCTCCGCTTTTGCCTCCTCCTCATGACTTTAATACGGTGGCTGACGAATTCGCCAGGATCAGCCATTTGACATGGCCCGAGCTGTCAGCGGAGAGAGTTGAGCGCGCACTTCGTAGGATCTCTCAGCAATCCAACCCGTCGCCGAGACCACGGATGGGATTGCGTAAGAGGAAGTTCAGCAGCCTCACCGACGACCTGGTCAATATTGTCGGAGAATCCTCCGGGGGACCGAGGACGGCGACGCCGCCCTCTCGAAGACACGAGGCTCCCGTTCCCAGCTAAGCCGAGGTGAATCCTCAAGATGAAACTTGTGATGAATTCATTGATATCATCGATGTCGATTCTCCACAGCGGCCCGAGAACGAGACGTTGGTGACGCAAGGTCAGGAGTCGACCGATGTAAACCGCGCCGATCCACCTATCGGGCAGCATGCTGCGGAACAAGTCAATCCATCAGAGGGAAACCCCGATGTGCTTGGAAACGAGAACATCGAGCAGGATCATGGTCCTTCTGATGAACCAGACCTCGGTGCGCCGGAAGAGAGTGCTGCTTTCTTGAGCGGCGAAAGAGCGGTCGGTGGGAGTAGGGACCCGAACGAGGCCCGAAATCCCTCAGAATTCTTTTTCCATTATTTCGGAACGCCGCCGCCGAGCTCTTTTGGAGGTTAAGAAATGATGCTGCTGCCGCCGAGCTCTTTTGGAGGTTAAGAACAAAACCTTTGGCGCGTCCTGTCGTCCCAACGGGACTCGAACATTACGGTTTGTTCGAGACCTTTGCTGGGGGATAACGAGGGGTCTGAATGCCGCGGTCTTCACAGTGGGCAAATATGATCGGGATCTTAAGGCAGCCAGGAAGGAGGCGAAAGATCTCGCGGACGAGCTGGCTTCTCTTCGAGCAGAGAAGGATCGCTTTGCCGAAGCCAACGAGCGGCTGTCGTCATAGAACGCGGAGCTCGTTAACCAAAAGACAGAGTTGCTCTGTGCTGTCCAAGAGGTGGATTCTCTGAAGGCTAGAGTGGACGAGGTCGAGAACGCTCGGGCTGCCGCGGTGGCAAGCAAGAAGAAGGCTCGAGAGAGCTTGAGAAGGGAGCGGGAGCGGCTCCGTAAATCAAGAGCTGACCGTGTCGCTGCCGAGCGGGCTAAGGTCGTTGGTGGATATGCCACCCTGATGGCGAAGATGCGATATTTCGTCGCCCAGAGAGCGGTGATAGAGGATGCCGTAGCAGGATCCGCTGCGGCCGAAGGCGCGTTGGCATTTGCGAATGCGCTAAAAGCCAAGGAGTGGGACATTCCCGCCGAGATGATCGCCAGGCTCGAGGCGAAGAAGAAGGAACAGGAAGACGCCGCTGCGGTCGGCTTACACCTTGAAAAATAAGTCTGTTTCGGACAGAGCGTCCCAATCAAGTATAGATACGCTCCCAAGACTGAACTCTGGCGTGGTTTCGTGTGTCAGTCATAGGTTCGAGAGGTGCGGGCAACGATGGACCCGGCTTTATTTGACCCATCATTCACTTGATCCGAGTGGAGATGTATTGGTCTATAGCTTAGAGCTATGAGGCGAAGCGTCTACGTTTGAGCGTAGCTCGGCACAGTTTTGACAGTTAACTGAGAAACTGAAGTAAAGGCGATCGTTAATGGTGCGAATGATTTATAAACGAGACGATTCTTCGAAAAATATATTTTTATTGATGTATAGCTGAACCCTTTTACAGGCTGTCTACGTACCCCGGACGGGGATCAAGCCATTCGTAGTTCGATTACAAGAGAGCGTATCTAAATTTTTTTTTTTAACGCTAGTCACATCATGGGGATTGACTTAGTAGTAGAAACGCTTAAGGTTGTTGACGTTCCATGAGTGCGGCACGGCGTCACTGGACATGGTCACGAGTTCGCAGACACTTGGTTTGACGATCCTTCCGACGATGTATGGGCTTTCCCACTTTGCTCCGAACTTGCCGGCGCGATAGTCCTTCGTGTTTTCGTAGACCTTTCATAGGACAAGGTCGCCTTTTTCGAAGTGTCGAGGCCGTACCTTTGTGTTATAATAGCGGGTCACCTGATGTTGGTAGTTTTGCATTCTAAGAAGAGCTTGTCCGCGCGTTTCTTCCAAGGTGTCCAGGTTATCGAGTAACATTGCACAATTAACTGCTGGGTGGAGCGGTGCCAGTTGTCGTCGAAGTGTCGGCACCGCGGCTTCAGCGGGTGATAGGGCTTCGCAGCCGTACACCAAAGAAAATGGTGATTTCTTGGTGGCGCGACGTGGAGTTGTTCTGTGAGACCAGAGGACACCATCGAGCTCGTCAGCCCAAAGTCCTTTTTTCGACTCAAGGCGTTTTTTGAGTCCGTCGATGATAGTCTTGTTTGTTGCCTCGGCCTGGCCGTTACCTTGAGGATAACGCGGAGTTGATTTGCTGAGGCGGATCCACCACTTAGCGCAGAAGGCTTCGAAAGCGCTGGAGATGAACTGGGAGCCGTTGATGGTGTGGGATTGAATGTTCCACTGCCCATCTCGCAAGGCGTCCCAACTGGCTTGGGCTATGGAGGATGGTACGAAGTGGTTGGTTACTTAGGACGTGGATGGTGTGGGATTGAAAGTATGGACGTAACTTCAGGGCCGAGACAACGACGGCGAGAGCCAATTTCTAAAAGGTGGGATAGCGAGTTTCCGCGCCATCGAGTGTTTTGCTGACGTAAAAGATTGGGCGTTGATCGCCGCGGTCTTCTCGCACAAGTACGCCGTTGACTGTCGAGGTCGAGATTTCGATGTAAAGATAGAGCGTTTCTCCTTCTTCCGGCTTGGCCAGGATTGGCGGAGTTGATAGGTACGTTTTGAGCTGTTGAAACGCGTCCTCGCATCCAGGATTGCGCTTATTTTCTTGGGGTTAGCCTCGATCCCGCGTTCGGTGACGAGATAGCTGAGGAATTCTCCAGAAGTCACCGCGAATGTGCCCTTGGTCGGGTTGAGCTTCATTGAATATGAGTTGAGGGTGCGGAAACACTGATCTAAATCTTTGAAGTGATCTTCGGCGATTGCGGATTTGACGAGCATGTCGTCAATGTATACCTCCATTGTTTTGCCGAGCTGGTGTTCGAACATTCGGTTCATCAGTCATTGATATGTCGCGCCAGCGTTTTTCAGCCCGAAAGGCATTACTTTGTAGCAATAGGTGCCGCGGTCGGTGATGAAGGCCGTCTTTTCACTATCGTCTGTATGCATGAAGATCTGGTTGTACCCGGAGAACGCGTCCATGAACGATAGGAGTTGGTTTCCGGCGGTGGCTTCAACGAGGCAATCGATATGTGGTAGCGGATAGCTGTCTTTGCTTTGTTGTCTGAGAGAAACTCAACGAGCTCGGCTCGGAACGAATCAGGGAGGTCAGAGCCGATGCCCACGCAACGCTCGGCATTGTTTTTGTGATGTTAACCTGGACAACGAGGCTTGTCTTTGGCCTTTCGTGGACTTCGAGTAGTTCGGGAACGTTGATCATGCAGGACTGCGCAGACGTCGGATGTGGTTTGCGCAGTTTCTGTTCGGTGATGAAGCAGGAGCGTGCGATACGCTGACTTCTTCGAAGAGTGAAAATGTCGTTGTTGTTCGGAAACTTGAGGCATTGGTGGTACGTTGACGTGCCCCACTTTATGGAATGTAGCCAAGGTGTGCCGACGATAGCTTTGTAAATAGCGGCCTGATCGACGACGTCGAACTTGACCCATCTGGTGATGCCCCCTACTTCGACAGGAAGTTTGATGGTTCCGGTTGTCCAAGATTATTCGCTCGTGAATCCAGTGAGTATCTTGGTCTTTGGCTTGATCTGGTCGTTGTGTATCCCCATTCGATGGAGGGTTTCTTTGTAGATCAGATCTGTCGAACTTCCGGTGTCGGCGAGGATGCGCGCAACGTAGAGGTTATGGATTTTGAGCTCAACAACTAATGGGTCGTTGTGCGGCATATCGACTCCAATCATATCCGCTGAGGTGAAAGTGATTGGGATTTCATCGGTCACCGGTTGTTTCCACTTTGACGCGGTGATAGCTCGTCGTTCGTGTTTCTGGACAGAACGGACTGAATCAGCGCAGTCCTGCAAGCCTCCCATGATCATGTTGATCCGCTGGATTTGGGCTATGTGCGGGGGACTTCTGTCTTTATCGTCGCGGTTCCGTTTATTTCCTTCTTCGGCTCGCCGGTCTTTATTATTCGGTCGCGAATCTCTGCCGTTGCTGAAAGCAGCTCGGCGTTCTCGAGAGGTGTTGCCGGTGCGATCGCGGGAGTCGAACTTGAGTTTCCCAGACAGATAATCTTCAACGGCGTGATCGCGAAAGTGATCACAATCTTTTAGCTCGTGTCCCGTCCTCCTATGATAGGGACAAAATTTAGATCCGTTGAAGGGTTTATCGCCCTTAGTCGTTGACTCGTCACCTTTGCGAATGTATTTGTTCCAGCCCGGCGGTTTGTCTGAGACATGGTAGATGGAGGTATTCTTTTCGTCGTAATGCTGACGAGGTTCTTTTGTTATGCTGGTTACCGACTTTTCTTTGAGGGCAGTGACGGTTTTTGTTCGGTGTGACTTTTTGGCTCGCGCAGCCCGTTCCTCGTAGAGCTCGATGAACGTGGTGGCTCGGTGGAAGGCATCCTCGAGACTAGTCGGTTCTTTTTTCTTGAGGTCTTCCCAGAGTGGTTCGTCCTCTCGCATCCCCTGTCGTAAGGCGATGAGCGCGATGGCGTCGGGACATTCGACTTTGGCGATGATTTTGCGGAAACGTTCCACGTATGTGCGAAGGCTTTCGGTCTCGTTTTGAATGCAGTTCCAGAGCTCAGTTAGATTCGTCTGCTTGTCAATGAACATCGAGTAGTGTTTAAGGAAAGCGGACGATAGGCCTTCGAAACTTCCTATCGAGTTCGGGGTGAGCCGAGTAAACCAGTTGAGAGTTGTGCCGCCGAGTGTTTCGACAAAACGTTGGCGGAAGATGGTATCTCGAGTTCCAGGTGATAGATCGGGGCGGCCCATCGCTATGGTGAACGCTACGAGATGACGTTGGGGGTCGTCTTCCCCTTTGAAGGTGGGTACTTCTCGGATCTTGCCGTGGTATCGTTGTCGAACACTTGTTACCGCCTCGGTGAATGGGGTTTTACTCGTTTGTCTGAGTACCCTGTCGAGCTCCGGCGCCGAGCTCGTTGCCCGATGGATTTGTGAGTTCATCTCTTCGAGACGCTTCATAACATTTTCGAGCTCGGGATTCTTGTCGGAAGACTCTTGTGTTCCTGTCGTCGGGGCAGGGATTTCCGTTCTCCTGTTGGATCCATGAAACTCTCATGTTGGTGTCGAGCCGAACAGATTCCGGATGATGGGATATGCATGGCCAGGGGTCTGGATTGGATTTTGCTCCTGGGTGTTGGTGACGTTTCCATCGCCTTCGGATGCGGCTTGCCTGGCTTCGATGTTAGTTACTTTATCGGTTAGGAAAGCCAGCATTGCGTGGATTGCGGTCAAGGGACAGACTTCGTGTGTCGCACCACCGAGAGGGGGTGGCGGCGCAAGTTGTTGATCCTGGGTGATACAATCATGGGAAGCATCAAAGATACACGTTCAGTGTTCGGATCATATCTTCTCAACCACAAGGCTAATATGCGTCGAACCACTTGGAAAATGTTCTCCGCTCGATTAAAAAGCTCCTCGAAGAAGAATCAGATCAAACCGAGTTCATATGAAGGAGTTATGCCATTTACAAGTTGGGTGTTTTCCAGCTTACGCGAATGGAGACCTCCGAGCATTCAATGAAGGATTCTGATCAGACCAGATGGAATTAGGCCACAAACCGAATTATTCTACAATCTTGGTCCAACAGAGAAGCTAATTCAGAAGCCTAATTTCCTATTCGACAAGGTCCAGTCGGATTTAATCAGATCAAGAGTCACTTAGAGTTGAAGAGTCATTCAAACTATCTTTAATAAGTCTAAGTCTTTGGTCTTTTTTCTAATTTTGAGTGGCCTTGTTTTCCACCACATTTATAGTAGTTTTTAACACATTTGTAATCTATTTAAGCACCATTTCATGCAAGGAATAAAAAGAAGCCTTTTGTTATTTTTGGAACCTTTTTGAGTGGTTAACTCATTGTTCTTTGTCAATGGTGTGTAATATCCATTGATCTGATCATGGTGCGTAATATCCTTGATCGAAACCTCTTTGTCGTCTAGGTGCATCATATCCTAGGGCATTGAGTCGGGAATACCAAAGGTCTTCCGCAGCCTTTGACGCTCCCTACGATCCATCGGTAAATCAGAAGCCTTCCGCAACTTCTGTGCGACCATTCGCTCCACAACCTTTGATCTCTGAGACTTTACGGTTTCTTGGATGCAAAGCCTATCCATTCACCACCTTAGAGTGCATCATCCTTGGGAGACTCGCGTCATTTGGTATCAGAGCTCCACTCTAAGTTTGGTTTTATCATTCTATCTTTCTACCATCATCTCACCTCTTCATCTTCTTTCATTCATCTTCTCTTCTTCCATCTTCTGTTTCTATTGTTGTTTGTTTTTGTTTAAAAAAAAAGGAGAAATTGCATTGGGTATACTTTTTATTTGACAAGAGCCAGATTTGAGGACAAATCATTTTTCAAGAGGGAGGGGATGATACAATCATGGGAAGCATCAAAGATACACGTTCAGTGTTCGGATCATATCTTCTCAACCACAAGGCTAATATGCGTCGAACCACTTGGAAAATGTTCTCCGCTCGATTAAAAAGCTCCTCGAAGAAGAATCAGATCAAACCGAGTTCATATGAAGGAGTTATGCCATTTACAAGTTGGGTGTTTTCCAGCTTACGCGAATGGAGACCTCCGAGCATTCAATGAAGGATTCTGATCAGACCAGATGGAATTAGGCCACAAACCGAATTGTTCTACAATCTTGGTCGAACAGAGAAGCTAATTCAGAAGCCCAATTTCCAATTCGACAAGGCCCAGTCGGATTTAATCAGATCAAGAGTCACTTAGAGTTGAAGAGTCATTCAAATTATCTTTAATAAGTCTAAGTCTTTGGTCTTTTTTCTAATTTCGAGTGGCCTTGTTTTCCACCACATTTATAGTAGTTTTTAACACATTTGTAATCTATTTAAGCACCATTTCGTGCAAGGAATAAAAAGAAGCCTTTTGTTATTTTTGGAACCTTTTTGAGGGGTTAACTCATTGTACTTTGTCAATGGTGTGTAATATCCATTGATCCGATCATGGTGCGTAATATCCTTGATCGAAACCTCTTTGTCGTCTAGGTGCATCATATCCTAGGGCATTGAGTCGGGTATACCAAAGGTCTTCCGCAGCCTTTGACGCTCCCTACGATCCATCGGTAAATCAGAAGCCTTCCTCAACTTCTGTGCGACCATTCGCTCCACAACCTTTGATCTCTGAGACTTTACGGTTTCTTGGATGCAAAGTCTATCCATTCACCACCTTAGAGTGCATCATCCTTGGGAGACTCGCGTCACTGGGGGCCGTTGTCGTTGGGATCGGTATGGTCCTGGACTTGAGGGATGTTGTCGTGTGGACCAGTGTCCTGTGGGATTCCTTGATTTCCTTGCGCATTGCCGGCGTTGAGCGCGGAGTCGGCTTCGATTTGTAGATCGTCGAGATTGATGGCGGCATTGTTTGGATCGTTGGTCATCGTGATTAAGAGTTTCCTCAAAAGAAGTCCCCACAGACGGCGCCAATTGTTGAACTACGACCTCGCCTAGGTCCAGTTTGTGGGTGTTGAGAAGTAAAACAGTAAAGTGCTGACGTGATTTTTATTGAAGGATTCGATTACAACCGAGGTGAAAAATAGATCGAGAACTATCTCTTTCTTTCTCTCTCTCTCCAATTGTGTGTCCAAGTTTTTCTTTATATAAACGAATCGTTCGTTTATATAGAAAATGAAAAGAGGAATTATTGTGCATGTGAATGATGACAGTGGGTTCCACATGACAATTTTTCCTTTAGTCTTTAATGATGACGCTTTCTTGAGGTCTTTAATGATGACGTTTCTTTGAGGTCTTTAATGATGACGTTTTCTCCCACTTTTGTTGACTTTACCAACAATTATTTTAGTTTTAGTATATTAATTAATCGATAATTAATATCCACCGGGCCGAGGTGAAATATTGATGGGCCTTGGAGAGGGTGCTAAACCCGTACCCAACAGAATTGAGAACAAACAGAAAAGGAAAAACATTCCTAATAGAAATGACGAAAACATAGTACAAGTCCCGAAAGAAAGAAGAGCATTTCACGCTACGATCAGTTTTGTCTTGTACAAAATGTGAAGTTATTCTTTTTCGGGAACGAGAGTATTTACCTTTTTAACTAAAATTACTATAGTATCTTTCTAATATGATGTATAGTTATATTGTTGGATTTAGTTTCCGGGGTTTAGTGCGTACTTTTAAATTAGAGCATGTACACTAGAGTATCATAACTCTAAAGGTTCTAAAAGAAAATAATAAAAAATTCAAATGGTCCCACCAAAACTTTGAACCTGTATCGGTGGAGTTCAGTTTTAGTATGCCCTCTCTCCTCAGTCTCGCCACATGTCGCCGATTCATTGGTAGACTTTTTTTTTTTTTTTTTTTTTGCTTTTCGACTTATTAAAAAAAAAATTTAAAATATTGTTTTTGTGATACCCATGTGGGTATCACTGATGTGGGTGCTCTTAATTCCGTAAATAATCGTTTGGTTATACGAAAACACCCATAAACTGGGGAAGTAATAAAATTTAAACAAGGCGGTGATACAGACTACAGTCATACTTCATCTTAGTATATAAAGCGTATGAGTCGTGTAGTCTTCTTGTTAATTTGTGTCTCCAAAAGATATAGAACAAAGCAAATATAATCTTACCCTCTAATGGGTCTGCATATGTTTCCTTCTGTTCTCGTCACAATTTTTATATTGCATGGCTCCTGTTATTCCCATAAAGGTAACATCTAAGCTTCATGGACCATCCGTATTTAATGTGTGGTGACATGTTCAACAAAATTTTAAGCTGTTGCGTTATTGTTAGTACGAATGAACAATGTAATGTAAACTGTTTTCGTAACAGCAGGGTTTTACGGATTTATGAAAGATGCAACATTAGCACCAACGTATGCTCGCTTCGACTACATAGTCATCGGAGGAGGAACCTCCAGTTGTGCATTAGCCGCAACGCTCTCTCAAAACGCTAGCGTTTTGGTTCTTGAACGCGGAGGCTCTCCTTACGACAACCCCACGGCTACAGACATGGAAAACTTCCCCAACACACTCTTAAACATCACGCCGAACTCGTGGTCGCAGCCTTTCATCTCCGAGGACGGCGTTTACAACACACGTGCGCGCGTCCTCGGAGGTGACTCTGTGCTAAACGCTGGGTTTTACTCACGTGCCGAAGAGTATTACGTGGAGGAGGCTGGGTGGGAGATAGATGAAGTGGAAGATGCGTACGAGTGGGTCGAGAGGAAACTTGTGTTCAAGCCACAAGTAAAGAGATGGCAATCTGCATTGAAAGATGGGCTTTTGGAGGCTGGTGTGTTACCGTACGACGGTTTCACCTTGGATCATATTATGGGGACGAAGCTCAGCGGTACGATCTTCGATCCTGCTGGCCATAGACACTCGGCTGCGGATTTGTTAGAGTATGCTAATCCGGACAAGATTGTTGTCTACTTGCACGCTCTTGTTCACAAAATCCTCTTCACCACTAAAGGTATTTATTGATCAACACATTTTCGTTTCATAACTTTGTATATATACTTTGCTCGTTGGATATGTAAAATTGTAAACTCATGTTTTGGACAGGAGACCAAAGACCAAAGGCGTACGGAGTGATATATCAAGATGTGGATGGAGTGTTCCACAAGGCAGAGCTGGGAGGAAACGCAATGAACGAGGTGATTTTGTCAGCAGGTGCTCTCGGTAGCCCTCAGCTGTTGATGCTGAGTGGCGTGGGTCCTAGGGCTCATCTTGAGGCCCACGGAGTGAGTCCCGTGGTTCTTGATCATCCGGTGGTTGGACAAGGGATGGGAGATAATCCAATGAACAGTGTTATTGTTCCCTCTCCTCATCCCGTAGAAGTGTCCCTCCCTCAAGTCGTTGGGATCACGAAGTTTGGTAGTTTCATTGAAGGTTTTAGTGGCTTGAGTCTCTCTTATAACTTGACGCATAGGTTCTTTGAGGTAAAATATAGATTCATTAAAGGTTTCTGTTATCCAATCATCAGACTATATCTTATATATTTACTTATGAAACATTGTGCAGACAAGCCTCTCGTCTCAATCAATCACAGATCTTTTCAAAACCATTGATATTCGATTGAATGTGATAATTGATGGCTTAATCTTCCAAAAAGTGGACGGTCCATTGTCGAGAGGTTACTTAGAACTCCGGAATAGGAATCCAGATGATAACCCTTCTGTGACATTCAACTACTACCAAGAGACAGAAGATCTTGACAAGTGTGTTAAAGGACTTAAAACCATTATTAAAGTGATAAATTCGAATGCATTCTCCGATTACAAGTACTTGAATGCAACCGCACGTCAGCTGCTCAAAATCATGCTGGTCCTTCCCACTAATCTGAGGCCAAGGCATGAGACAGCAATGTTCAACTTGACGCAATTTTGCATTGACACCGTGATGACTATTTGGCATTACCATGGAGGTTGCCAAGTTGGAAGAGTGGTCGACAAGAATTACAAAGTCTTAGGCATTGATGCTTTGAGGGTCATCGATGGATCCACGTTTCTCAAGTCTCCGGGGACTAATCCTCAAGCCACAGTAATGATGCTAGGAAGGTAAGATGCAGAAAAAACATAGTGATCTCTCTATGCATGATATAGACTTAAATCAGATATATATGATTGTTGAAGTATGTGCAGGTACATGGGACAAAAGATTCTTCGCCAGAGAAATGCTTTCGGGGAAAAGAACAAAGATTGTTCGATCATTAAAGATGAGACCAGTATATGCTCTTCATCGTCCAAGTAAATGAGTGATTGTTGTCTTACTGATGTTGTCAATTATTAGTTCTCTTTTTAACTGAGATGATTTGTAATCATCTTCTTAAAATGATGTGAAGTTATATAGGTGATTTTCTTGGGTTTAAGAAGAGCAACTAGATAAAGGATGCAAACTTTTCTTTTTCTTTTATGTTTAATTATTTTTTAAAAAATAATGTGTCTGTAAATTTGAAAGTTTCATTATTGTTAAAATTCTGTCCAATATTTTGATTTACCATTTTCTGAATTAATTTGTTGATCTTTTTTACTAAAACTCAACTCAATAGTTAACGAACCTTAAGTTATAACCACATAAACCAAAAACACTTGTTAACGAGAAAAAGCTTGAATTGGTTTGGCGGGTTGAGCCAGCCCGTGCAATAGTGCAAGGCATGGGCGACTCGCCAAGGCCCAGATAGCAAGCTATCTTAATGGGTCTTCTCCCTTAAAAAATAGAGTTAATATCGTGTGGTCCGATGGACCACATATCAGATATTAAACTGATAAGAACAGATACTACACTTGATCTTAGCCAAAAGGCCGAGAAAGGTATGATTTGGAAGGGAGACACGGCCTCCTTCTTATAGTGCTAAAACTTATGACCAACTCTCTTTAGCTTACCGATGTGGGATTCTTAAGAAACGCATCTTTCTTCTTTAACCAAACAATACCATAACTTCACACATCCAAAGATGGACGATTATCTCATGGAGTTAATCATGCAAAATTTGGGTTCTTATTTTACAAAAAAAAAACGTAAGAATTTGTTGAATTGAGAGAAGGGAATCTCACTGAAACACAATCAAAAGATAAAACAATAAAAGGGCAACTCTCCTTTGGCAAAGACTCAACTTCAATCTTGTGAACAATAGTGTTCTATCACTGATTATAGTTTCCTTGCCAAAGTTGAGTTTCCCTTTTACTGATCTCTTTCATCTAACAATTTTCTCCCGAGATTTTCTTGAAACAACTTCTACGCAATTTATATAAAATAAACCATTTTGAGCAACCGCATATGCTCAAAGGATTATCCTCCTTTACATATTATAGCAGATGCTTCAGTACTTTCCAAGCCACTTCTTTGAAAGTGTAATTCGCAAGTTTAAAATCATCAAAGCATATACTACGCACAAGAACCATCTGAATTTCAAAGATTCCACCATTATTATACATGATAGAAACAGAACACGGATCGATGTACACACTCAGACTATTTAATTTAGTTCATCATACATTGACTAAAACAATTCCATGTTCATGATTCTTTTAGCATATATCTCAAAAGTAATTAAATCTTATGCTTCCTCGTTCTTTTTGTGGAAAGCCTCCCTCTCACGAAGAATCTTTTGTCCCATATACCTACATATAACAATTCAAAACAATCATTTATAAATCAAATGATCAAGATATATATGTTTTTGAATCATCTTCATTTTGGTTTATGTCTTTATATACCTTCCAAGCATCATAACCGTAGCTTGAGGATTAGTGCCCGGAGATTTGAGAAATGTTGATCCATCGATAACCCTTAAACCATCAATACCTAAAACTTTGTAACTCTTGTCTACCACTCTTCCAACTTGGCAACCTCCATGGTAATGCCAAATAGTCATCACAGTGTCGATGCAAAATTGTCTTAAATTGAACACCGAGGCTACATGCCTCGGCCTCAGATTAGTGGGAACGCTCAGTATTAGATCGAGCAAGCCATGTATGGTCGCGTCAGGATACTTGAATTTGGAAAATGCCTTTGAGTTAATCACTTTAATGATTGTGGTGATCCCTTCAACACATTCCTGTAGATCCTCTGGCTCTTGATAGTAGTTAAATCTCACTGAAGGATTATCATTTGGGTTTGTGTTCCTAAGCTCCAAGTGACCTCTCGAGACCGGTCCGGCCACTTTCTGGAGGATCAAACCGGCTTTTGTGGTCGCATTCAGTAACGGATCTATGGATTTGAAAAAATCTGTTATGGATTGAGTCGAGAGTGATGCAGATGTGGTGGGACGGCTTGTCTGCATCTTACACAACGAAAAAAAAAAAAACAAAAACATCAGCATATAGTTATTTGAGTAGTAAATAATAAAGTTGTTATATTATATTTGTTATACCTCGTTAAGGTAACTCAAAACGCCATCGAAAAAATTACGAGTCCAACTATAAGAGAAGATGACACCACTTGCTCCTTCGATGTAACTTTCATACTTTGTGATCCCAACGACTTGTATTAGAGAAACTTCTACGGGGTTAGGAGAAGGAATAAAGATGGCATTCATCGGATTATCTCCCATCCCTTGCCCGACCATTGGATGGTCTAAAACCACCGGTTTAACACCGTGGGCCACAAGATGAGCCATAGGACCCACGCCGCTCAGCATTAGCAGCTGTGGGCTCCCGATGGCACCTGCGGACAAGATCACCTCGTTCAGTGCGTTTTTGGCCAGCTCTGCCTTGTGCAACACTCCATTTGCGTCTTGAAATATCACTCCGTATGCTTTCGGCCTTGGCCTTCCTGTCCAAAACGTAGTTTTTATATCTTAAGTTGATGTGAAAATATTAACCAAAAACGAACTTAATCCAAACCTTCATGCTAGTATGAAATCGAACGGAAGTTCGTTCAAAACTATTATGAAGGTTTCGTTCATTTAAACTAGAATTGATCAATTCTAGTTTAAATGAACGAAACCTAACTCAATAAAAACCATATTCACTAAAATACATATATGTTAACATAGCTCTAATGATAATACAATAAATATAATAATAATAATAAAACAACCTTTAAATATATAAAAAAAAAATTAAAGGTGTTATTTTCATCTATAACCGAAAGTCAAACCAAAATATAAACGGTTTATACATTTCGGTAAAAGCAAAAACCCAAAAGACTAAACCGAAACTAAACCGTAAACCAGATTTGCTTGCTGCTAATCCAAACAAAGTGTAGATGAATCAAGTACCTTTGGTGGTGAAGAGGATCTTGTGAACAGTAGCGTGCAAATAGACAGCAATCGTGTTCGGATTAGAATACTCCAAGAGATTCGCAGCCGTATGTCTTTGGCCGTCACGATCAAAGATCGTACCACCGATCTTGGTCCCGTAGATATGATCGTACGTGAAGCCATTGTCCGGAAACTCTCCAGCCTCCAAAAGCCCGTCTTTCAACGCCGTTTGCCATCCCAACACCGGAGGTTTAAACGCTACTTTCTTCTCGACCCACTCGTAAGCAGCTTCCACTTCGTCGCTCTGCCACTCAGCTTCCTTCACGTAGTCATCCCCCGCACGTGTGTAGAATCCAGCGTTTAGCACCGAGCCTCCACCGAGGACGCGGGCACGTGTGTTGTAAACGCCGTCTTCGGAGACGAAAAGCTGCGACCACGATTTGGGTGATGTGTTTGAGAGTGTTGTGGCGAAGTTTTCGATATCCGTCGCCCTAGGGTTGTCGTAAGGCGAGCCGCCGCGTTCAAGAACCAAAACGGTGGCGTTTTGAGAAAGCGTTGCGGCTAACGAGCAACCGGAGGTTCCTCCTCCGATGATTATGTAATCGTAGCGAGCGAACATTGGTGCGAATGTTGCATCTTTCATAAAACTATAATACCCAGCTTCACGGAAGAAAAAAAAAAAGATTTCACTAAATTAATACTAAAACGCCAAATAGTATATTGTCACACATTGAATGATGGATACGTAAAGAAGCAATTAAATATTGTACCTTGATCTGGAAAACACGAGCCATGGGAGATGAATGTTACGATGAGAATTATGCGAAATAGCCATAATATTTGAAAACTCATTATGGTGAAAGATTATGTGTGATTCTTTATATCTAGATCAGAGCCAAAAAAACGAGTAGGTTTGATGAGGTTTATATAATAAGATGAAGCATGAGCCTCTTTTCGTTCATCTTTATGAGAGGGAAGCTTTGATGGTTCACCAACACGTATTTATTGGCCCTGGATTCATACAAAGATTTTAGGGTCTTGGTAATTATTTTTAATGAAGATTGGATTTTCTTGTATCTCGTATGCTCTAGTTACGAATTATATTTTATATTTTGCAATTATAATTGTCAAGCGTAATACGTACATGCTAAACTAACAGTCACAAAAATGAAATGTGATTGACTAATAGTTTTAAACTACACGTCAAATATATATAAGTAGTTAACTAATATTAGATCAAATGAAAGTACTAACACAACATTTAGTATTTTTTTTTCTATACATGCAAAGATCTTCTCGCAACAACCTAGCTATAAATATCAAGATTGCATGAAAAGATATATAACCATTTTTGCATCTATTTTAGAGAGCAATTGATGCACGTTCCACTTCAGTTGGTCTTTCTATTGCTATAGTCTTTATTTTAGACTTGAAATACTATAAGTCATTAACTATAAAAAGAATGATAAATATTAAATTTGTGTATTAGAAAATAATAAAACGATTAAAATGTGCTGTTCTGGCTGTCTGCCCCTTAATCTTCCATATTTTATTACCATAATTTAAAACAGTTGGCGGCGATTAACTATTTAACTATAGTGTCCGGTATTCGTAAAGAAATAGTAGAAGCTGTTTAATGACTTATGCAAAAGTCACTTGCTAATTTTGTTAATTTGATTCTTGAAATTATAACACCCTTAAAGAGGGTAGCTCCAACAGCGGATTGCCCATAAATGTTTTTACAAATTAATTCACTGCAACAAATTTGGTGGAAATGGTACACTGTCATTAATTGATTAATATGTATAACTGTATTGAAAGAAAGGTTTATGAATTATGATGGAACATAGAATGAGCCTACTTATGTCACATGCAACACTCTTTTTGTTTTATGGCCCTGGCTACTTACGCTTTCTCTGTCGAGCTTATTAAATTCATGGAAGGATTTGGTAGGCGAGATTTTTAAACTGATCGAGAACTTGTAAAAACTATGAAATGTATCAGTATTGGAACCGGTTTTGTAAATGACCAATCTTCGAATGATACGTAGAAAGAGAGTATGTCTGACCAAGTCTGCAAAGCAGAATATCTGTACAGCCTGACAGAAAAAGAAAAAATACAAAATTAAGATTGATCCTATGCAAATGCACTTCCAACACATACATAGAGTGTGGCCTGAGTAAAGAAGGAAAATGAGAAAAACTTATCATTATCTTTGAGTTAAGATGATTCAAATGTGAGACTGAGAGTTCAATTTCCACTCATTTTTCTGACACTTCTAAACACAATATTTCAGACAGAAGTTTCCATCCTAGGATGAAATTTTTGAATTCTATATGCACTTATTTCTAATCATCGGCATTCGAATACTCGTTCAGATTCAGGTCGGTAAACTCGTGTGCTCTTAAATTTTGTATTGAGTTTTTAAAATGACTGTTTGTTTTCAAAGAAAGATTATAATTCGTGTTAAATTTAAAGTTTAAACGAATAACAACTCTGCATTTGGTTCAACTCTAGCTTTAGAGACCTGAGATTAATGAATTGTTAAGGATATGGTAGAGTTGTTAATAAGGATTGAGAAATTAGGATCGGTTTGGGTCCACTTAAATAATTAAATAATTAATAATTAGAAATTAGGATTGGTGTCCATCTATTAGAGCATGCCCAGTAGTAAACTCTGGCTCGATCTCAAAAGAAAAATAACAATAAAAAAATATGGGTCCAGTAACGAGCCTCAGGTAACTCGGCTCTTACTTACAAACTTCCCTGAAAATGGATAAACGACGCCGTAAACATTATTCTCCCTAAAGCGACGTCGTCGATGGCACACATTCACCACTTCTTCAATCTGTTGCGCCTTCTTCATTGTCTTCTTCTTCTTCAACGATTTTAACCTTAAAAAAAAATTGATCTCTCTAAATCGCTAAATCTGTTCAATCTTTTGCTGCGGTAATCCTCACTCTTTCTCTCGTTTTCTCCGGTAAGTGAATTAGTTTTGTATCTTTAGTTGTGAATGATATTGAGGCCTGTCACAAGCGAATATCTGAGGCCTTGTTTGTGAATGATGCAATTAGTTTATCAACGATAAGGAAGAGAAAAAGATTGAGTTTTTATGCAATATCCGATATGGTTTCTGGAAGTAATAAAAAAAAAAATCACGAGTTTTTTCAGAGTTGAAACCCAGTTTTATGCCTTACTGTGGAATGCTTTTATAGGATAAAGAAGAAGATGAGCGGTGAAGTTGTTGTAGCTGCTAGAGTTTACCGTGGCCTTCTTAAAGCAGTGGTGAAACATGTTGGAAAAGAAGACCACAAGGCTCATTTCACAGATTTTGTGAAAGAGGAGTTCCGTAAGAACGCACACTCAGATAAAATCAACTTTGCTCGCAACTACACTTATCTTCTTAACAGCATTCACGCTCACAAGGTATTGATTCTTGATCGGATTTGCAGTTTTTGTCCTTGGAAACATGACTTATGTTTGCCTCAAATATGCAACCTT
The DNA here is from genome assembly GCA_010577795.1 of Isatis tinctoria. Lineage (NCBI taxonomy): Eukaryota > Viridiplantae > Streptophyta > Magnoliopsida > Brassicales > Brassicaceae > Isatis > Isatis tinctoria. The sequence goes on along the minus strand of CM021249.1, from coordinate 16,326,263 downwards.
TCTGAAGATACTTGCGTTATGTGCAAAGACTTGTTTTTTTCTTCTAATTGCTTCTTGTGTTTAGTCTCACATGGATAGGTAAATTGGTTATTGCAGGAACTGTTGTTCTCATACAACATTGCAGTCGACAGAACTGAAGAAATGAAACGAGTGCTTGGGAAATCTGCAGCTAGTGTTGGTCTTCGTCTTCCCGAGGTTTACCAGCCTTGATCATACACATCCCTCGTTCTTCTTTCCGGGATATAAGCCACTATGGTTTCTTCATTTCCTTGGACAGATCTTGGGTAACTTTGGAATAAGTGTGATGATCCTCTTTGTACCCACTAGACAGCTCTTGCATTAACAGTTTCTTTGTATTGTTACCACATTTGTTTTTGGGACAGATATATTGTACGAAGAACATAGTCGGGTTCTTGATATATGTGTTGTATGAGGCTACCAAAGCGAAAGAAGTGGTGACTAATTGTGATATAGCAATAAAAATTCATTACTAATCAAAGAATAGTTTTGTTGTTACTCATGAACCTGTCTGCTAGGTTCTTGAAATAGCCTCTGACTTTACCAGCATCCTGATCTGTTATGGTAATGGATAAGACACAATCCAAGTCTTAAAAACCCAAACGGTAGTTACAAAAACGTGTCCTCGGTCTATCTATATTTGGATGACGAGTAAGATGAAACAGTCAAAGAGAAAGAAAGTAGAAAAGGACCAACCAACAATATGGGTTTATCCAAATCTCGAAAAGGCAATCCACCGTTTCAATTTTTCTGGTTCATGTATTTTTTTCTGTATTTATTTATAAATTATTTAGTGGAGATTTCGATGTTGACCCTTATGTTTTCTTAATCATTCTTCAAGGGACTGGTGAGTTTGGTTTCTCTTTCCCTTAATCTAAAAGTTGCGATCAGTTTAGGTGCTTTGCGCTGAGAATAGCAGAGAAGAGTTATGGGGAAAGGAGGAATGTCTCACGGAGATGGCTCAAAGGTGGAAGAAGAGAACATGGCTGCTTGGTTGGTTGGTCTCAACACTCTCAAGATCCAACCTTTTCTTCTTCCTCCCGTTGGTAAGCCAATTCTTTTTCATAGCCTTCTCATCGCCTTTTTTTCAAATCCTTGGAAGCTCATAAATTTTTGTTGGTGGTACAAAGGTCCTCATGATGTTAGAGTTAGGATGAAGGCTGTTGGAATCTGTGGAAGTGATGTTCATTATCTCAAGGTACTTGTATTAATCAGAGAGAATCTCTATTGCCTTGATTTGTCATGGTCTTAACATTGGTTTTTCATGTTACAAAACAAAGACTATGAGATGTGCGGATTTTATTGTGAAAGAACCGATGGTGATTGGACATGAGTGTGCTGGGATCATTGAAGAGGTTGGTGAAGAAGTGAAGCATCTAGTGGTCGGTGACCGTGTTGCTCTTGAACCTGGGATTAGTTGCTGGAGATGCAATCTCTGCAAGGAAGGAAGATACAATCTTTGTCCAGAGATGAAGTTCTTTGCAACCCCACCGGTTCATGGCTCTTTAGCTAACCAAGTGGTTCACCCTGCGGATCTCTGCTTCAAATTGCCTGAGAATGTGAGTTTGGAGGAAGGAGCAATGTGTGAGCCACTGAGTGTTGGTGTACATGCTTGTCGCCGAGCTGAGGTTGGTCCTGAAACAAATGTATTGGTGATGGGAGCTGGACCTATTGGTCTTGTCACTATGTTGGCTGCTCGAGCCTTCGGTGTGCCTAGAATCGTTATTGTGGATGTTGATGATAACCGTTTATCCGTAGCTAAACAGCTCGGCGCAGATGGGATTGTTAAAGTGACAACAAACTTAGAGGTACTTAATAAGAACCTTTTACTTCCCAAATCTTTCTGAAAGTTTAATGATCTGGTTTTATAATAAGATAAGAACTTTGTCCTTTGACTTTTGCAGGATGTTGGTGTCGAGGTTGAGCACATTCAGAAAGCTATGGGGTCAAACATAGACGTGACATTCGATTGTGCTGGTTTTGACAAAACCATGTCAACGGCATTAGCTGCCACTCGATGTGGTGGGAAAGTCTGCCTTGTCGGAATGGGTCACGGTGTAATGACTGTCCCTCTCACTCCTGCAGCTGCAAGGTAACTAACTATTTTGATCATCACATTCAGAAATTATCAAAGTTTGAAAATAGTCATATCATACTGAAACAATCGTGTTGTTTTTGGTTTTGAGACAGGGAGGTAGATGTGGTAGGTGTGTTCAGGTACAAGAACACATGGCCTTTGTGTCTTGAGTTCCTTACAAGTGGTAAGATTGATGTAAAGCCACTCATAACCCACAGATTCGGTTTCTCTCAGAAGGAAGTAGAAGATGCCTTTGAAACCAGTGCTCGTGGGAGTAACGCTATCAAAGTTATGTTCAATCTGTGAAAACGAAAAAAAAAAGTCTCTGCTTTTCTAAGCCCATTTCGAGGTTTTCTGTAATAAGAATGCTTCTGTAACTTTGTTAATGTATTCAAGTCACTGTACAACTCTGAATCCTTCGTGAATAGATAAATCCTTTATTATGACAAATTTGACCATACAAATCGAAGCGTTACATGACAGAATGCTGAAATTGGACAAAACAGGGACCAAAACTCTCCCAATTCTGTCTCAAAACTCTTAACATGGCACAATCTTGGCCGCTTGCACAATCTCATCAGACCATGGACTCTACTAGGATGGACACATCAATAAGAAAGAGAGAGAAACTCATATATAATGGTACAAGAAGATCGTAGGAAAGAACTCTGACAAGATTGCGTAACTTCCTCAAGACATAGCCCCGGTTGGCGCAGTGGACCACTTCCATACTTTAACTTGACCGGTTCCATCACCCGTGAAAAATATGCCCCCTGGACCTATCTGGATCGACCGTATCTCTTGCTTTGCAAAGATTTTACCCCTCTCCGTAAATCTAATACAAGAACACCTAAGCTTTCAGAAAACATAAGGAAGAATTGTAGATTCGGCAAGACAAGCAAGTGTGGCAAGACTTACGATGGTAAGTCGTAGAGACGTAAGGTACTGTCATTGCAAGAGCACAACAAAATCGGCTTGGCTTCTGCATCATGTACACCACATAAAGCTAGCACTCCCTGAATCCAATTTAGACATTTCCAGAAGTTGTTAATTACATTACATATAACATCAGGACCAAAAGAGAGGATAGATAACACGTTTAAAGAGAAACTATACATGTTCTTCCTTGTGAGTGTATGTAACTTCCAAGTTGCCGCCTTCAGTTGCAGCCCATATCTAGAGCCGAGAAAGAAGAAAATAAAATAAGTCAACTAGTTTCACAAGAGAATCTGATAGATAAGTTAACAATGAACCTTACCTTGACCGTGTTGTCCAATGAGCAAGACAAAAGAAACTGATCCCAGCAAATAAGAGACATGACAACTGATGTATGATCAGTAAGCGTTTGTATACATTGAAGATTATCCAAGCTCCAAACCTACATACACATAAACCCAAAAGATTAGCTCAAACAAACACAATGGGAGTTTTTAACTCACGCACGGTAGATAATACTAGTACTTACTTTTATAGTTTTGTCCATTGACCCGGAATAGAGCCTATTGGCCCCAACATATAGGGTAACAACAGCAAGTGTGTGGCCCATCAATGACGCCGCTGGTTCAAAGCAGTTAGTGGCAGCATTATACCTCCATGCCAATATAGAACCATCCTGCACGGAAAGTAAAGAACTTAATGACTTATTTAACCAAAAAGCCGATATGTTTATAGTCATTAACACACACGCTTCATCAAAGAGATCTTAGCAACAAAAACTTGGAATTTTACCTGTGTGCCTGCAAAGAGTAGATCAGTACCCACAACAAGAGAATACACTTGGCCAACAGGTCCACTAAGACTCTGGTCTGCATTGGTTTCCATATTCCAAGCCTGTATCAACAACAATATTATAAATCAACAAGCAATAAAAGCGGCTCCTCGATGTTGTGATAGTCAAGGAAGACAATGCTAAGAGAATCAACGCATAACTCACCTTCACGAGATTTGGCATGCCAACCAACAGCCACGGGCCTTCACTAATCACACAGCCAACTTCCGCACCAAGACTGAGTACGCTTGTACACTGATCCAAAGAGAACACAAGAGTAGCACACAATAAGTAACTTTAAACAGTCTCTCACAGGATCAAAAATGCATTCCTCAAATACAAACATGCTTCTAAAAAAGAGAGTTGGGGCACAATGCTTTTTACAAATAACATGGTTTTCTAGTTATAGAGGACATAAGAACATCAATTGAATTTAATCAGGATCGAAACAATCAGACACTTCCTTTCCTAATGGATAAGTTTGACTAATCAAGATTGAGTGTACACTAATCGAAAGTGAAAACAACAGCATCCACGACAAGTCAACTAAAAAATGTCTCTCACACGATTAGAAAAAGCATTCCCCAAATAAAAAAACATGCTTCTGAAAACGAGAATTGTAGTTCACTATTAGATAAACATAGCTTTCTAGCTAGAGACTTAGAGAGGACAATAGGAACATTCATTGGTTGGAAATATTCGTTCAGGATCGAAACAATCAGACTTTTCTTTCCCTAGAGAGTAAATTTGACAAATTGCATTCTCTCAAGTCAATTTACATACTTACTTTCCTAAATCGACAACTAAGACACCAATTTTCAACCAATATAAGTTCTCACAGTATGCTTATTACCCTACTTGTACAAATTGCATTCTCTAGAGCCACTCTACTACATCTAAAACCAAACAATGATAACCATTCGTAAAACAAATCATCAAAGGCCCCTTATGAAACAAAAAATAGAATCGAATCAAAACCTGTCCAGAAGCACAATCCCAGACACGCATCGTCTCATCTTTACTCCCAGTGTAAAGCTTATCAGATCCAGAAGGCAAAGCAATCCCACTCACAAGCTTCTCATGCCCATCAAGCTGAGTCAACAACGAGAAACTATCTCCTTTGCTCCAGCAATGCAAGTATCTACACTTATCACCGTGAGTACAGTTCCCATCGACCCAAAATTTGCAAACTTTCTCCGTCTTCGTCACCGTCCTGTTCCCGCCGAACCTCCCCCAGCTATTACTAGCGTTCCCGTTGAACCCAGGCCCTCTCCGGTGACTCGGACCCGCAAACCCGGATTCGTCAGCGACCCTTTTGTTCGAGTAACCCGGACCCTGGCTCGGAACCGGACCCGGTAACTCTCGGTGTAGAAACTGGCAAGGATTGCGATTGCACCGTCCCGCTCGCCAGTGGAAACAAACCTCCTGCCGTGAGCCCTTCTGCGCCGCCGGACGAGTCGACCCGCCGAGTCGATTGAAGACTCGCTTGTTTCCTCCGTTCGAATCGAAATCCATGGCCTTTTTTTTTTATTGACTCACTCGCTCTCTTACGATAAAAGATTTATGGGTTTTATTCGAACAGATCGGAGCTTGTTCAAAAGCTTGTCATAAATCAAATCAAAGCGGCAAAATTGGAGGAAACCCTAGAAAAAAATTACGAAACAATCTCTCTCAAGACTAGGCTTTTCTTAAGGGAAAAACCCCAAAAAATATCCAACTTGAATTACATTTTGCCGATAAATACCTAAACTTTTAAGGTTTCCCGATTAATACATGATTTCAATTTGGTTGCCCAGTTAATACCCGAACATTTTAAATCGTTTAGTTTGACACAGAAAATTAGACGCCGTTTAATCGGCTAACAGAAACTATAAAACGCCGTTAACGAATTTAATAACACACAAATAAATGATGATTTTGCCCTCTTCTTTTTCTATCGACTTAACCGGTAAACGAAGACTTAATCTCTTAAACGCCGTCGTCCTCGCCGAGTTCGCTTCAAAAAAAGAGCCAGGAATCGAAGATGTAGCTTTGAGGTGAATCGAGAACACGCCTCTGCACCATTCAATGTTCTCGCACACAGTTCACAAGAAGACGTACACGTTCGCGATCGACGACTCATTGTCTCCAATCGAAGCTCGATCCAGTTTTCGCGGAGATCGTTGGCGTCGTCGATGTGGATTTGGAGCTGGACATGGATTTGGTTGGATCTCCGAGGAGCGTAGCGAGGGAGAGTCGTAATCCGAGTATTGATTCGTCGAAAGGGAGAAGAGTTGCGTTGATGCCGCTTTTGGGGAAGCCGTTGAAGGCGTTGAAGAAGAAGAAGAGATTGCACATGGAAGATTCTAGTGTCGTTGACACGAGTAAGGAAGCGTCGGAGAAGAATGTCGTTTTGATGTTCGATTTCTGCATCTGTGCTGTTCTGTTCGGAATCTGGCTTTGGGTTTGTGAAGGATTTCAATGCATCGATGGGTAAAAAAAAAAAGTAATCAGTCTCTGTGTACATCTCCAAATTCATATTGTTTTCAACATTTGACATCTTCACGCAATTCAGTTCATTTTTTTTTCATCCTAAGCCTAAGTGCATCTGGGTATTCGTTTTCTGGATCGAATCTGATCCTTTTATCTTCTTTATTTTTAAGATCACGAAAAGTGTTGTTTCCAGGATGAAACTAGGTAGGTTGAATCCTGGCTTTACATGTTAGTGATGTTCATTGTACTTTGAAAAGTCATCGTTGACAAGCAACATGTGTGTTGTACTGTATATCTCTCTCTTCTCGTTTATTCTTTTGCTGTATATTCCATAAATTGTGTGCTGTGATTGAAAGGCTCGCACAATAATGGAGGACAAGGAAAAAAAAAAAAAACATTAATTCGTGCGACGAAATAAAAAATATATTTTAGATAAGGAAAAAAAAACTATGAACAAAGAAAAATAATGAGATTGCATTATTGATCATCATCTTCTTCCTGCAGATCTGAGAGAGCAAAACAACTCCGAGACTTGAAGGCTCTGTTCTTGAACGAAGGTTTACTTGCAACAAGAGCTCCTCTCGTTCCTCAGTCGACAGAAAAAGAAGAGGGCAAAATCGTCATTTATTTGTGTGTTATTAAATTAGTTAACGACGTTTTAGAGTTTCTGTTAGGCGATTAAACGGCGTCTAATTTTCTGTGTCAAACTAAACGATTTAAAATGTTCGGGTATTAACTGGGCAACCAAATTGAAATCAGGTATTAATCGGGCAACCTTAAAAGTTTGGGTATTTATCGGCAAAATGTAATTCAAGTTGGGTATTTTTTGGGGTTTTTCCCTTTTCTTAATAATCAAAATTACGGAAGCTAAAAGAAATAAAATTTTGGGTGTTTTGTCTTGTGAATGTGAAGTAATTAATAATAGAGAGAAAATTGAGAAGAAGAGAAAGGAAAATCAAAAGCGGATTTGTGTTTATAAGCTTTGGATCTTCTTGGAGAGGACAGAAGTAAGTAGAGAGGAGAGAGAGAGAGAGAGAATGAGTAAAACAGTCGCGTCAGCTTGACGTCAGTTGTTTGACTATTTTACCCCTCGAGATGTTTTCATATTACAGAATTTGATTTAATGTTATGTTTGTCTGGCTTCCGGTTAAAACCGGTTATTATCCAACACGTCCCTAGTCCCTACCCTTCAATTTGCAATTGAAGTAGATAGCATTGGACTTGGAAGAGTGTTTATTTTATTTTTTTGTCACAGGAAGAGTGTTTAATTTTCGAAACTTCTTTGCATTATTCTTTTGATAAAAATCTAAAATGTTTAATTTGATGAATTAAATGAAATAACAAACGACCAAACCGGTTTAACCGATGAAGTTTCTGGGTGGGAAATTATTGTAAAAGACTTTTGCTAACACTCAAATGAAATATTGTGAATCTGGCCACCCAAAGAACCCTCAGACTTCTCGACTGAAGAAAATTGGTGAGGGAAGAACAAGTTTTTCTAGTAAAACTAACCTTAGAATAAATAAATAAAATTTTATAGTATAAAATTCTCTAAGATAAACCGTAGTGTGTGCTTAGTGGAAAAAGATGATGAGAGAATGGTGTGCTGCGATTTCTTTGTAGATTAAACAATATGGTGCATATAGAATTTGCTTAGCAGCATTAGTAAAGCTCACCGTTGCTTCGTTGTATAAAGACAAATGTAAGCAAACCCATTAACTCTGCCAACAACAACAACAATAACAACTATATATGAATCTAACAGTAGTTAACACAACTAGCACAAAACATAGGAGTATAAGTTATCGGAGTATTGACATGCCTCCGGTCTAGTCCAAACCAACATGGGTCTGGTAATATTACTATGATAAACTTTGACAAAAGAAACATAAGCAAATATGAAGAGTGCAAGTGTTCTTTCAAAAAAAAAAAAAGAAGAGTGCAAGTGTGTTGTAGCCAAGGAGGCAAGGAGAATTTGTAGCTTTCGTTTGATCAACAACCTCACCACAAGCGACTATCTATCTGACTATATCCTTCTGTTTAACATATACTAAATCGGATACCGATCCTTCTATCTCCGGCTCATGTGCTTCCAGAATACAAAGTCTATAATCATGCTATCTTTGAAGAAACAGAGAAGTAAGCTTCAAGCTGTTTAAGAAACCATGGTTATATTTGGTAACATTATTGTGAATATATTACATTCAAACGAAGAAAATATCTTCAAATTTTCATTTACAACAACAACAAAAAGTTAGAATTTGATACTCTAAACTTGATCAAATTTGGTTAGCAAGGATATACCAGATAAGGGTTAACGGAACGGAGATGTTTGACAATACGATTTATTAGACTCGTATTACTCAATTCTCTCTCCGTACCGTAGGACCAATTAAAAATTAGGCGAGGGAACTTGGGACCAATCCTAGAAGAGATAATTGGGTAGCTGATAATAATTTGGACTCAAATTAGTAAATCAACACATCACATTACAAGTCTAAACAATGATATTATTTGACCACCATTTAATCCAATTTTGCCCCCACTCGCTTAAGAAAAAACCTGCTCTATGTCTCTCATTCATTTTCTTCTTTCTCTTTCCACATTAATAAGCTCACCATCCATCATCATCTTCATCTCTTTTTATAACTTTTGACAGATGGTATGTTGGTTTTTGGTGCTAGCTGCAGTGATAGATGCGGCGATCAAAACCATCAAATACAAAAACACACAAGTAACATGTATGTGAGTTCATATCATGTTAAATATTTTAGACATCTTAAGACTTTAAACTAACAAAATAACAGAACTATAAATATGGATATACACATTCAATAAATATAGTATGCGAGTTCATAACATGTTACATATTTTGCTGTCTCCTATATATATAATTATACACATCTAAAATTTTAGCAAACGAAATAACCAAAATGTTATATATCAATATTTCTGTGATCATCTTCTATGTATGTGAATTATTCATATAGCGTGATACAAGTAAATATAACATGTTAACTTATGATTTTTACAGCTAAAATATTTATTATATTATATAGTATCAGAATATGGTATTTTATATTTTTAATATGTTACAAATAAAAATAGCGCGGTATTTAAAAATTTGGTATGTTAAAAACATAAATAACAATATTAAGACTATATTTATCAATAAATTATAATATATATAGCAAGCTACATTAGTTATTAGCATGTTATTTAGCAATGTGGGTTTTGTTGTTTATCTCTATGCACATCTAATACTTTACATAACAAAATAACCAGAGTATTACGTAGTAATATTCCCATGATTGGTCTCTTATAGTGTGAATTATTTATATAGTGTGATACAAACATGTATACAACATGTTAATTTTGAATTTTTACAGTTAAAATATTTATTAAATTATATAATATCAAAATATGGAATGTGAGTTATTTATTTTTTTAGTATGTTACAAATAAACAGAACTCCGTATAAAAAACAATGGTATGTTAAAAGCATAAATAACAATGCTAAAACCATATTTATCAATAAATAAAAATATATAACAAGTTACATTTGAGAATAGAGTTTATATAGATCTTACCTAAAATTTGTGCATAAAGATCAAAGCTGCTTATAGATCTATGGGTCAACTTGTGGATCAATGACTTGATTCAGTTTGGTGATAACAATTAAATGTTATATTGGTTTTTGGTGTCAACAAAAAACCATAGCCACCAGAACTGAATAAGCGTTGATTGAGATCATTGAACACTTGCTTCCTTACCAAATGATCTGAGTGATTTTATTTTGATTATGGAAGAAGAAGAAGAATGAAAGTGAAAGAGAAAGAGAGAAAGGAGAGAGAGAGATGAGTGAAATCGAAGAAGGCGATCGTTGGAAAGAGAGAAAGGAGAGAGAGATGAGTGAAAGCACTTACTTCATGTATTTACATAAACTCATTCAATTCATTTATTACTACTTCCATACTCTTCCACTCACATTTATTCACCTACCTAAATTTTCCCCACTCGCATGTCAACCAAAGCTCACTCGATTTGATTGCCACGTCTATTTTTTACGGTACCCTTATACCGATTTCTTCTATCTTTTTTTCTCTCTGCTGATTTCCTAATATGTTTTCAAATTCTTATTTTCTACCTAATTCACCCATCCTAGAAATCCAAAAAATCCTTAAAATTTTGAACCAAGAAAAATATTTAAAAAAAAAAAAGTCAAACTTTAGAAGTTCCAAAGTGACACGTCAGCATCTCCCTCAAAGTCGTTATGGTTCCATCCCAAGTCCGGCGGCGGCAAGAGCATCCCTTCCGCCATGTTCTCAAAAAAACTCGGCATCCCAAAAATCGCCTCTTCGTCCATATAAAACATACCGCTCTGGTCCGCCGTCTCCCCCGCCGCGGCCGACTGCTCCGTCGTTTTCTCTCCCTCCACAGCAGTGTTCTCAGTCGTAGCAGTCTCATTCTGCAACGCCATTGCAGCTTCAGCCGCAGCTTTCTGAATCTCCTTAGGACAAGTAGACTCAGGGATCCGAAGACGCCACGCCGAGTCGGCGAAATTGAGACAAGCGGAGCGACCACGGAGGGCTAAAGCGGCGACGTCATGAGCACGAGCTGCCATTTCAACCGTCGGGAAAGTCCCTAACCAAATCCTCGACTTCTTATTTGGCTCCCTCACTTCACAAACCCATTTCCCTGAGTTCCTCTGACGAACTCCTCTGTAAATCGGATGACGCGTCTCACGGAACTTCTTCCTCCCTGCTCTTTTCTTCGGGCAGCTCGAAGCAAGCTTCGGCGAACACTCGCTACTGTCGGAAAGCGGAGATCTGTTGTCGGGAATCGAGAGGAATGAGTCTGAGAATGAAGTGTAAAATGGATTCATCGGGCAAACGAAAAACAGAGAGTCTTGATTTTGGATAAGATATTTATTTTCTCTTTCTTTCTTTTTTGTTCAGATGTGGAGCTTTTTGGATTTAAAGTGTATTAATTATAAAGATATGAGGAGGAGATTTGTTGTTTTTATAAGGTGTTAAAAAAGGGGAACACGGGAATATCTGGTAACGACAACTGTCCCACGGCTTACGACTGACACGTGTCCTTTTTATTACTTAGTCTAGAGTATATGTGTACTGTGGAGTGCAGCTATTTGACGATTCAATCAACATTACTGTTTGGTATAATAAAAAATAATACTTTTATTATTCAAATTTTTGTTATGTTCGCGGAAAGGGGACGATTTAGGGAAAAGGACAAAAGACGCTTTAGTTTAAAAAAGAATATGCTTGAAGATGACGTCATGGGAACACGGTTTCGACATTTGGATTGTAACTACTTCTCTTTGGTTAGAGAGGCGCGCCACGTTAAGATGGGCGGTGCGTCCGCTGTCAAGCCACGGTTTGATGTTTTGTTTTCTGAGCCGGACCCACGCGCTTTTTCTTATGGGGCCCTTATTGTTTATTTTTGGAAACTATTTAGATCTTTATGGGATCTTTTACTCTTCTGTTTTGGTATCGAATCTAGTCAAGTAGTATACATTTCTTCATTCTTAGCAAATTTCGCACACGTGGCTAGATCTGGTTGAGTTGCTTTCGTTATGTACACGAATTGTTTTAATTGAAGGGGTACAAAAACCGTTTCTGGAACACAGACTTGACATTGAGCTTTCCAGTTTTGTAGTTCGGTTTGGGTAAGAAAACAATATTTTTTCAACGCACTTCATTTAATTTAGCAAAAGCATAGTTTTTTTTTTGACTTTTTTTTGTTTTGTTTTGTTTTTCCTTACCAGATGTTCTATATAATAAGTTCCTGGAACTACAACAATTTCGTCTGTGCTCATATATGATAAATGAAGGTTTTGGAGTTCCAAGTGCTTTAACTTACAAATCAATAATCCATCCTTTCCGGTTTATTTCGTAAACCGATTTAACATCCACAAATGCAACTCAACCACCACTGAATCAGAAGCTGAGCTCATCGTCACTATCATCATCATCACTATCACTCAAGGCAAAGTCGTCTTCTTCATCCTCCACCCACTCTTCTTCTGAAAACGCAGACACATTAAACCTCCCAAACCCATCACTCTCCACCGTTATCTCCGCCGTCTCATCCTCGTCATAAGACAACGAAAACAACCCATCTCCACCACCAGATCCCTCCTCCTCCTCGTCATCAAACCGCCGTCTCTTCTCCGGCATCAAATCCGCCTCACCGATCTCTCCATTCTCCACTCCGTTCCAAGGCACCCACAAATCAGCTTGCCGTCCCAACGCTCCATCACGATCACTAATCACCAACGTCCCGAGATCAGCCTCTCTTGCTTTCCTCAACATATCAGAAAAATCCTTATCATCCGAAACCAAAACCAACCAATCAATCCCACGTGTCATCGAGTGCTGTATCTGTCTCTTCACCGCCCAATCCGCCGCCTGCGGCTTATCCTCCACCGTCTTCACATAAACCCCCGCTCGCCGGAGCTCCGCTTCAAGCCCGTAACCGACTTTCGGCGTAAGCAACCTCCTCGCCGCCTCGTTGTACTTCTCGTTCCCGGAGACGTAACGCTCTTTAAACTTCTGCCGTTTCTTCCCTTTCAGAGATCTCATCCGATTCACTTTCTTCTGCCTCTCCCTCTCGTGAAGCTGCTTGAAGTGCTTCTTCAAGTCGAGATTCGTTTTGCACTTCCGGCCACAGACGCCGCAGATGTACGGCTCGTTCGGAACCACTTCCCCTTTCCTCTCCGCGAAATCGAGGCTCCTCCTCGAGCGCCGCTCCTCGACGACCCAGTGAGGTAAATGGATGAAAGCGTGGCGATTCGCGTACGCGGAGATCTCGACGACTCGGCCGAGCTTCTCCGCGACTCGTCGGAGTTCCGTCGCTGCCTCGTAAGGTGGACCGCGAGGTGGCTTGTTGTCGAGATCCCACAAGACGACTACTTTCTTCTCCTTTGGAGCGAACACACCTTCTTTGTTCTTCACCATGTCGATTTCAGACGAAGACGCTGATTTGAGACATGATTTGATCGGAATTTGACGGCGACGAGGGAATCCGGCGAAACTAGGGTTTCGGAATTTCGAATCGGAGAAGGAAAAGAAGTGAGATTTGTGGGGAAGATAGAGTTTTGGATAAAGGGTCTCGATCGAATTACAGAACAAACTCATTGGACGCCTCAGAATTGCCTAACCGGAGATTGGGTGTTTGATTAGAGATTTGTTAGGTCTCGTGGACGCGAATCAGAGATGGTATCTCTGGGATAAGTTTGAGTGTTGATTATTGGTATCGAGCATGTCCGGCGAGGAAGACGACGGATGTGTGCGGATATTCTCTCTGGCTAACAAAAGTTTATCCTTCTGCTATTTAGATTTTGAGTTTATTGTTTGAGAGCCTCCAGTTCGACTAGAGGGTCTGGTGAAGAGACTTTTTTTTTTTTTCCCTCTGCTTCTGTCTTCTGAGATGGTAAAAGACATTTTCATGGGGGTATGGATACTGGAGAAAACGTATTCAGAAACCTATGGAGGCACAAGTATTACTTTACATAGCCGAACCGAAGATGAAATCATGAACACAATAAAAAAAACGTGGGACTCTGATAGAGGATTAGGTATGATTCATAAGCTGATCAATGATCACTGATCAAGTCTAATGTGCCATTGCCGCCTCTACAAAGTCAGATTCTCCCACTACTCTTGTTGGGCCGAGACAATATCATTTATGCGAAGTCAGAAAACACTTTACGTATGTATGTCCTCCCATTGTTTACACCATTTGTATAATCAGCCAGGATTTGTTGTTCATGTGCCCTTTGTAAACACTTTTATGATTGTCTTTTGGCATTTGTCTTGGCACCTACAAAGGAAATAACGAAACAGATTCACATAGGCTATCGAAAAATTTGCAAAGATATTGAATGGCTGATGTTTGATACTTATGGAGACAACTACATGAGGCAGTTGAAGAATATTAATACTAAGATCTTCGTTTGCTTTAACAAAATCATATATAACATAGTGTGCAACAAAACGTGTCTCTTGGATGAGGACACTTCTTGGTTTTTGATGGAGGAGATTTATTACTTGGCCTGCCAAGATAGTGGACATTGTCGAACACTTCTAGATCGTTCATTTGATTCTGATGTATCAGACAAGGCATGATTCTGAATCTCTGCTTTCATCATATGATTCTTCACCATTATTTTATCATCATCTTAAACAATCACTCACGTTGACATCACCTACCACCATTGCCCTTTCAATATTTTCTTCTACTTGCTATACAAACATAGTAGAGCATGACAACTGTCTCCATGTAGACAACAACTTAATGTTGCTTCTAGAAATTTGATACTTTTGTTTCTTAAATAGATATTTCTCAAACTAGAAAGATCATAAACAGTTGACCACCAACAACAAAAAAAACACCATAAACAACTTACCAGAACTTTTATCACAAAAAACGTATCAACATTATATATTAATTCTCTGACTATATTCTCCCCATATCAATCATAAATCTATAAATAAATGGTAGAAAAAAAAAGAAGAAGAAATAATTCCTAGGGCGAAAAAGAAAGAAAAAAACAATTCATAGGGCAATTCAGCATGCAACATTTTAACAAAAATATCCATAGATCATTTTATAAGCTATTCTGATTTTCCATTACAACAACCCAAAAAGGAAAAGAAAATAACAAAACAAAAATCTCATTTGAGAGGAAACAAAAAAAAAAAGAAAAAGTAGAAGAAAAGGAGAGCCTTCATAGTATCATTTGTAACTCCAGAGACTATCTCCTTCAAGATTCTCCGGCGAGTCGTCCATCGTCGGATTTGTCATTCTCGGTGGACTCATCAGCATCCCTTCCGCCATCTCCGTCAACAAAGTCGGCATATTCAACATCGCCTCCTCGTCCATATACTCCAACGAAGAAGACATTGCTTTTTCTTCCTCCTCATCCTTTCCGGGCTGACCCGGATCCATTACCCGGTCAGCTTCACCTCTATCCGGCTGCTTCATCTCCGCGGCTCTCGCGGCGGCAGCCCTTATATCAGCGGCAGAGTTCGAAGACGGAGGCACGTAAGTCAAAGCCAAACCAGGAAAGTTCAAAACGGTGTCGGGGCCTTTCAGAGCTAGCGCCGCCACGTCGTAAGCGGCGGCAGCCATCTCCGGCACCGGGTAAGTGCCGAGCCAAATACGCGTCGTTTTACGCGGCTCACGAATCTCCGATACCCATTTCCCGTTTCGTAGCCGAATCCCCCTGAAAAACGAATGCCGGCCGGATAATCCGGTCGTCGTTCTCTTCGTCGAAGATCCACCGGCGGAGAGGGAAGGTCTCGGCGTCGGAGATGGGGAAGAAGATGAGCCTGGAGATGATTGAGGAGACTGATGATCAGAAGATTTTGAAGGCAATGCGATCGAAGCTACACGAACCGTCGTCGTTTGTTTATTCCCGGTGGTCGGAGAATCACTACTGTTCGACATATTACAAAGCAGCTTAAGTTCTGTGTAATAATTAAACTTATGTAAAATGTGTCTGTGTTCTGTTTTTTTTGTATCAATGTGTGTTTGTATATTTATATATATGTGATCTTAGAGGAGAGAGAGAAACCCCGTGGGGAATTCGTAAGATCATCCGTTTTTTTTTTTTTTTTGGTTGAATGATGTTTAGCTGTTAGACATAAATACGGTTTTAGATTACTATAGCTGTTTCATATTTTTTTTCATTCCTTGTCTTATCGTATTTGATTACTATAACGATACAATACTATTAATATAAAACATTTATATATCCAATTTGCTTAGAATGTCAACCCAGATTTGCCAAATAAAAAGTAAATCTGTGAACCCCATGTAGAGACAACAACCACTTAAGATGACCACTTCGCCAATTAAACACTTCTTGATTCGATAGTAATTAACACTTAAGCAGTAGTTTATCGTGGTCTGACTTATGGATTACCTATTCAGCCAAAACAAAAAAAAAAAGCAAAAAAAAAGGTTACAAATGTTTTAGTGAACCAGTAGAGGGAATAGATGGGACAGAGAAAACAGCATTTCGCGTTACGAATGAGCAAAAATGTTTGCAGTATGTATATTTGTACTCTCAATAGTTGTGATAGTACAACTACAATCGGTATAAAAGTACGAAATAAGGTGAACAAACAAAAAGCAAACCAAATAATAAATATTTAACACTTTGAAATTTTCACAAACTTGCTTTTTTGGAAACAATATCATTTGTTTAGCTTGTTTTAGATCCCTTGAGAAGTTGAATAAAATATTATAGAAAATCATAATTGTTTTGAAGTTTATATATATATATATATTAAAGTTTTCTTTCTTTTTAGCTGGGCTCATAAAAACATTACTATAAGCCAATAACAGCTGAATAAAATAATGTGAATGGTGATTATAGTAGTGGTGACGTCTAAAAGGAGCAAACCACATGTCATTACTTTAAAGCCTAAACAAGAAACGGCCAATGAACAAATACAGTTCTAAATGATTCTCTAAATTGTATTCAAATCCAGTTTTAAGGAATTTGGACCAAATTGAACAAATCAGAACTTTTTGTCGTTGGAAAATAGTGGATGATATACCCTTCCGTATCAACTCCACTCAATGAGTTGTACCAAAATGTATTTATTTCGACGTTTGCCAACGATAATTAAAAAAAACAACACAAAAGTTAGGCTGCGAGTAGAACACGTATCCTGCGCGAATTCATTCATCTAATAAAATTAAAGTAATACAAAACACCAGTCTTCCTTTTTTTTTAATGAGTTGTTAAGGTAACCAAAAAGGCCAAAAAGTCAAAATATAGTATTAATGAGGTAATGGTGAGCACTTAAGGAAGCCAGCCAAGCTTTTGGTCAGACGACGAGTCTATGAGAACGAATGTCCTACACGATGAGATTCACGGTAGGACTCTCTCATAGGCTTGTTTCCATATTTTATTATTTCGTTATTACAGCCCACACAATCACTCAAAATGAAATGTGATCGATATGATAGTCATTGGTTGCAGATATAACGGCTAGATGCAAAGTAGATATCGACATGTTTCCCATCCGTATCGACATCTATCTTGATCTTCTAGGTACATGTACTCCTTTCCAGGGGCGGACGCACGTTGTAGAAATGGTGGCACGTGCCTCACACTAAAAAAAAATTTCCCTTTAATAATTAGTATTAAATTTATTTATATGTCCTTCATGTTTAGTTTGTATTACATTAGTGCCCCATACTAAATTTGGTGCTGCATCCGCCCCTGCTCCTTTCCGTCTTCTATATATGAATGGGTTACTAATTAAATCATGTGCTGAATCTACTAACCATGGTAAAAAGTCGGTTATATTGTTCTTTCTTATATTCAGAGCCGGGCCTGACATTTTCAAGGCCACAAGCCCAAATAGAAAATAGGCTGGTTTGGTTTTTTTTTTAAATGTACAAGTCTAAGGTTCGAACTTGTGGTCTGTAAGTAAAAAAATAACAACTTTTGCCACTAGACTAAGAAAATGTTTCTGAAATAATGTGGCCGAAATTTTTTATATAAAAACACGGCCGCAAGCATGGGCTTGGCCTGCTTCTGCTCAGGGCCAGCTCTGCTTATATTCCATGTTCTTCTGAGAAAAAAAAGTTAAAGACTTGCTTTTTGGTTTATTTTACTAGCTTTTCTAAATACATTTGTAGACCTTTTTCTTCTGATTAGGATCACTTTGTCGAAAAAATAATTTTATAAACCAATATGTTTCCGTCTAGCAGTAAAAAAAGTCATATACGACCACCGGATGTGGTGGGCTAGTGGTTTAAACGGAAGGGTTGGTCTTGTTGTGCTCCTAGTTCGATCTCCGATGGGAGGGATGTTTTACACCATAAGATATCAACAAAAGCTGGTCCCGGATCAAGTGTGGTATTAAGGCCTAGGCCCAAACCCATCCTTGCAATTCAAAAGAAAAAATCATATACATTTTCATCATTTAGGTTTAGATTTGCGTTGCCATCAGAAATTTAACATGGTTCTTGGGTCTCAAAATTAGTCGGTGACTATTCAGATGAAAAGTACTTCAGAATTTGGATTACCTAAATTATCAAAAGAAAGAAAAAAAAACTAATAACAAAATTTTCTTAATCGTGAATAAGATATTTTCAGGAATTTGTCAAACGTCTTACTACTCAACGACACTGATTATATAGTAAAATCAAATCGTTTTGTCAACGTTAAACGTTTAGATATGTAACATAATCAATGTCAACTTTATTATAATTAGTTGCATAAACCATTATTTGGTTTAGCACATATCCTTTGAGAAACTGTTCAAATCTTAGAAAAAGGATCAAGGAAAAAAAATCATCTTCTTCCTACGCAAAACCTTAGCGTTTTACACTTTGTCAAACCACCAATTTCATTGTATTTATCAACAAATCACTAATGACACATCATTGTTCTCATTTGTTGTTCAGTCTATTACATTTTTGAGCTATGATCATTATCAACTATCAAGGACAGCTTAGAGATGATTACAATTAGATCAAACTGTCTGTATCATCTAATATCATACAGATGTAGAGATCTTATAACAAGAGAGAAAAAGAGCAGGCCCCTACCACAATAGAACCAACCAATCGTACCAACGTTAAATATAAGTCACATTTGGCCATACGACACGTTCCGGTCCTTTAGCATATGTTTCCTCTTTTCTCTCTTTGCTTCTTTGCTTTCCGATATGACTAATTGTTTTATTTGTTACTTGTTTTGTTCCCATCCTTTTCATGTCCGTTGTTAGTTATCCATCACGTGCTAACTGCCTATGCTACGAACACTGTCTTACTACAAAACGCTAGGTGAACAAACTTCTAGTAATCTTAATGTGCTATTCTGTCTAATTTTATAATCGAATTTGCTGATTTATTCGATTTTATACTTAGATGAAGTAAACATTTCTTAATAGTTTATGCTGGAAAGGACTGAACAAAAACAATATATTATAAACAAAATGACTTAAAACATATTTTAGTAATATTAGACTACTAACAATATGGTTAACATTCAAGAGATATTTTGATATAAAATGGCAACATAGTTAAGTTTACCTAATGAACTTGGTGATTACCAATTGCCAAAATGTTTCTACAGAACTTAGTTGGCGATCTTAATTAAAAATTAAATGGCTTATGTTATTCACAAGTTGCTAATTGCTAAAATATGATCCAAAATTCAGGATAGGACAAACCTATAAAATGTGAAAACTACAGTGCATAGAAAAAAACATGTTGCAAGCTGTCGTAGAAAAGTCACAAAGATATAAGAGCATCAGCATTGATAGTATGTAGAAGAATTTCTCAAAATATAGTTAAATAATAAATATTAATATAAAACTTATATAGGTATCTCAAAATTTGAAATTTCAGCCCAATAGTTTCTCATAATATCTCAGAAGTTAATCTCAACTTTGAGATACCCAACCAATATTAAATTAATATTTTCTGATGTCATCATTTGGGTAAATACTCTACTAGAAACGCCGATGGACTTGCTCTAACATGCTACAAAGCTCCATAATCTGAAGAAGCTGCTGACTAATAGAATCCGAGGTTGAAGTCATGATAGCTGATAGATACTAAAGGAGATATGTTTAAGTCTATATATATACAAGGTGAGGAATTATATGTGGAATCTATCTAAGGTTTAAACCGTTAGGGAATACAAAATTTTGGTGAAGTCGATATGGATGTCTTTTCACTAGCAGTCTATATTTTCTACTTCGTCTCTCTAAAAGTTATACCGAAGGATCATAAGACCGATGATGTGAAAGAACTGTAAAGGCCAGAAAAAAAAAAGAATTTATCTGACAATCGGAAAACTATGATTTTAAAAGTTCTCTACATGCAGATTTTAACTAAATAATTTTATGAATTTTCTTAGCTCGACTTCAGAGTTCAGTTACATTTAGTTTTGACTTTTGACTATGGTTCTTCCTCTATGTTGTTTTGGGGACTCATAGACTCATAGTAGCCATTGACGTGCATCGTCGTCATCCTCCGTAAATTACAAACACCCAAATGAAATCTAAACCAATCAAAAAGTTTCAATCTTTTCCACACAAAAAAATCTGACAGATATCAAGAAAGACTCGATTTTTTTTATCATCTCTCTGTTTTCATCCGATGAAACTCCTTCCGAATCCACTAACCTTCCCTCTCACATCTAAACCTCACAATTCAAAACCTTTCTTCAAACCCATCAAAGTCTCCGTCCAGACGCCTCCTCCTGACTTCGACTTCCGCAACGAGCTCGCGTCGGACTCACGCGCCGCCATCGCCAGGACTTTCCCGGAGCTGCTCGACCTCGCCGACAACGGGACGCTGATTCTTGTCCAGAAGCAGAGTTTCGGTCCCACTCCAGCCTGGCGCAAGGAGTTCGTCGAGCCGGAGTCGATTTGGCTCGTTGGCACTTCCCACATCTCGCCGGAGTCTGCTGCCGATGTTGAGCGCGTCGTTCGCACGGTGAAGCCTGATAATGTCGCCGTCGAGCTCTGCCGTAGCAGGAAAGTCGATTTCTTTATCGTAAAGTTAAGATTTTGTCGCTAGAAGAGAATTAAGAATGAAGCTGTTGGTGAAAATTTGATAGGTTGAGATTGAAAAGCTGATAGCTTTTTTAAGGAAATTGGATAGATTTGGCACAATTCTGAGAGCTAATCACTTGTGGTCTGTGATGAGAGTATAGAGGAGAATTAGATTTGTACCTGACGGTAACACATTGCAGAGCTGGGATTATGTACACTTCAAGTGTCGGAGAGGGAGACCAAAACTTGAAATCCGGAGTCTTGTCACTAACCGGAACAGGCTTTCTCGGTGCTGTTGGTCGGAGCTTAGACTTAGGTAAACTATTAAAAGGAGCTTCACCTTTCTCTTTGTTTGTAGTTTGTTTTCTTTCTTGCTGGCTTCAATGTTGTTGAATGATTGATCATAGGAGGCCAAACTGCTTTGGCTTTGCGGCTTCTCTTGGCGGTTTTCTCTTCCAAGTTATCTTCTGTCGCTGACCGCCCTTTCGGTGATGAGGTACGTACTCTTCTTTTGAGAACTCACAAGATTTAAGGTTTAGGGTTTTGGAATTTGTGAGACTGTTCTTGATCAAACTTTGCTTTGCTGTTTGTTTGCAGTTTCGTGCTGCTAGAAAAGCATCTGAGGAAGTTGGTGCACAGCTGGTTCTTGGAGACCGACCCATCGAGATAACAGTAATGCTATGCGGATCTTTATAACTCAATGCTCGTTTTTAGTTCGTATTTATGGATGTGAAACCAGTGCTCTGATAACGTTGTAGCTTCAAAGGGCGTGGAACTCGTTGAAATGGACAGAGAAGCTTAATCTGGTAATGGCTGTGACTCGGGCAATCACATCGTCGTCTGGCATATCTGCAGCCGAGCTTAAGGTTTTGTTTACTTTCCTCGACCTGATTTTCCTTCAGTTTTGAGAAGATTAAGCTGTAATTATCGGTCGTGCATGTATGTATTGCAACAGGAACAAGAGACCGATGAAAGCAATGGAAGTTTGCAGCTTTACGAACGGCTAAGTTTCTCATACCCATCTCTTCTACAGCCACTAATACACGAAAGAGACACCGTAAGTTATAAAACCTAACCGGCTGAACACAACATACTTAAACCGAAATATATTCTAAACACAAATGTTAACAAAGCTTTTTGTACCAAACAAGCCGAGTTTGGTCTCTCAGTAACGAAAAGAAAACTAACCAAACTGCTAAAATGTGTCGACACTCTTTGTCAATGGCAGTATCTTGCTTGGTCGTTGAAGAGGAGTAAGGCTGTGAATGGGTGTAAAACAGTGGTGGGTGTGATCGGTAAAGGACACATGAATGGTGTGATCTACGCATTGGTCTCAGATTCTGGTGATCTCCGGTTTAAGGATTTGGTGGGAAGAGGAGATTCATCTGGTCGTACTACATCGGACGGCTGGATTCAAATGGCTTTGAAGAGCCTTTCAAGAGACACAATCTTAGGGTTAGTATTATGGGAGTTATATGATCAGTATCTCAAGTTTGTGATGATGAATCAAAACCCCTCATGATAGAGAAAAGAACTAACCGCTGCAAATCCGAAAAGTTTATAAAGAATCTAATAAATTGAGGATTGATATTTGATTCTTCTCTCTTCTTCTAGATTTTGTGGAGTCAAACTACAAAGACCTTGCAAGTACAGGTACAACTTAAAATAAATATTAGCGATAGCAATCGTCAAAACTCAAAAGAATCAAAGTTCTTTAATACTTCATACTAATATAAGTTGTTTTGCTAAAAGCAGCAGAGATTAAGAAAAATATTTTTCTTCAAAAAGTATAATTTATTATATAAATTAAATAAAATTTAGCCAATCATAAAAAATTACATAATATAACTGATTACACACTATTCAATAAATGTAAAATTTGCAATGAAATATTAAAATAAGTTATATTATGAAACAAAAGAAAAAACTTCAAAGCAACTAATATTGAAAAACAGAAGGAGTAGAAGTTCTTTAATAGTTCTAGAAACCCGGTTGGAAATATAGTGTTCAACACTGAAGGAAAAAATGTTTCCCGTACAGAAAGTTCTAGACCAGGCAAAACAATGTTCAGGCAAAATAGTGTTCAACACTGAAGGAAAAATTGGAATTTAGTTTTGGGACCAAAAGCAATGAGAGGAAGAGAACTTGTACTTTGGGACAAAAAGAAACAAAAACAATCATGTTGCTACTACATTCTCTTCGATAAATTAACGAGAACTACTTTTTTTTTAGAACTAGTTTGACAAATGTAATCCATGTCGAATGTTGTATACTAGTGTTTGCTAACATATATCAAAGTTACCTACAAATGTAGTTATCACTAAATTTATATGTATATCTATTTTAAAACGTGACAATCGTTCAATTCTCTCTCCTCTCTCTGAAACACCGCTTCTTCTTTTCCGATTCTTTCCTTTTCGGTCTCCGTCGGTTTCGCTGGAACTGTGAGAGGATTCTCTCTCTTTTCTGTGAAACTTACCTACAAATGTAGTTATTACTAAAATGATTATACGTATAACTATTCAATTTAATAGAGAAAAGAGTCGGTGGGTAACATTATTTTTCTTCCAGTTTTGGTCATATGTTTTTCTTATTTCTAGTCAACAAATTACACACGTATTGTTTTGCCCACTAAAGTTAAAATTTGACTAAGTTTGTCAAAAACAAAACATCGTCCACTTAATTAGCTAGCGCATGCAAACAATTACAAGTATCTTAGAAATAAAACTATATCCCATAAGTGAATCTTTATTGAATACAGGGATTTGTGTATTTCTTACGAGTATCTTTGAATCTTCATCGATTTTTAAGAATTTTCGGTATTAGGGTTACTGTGAGGAAATACTACCAATAAATCTTTGCTATTGGGGTTATTGCGAGGAAATACGACCAATGATTTTTTTTGTTTTATCGGTTAATAGAATATAGCTACCAATTTAATATCATATCTATATTGGTTTGGTTCGGTTTAAAGATCTTTGATTTTTGGTTTATTCGGTTTTAAACAAAAAACCATTGCATTATTTATCTTTTATTAAAATATTTGAATTTCAGTCTATAATCTAATATCAAACTGTTTTCATTTTTAATATCCTCTCAATAACTTATAACTTAGAAAAAAAATTAAACAAAAGTCAACATACAAAAGCTTTTGGGATGACAAGTTTAAATCTCGCTTATGAATTACCCAAAACATTAAAATTTCAAAGTGTATACTCAAAGCCAACAAACCTTTGTAGCAAATACTAACACTAGAAAATTCAACAAACCTTTGTAGCAAATACCAATAAAAACCTTTGTAACAAACCTTTGTGTCTAATGGCGAATAAAAACTTACGTAGCTAATTGGCTTGCTTTTATAGAAAGGGTTTTTATATAAAAACTTGTTATTTTCATTTGTAGAGTTTTTATATAGAATTTATATATTTAAAATCAAATTTTCTTTTTATATAGAATTTACATGTTTATAACGAAACTTCCTATAGGATGTAACTTTTATAATTCAAATTTTTATAAAACATATAAATTCTACCAATGAAAATAACAAGTCTCCGCTTTCTCTACATAAAAAGGCCAGTGGCTGGTTATTCAAACTTACCTTTTATTCTTAATCTCCTTTTCTTCATTCGTTAGAAATCAGTGGCTGTTTATTCAAACTAACCTTTTATTGTAACACCAGAATTTACTTACAATCTAGTATTTTTATTTTATTTTTCTGGCGTGAAGTTACGATCTAGTTGTATAGTAGATTTTTTTTTAAAAAAGAATGTAGTAAAGATAACAATAATTGAGAGAGACGAAGTAAAAAAGAGTTTATTTATGCAGTTGCTAGTGAAAAACATCATGGACTTTACAAAATTCCAACCTTGTAATTAAGACGTTGTCAGTATTCTTGTAAAAAATACGATTAAATAGTT
This sequence comes from Isatis tinctoria, assembly GCA_010577795.1. Lineage (NCBI taxonomy): Eukaryota > Viridiplantae > Streptophyta > Magnoliopsida > Brassicales > Brassicaceae > Isatis > Isatis tinctoria. The sequence goes on along the minus strand of CM021249.1, from coordinate 16,301,453 downwards.
GTAATATAAATTAAATAAAAAACAATAGAAATCTAAAATCTTAATAGAAATCTTTTCCATTATTGGCCAAGGTGATAAATAAATAATGTAAAACTTGAATGTAATTTTTATTTTTGTCAATAAAACTTGAAGGTCTTATATATTACAAAATAGATATACATATAATGTCACTAATACTACATTTTTTTTTCACTAATACTACACTTTTTTTTCCACTAATACTACATTTCTAGGTAATAACTGTGATATATGTTAGCAAACATTAGTATAAAGCATTCCACATGGATTACAGTTGTAAAATTAGTTCTCATTAATTTATAGAAGAGAATGTAGTAGCAACTAGCAACATGATTGTTTTTGTTTTTTTGTCCCAAAGTACAAATTCTCTTCCTCTCATTGCTTTTGGTCCTAAAACGAAATTCTATTTTTTCCTTCAGTGTTGAACACTATTTTATTATAATTTTTTTATGATCATTATAACTTTTTCTAAACTATAATCTAATCTTCCACGGTGTCTGGAGCTAGTTATAATCTACAAACGTGGAATCCTATTACAATACATGCAGAATTAAGATAAATAAACGTGGAATCCTATCTCAGGAAAACGTTCTCGAAATCCATAGAAATTAATCAAAACACATCAAAATAAATATATTTAAAACCCATCATCAATTGCGTAATTAATTAAAACCCAACAAAATACATTCAAATACATTAAAATCCATCAAAACACACTATCCAATTCTGCCTTTGACTTTTCTCTTTCTCCTTGTTCCTTCTTGTTGCCGGGTTGATTGAAGACTCGCGAGGAGAAATATTGATGTGCGTAAAGAATGATCATGAGTCCGGCACAAGCAATAGAAACATACTCTGGGAAGCTAGGCAGAGCAGCGATAGTTGAAGAAGTCAAGACCATAACTGAGCCGACTCAATCCATCCAATAAGCCATGGTTGGATGCGTCCTGGCATATATACCATTAGCTGCAATCAAGAGACAAAAGGGCTACGGTGAGGAGCAGAGACATAAGCTGGACTCGGAAGGAGACACCGTCGGGAACTGCCGCCTGTGCGACGATTGCAGTGAACGCTATACCGGCCGTGAGACACTATGTGAGAGCAGTCCAGCTTAGAATGTCCATCACGTGAGGAGCAGGCACTGGGTTTGCGAGATTCTTTGGTTAACACATTTGTGTATGTATTGATGGATTTCGTTCAGGTTTTAATCGTATTAAAACAGCCCTAACAACAATCCTAAATCCACGGATCGTGCCAATTGAATCTATGTTTGAATATATATGAAATCTCGAACATACCTGAAGGTTTTGCAGCGGAATAAGAACAGGTAATCGAGATCTCAAGCGCCTCAAGTGCTGCGCCTCTACAGAAGTCCACACGCACACAAACTGGACGACGGGATGCTAGTGCCAGAGCGAACGATTCGCCTTCGGGTTTCTATCTTCGTTTCTGTGTTTTTCTGAAGCTCAAAACAACTTCTGAACACTTCTGATATGTTTTTGGTTATATCTTGTCGAGCAGCCCCTATATCATATATATAGGCTGGAGCTGCCGACGGGTGTCGATCGACACCAACCTAATTGGTGTCGATCGACACCATCCAAAAGTCAATACTTCTAGAAGTCGTGACCGAACAAGTGTCGATCGACACCCACCATTGGTGTCGATCGACACCCTCACAGAAAGTCGATATCGACGTATATCTTATATACGTTGATCATAATCATTACTTTAATGATCAAAACCCAATTTATAATATCCAGTTTGCTTAGGTGTGTGACCCTATAGGATCATATGATAATGGTAATGAGTTCATAACTCATAAGTTATAAGCGGCTTCTAGCAAAACATTATAACCATCCAATATCATATGATTGTCTTATCTTGACATCACGACTCTAATAGAATAAATACAAGTCTGATTTCAGGACATTCCCTTCAATCTCCCACTTGTACTGGAATCAAATATTCCCATAATCCCTTTGTCTCTATATCTCGATCTGGCATAAGGCAAGAACTCGTGTCATCCTTAATCAACCAAACCATGTTTATCGAACTCTGATTTATACTGATAAAATACAAACGATTGACATTCAATCTGTTTGAGCGCGGCCACGCATTTCCAGTATCAAATCTTCGATAGGCCCTGAGATATTTATCTCCCGTTATATGGGAGGGACAAATTCCATCTTGTTCCATCCCTGTTCCCTACACACTTCATAATATGCCCAATCAAAGCCTTTATAGCCACCAGTTACGGCTGACGTTTGACAAGGTCAAAGCACACCAATTCATATGTAAGAAATCATGATGAACTCAGGTCTAAGGACTATACTCTATAGTCGTAATGAGAAACTCTTATGACACTCATATAACAATCTTGTAGAGTTCTCATTAGCGGGTCATGTCCAATCATGTGTTCTCTAACACATATCTATGTGATTGACTTTAATACTCCTATTAATGACTCCATGAAACTTAGTCATCAGTCACCTCACATACTAGTCTCACGCGGTTATTAATGTCCAATTTTAATAACCTCGACTATGGACGAAAATAATTTATGTCATCTATCACTTATAGAGTTTCATGATCAAATCACGTATTTGATGATCTATAAGAATGCCATAAATTACTTTTGGACAATTATTTAATAACACCATTAAATAACAATGAAACAATTTCATTAAATAAAACATAACCAAATGTATGTTTACATGAACATCAAAAACATAAATATGATAACTCCCACTAAAAACAAGATTACTGCTTAAGGAATCTAATGCCTATAGCAGCAGCATGACTCTCATGCTTCGGTCGTGGAAGTGGCTTAGTCAACGGATCAGCAACGTTCTCGTCTGTCGGAACTCTGCTGATCTTGACATCGCCTCTATCAATGATATCACGAATTAGATGATATCTCCTCTCAATATGTTTGGATTTCTGGTGTGATCTGGGCTCCTTAGCTTGAGCTATGGCTCCATTGTTGTCACAAAACAATGCCACTGGATCAGAAATGCTAGGAATCACACCAAGCTCAGTAATGAACTTCCTAATCCAAACAGCCTCCTTCGCCGCTTCCGAAGCAGCGATGTATTCAGCCTCGGTCGTCGAATCCGCCACGGTGCTCTGCTTGGAACTCTTCCAACTAACTGCACCTCCATTCAGACAGAAGACGTAACCAGACTGAGATCGAAAATCGTCTCTATCTGTCTGAAAGCTGGCGTCCGTATAACCACTCACTACAAGCTCATCACATCCTCCATAAACCAAGAACTTATCCTTGGTATTTCTCAAATACTTTAGGATAGTCTTGACGGCAGTCCAGTGACTCTCACCGGGATCTGACTGGTATCGACTCGTCATGCTTAAAGCACAAGCAACATCTGGACGAGTACAAAGCATGGCATACATAATAGATCCTACTGCAGAAGCAAAAGGAATCCTACTCATGCGCTCTCGCTCAGCAGGTGTCGAAGGACACTGCTTCTTGCTGAGAGTAATGCCATGAGACATCGGAAGCAAGCCCTTCTTGGAATCATGCATGTTGAACCTGTGTAGAACCTTATCTATATAAGTGTCCTGGCACAGTCCAATCACCCTCTTTGATCTATCTCTATAGATCCTTATTCCAAGAATATAGGCGGCTTCGCCCATGTCTTTCATCGAGAAACAACTTCCGAGCCAGTCCTTTACTGACTGAAGTAATGGAATATCATCTCCTATGAGAAGTATGTCATCTACATACAGTACGAGAAATGCAACTGCGCTCCCACTAGTCTTCTTGTAAACGCAAGGTTCCTCTTCGTTTCTGATGAAGTTAAACTTTTTAACTGCTTCATCAAAACGTAGGTTCCAACTCCGAGATGCTTGCTTCAATCCATAAATGGATTTATGAAGCTTGCATACTTTCCCAGCAGCATCAGGATTAGTGAAACCCGGAGGTTGTGTCATGTACACATCCTCCTCCAGAATCCCGTTAAGAAAAGCTGTTTTCACATCCATTTGCCAAATCTCATAATCATAATGAGCGGCTGTTGCTAGGAGAATCCGAATAGATTTAAGCATAGCGACTGGGGAATAGGTTTCATCATAGTCAACACCTTGAACTTGTTTGAAACCTTTTGCCACCAACCTAGCTTTGTAAATCTGAACGTTTCCATTCACATCGATCTTCTTCTTGAAGACCCATTTACACTCAATGGCTTTTACACCATCAGGTAAATCACCCAAAGTCCATACTTGGTTTTGTGACATGGAACCGATTTCGGATTCAGCGGCCTTAAACCACTTTTCGGAGTCAGGGCCCATCATTGCTTCTTCGAAAGTCGCAGGTTCGTCACTGTCAATGATCAAGAGATCATGACAATTAGTCACGAGAAATCCATATCTCTCGGGCTCTTGACGAATCCTTTCGGATCTGCGAACTTCTGGCATCACAGGCTCGGGCTCTACAACTCTTTGTAGATCCAGCTCGGGCTCTACAACTCTTTGTAGATCCAGTCGCTGCTCTTCCTCGACAGGTTGAGCAGGCTCCTGTGATTCTCGAACTTCTTCGATTTGTACTTTACTCCCACTGTTCTTCTTGGAAAGAAATTCTTTCTCAAGAAAAACACAGTTCTTAGCAACAAACACTTTGTTCTCAGAACGGTTGTAAAAGTAGTAAGCCTTGGTTTCCTTAGGATAACCAACGAAGTAGCACTTATCAGATTTGGGTTCAAGCTTATCAGATATCAACCGTTTGACATAAGCTTCACAACCCCAATTTTAAGAAAAGACAAACTTGGAACTTTTCCAGTCCACATCTCATATGGCGTCTTCTCGACTGATTTTGATGGAACTCTGTTTAGCGTAAACGCAGACGCTTCTAGAGCGTATCCCCAAAAGGATAATGGAAGATCTACTTGACTCATCATCGATCGAACCATATCTAATAAAGTCCGATTCCTCCTTTCAGATACACCATTCCACTGAGGTGTTCCAGGAGGAGTGAGTTGTGAAACAATTCCACAATTACTCAGATGATCACTGAACTCTTGGCTTAAGTATTCACCTCCACGATCTGATCGAAGAGCTTTAATACTTTTGCCAAGTTGGTTCTGCACTTCATTTTGGAACTCCTTGAACTTTTCAAAGGATTCCGATTTATGTCTCATTAAATAGACATAACCAAATCTACTGAAATCATCAGTAAACGTGATGAAGTACTGAAAGTTTCCTCTAGCACTAACACTCATTGGACCACATACATCGGTATGTATAAGGCCCAATAGGTCACCGGCCCTTTCATTAAATTTGTTGAAAGGGGCCTTTGTCATTTTGCCCATTAAGCAGGATTCACACTTCTTAAATGATTCAAAATCAAATGAGTCTAAAAGCCCATCATTATGAAGCTTTTGAATCCTTTTCTCATTAATGTGGCCCAAACGACAATGCCAGAGAAACGTGGGGTTCGAGTCATTGGTTCTTAACCGTTTAGTACTTATGTTATAGACAGGCAAAGATTGGTTAAGAATATAAAGTCCATTCTCTAATGGAGCGCTACCATAAAACATTTCATTACGATCAAAAGAACAACACTTGTTTTTAATCGAAAAATGAAAGTCTTCTAAATCCAAAACAGAAATAGAAATGATGTTTCTGCTTATAGCAGGTACATAGTAGCAATTATTCAATTCCAAAGATAAGCCTGACGGCAAAGACAAATGATAAGTTCCTACGGCCAATGCAGCAACTCTTGCTCCATTCCCAACGCGTAGGTCCACTTGTCCCTTCTCCAGCGTTCTACTGTTGCTTAGACCCTGCATATTTGTACAAATATGAGCGCCACAGCCGGTATCTAATACCCAAGACTTAGAACCTGAAGTAGTAACATTTACTTCTATAACATAGATACCTGAAGAAGTCGTCTCATACGTCTTCTTCGAGTTCTTTAGATCTCCCAGATACTCTTTGCAATTCTCTTCCAATGCCCAGACTTGTTGCAGTAATGGCATTTATCAGCATCAGTAGGGCCGCGTTTGGGTTTGGAAGAAGTCTCAGGCTTATCCTGATTCTCAATCGGGAATGCCTTAGCTTTTCCTTTACCCTTAGCATGTTTCTTAAACTTTTTACCCCCTTGTACCATAAGTACATTAGGGGTGCCCTTTTTGATGTTTGGCTCAGCTGTTTTGAGCATGCCATGCAGTTCCGTCAAAGTCTTTGTCATGTTGTTCATGTTATAGTTCATGATAAACTGATCAAAGCTTGACGGCAACGACTGCAAAATGATGTCCGTAGCCAACTCTTGGCTAAGGGGACAATCCAGTTTTGCCAAGTTATCAATATAACCCATCATCTTAATGACATGTGGGCTAACTGGACCATCTTTTGGTAGCTTGCACTCAATGAGAGACTTAACCGTCTGGTATCTCTCAGTTCGTGCTTGCTCCTGAAACATCCCTTTCAGGCTTGTGATCATCTCAACAGGTGACGCCACGTTCTCGTATTGCTTCTGCAAGTCCGAGTTCATGGTAGCCAGCATGAGACAACTCACATCGACCTCATCATTGGAATGCTTCTCCCAAGCATTCCTTTCAGCGTGTCCGGCATTGGACTTTGGTTTCTCAAGGAGAGCCTTCTCAAGGACATATTCCTTTTTCTCCTGCTTGAGAACAATTCTCAAGTTCCGATACCATTCAAGGAAGTTCGATCCATTAAGCTTGTCCTTCTCAAGGACGGATCGAAGCGAGAATGTGTTTCTGTGAGGGGAACTAGCCATAGCTGAAAACACAAAATGAGAGTTTAGTTTTTGATGTTTAAGAAATGAGAAATCTTAACAATTAAGAAACTCACATTATATTCAAAACAATTTTCCTCAATTGAATATAATGATCCAAGATCCATATTTCACAAAAATTTGAGTGAGCTTTGGCCCATCGCCCAAACTTTAGCTATTTAGGTAAGCAACACTTTGCTAATTATATCATATATAATTCTTGGTCTTGGATTAATATCTAATATCGAATCCAATCCTATATCTATGAGCCCAAAACTATTTTGATAGCCCATTTAAGCAAACCAATCTTTTAAGTCCGTAGTAACGATTACAACCTGCCTCACTCATGTAATTGCGGACACCCTGCTTTGGCAGACCCATCACACAATGAAACGAGCCTTGACAGTTGACAAGATTGGGAAGATATTAAAAGCTTAATATTATGTTTGAGGAACGGAACATTTATCTAGTTTATATTAGTTATATATTCTAGATATTTTAACTTTGTTTTAAACCTTTTAAAATTTTCTTAAGTTAAACAAGTTACGCAAATTCTGAAGTGGTGTCGATCGACACCAGGTCAGTGTCGATCGACACAACTTTTGTGTTGACCGACAGATTCTGATCCGGTTCAATCGCGATAAACCATTTAACCGATTAAACCGATCGAATCAATTTGCATATATCCGACCGGTGTCGATCGACACTACTTTAGTGTCGGTCGACACCCACCAAATCAGTTTAATTAACGATAACTAATTTACCGTTTAAACCGATCGTAAACTAAAATTTTCACGCGAAAACTATTTTTCACGCGAAAACCATAGTGGTGTCGATCGACACCGAATTGGTGTCGATCGACACCGAAGAACTCAGAACGTGTTCTTCATCAAAAACGATTTTTGAACAGATTGATTTACATATATTCAACAGATTCAATAGAAACACACCGCTCTGATACCACTGATGGATTTCGTTCAGGTTTTAATCGTATTAAAACAGCCCTAACAACAATCCTAAATCCACGGATCGTGCCAATTGAATCTATGTTTGAATATATATGAAATCTCGAACATACCTGAAGGTTTTGCAGCGGAATAAGAACAGGTAATCGAGATCTCAAGCGCCTCAAGTGCTGCGCCTCTACAGAAGTCCACACGCACACAAACTGGACGACGGGATGCTAGTGCCGGAGCGAACGATTCGCCTTCGGGTTTCTATCTTCGTTTCTGTGTTTTTCTGAAGCTCAAAACAACTTCTGAACAACTTCTGATATGTTTTTGGTTATATCTTGTCGAGCAGCCCCTATATCATATATATAGGCTGGAGCTGCCGACGGTGTCGATCGACACCAACCTAATTGGTGTCGATCGACACCATCCAAAAGTCAATACTTCTAGAAGTCGTGACCGAACAAGTGTCGATCGACACCCACCATTGGTGTCGATCGACACCCTCACAGAAAGTCGATATCGACGTATATCTTATATACGTTGATCATAATCATTACTTTAATGATCAAAACCCAATTTATAATATCCAGTTTGCTTAGGTGTGTGACCCTATAGGATCATATGATAATGGTAATGAGTTCATAACTCATAAGTTATAAGCGGCTTCTAGCAAAACATTATAACCATCCAATATCATATGATTGTCTTATCTCGACATCACGACTCTAATAGAATAAATACAAGTCTGATTTCAGGACATTCCCTTCATGTATAACACATTTGCTTTATATTTATAACATATTTGTGTAACACATTTGTATATAAAGCAAATCAATGGGTATATACAAATGTGTTAACATTTGTGTTATATGTTATATAACACAAACACAACATTTGTATATATACAAATGTGTTAACATTTATAACACATCTGCTTTATATACAAATGTATTACACATTTGTGTTATGTATAACACATTTGCTTTATATTTATAACACAAATGTGTAACACATTGTATATAAAGCAAATCAATGGGTATATACAAATGTGTTAACATTGTGTTATATGTTATATAACACAAACACAACATTTGTATATATACAAATGTGTTAACATTTATAACACATCTGCTTTATATACAAATGTATTACACATTTGTGTTATGTATAACACATTTGCTTTATATTTATAACACAAATGTGTAACACATTTGTATATAAAGCAAATCAATGGGTATATACAAATGTGTTAACATTTGTGTTATAATGTAATACAAATGTGTTAACATTTGTATATATACAAATGTGTTAACATTTATAACACATTTGTGTTATGTATAACACATTTGCTTTATATTTATAACACAAATGTTAACACATTTGTATATAAAGCAAATCAATGGGTATATACAAATGTGTTAACATTTATAACACATTTTCTTTATATACAAATGTGTTACACATTTGTGTTATGTATAATACATTTGCTTTATATTTATAACACATATATAAAGCATATCAATGGGTATATACAAATGTGTTAACATTTGTGTTATATACAAATGTGTTAACATATGTTATATAACACAAACACAAATGTGTTAACATTTATAACAAATCTACTTTATATACAAATGTGTTATATATTTGTGTAATGTATAACACATTTGCTTTATATTTATAACACAAATGTGTAACACATTTGTATATAAAGCAAATCAATAGGTATATACAAATGTGTTAACATTTATGTTATATACAAATTTTACACAAATGTTATATAACACAAATGTGTTAACATTTATAACACATTTGCTTTATATACAAATGTGTTACACAATTTTTTTTTTTTGACTAAAAATGTGTTACACATTTGCTTTATATTTATAACACAAATGTTAACACATTTGTATATAAAGCAAATCAATGGGTATATACAAATGTGTTAACATTTGTGTTATATACAAATGTTACACAAATGTTATATAACACAAATGTGTTAATATTTGTATATATACAAATGTATTAACATTTATAACACATTTGCTTTATATACAAATGTGTTACACATTTGTGTTATGTCTAACACATTTGCTTTATATTTATAACACAAATGTTAACACATTTGTATATAAAGCAAATCAATGGGTATGTACAAATGTGTTAACATTTGTGTTGTAACATTTATAACACATTTGCTTTATATACAAATGTGTTACACATTTGTGTTATGTTAACACATTTGTATATAACACAAATGTTAACACATTTGTATATACCCATTGATTTGCTTTTTATATGTGTTATAAATATAAAGCAAATATGTTATACATAACACAAATCTATTTTCACAAAACGTCTTATAAAGATAGAACGTGAAGCATGGGATACAAGTTTGTGTTCCAAAAGAACACTTTAATGTGTACCTTATAAAAGCTTAGAAAGCATATTTGGGTCTAAAAAATGTCATATGAGGTTTGTAAACAAAACTATTTGTGCAAAACGTCTTATAAAGATAAAACGCGAAGCATGTGATACAAGTTTGTGTTCTAGAAGAGCACTTTAATATCAACCACATAAAAGCTTAGAAAGCATATCTGGGGTCCAAAAAATATCCTACGAGGTTTCAAAACAAAACTATTTTCGCAAGACGTCTTATATATATAAAACGTGAAGCATGGGATAAAAGTTTGTGTTCCAATAGAGCACTTTAATGTGTACCTTATAAAAGCTTAGAAAGCATATTTAGGGTCCAAAAAATGTCATATGAGGTTTTTAAACAAAACTATTTTCGCAAAACGTCTTATAAAGATATAACACGAAGCATGGGATATAAGTTTGTGTTCCAAACGAACACTTTAATGTGTACCTTATAAAAGCTTAGAAAACATATTTGGTGTCCAAAAAATGTCCTATGAGGTTTCTAAACAAAACTATTTTCGCAAAACGTCTTATAAATATAAAACGCGAAGCATGAGATACAAGTTTGTGTTCTGAAAGGGCACTTTAATGTGTACCTTATAAAAGCTTAGAAAGCATATTTGGGGTCCAAAAATATCCTATGAGGTTTCTAAACAAAACTATTTTCGCAAAACGTCTTATAAATATAAAACGCGAAGCATGGGATACAAATTTGTGGTCCAAAAGAGCACTTTAATGTGTACCTTATAAAAGCTTAGAAAGCATATTTGGGGTCCAAAAAATGTCCTATGAGGTCTTTAAACAAAACTATTTTCGCAAAACGTCTTATAAAGATAGAACGCGAAGCATGGGATACAAGTTTGTGTTATAAAAGAGCACTTTAATGTGTACCTTATAAAGCTTAGAAAGCATATTTGGGGTCCAAAAATATCCTATGAGGTTTCTAAACAAAACTATTTTTGCAAAACATCTTACAAATATAAAACTCGAAGCATAGGATACAAGTTTGTGTTTCAAAAGAGCACTTTAATTTGTACCTTATAAAAGCTTAGAAAGCATATTTGGGGTCCAAAAATATCCTATGAGGTTTCTAAACAAAACTATTTTCGCAAAACGTCTTATAAATATAAAACGCGAAGCATGAGATACAAGTTTGTGTTCCAAAAGAGCACTTTAATGTGTACCTTATAAAAGCTTAGAAAGCATATTTGGGGTCCAAAAAATGTCCTATGAGGTTTCTAAACGAAACTATTTTCGCAAAACATCTTATAAAGATAGAACGCGAAGCATGGGATACAAGTTTGTGTTCCAAAAGAGTAATTTAATGTGTACCTTATAAAAGTTTAGAAAGCATATTTGTGGTCCAAAAAATGTCCTATGAGGTTTCTAAACAAAACTATTTTCGCAAAACGTCTTATAAATATAAAACGCGAAGCATGGGATACAAGTTTGTCTTCCAAAAGAGCACTTTATTGTGTACCTTATAAAAGCTTAGAAAGCATATTTGGGGTCCAAAAAATGTGCTATGAGGTTTCTAAACAAAACTATTTTCTCAAAACGTCTTATAAAGATAGAACGCGAAGCATGGGATACAATTTTGTGTTCTAAAAGAGCACTTTAATGTGTACCTTATAAAAGCTTAGACATCATATTTGGGGTCCAAAAATGTCCTATGAGGTTTCTAAACAAAATTATTTTCGCATAACGTCTTATAAATATAAAACTCGAAGCATGAAATACAAGTTTGTGTTCCAAAAGAGCACTTTAATGTGTACCTTATAAAAGCTTAGAAAGCATATTTGGGGTCCAAAAAATGTCCAATGTAGTTTTTAAGCAAAACTATTTTCGCAAAACGTCTTATAAAGATAGAACGCGAAGTATGGGATACAAGTTTATGTTCCAAAAAAACTCTTTAATGTGTACCTTATAAAAGCTTAGAAAGCATATTTGGGGTTCAAAAAATGTCCTATGAGGTTGCTAAACAAAACTATTTTCGCAAAACGTCTTTTAAAGATAAAACGCGAAGCATGAGATACAAGTTTGTGTTCCAAAAGAGCACTTTAATGTGTACCTTATAAAAGCTTAGAAAGCTTATTTGGGGTCCCAAAAATGTCCTATGAGGTTTCTAAACAAAACTATTTTCGCAAAACGTCTTATAAAGATAGAACGCGAAGCATTGGATACAAGTTTGTGTTCCAAAAGAGCACTTTAATGTGTACCTTATTAAAGCTTAGAAAGCAAATTTGGGGTCCAAAAAATGTCCTATGAGGTTTCTAAACAAAACTGTTTTCCCAAAACTTCTTATAAAGATAGAACGCGAAGTATAGGATACAAGTTTATGTTCCAGAAAAGCCCTTTAATGTGTACCTTATAAAAGCTTAGAAAGCATATTTGGGGTACAAAAAATTTTCTATGAGGTTTCTAAACAAAGCTATTTTCGCAAACGTCTTATAAAGATAGAAAGCGAAGCATGGGATACAAGTTTGTGTTCCAAAAGAGTACTTTAATGTGTTCTTTATAAAAGCTTAGAAAGCATATTTATGGTCCAAAAAATGTCCTATGAGGTTTCTAAACAAAACTATTTTCGCAAAACGTCTTATAAATATAAAACGCGAAGCTTGTGATACAAGTTTGTGTTCCAAAAGAGCACTTTAATGTGTACCTTATAAAAGCTTAGAAAGCATATTTGGGTTCCAAAAAATGTGCTATGAGGTTTTTAAACAAAACTATTTTCGCAAAACGTCTTATAAAGATAAAACGCGAAGCATGTGATACAATTTCGTGTTCTAAAAGAGCACTTTAATGTGTACCTTAAAAAAGCTTAGAAAGCATATTTGGGGTCAAAAAAATGTCCTATGAGGTTTCTAAACAAAACTATTTTCGCAAAACATCTTATAAATATAAAACTCAAAGCATGAGATACAAGTTTGTGTTCCAAAAGAGCACTTTAATGTGTACCTTATAAAAGCTTAGAAAGCATATTTGGGGTCCAAAAAATGTCCAATGAAGTTTTTAAACAAAACTATTTTCGCAAAACGTCTTATAAAGATAGAACGCGAAGTATGGGATACAAGTTTATGTTCCAAAAAGCCCTTTAATGTGTACCTTATAAAAACTTAGAAAGCATATTTGGGGTCCAAAAATGTCCTATGAGGTTGCTAAACAAAACTATTTTCGCAAAACGTCTTTTAAAGATAAAACGTGAAGCATGAGATACAAGTTTGTGTTCCAAAAGAGCACTTCAATGTTGATACACGAGTTTTAAACCCTTATTTCCTACTGCAAGTGCACATCATACGAAGTAGTATTTAGGGGTCGATCCCACGAAGACCAGTTTCACACTTTGATCTAATGAGCTAAATCAAAATCTAAGACAATTCAATTATGTTTTTGGTTTTGTAAATAGCAAGTAATAAAAGCGAAATCGGTTGAAAAGATAATATTAAACAAGCGTTAGGTCAAGGAATATCGCAGAAGATTCAGAGCAAAGGATCAAACAACTATTCAGGCAATGATTAAGCACAAGTCTAGAACTCAAACATAAAGATAATATCAATCCACTGTCGTGGTATCAATAACTTTGTCTAGCGACCTAGAAATCCTAACTGTCGTTGGTACTAGAAATCACAAACAAGCATTAAGGATAGGTTCGATTTGTTCACAATTCTCCACTACATCTACTGTCGTAGGTAATGAATAAATTGCTCACCAATGTTTATTCTAGCAACCTAGAAACTGTCGTTGTCTAAGTTAACCTAAGATCATGAATTAAGCGGCCAGTTTAACTAAAGCAATAAGATCAACAAGGATGAAGACTATCGATTCTTTTTACCTATTTGTGTTTAATCCATTAGCTCATAAATTCATTTGACAAACCTTAACCTAAATAAGAGATCTACTCAGATAATTAAAGAAGAAGAAAACAAAGAGATTATAAAGTTCATCATAAAAACTTGAATAGATAACAAAAGCTGGAAATAAACTTATAAGAACTTAATTAAAACATAAATATAAGAACTGAAAGTAAAACTTAATTAAAGCATAAATATAAGAACTGAAAGTAAAACTTAATTAAAGCACAAATGATTAAAGCTTAAAAGAAACTAATAAGAACTTGATAAAAGCATAAACATTAAAGCTAAAAACTGAAGAGGAGCAATGTTTAGAAGCTAGAGAAGAGAGGGAGAAGAAGATGGTGTGTTTTGAAACATCAAGAGTGAGTTCTATATATAGGCCAAGGTGTATGGGAGTAGGTAGGACGGGGAACGATCGTTCTGATTGGAGAACGATCGTTATCCGTGGTCGATCGAAAAACGTGGTGGTAGGTGAGATGGGGAACGATCGTTCTGAGGGGAGAACGATCGTTACGTAGTGTTTTTGTCGGCAGGGTAAGTGAAGTGTGGAACGGGCACATGGGATAGAACGGTCGATCTCCTATTTTTGTCGGCAGGGTTGGTGAAGTGTGGAACGATCGTTCCGTGATAGAACGGTCGTTCCTTTGCTTGGCCAGAGCGATCGTTCTTCTTCAGAACGGTCGTTCTCTTGTGTTTGGTCCTTTTCTCGTTTTTCCATCTTAACTTGACTCGAGTATGTCCGTAAATGCCAAACTCATTCGGAACTCCATAGAATCTGTAAAAAAGACTCAAAACAAAAGAAAAGACTCGAAAAACTAATGAAAGATGCAAATCAAAACTCAAACCGAATACTAAAAATGAATCAAAATACGTTAAAAACACATAATATCAACTCCCCCCAACTAAAACCTTTGCTTGTCCCCAAGCAAAACCAGAGATCTTATAAAGAGGAGAGGTTAGAAAAACGTGTGAGACTTGTAAAACTTATAGGACCATACTCTAAATCAATTGCCCGTAAACCGCATTCGCAAAGTTCAGATCAAACCGTACTTCATTGTACTTCTCCATAACCGTAGTAAATAAATGAAATCTCATGATCAAGCAGAACTCAATATTTAACATTCATTAAGAGATGCGTGTACTCTCACAAAGGGAATATCTAACAAGTTATGGTCTATGCATCAAGGTTGGTATTTGGTGGCTCAAGTGTTTCGGTTTCTTTTAGCAGTACAAACGGATGCAAATCATTATGCAAAATCACCGTGAGACACAGACCAATTAGGAGGTACACAACTCTCCTTAACTCTAATCCTTCTACCCTTTTTTAACTGAGTCACAAACAAGAACATGATTTCTTTTAACGTTTTATGAAATTTAACTATATTACCTTGACTTTCCCGGTTCCTTTGGTTTTTTTTGTTTTTTTTTGTTTTTGATCGGAGGATGGAACCGGTTAGTCTAAGAATATCAACGATGTAAGCTTATTTCTTGAATGTGAATAAAATCTTCTACCCTTTTAAAAGTTCACCCTCTTTTGAAACGAAAATTTTCAATGAATATATTCAAAGAGAGAGATCACATTTCTAGACACATCCCATGAGTTTAATCAGAAAGAGACCACCTATCTAGACACAGTCCTAAAGAAAAGTTGTGTTGGTCCGTATACTCCATAGTTTTTGCACATGAATGCAATGACAGTAAACGAAGAAAAGTGGGTTTCAACATGGAAATGGTAAGGGTGTGGTACTAGACTAAGGATAAGTCTAGCCATTTGGAGTTAGCAAAGATTGGTAGAAATGATGCAAAGAAAACTCCAAATGTAAAATCCAATACATGATTATCAACCTCCTAAGTGAGATAAATTAAGTCCATATTAAGTTCCAATATTTCGATTAAGTTCAGATGATTTGAGAAATTTACTAAATGATCAAGTTATAGATTTTTCTGCGTTTCCAAACTATCCTCAAACAATGCTAAGCAGTCGTAAGGCAATGACATCGAACATGTTGCAATTCCAAAAAGTTAACAAATTCACACAGTGTTTTGACTCGATAATTTTTTTTTTTTTATAAAAACACACCAAAATAAAACATAAGAAATAAACATCCACAAAACACACCGTTAGTACACAAATAAATCCCTCCCCCAGACTTGTTTTTAACCGTCCCGGTTAAAACAAAACTGAAAGAGAAATCCGTAAAGTCATAAATAAAAATAAAAATGGATGTAACAAGGGTGATAGAAATAACCACAAGCTCAGTGGTCGCTGGTGGAGCCATCGGTGCTGCTCTCTATCCTTCTTCCGTGTAGAACGATTGTTCTTGGTGGGAACGATCAATCTCTTCACTCCCAGTAGAGCGGTTTCTCGGACACTTAATAAAAGCCTGCAAAAACAATCTCAAACAAAACAAGAAACGTAAATAAAACAAGAACGAAAAAAATTCAAGATATTTACATGTTACCTGGTGGGTTGCGTCCAACGAAAGCGCTTGTTTTACGTCGCTAAGCTTGACGTGGAGAGCTGATTATGCTTGAGGTGGGTCGCTTAAAGGAAAGGATTCCCCTTGTGTGATGGATGAATCAGCGAGGTACGGCTTCAAACGCTGACCATTGACAACGAATTCTCTCTCCTTTTCGTCCAGAAATACCACAGCTCCATAAGGTCGGACTTCCTTGATTGCAAAAGGCCCAGACCATCTCGATCGTAACTTCCCAGGAAACAGCTTCAGCCGAGAGTTGAAGAGTAGAACTTGGTCGTTGGGACCAAAGTTGCGAGCCAGTATGCGTTTGTCGTGGTATGCCTTGGTTCGCTCCTTGTAAATCTTCGAGTTCTCGTAGGCGAGATGCCTAATCTCCTGGAGCTCGTGTAGCTGCATCATGCGCCTTTCTGAAGCTGTTTTGATGTCATAGTTGAGCTGCTTAACCGCCCATGCGGCTTTGAACTCAAGCTCGACGGGGAGATGACAAGCCTTGCCGTAGACGAGGTGGAATGGAGTGGTCCCGAGAGGCGTTTTGTAGGCGGTCCGGTAAGCCCATAGAGGGTCGTCTATCTTGGAAGTCCAGTCCTTCCGAGTTGTACTCACAGTCTTCTGAAGTATGCTCTTGATTTCGCGGTTAGATATCTCAACTTGCCCACTCGTTTGTGGATGGTAAGGCGTTGCGACCTTGTGCCTTACACCATTCTTGCGTAATAGATTCTCGAAGATCTTGTTGATGAAGTGAGAGCCTCCATCACTGATGACAACTCGCGGAACATCAAACCTAGGGAAAATGATAGATTTGAACATCTTGATCACCACCCTTGCATCGTTCGTGGGACTTGCCAATGCCTCAACCCATTTAGACACATAGTCAACAGCCACGAGTATGTACTCATTCCCGAAAGAAGATGGGAATGGTCCCATAAAATCGATGCCCCATACGTCAAAGACCTCCACTTCGAGAATGAAGTTCTGTGGCATCTCATTTCGCTTGCTGATGTTGCCCTGTCGCTGGCATGAATCGCATCTAGAGATAAAGCGCTGAGCATCTTTAAACATTGTTGGCCACCAATACCCAGCTTGCAGAACCTTGGAGACTGTCTTAAAAGTAGTGAAGTGTCCCGCATAGGAAGAGCCATGACAGTGAAACAGAATCTCCGGTATTTCTTCTTCAGCCACGCAACGTCTGAATACTCCATCTGGGCAATGTTTGTACAGGTACGGCTCATCCCAGAAGTAATGGCGAATATCCTTTAGGAATTTCTTCCTTTTGTTGCCCACAAAACCGTGTGGTTCTAGATCAGCAGCTAGGTAATTCGCAATCTAACCAAACCAAGGAATCTGAGGATGTTGGCTGCTTTCGGTTTGGTTGCAGAATTCGGACTGAGCAGGTGCTCGCTGGGTGGGAGCACGTGCTTCCTCGATTTTGAATGTTCTGATCGAGTAAACTTGTTCTTCAGGGAGGCTGTCATTGAGTGGGAGTTCTTCATCAATCCGCATCCTAGATAAATGGTCGGCAGCTCCATTATCTATTCCCTTCTTGTCTTTGATCTACAGGTCGAATTCTTGAAGTAGAAGAATCCACCTAAGTAGCCGCGGCTTAGCGTCTTTCTTGGTCAGCAGATACTTGAGTGCTGCATGATCAGTATGCACTATAACCTTTGATCCAACGAGATAGGACCGAAACTTCTCAAAGGCGAAAACGACGACCAGAAGCTCCTTTTCTGTCGTAGCATACTTGCACTGAGCATCATCCAATGTGCGACTGGCGTAGTAGATAACGTGGAGCTTCTTGTCTTTCCTCTGGCCGAGAACTGCACCAACAGCATAGTCGCTAGCATCCGTCATAACCTCGAAAGGTAAGCTCCAATCTGGTGGCTGCACAATGGGTGCGCTGACCAATGCTCCTTTGATCGTATGAAAAGCCTCAAGACAGTTGCTATCAAATTCGAACTTCACCTCCTTGCACAACAGCCTCGTGAGGGGTCTAGCTATCTTTGAAAAATCCTTGATGAAACTGCGATAGAAGCCTGCATGCCCCACAAAGCTGCGGATCCCCTTGACAGAAGTAGGTGGTTGTAGGTTCATCATAACCTCGATCTTAGCCTTATCCACTTCGATGCCATCCTCTGATATGCGATGCCCAAGTAGAATCCCATTCCTGACCATGAAGTGACACTTCTCCTAATTTAGAACTAGGTGTTTTTCCTCACATCGCTGAAGTACCCTGCATAGATTAGATAAACAGTGAGAGAAAGAGTCTCCATACACCGAGAAGTCATCCATGAACACCTCCATTATGTCTTCGATCAAGTCGGAAAAAATGGACATCACGCATCGCTAGAAAGTTGCCGGAGCATTGCACAATCCGAATGGCATGCGCCGATAAGCGAATGTGCCATAAGGACATGTGAATGTTGTCATCTCCTGGTCGTCCGGATGGATGGGGATCTGAAAGAAACCTGAATAACCATCTAAAAAACAGTAGTATGGATGGTTTGCAAGTCTTTCAAGCATCTGATCAATAAAGGGCAAAGGGAAGTGATCCTTGCGAGTTGCAGCATTTAGTTTGCGATAATCTATGCACATTCTATGGCCGGTTATGGTCCTAGTCGGTATCAGTTCATTCCTATCATTTTTTATTACAGTGATTCCACCTTTCTTAGGAACTACATGAACTGGACTAACCCAAGTACTATCAGAAATAGCATAAATTACACCGGCTTCTAGAAGTTTCATTATCTCCTTCTTAACAACATCTTTCAGATTCGGATTTAACCTTCTCTGATGTTCTATAGAACTCCTCGATTCATTTTCTAGATGTATCCTATGCATGCAAAGATCAGGGGAGATGCCAGTGATATCATCAAGTGAATACCTTATAGCCTTTCTATACTTCCTAAGCTCGCATAAAAGTAAAGCTACTTCCACATTATTCAAATCAGCATTCACAATTACCGGGTAAGTAGAGTTTGTTCCAAGGAATGCGTATCTGAGCCCGGCTGGAAGAGTTTTGAGCTCCAGTTTGGGTGCTTTCAATTCGCTCCAAGGGCTATCTATCGGGTCAAGTGGTGGAGCAGGTGCTCGTGGGGTTGGAGCGGGTGCTCCGTCTGTTTCTGCCGAGTTCTCCTCATCATCTAGGCTCGTGTACGCCACCATCTGCTCCATTCTTTGGCTGGAGTCTAGCATCTTAGCAAAGCTGTCGGCATCCTCGCTCAAGAAACCATGCTCTCTTTCAGCTAGAGTTAGAGCGGTTTCAAGAGGATCCGGGCACAGAAGCTCTTCAGCTGCCTCATCATACACATCATCCACGCCTTCCACAGTGAAGGTCTGTCCATCCATCATCGGTTTCTTCAACAATTTATCCATCTCGAATGACATTACCATGTCGCCTAGCTGAAGGTCGATCACTCCATTCTGTACATCGATTATTGCACCAGCTGTGCATAAGAATGGTCGGCCAAGAATCAGAGGGCCTTTCGGTTCTTCTTCAAGCTCTAGAACCACGAAATC
Source organism: Isatis tinctoria (assembly GCA_010577795.1). Lineage (NCBI taxonomy): Eukaryota > Viridiplantae > Streptophyta > Magnoliopsida > Brassicales > Brassicaceae > Isatis > Isatis tinctoria. Next base: position 16,281,460 of record CM021249.1, on the reverse strand, counting down.
AGCTGGGATGAGTGTGCCTCCAATTCGCACATGAAGATCTTCTAACATACCCACCATAAGCTTTGTTGATCTGTCTGCGAAGACCAATGAGATACGCGTGGGTTTGAAATTTGTGAACCCTAACCGTTTTGCCACAGAGTATGGCATAAGGTTGAAACTGGAACCGAGATCGCACAGAGAGCACGCGAATGTCATGGGGCCGATCTTGACTGATAAAACGAATCTGCCAGGATCGCTTCTCTTCTTAAGGACTTTGTTCTGCAGAACAGCACTGCACTCTTTGGAGACTCCCATTACGTTTTCCTCCTCAGCTACTTTTCCGGAGACTAGGGTTTTCACGTACCGTTTGAGAGCCGGTATCATCTGAACGGCATCCGTGAGAGGCAGCTTCACGGTTAGGTCTCTGAGCATCTCTCTGCATTTAGCATCCTCTAAATCTTTGCGAGACTTCTTGGGAGGTACAGCGTATGGGACCTTGGGTTTGTACACCCTTGCTTCCGTATTGCTGGGCGAAGTTGTTGGAGTTTCTTGGCTGAGCATGTGCTCGGTTGACGGGCCAGGGTGCTCGGTTGTCGCTTCTTTTCCTTTTTCCGATCCGGCGATTGTTTCCGAGTTCAATGTTTTCCCGCTCCTTAGCTCGACGGCGTTGACAAACTCCTTCCTAGGTGCTTCAGCTTTTCCAGGCAGAGTCCCTGGTGTTCTTTTTATAGACTCGGCAGTTTGTGCAATCTGAACATCCAGTTGCTTCATGTGGGTCCATACAGCCTCATACTTCCCATTAAGATCAGTATACATAGTGTCAACTTTGGAGTTGATTTCTGCTGCCGCCTTTTGTTGACTCGCCATCAATTGCTGCATCATGTTCTTCAGCTCGTCTTGGGAGCCGGTTGCTGAAGATGAAGGTTGCGGATTTGTGAAAGGCTGGGGATGCGAGTTTGTGAAAGGGTGCCTTGGCTGATTCCCTCCTTGGAAACGGTTCTGATTAGGAACGAATGGCCGGTTCTGGTAGTTGTTGGAGTAGTTCTTCTGAAAACCCATATGTGGCTGATTTCCTTGCTTAGGATAAACTTGATCCTGCGGATTCTCCACATTGGTGCTCCTATAGGACAGGTTCGGATGAGTGTTGAAGCCTTGGTTGTTGAAACCGCGGTTCTGCCCGAAACTTTGTCCCGTCACATAATTCACCTCCATCTGATCATTCCCGGTTTCTTCCTCATAGGCTTGAGCGATAGGTACTTCCCCATTCTCATCCACAAAGTGGACTGACTTCTGGTTCTTTTTTAGCAAAAGGTTAACCATTGCCGCGAGCTCATAAATCTTCTTGGAGTCCACACTGTTGACCTTCTTCCTGTCGTACTCCGGGCTTTTGTTGCTGGAACTTGCGGCTAGGTTCTCGATCAGCTCCAGAGCTCCTTCCTTTGACTTAGTGTAGAAGTCACCGTTACTAGCTGCATTCAGGGCGTTTCTGTAGTCCCAATCTACTCCGTCATAGAAGGTGTTGAGCAGCTGCTCATCACTAAACCCATGGTGAGGGCACTCGCACTTGTACTCCTTAAACCGCTCCGATGCTTCATTGAAGGATTCGCCGGACTGTTGCTCGAATGAGGAGATCTTGTTCCTCAAGGCTGCGGTCTTGGATTTTGTGTAGAACTTATCCAATAAGGCTGCTCGTGCATCGGCCCAAGTCGGTAGAGAGCCTGGTGGTAAAGATTTTAACCACCGTGATGGTTTTCCCGTAAGAGAGAAGGGGAAAAGCTTGCACTTCAAGAAATCTGGAGGCACACCATTTGAGCCGGTTGTGCTACAGATCTCTTCGAAGTTCTCGATGTGATCCATCGAAATCTCAGCAGGCAGACCGTGAAACAGGTATTGCTTCATGAGGCCGATCATTTGAGGTTTGATCTCGTAATCTTGCCTCTGGATGGTCGGGGTAACGATCGCAGATCGATCCTGGTAGTATGTGTGAGCCGCATCTTTGTCCCCGAAAGCAGGTTGTGCAACGAGTTGCCTCTCCTGTTGCAAACGAAGCTGCTCCATGGCTGCTTGAAGTTGTTGCAGCTGAGCTGCGATGTCTATTTGTCCGCCCATCTCTGAGTTGGCGGTATCAGTTGTTTCTGGTTCCGGAACAGGTGTGTTACGTCTCTGCCTGTTCTCTCGTTCTGCCCTTGCTAACTCCTCGTTCGATAAGCTAACAAGATCCTCGTTGTTTCTGCTCCTTATGCTCCTTGGGGACATCCACCTGAAACACAGAAACAAAGAAGAAAAAAAAACGAGTTCAGTAAAGTTCTTAGTCTAATAATTCAGCCGTAAAACAAAGGTGAAAAATTTGGTCCCCGGTAACGGCGCCAAAAACTTGATACACGAGTTTTAAACCCTTATTTCCTACTGCAAGTGCACAGCATACGAAGTAGTATTTAGGGGTCGATCCCACGAAGACCAGTTTCACACTTTGATCTAATGAGCTAAATCAAAAGCTATGACAATTCAATTATGTTTTTGGTTTTGTAAATAGCAAGTAATAAAAGCGAAATCGGTTGAAAAGATAATATTAAACAAGCGTTAGGTCAAAGAATATCGCAGGAGATTCAGAGCAAAGGATCAAACAACTATTCAGGCAATGATTAAGCACAAGTCTAGAACTCAAACATAAAGATAATATCAATCCACTGTCGTGGTATCAATAACTTTGTCTAGCGACCTAGAAATCCTAACTGTCGTTGGTACTAGAAATCGCAAACAAGCATTAAGGATAGGTTCAATTTGTTCACAATTCTCCACTACATCTACTGTCGTAGGTAATGAATAAATTGCTCACCAATGTTTATTCTAGCAACCTAGCAACTGTCGTTGTCTAAATTAACCTAAGATCATGAATTAAGCGGCCAGTTTAACTAAAGCAATAAGATCAACAAGGATGAAGACTATCGATTCTTTTTACCTATTTGTGTTTAATCCATTAGCTCATAAATTCCTTTGACAAACCTTAACCTAACTAAGAGATCTACTCAGACATAATTAAAGAAGAAGAAAACAAAGAGATTATAAAGTTCATCATAAAAACTTGAATAGATAACAAAAGCTGGAAATAAACTTATAAGAACTTAATTAAAGCATAAATATAAGAACTGAAAGTAAAACTTAATTAAAGCATAAATATAAGAACTGAAAGTAAAACTTAATTAAAGCATAAATAATTAAAGCTTAAAAGAAACTAATAAGAACTTGATAAAAGCATAAACATTAAAGCTAAAAACTGAAGAGGAGCAATGTTTAGAAGTTAGAGAAGAGAGGGAGAAGAAGATGGTGTGTTTTGAAACATCAAAAGTGAGTTCTATATATAGGCCAAGGTGTAGGGGAGTAGGTAGGACAGGGAACGATCGTTCTGATTGGAGAACGATAGTTCTCCGTGGTCGATCGAAAAACGTGGTGGTAGGTGAGATGGGGAACAATCGTTATGAGGGGAGAACGATCGTTCCATAGTGCTTTTGTCGGCAGGGTAGGTGAAGTGTGGAACGGGCACATGGGATAGAACGGTCGATCTCCTATTTTTGTCGGCAGGGTTGGTGAAGTGTGGAACGATCGTTCCGTGATAGAACGGTCGTTCCTTTGCTTGGCCAGAATGATCGTTCTTCTTCAGAACGGTCGTTCTCTTGTGTTTCGTCCTTTTCTCGTTTTTCCATCTTAACTTGACTCGAGTATGTCCGTAAACGCCAAACTCCTTCGGAACTCCATAGAGTCTGTAAAAAGACTCAAAACAAAAGAAAAGACTCGAAAAACTAACGAAAGATGCAAATCAAAACTCAAACCGAATACTAAAAACGAATCAAAATACGTTAAAAACATATAATATCAAATGTGTACCTTATAAAAGCTTAGAAAGCTTATTTAAGGTCCCAAAAATGTTCTATGAGGTTTCTAAACAAAACTATTTTCGCATAACATCTTATAAAGATAGAACGCGAAGCATGGGATACAAGTTTGTGTTCCAAAAGAGCACTTTAATGTGTACCTTATTAAAGCTTAGAAAGCATATTTGTGGTCCAAATAATGTCCTATGAGGTTTCTAAACAAAACTGTTTTCGCAAAACTTCTTATAAAGATAGAACGCGAAGCATGAGATACAAGTTTGTGTTCCAAAAAAGCCCTTTAATGTGTACCTTATAAAAACTTAGAAAGCATATTTGGGGTCCAAAAAATGTGCTATGAGGTTTCTAAACAAAACTATTTTCGCAAAACATCTTATAAAGATAGAACGCGAAGCATGGGATACAAGTTTGTGTTCTAAAAGAGCACTTTAATATGTACCTTATAAAAGCTTCGAAAGCATATTTGGGGTCCAAAAATGTCCTATGAGGTTTCTAAAAAAAACAATTTTCGGAAAACGTCTTATAAAGATAGAACGTGAAGTATGGGATACAAGTTTGTGTTCCAAAAGAGCACTTTAATGTGTACCTTATAAAAGCTTAGAAAGCATATTTGGGGTCAAAAAATGTCCTATGAGGTTTGTAAACAAAACTATTTGCGCAAAACATCTTATAAAGATAAAACGCAAAGCATGTGATACAAGTTTGTGTTCCAAAAGAGCACTTTAATGTGTACCTTATTAAAGCTTAGAAAGCATATTTGTGGTCCAAATAATGTCCTATGAGGTTTCTAAACAAAACTGTTTTCGCAAAACTTCTTATAAAGATAGAACGCGAAGCATGAGATACAAGTTTGTGTTCCAAAAAAGCCCTTTAATGTGTACCTTATAAAAACTTAGAAAGCATATTTGGGGTCCAAAAAATGTGCTATGAGGTTTCTAAACAAAACTATTTTCGCAAAACATCTTATAAAGATAGAACGCGAAGCATGGGATACAAGTTTGTGTTCTAAAAGAGCACTTTAATATGTACCTTATAAAAGCTTCGAAAGCATATTTGGGGTCCAAAAATGTCCTATGAGGTTTCTAAAAAAAACAATTTTCGGAAAACGTCTTATAAAGATAGAACGTGAAGTATGGGATACAAGTTTGTGTTCCAAAAGAGCACTTTAATGTGTACCTTATAAAAGCTTAGAAAGCATATTTGGGGTCAAAAAATGTCCTATGAGGTTTGTAAACAAAACTATTTGCGCAAAACATCTTATAAAGATAAAACGCAAAGCATGTGATACAAGTTTGTGTTCCAAAACCGCACGTTAATGTGAACCATATAAAAGCATAGAAAGCATATCTGGGGTCCAAAAAATGTCCACGTTTCTAAACAAAACCATTTTCGCAAAACTTCTTTTAAAGATAAAACGACAAGCATGAGATACAAGTTTTTGTGTCAAAAAAGCACTTTAATCTGTACCTTATTAAAGCTTAGAAGCATATTTGGGGTCCAAAAAATGTCCTATAAGGTTTCTAAACAAATCTATTTTCGCAAAACATTTTATAAAGATAGAACGCGAAGTATGGGATACAAGTTTATGTTCCAAAAGAGCACTTTAATGTGTACCTTATAAAAGCTTAGAAAGCATATTTGGGGTCCAAAAAATGTCCTATGAGGTTTCTTAACAAAACTATTTTCACAAAACGTCTTATAAAGATAGAACGCGAAGCATGAGATACAAGTTTGTGTTCCAAAAGAGCACTTTAATGTGTACCTTATAAAAGCTTAGAAAGCATATTTGGGATCCAAAAAATGTCATATGAGGATTGTAAACAAAACTATTTGTGCAAAATGTCTTATAAAGATAAAACACGAAGCATGTGATACAAGTTTGTATTTCCAAAAGAGCACTTTAATGTCAACCATATAAAAGGTTAGAAAACATATCAGGGGTCCAAAAAATATCTTACGAGGTTTCTAAACAAAAATATTTTCGCAAAAAGTCTTATATATATAAAACGAGAAGCATGAGATACAAGTTTATATTCCAATAGAGCACTTTAATGTGTACCTTATAAAAGCATAGAAAACATATTTGGGGTCCAAAAAATGTACTATGAAGTTTCTAAACAAAACCATTTTCCCAAAACTTTTTATAAAGATAAAACGCGAAGCATGAGATAGAAGTTTGTGTTCCAAAGGAGCACTTTAATGTGTACCTTATAAAAGCTTAGAAAAGATATTTGGGGTCCAAAAATGTGCTATGAGGTTTCTAAACAAAACAATTTTTGCAAAACGTCTTATAAAGATAGAACCTGAAGCATAGGATACAAGTTTGTGTTCTAAAAGAGCACTTTAATGTGTACCTTATAAAAGATAAGAAAGCATATTTGGGGTCCAAAAATATCCTATGAGGTTTCTAAACAAAACTATTTTCGCAAAACGTCTTATAAATATAAAACACGAAGCATGAGATACAAGTTTGTGTTCCAAAAGAGCACTTTAATGTGTACCTTATAAAAGCTTAGAAAGCATATTTGGGGTCCAAAAAAATGTCCTATGAGGTTTTTAAACAAAACTATTTTCGCAAAACGTCTTATAAAGATAGAACGCAAAGCATTTGATACAAGTCTGTGTTCCAAAAGAGCACTTTAATGTCAACCATTTAAAAGCTTAGAAAGCATATCTGGGGTCCAAAAAATATCCTACGAGGTTTCTAAACAAAACTATTTTCGCAAAAAGTCTTATATATATAAAACGCGAAGCATGGAATACAAGTTTGTGTTCCAAAAGAGCACTTTAATGTGTACCTTATAAAAGCTTAGAAAGCATATTTGGGGTCCAAAAAATATCCTACGAGGTGTCTAAACAAAAATATTTTAACAAAACGTCTTATAAATATAGAACGCGAAGCATGTGATACAAGTTTGTGTTCCAAAAGAGCACTTTAATGTCAACCATATAAAAGCTTAGAAAGCATATCTGGGGTCCAAAAAATATCCTACGAGGTTTCTAAACAAAACTATTTTCGCAAAAAGTCTTATATATATAAAACGCGAAGCATGGAATACAAGTTTGTGTTCCAAAAGAGCACTTTAATGTGTACCTTATAAAAGCTTAGAAAGCATATTTGGGGTCCAAAAAATATCCTACGAGGTGTCTAAACAAAAATATTTTAACAAAACGTCTTATAAATATAGAACGCGAAGCATGTGATACAAGTTTGTGTTCCAAAAGAGCACTTTAATGTCAACCATATAAAAGCTTAGAAAGCATATCTGGGGTCCAAAAAATATCCTACGAGTTTCTAAACAAAACTATTTTCGCAAAAAGTCTTATATATATATAAAACGCGAAGCATGGAATACAAGTTTGTGTTCCAAAAGAGCACTTTAATGTGTGACTTATAAAAGCTTAGAAAGCATATTTGGGGTCCAAAAAATATCCTACGAGGTCTCTAAACAAAACTATTTTCACAAAACGTCTTATAAAGATAGAACGCGAAGCATGGGATACAAGTTTGTGTTCAAAAAGAACACTTTAATGTGTACCTTATAAAAGCTTAGAAAGCATATTTGGGGTCCAAAAAATGTCATAAGAGGTTTGTAAACAAAAATATTTGTGCAAAATGTCTTATAAAGATAAAACGAGAAGCATGTGATACAAGTTTGTGTTCCAAAAGAGCACTTTAATGTCAACCATATAAAAGCATAGAAAGCATATCTGGGCTCCAAAAAATATCCTATGAGGTTTCTAAACAAAACTATTTTCATAAAACGTCTTATAAAGATAGAACGCAAAGCATGGGATATAAGTTTGTGTTCCAAAGAGCACTTTAATGTGTACCTTATAAAAGCTTATAAAGCATATTTGGGGTCCAAAAAATGTCCTATGAGGTTTCTAAACAAAACTATTTTCACAAAACGTCTTATGAAGATAGAACGCGAAGCATGGGATACAAGTTTGTGTTCCAAAAGAGCACTTTAATGTGTACCTTATAAAAGCTTAGAAAGCATATTTGGGGTACAAAAAATGTTATATGGGGATTGTAAACAAAACTATTTGTGCAAAATGTTTTATAAAGATAAAACGCGAAGCATTTGATACAAGTTTGTGTTCCAAACGAGCACTTTAATGTTAACCATATAAAAGCTTAGAAAGCATATCTGGGGTCCAAAAAATAACCTACGAGGTTTCTAAAAAAAAACTATTTTCGCAAAAAGTCTTATATATATATATATAAAACGCGAAGCATGGAATACAAGTTTGTGTTCCAAAAGAGCACTTTAATGTGTACCTTATAAAAGCTTAGAAAGCATATTTGTGGTCTAAAAAATATCCTACGAGGTCTCTAAACAAAAATATTTTAACAAAACGTCTTATAAAGATAGAACGCGAAGTATGGGATACAAGTTTGTGTTCAAAAAGAACACTTTAATATGTACCTTATAAAAGCTTAGAAAGCATATTCGGGGCCCAAAAAATGTCATATGAGGTTTGTAAACAAAACTATTTGTGCAAAACGTCTTATAAAGATAAAACGCTAAGCATGTGATACAAGTTTGTGTTTCAAAAGAGCACTTTAATGTCAATCATATAAAAGCTTAGAAAGCATATCTGGGGTCCAAAAAATATCCTACGAGGTTTCTAAACAAAACTATTTTCGCAAAACGTCTTATATATATAAAACGCGAAGCATGGGATAAAAGTTTGTGTACCAATAGAGCACTTTAATGTGTACCTTATAAAAGCTTAGAAAGCATATTTGGGGTCCAAAAAATATCCTACGAGGTTTCTAAACAAAATTATTTTCACAAAACGTCTTATAAAGATAGAACGCGAAGCATGGGATACAAGTTTGTGTTCCAAAAGAGCACTTTAATGTGTACCTTATAAAAGCTTAGAAAGCATATTTGGGGTCCAAAAAATGTCATATGGGGATTGTAAACAAAACTATTTGTGCAAAATGTCTTATAAAGATAAAACGCGAAGCATTTGATACAAGTTTGTGTTCCAAAAGAGCACTTTAATGTTAACCATATAAAAGCTTAGAAAGCATATCTGGGGTCCAAAAAATGTCCTACGAGGTTTCTAAACAAAACTATTTTCGCAAAAAGTCTTATATATATATAAAACGCGAAGCATGAAATACAAGTTTGTGTTCTAAAAGAGCACTTTAATGTGTACCTTATAAAAGCTTAGAAAGCATATTTGGGGTCCAAAAAATATCCTACGAGGTCTCTAAACAAAAATATTTTAACAAAATGTCTTATAAAGATAGAACACGAAGTATGGGATACAAGTTTGTGTTCAAAAAGAACACTTTAATGTGTACCTTATAAAAGCTTAGAAAGCATATTCGGGGTCCAAAAAATGTCATATGAGGTTTGTAAACAAAACTATTTGTGCAAAACGTCTTATAAAGATAAAACGCTAAGCATGTGATACAAGTTTGTGTTCCAAAAGAGCACTTTAATGTCAATCATATAAAAGCTTAGAAAGCATATATGGGGTCCAAAAAATATCCTACGAGGTTTCTAAACAAAACTATTTTCGCAAAACGTCTTATAAATATAAAACGCGAAGCATGGGATACAAGTTTGTGTTCTAAAAGGGCACTTTAATGTGTACCTTATAAAAGCTTAGAAAGCATATTTGGTGTCCAAAAATGTCCTATGAGGTTTTTAAACGAAACTATTTTCGCAAAACGTCTTATAAATATAAAACGCGAAGCATTGGATACAAGTTTGTGGTCCAAAAGAGTATTTTAATGTGTACCTTATAAAAGCTTAGAAAGCATATTTGGGGTCCAAAAAATGTCCTATGAGGTCTTTAAACAAAACTATTTTCGCAAAATGTCTTATAAAGATAGAACGCGAAGCATGGGATACAAGTTTGTGTTCCAAAAGAGCACTTTAATGTGTACCTTATAAAAGCTTAGAAAGCATATTTGGGGTCCAAAAAATGTCCTATGAGGTTTATAAACAAAACTATTTTTGCAAAACGTCTTATAAATATAAAACTCGAAGCATAGGATACAAGTTTGTGTTCCAAAAGAGCACTTTAATTTGTACCTTATAAAAGCTTAGAAAGCATATTTGGGGTCCAAAAAATATCCTATGAGGTTTCTAAACAAAACTATTTTCGCAAAACGTTTTATAAAGATAGCACGCGAAGCATGGGATATAAGTTTGTGTTCCAAAAAGCACTTTAATGTGTACCTTATAAAAGATTAGAAAGCATATTTGGGGTCCAAAAATGTCCTATGAGGTCTTTAAACAAAACTATTTTCGCAAAACGTCTTATAAAGATAGAACGCGAAGCATGAGATACAATTTTGTGTTCTAAAAGAGCACTTTAATGTGTACCTTATAAAAGCTTAGAAGACATATTTGGGGTCCAAAAATGTCCTATGAGGTTTCTAAACAAAACTATTTTCGCAAAACGTTTTATAAGTATAAAACGCGAAGCATGGGATACAAGTTTGTGTTCCAAAAGAGCACTTTAATGTGTACCTTATAAAAGCTTAGAAAGCATATTTGGGGTCCAAAAAATATCATATGATGTTTTTAAACAAAACTATTTTCGCAAAACTTCTTATAAAGATAGAACGCGAAGCATGGGATATAAGTTTGTGTTCCAAAAGAACATTTTAATGTGTTTGTACCTTATAAAAGCTTAGAAAGCATATTTGGGGTCCAATTAATGTCCTATGAGGTATCTAAACAAAACCATTTTCGCAAAACTTCTTATAAAGATAAAACGCGAAGCATGATATAAAACGCGAAACATGAGATAAAACGCGAAGCATGGGATACAAATTTGTATGTATAACACATTTGCTTTATATTTATAACACATTTGTGTAACACGTTTGTATATAAAGCAAATCAATGGGTATATACAAATGTGTTAACATTTGTATATATACAAATGTGTTAACATTTATAACACATTTGGTTTATAACATTTGCTTTATATTTATAACAAATGATTATATTTATATTTATAATATTATACATTTATAATAAATGTTTTAAACATTTATAATATTTATAACAAATTTGCTTTATATTTATATAACATTTGTGTAACATTTGTATATAACACAAATGTGTTAACATTTGTATATAACACAAATGTGTTAACATTTGTATATACCCATTTATTTGCTATATATACAAATGTGTTACACAAATGTGTTATAAATATAAAGCAAATATGTTATACATACACAAATGTGTTAACCAAACTTCTTCACACCCAAAAATCCCCCTCTCTCACTTTCTCTCTATACAAAGCCAAAACTTAACCAATATTCTTCACACCTAAAAATCCTCTTCAAATATTCAGATCTCACAGTTCAAAACATTCTTCGTTAGTTAGAAATCCTTGTAAAATGATTTCTTATGTGGCTAAGGCTAATTGTGTAGCCTCTATAACTCAAAAGTTTGGTATTCCAAACCATAACCGTGAAGAAACACAGGAAGAACAGAGTCAACCAATCCCAACAACCACGACGACGGAATCACCGCCGCCGGGATTTTCAACTTCCCTCAACATTGCCCTACCACACCCGAAGAATCTCGCAAACCCAGTGCCTGCTCCTCACGTGATGGACACTCTAAGCTGGACTGCTCTCACATATTGTCTCACGGCCGGTCTAGCGTTCACTGCAATCGTCGCACAGGCGGCAGTTCCCGACGACGTCTCCTTCCGAGTCCAGCTTATGTCTCTGCTCCTCACCGTAGCCCTTTGTCTCTTGATTGCAGCTAATGGTATATATGCCAGGACGCATCCAACCATGGCTTATTGGATGGATCGAATCGGCTCAGTTATGGTCTTGACTTCTTCAACTATCGCTGCTCTGCCTAGCTTCCCAGAGTATGTTTCTATTGCTTGTGCCGGACTCATGATCATTCTTTACGCACATCAATACTTCTCCTCTTAAATTTCCAAAAATATATGTGAATACTATAACAGTGTGTTCGTGAGCTTTTTTTTTCTTTTGCATTTTTTTTTAACACTGTGTCCTCCTGAGCTTTGCTTGTTACTTTTAATGAAATAAATCAGTCTTTATGTTTGATTTTCTCGTCAGCTCCCTACAAATCTGTGAGCTTTGAATGAGTTATGAATTTTTAATAGGAAGTGGATAAGATAAGCAAAAACAGGATTACGGATGATAAAATGTTTCAAATATCTAAGCAAAATGTTTTTTTTTTTTTTGGTGGTAAATATAATAGGGCATAAAATAGAAAACAAGTTGGTAGTAGCTACTATAAACTTTGTTATGGTCTAGCGTTAATCCAAACGGTTCAGGTGTAGGAGACTCGAATCCTTGTAGAAAGTTGGAAAAAAACTGGGGCTATTCCTTCAAAAAAAAAAAAAAAACTGGGGCTACGTAGTCTCCAAACCAAAATCCACCTTCTGATGCTTTCGATTTCTCCCGATTAACCAGGGACTCGCCTAAGTTGCCTTTTATAAACCTTTCCCCTGCAGGTTTGAAAAGTATTGGTTTATCATCTATGTAAGATAGTCAGATAATTCGATGATAATTGTACGAGACTTTTGGTAAGTGGTTTATGTGATAATTCCACGCTTATGTGACACTGGCTTAAGAGTATGTAAGATAATCAGATAATTCGATGGTTCAAAACTTCAGAACCCATATATGTCGGTTTAAATGGTTATGATTTAAACCTTATACTAAACCAACAAACTTCAATACAAACCACAAATCAACCCAAAACACACGTTTAATTACAATGGTTTTATTTAACTAAAAAACAAAAAAAAAAAAAAATGGAAGAAAAAAAAGAAGCTTTCTTCTTCCTCCGTTCTTAATTTCTCTGCATATTTCTTCCGTTATTTCACATTTTGGATCATCTTTATCTTGTCGTCGGGTTTCATCCTCATATCAAATTGCAAAGAACTTCTCTCTTCTTCTTCATCCAATTCTTCTGTCTCTTCTCCTTCTCGTCTCGGGCTGTTTCTTCTTCTTCTTCTTCTTCTTTTCCTGAGTTTTTTCAGTTCTGAATCTGAAGCTCCCAAACAGCTCTTCGTTATCGTTGATTCTCAATTCGTATTTCTGTTACTTCTTTTATGCTCGGGTTTAATCAAATTTGGATAATTGGGTTTCATCTCTTGATTTTCAAATCACAGTTATTTAATTTAACTCAACACAACTCTTCTTCTTCTTCTTCTTTAAACGCCAATGAAAAACATTTTCCCTTCATCTTTATCTCAATCCATGGCTGTGTTAATCTCTCTCTCTCTCTAAACCAAATTAATCTCGTCAAATTGAAATTAGTAAGGAATTTGATGCATACTTCTAACCCAGAAAAAATAGTGTATTTTCATCAACTAATTTTATTAGTTTGTTGCCTGAAAATCTAAGTTTATGCTTGAGCTTGGTTAATCGATGGTACGGAAAATGTTGATTTCTTCAACTATCGCTGCTCTGCCCAGTCTCCCAGATTTTTACTTCTTTTCATAAATTTCAAAAAATAAATGTGACATATAGCAGTTTGGTGTTTGTCATTTTTTTTCTTTCCCCTTTGTGTGTTCGTGAGCTTTTCTAAGTCTTCTTGTTACTTTACCGATAAAGAATGAAATGTATCATTCTGTGTTTAATTTTCTCCTCAACTCACTAAAAATTTGTGAGCTTTCAATGAGTTATGAATTATTACTAGGAAGTGGATAAAGATAAGCTAAAACAGGATTACGGATGATATACATTTCTCGTCTCAAATATATTGCTATTGGTACTATTAAAAATCCGTAATCCTGTTTTAGCTTCGGGTTACCAAGGAGTAGTGCTTAAGGTGGAGTTCTGCATTCGATCAAGAGTGCGCGCAACCAGTAAAAGAAGCAAGTTTATTCGTCAAAGTCCAGGTAATTGGAAATCTTGTCTAAGGTGGAGGTTTGAAGATTGTAGATAGGATTAGCTTAAGTGTTATAGAGAATCTAGGAGCGTTAGAAAATCTCGATTTAGTACATGCAAGTAGAAGTAACATGATGTTCTTTAATCTACTATATGAAAGTAGAATAATCTCTCATGCTTCTGCCACATCAGCTCATGATAATTGGAGACCTCAGCATCTCATGATTTTTTCTCTTCATTTTCTTCTTCTCCCATCCTCCACAGCAGGAGCGGAGGAAGTAAGAACATAGAGGGGTCAGTTGACCCCATCAAATTTTTAAGTTATATGCGTTTGTTAAAGTAAAAAATGTAATGGCCCATAATTTTTTTTTTTTGACCTATAGAAAACAATTACAAAACACTAAGCAAAGCTAAAATTTAATCATAGTATCTAATAGAATTACCATTTTATTTTAAGTTTGGATTTATATTAAATTTAAACCCAACTACAATAATAAAACAATCAATAACTTTTGTAAATTACTATTAAATCTTAGTTATTTTGTCACAAAATTTTAGTTATTTTATATTTTAGAAAACATAAAATCTGAAAATATCTTTTGTGGTTTCCTATTAAATATTAGTTAATCTGATTACATCTGAAAATCTTTTAAAATCTTATCCCACGAATATTTATATTGATAATTTACAAGAAGATGACATGTTTGTTGATTTGAAAAATTTCGGAGACCTACCCCGGAAGATGGTAGAAACCAGAAAACATCTTTATCACCTTTTGGTTTCTAGGCTTTTGAAGTTAACTTGATTTTAAGTGTTATTACTACAATTGTCAAGATAATATTTTTAAGTAATTGATTTTTTTTCTTTTGAAAATATATTTAAAAATATAATGAATGAAACTGTGATAAAAAAAAAAGATTTTAAGCTATGAATGATTGTAAAATACATTTGTAGTTTTTTTTTATAATTTATAAACTCTATTTTTAATATTTTTTTACCTCATTACAAAATATTTCAGACTCGGCCACTGCTCCACAGCATTATTAATCCTAAAATTTCCTCTCTTTCCCCTCCAATCTTGCCATTAAATCGTCGTATTCATCTAAGTTTGGCTCTAGCGTTGCTTTATGAGGATCGAAACAAAATATCTATGCCCAAAGAAAAGAAAATGGAAAATTAATTCGAAAGGTCTGAAAATGGAATGAATACGGTATGTTGATCTGATCTCTACTTCAATTTCAGCAAGACAAGAAAGCTTTGATCATTTCTTACGATAATACAGGCATCTTATTGGCCGAAATTAGTTAGAAAAGTCTTTAAACTCACTTAAGGATGACATGTGGTGCCATTTAATATAGGAAAGCTTTGTAACTTTATGTATGAATGTTTGTTTTTCGAATTTCAGGAGGAATCAATGCGTTTCTTGTTATTATCCTTTTACTCACAAATCTTATTATTTGGGATATCTGCATTTAATCACAAATTTAAGTTTCCAGGAACACTTAGCTTCTCTCATAATCACAAATCACAAATCATTCAATTTGTCCTTTTGTTAATTATGTTCATTCAAAGATATTGGAATCCAATTATTGCATAGAAACACATGACCAGGAGGTTCATATGCCTTGTCGAATGTCGATACGTCAACTAAAACAAAGAGTTGTTAAAGAAAATGTTTCCTAAAGGTGTTCCAGTTGATCCTAAAAGTGAGTCTGATTTAGACTATTTTTAGATGTTTTTATTTATTTATGCGATTCGGGTTCTCTGTTTTGTTCTCATTGCAACAAAGGAAAAAAACTAAATGAAAGATCAATTGTAAGGAACTTTGCCACATCGTCACAAAGTATAATGCTTTTTTAAAAAGGTTGCTTCTTATTGTATCTTAATCCAGTTCTTGTGCGTTGGTCAATATCAACTTCAACTTGGTTCTGCTTCTGTTTTTAATTTGGTCTTGCACCTTTCGTGATGGTAGAGAGAAAATTAACAAGGAAACCTTTGGATTTACTTTATGTTTTATACTAAGATGAATTTCTTAGACGTTTAATGTTATCCTGATCTCTTATTAACAATATACATATCAACGTAATAGATCTTTATAAGAACATGACGAATATTTATAGTGTTCTCTTATCACTATTTATAGTGTTCTCTTATGAAATACCTGCAAAATAGATCTTGTTACTATGTTGTTTTGAGACATGTTATATGTGATTAAACAGGTTCAAGTGTTGGATGGGTAAGAGTGTAGGCACATCCAGACTGAGAATTTATCTTCTTATTAGGCTTTTGCATCAGGAAAATCCAATGGTTAACCGATTAATGATCCCAAGAAACATTATAAGATTTATTAAAAATCAACAAGCAAACCGTTGGTTGAAAACCTTCTTTCAAAAAAGAAAAAAGTTGGAAAAACCTGGGCTACGTAGTCTCCAAACCAAAATCCACCTTCCGATGCTTTTGATTTCTCCCGATTAGATTCGAATCTTGGATATAAGCCCAGCGCCGGGGGTATAGAGGACCACCATAGTGAGTATGTGAAATGCTTTGCATTTTTTGAACAATTTACATGAATTACGTGTGTGTGACACATGTGTGTATGACTGGGAAAAAAATGTAACAGCTCTAGTAAGCAAAGAAAACGTATATCCCAAAAACTGAACCAACCAAGTTTTGATGTTCTTTTTTCTTCAATGCCTAACCAACTTAATTTTTTTTTTCCTGTAGTTAAGCAATTTTCCTAAAATTTATTTTCTCTTTTGTATTTTTTTTTCTAATGTAGGAGACTGCAGCCTTTTCCCCCTTTTCAAATTTTTTTGACAATACAATTACTTATATTTTTCATCCATATATATACCTTATATTTTTCGTCCATAATATATATATATATATATATATAAATCTTACATAAACATGTTACCTTAATATATTATATAGCTCACATTTTTAAATAAATATGTCATAAATATATCACAATAATATCAAATTGATAGGTAAAACTTTGAATGAGCATAATATAAGAATAAAACTAGAATTATAATTTATCATTTGTATTTTATTTGATTATAAATTAATTTTTATCAAATGAATAATCTACAGCATATAACAAAGAAATTTTTAAAACACTCATTAAGGGTAAATGACAGCAGTCTTGGTTTTCATGCTTTGGATTCTGCTCCTGTGTAGATTGTTTCGATTCTTAGGCTTTGAATGGCGAAAGCAGTTCAAGCGATGCAGATCATGCAGATCGAATGGGATTAGTGCAGATCATGCAGGACAAGAGCAGATCAAGCTGATTAAACAGTTCCAAACTCGGTTTTTGCGTTTTCGGGTATTCGTTCGGGTTCGGTTAGGATTTTTCGAGTTTTTGGATTTATAAATATATGACCCATTCATGTATTTTAGAATTTTGGTTCGGTTCGGTTTCATTTGGATCCAGTTTGGGCATCCTAAAATTTATAGAAATAAAATAAAATTGACTAAATTTAAATTCTATTCAATTAAATTTGACATATATAACTAAAAAGCCTATCTATTTATAAGTGATATTTTAAAAATATAATATTTTATATATTTTGAAATAATTAAATTTATATGAGTATATATATGAATGTCTATAAAAATAGTTGTTGGTTCATATAGTAAATCTTATAATGTAAACTAAACTAAAATTATAGCATTAATAATTTAATTGAATGTTCATATTTATAATACAAAATTATATCAATTTATAAGAATAATCTTGAAAAATAATATTTTAAATATGCTATTTATATTTCGAACAGTTTAAATAAATCTTCTAACATATTATATATATGTGTGTAAATAAATGTAAGCACAAACTATTATTTTTTTAAAATAATGATTGACAAGAATGAAAGAGGGCTTTGACAGGAACAAAATATTTGTGATTGTGTTTATAAAATGATGCATACAAAATAAAGAGTATAATAATTTATAAAAGAAAATTATATATGTTTTAAGAAAAAATTAAAAAATTATGTGGACAGTAACTAAAAAGAGGTGGACCACCTCAAATATGTGGTGGTAAGAAAATATATGTTGTTTTCCTGCTTTTTCAAGAAAATGCAAAAAAAATAGACTGTATGCAGTTCTCCCATTGATTAGACTAGAAAGATAAAAAAGGTGAATGACATTTCAACAACAGATGAACTGCAGATACATGTGAACTGCACTTCTCACATGCTACCATTCAAAGCCTTAGGAACGACAGCTTGGATACTTCGATCCCAAACTAGTACCGTTCTATTTTTTTTTCTTTTATATTTTGAGACTTGTCTCCCTTTTGCTTACCAATTTTTCTTTTTTAAACTACCACATTCATAATATACTTTTTCAAATGTACATCCACTTGATTTCCTTACAAAAAGACACTTATTCATTAAGAATAAAATAACTCTATTATCCTTAGAAAATTAATCTGAAAAACATATATCACTTAATGCATTCGTCAATTTTGAATCAAATTCACATTTCCTTATTTAAAAAAAATTTATAACCTTTATAACAAATTTATAAACTTTTATAAAATATTTATACATCTTTATAAAAGATTTATAAATCTGTATAAAAAGTTTATAAACCTTTATACATTTATAAACCATTAACTTGCGGAGTCTCAGATATATAGTGTTAATAAAAAAAGTTGTTAATAATGTTTACATCAGTTAATAATGTTTAATGTTTGTTAATAGTAAAACTCAAGGCTTAAAGCGGATCCTAGTTATGAAACAGAATAAAAGGCCAGTTTTAGAATTAAATAATTTCTTTTAAGAAAAAAAAAACCCGTAAATAACAAGAAATAAAATAAAATAATATATGTATGTATATAGATATCTGTTTCCCTTTCATTATCTCCTCGAGCCTCGAAGAAAGCAAACAAAAAATCTAAGAGCTTGTTCTAGGGTTTCGACTTTCGACGGCCGGTAAGGTTTTCGACCGCTCGTTAAAGGTAAAATCCAAACAGGGTTTGTCGTATATAGTTCTAGATCTCTTGATTCGATCTCTGTTTTGTCAAATTGGTCTTTCTCTGTTCTTGTTGGCCAAATCAAAATCAGTATCTATTTCATTTTCTTTCACTATTTTTGTACTTTGAATTCTTGTTGTTTCCCTATGTTATGCTTCCGTTTGATGTGAAGTTTGTAGCTTCTCTTGGTTTGGTTTTTCTTTTGATTGATGTCAGATCTGAGGTTTTGTCACCTGATGTAAAGCTGAATAAGAATGCATAAATTAGCTGCCTTTCCTTTTTAAAATGATGAGATGTTAATGGGTTTGAAATCTTGAAGTAGATTTGACCAAAATCTTGATGTGGTTGTTATGTTCGTGGTCTTTGAGTATTAGTTGAGCTACAACACACTTAGATTGATGTGTTCAAAACAAATGGATATGCATTTTCTTGCTTCTTTCTTTGAGTGTGTATAATTTGTTTATGTTGGTGAAATTGGTCCTCTGTTTTGTATTTTGGAAAACGCCTCTTAAGATCTGTTGTGTGCAGGAAACATGAGGCCTGTGTTCTGCGGAAACTTTGAGTATGATGCTCGTGAAGGTGATCTTGAGCGGCTTTTCAGAAAGTACGGGAAGGTGGAGAGAGTTGATATGAAAGCTGGTAAGTCCTTGGCTTTCTTTTTTCTTTTTCTTACAAATTCTTAGTTTTTTCTTTCTTTGTCGTTAACTTGAATGAACAAAGAAGTCTCGTAAACCACTACAAAAGCCGAAGCAAGCGAAATTATCTTTCATAGAATCCACTCACACGCTCGTTCCATGAGAATATCTGGTGTACCGTTGTCACCATCCTTCCGAAGTGTGTGTCCTCTGCATCCACACATACGCATAGAGACATTCGGTATCCCCATCCGGTCTTCAGTCATCCGTATCTGCCCTACCTGCTTGAAGCACACGACACAAAGTTCAAAAGAGAAAAGATCGAAGTAAATTATAGGTTAAAAAACGCCATACTCAACATTTTCTTTGGCGCAGGATTTGTTTTTCCGATCTTGGGATGCCCTTTCTCCCACCAAGGCCATTGATGGACCAAATGGAAAATTCATTTCCTGCCAAAAAGAGTCGTCCCTCATTCGCAATGGCACTACCTTCCCATATCCCATCGACTTAGTTGCATTTCATTCCCTCATGACCTTTGTACTCTTGGACACTCCGCTTTGGTAGAATCATACGAACCTCTCGTAGCAGAGGCCAGCAGATCAAATGGAGTGTGCACACACCACCCTGTTTCTGTTCACGATTCCCGTCTGATCCCAACGTTTTCAGTTGTTGTTCCCTTGACATATTAATACCATAATGCAAGGTCTGTAAACTGCTTCACTAGTTACTTATAGTTTGAAGAGTTTCTAGGCTCTAGGGAATGTTCGAGAATTTATTTGTCACAGTAGATGCTGCCCATGGAAGGAGGGCGGTCTTCGTGTCGGATGAGGTTCTTCAACTTGGTTTCTTTCATTTATTGTTCTTGTGTTCTGAATCTCTGCCTTCTGTTTCTTTCCACAGGGTTTGCTTTTGTCTATATGGAAAACGAAAGGGATGCTGAAGATGCCATCCGAGCGCTTGATCGCTATGAATATGGCCGTAAGGGACGCAGACTCCGTGTTGAATGGACTAAGGTAGGAACTTGACTATCACTTTCAGAGTTCACAGATTTAGTGATGGAACGCTAACTTTAATGGTTTGTATAGAATGAGCGTGGAGCTGCTGGGAGATCAAGTGGTTCAAGGAGATCATCGTCGGGTATGAGACCTTCCAAGACTCTGTTTGTGATCAACTTCGATGCAGAGGGCACTAGGACTCGTGACTTGGAGAGGCATTTTGAGCCGTATGGAAAAATCGTGAACGTTAGAATCAGAAGGAATTTTGCATTTATCCAATACGAGTCCCAAGAAGACGCCACCAGAGCATTGGATGCTACAAATTCGAGGTTTCTTCTTGTTCGTTTCACACTCTCCTTTGTTGTCCCAAATACTTCTCTTGCTTAAGTCCGTTTCTTTTTCTTTTTCTGCAGTAAGCTGATGGATAAGGTGATCTCAGTGGAGTATGCAATGAAGGATGATGATGCGAGAGGGAACGGATACAGTCCTGAAAGGCGTCGTGATAGGTCGCCTGACAGGAGAAGGCGGTCACCTAGTCCTTACAGAAGAGAAAGAGGAAGTCCTGACTATGGCCGAGGTGCTAGTCCGGTTGCACACAGAAGGGAGAGGACTAGTCCTGATTACGGCAGAGGAAGACGCAGCCCGAGTCCTTACAGGAGAGCAAGGGTTAGCCCGGACTATAAGAGGGATGATCGAAGGAGGGAGAGGGTGGCTAGCCCTGATTACAAGAGGGATGACCGTAGGAGGGAGAAGGTGGCTAGCCCAGAGAATGGAGCTGTGAGGGACCAAAGTCCAGGAAACGGACGTGGTGAAAGCAGGAGTCCTCCTCCATATGAAAAGAGGAGAGAGAGGTCGAGGTCAAGGTCGAAGTCAAGCCCTGAGAATGGTCAAGTTGAAAGCCCTGGACCGGTAATGGAAGAAGAAGCTGGAAGAGGATACGACTGTGCAGAGAGCCCGATACGCGAGAGGTACACACTTCTCAAACTATCTGTTGATTACATTTGAGTGGTGTCAGTAACATACTTAACACTTTTTTTGTGTGTTCTTTGAAACTGGAGCAGCCACTCTCGTTCGCCACCAGCAGAAGAATGATTGGGCTTGCTATGTGTTTGATCACAAACAAATGATGCCTCTCTCTCTTTCTCGAAGTAGCTGTTGTCTGAAGTCTTTGCTATATTATGTTTAGTTTTTAGTGTGTTCTTTTGGGTCTTTTGTTCGAGTGCTTTTATAAACTTCATCTTTATTTTGTTTGACTCATTCGAATTCGCTTATTGTAGTATTGGACCTATTGGTAAAAATCGCATTTCATTTCGGATTTCGATTTCTCACTTGATGATTGATTTTATAAGCGGGGTGGACATCGGGAGAAGTAACTAAGAACAAACTTCTGATGTGCCTTACTTTTTTATCCATCGACGTTGAGAACCACTGAATCTATAAATCTTCAGCCAGATCTTCAAAGATAGCACTAAAATAGGAGTAGGGTCTTCCTACCAAAAAAAAAAATAGGAGTAGGGTCTACGTTTGTTTATAAGGGTGGTGATATTTTTGAAAAATATACATTTTAAAGTATATTTCTCAAAATTTTCTATATATATGCGAAAATACAGATTTACCAAGCTATTTCTAAAATATTATATAGGAGAAATATCATTTTCAAATGGCAACACATACGAGAATTATATTGCTTTCTAATATGGCGTTTTTCTAGTATGTATTCGGAGTTACGCTAGTCACGGTAGCCTATTCAGATTTGGCGAGTTAATGAAAAATCAGCGATTAGTCAGAGAATATTTGAAGTCTAGTTTTTTATGCAATTTAATATATTTATAACATGTTTATTCATAAAATACAAATTTTAAATTTTAACACAATTACTTTGTATAAGATTTAAATAAAACATATAAGATCAAACTTGAAAGTTTTTCTATTACATATCTAATAGAAAAAATACAAAACAAATGTTAATTCACGAGATGAAGAAAAAGTAGAGAGGAATTTCCACAAATACCTTTTTGGGACATCTAATACCTATAAAATGGAAGTCAGTCCCATGTTCCTTTGCTCGACACGTGTCCCTGTACATTATCATTTTCTATTTTGATTAAAAAATTTGTGTCTCTGAGGTTATGAGGTTCTGACACGTGTCTCTCACATATTTCTGTTATTTATTTGTTTATTTTTGGTTTAAAATATATTTTAAAGTCACGGTTATGTTCAAAAAAAAATTCTTTACCCAAAAAAAAATAAAAAAAACCCTTCAGTTCCACGATCTCTCTCTCAACCTCCATGATTCTCAACTTCTTCCTCCACTTCATCGGGAAAACGGGCAATTAGTACCTGAACTCTTGGTAAAAGTGCGAATTAGTACCTGAACAATTTTGGTGTGCTAATCAGTACCCAAACTATCACATATCGGATTTTACATACCTGAACTATGTGTAAAAGTGTCAATTAGTACATGAACAATTTTGTTGTGCTAATTAGTACCCAAACTCTCACATATCGGATTTTAAATACCTGAACTATGTGTAGTTGGCCAAAACATGCATTGACCCGAATTTCATTAGTCAACATTGTAATAATTCATAAAAAACAAAAATCAAAATAAATTCATAAAAAACACATAAACAATTCGAAAAAATTCATAAAAATTCAGAAAATACATAAAAGTTCATAATAATTCATAAAAATAAAAAAATCAAATAAATTCATAAAAAATCAACAAATTCAAAAATATAAAATTCAAAAAAAAATTCAGAAAAATTCAAACAAATTCAGAAAATTCAAAAAAAAACTCAGAAAAATTCAGAAAATTCAAAAAACTCAGAAAATTCTAAAAAATAAAAAAAATATCCAAAAATTTGACAATAATCAAAAATTAGACAATAATCAAAAATTCAAACATATAGTATGTTCAAACATATAGTATGTCAATATGTTTGAATTTTTGATTATTGTCAATTTTGGATATTTTTTTATTTTTTAGAATTTTCTGAGTTTTCTGAATTTTCTGAATTTTTTTTGAATTTTCTGAATTTGTTTGAATTTTTCTGAATTTTTTGAATTTTTATATTTTTTGATTTTGTTGATTTTTATGAATTTATTTTATTTTATTTTTTTTATTTTTATGAATTATTATGAACTTTTATGCATTTTCTGAATTTTTATGAATTTTTTCGAATTGTTTATGTGTTTTTTATGAATTTATTTTGATTTTATTTTTTATTTTTTATGAATTATTACAATGTTGACTAATGAAATTTGGATCAATGCATGTTTTGGCCAACTACACATAGTTCAGGTATTTAAAATCCGATATGTGAGAGTTTGGGCACCAAAATTGTTCAGGTATTAATTGGCACTTTTACACATAGTTCAGGTATGTGAAATCTGATATGTGATAGTTTGAGTACTGATTAGCACACCAAAATTATTCAGGTACTAATTCGCACCTTTAACAAGAGTTGATGTACTAATTGGCAGTTTTTCCCCACTTCATCTCTACTCAACTGCACTCATCAACTTATAAATATACTAGTATTTAGCCCTTGCGTTGCAAGGGATTAGAATTTGTAAGTAATATTAATATTTGTAAAAATAATTAAAAATATAAATATTATGTAAATCAATATAAATCATAATTTAAAATTTGAAAATGCTTAAAAACAAAAAATTATTACCATTGACTTATACTGTTATAATTAGGATTCTTAATATTATTATTATCCGTATAAATAGTTAAAAAATTAAATATAGATTGAATTAATAAAAATTAATTTTGAAAATTGGTGAAATAAGGATTGCTCACCAATGACTTGTGCTTTAGTATAATAAGGATTGCTCACCAATGTACTTTTCTTTTCTTTTATTTTCTTTTGAATTCTCCTATATACTTTTATGACACAATAATAACATTTAGTAAAGTAACATCTCCTACTTACAGAGATAGCAAATTAGATTATTGATTTTGTACTGTGCACGGCTATAAGAAGTTTACTCAATATTTTAGAAGAGCGTGTTCGAAGAATATTTGAAATCTTAAGTCAATAACAAAGGACTCAAAATTCAAAATCTAACCAACTAAACATATAATATAAGAAGGTAGATAGTGGCTGATGTTCAAAAAAAAAAAAAAAAAAAAAAAAAAAGAAGGTAGATAGTGGCTATACACACATATACAGCGTCTAATTGTCAAATTTGTCAACACTTGCCTATACGCAACTGGCACATGATCTTTCCGTTTAAGTTTTTTTCCTTTTTTGAACGTTTTCTTTGGAAGAGTTAGAGACTTGATTCTATCAGACAACATAACAGCATCGACTGCGTCAAAGATTACAACTATCTACATTAGACGACGACGACTGTTGCTTGCTACATCTATGCAGACTTCCCTCGAAAAGCCCTTACTATATTGGCTCTGAAGGCTTCTCCTACTCCACGCCAGAACGAATACTTTGACCCGTAAAACCACAGATTCACTGCTTTTTTCCAACCTTCTCTCGGAAACTCGATTTCCCGAGCAATGCTGGACTGCTCCCATTCTTCTTCGCCATCGTCCAATAGCGGGAGCGCTTCAAAACCACCAGACTCCAGGTGCTTGATCCACCCGCGCATCAGATAGTTAACCACCTACTCGTTTTCATATCAAAAAGGGTTCATTATCCAGATCCCAAGCTTTTATTTTTTTCTGAGGAAAGTTTTCGAATTGCTCATTGTACCACATGGACTTCATCGTGTGGGCAGTGACCCGCTGGGCTGATCTCGTAGTATGGAGCGTTGGGCATTTCCCTCTTTATCTTCTTTCCCCATATCGGTCCCACCCATGGATCTTCTCTTCCATACATGAGACATATCTGAACGTTGTTTTTCTTACACCTAGCAAAGACCATCAAATAGCATTCCTCGATAAGCGATAAGACAAAACACACACAGGGAAAAACATATAAAACAGGAGGAGCCATATAATCTTATACCTGGACAAAGCTTCGAAGAAAGAAAGCCGTCCACCAGGAGCAAACATGATTGACGCAAACGACGCTGCAGCAGCCGGGTGTTGTGTGATCTCCACAATACGTGAGAATACTTTATCCACATTAGTATAATGGTCTTTGTAGACCTGTTTAAGTATCTCAGCTATGCTTTCAGGATCGCTTATCTTTTGCCACCTGCAAGTCCATGGGGGGGAGGTATCACAACATAAAAGATGTTAGACTGATTGAGCTAGAAAATGATACTTTGCAGGTGAGAATATGTGTAAATGAAGTATCAACTTACACCATTTCGTGAGTTTTTTCACTCTTGCCGGCAGAGGGAATGTTCCGGACCATGGAAAGAGACGTGCTAGCACCGGGGATCTTACTGGGTTAGGGAAGAAACCCCAGAAAGGTGTTGCATTAAGCAACGTAACACCTTTGACCAGATGAGGATGGGTGGAACATTCCTAGAGAGAAAGCATACTATGCACGATGTATTAATACAGTCAAAAACCCTTTAATTTTGAATCAATGATGTGCAAACCTGCGATTGTAGGAGTCGCCAAGGCTTCGACTTAAGGGTTAGCGTCGGTTTCAGGAGAGTTCTTCATCACAGGCACATCAGTAACAACAGGCTTCTCTGCATCCATAGCTTGCGGATCAGAGGATCCCACCTCTGGCTCTCCAGATTCCGATCCAGGATCCGGAGCCGGTCCTTGATTCTCGATCGGGACCTCGCTCGCTGACGAAGACCCCGCCGGTTCCGCCGCCGCCTATCAGATTCAAAAATCCGGAGGAGAAAAACCAAACAACAGCAGAAAAGGAAAACAAAAAAAACTCAGATTCAGAATCCGGAGGCGAGAACAAAGCAATAAAAAGGAAATCGGATTCGGAGAAAGCAACTACGCACAGGTTCAAGAGAAGCAGCGGAGGCATCGATCTTGACCTTAGATCGCTTGGTAGGCCGTGGCGATGTCGAGGCTTCAGGGGATGAAGAAGAACAGAAACGCTTCGAAGCGGAGGAGCTACGTCTTGTCTCAACCATATCTCACGATTTTCTCAACCTCTTTTTTTTTTCTTTCCTCCGCCTTGACTTCGCCTTGATCCAAGAAGAACCGCTTGGTTCTCGATAGAGAGAGAGAAGAGATTAGAGATGGGAGAAGGATAGAGGCGAAATAGAGACAAAAAAAAAGAATCATAATTAATAGGAGAAGAAGGAGGTTAACAGTAACAGACTGAGGACCATGATCGGCAAAAGAAGAACGTGCTGGTGGTTTCTTCAGAAAATTTGGGAAGAAGAAGAAGAGTGGTGTGGGCCACTACTCTTAAATCAAAATCAGTTATATATTTTTTTTCACTCGACACAATATTTTTTTTGGCAAAATTTTTTTTAAAAAAAAAACTAAAGCACAAGCCACGTGGCAGAATTTGATTCGTCAGGTGACTTGTGCTTTAGTATAATAAGGATGGTAACTGAAATGCCTCGGTTTCGGTTTACGAAAAAGTAAGTTCTTTGCTCTACGACCAGTTTTTTGCTTTCTTAAATTAGGGATTTGTTGGTTATGTTTTCACAATGGTTGACGCTAAACAAATTCGGTTCGTCATCGGAGTCATCGGTACGATCTCCTTCTCTCACAAACCGATCTGCTAAATCTCTGTTTTATTCTCACTTTCTGTGTTGATCAGCTAATTTACTCTCATTAATGGCGGAAATCTATATATCCATGCGTTATGCTTTCCCATGAGATTTGCATGCGTATACAAGTATAGTTTAATGGATTTTGCTCGAACCGATCGTATATTCATGTGTCATGGTGGATCCATCTCTCCGTATGTTGTTTGATTTGAAATTTTTGTGTTTGTTGAGCTCGATCGACTCCAATGGCGGATCTCTCTCTTTTAACACAATTTTTTTTTTTTTCGTGGATTGATTCAGGGAATGTGATCTCCTCCTGTCTCTTCTTCTCGCCAGCGTATAATCTCTTTTCCTCTTTTGCGGATTGATTTTAGGGAATGTTTAACTATGAGTATACATTATTTGATGAATATATATGTACGTTTGTTGATTATATAAACAGTCCAACGTTTTGGAGGATTATCAAGAAGAAATCGGTTGAGGAGTTTCAGCCGTATCCATACGTAGCGACAATGATGAACTGTATGCTTTGGGTTTTTATTTGCTCAATGGATCTTTCTGTCACTTAATTCCAATTGATTTTACAATCGTATCTACTGTCAAAATACAATTGATGGATCTTGGGTTTTTAAACCATAAACTCTTTAATTTCCTAAATCGGAATAGATTGAGGGATTTTTTCACATCTTAATCACTTATCATGATTTTACTCAAATTCTATGTTTGTCATCTAATTAGATGCTGCGTTTCATCTGCTACGGGAAAAGAGGCATTCTCTGTTTTTTTGGCACCGTCGAGAAAACTTCTTTATTGGAATCAAGTTGCAAACAAGCTTGGCAAAGAAAACTTCAAAGTAAGGATTTACTTACAAACCTCTCTTTTTTGTTTCTAATGTTTGAATCCTATATTAAATTTACATTTGCGTTTCAAATCCGGTGATTTTTCAATAGTTATATTTATCCATTACAAGCACTAACTTAGATTCTTGAAGTTCGGTTATTCTAAGGAACAGTCATAGCTCTTTGTTTTCTTCAAGGTTGAATTTGAATCAAATTATTTGATAGATATACTTTTAAGTTCCATAATTATGTTTCAGCTATTTTTTCTAATCGTAATTTTTTTTGCATTAAAGGACAAAGAAAATTACATTTAAGAAACATGTATATGCTTTATTGATTAGTCTAAACAATAAAATATAAGTTTCTTAAGGATTTACCTTAGAAGATGACACAGGATTGGAAATTACAGTACAAGTTGATGTTCATTCTGTTTAGGCTATTTCTCTTTTGAAAGCTCCTCCATTGCCGGGCACTCCTTTCTACCTTTTCATTGGTGTTCTGTCTACAACTAATCATTTTTTTCAGTGTGTATGGCAGTGAGTAAGACATGGATGCAGCATCCTTCTTTTGTTTTGAAGTTACAACATCTTTCTTTCCAAAAATTTTATGTTACAGTTATGCTAATTTTTTTATGTTCTTTTGAATATATTATTTTTGTTTCAAAAATCCTCTCACACACACTCATTATTACAAGTTTGATCAGGGTCATGTGATACAATATGTTGTAATCGGGTTAAAGTTGTCAAGCGTGCAATCAAGTTAATGAAAGCCAACGTTGATCATAGGAAAACACTAGAGAACCTTCTCTCCAATTCCAAGCAAAGATAACTGCAGCAGATTGCAAGACAAATATGCTAACGAAGCATATTCTTTTGAAAATAACTAAACTTTAAACTAAGCAAAAACCTTAACATTGAAATTTATCACTTTGAATGGAATTATGAATGCAAAAATTTTGTGTATAGAGCTAAAGTACAATCAAACGGTAAGACCATCATCTTCTTCCACCTTAGCTTACAATAGATTAGAGAGCTAAAATGGAGAAATCATCTTTCTCTAGATTTTTTTATTTTATCTACTTATAAATTTAAATTTTTTAATCTTTATCCAATCATATTTATAATATTTTTGTTGGAATAGCCATGCCCGGGGCATAATACTAGTTTGTGATAAAATAGGAGTGGAGCCTATACCATTTTTGTCTGTAGGGGTGATGGTATTTTTGGTATTCTCAAAAAATTTCAAAAGTAGATTGTTGGATTAAATAAAAAGACTAAGTTGAGTTCAGTTTAGCTTAAATGAAATCAAGTTGGGTTGTTGGTTTGTTTGTGGGCTTCATTGTAGAAAATGAGTTGGGTCAACTCGGAAATTACACGGTCAACGCAGCATTTAAGCCCTGACACAAAGAGCAGTCGATTTGGTCATTCTCGGCTTTTCACCACGGCCATGTTTTTCTCCGCGCCTAAACGGCCAATTAATCGGTTAGGCGATCACGTTTTTGAACAGAGCTTCTAATGATAATACTTATACATCATTAACGAACTTTTAAAAAAATATTACCCTTATTGTTTTGTATTTAACGAATGACCGAAGTGTAATTGTATATTCAAATGGAAAACTTTCAACCGTATATTAAAATATGCTTTATCATGTAAGATTGAAAGTTTTTTTTATTACTGGACCATCCCCGGCCCATTGGCCCCTTAACCGAACTGGGGACAGACTCCGATGCTTGGGACTTGGGACTAGTTGGGAGCTACATAGAGCATTATAGCTGCTGGAATCATAAGTTTTTAAATTTAGCCATCCCCCATATTGATATTCAATAATAGGTCTTCGCGGTGTCAAACGTAACTTTTGCGTTTGTGTTTAACTCTCAAATCTTATTTGACATTTTTAATATAAAATATTGTCAGTGTTTGATACAATATTCTTACAAAATGCTAATGCAAAACTTTTTTTCTTTTCTTTTGAACTTTTAACTCCTTGTGTTAATATTTCTTTGTTCAAGACGCTAAAGGTTACGGGTTTTCTTGAAGGCTAAATATACACATGCACGTAAATTCAAACGCAAGAATATCATACAAACAATTGAAACCATGGTAAGTAACATTGGATTTATGGGAATCGTCGGTGGTTAAATAAGTACCCAAACCTATACGCAGAACACCAAATAGTAATATGGTGGTACTTATTTCTTATATTGTCTACTATGTAATATATGTGATGGGTGACTAAAATGAGGATGAAAAAAGAGGGAATATAAAGTTAGGCAGAAACATTACTACATGTGAGAAGTGTTATAAAGAGTGAGTGGAAGAGTGGTTACTTATTAGGCTCAAATTACTAGAAAAAGTAAAGAAAAAGAGTGTGTCTCAAATGTTGAGACATGAGAGTCTTGAAACGTAACTCCCACACATTATTATCGGCCACTTGCAAGCAAATTCAAGCAGTGAACGCAATTAATCTACTGTTCTATCTCAAAAGGATCTTGTGATAGGTACATCACCCCTTAACTTGTTCTCACCAACTCCGTTTCCATGCTCATGAAGCATGAAGAGTTAATGTCCCCAAATCGTCCAAAAAATTTAAGAAATTTCAACAAAGAAGAAAACTAGCTTTGGAAGTTGTTGAGTTTGTAGATTTTTTTAATCCAAAATTGATTAACTAAGATAGACATTTTATACATTATTTTGGATTACATTTTAATATGATATCAAAATTTGGTTTATCTAGAATGGCAAAATAAAGTTTTTTAAAATTTTTACCAATTCTAAAATAATAATCGATTTGAGATTAACCGACAAAAATGATCATACCAATCTTAGTAGATGATATACTAGATTTTATAAATGATTTCATAAATGATCAAATCAAAAGGGACTTGCGAGAATTTTGCCCAGATGGGAGCAAATTGAAACGACGGTGGGTTCAAACTGAAAGAAGCTTTCCATTCAGTAACAAAAAACGGTGAATCTCCAACTCTCCATAATTAATGTTGAAGAATACGAGATCTCAGCGAAGCGGAGGGATATGGAACAAGAACGCATTTCTCGACAAATTATGAATTGTAACCCGTTTATCCTTTCCCCAAAGGTAATTTAAAACACCCCAGATCTTTCCATATGAGGAAGCATTTCCATAAAAAATCCCAACAATGTAGTCGGCGTGAACACGCGCACCCCTTTCAAACACTGCATTCGGGACTTTCACTCTCGGCTTACCTGAATCTGACAAGGTTACCAGGATAGTAGATTTCCATAATGGTTTATCACTATCTAATACATCTGTTCTCCAAAAAAGCTTTGCATGTGGCTCGTAACAAGTCTACGGCTTTAAAGAATGTTGGAGCCAAAAGGGGTGCAGATCTTGTCTCTTTTTGGTCCAACTTTTAGTCTTTAGTTTGCTAAATCATTTATCCTCTTATCACAAGCGTCGTCTGTTCTGGCTTGCATGCCTCCCCCTGTTCTTCTTAATCAGCAGCCCTGTGTTTCTGAGTTTATAGTGATGTAAAACGAATTATTTGTCCTTATTTTAATATGAAAGCCTTTACAAAAAAAAAAAACAAAAAAAAGATTCAGTTTGAGGTTTACCTCATAAAAGTGAATATCATGAGGGGATATATTAGCTTCATACATTACAAATTAGAAGAAAAAAATGTTAAATAGTACTACATGAGTCGATATATTTATTTTCTATTGATCTTTAGTCGAAAACCCTGAAAGTCTAAGATTAAAAAAACATAAATAAAAAATAAGGGAGACTGTATGTTTCCCTGCTCCAAGTTGAATACAGAATAATCCCACTTTACCGACTACTTGGATTGCAATGCATTGAGCATAAGAAAGTATAATAAACTATTCAATTTAATATGAGAAATGTGATGTTAGGGAAATGTGAACCATTGGATGTGAAAGCCGTCAATTTGATAATCTGGCTTCAACTCCTATCTTTGTTGCCTTTAATCCAACAAGGCTTCCAACTTTTGACTTTCACAACTCCACAACTCCTTTTGTTTTTCGGCTACAAAGAAGAACTTTTCCTTTGTCTCTTCTTTTATACATAAAATATATATAATTAGGGATTTAGGAACTAATAAGTATTATATCGTGATGATTATCTTAGGGAAAGGGAGGGAAAGAGTATCTAGCTATAGACTGCAACTAATAACATTTCATTAAAAAATTGTCTGAGCTGGAAAGATGGAAAAAGGGGAACGAGAAGTTCGTTACGATTTTATCCCCAAGAATCCGATGAACTTAGTTGACACTCATTGACACGTCAAGGTTGTACTAATATATCATTTTCAATCTTTCATGTTTTAGTACTAGTAAACACTGAAATGTCATCCGACTATAATATCAAAATGTCGATGATTTTTTTTAGCCCAAATGACAAAATGTTCCATGGAGATCTGGAGGTTTTTAACGGGTTCTACATTATCGCTCACACAGTTCTCTTTTTCCATAACTTAGTTTAATTTGTCGAGAAAAGAAATTGAGTTTTATCTAAACCAAAACAATGGTGATAAATGGTATATTAATTTTCATGATTAAAAAAAATATAATTATGTTAATTTTTAATTTTAATAAAAATGTTACGCTATATAGGAGTATGAGGGTGTTCAAAAATTAGAGAAAGAATACTATTAATCAATTAAAACTATTTTTTAATAATTTTATAATAGTTCAGTAATTTTTTTATCTACTCAATATGTTTCCTGTTGGTTATTCCAGTTTTCATTTCATATACAAATCAAACCTAAAA
Organism: Isatis tinctoria; assembly: GCA_010577795.1. Classification (NCBI taxonomy): domain Eukaryota; kingdom Viridiplantae; phylum Streptophyta; class Magnoliopsida; order Brassicales; family Brassicaceae; genus Isatis; species Isatis tinctoria. The sequence goes on along the minus strand of CM021249.1, from coordinate 16,248,891 downwards.
AAAATTGGGCTTTGTTTGATATTCTTTTTTCTCATTAGGACCAAACAAAAAACAGATGTAGAACTAAATTTTAAAAACTAACCAGATGAAAATAAAAAACGAAGCTTATACTTAATTTATTTCATTGATAGAAACAACATTTTTCTCCATAAGTAATTTCATTTTGTTACAAAATTCTCCGTAAATAATTTAGATTAATATATTTGGAGGGTTTTTTTTCACGTTCTACTTGTATCATCATTTCAGTTACTTTTATTTTGATTTTTCATTTGATCCATTGGTTAAATGTATCTTGATCATTTAGACGACCAAAAATAAAGACGTACGTTGATCAGAACAACACGTGTGATTCTTATATTCTTTGGTACAGAACTTTCGGAGGAAGATCTAACCGAAAGGCGTTTTACGATGTTCGAAAAACATCATAACTAGCCAAATAGGCTAAAAGCAAAAAAAAGTATAGTTGTATTAATTATTTTGGTCAGCATACGGACAATGTATTCCGTAATACCTACAGAAAAAAGACAAAATAAATAGGACAAAAAGGTACAGCAGAAAAACTTGCACCACGAGTGGCCCATCGTCGACAAGATAACTATGACCACCACCATCCTTTCATCCAAAAGCAAACTAAGATGCTTATATACACTCTCTCTTTTAAATTAGAGAAATTGGCTGTTGAAATGGATAATAACCTTTTAATATATCCAAAACTAAAGTAAGAAAAACAACTACTATATTTTGCAATTTTTTTAAAAAAAATTTATTCCTGTTAAAATATTACAATGTTTTGCTAATTATAACCAGGGCCGATCCTATCCTAAGGATAGCTAAGTGAAATATTGATCTCTAATCTCCAAAATTTTAAGATATAATATATATGATTATTAGTTTCCAAATTGTTAAAAATAATTATTAAATTTTTTGTTCATATCAAAGAGACAAATTGGCGAAGACAGCAAGGAGAGTCATCCTTCAAAATTGGTGCATATCGATTCAGTTTTTCTACATTGACTCACAACGATTGTGTAGTTTCTTTGGTTTTTCATATTGTTATAAAAATATTTTTTTTGGTTAAATTGTTTATAATCCCCAAAATCTTAGGACCGATCTATTAACAAACTGATATTCAAAGATTTTACTACTATATTGTCATTTAACTCGATTTTACGTTTGCAAATATGTACATTTTAGAAATCTTTATGCTCTATCATCTATAGCATTTCAAATCTAATTAGAAAAATAATGTATCGGACAAAAAAGGGGACTAACAACGTAAAAATTGGAAAAGCATAGACTAGGAGAAACTAGCTTGATCAGGGCTGCACTGAACCTTGCCTAAATCTGAATCCCACAACCACTTTCTGTTATGTAGTAGCTTGGATGTAACTTTCTTTTTATCAACTTGGAGAAAATAAATGGAGATTATTTAAGTTTTTAGACGAATTTAACTATCTTATTAAACTGAATTTTTCATTACTGGTTAAAGTGAAAATTTAAGAGACACATATATAGTATTCTGAAAAATTGACATGTTTATAATTTATACAATGATATAAAAATGAAAATATGAAAAGGTTAAATTCGGAAAAATAGCAAAAAACTCTGAAATCTTTGAAAGTGGCCAAAAAATTCTCGGATTTGATTGTGCGCCAAACAATACCCAAAGTTTATTTGATTTTTATCAAAACTTCTCAACTTGTCGTTGACCTGGAAAAAAAACCCTGTTAAACACATAAACAGAATCAAGTTAAGTAAGCCGTTAAAATGAAATGGTGTTGTGTCAGAAATAATGAGTTTTTTTTTTTTAAATCATCCTCACCATGGTTGTTGGAAGTTGTTGATATGGTATAATGCCACTAGGAGAGTGGCGTATTAATCGTTAAATGATACAACGTAAATATACTTAAAACAATAAAATTTGGTTCATTTAAAAGTATCAAATCTCTGCAATTCTCGAATCCAAATTACGTAATCTAGTTTAAGAAAACTACCCAAATCGATTTTTACTCCTACGAAGCTCAATTCTCAGAGATGAGTTCAAAATCAGAGGAATCTTGTGTGAACATTTTTGGAATAAGAGGGTTTCCAGCGAAGTGCGTGTGCCGTTTGGAGACGAAGAAGAATCTAGACAGACCATTCTTAAGGTGTCTGATAGAATTGAAATTAGGGTTACACGATTTGGATTTTTATTTCTGAGATTAAAATTTCTGAAATTAGGGTTACGGGATTTGGATTTGAGAATTGCAGAAATTTGAAAGTTTTAAATGAAACGAACTTTATCGTTTTAAGTATAATTAAGTTGTATCATTTAACAATTAATACGTCACTCTCCTAGTGGCATTATACCCCATCAGCTACTTCCAATAGCCCGGGGTCGAACCATGGTAAGGATGAATTTTTCTAAAAGCTTGCTATTTATGAAACGACACTCTTTCATTTAACGGCTTACTGAACATCTTAACTTGATTCCGTTATGTGTTTAACAGGGTTTTTTTTTCTTTCTGGTCAACGAAAAACTGAAGATTTTTGGTAAAATTCAAATAAACTTTAGATATTGTTTGAAGCACAATTAAGTCCGAATATTTTTGGACACTTTCAAAGAATTCGGGGTTTTTAGCCATTTTCCCGCTTAAGTTCTAATAGCAGACAATAAAGTCGCACTAATTTTTCATCTTTTAGGTGTTCCAATAATTTGGATACAAGCTATACGACGTCAAATGATGATTTGTTCGACTAAAAATGACGAGACGTGTAAGAATTTAGGAAAATTAGTAAACCACCAAAGATGTCAATACAATTTACTTGTAATCCAATATAAACACGAGATGCCGGTGTAAAATTCCTTCGTCAAATCGAAGCTTATATCCGTAGTTCATTTATTTTGCTCAAATAGGGACAAAATCTTTTTTGCAAAACATCACAATTAGAAAGAGAATTCAAATAGGAAAAGGGCAAGGCTGTTGTAATGGATAAAAACACGATAGAAATTTTGATTTAAAATATTTTAAATTTACCAAGTATTAGTAACTTTCATCCAATTTTTTTTAAAAGAAGTAATATACACATAACTTTTTATTACTAACAATTTTTATATTGTATTAAGGCTCTAATTGGTGAATTTAAAAGATGTAATAAAATAAAGAGAAGCAAAATAACATGAATAAAGAAGAATATTTGTTAATTATTATTCTTTCCCAATTTTGATTAAAAATATATTTGTGTTTTATGATTTTCTTCAAAAAAGAGAATAACAAATATTATTTATAAATGGTGTAACTTCTTAAAAATGAAGAAGAATTCAATGTTATATATTATTCATTTGGTCACCATTTAGGTTCTATAGTAATATAACTTTTGATATTTTTGATAATGTAATGTGTTAGGAACTAAGTATTGCTAAATATCTTGCAAATGCATTGGTTTTTAACCGTTGTGCCCGTCATATGAATCACTTAATAAATTTTAAAATTGTAACTATTCATTTTCCGAACCTGCAAACTCAGCACTCGAATCCGCTAAACCAATCAAACCATTAAAATGGTGTAAAACGTTATTAAAAAGGGTTATAAAGCATACAGCTGCCATAGCCCGCGTAATTGTAGAGTTTGAATACACCACATTTGCAACGACCAATCTCTGGGATGTTATCACTATCGTACAAAAATTACATTAATCATCTATTGATCTTTTTCCAATGAATTAAAAAAAAGTTTATCAATTAATCCGAAAGAAAGTCATATTAAAGAGAGCACAATCTTTTATCAATCCTAAAGGCTCATTCCTCCCTAATTATCATCAACCTTCCCAACCTCCACATCCTCCAAGTCGCCGCCGTTGTTACCGCCATCAACCGCCGTGAGCTCCTTAGCCCTTGCCGCCTCCAGTTCCCAGTTAGTTCTACACGTCGCCACCATCATACCAGCCACACACGACATCTGCGCCGCGAGCATCCCGAGCCAAAGTCCCTTGAATCCGAACCCAAACCAAAACGCCAGAACTATTCCCACAGGCATCCCAACCACATAAAACGCCGCCAAGTTAATGTTAACTCCGATCTTGGGCCTCGCCGACCCTCGGAGAACGCCACATCCCGTCGTCTGAGGACAGTTTCCTAGCTCGCAGAGGCCAACTATTGGCAGAACCATCAAAGTCAGCGTAATGATCTCCTTATCATCCGTGAAAAACGTGGCCCATACGTTTCTGACTGAGATGGTGAACGCGAGAGCCGTGAAGCCAAGGGCGATGCTGAGACCGAGTCCGACAATGGCGGCTCTTCTCGCTCTCTGTGGCTGGTTCGAACCCAGCTCGTTTCCGACACGAGTCGAGACTCCAAAGCTCAATGAGTTAGGGAAAATGTAAACAAGAGAAGTGATTTGGATGAGAATCCCCATTGAAGCAACGGTAGCTTTAGGGTTTACAAGTAACCCACAAAGCACAATGATGATCTCATAGCACCACCACTCGAGACAAACCGACACACAACTCGGTATGGCCAGGCCGAGCAGTTTCTTCCATTCTCTCACACTATCTTCATACGACTCCTCTGAAACCTCCTCTTCCTCCTCTTCGCTACTTAGCTTTTCTTCGAAGAAAGCCATGTAGATGAAGAGAAAGGCGACAAGGTTGAAATTTGAGACGACACCACTCAAGGCGATACCTTTAAGCCCGAAACCGAGATACGACACGAGGAGGAACGTGATCGGGAAGTGGAGAAAGCTCGCGATCGCTGTGCAGATTGATAAAGGCAGAGTCTTTGATTGCGTCCTGAGATAAGCTCTTAATGGGTGTAAGAAAGACTGAACGATGAGATCTGGAACAGAGTAAAGCAGAAAGGTGTGAGCTTTGGACGCGAGATCCTTGTCCTGTTTCAACATTTCAAGAATCCTCTCGATGTTGATCCAAAGAAGAGAAACAGGGAGAGATGTGACGAGGAGGAGGATGACCCCTCGCCGGATTGTTGCCCTGACGAGATTATAACGTTTTGCGCCGATGGCTTGTGAGCAGATTGATTCGACTCCCATGGTCAAACCGGAGAATAGAGAGTAAGCGGTGATGTTGGCGAATGCGAGGGCGAGGGAGCCGCCGGCGAGAGTGGGGCGGCCGAGACCGCCGAGGTAAAACAGAGAGACGAAGGAGCGGAAGTAGAGGAGAACACCTGTGAAGACCAATGGGAAAGAGATTCTGGCGATTGAGATTGCTTCATTTGCGAAGAGGGTAAGAGGAGCAGAGTAATTTACAAGTAAATGGAGTTTCTCTTGACGAGGGATTTTTTGGAGTAAGGGTATTGTAACTTCGTCTCTGACACGATTTGATTGATACATTCTCTTTTTTTCTTTCCTTTTTGTCAATATCTGAGACAGAGAAGAAGATACAGAGAGAGAAACTAAGAGAGGAGGAGTTTTGGGTGTGAAGAAGATTGGTTAAGCATTGGCTTTTATATAGAGAAAATAGTTAGTGGGTTCTAAGACCAACTCTATCAATGGGTTCTCAGATATATCTGAGAATTAAAGAAAATGAAAATTAATTGTAAACAAGGAAAGAAAAAAAAAAAAGTTCTCATTTAAAATATTTGTAGATATCCTTTCAGAAATCCAAATAACAGTTGTTTTGCATCTATTGGTCTGAATATCTAAAAAACATTAAAAATAATTACGTAATCAAATATTATTATTTTCATTATTGAGAAACTCTATTAGTTTCTGACGAGTTGCCCTAAATTTCTGACATTATTTTTCTTTCAGTTTTGGTCATATGTTTTTCTTATTTTTAGTCAACAACTCATACATGTATTCTACTTAAATTTTCAGTATGTAGAAATATATATATGTACATACATGTGATTAACTAGAATTGAATCCATACACATGTTTAAAACTCGGATTGAATCTATACAATGACATATGTACAACATTCATATGCATAGTAGATTTTCAGCTCTAAATGGTAAACTTTTTAGAGTTAAGATTCAATTTTTTATTTTTTGGTTTTTTTCATGTTCAGTTGAATTCATACAATGTATCTGTTTGAACCTGTATACACGTGTAGTTATCTATATTAAAATTCAAACATATATTCCGTTTAAATCTATACACGTGTAATTAACTTGATTTAACAGTTTCAAAAAAAAAAACTAGATTTAAGCTAGGTCTGGGCATTTTTAACTGAAATCCGAACCCAAACTCGAATCCGATTCAAAATATCTGAATCCGATCCGAACCGAATTTAAAAAAATTACCAAATGGGACTTAGAACTAGGTATTTTGGGTTATGGGTAATATCCGAGCCGAACCGAAACCCGAACAAGTATCCCGAAAAATCTGACATTAACCATTTTAACGTAGTTTTGTATAATTTGATTACTGTCAAATATTTTAAAATTTTAGTTTTATGACTTATTTTTATTGTTATGTTAAAGATGGATGAGTTCAGACATATTTTTACAATGCTTAAGAAGATTTTATTAGTTCAATTGTTTAGTTTTATGTGTTTTTAGTTAAAACATGTTATTTTTAAAATGGGTATCCGTACCCGAAGAGGTATTATCCGAATCCGAATTGAGTTTGGATATAAAATGGGACTTGTATGGTATTAAAAAAATAGATCCGAACCCGAAAAATTACTAACCATATCCGACCCGAAAATTTCTAAAATCCGAATGGTTCTATAAGGCTAAATCCGAAAACCCGAAAATCCGAAAAACCCTATCCGAACCCGAGCGGATACCCGAACGCCCATGGCTAATTTAAGCTCATACACACGATTTTTACGCGGTTTGAATCTACATAATGACACGTTGTAACTTTCGTATAAATAGTAAATTCTTAATTATAGATGAAATTTTTTTAAGGATATACTTTTATTTCTTTGTTTCTCTGTTATTCCTATCCAATTTAAGTTCATACAATGTATTATATTTGAATCTGTATACACGTGTATTTATCTAAATATATATTCTGTTTAAATCTGTACATACGTGTAGTTTACTATATTTGAATTCATGTCATTCCGACTCTTCTAGAGATACCTTAGTAACTATGAATAAAAGTTATTTGGATCATATAAAATTAAAAAATTCAAATTTCAAAAAAGCTGATGACATTGGAAAAAAAAAAAATCCGGATTAGATGGAATCTAAGAGATAACTCAAGTTTGCACCGCTGAAAGACATTAAAAAATATATTTATCAATTCTTGCTTTGCCCCACGCCGTATATACTGTAAATTACAGTATATCCTTTGTACCCGTAAATTATTAGTAGCTGAAACATGAAATAATTTGCTAAATAAAATGCTTTATTTTTTGTAGACATTTTGTTTTTTCATGAAGAAGGCCAAAAATTGTTTGACATCTGATCTAAATAAGTTGTGAAATGAAGTCTGATCATGGAAATTTATCTCCAGACACAACTATATGTTTTTTTTTTTAAGTTTGACCACGATAAAACTTTTAGTTGTATTAACATAAAATATCGTATATTTATTGACTAGAAGAACTAGTTATCACTTATCACACAGTGTAGACAATATCATTGTTGTTAGGATCTTGGTGACAGTCAACATTGATTATAGTGGAGAACCGAAATTGGTTTAATGCTATTGTCAAATAAGAGATAACCAGATGGTTATTGGATTCATGTTTGATTCAGGTGTATCAGGACTGGTTAGTTTAGTGAGCTGGTCGAGTAGAGTTTGGTTATATAGATAAGGTCGTTGAGCGATTAGTTAGATTGAGCTGAGAGATTCATCTTGTTATTAGATTCAGAGAGTTTCTGGGTTTTGGTGAGAGTTGAGATCTTGTTCATCTTGTAAACGTTCTTCTTTTTTAATTAGTGAAGTGTTGCTTGTGCCGTCAAGCCCCAGACGTACAGATTCACTCAGAATCTGGAACTAGGTTAACAAATCGAGTGTCCTTTCTTTTCTGTTCAATTCTTTTCGTCATTGGGTGAGTATCGTGAAATCGAGAGCAAACAAGATTCAATCATAAAGTGGTATCAGAGCCAGGTTGCGATGGGCGACTCAATGGCGAAGGTGAAGATCGCGTGCTTCGATGGAAAAGGCGATTTCTCGATGTGGAAGAAGAGAATGTTAGCTCATCTATCTATCCTTGGGTTAAAGGATGCTCTAGTGGATTCTCCGTCTCCTTCAGAACAAAACATCGCGATGAAGAAAGGCGAAGAAGATGAGGAATTCAAAGAAAGGATTCAACAGCTAGAGGAAGATAGACAAGAGAGAGCTGAGAAAGCCATGAACACGATCATCCTGCATCTTGGTGATCATGTTGCGAAAAATGGAAGAATACACAACGGCTGCTTCAATCTGGTCAGCTCTTGAGAGGTTGTATAATTCTAAAACCCTTCCCAATAGAATTCACATGCAATCGAAATTTTACACTTTCAAGATGGTTGAGTCGAAATCAATAGATGAAAATGTTGATGACTTCTTGAAATTAGTATCTGGTTTAGATAGTGTAAATTTAATTGTCGTTGAAGAAGTTCAAGCGATCTTGCTTTTGAGCTCTCTTCCATCTTCGTATAACCATCTAAAGGAAACTCTTAAGTATGGCAGAGAAATTCTGACCATTGAAGATGTAACAAGTGCAACTAAGTCAAAAGAATTAGAGTTGAAAGATAGCAAAGAAGCACAAAGCACACAGGGAAGTAGAGAGGCTCATTACACACGAGGAAGGTCAGAGAAAAAAGACTCGTACAAGAACAAAGATGACAGATCGAGATCATGATCAAAGTCCAAATCCAAAATAAATTGCTGGTACTGTAAGAAGGATGGTCACATGAAGAAATACTGCTATGCTCACTAGAGGAAAATGGAGAGTGACAAAGATGGAGAAGCCACAATAATGGTGGATAGGCTACAAGAGATTGATGCACTGACCACATCAACTCAGGACTCAAAAGAAAAATGGGTAATAGATTCTGGATGTTCTTATCATATGACTGCTAGAAGATATTGGTTTACTTGTTTTGCAGATTCTGCTGGAGGACAAGTTTTACTAGTAGATGATAGGGCAGTCACAATTCAAGGAATCGGTTCAATCAGAATGAATATACATGGAGGATCAGTCAAGCAGCTCACCAATGTCAGGTATGTTCCCAATCTCAAAAGGAATCTAATATCTGTGAGTGCCGTTGATGCGCAGGGCTTTAAGCATGAAGGTGGAGATGGTAAAATCAAATCTACAAGAATGGGAAGCTAGCTCTTCAAGGAACATTGTGTGGTAGTCTCTACCTGCTTGATGGTGATGCAATAACTCTGGAAGCCAACTCAGTGGTACAAAAAGATGACACGGCATTGTGGCATCAGAGGATGGGTTATACCAGTATCAAGAACTTGAAGATTCTGGTTGAGAAGGGAATTCTGGACAAGAATTTTTTTTGACTTGGAGTTCTGCGAAAGCTGCATCATGGGAAAGAACAAGCGCTTAAGCTTCAAAGTCGGGAAGCATAACAGTGAAGAGGTTCTGAGATATGTCCACGCAGGCCTATGGGGTTCATCGAATGTGCAACCTTCATTGGGAAAGAAGCACTACTTTCTCTCTATCATAGATGACTACACTCGGAAGGTGTGGATATATTTTCTGGCCACCAAAGATGAAGCTTTCAGCAAGTTCTGAAAAACCTTGTTGAGAATCAAGTCAACAAGAAGGTTAAAGTTCTAAGAACGGACAATGGATTGGATTTTTGTAACAGTGCCTTTGACAAGTTATGTAAGGAGAATGGCATAGAAAGGCACAAGACATGTTCTTATACGCCACAACAAAATGGAGTTGCTGAGCATATGAACATAACGATAATGGAGAAGGTGCGATGTCTTCTTGATGAATCCGGATTGGAAGAGAAATTCTGGGCAGAAGCAGCAGCTACCTCTGTAATCTGTATATATAATCAACATGACTCCCTCCTCAACAAATGATTACAACATTCCAGAGGAGCTGTGGTTAGGGAAGACTCCAGGTTACTCACATCTAAGGAGGTTTGGATCCATAGTCTACACACATGTGGACTAAGGGAAACTCAAACCAAGAGCACTGAAGGGGGTATTCATTGGCTACCCATCAGGAGTAAAAGGCTACAAAATATGGCTGTTAAATGACAAGAAGTGCGTGATCAGTAGAAATACTGTGTTCACAGAAGACAAGGTCTTCAAGGACTTATCCCAAGACTCGGATAAGACAGATGTCCAAAGTCGATGAACCTGAGATCATTGTGAGCACCATTGAGGTGGGCGAAAGCTCAAAAGTTGTTCAAGAGAAGTCTGATGAAGGTGGAGCTGGAGAATCAGTTTCTACAAATAACAATGATGAAATAGAAGAAAGTGAGGATCTCAATGATTACCAACTGGCTAGAGATCGAGTTAGAAGAGTTAATGTGAAACTGGCAAGGTTCACTGATGAATCGACTATTGCATTTGCCCTCTCAGTCGCATAAGAGATTAGTTCAGAAGAACCAAGAGATTATGCAGAGGCAATGCGAAGTAAAGACAAAGACAAGTGGAAAGCTGCGATGGATGATGAGATGGGATCTCTAGACAAAAACAAGATCTGAAACTTAGGTGATGCTCCAAAGGACAAAGGCGTGATTGGCTGTAAGTGGATCTATAAGCTGAAGCTTGGGATACCGGGTGTAGAACAACCTATGTATAAGGATAGATTAGTTGCTAAAGGCTATGCGCAAAAGGAAGGCCTAGACTATCAAGAAATTTTCTCACCCGTAGTTAAGCATGTCTCGATAAGATTAATGCTTTCTATAGAGGTTGATTTAGATCTTGAGCTGGAGCAACTGGATGTTAATTAAGACGGCCTTCTTGCATGGGTCTATTGATGAAGATATTTATATGGAGTAGCCTGAGGGATATGAAGTAAAAGGAAAGAAGAACAAAGTCTGTCATCTCTTAAAGTCTCTCTACGGCTTAAAACAGGCACCAAGACAATGGAATAAATGCTTTGATCAGTTCATGGTGAAAAGCGGTTTCTGCAGAAGTGAAATTATCTTTGCGTGTACTTGAAGAAGCTCAAAGGTAACTCATACATTTACCTACTTTTGTATGTAGATGATATGTTAATTGCCTCCAAGAGTCTTGCTGATATTAACATGGTGAAGGAACAGCTGAGTAGTGAGTTTGACATGAAGGATTTGGGTCCAGCAAAGAGGATTCTAGTTATGGATATAGATCGTGATCGAGCAGGTGGATTTCTTACTCTGTCATAGTCTACTTATATCAAGAAGATTCTACAAGTGTTTTGCATGGATGAAGCAAAACCTGTGTCAACTCCTCTAGATGCTGAGTTCAAGTTGAAATCAGTAAAGAAAGAAGACTGTGACACGGAAATAGGAGAGTTTCCATACTCTAATGTTATAGGGAGCATAATGTATGTCATGATAGGTACGAGACCTGATATGGCATTTGTTATTGGTGTTGTTAGTCACTTTATGAGTAATCCAAGTCGAGAACACTGGTCTGTTGTTCAATGGATATTAAGATACTTGCAGAAGACTCAGGATTATGGTCTAGTGTTCAAGAAGAATTCAGATGGGTTCAGAGTAGAGGGTTACTCAGATTCAGACTTCGGTGGTGATTTGGATCGAAGGCGTTCAACCACTGGGTATGTGTTCACTGCAGGTGGTAACACGATTAGCTGGAAATCAGGACTTCAGCAAGTGGTAGCTCTCTCTACAACAGAGGCTGAGTACGTCGCACTTGTGGAAGCAATAAAAGAAGGTTTATGGCTATGTAGTCTTGCAAAAGAACTTGGCTACAATCAAGAGGTAGTACAGGTAAGTTGTGATTCTCAAAGTGCTATTTGTCTTGCAAAGAACAATGTTTTTCATGACAGGACGAAGCACTTGGTGGTGTCAAAGCATGTCGCTGTGAAGATGAACTTTGTTCGGGATATGATCGAGGAAGGCGAGGTCATTGTCAACAAAGTCCACACTTCGAAGAATCCAGCATATATGCTTACGAAGGTGATCCCAATTCACAAGTTTGAGTAGACGTTAACTGAGCTCAGAATTGCCCGGAGATAAGGGTAAGTTAGGCGCTTGGCGGTACAAGGCACAAACTCGGGATGTTGCTGTCAAGGTGGAGATTGTTAGGATCTTGGTGACAGTCAACATTGATTATAGTGGAGAACCGGAATTGGTTAAATGCTATTGTAGGTACTAGAGTCAAATAGGAGATAACCGGATGGTTATTGGATTCATGTTTGATTCAGGTGTATCGTGACTGGTTAGTTTAGTGAGCTGGTCGAGTAGAGTTTGGTTATATAGATAAGGTTGTTGAGCGATTAGTTAGATTGAGCTGAGAGATTCATCTTGTTCTTAGATTCATAGAGTTTCTGGGTTTTGGTGAGAGTTGAGATCTTGTTCATCTTGGAAACGTTCTTCTTCTTTAATTAGTGAAATGTTGTTTGTGCCGTCAAGCCCCAGACGTACAGATTCACTCAGAATCTGGAACTAGGTTAACAAATCGAGTGTCCTTTCTTTTTTGTTTAATTCTTTTCGTCATTGGGTGAGTATCGTGAAATCGAGAGCAAACAAGATTCAATAGTTACAATTGTCATATGCTTGTGGAGTAGTGGATGATCTTTAAATTGGTTATTAACATTCAGACGCGCTAATTTTTTTGCTTGTCGCCATATGACAGACGAGAACCAGCTGAAAAGTTCAAGCACACCAAATTTTTTGGTTTCCACTGCTCACAATTTTCTTTGACCAAAATATGATTAGAATCATAACTTAATTAACACGGAACATAGTAACAAACAAAAAACAAGGGACGGGTCAAATTCTCGTTTATCATACCACTACTAGTTATTAGACGAGTGGGATCTGAACGTATTCAATAGAAACTTCTTCGCATCTCTTTTTTTTTCTTTCTCTTCTTTCATCATTTTATGTTTATAAAATTATATATATCTAGCTTTTCAAAGTCGTAATTTTACACGCGGTGAACCCCACAAGTCGAATTAGAGTCAACCGGAAGTTGCCAAATGGAGGATAGATAAATGACAACTAAAAAAGGGTATGAATAATAATAATAAATTGAAAAGGTCCAATATAACATTTTTGTGTACATAACTTTGGGTCCCATAGTTTTTCTTCTTTATATCTCCGTACTTGTTCGATTTTTGTAATTTAATCAGTAGCTTTTAGGATCATAAGATTTTCTTTATTCCTTGCCTGAAAGGGAAATACAGGGGTTTATTATACAGTACAAAGAAAATCTTAAGTAATAAAAGATGGAAGTTAGTTTAAATGCAAAGTGGGATTTGGCTGGTCGGACACTGACTAGGCAAAACAGTGTTCAGGCAAAATAGTGTTCAACACTTAAAGGAAAAAATGGACTTTCGTTTTGGGACCGAAAGCAACGAGAGGAAGAGAACTTGTACTTTGGGACAAAACAAAAACAAAAAACAATCATGTTGCCTACTACATTCTCTTTGATAAATTAACGAGAACTACTTTTTTAAGAACTAGTTTGACATATGTAATCCATATCGAATGTTGTATACTAATGTTTGAATATATCAAAGTTACCTACAAATATAGTTATTACTAAAACGATTATATGTACATCTATTTTTGCAACTTATAAGAACTTCAAGTTTTATTGACAAAAAGAAAAAAGGGGCTACCACTTTGCTCGTTACTAGGGTTGGGCAAAATATCCGAACCCGAAAATCCGAACCGAATCCGATCCGAAGAAATGGAACCGAACCGAACCCGGAACCGATAAAATACCCGAACGGGGCTTAAATTTTGGTATTTCAAAATCTGAACCCGAACTCGACCAAACCGAAAACCGAACAGGTACCCAAAATATCTGATATATTAATTATATATACACGTGAAATATCTCAAAATACTCAAAGTGCAATTCATATTTCAGCTTATAATTGTATTTTTGAGATGATGTTGGTTTTGCTTTCCTTTTGTTGTTTAGCAATTTGATTTTAGCATTTTTCTTAGAATTATTGTTCACAATATCAGTTTTTAAGTTTAATTTTAGTCTTGTAAGTTCGATAAAATATGTACTTTTTAGTATGAAACAAGTACTTTGGGTCCTAAAACCCGAAATAGAACCAGAACAGAAATTATTTAGGGTGTTACTGGGATTTACATGTGTTACTAAACCCGAACCGAACCCGAAAAAACCCGAACCGAGCCCGAACCGATAATTCATAATACCCGAATGGGGCTAAAATTTTGGTATTTCAAAACCCAAACCCGAATTGCCCCCGAACCGAACCCGAATGGATACCCGAACGCCCAGGCCTACTCGTTACGAAATGAAAGACTAGCACGAGGCTATCGGCACAATACAGATGAGGTTTCCCCAAACGTTAACAGTCTCTACCAAAAACAGTCATCGTGTAATTCTTACACATGAAAGATTAATTTTTGTTTTGAAATGTGAAAAATATATCATAGGAGGGAAGATATAGAGTGGATGGACCGGATTAGGGTTGGGCAAAATATATGAATCCAAAAATCCGAACCGAACCCGATCCGAAAAAATGAAACTGAACCGAACCCGGAACCGATAAAATATCCGAACGGGACTTAAATTTTGGTATTTCAAAACCCGAACCCGAATCCGGACCGAACCAAAAACCGAATAGGTACCCAAAATATCTGATATATAATTATATTTCTAAAAACATTATTATATATACACGTAAAATATCTCAAAATACTCAATGTGCAATTCATATTTCAGCTTATAATTGTATTTTTGAGATGATGTTGGTTTTGCTTTCGTTTTGATGTTTAGTAATTTGATTTTAGCATTTTTCTTAGAATTATCGTTCACAATATCAGTTCTTAAAGTTTAATTTTAGCCTTGTAAGTTCGATAAAATATGTACTTTTTCGTATGAAACAAGTACTTTGGGTCCTAAAATCCGAAATGAAACCTGAAACAGAAATTATTTTGGGTGTTACTGGGATTTACATGTGTTACGAAACCCGAACCGAACTCGAAAAAACCCGAACCGAGTCCGAACCAATAATTCATAATACCCGAATGAGGCTAAAATTTTAGTATTCAAGATCCGAACCCGAATTGCCTCCGAACCGAACCCGAACGAGTACCCGAACGGCCAGACCTAGACCGGATGGAGAAACGGCGATCGATGTCTTTAGAATTAAAATTGTTGACACCAGATAAATTTTTTATGTCTTTAATAAACAAATACACTCAGCTGCTAAATATCGATCATAGTTTATACGATTCATAGATGACTCAACCCCAACCCCCCTGCCGTCAATAATGTGCAATCTATCATAGGAATATCAAATTATAAAATAGTAACCACAACTCCTTGTAATAATACATTTGTTATTTGATCTTAACTATATAAAATTTTCGATTAATATATATAATTCCAAATAAAGATGCGTATCCCCATAAACTAGTAAAATAAGTTGTAGGAATATCCCATTCTTTAAGTATTCAAAGGCCACAAAACTTTTGTCTCTACAAAATAACGAAAGTGAAAAAACTCACTTGAGACACTTGAAAAGCTTCTGTGTATTAATTTATTTGTACTTATATCTTACGAAATCCCTGTATTCAATGAAGATTCACTTATGTGATATAGTTTTATTTGTAAGATACTTGTTATTGTTTGCATACGCTAGCTAATTAAGTGGACGATGTTTTGTTTGACAAACTTAGTCAAATTTTAACTTTAGTGGGCAAAACAATACGTGTATAAGTTGTTGACTAAAAATAAGAAAAACATATGACTAAAACTGGAATAAAAACTATAAAGCCAATGCTTAACCAATCTTCTTCACACCCAAAAAATTCTCCTCTCTCACTTTCTCTCTCTATATCCTCTTCTCTCTATATAAAGCCAATGCTTAACCAATCTTCTTCACACCCAAAAATCCTCCTCTCTCACTTTCTCTCTCTATATCTTTTCCTCTGGCTCAGATATTGACAAAAAGGAGAGAGACAAAAAAAAAGAAAAAAAAGTATGTATCAATCAAATTGTGTCAGAGACCAAATTACAATACCTTTACTCTCAAAAATCTCTCGTCAAGAGAAACAGCATGTAGTTAAAAATTACTCTGCTCCTCTCACCGTCTTCGTAAATGAAGCAATCTCAATCGCCAGAATCTCTCTCCCATTGGTCTTCACTGGTGTTCTCCTCTACTTCCGCTCCTTCGTCTCTCTGTTTTTCCTCGGCGGTCTCGGTCGCCCCACTCTGGCTGGCGGCTCCCTCGCCCTCGCGTTCGCAAACATCACCGCTTACTCTCTATTCTCCGGTTTAACCATGGGAGTCGAATCAATCTGCTCACAAGCCATCGGTGCAAAACGTTATAACCTCGTCAGGGCAACAATCCGGCGAGGGGTCATCCTCCTCCTCGTCACATCTCTCCCTGTTTCTCTTCTTTGGATCAACATCGAGAGGATGCTTGAAATGTTGAAACAGGACAAGGATCTCGCGTCCAAAGCTCACACCTTTCTGCTGTACTCTGTTCCAGATCTCATCGCTCAGTCTTTCTTACACCCATTAAGAGCTTATCTCAGGACGCAATCAAAGACTCTGCCTTTATCAATCTGCACAGCGATCGCGAGCCTTCTCCACTTCCCTATCACGTTCCTCCTCGTGTCGTATCTCGGTTTCGGGCTTAAAGGTATCGCCTTGAGTGGTGTCGTCTCAAACTTCAACCTTGTCGCCTTTCTCTTCATCTACATGGCTTTCTTCGAAGAAAAGCTAAGTAGCGAGGAGGAGGAAGAGGAGGTTTCAGAGGAGTCGTATGAAGATAGTGTGAGAGAATGGAAGAAACTGCTCGGCCTAGCGATACCGAGTTGTGTATCGGTTTGTCTCGAGTGGTGGTGCTATGAGATCATCATTGTGCTTTGTGGGTTACTTGTAAACCCTAAAGCTACCGTTGCTTCAATGGGAATTCTCATCCAAATCACTTCTCTTGTTTACATTTTTCCTAACTCCTTGAGCTTCGGAGTCTCGACTCGTGTCGGAAACGAGCTGGGTTCGAACCGGCCACAGAGAGCGAGAAGAGCCGCCATTGTCGGACTCGGTCTCAGCATCGCCCTCGGCTTCACAGCTCTCGCGTTCACCGTCTCAGTCAGAAACGTATGGGCCACGCTTTTCACGGATGATGAGGAAATCATTACGCTGACTTTGATGGTTCTGCCAATAGTTGGCCTCTGCGAGCTAGGAAACTGTCCTCAGACGACGGGATGCGGCGTTCTTAGAGGTTCGGCGAGGCCGAGGATTGGAGCTAACATTAACTTGGCGGCGTTTTATATGGTTGGGATGCCTGTGGGAATGGTTCTGGCGTTTTGGTTTGGGTTCGGATTCAAGGGACTTTGGCTCGGGATGCTCGCGGCGCAGATGTCGTGTGTGGTTGGTATGATGGTGGCGACGTGTAGGACTAATTGGGAACTGGAGGCGGCAAGGGCTAGGGAGCTCACGGCGGTTGATGGCGGTAACAGCGGTGGCGACGTGAAAGATGTGGAGGTTGGGAAGGTTGATGATAATTAGGGAGGAATGAGCCTTTAGTGATAGAAGATTGCTCTGTTTAACATGACTTTCTTTCGGATTAATTGATAACTTTTTTTTATTTCATTGGAAAGAATCAATATATGATTAATGTAAATTTTGTAGGATAATTATAACATCCCTGAGATTGGTCGTAACAAATGTGGTGTATTCAAAGTTTTAAAATTCATGTCTTCAAAATTTTGACCAAATTGTTTAATGATGGGCTAGCTTGATTGGTTCTTCGGCTACCCGTTCGCAAACTCCACAATTACGGGCAATGGCGGTTGTATGCTTTACCCTTTTTAGTAACGTTGTACACCTTTTAATGGTTTGATTGGTTTATACTCTTTTTTATTCCTGTTATTTTGTTTCTCTTTATTTTTATTTTTAAATTCACCATTAGAGCCATAATAATATAAAAATTATTCATTCAATATTATTAGTAAAATAAATTTATCTGTATAATACTTATTTTTTATTTTGATTTTAATTTTGGTGAAAGTTATGATTTAAATTAAACAAATAGAAATTGTTTTTTGTGGAGACGAATATTAAATTTAGAAAAAAATTGTTTGTTATATATATCCAAATCTTAGAATGGTGTTTACTTCAATATTTGATATCAATGTCTGATTTTTTTATATAAGTTCGTTATTTTAGTAGTTACACTCATGGTTTAATATCCATTTTACTCTATTTATTACATCTTGCATTTTTTAGACTATAAAAAATTAAAATCCATAAATATATGTATTGTAAATACTTAATTACCCACAAATATTTCCTCCTTAAATTGGCCTTAAATACTACTAGTACTACTACCAGCATAACCATATATTTGTAGTTTATTTTCGACTTTACATATTGGAAAGTTTAGAGTGCTTATTACGTATTGCGTGGTATATTTGATATTATGTATCATATTCTTTTTTTGAAAAAATAATGCAATTTATTACATATTTTTTTAATATTATAAAAATTTAAAATAATTTCAATCACTAAATAGTGATTTTTTTAATATTATAAAAAATCTAAAATAATTTTGATCACTAAATTAGTGATTCAAAATCTATATGAACAAAATATAACGACTGAATACGAGCATAATGTACTAGTTTGTCTGCTTTTGTTTTGTTTATGCGTAGAATTAGTGAAATAGAAAAGATGTTGAAAAAAACACGAGTTCGCCCTAGTCTTCTTTCTCTCCCAGACACGATTATCGAGGCGCCGCACTCGTCACCGGATCTCGACGCCGGCGAAGCTTTAGCTCGCCGGCGTCGTCTCTTCTCAGCCCTATTCTCTCTCGTCTCGATGCTCTGTTTCTCCTTCAGCTACTTCTGGGTTTTTACCATCTCTCCTTCTCCGCTTCGGTCACGCTTGCTGTGGGAGGAGATGTCCGCCGCTTTCAGTCACCTAACCACCGGCGCACGGCCCTCTGTCTCAACCGTCGGTGATGCTCCAACCTTCACCGCTGTAGGTGTTTCTCACCTTCACGGCTCTCGTCTTCACGGCACGTCTCTGCTTCCACCATCTTCCTCAGATCCATATATGGACTCAAATTTGCCGGCAGCTACAGTTCCTCCCCCACACATCCTCTCACGACCACACTCCACTATCATACAAACCACTGCACTTCACAACACCACCACTTCCTCCATGTCGAGTGTTGGGGTCTCTTTTCATGGTGCTGCTTCAAGCTTCGCGGTAACGGAGTGTTGCTTCAGCAACTTTAAAGTGTATCTCCGACCTCTTCCCTCTCATGCGCCACTGCCGAGCCAACTCTCTCACCACGGTCCGGGTTTCTCAAGAGAGTCTTCATTGACAAGATTTCTAAAAGTTTGTGGCTACACAAGAGCCGATTCGACCGAGAAGAGTTTGTCAAAAATTAGCGACAAATTTGGGTATTCAAGACCCATATTTTCTGATACAGGAGTTAGAGGTAGTCTTCAAGGACAACAATCCTCCTCCGTTTTGGTTCGATTTTTCATGGGAATTAGAGGTAGCCGACGATGGCAACAATCCTCTTCCGATAGTGCTTCATCCGATGACTACGCACTTGGGTATTTAAGACCCGTTTCTTCTGGTTCGGGAGTTAGAGGTAGCCTTCAATGGCCACAATCCTCCTCCGCTCTAGTTCGACATCACCTAGGAGTTAGAGGTAGACGACGATGGCAACAATCCTCCTCCGACAACCCAACCTTCTCTGGAATGGAGAACGTCTTCAAACGCTCAAGCCGGATGGCATCACGAGCTATTAGTTTTGTTCGCTCGCCTTTAATGGCAAAAGAACTCAAGGTCGTCTACACATCGATCTTCTTAGAAGCCCTTTTGAAGAAGCTTCCGGTCTTCATCTCTGATGTATACCGTCTAACCTATCAACTTAATGCTTTATTCCTCATTTATGTTTCAAGTGTTTTGATCTTCTTGGCAAAGAGCCCTCCACTTGTAATCTTAAGTTAAGTTTAATATAAGTTTCGTTTGTCCAAAAAAAAAAAAAGAAAAGATGTTGAAAAATTTCTTGGTTTTCTTAAACTCCTATAATTTTTTAAAAATAAGACATATCAGTGGTTCAGATACTATCTTCACCAGTTCTGAACAGTTTATCTCTCCAAATTCAGCATGCAATGGTCAGAGATTCCTTTTGATGTTCCTTATCCTCATTAATCCGAATCTTTCTTAACTACTGAACCAATTTTTGTCTAAAACCCGAACATTTTCTTTCTGTGAATCGTTTTTATATGACACCACCATAGTCCAGTTTGAATCAAATTGGGTTTTATTGTATATTTTGTGGTAAATTATCAATACCAAACAATTAAATCATTTTTTTATAAAGATGATTATGTCTCCACAATCTCAAAATTTTTACGGAGATCTCTATCGATAATCATTTATACTTTTCCAAAAATTATTGTATTATATGAAATTTTTGTGTTTAAATTATTTGGATAAAACCTCCAAAATAAATAGTGCATATTTGAAAATAACGATGATGACATGGAAAAACTTCTAAATTAAATGAAATTTGTGAAATACCATAATTTATGTTCATATTACTGAAATATACTCCATATATGATTAATTATTTTTCCTCTTTACTACAATGGTCTTATTGCATGTACAATTAATTTCTAGATGTAATACAATTTATCACGTTTCTTTAAATTTAATAAAACAGAAATACACTATGACGTCAAGAAAGAGAATATTAAACAAAATTACTAAATGAGAACGTGGGTAAATATCCGAAGAGGCAATCTATAGTCTATGAGTTATTGTATTACTATTAATTAATTTATCTATTTATTTGATAGAAATGCAAGAAGGAACTACGCAGCATCTTTTGTCTCAATGTGGCAGCTTACGAGAACTGAGAAAGATTTGGTTAACAAACACAATGCCAAGAATCACTCATGATTGAGTCAATAAGTTAATACTTACAACTGCAAAATTTGTAATAAGTTTGCTAATTAATTGATTAGCGATTGGGGGTACGTACTTCTCCTAGGTATGAAGAGCCAATTGTACCTGTTATGATCTGTCAAATTGCTAATTTATTATTGATATTTCAACGTGTATACAGAATATTTGACATTAGTGCACGTCAGGGAAAACATTATAAAGTTAGTATATTAACATTCACTTTAAGAAAAGCAAATTGATTTATCCATAGCACATAAATTACTTAATTAAGATTGTTCTCAGCCGCTAAGATTCGAATTCGGCACTTGATAAACTTAGTCTTAAAGGTTTTTTGAACAGAAAAAGAAAAAAGAAGCACTCTCATAAGACATTTACTTTTGGACAACCCATTGAAGTAAAATCCTAACCGTCGTCGGAGAGATAGAACAGGGGATTTTTGTTTCTGTCTCTCTGGTATCTGATGCTTTTTATTGGCATCGTGAGAAGATTGTAAATTAGTGGTTTTCTATTCAGTTTTCTAAAATTTTTGACAGAGTTGTATCTTTCAGTCTTATCGAATTTACTTTGGACATGGAGTCTAGAAAACATGTATCTTAAATTTCCTGAAGATTGTGCAGTGTTTGTGGCTGTCTGTTAAATTTTTTTTTTTTATAGTATTATTGGAGTTAATTGCTGGCAAGTTTGGGTTTTATGAGTTATTGTGATACATTTATTCTTGTTCAGTTTTACTTTTAGGATGAAGTTTTTAGTTGAGATCTTTTTTACTTATTGAAGATTTAGATTTATAATTTATTTAGAAGCTGGCTATCTATTTAGTGTACATTTTTCTGTTCAAGTTTATTCGCATCACCAAAACTAAATCTGAATAAAATATACAAAAACAATCAAAGAAAGGAGACTTATCTAAATTTTGATAATTATTGTCGTATTAACATAAAAGGTTCTGTCCACTATTTTGGGTACGAGAACACCTTGTTGCTTACCTCAAACTTGAAACAAGACCGTCTTGGTCTTTACTACTGTGTCACCAAAATGCTTGTGAGGCTTAAAGATGAATTTGTATACTATACTACGTAGATTATCTCCATCTGCAAAATAAAAACTATCATCATCATGCATTGATCAAGAACACACCTTGGATTGAAAATAAAATCAGAATTTATAAGAGATTTAGAAATTGTTTTATCAACACATATCAATTTAGGATCTATGCTCTAATACCATGTGAAATAAGAAAATATTGTGTTGTGTTCATTGATCAAACATTAAACGTATTTATTCAACACTTAACACTTAAATACGGTCATTAACGATTTAGGATTTATTTATATATACAAAGGATAAATACAAATAAACATGACTTATCTCTTAGTCGTATACAGTATCTTATTAACATTTAAGTATATCTTAATACATAGACTCATCTTCTCTTTTCATTTTATCATCGAGATACTATATTTACCTAAATTTAGAGTATTCATACATAGTCGACCATACCTCAACTCAATTATTGTTTGATATATGGTGCAGCAATACTTTGAAGTTGATCATGAAGTGAACTAATATCTATGTAATCACATGCACCTGTACCTTAAATTGATTGACGAATTTCAGGAGAGTGTCTCTTCGACCTGTGATAATGAAACACACCAAAACTAATTATTAAAAAAAAGGACGAGCTACCCATTTGACTTATTAAGAATCCTTAATTGATATATTGACTATAGAGCGGCCTCAAAAGGCCATGCCATAAACTAAGAATCCTATATCAAATCTAATAATACTTTCTTTGTCTTGGGCAATGGAAACGACCAAGTAAACTAGAGCAACATGAAAAGCTACGCGACTCACACTACGCAAATACTCTAATTTTTTAAATAAAATACAATTATTAATTGTATTGCACGTAAATTGTTTTACAAACAAAGTATTTTTTGCTATAAATAAAATGTAGATTTCTATCCAAAACATTACCCAAAAGCTTATATTACTCCCCATATTTTATAAATCATTAGTTTTACCCATATTAAAAACTAATGATCTATTGACACAAGATTTTCTACAATTTTTTTATAGTTATGCAGTACTGTGGTAAACCCACATCTGGATGAAAATAAAACCAATAATCGATAATAAGTTTGAAATGTACATATGGTAAAAGCATCAACCCTCAAAAAGAAAAAAAAAATTGTTGTAAAGCATTACAATCACTAGTTCACAAATTATGAGTATGAGAATGTGACAGTGTCAACGAATAGATTATCACCACAAATCAGCAGCTATGATAACAACTCTAACGAAGAGACGAATAATACAACTGCGTACGAAAGAATGATAATTTTTTTTAAAAGTTCATCCCTCTGAAAAACCAAGTAATAAAATGTGATCATCTTAGCATTTTGTTGTTTTTCATTTAAGAAGTTAAGAGAAATATTGTCAATGATTGTGTATGCATCCTTATACGACAAGCAATTATTTTAGGAACTAACATCCAATTTTGTTTGGATACAAAATGTTCAGAATCTTGACACAGAATCCACAACAAAACTTTTTTTCTATAGAAATATAAGGTCACGGCAGAACTAGTTGCTGTCGATATGTAAAACATTTAAATTTTCCTAAGAAATAAAGAACCTAACCCATAAAACGTACGGATTCAAACGAGCTGAATAACGGGATGATGTCAAGAAAATGTACTCCATTAGCCTCTTTATACACACATCAAGTCAACGGAGTATTGAGCTCACCAATATACGATTATAATCGATCCCAACCCTCGATATTTCCAACTTTAGAGAAATACTGAACACACTTGAAAATCCTTGATGATGATAGACGTAAACTCATTTTTGCATAGTGTCGAGAAAATCAAGATTGGGCAATATATATATACATGGGGTTGTGATAACTAGTTGCTAATTTGGAGATGATAATATTTTTGTGACTAATGGTTAGAGGGCATTTGATGCAAATTGGCTTAATTAGATCTACTTTTGTGGCTTTTGCTCTAGACGAAAGGGTATCACTGAAAAGCCGCGTGCTAGTTGTAATAATATTAATCCCAATAAAAAAAACTGTCATATTGATTTTCTAAGTATAATCATATTGTTATAAATTAATAGATGAATTTCTATACTACGTAGTTGATATTCTAGTGATCTAGTCGAATACTGAACCATTAATGCATAGAAATATACACATATCCTCGGATTTCCCACGTTTCCTCGTATATCATCAGTTCATCACTCCTACTGAGAATATTAATATAAACCAATTGTTGAACTATGACCTCGCCTAGGTCAAGTTTGTGGGAAAACTTTGAGAATAAACAGTAAATTGCCGAAGTGACTTTTATTGATTAAAGAATTCGATTACAACAAATAGCCAAAGCTGTTTAACCTAGCCGAGATGAAGCTAGATCAAGAGCTATGAGTTCTAAGTCGTAAAGAGAAGAATGTGTCCCCCTCGAATGAGGACCCCTTCTATATATAAGAAAGCTAGACCGACCTAACCCCTCTGAAATAAGGAAAACTTCCGTAATTGCCGCTCTCTTTCCTTATCTTGTAAAGCAGATAATGTCATCTTCCGCGAATGTCGGGTCGGCGCGGCGAACTTCCTTTTCCTGGATAAGGAAATTTTCCTCTTTCGACCAATAATATTTATCAATCGAATAATAAATATTATTAGTTATTATTTACGTATATTGACCACTTGGTTGGTTAATATATTGACGGGCCGAGGTGAAATATTGTTGGGCCTTGATGAGGGTGCTAAACCCGTCCCCAACACCAATAATATACACCGTAACACCGAGGCTGATCCTTACTATATAAGAAATAAAATAATATAACAAAAGAGCTTGTAGGTTTAGTGTCCCTTACTAGCTTCCTCAAATTATTGAAGTCAAATCTTAATTAATCATACTGCTCAATAGTCTTTTAACAAAAGAATCGATCAAATTTATAAATGATTAAATCAAGGAAGAATAATTTATCAAACGCAGAGTAGAAAATGGTGGGCTTGTAGGAGACACGATAGCGGAACGAAGAAAAAGGCTTTTGCTGTTCTTGCCATAGCTCACTTTGGTCTAGGCCTGGGCATTTTACCCGGACCCGGAGATCCGACCCGATACCGACCCGAAAAAAGAGGAACCGAACCGAACCCGGAATCGGTAAAATACCCGTACGGGTCCTAAACTCCTTTACCCGAAAGACCCGAACCCGATTAGAACCGATCCGAACCCGACCCGAACCCGAGAATCGATGGGTACCCGAAGACCCGAAACCAAAATACACTAACAAAGTTAAAGGTTTTTTTCTTTTCTTCTTAGTTCTTTGCTTTTAATTTTTTAAATTTTCAGACCCGAACCGATCCGGACCCGAACCGATCTAGATCCGAAAAGAACCAACCGAACCCGACCCGAAATTTTACAACACCCGAACGGGTCCTAAACTCTTCTACCCGAAAGACCCGAACCCGAATAAAACAGATCCGAACCCGACCCGAAAACCCGAATGCCCAGGCCTACTTTGGTCTTTTGGTTAGCTTCAACAGTTGCTATTAATTCAATTTCAGTCCTCGTCATATAGAAGTGACCAAACGCCATACACACGCATATCAATAAACAATAATATTTGTATATTTGTAGAATATGTGAGGATTCTTGATTCATTTGGAGAGAGATTACTTGTAAGCCCAGATGCCTAATGGACCAGTCTACATTAGATCTAACTTTATTGACATCTTATCTTCATTCACGATCGTAATTATAACGTCCCAATCATTCCTACCTGTGAACCCACATATCTTCTCATTAGGTTCATTAGACCTCTCACTAGGTCCACATGTTCTCTCATTAGGCCAATTGGATTCACCTCTGTCCGACGGTCGGTGCGTTATCCGGAAGGCTCGAAAGTCATGATATACTGTCCCTACAATCACCACATGACCGTTCCCCGTATTTTTTCCTAACTCACACGGTACCGCGAATGACTTCCCGGTAGGTCACCCATCCTTCCACTGCTCCAGCTCAAGCACGCTTAACCCTGAAGTTCTTTCCGTATGTGTTAACCGATAAGGTAAATGCACTTTGGTAATATAGGTAGTCAAATCGATTCTTTTAACCTCTCCCACATATGTTTCCATATATACCAGAAATCATGATGTTACAATAATATACATAATTTTATAAAGAATGGAATTTTTTTTTCTACGGCTAATCACTTTTATTAATAATCATTGTCGGACATAATAATGTCACATAGATAGAAAGGACACGTATGATAATTGTGCCAAGCGTTAAGAGTTAGTTATAGCATATTTAGCTAATGTATCCGCACAAACATTGTGGGACTGTTTCTGATGCTTAAACATGATGCGTGCAAAGCTTGCCGTCCAATCTCGTATTGAAGTAGTGTAATGTTGCAGCTTGTAATTAGTTGTTGTGGTGGTTATGGCTTTAAAAACTTCAATATTATCACCCTCAAACTGGACGTGTCTATAACCCAGGGACCAACACACCTGAATTGCCCAAATTAATGATGTACATTCTGACTCTGCAACTGAGAACCGTCCTTGAAATTTACCAGATCCGGCATGTAGAAATGTCTCATTGCTATCTCTTATGATCCATCTCAATCCAAAATCTTGTGAGGAGTGTCTGAAGGAAGTGTCGTAGTTACATTTAACCCAGCCATGAGGTGGTCGTTGCCAAAGTTGACGAGTTGTTGTTGATGAAGATGTTGATGTCCGTGATTCATTCTGACGGAGCTCTATAGCTTGCAACCATTCACATGTATTTGTAATAGCTCGCTCCACTGTTTGTGTTTCCGGAATCGAAGTTCAGTTAAATACCATATCATTTCTGCTTTTCCATCACCTCCAAAGAATTGAGAATGGGAGTATACGAGATTTTGGAGACAGCGAAAGGTTGTTGTGAATAGCAAACAAAAATCGTAATTTATCTTCAAAGAGTAGTGTTGTATCAGCGATCTCATTGTGTAATATGCAGGCAAGTCGCCATACTCTGCCAAGGCGTATGGACAAGAGAAGAATATATGTTCTGCATCCTCAGTATTTGAACAGCAGCAAGTGCACATGGATTCTCTTATAATCCTGCAATGATGTAAGTTGCTTTTGACCGGAAGTGTTATGGATCCTGCCATCCTGCCCTCCATAGAAGGTGCTTAAGTTTGGGGATAAGCTTTGCCGACCATATTTTTTTGTTTAGGTCCGGTTGAACAGATAAGGGAGGTTGTTCCGCAGGATCTTGATTATTTTTGGCAAGGTGGTAGCCACTTTTAACTGCATAACAGCCGGTAGGGGTATAAAACCAACTTACGTGATTTGGTGAGTCATTTGGAGGCAAGAAGTTCTTTAAAATATGTGGATGGTCTTGCGCTTCGATTAAGTCGTTGAGTGAATCCTGATCCCAGTATCTTGTGATAGGGTTAATGTGAGCTATGACGGTGAGGAGGGGGTTAGTATATGGTAATAAACCTGGACCACGAGGGGGGATTAGAAGGAATTCAAGCATCTATGAGTCGAGTATCTAAACCATTGCCTATATGAATTTGCAACCATTGTAGCAGTTAATCTCTCCCTGTCATTAATGATTTCCATCCAAAAGAAGGTTGGCAAACTTTATTGATGTGTAGTAATGAAGTATGACGGAAGTATCGGTGCTATAGAACTCGATAGAGCAACCTGTCCAGTCTTTGAAGTAATTTCCAGAATGTATTAGCTAACAAGGCCTTGTTAAAACTGTGCAGTTCACGAAATCCCAAACCACCTGACTGTTTAGAGCATGTGAGTCGTTTCCACGCCATCCAGTGCATTTTACGTTTAGCCGACGTAGTACCCCACCAGAATTTCGCCATCAAATTGTCAATATCTGAACATAATGAGATTGGGAGATCAAATACATTCATGGAATACACTGACATTGCAAATCCAACTGCTTTGATGAGCATTTATTTTCCCGCATTGGATAAAAATCGTGTTTCCTAACCTTTGATTTTATTATCAACTTTGGTTTTGATGTAGGCAAACATCTCACACTTCTTGTTATTGAATTTCTCTCGGAGGCCTAGATACTTTCCATCTCCACTAATGTTTGGAATCTGAAGTTGTAACTGAATAGCTTCCCATGTATGATGGTAAACTTTAACGGCAAAGGTAATGGTAGATTTATCAAAGTTGATATATTGACATGCAGCAGCTTCATACAGTTGAAAAATGCGATGTAAGTTGTGCGCATTGTGGGAATCTGCTTTAACAAAAAATAAGGAATCGTCGGCAAACAGCAGATGTGATATTGCTGGACCCCCTATTCTAAGTCGTGGAGGCTGTAATTGATGATTCTATAGAGCTTGGTGTAGAAGAGAACTCAGAACATCAACACAGAGGATAAAAGTATATGGTGACAGCGGATCCCCCTGTCGGATACCACGAGTTGCATGAAAATCACCATAAGGACTGCCATTAATCAGAACTGAGAAAGATATCGTTTGTATATACATAAGAATCCATTGTATCCACTGTTCACTGAATCCTTTTTTACGCAGAATAGCTTCAATGAAAGACCCCTAGAGTCTGTCGTAAGCTTTACTAACATCCGTCTTTACAATCATATGTGAGGTTGATAGTCGTTGCCTTTTCTTAAGATCATGAAAGGCCTCGTGTGCTAGCATTACATTATCAGTAATATGGCGATTTGGAATGAAAGTTACCTGGTTTTCTGAAACAATATCTCCAAGTATGGGCTTAAGACGTTGAACTAGAAGTTTAGAAAGCATCTTATATACTACATTGCATAACGTAATCAGCCGAAACTCTTTGAAGGAATCAGGTGTCTCTATCTTAGTGATGAGACAAGGGTTTGTATGATTGAGCTTCTTTGGCATGTGACATTTTGTAAAGATACGGCATACCTCGTGACATATATCTGGACCAACTATATCCCAATACTTCTGATAAAAACTGGCTGTAAACCCGTCAGGACCAGGGGCTCGTGTATCACCAATAGAAAATACACTGCTACGAATCCCTTCATCTGTAAAGTCTTGAGTTAACTGCGCATTCATATCTGGTGTAAGCACTAAGTGGATATTGCTTAATGCCGTATCCAGATTAGTTAATGTATTTGAAGTAAATAGGCCACTAAAAAAGTGTTCTGCCTCTGCAGCTATAGTCGTATTGCCATAGAGATCTTTCACCGGTGTCGCTTTTGATAGACAAGATTTTGTTTCTTGCTCTTTTGTTCTTATTAGAAGCATGAAAGTAATGTGTAGTGCGGTCTCCACCCCGAAGCCACTTAACACGACTTTTAAGTCTCCAATAATGTTTTTCGTCGCGATATGCTTGTCGAAGTTGTTGCCGAAGGTAATAAAGGTCAGTAGTGGTTACCGTAGGATATGAATGTCCTTCATCGAGCATTTTGATTAAAGTTTGGATATGTAGTCTTGAATTTTTCCGATTTGGTCTCTTCCATCGAGATATAACATGACGACATCTACGCATATGATCCCTGATTAAAACAGTCGAAGTAGTCGTGACCCATTCTTCTTTGGTGACTTCTCGAAATTCTGGGTTCGAACACATTTTAGTATCAAAAGTAAAGTGACATTTTCCTCGCTCTGGTGTTTTCCAAATTGAGACGATGGTAGATCTATGGTCTGATTCAATTAGCTCCAAACACTGAACCTGTGACGCCGGAAATTGGGCTTTCCATTCATTATTGGCCATCGCACGAGCAAGCCAGCTTTCAATATTGTATTTCTTACGTTTGCTCACCCATGTGAAGTTGTTGACCAAAAAAGGAAGATATGTTACTCCACAATGTTGAACCATGTTATGAAAATAAAAAAAACTCCAAGCCTCACGAGCCTTTCCTCCTCTTGTTTCATTAGCATTCAGTATTTCGTTGAAATCACCACACATTAACCATGGTCCAGAACGATTAACTGCAATTCTTTCTAATCTTTTCCAAAGAATATGTCGCAAACCATGAACAACATTACCATAAACATAGGAAAAGTAGAAAGAGATTTCTTTATTGATAATCGTACAATCAATGAGTCTTTCATCACAGTGATGGAATACAATATCAGTACCCTGATTCCAGAATAACGCTAAGCCATCCCCATACCAATCAGTGATACACATTTGACGTAATCAAAACCAAGCTCTGCCCCAACATCGCGAACCACATCATCGGCATTCTTAGTTTCGATTAAAAAAAGTAAGTCCTGGGAGAAGGATGACTTCATCCTTTTTAGGCGTCAAACTATAAGGGACCCTTTCAAGCCCCGACAGTTCCAAAATGCTGTATCCATGATGAATTCGGTGGCTTCTGGCCCACCGTACCTTCACTAGTTGTTGGTGTTGTTGGAGGAATGTTGTTATTGTGAGAGCAGTTTCCTTCATCTTTATGCAGTTCATACCAATCCCTGGAGTCTTTAACAGCAGCTTGGAAGCGACGCCTATTAACGAAGTGGTCTTCCACATCTGCATTGATGAGAACGTGATGCATTTCACGGCAGAAAGGATTGAAAGATGTTGTTGGGGAGGCCGTTTTGCGATGTTTATGTGGGCCAGACGAAGATGCTGGCGAAGAGGTCGCATCGGGTTCTCCATCCATCTTAGCATCACAGGGTTATCTGGTGCAGGAGGTGTGAAACCTGGAGGGTAGTCATCAGTCTTCATCTTCATCTTCGTCATCATGCGGCTCATCAGCCACTGCAGAAAAATCAAGAGTTGGACAGTCGGTTCCATCATGGGTTAGCATCCCACATACATTACAGAAACCACGTAACTTCTCATAACGAAACGTTAAGACCACAGATTGGTACCCAAATTGAAAAACACGTTAAAACTTCAAAGGCTCCTCGACATTCCATAGAAGACGAACTCTAACATACTCCATGCGAAGATCATCCTCTCCTTGGAATTCTATCGCCAAGAAAGTGCCAATGCGGTCTCCGATGAAGGCCACCATTCTTTCAGTGAGGAATTGGAGGGGGATACCCCTAATTTGAACCCAAAACGAGAGATACTTGAGTTCATCATCAGTAAAGTGGGGAGACCATCGTTGGAAACAACACATCCAATCGTTAAAAGACCATGGTCCTCTACACAGAACAGAGAGCATAGCCTCTTCCGACGGGAAAATGAATTGGATCTTCTGGTTTTGGAGTATGCGCCCAGTGACTTCTTCACCAACCCCTCCAAAGCCGAGGAAGTGTTGCCAACATCGCACGAAGATTTTGCTTTCGTGGGAACTGAGGTTTGCTAATCAAACTGAATTGAGTTTTTACGGCCGACTCATGACTAAAGTCCAAAGGGAGCGTGATCACAGCATCATTGATGTCCAGGAAGAGATCCTGGACCCTTTTTCGAATCATATCCGATATCATCAGTAAAAACAGCGGGAGTTTTCGAACACTTCTTGGCGAAAGAAAACAATCGCAGACATTATATAGGCAGCAGAAACTGACAGTTAACGAGGGGGAAACTGTATTGCCATTGTCAATGTCTGAGGAAACCATCAATAACCGACGACAAACACTCTCTGGTGAAAAAAATGGCGGTTTTAGTCGAAACAGTGTGTCCGTTCAGGGAATCGCCAGAAAATAGCAGGAAAGAGAAGAGATAACATTTTATCTTCGAATATGACAAGTTGTTTTAAAGAATGGATTGTAAGTGCAAATCAATCAGTAAATTAATTGTAAAGATCAAATACATGCATATGTTAAAAAATAATGGTAGAGATTAAAAAATGCAGATGTTAAACGTTAGGGTGATATGTATGATCAAGTCTCTCAAAATTTGTGTTTAGAAAGAGTTGTACTACTCATATTTCAAAATATTTAATTTTTTAGTTATAAGTACAAAAATTAAAATAAACATTATTATTTTCTAAAAAGTGTGAAAATATAATTTAAAATAATCCAATAAATTATTTAAAATTTATAAAACTCAATTGATTACATAATTTTCAATACTATTAAACTTAAAAATGTAAAATATCAAACAATTTAAAACACCATAATTTATTTAAAACATCAAAATATTATATAAGATAAATAAGTATTCGATATAGTGGTGCAAAACATAATATTGGCACTTTGAAAATGGAAAAAGTCTTAGTAAATTTTTTTATTGGTATTTCATTATAATGGGTAAACATGAAACATACATTGTCTTATAAAAGAAGATTAAGGAGCGTAAAATCAATGAATAAAAAAATAAAAAAGTAAATTATTGTAGAAATTAAAAAAAAAATATGATAAAAAATAAACAAAGAAAGAGGTTAAAAAGCTAGGTAATACATGAAGTCTCCTAGAACTTGAATTTAGAAAAAAAGTTACTATATATTGTATATGATTTATAATCATAATTCATAATTAAGAAAATACATCAGATGACAAAGAAAAAAAAATTAAAAATATATATCAAAAGACGTATCACGTACGGTGTGCATGCAGCGACCGCATACTCATGCATTTGACTTCTTCATTCAGGAGTTAAAAACACGTTTGACATCTTCAACATATGTTAAAGTATTCAAGTATTCAGACATACCGGATTTTCTATTCGCATTAAGCTAAATTCTATATCAGTAATTTGGTTTAAAATTTGTAATTAATAATTTTAAAATCTATCAAAAACGTCATGAATTTTTAGAAAGCTTTTTTAGTAGAAATATATTTAAATTTTGAAATGTCATTTCTTTGCTACTTATGTTTATTTATAACATTATAAATTTATAAGTAAAATAATGAAAACTAAATGAATTTTATCTAGTTAAATAATAATTCTATTATAATACTAACATATTTTTCTAATATGTTTGAACCATGCAGAATTAACACATCCCAATGCCCAACATATGAAAAATAAAAATAAAAATAAAAACTCATATATATATATATATTTATGATTAGTGGTCGTTCTGTAAATTTTACTTAATACTAATACATTAGACTTTTCCCACGACCTCCCGTATCTCCCTAAAACCAATAATTCAATATATGAAAATACTTTTTAAAAATATTTTCTGTATTTATATATATTTGATATATGTTCCCAATATCCAAGTAGATTTGATATTATAATATCGTAAGAAATAAAAAAGGAAATTACAAATTTGCAAGTGCCAACTTTAGATAGCTGCTAATAGTGTCACGCACCATTGTCCACGGTCTACCGCCTATGGGTACGCTATGAAAGTCTTCATCCCTTTCGGTTATTGGTTTCTTTAGTGATGTGAAATGTTTCACTACCTTACGTTATACACTTACCTTTTTGGATACTGACCTGGTCAAATCTTAAAAATAAACTTCTTAAATTAACCAGCTGCTCGTTGGACGCATACTTTCTCAGTTTCTCTTGTTCACTAGGAAATTTGAGGAAAATGGCAAAGTAATAACTATTATTTTGAAAATAAAAAATGTTAATCAGTGTATATATTGGAAAAATAGAGCACATATTCAGATCGAGATCTACCTCGATCGAGCTTAAGTGAGTGAAACAAGAATATCTACTTTGGAACTTGAATTATGTTGTGGACAGACTGCAGATCGACGAAATCGAGTGGAACAATCAACTCTCTTTCTCTTTTTTTTTTTGATCAAAGGAACTCTCTTTCTCTTAACTTGAATTATTAAATGGTTAGATGTAAGTCTTTAAAAACCATTAAAACATAGACTGGATTTTCTGGCAAGATCGATAAAACCTGGGATCAGATAGTAATATATAGTACATCCTTCTGATTTTGTTTTAACTACCTCGCATTTATTTAAAAGTTGACTCCATATTATTTGTCTAAATAGAAAGATCAAAGATCAGAATTTACAAAAGATTTACTTAAAATAAAGTTACAAAGTACGATATTTTTTTGGCTACCATTCTAAAGTACGATATAAACACTTATTTATAGATTTAAAGAATGGTATATTAACAAAAGTGATGAAAATTTAGCTTGAATCAAAGTACTCTCATCTAAGAGATTAAAGATAGCTGGCCAATCCTCCTGATATTGAACGACTGAGATCATTCAGCATTATCAGTCTCAAAGTTTTGACAATCAATCTGTCAGATGAAAATAATTTTTTTAGTAGTAACACTTACCTTTCCATGTAGAGATGCAATATGCTCCATTTTTGACATTTAGCTCTTAAAAGCACCATTTTTTTTTAATTCATTTTGTTGTAAACATATTCAACCAACCCACCAACAACGAATTGTCCTAGTGGTTACAACTTTTGGATTACCTAATAGGAGTCTTTGAGGTCACACAGACTCGCAGGTTCAAAGTTACTTAATAGGGCCTACGGGCTTAGAACTTCCTAATCATTTAAGAAAACAAATAAAATAAAATAACCAACCCCATACATGGGATATGAGATTTTTCATGAATCATCAATTCTACAATTAAGTAATGTTACCCTCATTTTCTGATTTTCAATAGTTTCACAAAATCTCAGTGACATTTTCATTAATATTATATATGATTAAGTATTAATTCTACATAATCATTTTTAATTAATAGAATATTTTTTTTGAATTTAGTTTTATAGAGCTTTTGTTTTAGGAGATCTTAACTTTTTGGTAGGCTTTGCGTTTTTAAAAAAGATTTTGTTTATACGGATACTTTTCCGGTTTATGTCTCCTTATATATATATATATGTGTGTGTGTGTGCTTGTATAACAATTTTTAAATTTAAATCATATATTCTTGTGAAGACAAAAAATCTAGACAAAATTAGAAATAGTGTAATTTCCGTCACCATTCACTTCAACTTTAAAAATATGTTGGTTTTTATATTTTAAAAATCTACTAATCAAAATTTCCTCCATTTTTAGAAGATGCTTTTTTAGGAAAAAATAGATTTTTTGAAGTTATCAATGTATTTTTATTAGTTATTAATGATAAATTGTAAATTTCAATTTAAAAAAATTTCGATTTAATAAATTAAAATTTATTAATTATAAAAATGAAAGGATTTATAATTAAATTTTAATTTTGTATTTGTATGAAAACCTCAAAAAAAATCAATCATTTAAAATTAGCAGAAATAAAAACTTAATTGATCGTTGACAAAAAAAAAAAAAACTTAATTGATCCGTGTCTAGACCGGGTCGATCCGGTCTTACAAAAGGTGGCCCATTAATCAAGTACACTTGTTGTCGATCATTTGAAATCTTAAACACTCTTCGCTAACTCTCGTGGTTATTAAATTAAACCCAAGGGTTACGATTTATAGGCTAAGGCCCATTACAAAAGCCCATGCCTAGAGCGCAGTATTTCTTTTTTTTTCGATTTCATTTTTCTCGTCCCTTCCCGATTTCGTTGCATCGTCTCTCTTTCGTCTTCGAACGACCGTCCAAAGTTTCTACGTAATGATTATTCAGTGTCTCAAGTGAAATCTCCATTTGTTCATTATTAATTTGGCGTATTTGTTTTAGATTTCTCTCTATTGTGACTTTGCTTTCGAGCGCGATCCAACTAGACGCTTGAACAAATACATCCGAAACGATTTTAGTAAAACCTTCAAATTAAATTGGAAATTCTGTTTAATAGTCAAATTCGGTTAAAATCAGCCAAATCACTCAATTTCCAGTATATTTAATCACGAAAAATCATCGAGTAATAGGATGAAGGTAGATATGTTTACGAAAAAATAAATTTAATTTTTCTTTATAATTTACAATTTTAACTTTTATTTGATTTTCTTTATTAAACTTTGTTATATTGGGCTTTTGTTATATTAAATTTAAATTTAGGTTTACACTTAGTTTAAGTGAATTCATTATTAATTTTCTTTTTCTAAAACAGACAGAAATATGTAAATGAATAAATATATAGTAAATCAATATAATTTTTTTTAATGTCTAATCCTTAGTCAATTAGTCGTTTTAGGTGCTAGGTCTCTATCGAACGCCTAGCTATAGCCAAACGATTTTTCTGAACATTAGTTAACTTGTTTTAGCATTAACACTATGAAACCAAAACCTGTCATGTTCTTTTTTATTTTCTTTTTAACCCTTTTACACATTATACTGTCTATACATTTCTACAAAGTTCCTAAACTGCCTCAGAAAATGCTTTCCGTATCATTATCATGTTCCAATTCCAATGACAGAGCTTGATCATGAGCATTGCGGTATCTGGAAATTGTTTAGTAAAGTTAGGTCAAGAATCAAGTTGTACGTCTTGTAAATTCCCTAGTATCTACGCTTCTCGACAAAATAGAAAGTTTCAAATTTGTTATAGAGGGGCACAAATGATAGATGGGATCTTTAGTTTAGCGCTATACTTGGTACCTTTTTCTCTAACTTTGTTAAATGCCAATGTTGACGTCTTAATTAACAACAAGTTAGGTGGTTCCAGCAACATTTTACGCTTCTATCTTGCATTCACTTCTCTGTCTGAGAACTACCAGAAGAAGAGAGTGAACAGAAGCCATATACCTCTAACTTCGTCATGATTTGCTTCCATTACTTATTTGACTCTGAGTATCTGACTACTACTACTACTACTACTACTTCATAGACTTGAAATCCCCTATATATTATTTGAAAATCCTTTTTAAAAGACTAACATTTACTTCATGGGTTTATTACAAGAGTGTCATCCTTACTTATATTAATTACATATAATGCTATTATATGATTTGATCACTTATATTAATTATCACTATTACATAATCAAAACTATGATATATCTCATAGACTCTAATTAAAATACATGTTATTTATTCATTCATAAAATATATAACTTTAATTATGTATTTGACCAATATAATCAAATAATTTTATATTAATATATAGATCATGTTTATTAAATAACTTTTACTTGAAAAAAAAATATTATATTTCAGTATAATTATTCGTTTTAACTTATATTTATGAATTACAATAATAACTATATTACTTCATAATAATTTATTTACATAATCTTATATTATATATATTTATAATTCTTTAATCTTTATTTAATATAAAACTTATAAATACTTTTACTTTATTAATATTATATTATAATCTTATAATATAATAAAAATTATATATTATTTTCTTAAAGATTATAATATAATAAAAAGTATATATTATTTTTCTTAAAAAGCAACTTACAAGCAATTTTAATATATAAATAAAAATCACTAATTTATATCAACTTACCGTGATTATCAGATATATTTATTATAGTATATAACTACAGCTATAATAAATTTCATTGTATTTAAACATAATTCAAATTTCCTAAAATAAATCAACATAAAATATTTGATTTGTATTGATACCAATCAGTAATAAAATTATGGAAATGAAAAATTATTCTGTTTCTAAACTTAATTAATAATATAGATTAAAATAAGTAACCACACATTTAATTAAATAAACATATAGTAGTTGAATTTATGCATATTCATATCAATTTAAAAATAAATTCAGATATAAATAATATGTCATAATTTTTTACTCGATCAATAATGATAGAAAAATAACTGATTTTTAACAATGTTATCCTATATATGATTTAATTGTTTTGCATTTATTAATATACAATTTTAAAAGATTTTGAAAATGTTGAAATCACATTATATATCTATAAAAATGACTATAGAATTATATTTAATTAATATTTATATAAATATTTTACTCTGCGCATAGCGTGGGTTACTACCTAGTTTTTTTTATTTAAATGAGAAGATAAAACAAATAAATAATCTTCCAGTTCCGGATTTGAATTTACAGTCCATATGCATCTTTATATTTAACTTTGCTTACAAGCAAAGGATATGAAACTAGTCTAAATTTAGGTAGGCATGTTATAGCGGAAACTCACAGGGTTGTTCACCCACTCTATAATATATAGCCAGTGGGGTGGTTTTGGAGTTTATATTTTATTTAGGCCTTCAGGAAAAAAAATGAGTCCTTTTGATTAAAGCTAGTTAGACTTAGTTGTGTTCCATAACCATTGTCTTAGACTTCATAAAGAACTAATATAGCAACTCAAAGTCTATAATATTATAATCTACCTTAATAAAAGTATTTGTTTATCCTCCTATCCTAGTATTGAAGAAACAAGAAAGTATGACAAAGGGTTCCATTTCATGTTATTCAATAAATATTTGTGGCAGGAATTATTTAAAAACGTTTAGACGGTGATTAACCCCTTAACACCTACTAGCTTAACCTTGATGACAGCTGTTTTCTTTCTAAATGTCTATATATGTAGCAATCCTAATAGTTCCATCGAGCATTTTAACTGAAAACCGAACCGAAATAACCAAAACCGAAACCGAACCGAATTTTATGATTAACCGAATGGTTACTAAATCTCTATAACCAAAAAACTGAACCGAAACCGAACCGAAACAGAATGGATAACCGAACGGATAACCGAGTATCCGAAATACGATCCATATACTTAATAATATTATTTATATTTATATTTAAAATAACTAAATAATTAAAATTAACCAAATATTAGTAAAAAAAACCGAATTATTCAAAATTATCCAAATGTTTTTATCCAAAATATCTGAAATTATCCAATATTATCCGAAGTTATCCGGTTTTTATCCAAATTATCCAAAAAATATAAGAAAAACCAGAAACCGAAATAACTGAACCGAAACCGAACCAAAATCGAACCGAATTTTATGATTAATCGAACGGTTACTAAATCTCTATAACCGAAAAACCAAAAATCGAAAAAAACAAACCGAAACCGAACCGAATTTTATGATTAACTGAATGGTTACTAAATATTTATAACCGAAAAAACCGAACCGAACCGAACCGAACACCGAACGCCCAGGGCTAGTTCCATCCATGTGGACGAAACTTCCTATATAAACGGAACATACACAATGACAGTCCAAGTCTCGCTGAGTACATTTTATTACTTAATAAGTTTTGGTATTTTTCAAATAGCATTCCTTTGTATCTAATGGCATTGGATTTTAAACAAATATCTTCGTTGTCATTGGTAGAATTGTCAACACTGCTATTAACATTGGGCAACATTTGCCTCGTAGCAAATACTGCCAATTAATTTGTTCGTTTACTTAATTTCCTTTTAATGATAGTTATTTACTTTAGTAATGTAAACATCCATAGTATCAAATTCTCCCTAAAATATTAAGGACGGTTATCTTTTCTGACGATAAATCCTTTACACTTTAATAAATTTTGTCGATTTCTTTCGTTTTGTTTGTCAATATCTTTCGGCCACACTCTTTAAAATCGCGGTATTCACGTGATGATTGTATCAAGATTAATCTGAAATCTTATATAGTTATTGGAAAGAAAACAAAATAAAAAGGCTTCACAATTGATTGCGATGCTTTGTTTGATATTTGCTTTTAACTACTTACTTGTTATGTCCTCTTCTACCGACAGTCGACAAATTATTTTAGCTCCTATCGGTTTTTAGTGAGTTTGCATTTTCGTTTGATGATTACATGTATGGTCCACACTTCAGAGCACAATCCTCTAGTTGGCCAATTCACTCGTGGAGACATCACAACCACCGAAGTTACATCTTTTGGGAGTATATAATATTATGTTTCGTGCCATTCTAATAATAGTATTTTAACTTGGTCCCATCCATGAATTGATTCTGCTTAGAGGTCACGATGTTTGAGTCGTTCTTGATTATTATAAAGATATGGTTTTCTAATGAGTCACGAATGTTTCATCCGTAATATTTTCCTAATGATAACTAATCTGTCCTTTTTCTTGATCTTTTTACATCAGTTATTTGTCATCTAGCATAATTTTATATATAATATGTTTAATTGCATGAAACAAATCATGATTTGGATACGATTGTCGGGATATATATATGCGCCTCTTTTATTAATTTAATCACGAAAGTGAATATTTACTTTACGTCAACTGTATCACATATGATTATTTTTCCACATGATTATTTGATGGCGAGATATATAATTGACTTCATCTAAAACTTAATTATAAACTCACTTCATCATACAACTTGGTAGGCTTGGGCATTCGGCCCAAACCGAAACGAACCAACCAAACCGAAATTTCGATTTTCGGTTTTCGTTTTCAATTAAAGTTGTGTTTATGAATCGATCGGTAAGATTTTGAAATTCAATCGGTTTTCGGTTCGGTTTGGTTCGGCAAGCACTAACCAAATGGTTAACCGACAAAAACCAAAAATAACTGAAATAACCGTAAAATCCAAAAATAAAATCAAAATTAACCGACAAACAGAAAATAAAACAGAAATTAACCGGTAAACCGAAAATAAAACTGAAACAAACCGAATAAACCGATTTTTAAAAACTAACAGAATATAATCAAATAATTTTATTTTTTTTTTCTCATTAAAATAACCGAATAAACTGAAATATAGATGATTTCTGTTTAGTTCGGAATACATAAATATACTCAAAACCGAATCGAATAACCCGATGTCCAAACCGAACCGAAATATAATTCGGCTAATTTCATTAGCATTTTTTCAGAATCCGAAAAAATCGAAAACCAAATCGAAAAAGCCGGAAAAAAAAAAACGAATGCCCAGAGTTACAACTTGGTGCTCACTTCTCAATGCTCAATTTCCATTAGTTTAGCTAAAGCTTCTCTAATATAATACTCAATTTTTCTACTTTGACTCTCTAGTCAGTCAGGTTACCTTATTTTAACTTGAATGATCGGTAATTAAATGTTTTAAGTTAACCGTTCTTCATTTCATTTTAATTGCTTCCTCAGTAGTCACTAATTTAGTAGAAGTCAAAGAATGTTTTAAGAAGATACGACAAAGTATGCAACATTAATGTTGCAATGTCGAAACCATGGTCCATAGTGGTTCGTGGAAGCCCACAGTTTTGGTAGTCCGTATGTGTGTACCCACCCATTCTCCATATAGACGGAACAAATCGACCCCAATCTCATCTTAATGCAACTTATTAAAAGCAATGTTTTTAAAACCGGACCGGAAGTTGAACCGGAAAAGTTTCTGGGTCATGAGTCAATATGGTTCGATCGGGGTTAACCGGATTCAATTGATTTTATAATATTTTTATAATAATAGATATGAATATGTATTTTATTTTTATGAATGACTACAAATAAGATATAACTGATTACAATATCAAATATAATACTTTAATAGTTATAATGTTTAAAACACCCTTTAAAAATAACAATTTGATGCTCTAATACTAAGAATAAAACTAGAAAAGGTAATTAATGAAATTAATTGCACTCATTTTTATAAATTTTTTTCGAACCCGGTTTTATCTGGTTCGTTGGTTCAGCGTTTTTTGGGGTTTTGGAGGGTTAATATGAGTTTTTTACCGGGTTAACTCCTTTTGGGTTTTGATACTAACCCAACCCGAGAAAACTTCCGGTTCACGGGTTAACGTGGTCCGATCGCCGGCCCAGTCCGGTTTTCAAAACACTAAAAGGAGAAGAAAAAAAAAGAATTACTTCGAAAAAATATTTGACTCTATGTGAAATTTTTTGATTTGACTTTTTTCACCTCATTTTCGTGTTTTAAAAAAACATCAAATGGCCCCGCCTTGGATTATATGATTTTGCCTCGCTCTCAAAAAGAAAAGTAAAAGTTGTCCTTATTGTCAAAAGATTGAGAAGAGAGAAAAGGTTCACTTTTCTTTTTTGTTTTCAGCTTGAAATGATAATAGAACTAAGATGACCCATTCATTGTCTACTTTCTGAATCCTTCAAAGTTTACAAAAATAACAACCGACAGAGAGAGAAAGGAAACCCTCTCTGCCATCGAGTAGGTTTCAGTCCCTTGCAACAAAAGTTACTGTAAGGAAAGAAGAAAGAAAACACGAATTTTTCATAATCACTTCTCTATAGTAGCGTCTCTGTTTATTTCTCATAACGAACAACAACGCCCACAAAAATCTAAGTACATCGAAAAAATCATGATGATAAGGAAGAAGAAGAAGAAGAAGAAGCCTGAAAAAAAAAAAACACCTCCACACAAGAATTAAGCATACAATAGAAACGAAAGAAAAAAAAAAGGTCTCACCAAATATGAGTTTTTTCTTTTGTTTCAATCAAAGAATTCCCAATTGAACCTCGGCGGGATAGTGTGACTATTTGCAGTGTTCGAGCTCAATGGAGCCGAGGTATGATGATCAAATGTTTCCCACTTAGTAGAAGAATCCATCAGATTTGGTCCTGGTCCTGAATTTATCGGCTCCTCCTCAATCTCTTGCTTCTTCTGTTTGTAGTTTATCGGCATGTCCATGAGCGACTGTACCGTTTTTTGTTCTTGCCTCTGTTCATTGCTATGTTCTTGAATCGTTGCAAGTCTCTGACCACTTGACTGTTTCTGCTGCCCATTAGCCATCTTCACCTTCAAAGCATCGAGTGTTTCCACATAGTTCTGCACTCTCTTCACCTACACATACATAGAAAATGAAAAAGTTACAACTAAAGTTAACTCAAGAACTTAACTTCAGTCCAGAGATGATCATACCTGCATTTTTCTTTGTAACTTCACATCTCCTTCAGCTATAATCCCATCCAACTTTATCAACTCATTCATCAACAATTCAATCACCGTTACAAGATCTTTCTCCGCAACTTTCGCTCCTTTTTTAATAACCATCTCAAACGCCGAAACCTACACACAAGAACACTTTAAAAAAAACCGGAGATTTCATCTTAAACACAAAGTAGAAGGGCTTGGGGAGCATTACACGTCCGCCGAGCCTATCAACTTCGAGGCTAATATCGGAGATGGCTTTAGAGGCCTTCTCGGTTTTGGCGATCTTCCTCATCTCCAAGAAGCGTTTCTCTTGGCTAATGGGGTCTTCGATAAGCACCATCTTGGATTTATCTTTCACTCCCGAAACGTCAAGAAAGGCCTTTGAGTCTCTCTCTTTGTCTTTGTACATTAGCTTCTGATCTTGATGGTGTATACCCGTTGGTCCACTCAACATCTTCTTTAGCTCCCCTGCATCACAACTCACACAAAACACATAATCAAAATCTCTAAAAGCTTTAAAATTCTCAGATTCTCAAGTCAGAGAAAGGTATATACAAAGAGACTAACCAAAAGAAGCTTGAGGACTAATACTGATCTCATGGTAGACCGAACCGTACTTGATTCTGACTCTGATCATCGGTGGCGGTGGAGCTCCGACAGGATCCGAATCCGGGTTACGTTTCTGAACCAACATTCCTCCGGGTCTCATTTCCCAATCATGACCGCCTGACTCCCTGCCGCCACCGCCGCCGGAACTTCTACCGCCGTTAATCGCCGTCGTCGGAAGATTCGTCGGTTTGTTCCTCATCATCTTCATCATTTTTTTATTACTTTACTCTCAATTTAGTTGAACCAAAGAGAGAAACAAAACAACGGATCTGAAAGATCTCCTCAGAGAGATTAGTAGTACAAGAAACAAGACAAAGACATTGGAGACAGAAGAAGAATGTTACACGAAATCTGGGACTTAGAACATCATCAACACTACTCCATACCCATTTCGCCACGTGTACCACAAAGATCAAAAGCAGAGACTTTTCTGATCCACAAAACCCAATTAAACTCTCTCTCTCTCTTCTTCTTGGAGCTTCAATGGAAGAAGCATAAACAAAAACAAAAACACTCAACACAATGACAAGAATCCGAATTGACTTCACAGATCTCCTCTGTCCGGGAAGACAATAGAAAGTTAAGATTGGAGTTTCTTGTTTTCCCGAGAAAATCGGTTTGGAAAACGAGTATATTAGGAAAGAGTGGAATCTCAGAAAAGCATCCGGATTCTCTGTTCGAGTTTCTAGTTTCAGAGAACCCGTTGGGGCAAAAAAAAAAACAATATATTAATTATTTTATAAAAGAAAAGAGAATAATAACGAGTGGCCAGCTAATTCATCCATCTCTCTTGTGTGCCTGTGACTTATTATATGTCATTCATATTCATATATATATATATATAGTTTCGTATATATACATATATGTCTGTAATTTTTTTTGTCGCAATATATTTTGTTTTGTCTTCTGGCATTTTCATTGGATGATTATTTTCAGTATTTTCCAAAGTGGACAATATTAATATCTTGAAAATTATAATACGTAATAATTTCTTACTCATGACGTAGTTTAACCTCTAGTTCTTTTGGTCAATATCGTATTCGTATTGTAGTAGTAGGTACGAGTGGATATACCCCCAAGCACTAAGGGATCATTTTTCATTTTTCGCAAAAGCCATTTATTCGCTTTAAAGAGATAGACGTGTCTCAAGTAAATATTTGTTTTCTGTTAGTTATTTTGACGATTATAATAATAATAAGCAAAAACAGATTAATTAAACAACTTACTAAAAAGATTTAATTTTGTTACAATTGAAACGGGGAATGCAT
This sequence comes from Isatis tinctoria, assembly GCA_010577795.1. Taxonomy (NCBI): domain Eukaryota; kingdom Viridiplantae; phylum Streptophyta; class Magnoliopsida; order Brassicales; family Brassicaceae; genus Isatis; species Isatis tinctoria. The sequence goes on along the minus strand of CM021249.1, from coordinate 16,204,546 downwards.
GACAATCATAAGTTTTGAAATTTGACAAATATTGTTTTTTTAAATATAATCACTACTTTGCTCATAAATTTTGGAGGATAAAAAGAAAACAATTGAAACCCGCCACACGGTTCAATCGTGATGCTGATGTTTGTCGAGAAACTTGATATTTGGTGATATTAGAGAGAGCGGTTCAATTGTTATAAAGTGAACAAAACTTTATTCTGTAGTTGTCGGGGTTGGTGGTGCCTTGCCGCAACCTATTTTCGGGAAGAAGTGTTGAACTATGACCTCGGCTAGGTCAGGTTTGTGGGTAGTTTTGAGAATTAAAATAGTAGAATGCCGACGTGACTTTTATTAGTAAGATGCCGACGTGGCTTTGATTGAAGAATTTGATTACAACAAATAGTCAAAACTGTTTGTCCAGCCGGGGTGAAACTAGAGCAAAAGTTATTGAGTTTTTTGTGTAAGAAGTTGTCTCTCCTTTTTCTATATAGACGAATCGTTCGTTTATATAGAAGATGAAAAGAGGAGCACTATGAGAGTTGGTAGTATGGCGGGTTCCACGCGACCACTTTCCTCCATTAATCATTAATCATGGCTGTAGGTTCCACAGCAATCATGTTTTCTTTTGTTTTGTTGACTTTGTAAAACAATCATTCTGATTTTGAGATATTAGTTAATTGATGATGAATATCCACCAGGCTGAGGTGAAATATTGATGGGCCTTGGAGAGGGTGCTAAACCCGTACCCAACAATGAGCCCCCCCTCAGTTCGTCGAGCGACGCGACTGAGCTTGTCGAATTTGAAGAGTTGGTTCATCGAGAATTCACCTCGGCAGGTGGTCGAGAATTCACCTCGTCGAGAGGTCGAGTATTCGCCCCGTTGAGAGGTCGAGAATTCGCCCCGTTGAAAGGTCGAGAATTCGCCTCGTCGAGAGGTCGAGAATTCACCTCGTCTGGAGATCGAGAATTCATTCCGGATTTTTCTAGGTCGAGAATATCCCTTTATCGCAACAGAATATTCTAAAGAGGTTTAATGTTTGTGACGTATTAAATGTGACGCGACGCGACCTCTTCTGATCTAGGCGCGTGAGGAACGTACGGATATCATAGCACGTTTTGTCGTATTTCCTCTGATTGAAACGACGTTGACACGTGTCAATCATGCAGAAGATCGCGTGCGTTTCGTGGCGAGATGATGTGAGCGAAGAGACGCGGGGCGTGACTTTTTAGACCTAATAATGGAGAGAGAGGGCGGCGGGCAATAAAGAGTTGTCTCCAACCGTGATGATTACCTCGAAAATCGTTGCCTCTCTCCTCCTATAAATCTTCGTCTCCTTCTCATTTCGCCCTCACTTCTTCATTTCTTCGTTTTCGCAAAAGGTAGCTCTCTTCTCTCTCCTCATTCTGTTTCTTCTTTTCACCGTGTTTTTTATTTCGCCACTGCGTTCTCCGATTCCGACGATGTCTTCAAGATTCTCTCCGCCCTCTCCACCTTCATGGCGCGGTCTCCGACCCGAGGCGGATGACCTGGAAGACAGAGATCTGGGGTTCGGGCTCAGTCGCAGCAGATACCCACCGGGGGTAACTAAGCCGAGCTACCATTCCGATCCCCAGCCAATGGACGAGGATCGTGATCGCGAAGAAAACGAGGACGCCGGGGTGACCTTGTCGCCAGATCACGACGGAGTCGAGATGGCCGCCTCGTCGCCGAATCACGACGGGGTCGGGAGTAGCGGTCCAACGGCAGTTGGTGAGGCTGTGGAGGAAACCAATCGCGATGAGGACGCGGAGGACGAGCCGCAAGTAACGAGCGGGGTAAACCTGGGAGATGACGGCCCCGAATTGGAGATAGGCGAACGAGTTTTCGAGCCTCACCGAGCCGAACGCATTGCTCGGGATGAAGCTAGGGACAGGATGAAGAAGGAAGGCATTCCGATCCCGGAAGAAGTTGCCGGGAACGCCTGGAACGTCCTTCCCACGAGGTCGACAAGAAAAAGCCTTATCGACCTGAGGGTCGCTTGCCACGTCGACCCGAAAGTGACATTTGTCGTTCCTGGCCCAGGACAACGACGTCCAGATGTTCGTTTGGACACACATCATCTGCCGCCATGGTCTACCTTACGAAATTGTCACCGATAACGGCTCCCAGTTCATCTCCAGCGTTTTCGAAGCCTTCTGCGCTAAGTGGCGGATTCGCGTCAGCAAATCAACGCCGCGCTACCCTCAAGGAAACGGCCAAGCCGAGGCAACAAACAAGACTATCATCGCATGCCTCAAAAAACGCCTCGAATCGAAAAAGGGACTTTGGGCAGATGAGCTTGATGGGGTCCTATGGTCTCACAGAACAACTCCACGTCGCGCCACTGGGAAATCACCATTTTCCTTGGCGTACGGCTGCGAAGCCCTATCACCCGCCGAGGCCGCGATGCCGACACTTCGACGCCAACTGGCACCGCTCCACCCAGCAGTCAACTGTCAAATGTTACTCGATAACTTGGACACCTTGGAAGAAACACGCGGACAAGCTCTTCTCAGAATGCAAAACTACCAGCATCAGGCAGCCCGCCACTACAACACAAAGGTACGGCCTCGGCACTTCGAAGAAGGCGACCTTGTCCTGCGAAAGGTCTACGCGAACACAGAGGAGTATCGCGCCGGCAAACTCGGAGCAAAATGGGAAGGCCCATACATCGTCGGGAAAATCGTAAAACCAGGTGTCTGCGAGCTTGTGACCATGTCCGGCGATGCAGTGCCACGCTCATGGAACGTCAACAATCTCAAGCGTTTCTACTACTAAGTCCATCTCCACGATGCGACTCACTAAAAAAAAAAAAAAAAAATCTAGCTACGCTCTCATATAATCGAACTACGAATGGCTTGATCCCCTTTCGGGGTACGTAGGCAGCCTGTAAAAGGGTTCAGCTATACATTCAATAAAAATATCTTCTTTCGAAGAATCGTCTCGTTACAAATCGTTTGCACCATTAACGGTCGCCTTTACTTCAGTTTCTCAGTTACTGTCAAAACTGAGCCGAGCTACGCTCAAACGTAGGCGCTTCGCCTCATAGCTCTAAGCTATAGACCAATACATCTTCACTCTGATCAAGTGAATGATGGGTCAAATAAAGCCGGGTCCATCGTCGCCCGCACCTCTCGAACTCATGACTGACCCACGAAACCACGCCGGAGTTCAGTCTCGAGAGCGTATCTATACTTGATTGAGACGCTCTGTCCGAAACAGACTTATCTTTCAAGGTGTAAGCCGAGCCGACGTAAGCCTCCGTCGTATGCGAGCTGTTGTTAGCCTTGCACCCCGGATGTCGACTTACCTTGTTAATTTCATGGACCAAGTCTAATTCCGAATTGAACTGACTTTGAATAAGTTTTCGAGTATACTACTCAGCTCAGTCATTCCACTAGCACGGTATTCTAAATCATTTCGGACTATTACTCGTGAATCGTCTGTGTTACTTGAAAATGCCGTATTAACTCAGAAAAGATTAGCCTATCGGCTTATACATGCTACGACGCCGAGGTCCACAAGTCGGACCCCGGCTCTCAAAAAAAAAAATACAACAAAAAGAAACAATGGACCGCCTAGGTCCTTTCTTCTTGTCCTTGATCCCCAGCAGGATCATTGGCCGTCTCCTCCGCAGCGTCGGTCTGCTCATCCGCCTCTTCAGGCACAAGCCGTGGCAAACTCGCCTCGGCGACAATTCGGGCTGGAGCATCCAACTCACCTTCATCAAAGGTGATCTCGTCGATCGCCGCAGCGGCGTCATCCTGTTGTTTCTTCTTCACCTCGAGCCTGGCTATCATCTCGGCAGGGATGTCCCACTCCTTCGCTTTTAACGCATTCGCAAATGCCAACGCGCCTTCGGCCGCGGCGGATCCAGCTACGGCACCCTCTATCACCTCTCTCTGGGCAACGTAGTCCTTCATCTTCGCCATCAGCGCTCGGCAGCAACACGTTCAGTCCTCGATTGACTGAGCCGCTCCCGCTCCCTTTTCAAGCTCTCTCGAGCCTTCTTCTTCTTGCCATCGCGGCAGCCCGAGCTTTCTCGACCTCGTCAATCCGGGCCTTCAGGGAATCAGTTTCCTCAACGGCGCAAAGCAAATCGGTCTTCTGATTGACAAGCTCTGCGTTCTCCGATGACAGTTTCTCGTTGGCCTCAACGAGACGATCCTTCTCGGCTCGAAGTTCAGCCAGCTCGTCTTTGAGATCCTTCGCCTCCTTCCTAGCGGCTTTAAGGTCCCTATCGTACTTACTGACGGTAAAGACCGCGGCGTTCAAACCTCTAGTCACCTCCCCAGCAAAGGTCTCGAACAAACCGTAATGTTCGAGTTCCGTTGGGACAACAGGACGCGCCAGAGGCTTTGTTCTTAGCCTCCAAAAGAGCTCGGCAGCGGCAGCATCATTACCCGCAATCGGTGGCGTTCCAAAGTAATGGAAAAAGAATTCCGAGGGATTTCGGTCCTCGTTCGGGTCCCTACTCCCAGCGACCGCTCTTTCGCCACTCACAAAAGCAGCACTCTCCGCCGATGCGCCGAGGTCGTGTTCATCAACAGGTCCGAGATCCTGCTCGATATTCTCGCCTCCAAACACGTCTGGGTTGCCCTCCGACGGGTTGACTTGTTCCGCATCATACTGATCGGCAGGCGGATCGGCGCGGTTCACATCAGTCGACTCCTGACCTTGTGTCACCAATGTCTCGTTCTCCGGCCGCTGCGAAGAACCCACCCCGATGATATCAACAAACTCATCACGCGTCTCGCCTTGCGGATTCGCCTCGGCAGGGCTGGGGTCAGCAGCCTCGCGTCTTCGAGAAGGCGGCGTCGCCATCCTTGGTCCCCCGGAGGATTCTCCGACGATGTTAACTAGGTCGTCGGTCAGGCTGCTAAACTTCCTTTTACGCAGTCCCATTTGTGGCCTCGGCGTCGGGACGGATTGCTGAGAAATTCTACGGAGTGCGCGCTCGACTCTCTCCGCTGACACCTCGGGCCAAGTCAGATGGCTGATTCTCGCGTATTCGTCTGCCACCGCGCTGAAGTTTTCCGGATGAGGCACGAGCGGAGACGGTTTATCTACAAAACGAGAAACCACGACGTCAGAATAAAGCAACATACAAAAAAAAAATATATATAAAAAATAAGGGGCATCTACCGATTGGGTCATTCCAATGATTTTGGATCCTAAGACTCGGATTCGCCACCGCGAACTCATCCTTTTTCACGAAGAAGAACCGGGTTCGCCAGTCTTCAATTTTGGTTCTCGCCGTGTCCCCGGGGATTATGTTGTGCTTCGTCTTCATCTGAAGATAGAAGCAGCCAAGAGACGTCTTTGCCTTCGAAGCCTTGATCCACGTCATCTCTTCAAGGATTCTGCAATTCATCGGCAGATCGTTTTTAACGGCCAACATCATCAGCGCCACCATGTGACGCATTCCCCCGTGGGTTAGCTGCGATAGCGCCATTTTCCTACGAGCGCAATATTCGAACGGGAGATCCGGGATCGGGAATCGCAGATGACAAAATTTGAAAAAAGCTTCATAGACGCAGAAGTGCCCCGACGGAACATCCCACGGTCGTTGTCCTTTATCGATGCGTATGCCTTAGCCTCTACCCATTTTGTGAAGTAATCCGTCATGATGAGCACGTACTGGCGTTGCCGAGAGTTTGGTAAGGGACCGACGATGTCCATGGCCCATCTCATGAAAGGGTATGGAGGGCAAGACGTGGTGAGGAGCTCAGATGGAGTATGAATAACGGGCCCGTGCCGTTGGCACTTTTCGCATTTGAGTGCAAATAGTTCGCAGTCTGCGATCATGGTTGGCCAGAAGAAGCCGTGTTTTTTGACTTTGAGTGCGAGAGCGCGTCCTCCTGAGTGATTGCCGCCTGCGCCTTCGTGAGTTTCTTCCAGGACGAAACGAGTTTGCATGTCATTGATGCAAGTAAGGAGTGTGCCGGCTGCGGTCCTTCGGAAGAGATCGCCATTAATGACCGTGTAATGCGCAGCGCGAGCCTTGAGGCGCCGGGCACCCATTTTTCGATTGGCACATCGCCGTTGATGATATACTGGATGATTTCGGTTCTCCAGTCAGTCTTTGCAACGGTCCCCTTGCTAGTATCAACTCGATAGTGCGTCCCGACATCGTCATCATCGGTTTACGGTCGTCGCGGATGGATGCGCAAAGGCCCTTGGATAATTCGATGCTTGGTGTTGGGATCGTTGCGATCGGTATCTGGCGTCGAAAGTTATCGTCTTTGTTTGAGCCGATTGTTGCGAGCGCATCGGCGATGACGTTTTCAGCGCGAGGGATTTTTGTGAGTTCGAAGGACTCAAACTCCGCGGCGAGTTCTTTAACGAGCCGGAGATATGCGTCCATGCGGTTGTTGCGTGCCTCGTATTCACCGTTGTATTGATTGGTGACGAGCTGGGAGTCGCAATGGAAATGGATGTTGGTCGCTCCGATACCCTTGGCGAGGCGTAGTCCGGCAATGAGTGCCTCGTATTCGGCCTCGTTGTTGGAAGCTGCGAACTCAAGGCGGAAAGATTGTTCGAGAGTTTCTCCCGTTGGTGACTCGAGTTTGATGCCGACACCGGAGCCTTGGCGACATGACGATCCGTCAACGTGAAGGATTCATTTAGGTTTGGGCTTGGTTGTGTCATCGACGAGCTCGGCGGGTAATTCGATGAGGAAATCGCCCAGCACTTGGGCCTTGGCGCTGACTCTGCTTTTGTATTCGATGTCGTACTCTGATAGTTCCACTGCCCATCTCGCAAGACGCCCCGACTGGCGTGGGCTATGGAGGATGGTACGAAGTGGTTGGTTGCTTAAGACGTGGATGGTGTGAGATTGGAAGTATGGTCGTAACTTCCGGGCCGAGACGACAACGGCGAGAGCCAATTTCTCCAAGGTGGGATATCGAGTTTCCGCGCCATCGAGTGTTTTGCTGACGTAAAAGATTGGGCGTTGATCACCGCGGTCTTCTCGCACAAGCACGCTGCTAACTGCCGAGGTCGAGATGGCGATGTAAAGATAGAGCGTTTCTCCTTCTTCTGGCTTGGCGAGGATCGGCAGAGTTAACAGGTACGTTTTGAGCTGTTGAAATGCGTCCTTGCATTTCTCGTCCCATTGAAAACGTTTGTCGCCGCGGAGAAGTTGATAGAACGGCACGCATTTGTCGGTTGATCGGGAGATGAATCGATTGAGTGCGGCTATTCGTCCGGTGAGTCGTTGGACTTCTCGGGTTGTTTTTGGGGAAGGTAGCTCCAGGATTGCGCTTATTTGCTTGGGGTTAGCTTCGATCCCGCGTTCGGTAACGAGGTAGCCAAGGAATTCTCCAGAAGTGACCGCGAATGTGCATTTGGCTGGATTGAGCTTCATTGAATATGAGTTGAGGATGCGGAAACACTGATCTAAATCTTTGATGTGATCTTTGGCGACTGCGGATTTGACGAGCATGTCGTCAATGTATACCTCCATTGTTTTGCCGAGCTGATTTTCGAACATTCGGTTCATAAGTCGTTGATATGTCGCGCCGGCGTTCTTCAGTCCAAAAGGCATTACTTTGTAGCAATAGGTGCCGCGGTCGGTGATGAAGGCTGTCTTTTCGCGATCGTCAGTGTGCATGAAGATCTGATTGTACCCGGAGAATGCGTCCATGAACGATAGGAGTTGGTTTCCGGCGGTGGCTTCAACAAGGCGATCGATGTGTGGCAGCGGATAGCTGTCTTTGGGACACGCCTTGTTGAGGTCGGTAAAATCGACGCAGATACGCCATTTGCCGTTCTTCTTCTTGACCACCACGGGGTTGGCGAGCCAGTCAGGATATTTGACTTCAGTGATGGATCCGGCTTTGAGCAGTTTGTCGACCTCGTTGTTATCAGCCCGAGCGCGTTCAGGACCGAGCTTTCGCCTTTTCTGTTTGATTGGCTTGTAAACGGGATCGATGTTGAGCTCGTGGCTGATGATACGAGGGTCGATGTCGGGCATGTCATTGGAGGACCATGCGAACGTTGCTTTGTTGCTTGAGAGAAACTCAACGAGCTCGGCTTGGAACGACTCAGGGAGGTCGGAGCCGATGCCGACGCAACGTTCGGGATTGTCTTTGTCGATGTTAACCTGGACAACGAGGCTTGTCTTTGGCCTTTCGTGGACTTCTAGTTCGGGCACGTTGATCATACAGGACTGCGCAGACGGTGGGTGAGGTTTGCGCAGTTTCTGTTCGGTGATGAAGCAGGAGCGTGCGATACGTTGACTTCCTCGAAGAGTGAAAATGCCGTTGTTGTTCGGGAACTTGAGGCATTGGTGGTACGTTGACGTAATCGCCTTCATGGAATGTAGCCACGGCGTGCCGACGATAGCGTTATAAATAGCGGGTTGATCGACGACGTCGAACTTGACCCATCTGGTGATGCCCCCTACTTCGACAGGTATTTTGATGGTTCCGGTTGTCCAAGATGATTCGCTCGTGAATCCGGTGAGTATCTTGGTCTTTGGCTTGATCTGATCGTTGTGTATTCCCATTCGATGGAGGGTTTCTTTGTAGATCAGGTCTGTCGAACTTCCAGTGTCGACGAGGATGCGTGCAACGTAGAGATTATGGACTTTGAGCTCGACAACTAATGGGTCGTTGTGCGGCATATCGACCCGAATCGTATCCGCCGAGGTGAAAGTGATTGAGATTTCATCCGTCACTGGTTGTTTCCACTTCGATGCGGCGATAGCTCGTCGTTCGTGTTTTTGGACGGAACGGACTGAATCAACGCAGTCCTGCAAGCCTCCCATGATCATACTGATCCTCTGAATTTGGGCTGCGGGAGGTGTGCTTCTGTCCTTATCATCACGGTTCCGTTTATTCCCTTCGGCTCGTCGGTCACCGTAATTTGGTCGTGATTCTCTGCCGTTGCAGAAAGCGGCTCGGCGATCTCGTGAGGTATTGCCGGCGCGATCGCGGGAGTCGAACTTGAGTTTTCCAGACAAATAATCTTCGACGGCGTGATCGTGAAAGTGGTCACAATCTTTTAGCTCGTGTCCTGACCTCTTGTGATAGGCACAAAACTTAGATCCGTCGAAGGACTTATCGCCCCTAGTCGTTGACTCGTTGCCTTTGCGAATGTATTTGTTCCAGCCCGGCGGTTTGTCCGAGACATGGAAGCTGGAGAATTTCTTTTCATCGTAATGCTGGCGAGGTTCTCTTGGTACGCTGGTTATCGGCTTTTCCTTGGGGGCGGTAACGGTTTTTGTTCGATCAGACTTTTTGGCTCGCGCAGCCCGCTCTTCGTAGAGCTTGATGAACGTGGTGGCTCGGTGGAAGGCGTCCTCGAGGCTAGTTGGTTCTTTTTTCTTGAGATCTTCCCAAAGCGGTTCGTCCTCTCGCATTCCTTGTCGCAAGGCGATGAGCGCGACGGCATCGGGACAATCGACCTTGGCGATGATTTTGCTTAAGTGTTCTACATACATGCGAAGGCTTTCGGTCTGGCTTTGAATGCAGTTCCAGAGTTCGGTTAGATTCGTCTGTTTGTCAATGAACATTGAGTAGTGTTTAAGAAAAGCGGACGATAGGTCCTCGAAACTTCCTATCGAATTCGGGGTGAGCCGAGTAAACCAGTTGAGGGCTGTGCCACCGAGTGTTTCGACAAAGCGTTGGCAGAATATGGCATCTCGAATTCCAGGTGATAGATCGGCGCGGCCCATTGCGATGGTGAACGCTACGAGATCTCGTTGGGGGTCGTCTTCCCCTTTGAAGGTGGGTACTTCTCGGATCTTGCCGTGATATCGTTGCCGTACGCTTGTTATCGCCTCGGTGAATGGGGGTTTTACTCGTTTGTCTGAGGACCCTGTCGAGCTCCGGCGCCGAGCTTGTTGCCCGATGAATCTGTGAGTTCATCTCTTCGAGGCGCTTCATAACACTCTCGAGCTCGGGATTCCTGTCGGAAGACTCCCGAGTTCCTTGCGTCGGGGTAGGGATTCCCGTTCTCCTGTTGGATCCGTGGAACTCTCCTGTTGGTGTCGAGCCAAACAGATTCTGGATGATGGGATCTATTTGGTCAGGGGTCCGGATTGGATTTTGCTCTTGAGTGTTGGTGATGTTTCCATCGGCTTCAGAAGCGGATTGCCTGGCTTCGATGTTAGTTACCTTATCAGTGAGGGAAGCCAGCATAGCGTGGATTGCGATCAAGGGATTGACTTCGTGTGCCACGCCTCCGAAAGGGGGTGGCGGTGGAAGTTGGTGATCTTGAAGGCTGTTGCCGTTGGGATTAGCATGGTCCTGGACTTGAGGGATGCTGTCGTGTGGACCGGCGTCCTGCGGGATTCCTTGATTTCCTTGCGCGTTGCCGGCGTGGAGCACGGCGTCGGCATTAATTTGTGGATCGTTGAGGTTGATTGCGACGTTGTTTGGATCATTGGTCATCGTGATTCAAAATATTCTCAACAGCGTCCCCACAGACGGCGCCAATTGTTGAACTATGACCTCGGCTAGGTCAGGTTTGTGGGTAGCTTTGAGAATTAAAATAGTAGAATGCCGACGTGACTTTTATTAGTAAGATGCCGACGTGGCTTTGATTGAAGAATTTGATTACAACAAATAGTCAAAACTGTTTGTCCAGCCAGGGTGAAACTAGAGCAAAAGTTATTGAGTTTTTTGTGTAAGAAGTTGTCTCTCCTTTTTCTATATAGACGAATCGTTCGTTTATATAGAAGATGAAAAGAGGAGCACTATGAGAGTTGGTAGTGATGGCGGGTTCCACGCGACCACTTTCCTCCATTAATCATGGCTGTAGATTCCACAGCAATCATGTTTTCTTTTGCTTTGTTGACTTTGTAAAACAATCATTCTGATTTTGAGATATTAGTTAATTGATGATGAATATCCACCGGGCTGAGGTGAAATATTGATGGGCCTTGGAGAGGGTGCTAAATCCGTACCCAACAAGAAGCATTTGTAAAGCATCTCACACGGTGTCGGTGAGACATGTGTTTATTTCTGGTGGTAACGAGCTTAGTGCTCACTTCCGAGAGTCGAGTATGACTTTAATATAGTAGCAACGGCAGGTAATCTCTAAGAAGACGAGTGAAAGATCTATGAAATGGTTGTGTTGGAGCCGGGGTGAAGAAGTGACATGTGAGTAGGTGACTCATGTAGTAATGGTCTTAATGGTCCGAAACCAAAAATAGCATTGGATTTTGAAGTTAAACTATATATCACATGATTTTTTTTTTTTTTTAAGTAGATCACATGATTCTAAATTTCTGTTTTCACACTTCCGGGATGCATGAAGATTAGAGCCTAAGAGCATCCCATCAGCGGTTCATGCATCCGGTTCATGCCTCATCTCTCCAAAAATTATATATATTTTATTATTAGGTCCCAGTCAAAGTTATAAACCCGCATCATTCAGTCTCTCTGCAATGAACCATTCTCTCCTCAGGTTCGCCACGTAGAGAAAGGGGATTGGTCGGTTTTACATTTTTTATATTTTTTAAAAACAAATATATTTATATTAATATATTACTTTTTGTGAACCCCAACACAGTTTTACTGATAGGGGTGCTCTAAGAGCAGATACATGTGGGGTTCTAAAATTTTTCTTTTTAAATATATATTATTTTTTAAAAGTTGGAAAAAAAAGAAAAAAGTTGAACCAATCACAGTTCGCCACGTGGCGAACCCGAGGAGAGAGGAGTTCAAAAACTAGAGTTTTTAGTGGTGGGATCACCACTGTTCATGGGATCCACAGATTATTTAATATTTTTTTAAGAATCTAAGAGCAGCCTCATTGGTGTAGAACCTTGATGTTCTCAAGAAACAAATATTTTAATACAATTTGATATGTACAGTTAATATTTAAAATTTAAAATATAGTGAATCAATTAGAAAACAACATGTGGATTTGAGGGTTCTGAAAAGTTCTCATAAGTTCTCAATTGAGAACTTATCTCCCCTCTATTTCCTATTTTTTAATGTTTTCTATTTATTTTTATTGATCAGAACCTCATTGAGATACCTTCAATGGGCATGCTCTAAGGTTGTAAACCTCCAATGTATGTGCTATACCATCCACATTAGTTTTTATATTCAACACCCTAGTTTTTACATTTTAACACTCCACATCATCTTTCTTTTTTCCACCTAATAATTCAACACTCATTCAACTTTTATCTTCTACAATGGTTTTTTTTTTGTAAAAATCAGTATTTTAAAATTATTATTTTCTATTTATATCCAAATCAAATAAAGAAAGTCTCTATTTATAGAGTGTAAAAACTGATAAATTTTGGTATAAAAATTATAATTAAAAATAATAATATATTATGAAATAAATGATCTAAACTAATTAGGATGTAAAAGAAAAATACTAAAAATCTCAGTAGCCAATAGAAATACAACATATAACGTGTTATCAGTTTTTTCAACATGTTGAAAGTATTCAACACCGATTAATCCACATTATTTTTTTCATTTTTTCAACAACCTTATTGTATACATTCAACTGTTGAAAAAATTATTCAACACCTCTACTGTAGATGGTCTAATTGGCCAAGAAATACAAAAGGCCACCTTCTTTGTTTTGTACTCCTACCAGTTTTCTCAAATAGGAAAAATTGGAAAAAGTGATCTATACAGAATATAGGTAGCAGAGCAGCTAATAGTCTCAACAGCTCGATCCCTAGTATTAAAAAGATTATGCAAGGTACATATTTGATTTATGTGTTTTTATTTTTGTGTATGAAAAAATAGCACCTTCAGAACAAAACTGGATCCTAAACTTTAATGGCATATGAGATCAAAATTAGCATTTAACTATGGACTTTTGGCTTAAACATTCAAAAAGCAATAACACTAGACCTTTGTTTTCTGCAAGTTTGACCACACTAACAAATACGAGAAAGATTAGAGGCTAAATGGCCAGGAAAAATCGAAAGCCACTTTCTCAAATCTTGTATTCATCCCCGTCCTCCAAAATAGGCAAGTGTTTTAAGAAAAACAACACAATCTTCATTTATTAGTAGAATTAAGTTAAACGATAGAAATGTGCCCGGGACAAGTTTATCAGTTTATCGTAAATTAAACAAAACTTGAACATTCTGTATGTATGCCATTTCTTATAGGGGGATTTTGCAAAATGCTTTATTTAAGAATTAATATTTTAAAAATATCCCAGTTTTTTTTTATTTTGAAAAATACACTTTTTATATGTTAAAAGACTATTTTGACCATATTTAAACAAAACATTATTAGATCATTTTAAATTAAAAATAAAATTCAAAAATAAAGACTAATATTTTATTTTTGTTGCCGATATAAAAAAATTATCTAAATTATTTAAAATTATTAATTTTGAAATGGATTAGTATATTTTCAATTTTAATTTTTTATATCTAAACAAACAGAATTATTTTTGAAACCTTATATAAAAAAACTTCAATATCCCACTTATAATCTAACTTCATCAAAAATTGAAAATAATTTTTAAATAAAGGTTTGTGATGAAAAAATATTAAGATTATAAAATCTAATTAATCACCATGTATGGATCAATGTTATAAATAATATTTTGGTTCAGGAAAAAAGAGAAATTAATATTTATAAAAAAGAATAAAAGAACTTTTATCATTTTATATGAAAAAAAATCAAAATAAAATTTTAATTTTTCTACTTTTTATTATTTAAAATTCATTTTATTAAACTTAATTATAAATTTCATTCTATGATTTAGTCATTTCATTTCAGAAAAAGTGTAGTTTTCAAAATCCATAAAAGTTAAGGTATTTTTCAAAACAAAAACTCTTATTAAGGTATTTTCCCAAATTTTCTCTTATATATTGTGGGTATAGGGGATATATACAATAAAAGGGATGGACCAAAAAAGATTTCGTAAATATATTATAAAATATTTATGTGAACCATAATTTAAATTACAAGATATTATCAGGAAACCAATTTAAGAGAACTTACAAAACAATTTTTTTTTAAAAGTAAAATTACAAAAGAAAAGTTTACAACTGGATATCTAACGCTATGGCCAAACAATTGAGTGGAGTTCGAAAAACGAAAGATAAAACAAACAAAAAAAGTAACAAAATTTCTTTATAAAGAGCAAAGACACTAAGCTCATCTTGATAAACAGTTGGTCTCAAAATAGTTACACAGTGCATTACACTTGAATCACATCCCCTATATATTATTTGAGGATCATTTTTAAAAGACTAACCTTTATTTCATGTGTTTATTACAAGAGTGCCATTCTTAATTATATTAATTACATATAATATTATTATATGATTGGATCACTTATATTAATCCTCTATATATTATTTGAAGATCCTTTTTAAAAGACTAACTTTTACTTCATGTGTTTATTACAAGAGTGCCATTCTTAATTATATTAATTACATATAATGCTATTATATGATTGGATCACTTATATTAATTATCACTATTACATAATCAAAACTATGATATATCTCATAGACTCTAATTAAAATTAAAGTACATGTTATTTATTCATTCATAAAATATATAACTTTAATTATGTATTTGACCAATATAATCAAATAATTTTATATTAATATATATCATGTTTATTAAATAACTTTTACTTGAAAAAAATATATTATATTACAGTATAGTTATTCGTTTTAACTTATATTTATGAATTACAATAATAACTATATCACTTCATAATAATTTATTTACATAATCTTATATTATATATTGATAATTCTTTAATCTTTATTTAATATAAAACTTATAAATACTTTTACTTTATTAATATTATATTATAATCTTATAATATAATAAAATTATATATTATTCTTCTTAAAGATTATAATATAATAAAAAGTATATATTATTTTTCCTAAAAAGCAACTTACAAGCAATTTTAATATATAAATAAAAATCACAAATTTATATCAACTTACCATGATTATCAGATATATTTATTATAGTATATAACTATAGCTATAATAAATTCATTGTATTTAAACATAATTCAAATTTCCTAAAATAAATCAACATAAAATATTTGATTTGTATTGATACCAATCAGTAATAAAACTATGGTAATGAAAAATCATTATGTTTCTGAACTTAATTAATAATATAGATTAAAATAAGTAACCAAACATTTATTTAAATAAACATATAGTAGTTGAATTTATGCCTATTCATATCAATTTAAAAATAAATTCAGATATAAATAATATGCCATAATTTTCTACTCTATCAATAATGATAGAAAAATAACTGATTTTTTAGCAATGTTATCATATATATGATTTAGTTGTTTTGCATTTATTAATATACAATTTTAAAATATTTTGAAAATGTTGAAATCACATTATATATCTATATAAATGACTATAAAATTATATTTAATTAATATTTATATAAACATTTTACTCCGCGCATGGCGTGGATTACTACCTAGTAATGATTTAATATAGAAAATTTGTTCTCTCAGATAAGAAGAACAGAAATGGAAAGGGCAGCTAGCGAAGCATTAAAGCACCTTGTGGCTTCATTTTTTTTTTTTTTAACGCTGGTAAGTCAAGGATGAAAACCCAAAGCAGGAAGTACAGGAGAAATATAAGAATTGGAAACTTAAGACAGAAACATAAAGGCAGAGAGACAGAACGCAAAACAGGACAAGATTAAAGGGACACCAAAAGGAGCCCAGTCCCAGAACCGAGAAGCACAAATGCATAGCCTGAGAAGATGGGAGACTATCCCATTAAACAAGACCAAAGTGGTAATCGAGGCCGGCTTCAGAAGTGATCAAACTTAGCAGCCAACGAGGACCGTCGCGGGCAACATAGGATTGAGTACGACCATCTCGTGTCACACTTGAGGCTATGTTGAGAGCCACCATATTCCTGGCCGGTTCACAATAGTTTAAGCACCAGCATTCATAAGGAGCAAGAAGAGAGCAGAGAAGGACGACCAGAGGTTGAAGAGACGGGAAAGACACAGGAGACAGTAACACTTCTCGAGCGTGGGGCAGGGATGACTCCAAGATGAAGTTCTGAAAGTGTAAGTGCTTAAGAGATTCAACCGCCCATATGAGACTCCAAAGCTCCGCCTCATGAATAGAACCCAAACTTGAATACGCACGACGACTATGCATTAGGGGTTTCCCATGATGATCGCGGATGATCCATGATGCGCCAGAGATGAGGCCTGGACCAATCCAAGAAGTGCCTACGTTACACTTAAGAACTGATGGGGGAGGTTTAATCCATTTAAGAGTCGGCGCGGCAGAGGATGGTATTGGGGGAGGTGTCAACAGCTCCAAACAACCATGGAGGTGGAGCCAGGCTTCTGCTTCAAGAGATGCCTGAAGGGCTGAGTCGCGCGGATCTAAAAGAGCTTTCTCAAAAACGAACCGGTTCCTGGCTTTCCAGATGTGCCACAGGAGCCAGGGGAAGGAAAGACGGGTAGAGACAGGGATAGCTTTGTTCCTGCTGCAGGCCAATAAGTGGTACATGTTGAGGAACAACGAAGACACGGAGAAACCACCAGGAGGCAGAGGGAAACCACTTTCTTTCCAGACCTGTGCCGCAAACGGGCAAAGAAAAAGTGTATGACAAATCGTTTCCAGGCCAGACCCACAGAGCGGGCATGTAGCAGCGATATTGATGCCTCTTGATCGTAGCCGCTCTTTAACCGCCAGAGCACCAGACAGTGCCCGCCACATAAAATGTTTCAACTTGGGAGATGTTTTTGACTTCCATAAACTATTCCAAAGTTGTTTTTCAAGAGGAGGGATGGGGTTAGTTGGAGGGTTCGATGCATTTTGCAATTCCTCAATGAATAGATAACCACTTTTCGTCGTGTACTGACCATTAGGAGAGAGACACCATGATGTAGAGTCACATCTGTTAACAGATATTTTAGTCTTGAGAACCAACTCGACGTCTTCCGGGCTAATCCGCTGACGGACCATAGCAGCATTCCATCTTCCCGTGTCAGAATCAATGAGATCAAAAACTGAGAGGGTCAGATCGACAATTGAGTCTTCATGGTACTTAGGGGTACGGGGTATTTTATCCATTAACCAGTTGTCGCAGAAAACTCGTGTAGATCTTCCATCTCCAATATTGCTGATCAGACCCGGGCGAAGTAACTCACGACCATGTAGGAGGGAGCGCCAAGCGTAAGAAGGTCTGGAACCCACTGTGGATTCCATGAATGAACACGAAGGGAAGTACCTATGCTTGAGTATTTCTGCCAACAAAGAGTTAGGAGAGGACCATACCCTCCAAGCTTGCTTAGCTAAAAGAGCCTGATTGAAATTAGCTATATCTTTAAAGCCCAGGCCACCTTCCGTCTTAGATTTACACATTTTTTTCCAGGCTACCCAGGAAATTTTCTTTTTCTGAGATCCACTGCTCCACCAGAATTCAATTAGGCAGCTCGTGAGCTTGTCACAGACATCCTTTGGCAATTTGAAGCAGGACATAGCGTAAACCGGAAGGCTTAAACCAATAGATTTTATGAGAACTTCTTTCCCTCCCTGCGACAAAGCCTTTGCGAACCAGCCATTGATCCGACCATGAAGCTTTTCTTTCAAGAAACTCAGAAGTTTGCGTTTAGAACCACTGAAACACTCCGGGAGGCCAAGATAAGAACCTTCACCCCCTTCTTTATCAATATCCAGAGCCGTTTTAACTGAAGCCTTGACGGAATTCTCAACTCGGACACCAAATATAATCGATGATTTGCGCTTATTAATAAGCTGCCCCGAGGCCTCACCATAGAGGCACAGGCAATTGGTTATTGCTCGAGCTTCATCGGGAGAGGCACGACATAGTAGAAGACTATCGTCAGCAAATAATAAGTGATGGACACTTGGACCGGATTCAGCAAGGCAAATACCAGAGATAAGACCATCCGCTTCAGCTTGATGGAGGCAATTAACAAGAGCTTCGGCACAAAGGATAAACAAGAACGGCGAAAGAGGATCGCCTTGCCGGATACCACGTTCCGGCTTGATAAAGCCATGGGAAGCACCATTAAGGAGAACAGAGTATGAGACCGAGGAAACACAAGCCATAATCCATGTCACCCATTTCCTTGCAAACCCCATTTTCTCCAAAAGTGTCTCTAAGAAAGACCACTCAACCCGATCGTACGCCTTTGACATATCTGTCTTGATAGCCATAAAATCAGCAGAAACACGAGGATTTGTCCGGAGACCGTGAACCATCTCATGCGCGATAAGTATATTGTCTGAAATTAGACGCCCAGAAACAAAGGCGCCTTGAGTATCAGATATGATATCCGGGAGGATGATTTTGAGCCGAGAACATAAGATCTTCGAGATGATCTTGTAGTGAACAGAACACAAGCTTATGGGTCTGAGATCCGTCATTCTACAAGCATTCGACACTTTCGGTAATAAGCTCAATTGAGTATGGTTCCAGCCGTGCGGAATAATTGCAGAATGGAAAAAGCTCTGGACATCTCTCTCAATAGCAGGGCCAACGATATGCCAGCATTTTTGGTAGAAGGTACCAGTGAGACCATCCTCCCCAGGGGCACTACTCCCCTTAATATTGAACGCTGCTCTCTTGATTTCTTCGGAGGTGACTGGAGATGTTAAAATCGAGTTCATGTCCTCCGTTACTCTACTTTCAAAACCAATGAAAAGAGACTCCAAATCGTGGGGGTTAGTGCTCATAAAGAGTTCAGTAAAATAATCCACAGCAATGCTACCCTTAGAACCTTGTGGCTTCATTACGCTTACACATATATAATCGAAACATGTTAATATAAAAAACAGTAAAAATAATAAATACTATAAAACAAAAGGTATGGCGAACTGGGGGAACGTTAGTGTATAACGAGGTGCATGTAGATCAATATAAGATGAGTTCGTCCTAGTCTTGGGCATTTTAACAAAAATCAAAATATCGAACCGAAATCGAACCGAAATAACCGAAACCAAACCAAATTTTATGAAACACCAATTGGATATTGAATTGAAAATTTACCGATATTCGAACCGAACCGAAAACCGAGCGGATAACTGAATAACCGAAACATGATCCATATATCTAAAAATAGTATTTACTTTTATTTTACAAATAACTAAATAATTTAAACTAACCAAATATTACTAAAAAATCGAATTATCTAAAATTATCTGAAACTATCCGAAACCATCCGAATTATCCGATATTTTATCCGAATTACCTGATATTATATCCGAATTATCCGAAAAATCCGAAATAACCGAAACCAAATATTTCTGATATTATCGGTTTTTCAATTTAATTATCCGAACCGAAATCAAAATAACCGAACTGAAACCAAACTAAATTTTATGATTAACCGAATAGATACTAAATCTCTATATCCAAAAAGCCAAAAACCGAAAAAAAAGAACTGAACTGAACCGATAGATGCCTAATTCGTCATGTCGTCCACGTGTGGTGGCTAATGACATTTTGGGAAATTTATTTTGGATGCAATCATTGACTCGTGAACTCTGTGCATCGGTCTTCACAATCGCAGCCATGTTGTTCACACCCAGTCGACACGTGTCCGTGTTTGACGGCGAGTCATATGGAATCACTGATTTTTCATTTTTCGCACGGCCCGGTTATTAACTAAAGCAAATGAGTTTTGGTCCTCGTTTTATTTTATTTTCTATCAGTTTCTGTTTTCAAATTACTAAACAAATATATTCGTAACTTTTTATCATAAATACTAATCATTCCCCATTTGGCTACTAACTTTAGAAGTTTATTTTTTGTTTCTCATTGTATGTTATCTAGCTGTTGTCGGTTGACTAATTTCGGAAATACACATGTTTTTCCGCAAAGAGGTTTTCTTAATAGTATTAGTACCATAAATAAAACAACCAGACCAAATCATATGTAACTAAATGGGTTAAACGCAGTGTTGCACAGTTAAATTGAATCCGAAACTATATCAGATTTACATTTTTCTTCTTTGATTCAAAGACACTAACCCAAATTTACAAGCAAGTCAATCAAAACACATTTTATTAACTTTTCATTACGTGCAAGTTTTAAGTTGATGTTCCGTCCGAATCAACTCAAAATTTGATGCTTCCACATGCACTAGGTTAGGTACAGTAGTAGTGGTTTAAGGCTCATAATAATGGAATTTTATCAAACCCATTCCTTAGGACCAAGCTCATGCTCTGTCTCATATACGAATGCTAGAATCATGTGCGTATTTTTTGTTACCTTGCATGGGCCATCACCTAACAATTCAAACTTACAATTACAAGCGATAAAATAATGTTCTAAGAAAAAGACAACGTGGTTATATTTCTTAGACCACTACAAAATCTAAAGCAGAGAAAAAAACAATGCTTTATACATAACATGGTAAAGAAGTTTTCGACATGTTGAAAGGACTTGAAGTAAATAATATGATAAAAAAAGTATTACAAACAAAAACCAGAATATCGCTTTTTTGACTTTGCACTTTTTATCCTGTCTCTTGGGTCGTCACTCGTCAGTCTGATAATCGAACGTGCAGCCACCGACACTTGCGGCACGTGCGACTCACACGCACACAAGTTCCGAGTGGTTTGTTCCTCTGCTTCTCGTTGTTCTGATACTGACGGTGCGCCCTGATTTCGCTTTGGCCGACGCTGAATATGGCCGGTGCTTGGATTTATTCAACTCTTTCTTTAATTTCCGTTCTTAACTACTCATTACCTAATCGACCCTTTATTTTATTGATTAGTTATTTGAATTGTGGTATTGACATCATTTTAATATTAATTGGAATCTTTTACCTTTCTCACATTGCATGAAGATTCTTCTTGATTATTGTCATTGATATAAACAAAACATAGTTGAGTATAGACGTTTTACCAACTAATTATTGTTAGATAGTAGATACAATGCCGGGAATTATCAGCTATCTTAATCTCTTTTGGTACATGATTTTTTCGATATAGTAAGATTTCCTTAAGACCTGGTTTTTCGTTTACAATAATATTCGTGTTATATAAAATTGAGGTCAACTTTTCAAATGCGTGTATAATGTGTGTTGTGTTTCACAATAATATAATCTATAACGAAATACGAACAACAACATTGCGTGTATAATGATTTTTTTTGTTTGCCTTTTTTAATTAATGAAGCCCTATCGCATTGGACTAACTAGCCTTCAGGTCATAATCTATTTAATTGGCTAAGCTTAGTTTTCAGTCAACAAACCTAAGTGCCACCATACCATAAAGAATCTATAGTCAATTATGAATCCCACATGGCCACATAAATCTGTTTTGGTTATATTTCGTCAACACTTAACGGCGGTTAACGCAGTATATAATATAGTTTAGATGTAATGTTACCTTATGAACAATCTTCTCTTCTACTTGACTCTCTCTATCCAGTTGCATGATTTCCATTCGCATGATCTCTGATCAGGATCCAAAGCATGTAAGCCATTCTCAATCCTAAGAGTATTAATTCATACGAAGAAGAGATTCAGAGGCTTTAAGAATTCGCATATACTCATGCGTAAATCTTTTACATTTTGAATAGATCTTTCTTCTTTTGCACATTCTAGAAAATGACCAAACCACTGATCTTTCCTTAACATTTTTTTCCGGCGATCCTCCTCTCCCTTTTCTGTCTCGTTCGTTGATTCGGATTTAATAGCTGTATAAGTTTGGTACATAATTCTTAACAAGACCCAACTAAGAAATATCGATTATATTTGTTACAAACCAAAAAGATACAAATAGTTATATTAATGCAAATATAAGTTTAAAAAAATTAATCACTATCTTTGAATCACACCAGACAATATTGGTATTCAAGTTATATTTATACATTTATATGTTTGTAGGTGCATATTTAGATACAGTTTATTATTATAAAACAAGATTTTAGTGTTTTTTCCAAATATGTTTTGGAAACAGTAACAAAAACATGGAAACATAATGTTGTTTTTTTATCAACTAGATTAAGACCTGCGTGATACACGAGTGAAAGTGATATATGTGAAATCTAAAATTATAACCCGCATAAGATGATTTACATATTTAAAATTTAGATTAAAATTTGCGTTAAATTATCCAAAAACTATATTTTATAACTCGTGTCAAGATCTGATCAATTAACTTAATACATGTCATGATCATGTTAATTAACAACTTTTAAACACCACACTCTATATAATAAGAAATTATGAAAACTTAATTATTTTTTTCCTTTTTTCCTTTTCTATTTAAGAAAAAACTATTTTTCAAAATTTTCCTTTTATAAAATTAGAAAAATAAATTTACACATGTCAAAATTGGAAAGGCTATAATATTTTTCTTTTTTTTAGAAATAATCTAGAAAAATATAAGGAACAAAAAATATCTTATTTTCTTTTTGATTATATAATAAATTTTTACTATATTTTCCTTAATTTTATTATATGTTATATTGTTTGACACATGTCAAAAATCTTAATAAAATTTATTGCCACGTGGCACGAACTTTTTAATGAATAGCTTTGAAACCAAGATTAATAACTTACCAATTTTGCTGGCTAGAAAATTTAAATCTTTTAGAAATAACTATTTAACTGATAAATGCAAATGCAGTTTGGAACAAGTAAAATCATGTATCAACAACAGTAAATGTTATCTGTCAATCCATATTAAGGTTTCTGAAAAAGAAAGAAAGAAAGACTATTGTGGACAAAAGAGAGGAACAAAGTAGAAACGACTGGTACAAAACCACTTATAAGAGCTTAACACAGCCATATCTAATAATGAAGGTACAAGATACAATAAGAGCCGTTAAGTATGCTCTTTGTTTCTTAGCTACAAAAGCTACATAAATACACATACAAAATGTGTCACGTACTTATCTCACTCGACAATCTCATGTGACAGTCATGAAATCTTCCAAAACATTCTCACCCTATCGATCTGTTGTATTTTGGCTTCTATACTCAAAATGTTCATTAAAACATTTAGTTATGTCTTCCCAAGTCCCCACATGAACTATGATAATAAATGACACAATGTATTACACTCTTAACATAAACCATTATGGCCACCGGTTCAAAGACATCGTTAATGGTCGAGGGGTAGCATGATGCGTCCTTTGTCTGAGAAGAATCTCTTTCTAACATCGACAATTTAGGTCTAGGTTTTTGGGTTGATTCAGTATGTATATTATAGAGTTTGAGACTTCGGATTATTTGGATTTTGAAAAGTAGGTCTCAAAAAGGATCAAATTGTATTCTGGTTTGGTATAAGTATATTTTGACACGTGTCATTAAAAATAGACTAGGTTTTCACTCACGTTACATGTGGCATCGCCTTTAGGGTTTTTGTTTTTGACATTTTTTAATCTTCATTTTCCGTGTGAGGATTAGGAATCTAGACTGCGGCAATAACTCTGGTCTTATTAAAATTTTATGGCCCGAACTAATTTCGTAAAATAGACTAGGTTTTCACCACGCTACATGTGGCATTCCCGAGCTAGATTGCGGCAATAACTCTGGTCTTAGTGATGATAAGTTTAATAATGACAATGCCCTAGCAATCGCCGAAAGCATGCCCGAACTACGTCATCTCCAGCTTTTTGGGAACAAACTGACAAACACGGGCTTGAACGCCATTCTTGACGGTTGTCCTCACCTAGAACACCTCGACATACGCAAGTGTTTCAACATTGACTTTGCCGGTTATGGAGAAGCGATGTCTTGAGAGGATCAAAGATTTGAGACGCCCCAATGACTCAACCGCTGGTCACCCATTTGGTAACTTTTCTGTCGATGTCCGGACAGTGCAGATTACATGTGGCGTTTTGCTGGTCTTGTCAACTTATGAATCCTTTCATGTCTCCTCTGTTCTCTATGTTTCTTTGTTTCAGTGTCTTTTGTCTTTGAACTCCTTTGAACTCTTTCTTTTTTGGGTCTAATTAAATGTTAAGCAATCTTTGTATTTGAAGTTTTAAGAAGCTTTGAGAGCGTGGTTGTAACTCGTGAAAACGATTGAATGGTTTTTTTTTTTTTCAGGTGGTGAGATGTAGGTTGATTTTGCTGGTCTTTTCAACTTATGAACTCGTTCATGTCTCCACTTGCATGCCTTTGAACTTTTTAGAAGCTTTTCAAAACACAAGTTACTCATTTTTTGTCTTCATCTCTAATCCGATCGAATACAACACAATGGTGTTGGTGGCTTATATACACATACACAAGAGAAGAAATAACTAACTACCAACCCCTACAACTATCACACGTTAGACACCTCCTAACACACGATGCCCATATCTCCATTCAATCTTTGACCAAGTCAATGTCGGTTAATTTATTATGGTCTCATCAAATTATCGAATGAGAATTCTATTATGGGCCTATGCCCAAGATATCATTTTTGTCGGCTTGACCTAACCTATATAATACCCTGACGACCTAATTGTAGAATATTAGAGATTACGGATCCGAAACCCTCGAAACTACATTTCACTCTCCTTTTTTGGTGCGGTCGAGATGCTGGAAACCGCTCAGAGAGTGTGCAGATCGTGGCGTGACGTCTGCAAAGACCCTTCGATGTGGCGGGAAATAGACATGCGAGACCTCAGAGACTTTGTGTACGATTACGACTCTTGGAAAATGTGGAAAATGTCTCAAATGTGCCGTTACGCAGTTGGTCGTAGCCATGGCTGGTTGGTTAGATCAATATTTGGTACTTCGCTACCAATGAACTCCTCAATTACATAACCGATAGGTTCTCCCTCTCTCTCTCTCCCTCTCTCTCCTTGTGCCTCTAGGTCTCTCGAATTTTGGTTTTCTTTAAGGGGAATTTTGAATATTTTTTAGAGAATAGGGTTAGCTAATTCTAGGGCTGGAACAGATTTTGGTTATGAAAGATCGTACTAGTTCTGAGTTCTTAAGTTATTGGTGGCTTATAATTATAAATTATTTTTGGAGGATTTTTTTTGTCATGCTTGCATTGCAAGTTAGCAGTTCCATGAACATTAATTGGTTGGATTCTGAGAGGTCTAAATGCTTGGCTTTATGTTATTTAAATGCTTGTATATATATTTTGCATCTTATTTGTTCTTCTTCCCTAGCTTATATCATGTTTCTAACTTTTACACCACGCAGCTATATATTTGTAGTTCAAGTAATCTGAGAAGCCTTAGACTTGCAATGTGCTCTCGTATAACAGACGATGGATTTGCTGAAGCAGTTGGGAAACTCCCATTGCTTGAGGACCTCGAGGTTTCATACTGCGAATTGTCAGGAGTGACTTTCAGAGTTGTAGGCCAGTCTTTTCCAAATCTGAAGACATTGATGCTAATCCGTGCGGCTTACAAGTACCCTCAGTCTGAATGCATGTGATAATGATGATGCTTTAGCAATCGCTGAAACAATGCCCGGACTTCGTTATCTCCAGCTTTTCGGGAACAGACATTCTGAGTACGGCTTACGCTCCATTCTTGACAATTGTCCTGATCTGGAACACCTTGATTTACGCCAATGTTACCATGTGTACTTTGATGAGGATCTGGATAATGAGTGCTCTGAGTTGATCAAAGTTGTGAGACGACCTGATGACTCCACTTATGATTACCCGTATGATGCGACGGTATATTCAGATGATTACGATTCTGATGTCAGTGATCAAAGAAGTTATGACTCGTATGATTTTGACTACGACCAGTATGGCAGTGACAATTCTGACTTCGACCAGTATGATTTTTTTGTACAATGAACTGATGCATCCGATTCGTAGGTGAAATCTTTTCATAAATTCTTCTCAGCATGCATGCATGCTCGTACTTTCAATGAACTTTTGTCTCTTTGTCTTATGTAAATTAAACTTAGTAAGAGTGTCTTTTGCTTTCGCAAAGCTATATATTTTTTTGTCTTTCTACAACATCTAAAACTCAAGAAAATCGTCCTACTAAAAAAGCAAAAGCGTTGTGCTAATTAATCCTGCAGTGAGAATCCATAAAAAAAAATTGTTTAGAGCTTCTTTTGACACAACAAGAAATGCGAAGATCAAAGCTACGGATATGTAATCAATTAATAATTTCCTTAGGTCGAAGAATATAATTGAAAAAGTCAATGGGCCGTGCCAAGCTCTAATGTTAGTAGGCTAATTGTACACTGGCCCAAATTATGTTCGTTAATATGTAATGCCATGAAGGACCATATGGTAATTTAAACATGGTCTTGAATGTTGAAGCTAGTTCACTCCCCTGACTGGACTAATGTGGACTTTAGAGATCGTTTGACCAACAGAGTAAATGGCTTCTTCCTCTTCGCCGTCGTCGTCGACGATGAGAGACGGAGAATATAGAAACTGGGCGGAGCTTCCACCGGAACTGATTTCATCGATCCTGCTCCGGCTTAACTCGATTGAGGTACTGAAAAATGCTCAGAAAGTGTGTAGATCGTGGCGCAGCGTCTGTAAAGACCCGTCGATGTGGCGGAAGATTGACATGGAAAACGACGGAGAGTCGTATACAAAGAGCAACTATACAGAAACCAAGGGGTACGAACTCGAGATGATGTGCCGTCACGCTGTTGATCGTAGCCGAGGCGGCTTGCTTGAGATCGACATTTGGTACTTCGGTTCTGATGGCCTCCTCAATTACATCGCCGATAGGTTCTCCCTCTCTCTCTCTCTCCCACGCCTATTTAGGTTTCATTCGTTGAATATGATATGCCAGTTCTAGGGTTTCGATATGAAAGGTCTTTGTTGTTTGAGTTGTTGGGAATTGTGATTGTTTCAGAGGATTTTGTGTCACTCTTCTGAACTATAAATCGTTTTGTTGAATCATTAGCTTTGTGTTCTCAAAGTTTATCTTTCAGGTTTGAAACTTTATACTTTCTCTTCCATTTTGAAGTAGAAAATATCCACTTGATTCTAAAATTGTTATGCTTTTGAGTTCTAAATGTCTTTTTTTTTTTTTAAGTTCTTTATGTTTGGATTATGTTTTTAACTTTGTAGACAACAAATGATTTGCAGGTCGAGTAATTTGAGAAGCCTTAGACTTATATTGTGCACTCGAATAGCAGACGAGGCATTTGTCGAAGCAGTTGTGAAACTGCCATTGCTTGAGTACCTCGAGGTTTCATACAGCTCCTTGTCAGGAGAGTCTCTGAAAGTTGCAGGCCAGTCTTGCCCAAATCTGAAAACGTTTAAGCTAAACTGCAACCCTGTCCCCGTCTTTGATGAGGATCTTAATGATGAAGAAGCTCTAGCAATTGCAGAAAGCATGCCCGAACTACGCCACCTACAGCTTTTTGGGAACCTTCTAACCAACACGGGCTTGAACGCCATTCTTGATGGCTGTCCTCACCTGGAACACCTCGATTTACGCAAGTGTCACAACATCAACCTTTCCGGCGATCTGGCCAAGCGATGTTCCGAGAGGATCAAGGACTTGAAATGCCCCAACGACTCAACCGCTGATTACCAATTTGGTACTGAAATATATGATTTAAGAGGTCCCGGCGACTATTTGCCTTGGGACTTCGACTTCTAGATATTGATATCTTTCTGTACAACGCAGAGCACATGTGGTTTTTGCCGGTCTCCGTTCATGTCTCCTTTTTCTCTAAGCTCCATGTTTCACTGTTACCTTTTGAACTTTTTAAGAAGCTTTCAGCGCGTTTTTTCTTAATTGTTACTCGCCGGATATTAATGTTTAGAACTTATGAGTCTGTTCATGTCTCCTCTATTCTCTATGCTTTCAGTATCCTTATTGAGAAGCTCCGAGTCTGAGCGCGTTATTGTAGCTCGCGAGAAAAATGTGATTAGGCTTTTTTTTCAGTGGGAACGGGGAGTTTAATTACAGGCCTAGGTCCTCATTAGCCCAAATTAGTTTCGTAATTATGTAATGAGGACCAGATGTAAATTAGCAAAAGATACGAAAGTCTTAGCTACCGAATTATGGATTAGCGCCCGCTAGTTTAATAAAGTATTGGGCTTAATACATGTGACGAATTTATTCAAAAATACATAATACTTTGAGTTATTAGGAAAAAATAAATTAGAGACGGAATCCCAAAGGTCCGAAACTTAATACATAATACTACGAGGAAGAAATTCTAAATATAAGACCAAAGGTCCGGAAACAAATTGTAAATTACGAGGACCAACTTGTAAATTAGAGACGGAAGCGGGAAGCCCAAAGGTCCGAAATTTGACTTGTCTTTATATTTCACTGTGACAAATATTTTTGATCGTCAGAGAAATGGCATATTCCTCCAGAAACTGGGAGGAGCTTCCGCCAGAATTAATGACTTTGAACTTTAACCGACTTAGAGCGGTGGAGATACTAAAAAACGTTCAGAAGGTTTGCATGCCGTGGCACTGCATCTCCAAAGACCCTTCGCTGTGGCGGAAAATCGACATGCGGACATGGGGAAACCGCTACATCGGTAGCTTATCCGTCAAGCTGTTGATCGCAGCGAGAGCGACTTGGTCCAAGTCAACATTGGTGTGAAGAAACCTGCAACTCAAAGACGTCTCTCTGACTCTGCAACAAATGATTTCAACATAAACCGCCAACACACAGATTTGAGCAACTAGTGAAAGATCAAACTTGTAACTTCAACAGAACGCAACAGAGCAGACGCATGGAAAAGAAAGGAGCACACAAGCGAGTTATTAACCCAGTTCACCTCTGTTAATTAAGAGGCTACGTCTGGGCAGGGATCTCACTCTCGGAATCCACGAAATCTCAGTGATTCCAAATAGACAAAACCCTACGTCCCTTATACAAGATGCTTAGGTTCCAGTTATATGTAATTCTCTGTTTCCCAAGAACAAATTACAAGCTTATACTTTGAAATAATGTTCTCTCACTCGCCACACTCTCTCTCGAATGCAACCAGTCCTATATAAACAATCAGACCCACGAAACCCTAAACCTTGATGCACAGAAGAAGCCAAACTCGTACGGGTGTAGCAATGAACCAACTCAGCCTTATCTCCTCGTTGTCATTACCCGACAATAGCTGTTTTGCTTTTGCTTTTTTTCCTGCAGTGGCAAACGGCTCCTTCACATAAGTGGTCCTGCATCTTTAGGTGACGTGGCCAATTTATAGCTGATAGATTTCCCTCCAAGTCTCCTTCTTATTCAAATTTTCTTTTTGTCTTCATATGCTATACTTAAGAAACTCCACATATAGCAATGATAGATAAAGCAATAAAGAAGAGACCAATACTTGAGAGATTGAGAGATGATGATGATGATTTAGTAACTGGATTCCGATCCCGGTTCCTGAGCTTTATTGCTTAATCTTGACCCTGAGCAGGTTAAGCGCTACTTGAAAATTGCTCACTGGTACAATCTTGGTGAAAATATCTGCAAGATTTGTCTGAGTTGAGATCTTTAGAACCTGCACAAGTCCGTCTGCAATGACATCTCGTATCTTATGATACTTAACGTCTACGTGCTTCGTCCTTTCATGATGGACGTTGTCCTTTGACAGGGAGATGGCACTCTGTGAATCACAGAATATCTCGACACAGCCTTGCTTATAACCAAACTCCTTAAGAATTCCTATGAGCCACAATGCTTCTTTCACAGCATCTGTGAATGCCATATATTCCGTTTCTGTTGTTGAGAGAGCCACTACTTTCTGCAATGAAGACTTCCAGCTTATTACATTATAATTGTGAAAACAATGCCACTTGTTGATCTTCTCCGATCCAAATCAGCCGCATAGTCTGAGTCACAATAGCTTTTTAACAGAAACTCTGAACTCTTCTTGTAACAGAGCTTTGTTCTCATCGCTCCCTTAACATATCTCAATAACCACTTGACTCCCAGCCAATGGTCTTTAATAGGACAGCTCATGAACCTACTGACCACTCTAATAGGATATGCCAAGTTTGGCCTTGTCCCAATCATAGCGTACATGATGCTCCCTACAACATTTTAATATGGAATTGATTTCATGTACTCACTTTCTTAATTTATCTGAAGTTCTGTTGCTGCACACAGCTTAAGATGAGCACCCAAAGGAGTCACCACCTCCTTTGCTTGTTACATCTTATACAGTTCCAAAACCTTTCCCAAATAACCTTCTTGAGACAACCATAACTTTCCTGTAGCTCTGTCTCTAGTGATCTCCATCCCAAGAATTTTCTTTGCAGCACCAAGGTCATTCATCTCAAACTTGTCGCTTAACTTATGTTTCAGCTCTGAGACAAAACTCTGGTCCTTAGCAGCAATTAACATGTCATTGAAATAGATGAGTAGATAGGTTTTTGAGCCATTTGAATTCTCTTTGATGTAAGCGCAGCTATCATGAAGACTCTTCACAAAACCGATTTCTTTCATATACCCATCAAAGTTTGCATTCCACTTCCTTGGTACCTGTTTGAGACCATACAGAGACTTGTTCAGAAGACACACCTCATCTGGCTTAAACTGATCCTCAAAACCATCTGGAGCTTCCATATAAATGGTCTCGTCTAACTCTCCATGAAGAAATGCTGTTTTGACATCAAGTTGTTCAAGCTCCATATCTTCTTTCACAATGATTGTAAGTAGAATC
Organism: Isatis tinctoria; assembly: GCA_010577795.1. NCBI lineage: Eukaryota > Viridiplantae > Streptophyta > Magnoliopsida > Brassicales > Brassicaceae > Isatis > Isatis tinctoria. The sequence goes on along the minus strand of CM021249.1, from coordinate 16,174,024 downwards.
CTTATAGATACATGGCTTACAACAGGTGCAAAGATATCAGTGTAGTCCACTCTTTCTCTCTGAGAATAACCTTTTGCTACAAGATGAGCCTTAAACCTTGGTAGTTCAACCCCTAGAATCCATGGCTTGCATTTGTAGATCCATTTACAACCAATTACTTTCTTTCCTTTTGGTTGCTTCACTACAATCCAGGTGAAGTTCTTGTCCAATGAAACCATTTCTTCACTCATTCCTCCTTTCCAGAGAACCCAATCAGCATTTCTTCTAGCTTCTCTGTAATCTGCAGGTTCCAAAGCATCACCATCAACTGTTGTTACCAAAAATTCTGCATCAAAACAGACCTCATCTCATCAGACCTCTGTAATAACTCTCAATATCAAACCTCTTAGTAGCCCTGATTTCTCTTCTGCCTTTGTCATGAATTAACTGGTAACTCTCTGGAATTTCTCCACCACTGTTCTCAGACTCTTGACTGCTGACTGATCCGTCCTCTTCTTGTTTTGAGTGATGACTGTCTTGGTCTTCAGAATGATCATTGAGGGATACTATTTCATCTGAATGATCTCCACATAAACTAGTGTCACTCTCCTGTCCAAGATTAATATCAAACACAGCATCTGCAGCTTCTTCTTCGCGTTGAATGTCTTTTCCTCTCTCCATAACATCTCTGTAAACGGTATTCTCTTGAAATAAGACATTACTACTGATCACACATTTTCGTTCCTCTAACAGCCAAAATTTTTAGCCTTTTACTCTTGGAGGGTATCCTAACATGATCCCTTTCTTAGCCCTTGGCATTAGTTTACTATCATCCGCATGAATGAAACAGACACAACCAAACCTCCTTAGGTATTTGTAGGTAGAAGATTTACCTGACCACTTCTTGTCTGGTTTCTCAAATTTTATAGCAGAAGAAGGTGTCTTGTTAATCAGCGTGACTGCAATGTGAGTTGCCTCATCCCAGAACCTCTGTGGTAGACCAGAATCAGTCATCATACTTCTGACTTTCTCCATTATGGTGCGGTTCATGCGTTCTGCAACACCGTTCTGTTGCGGTGTGTAGGCACAGGTACGGTGTTTCACAATCGCTTTATCTTTATAGAACTCATAAAACCTCTGATTGCAGAACTCCAGTCCATTGTCAGTTCTGAGGATTTTTATTTTTCTCTCAGTCTGATTCTCAACCATCACACACCATTCGGCAAAGTTGACAAAAGCTTCATCTTTGTGCTTCAAGAAATAAACTCATGTTTTCCTTAAGAAATCATCTATAAAGGAGATGAAGTACTAACATTTTTCCTAATGAGAAAGGCACAGTTGGAGACTTTCTTCTTGTCTAGGAGACCTTTCTTAACCATTAAGTCCATGTTTTTCTGACTCATATAGCCTAACCTTCTGTGCCACAAGACTGTATCATCAGTCCTCTTTTCTGTAACCAAGGTTTGATCACATTCTATATAGCCTAACCTTCAGATTCGCAAACCACTCTCTCTTGTTCACTAGATATTGAGTACATCCTGTATCCAAGATCCATTCATTTTCCAAGTTTATAACTGTCAAATGCAGCGCTTCAGAGACATATAAACCAGAGGCATCAGCTTTACTGTCCTTTGAGGAACTAGCTTCTCATTTGCCGTTGTTGGTCTGATTTTTCGATTTGCCTGAGGACTTGCCTTTGCTTGGACAAGCATTCTAAAAGTGTCCCTCTTCACTGCAATTCCAGCAACCCTTTCAGCTCTTGGACTTGCTTCGACCTCTGGACTGCTTTGACCTGTCCCTACTCTCGGACCTGCCTCTTTGCTCTCCTTTGTCTTTGACGTAAAAACTTTCTGCATGCCCTTTCGAGTTTCTTCAGATAGCACCATAATCTACCTCCTTTTGATATATTGATGCAATGACTTCCACAAGAACGAGGGTTGTTCTTCTGGAGCTGAACCTTAGAATGTCACGGAGGTGATCAAACTGTCTTGGTAAAAACATGAGCAGGAAGATTGCTTGATCTTCATCTGAGATCTGTACATCTATATTCTCCAGGTCTGCTATGATATGGAGAAAGTCATCTACGTTCTGTTTTATAGATGTACTTTCAGGCATCTTGTATCCGAACAGTTTCTGCTTTAGATGAAACCTGTTTGGAAGCGCTTTAGCCAGACAAAGCTTGTCTAGAGCTTGTATCATACCCACAACCGTCGTTTCTTTCCGGATCTTCCTCAGTATCCTGTTTGTGACGCTGAGTACTATCAAGCTTCGAGCTTTCTTCATTTTTTCATCTAAAGCTTCCTCCTTTTCTTCTTCTTCTTTTCGTTTTTCAAGCGTTTCATCAGGATCTCTTGTTCTGCCTCCTTTACCGGATCTGCCAGAGCTTTGCTTAACCCCTGAAGATCGATCTGTGCTAAGAGCTTATCTTTCCACAAAGTATAGTCGTCATGGCCATCAAACTTCTCAAGTTCACCTTTGTTGATGAAGTCATGATTCTCTTGACCGGAATAACCAACGAGAATCAGCACCAGAATCTGGCTCTGCTACCAATATGTGAAGAACATGCAACTCAAAGACGTCTCTCTGAACTCTGCAACAAACGATTTCAACACTAACCACCAACACATAGACTTGAGCAACTAGTGAAAGATCAAACTTGTAAATTGAAAAGAACGAAACAGAGCAAACGAATAGAAAAGAAAGGAGCATACAAGTGAGTTGTTAATCCAGTTCACCTCTGTTAACTAAGAGGCTACGTCTGGGCCGGGATCTCACTCCCGGAATCCACTAAATCTCAGTGATTATAAATAGACAAACCCTTAAGTCCCTTATATATACAAGATGCTTAGGTATCTGTTCTATGTAATCCTCTTTTTCCCAAGAACAAAATACAAGCTTATACTTTGAAATAATGTTCTCTCACTCACTTTCTCTCGAATACAACCAGTCCTATATATACAATAAGACCCATGAAACCTTAAACCTTGATGCACAGAAGAAGCCAAACTCGTACGGGTGTAACAATGAAACAACAATAGCTGTTTTGCTTTTGCTTTTTCCTGCTGCAGCAAATGGCTCCTTCACAGAAGTGGTCCTGCATCTTTAGGTGACGTGGCCGATTTATAGCTGATAGATTTCCCTTCAAGTCTCCTTCTTATTCAAATTTTCTTTTTGTCTTCATATTCTATAGCCTATACTTAACAATTGGCGAATTCGGTAGCGATTCTCTGCTCAGCTACATCGCCGACATGTTCTCTCTCTATCATATTCATAGCCCTCGCATGTACGCTACTACTTTTCATTCGTTCCATGGAATCTTGTAATGTTGTTTATGATTAAAAGTAGCCGTGATTTGATTACATTTGCTTTTTGAAGGACGTTACGAGCGTATATTTGTTTTTTCCGTTTTTTATTTTGAAGTCCTTTGTTCTCACATTGTCGAATAATTTTTTGTTTCGGACAATCATACGTACTCATCCCTTGTTCTCACATTAGCTGAATAGAGTCTTTATATATCGTAGACTTGCTTTAAGCTTCATTAGAGTTTGATCTTCGTCTGACGATGTACTAGTGTACTCGTCCCAACTTAAACATCTATAATTTTAAGATTGTTACATGCTTCAGAGTTGATCAATACTATGCAATTTTCTTAATATTCCTCTCGTTATTTGTTTATTATTTAACTCTGCACGCAATTATTTGCAGATCAAAGTAACCTGAGAAGCCTTGCACTTGAAGTGTACCATCCAGGTACGGACAACGGACTTGTGAACGCAGTAGCAAAACTTCCATTGTTGAAGAGCTGGAGGTCTCATTGTCATGGTCAAATCTGAATTTGAAAGCTATAGGCCATTCTTGCCAAAAGCTAAAGACATTGAAGCTAAACTGCTCACATAACGAGCGCTCTGAGTTTGAGTGTGATGTTGTTGATGCCCTAGAAATCGCTGAAAGCATGCCCGAACTATGCCACCTCCAGCTTCTCGGCAACAGACTAACTGACACTGGCTTAAGCGCCATTCTTGACAACTGTCCTCACCTGGAGCACCTTGATTTACGCCAATGTTTAAACATTAACCTTGCTGGAGATTTAAAAAGCGACGTTTGGAGAGGATCAAAGATTTGAGGCGTCCCCATGACTCAACCGCTGATTATCCATCTTATGTCTGTTTTAACGATTCTGATGATGACGAGATCTATGATCTAGACTACGAGGACTACGGTCATTTCTCAGATACCGACTACGACTCGGGACTAGAGATGTTGAGTCTTTCTGAACAGTGGGAGAGGCAGTTTGTTTTGCTGGTCTTGTCAAGATCAGTGTGGCGAGTGGTTATGATTGATGAACAATGTTCATGTCCTTTTCCCTTTACGTTCCTATTTTCAGTGTGTTTTTTTTTGTGTTTGAACTCCTTTAATTTCTTTTTTGGGTCTAATTAAATGTTAAGAGATCTTTGTCTCTGAACTTTTAAGAAGTGTAACCCGTGAGAACATCACAAGTTACGTTCCTAGTTTGGTGTTTTTTTGTTTCTTTTCTAGTGTGTCTGCTAATTATCGCGTGTAAAGTTTCTGAGGAGAACAGATTTAACATCTATCATGCAACGCAAGTCACAATCTCTTTCAAGAAAAACACTTTCTTGTCTGGCAAGAAAGCTAGAGAACACTAGATGTTGTATTATAGATCGAACTTTTTTTATTATTATTATCAATAAAAACATCGTAGAAAGCCAAAGATAACTAGACGTACTATAATTGTGTGCATTCCTAAACGCTTTAGGCTAAACTAGAATCAAGATTCTTCATGAGGTTGGTGCTCGGTAATTCTTGTCGGTGATGAAATAGTCTATAACCAGCAGAAGGAACCAAGTCCGGCGAAGAAAATGGATTAACCAAGAAAGGCTTGAACGCCATTCTTCACAGTTGTACTCACCTGGTACACCTCGATTTACGCAAGTGTTTCAACATTGACCAAAGATTTGTCAAACGATGTTTGAGAGGATCAAAGATTTGAGACGTCCCATTGAGTCATTGACTCACCCGCTCATTACCCTTTTAGTACCATTTTTTCTCAATGCCGATTCTGATTTCATAGGTCCCAACTGGGACTAAGTGACCTCGACCACGACAGGATTTGCCGTCAGGCCGTTGGTGGCAGCGAGGACGGCTTGCGAGTCTCTCCTCACCTACATCGCGGACAAGTTCTCTCTAGCTATCCCTAACACTTGCAAGCACGTTATACGTACTTTTGATTCGTTTCACTATTAGGCCACGATCTTGCTAGCTTAAAATTAACCGTATTTAATTTATCTAGTCTCTTCCCATCAGCTGGATCTTTCTTACTTGAAATCAATGCCTTGCAAGTTCGAATTCAATGAGATATCTTCTACTAAAAAAATATCGAGATATATCATGAATTCACTATTAAAAAAAGAGAGAGTCATATATCTCTTTGTTAGTACTTAGTAGAATAAGATCATCATATTGTGGAACTCTCTTGAACATATACTTGCTTCAAGTATCACTAGAGTTTGATCTTTTAATCTGTCTCATGTATTAGTGCTTCAGATTTTAGCAATGCAAGTGTTTCATAACATTTTATTCTTAAAGATGGGTTAGATTACTTTTGAGACCACAAGAGTAGCTTGTGTTTTGTCTTATTGTGAAATAGGTTAGAAGATGTCTCCTCCATTTAAGCTCATTATGGACGTGAGAGAGAGTGGGAGCAGTCACACCAAATAGATCTAAAGGGGTAGAGAAACCATGTAAAAAGCTTAGTCTTTGGGGTGGGTTTTGTCACGTATTACAAAGAGTGAGTTCTTGAGGAATTGATGAGAGAAGCACTTGTATCTGTTGTAAATATGTACCCTTGTAGTGGATTCTGAGCTTAGTTTCGGCGAGATGTAGCGTCCCTGATATGGGCGTGAACTCGTTAAATGTCTGTGTGTGCTCCTTTCTCCCTTCTTCTTTCTCTTCTCTCTAACCTCTTCTCTCAATCTCTCATACTCTGTTTTTTTCTGCAAGTTTCTGCAACTTCGGTTCTAGTCTCAAACTTTGATACTTCAAGCTTCTTCAATCTTGGTCTGCTACAGGTTTTATGCTCTTAAAGGTGACGTCCTGAGCCTCTTAATCCTGACAGATTGGTATCAGAGCAAGGTTCTGTGTTTTCTGGTTTTCTCAAGCCAAGAATCAGGTAATTGTCAAGTATTGAAGTGGAAGAGCTTGTTAGTCATGGAGGCTATGGTTCATGGGAGGAAAGCTCGTGGAAGTGAAGCTCTAAGGGTGACTAAGCTTTCAAAAAGTGAAGTCTCAGATCCATGAGTTTCAGAAGAAGAGAGAGTCAAGGTTGACTCAGATCTAAGAGAGAAAAGGTCTTGAAAAAGAATAATACTAAAGAAAAATGAAAAAAGGTTTGATCTTTGGAAAGTTGAAGCAGCAAGGCTCCTTTCCCCTAAAAAGCCACATATTCTTTCTTTGAAGAGCTGGTTGTGTAGAGACAAGAGACGTCTTAGGAGGAACAACAAGCAATAGCTCTCGATTAATGGTGCATAAGAGAGGAAGAAGCCATACAACTCTTTCTTGGAGAAGCATCATGGTGATTTCTCAAGTTTTGGGAAAGTTTGTGGAGACTTGAATGTCTCAGGCTGAAATCCAAGCTATTTCTTGGTGAACAGCACGTCAGCAGAAAGAGTTATAAGACTCATTTTGGTGGTTATTGAAGCATCTCATTCACAGCATTTCAAAGTTCTAGAAGTTGGAGGATTTATGTTGGAACTGCAGGTTTTCTGTTGCAGCAACCCAAAATTTATGGGGCTATAAACAATTTACTAAGACTTTTAATAAAAAAAAATTCTAATAATTTGGGGGACTATGACCATATATATTAGCCTAAAATATTTGGGGGCCACAAGCCAATGTTGGACTTAGCTATGAACAGGGCCGGCCCTGGCAACAAAGACAGTTTTTTGTAAGCTGCTATTCTACTCATTATAAGATTCAGTTAGATCTTAGGTGGAGTAGCAGAAGGTTCTTGATAAACGAATTTAGCTCAGTTTATGGTGTGAAAGTGAGATGGAACAAGTTGTATCTTAAGGAGTGATTCATAGTAGAAGTATGAATCAAGTGAGGTGATTTCAGAGGTTTATGAAATCAGGTTGCATCTAATATACAAGATTCTGCAACATAGTGAGAGAAATGTCAGGTTACTCACAAGTTAAAGTGTTGTAAACACAAGAAGAAAAGTCAGAGATAGAAGCAAGAAGCATTTGTTAAAAAAGAGAGATTTTTTTGTTATATGCTGAAAAAACCGATTGAAGTTTGGTGTAAGCTGAAGGTTTGTCTAAAGTCTTAGCTGTTTTTTTTTTTGGGATTCTGAAATGATGAGTGCAAGCTCTATGACTCAGAATCAAATCACCAAATTTGAAGACTCAAGTTCTGAGACATATAGAGATTGATTCTGCTGTAGTCACAAGGTGTTTGTGATGATCTGTATTGAAGTCTCAAGTTTGCTCAAGTTCTGCATATCTACTGGAATAGAAAGCTGGTAGGAACACAAGGATTATGTACTGGTTTTTACAAGGATTTGGCTAAGATTCAGTGATGGTTTCTTCATGTTATCTTCTGGTTGAATCAGCTTGGTAAAGTCAGATTCAGGTGGTGTTCAAGCTTTGTTGTTTTCAGCCCGAGAACTTATGAGATTCATGGAACTAGGGGACGCCTTAGAACCTTGAATCTTATGGGTGTTTTATGGCTGTTTGAGTATCAGTAAAGATATTCTTGTATCAGTTTAAAGAATGTTACATAATGGTTAGAAGCAAGACATGTTTTCTGTTTGTTCAAGACAGAAAAGGGTTATGAAAAACTTCAGTGGCTTTTAGTTTTGAATGGGGTTTCTGCTATAGGTTTTATGTCTGTGGGTTAGCTATCAGTTCTAGGTATTTTGAGAGTCTACAATTGTTGGACAATCAGAGAGAATGTGAAGCTACAATATTGCTATTTTCAGAGGGAATGCAATGGGATTGTGCTCTAGTTGCAGTCTGAAAATGTTCTGTTGAAACAAAAAGAGTAACACTCAAATTTATTTTGCTATTTTCAGAGGAAATGCAATGAATTCTATGCTCCCGTGAGCTTAAGTGTATGCTTGGAAGTTTGAGTTCTTGTTTCAAGAAGTGTAAGCTTTTGACAAGATGGCAGTAGCAAAGATTCATGTTTTTAGCAGATTTGTGTTGTGTATAACACATGGAGTTTCTGTTGGAGTGAATCTTAAAGCAGGTACATCAATGAGCCACACATGGGGTTCTAAAAAGAAAAATTTTAATATTGGTTTTTTTTTGGAAAATCGCAAAAAAATAAACATAAATTAAATTGGACCAATCACGGGTTGCCACGTGGCGAACCCGAAGAAAGAAGGGTTCGAAAATTAGAGTTTTTTAGAGATGGGATCACCATTGTTCATGGTACCCACCGATTGTTTAACTATTTTTTTTATGAACCTCATGTGTTAGAGACTCTGATGTACCTGCTCTTAGAGAACAAAAAGTTCTTGTCTCAGGTGGAGCAATGTTCTCTCAGAGGTTATCTTGTATTGGTTCAGGTCTTCACAAGGAAGAGTCAGATGGTCTAAAAGCTCAAGGAATTGAGGAGGTCATCATGATTGTTTCTTAATGATAATATGCAATGTGATATACTACAATCTGGTAGCGATATTCTTCCTTGCTAAGAGAGTTAGGTGGCGTGTCTTGTTTATCTTAACAACGGTACAAGACAAATATGAGTTGTATTTTGGCTGCTCGAGGATACAAGATTGGGATTTCTGAGATGGAGGCACAATTCGATGATGTATCAGCCTAAGTTGTGCATTATCATAAAATGAATAATGCTCTAAGTTAAGGAAACAGTGCTGTTGGAAAAGAGAAAGGTTCTTGTGGTTTTCTGATTGCAAATGGATCAGTGAGGTGGCTGCAATGAAGAAATAAGATGTATCTCAAGTTTTGACACCCTTTCTCAAGCAAGAAGCCATGGTAACTTATTCTGATACATGAAAACATGGAGTGGATCAATAATACAGTGAAGTGTGGTTTTTAACTCTGATTGATGAAGCTAAGATTATAGAGACGAAGTGAATTCTAAAGGTTATAGTTTCAGGTGGAGTATTGTTGCTACATTAACAATGCATATCCTAATGATATTTTTTTTATTCCTAGTGGAGCTATGTTTGTGGATGTTGTCTCAGGGTTTAGTTGAAGAGGAAAGAGTTAAAGGGCTGTGTAACTCATTGGCTTATCAGATTCATGGAAGTTCAGTGTGCTAAGAAGAAAGCAAGTCAAGAACAGAAGGTTCTCAATGGGTTTTCAGTTCGAACAGAGTTGTAATCTGATGGTGAAAGGCAGGTTACATATGGGTTTTGATACTAGAAGTTGGTAAGGATAGTCAGAAACGAATTGCAGGTTTTGAGAAACAAAAGGGTTGCAGGTTTCTACAAAAAGGGCTGCTGGTTTCTGGAAAGTTTAAGAGAGAAGACACAAGTGTAATTTGAGATAAAGCTATTGAAGTGTTTTTTTTCAGTGAGTTCTATAAGGAAGAAACTGAAAGAGAGAAAAGCAGAAGATGCAGGGATTCGTTCAAGTCTGCTTACTTCAAGAATGTGACAGTGCTGTATATCTCAAAGTTAGTGTCAGAAACTAAAAAGGAATTCTACAAAGGATGAAAATGCAGAGAAATCAAGCTGCATTTGGAAGACAACAACTGAGTGTGAAGTTGTCTTTTTGCATAATGAGGAGTCTACATAAGTGTCTACTCATGAGAAGCAATTTGCAGGCCAGTCAAGTGAATAATTTTTCAGAAGAGGATGTCCTTGAGTTAGACTGCAAACCAAATGATGCAAGGGCCAAATTCGTTTTTTTGGTGGAGACTGGATACAAGAAGACGTAGTGCAGGTTGTTGTTACAGCTTGAAAGAGACATCAAGGGTTCTAGAGTTGATGTGCAAGTTACTGTATGGAGTTGTTCAGGTGCATCACAAGTATGTGGTTATGAGACATTATAAACGTGGCTAGTAGCTGGTTTTCAAGCTGCTGGTGTGTTCTGTTTTAACAAGATGGTGGAGCAAAGGTTCTGTTCTGAGATTGATTGTTTAAACATGTGGGTGAACTGAATCTACAATGGTATAAGCTGTTGGTGAGATTGATTACAGGTCGAATCAAAGAGCTTCAGGTTCAAGGCTAAGATGATTCTGTTTTCTGCATTTTTTATTCAAGTGAAGTCACAGGATTTTGGTTCTCAATGCGCATGAGTAAATCCTAGAAGCTAAGCAAGTGAATCAAGGTATTGCAGAGGTATTATTGGTGTCTCAGTCACTGCATCAGGTCTATGGTATAAATAGAAGCCATGGAGGATATTGCTGTGTGATTGAAGAAGTCATAAGTAGTGAAGCTTATGGGGTTTTCTGTTGTGTTAACAAGTTGAAGGTTGTTCATATCTTGTTAATGGAGTTTGCTGAGTGGTTATATCAGGTATTCAGGTGTTGAATGCATCAGGTGGTGGTCACAAAAGAGTTGAGCTTAATACACGATTGTATTCGGCTGGGTTATTTTTTAGCTCTAGTGAACAGAAGATGTTCTGATATGTCAGGTTCCGTTTTGTGAAGGATCACAGCTGAAGTTCATCGATCGTAATGTGAACTGCATGAAGGATATAGAAGATTTATGATGCTTAATCTGCAAAGTATCAAGGCTGAGTAATGTATTCAGGAACCGAGACTGGAATCTAAGAAGCTAGAAGAATGAACTCTCTCTCTCACACACACAAGCGTGTGCAGGTTGTTTGGGATGATCAACATGTTCTCAGGTGGAGATTTGTGGAGATGAGAACTTGTTTCTCAAGCAAATGATGATCAAAGGTAACACAAGACTCAACTCTAGTTATTTGGTGAATCAAAGATGGGTTAAGTTACTTTTGAGACCACGAGAAGCTATTGTGTTTTGTCTTATTGTGAAGTAGGTTAGAAGATGTCTCCTCCATATAAGCTCATTATGGACGTGAGAGAGTGGGAGAAGTCACACCAAATAGATCTAAAGGGGTAGAGAAACTATGTAAAAAGCTTAGTCTTTGGGGTGGATTTTCTCACGTATTAGGGAGAGTGAGTTCTTGAGGAATTGATGAGAGAATCACTTGTATCTGTTGTAAATATGTATCCCTTCTAGTAGATTCCGAGCTTAGTCTCAGCGAGATATAGCATCTCTGCGTGCTCCCTTCTCCCTTCTTCTTCCTCTTCTCTCTAATCTCTTCTCTCAATCTCTCATACTCTGTTTTTTTTTGTAAGTTTTTTGCAACTTCTGTTTTAGTCTCAAGCTTTGATACTTTAAGCTTCTTCAATCTTGGTCTGCTACAGGTTTTATGCTCATGTGACGTTTTGAGCCTCTTAATCCTAACACACTGAAAAGTAGAACCTAGTTACTATGACTCTAAGATTATCACATTCTCCATGCATTTTAGCCATTTTGAAGACGGCTTAAACAGAGAGGTGAGGCTCATCTTAACTTTGCTGGTCTTTTCAACTTATGAACTGATACACGAGTTTTAAACCCTTATTTCCTACTCCAAGTGCACAGCATACGAAGTAGTATTTAGGGGTCGATCCCACGAAGACCAGTTTTCACACTTTGATATATTGAGCTAAATTAAAAGCTAAGACAATTCAAATATGTTTTTGGTTTTTTTATTAACTAGTAATGAAAGTGAAATCGGTTGTAAGATAATTTTAACAGGCGTTAGGTCAAGGAATATCGCAGGAGATTCAGAGCGACAGATCAAACAACTATTCAGGCAGTGTTTAAGCACAAGTCTAGAACTCAAACATAAAGATAATATCAATCCACTGTCATGGTATCAATAACTTTGTCTAACGATCTAGAAATCCTAACTGTCGTTGGTACTAGAAATCGTAAACAAGCATTAAGGATAGGTTCGATTTGTTCACAATTCTCACTACATCTACTGTCGTAGGTAATGGTTAAATTGCTCACCAATGTTTATTCTAGCAACCTAGCAACTGTCGTTGTCTAAATTAACCTCATATCATAAAATCAAATGATCAATTCGATTTAAGCATTAAGAACAACAAGGGTGAAGATATTGATTTGAATAGCCTATTTGTGTTTAACCCTAAAGCTCATGAATTCCTTTGACAAACCTTAACCTAACTAAGAGGTCTACTCAGACATGATTAAAGAAGAAAACAAAGATATTATAGAGTTCATAATAAAAGCTTGAATAGATAATGAAAGTTGAAAATAACTTAATAAGAACTTAAGTAATGCATAAATATAAATAACTGAAAGTAAAGCATAAATATAAAGACTTAAAAGTAAAGCATAAATATAAAGACTGAAAGTAAAACTTGATTAAGCATAAAGATAAGAACTGAAAGTAAAGCATAAGATTAAAAGCATAAGATTAAAAGCATAAGATTAAAGCTTAAAAGAAACTTAACAAGAACTAGATAAAAGCATAAACATAAAACTTAAAACTAAAGAAGAAGCTATGCTTTGAAGCTAGAGAAGAGAGGAGGAAGAAGAAGGTGTGATTTTAGAGTGATGTTGTGAGTCCATTATATATGCCAAGGTGAAGGGAGTAGGTGAGACGGGGAACGATCGTTCTAGGTGGAGAACGATCGTTCCCCTTGGTCGATCCGTAGTAGGTGAGATGCGGTGTCGGGGAACGATCGTTCCGGAGGGGAGAACGGTCGTTCCGTGTGTTTTTGTCGGCAAAGTTGGTGAGGTGTGGAACGACCACATGGAACGGAACGGTCGATCTCGTGATGTTGTCGGCAGGGTAGGTGAATGAGGGAACGACCGTTCCTTGGAGGGAACGATCGTTCTGTTGGGTCGTTCTGGCCCAAGAATGGTCATTCAGTTGGTCCTTTCCTCGTGTTTTCCACGTCAACTTGACTCGAACATGTCCGTAAACGCCAAACTCCTTCGGAACTCCATAAAATCTGTAAAATACTCAAAACAAAAGAAAAGACTCGAAAAACCAACGAAAGATGTAAATAGAAACTCAAACCGGATACTAAAAACGAATCAAAATACGTTAAAAACCGATGATATCAACTCTCCCCAACTAAAACCTTTGCTTGTCCCCAAGCAAAACCAGATATCTTACAAAGAGGAGAGGTTAGAAAAACGTGTGAAATTCGTAAAACTTATAGGACCATACTCTAAGTCAATTGCCCGTAAACCGCATTCGCAAAGTTCAGATCAAACCGTACTTCATTGTACTTCTCCATAACCGTAGCAAATAAATGAAATCTCATGATCAAGCAGAACTTAATATTTAACATTCATTATCAAATGCGTGTACTCTCACAAAGGGAATATCTAACACGTTATGGTCTAGGTATCAAGGTTGGTATTTGGTGGCTCAAGTGTTTCGGTTTCTTTTAGTAGTATAAACAGATGCAAATCATTATGCAAAATCACCGTGAGACACAGACCAATTAGGAGGTACACAACTCTCCTTAACTCTAATCCTTCTACCCTTTTTTTTAACAAGTCACAAATCAAGAACATGATTAATTTCTTTTAACATTTTATGGAATTTAACGATATTACCTAGACTTTCCCGGTTCCTTCCGTTTTCTTTTCTGTAATGCAAGTAATTTTTATTCTTCTTTTTTCTTTCTCTTTTTTTTTTTTTTTTTTTTTTTTTTTATATATATCGGAGAATGGAACCGGTTAGTCTCTAAGATCTGCATCAAAAGAACATCAACGATGTAAGCTTATTTCTTGAATGTGAATAAAACCTTCTACCCTTTAAAAGTTCACCCTCTTTTGAAACGAAAATTTTCAATGAATATGTTCAAAGAGAGAGATCACATTTCTAGACACATCCCATGAGTTTAATCAGAAAGAGACCACATATCTAGACACAATCCTAAAGAAAAGTTGTGTCGGTCTGTATACTCCATAGTTTTTGCACATGAATGCAATGACAGTAAACGAAGAAAAAGTGGGTTTCAACATGGAAATGGTAAGGGTGTGGTACTAGACTAAGGATAAGTCTAGCCATTTGGAGTTAGCAAAGATTGGTAAAAATTGATGCAAAGAAAACTCCAAATGTAAAATCCAATACATGATTATCAACCCCCTAAGTGAGATAAATTAAGTCCATATTAAGTTCCGATAATTCGATTAAGTTCAGATGATTTGAGAAATTCACTAAATGATCAAGTTATGGATTTTTCTGCGTTTCCAAACTATCCTCAAACAATGCTAAACAGTCTTAAGGCAATGACATCGAACATGTTGCAATTCCAAAAAGTTTTAACATAATCACACACTGTTTTGACTCGAAATTATTTTTTTTTTTTTTTTTTTTTTATAAACACAACAAAATATTTATTTATTATTTTTTTTGTTTTTTATAAAAACACACCAAAATAAAACATAACAAATAAACATTCATAAAAACACACCGTTAGTACACAAATGAATCCCTCCCCCAGACTTGTTTTTAACCGTCCCGGTTAAAACAAAACTGAAAGAGAAACCCGCAAACTCATAAATAAAAAAAAAATGTCCTAAATGGATTTGACAGTGGTGTAGGGACAAGAAAACTTACCTGAAGACGTGCACCCCCTTCTATATATATATATATATATATATATATTTTTTTTTTATTATTTTTTTTTTAACTGAAACAAAGAAAAACAAAACCAAAAATCAATAGTAAAAGAAAATAAAAGAAAAACACTTACCAGTGGGTTGCCTCCCACCAAGCGCTTGGTTTAAGTCATTAGCTTGACTTCTGAGCACAAGTGCTAATCATGAGAATCAAAAGGCTGAGCCAGTGCACCTTTGGTCCTTCTCTTATTGGGACAAGAAACAAAGTGCGCAAAAAGGTATACAATTGTCCAAAGGAAATAGACAATATTCTCATCAAGGAAGTTTACTACAAATGTAGCGTGTATCTTCAAATATCCTTGACAGTGAGATGTTGTTGAGAATCAAATGCATTTGATGGAAAGATATAATCAACTTTAGCTTCAAACGAGTTTGTCACAAAATAGTCAACTTTATCTCCATCAATCTTATAAAATACCACATTCTCATTCTCATCATCATTCTCAACCTTAGGGTTCTCTATCTCATCCAAGATCTTATCTAAATCAAATTCATCCCTTAGGTCAGATTTTTCAAGAAGCGATCTAGATTCCTCTAGCATTAAAGAGTTAAGCTCGAGATTATGATCATTCAAAGCACAAAGATAACTAGTATCAAAACATATTTCATGATAATCTCTAGCAAATTTTTCTACTCTTAAAGCATCTAGTCTTTGAGTCTCACATATCAAATCATAGCATTCATCAATGAGTGTGGAGGAAGGTGAATCATAAGCTATATCTTCAATAGAAGGCATGTGACTATCCTCAAAATCTTGAAATTCAAAGGTTAAATCGGATGTACCTTGTAATTGGGATGGTGGAACCCAATATATTACCTCCTTAAGTGAGTTGGCTACCATTATCTTATCAAACGTAAGCTCTCTTCCTTCTAGTACTTCCCGATGTGACATGAGGTTCAACCGGATCATTATTGCTAGGTCACTCCTTGTCAGCATTGTATTTTCCACGCAAAGCTTATCCAACTCCACTCTTTGTTCTGGTGTAAGTATGTTCTCATTAAAAGACTCATCTTGAATGTATTCTTCAAATGTGTCCTCCTCTTCTTGTGGCCGATCATTGTAGTCCATGGCCATCAAAGTTAGTAAAAGTTAGTGTCTTAGACTAATAATTCAGCCGTAAACCAAAGGTGAACATTTGGTCCCCGGCAACGGCGCCAAAAACTTGATACACGAGTTTTAAACCCTTATTTCCTACTGCAAGTGCACAGCATACGAAGTAGTATTTAGGGGTCGATCCCACGAAGACCAGTTTTCACACTTTGATATATTGTGCTAAATTAAAAGCTAAGACAATTCAAATATGTTTTTGGTTTTTTTATTAACTAGTAATGAAAGTGAAATCGGTTGTAAGATAATTTTAACAGGCGTTAGGTCAAGGAATATCGCAGGAGATTCAGAGCGACGGATCAAACAACTATTCAGGCGGTGTTTAAGCACAAGTCTAGAACTCAAACATAAAGATAATATCAATCCACTGTCGTGGTATCAATAACTTTGTCTAACGATCTAGAAATCCTAACTGTCGTTGGTACTAGAAATCGTAAACAAGCATTAAGGATAGGTTCGATTTGTTCACAATTCTCACTACATCTACTGTCGTAGGTAATAGTTAAATTGCTCACCAATGTTTATTCTAGCAACCTAGCAACTGTCGTTGTCTAAATTAACCTCATATCATAAAATCAAATGATCAATTCGATTTAAGCATTAAGAACAACAAGGGTGAAGATATTGATTTGAATAGCCTATTTGTGTTTAACCCTAAAGCTCATGAATTCCTTTGACAAACCTTAACCTAACTAAGAGGTCTACTCAGACATGATTAAAGAAGAAAACAAAGATATTATAGAGTTCATAATAAAAGCTTGAATAGATAATGAAAGTTGAAAATAACTTAATAAGAACTTAAGTAATGCATAAATATAAATAACTGAAAGTAAAGCATAAATATAAAGACTTAAAAGTAAAGCATAAATATAAAGACTGAAAGTAAAACTTGATTAAGCATAAAGATAAGAACTGAAAGTAAAGCATAAGATTAAAAGCATAAGATTAAAAGCATAAGATTAAAGCTTAAAAGAAACTTAACAAGAACTAGATAAAAGCATAAACATAAAACTTAAAACTAAAGAAGAAGCTATGCTTTGAAGCTAGAGAAGAGAGGAGGAAGAAGAAGGTGTGATTTTAGAGTGATGTTGTGAGTCCATTATATAGGCCAAGGTGAAGGGAGTAGGTGAGACGGGGAACGGTCGTTCTAGGTGGAGAACGATCGTTCCCCTTGGTCGATCCGTAGTAGGTGAGATGCGGTGTCGGGGAACGATCGTTCCGGAGGGGAGAACGGTCGTTCCGTGTGTTTTTGTCGGCAAAGTTGGTGAGGTGTGGAACGACCACATGGAACGGAACGGTCGATCTCGTGATGTTGTCGGCAGGGTAGGTGAATGAGGGAACGACCGTTCCTTGGAGGGAACGATCGTTCTGTTGGGTCGTTCTGTCCCAAGAATGGTCGTTCTCTTCAGTTGGTCCTTTCCTCGTGTTTTCCACGTCAACTTGACTCGAACATGTCCGTAAACGCCAAACTCCTTCGGAACTCCATAAAATCTGTAAAATACTCAAAACAAAAGAAAAGACTCGAAAAACCAACGAAAGATGTAAATAGAAACTCAAACCGGATACTAAAAACGAATCAAAATACGTTAAAAACCGATGATATCATGAACTCGTTCATGTCTCCTCTTGCATGCCTTTGAACTTTCTTGAAGCTTTTTAAAACACAAGTTACAACAAAAGAAATCTTCATGTCTAATCCGAATACAATACAATGGTGTCTTATATACACATACGTACACAAGCGAAGAAACAACTAACTACCAATCCGTACAAGATCACACGTTCTTAGTGGGAGACAATTATGTTTTGTTCTTCTTGATTTTTGTCATTGGTATAAACAAAACATAGTTGAGTATAGACGTTTTACCGACTAATTATTGTTAGATACAACGCCGGGAATTATCAGCTATCTTAATTTTTTTTTTTTTTTGGTACATGATTTTTTCGTTATAGTAATATTTCCTTAAGACCTGGTTTTTCTTTTACAATATTAGCGTTATATAAAATTGAGGTCAACTTTTCAAATGCGTGTATAATGTGTGTTGTGTTTCACAATAATATATCTATAACAAAAACGAAATACGAACAACAGCATTGCGTGTATAATGATTTTTTTTTGCCCTTTTTTAATTAATTACGCTCTATTGCATTGGACTAAGACTAACTAGCCTTCAGGCCATAATCTATTTAATTGGCTAGGCTTGGTTTTTCAGTCAACAAACCTAAGTGCCACCATACCATAAATAATCTATAGTCATTTTATTATCCCACATAAATATGTTTTGGTTATATTTCGTCAACACTTAACGCCGTATATAATATTGTTTAGACGTAATGTTACGTTATGAATAATCTTCTCTTCTACTTGACTCTCTCTAGCCAGTTGCATGATTTCCATTCGCATGATCTCTAATCAGGAAACAAATCTTAAAAGACTAGGGCTATGTTGGCATAGCTGATAGTAAAGCAGTATCAATATACAACATAAGCAGTATACTGCAGAAGTTCTATGCTCTGATTAATACATGTTTTTTAAATGACTGGCAGAGCTGTGAGCAATTTTATATAAAATTCAAAATATATTTAAGATATTTATTTGTATGTATTATATATTTATTTATACTTACAATATATTTACCATAATATTTGTTTTCTATTTTAAAAATTTATTTATTAATTTTATTTTTATAATTATAAATATAATAAAATTAATTTGTTAATAATTATTAGTTTTAAAAGTATAAAATTTACAATTGAATTTAAATATAATTTTTTGTATTATTTAACATAATAAATTAATTATATATAATTATTTTAGAATTTTTAGATATTTAAATGGTAAATGCTCTACAAAAAAAGCTCAATCTCAGAGCACAGAGGGGAGGAGCATTTGAGAGCATTAGCAGCTTCTAAATGCTTCTTTAAATGCTTTATGTACAAAAGTTGATTGACTGATGAAAAAACATAATGCTCTAAAAAATACTCTTCCAATCAAGGCCTAGGTAGTAACCCGAGACTT
The DNA here is from genome assembly GCA_010577795.1 of Isatis tinctoria. Lineage (NCBI taxonomy): Eukaryota > Viridiplantae > Streptophyta > Magnoliopsida > Brassicales > Brassicaceae > Isatis > Isatis tinctoria. The sequence continues at coordinate 16,155,244 of CM021249.1, read as the reverse complement.
GCGCACAGTGAAATATCTATATAAATATTTATCATATATAATTTTATATTATTATATAATTTCAACATACTCAAAACATTTTAAAGTTATATATTAGTAAAAATAAAACAATTAAATCACATATATTATATATATGATAACTTTTCTAAATCAGTTGTTTTTCTATCATTACTTATTAAGCAGAAAATTAGGATATATTATTTATATATGAACTTGTTACTAAATTAATATAAATAGGTATAAATATAGTTACTATATGTTTATTTAATTAATTTCTGGTTACTTATTTATATTTATATTATTAGTTAAGTTTGAAAAATGAATAAGTTTTCATTTTGCTATAATTTTATTATTGATTGATATCAATACAAATCAAAATTTAATGTTAGTTTATTTTTGGAAATTAGATATTTTTGAATTAGCTTTAATATAGAGCTTCTTTCAAAAATGACTTCAAAGTCTTGGTCAAATGCAAAAATGTACACTCATATTCTCCCCCATATTTTACCCAACTTTTTCTCTCTTTCTCCTCATGATTTCCAAATATTATCGAAATTGTCATTATTTTTATTAAAGTTTTATTATTTTCGGGAGAAACAAATACCAACCATCCCTTTTTCAACACACTTATTTACGAAAATGTCATATTCTTCAATTTTCCCAACCACCATGAACTACCAAAAGTGAGACAGTTAATGGTCGAATCCAACCATATTGTTGACGTAATTGCTCATTCTCTCACTCACAATTTCATTTTCTTCCATTTCCTTTCAATTTCCACCCAAAAATCTCTCTAATATTCGTGACCAAAATCGAATTTTTTTATCTACGCCATTTCCGGCCACCCAAAGCGGTCAGAATCGTCAATATCAGGAAAACTCGACTATCTGGGCGTGAGACGAAGCTAAAGTCGTGCCGAGGTAAAATTTTCTTGATTTTCCCAAAGTTGCAGCTTTTTCGCGAATGCAGACGTCCAGAGAAGTCTGAAACTCTGCCAAACTTCTCTGGAAGTCTCCTAGTCAACGCATGGTTAGTTTTGCAATTGACCGGATTTCGGTTTCAGTGCCGCAGACTTCTGGGGAAATTTGCGAAATTTTCTTTGAAAACAAAAAAGCAATTTTGCAGACTTCTCCGGAAGTCTGAAGCACAGAAGGTTAGATTTGCAATTGACTAAAAGTCAACATTTTCATAGCAGACTGCTCTGGAAGTCTGTACACACTCAGACTTCCCAGGAAGTCTGAGATCGTTGACCTTTTTAAACGTAGACTGCCTGAGAAGTCTGCGGCGGTCAACAGAGGTCAGCGGAGGTCAGTTTTGCAATTGAATAAAATGTCCAAACAGATCTCGATAGTCCATTTATACGCAGACTTCTATGGAAGTCTGCCAAATTTTACACAGACTTCTCTGGCAGTCTGAAATTTCACCAGACTTCCATGGAAGTCTGCGTATTCTTGGGGCAAAATTTGGTCAACGCCTATTCCACAGACTTCTTTTGCAGACTGCCATAGAAGTCTGCGATGTAAATTTTGACTTTGTTCAATTGCAAAACTGACCTTCGCAGATTTCCATGGCAGTCTGAAAAAGTCGGCGTTGTTTTTGTCTTTTTTTTGTCGTCTAGCTACAGACTTCCGGGGAAGTCTGCATCAGGTTTCAGACTGCGGTAGAAGTCTGCTCTTAAAACGTTGACTTTTAGTCAATTGCAAAAATAACCTACTTTTTCTCAGACTGCCAGAGAATCTACTTTTAAAGTCAACTTTTTCGCAATTGCAAAAATAACCCTTCGCTGACTTCTACGTGCCACAGACTTCTCAATATATAGAGAAGTCTGCGTTTCAGACTTCCACAGAAGTCTACTCTGATTATCTGTGTAGACTTCGCGGAAGTCTAAAATATTATGATTTCTTAAAAATGCGTTTTAAGCAAATTTATGAAGTATTTTTTTGATTTTTTCCTTTAAGCACGTCATTTAGTCACTACTGTTGCTTCTGAATATGTTTTATATGTTTATATCTTATAGTTACTACATAATCAATTTCTTGGCTAATTAGACATATATCTCATTTCCGCAGACTTCTATGGCTAATGTGCTATGTATAACTTTTTTGCAGGCATGTCGCAAGTACCTGTTTATTATGGAAAATTGATGAAGACAGGCTTGTCTCATGAATATATGGTTGATAATGACGAAGGAGGAAGATTGTTTGTTTTGCGTGATGGTTGTAAACTTGATGAACTCCAGCAGATGGTCTGTGAAGATTATAAGATGGACAACAAAACATTGGTGGAGCTTAGTTACACATTACCTGATTCAATGTTGCAGCAAATGGGTCCAGCCACACCTCATATGCGTGTAAAAAATGATAGAGCAGTTCAGTCCTTAGTTGAGTTGGCCTGATGGAGGTGGATGATGGAGATGATGAGGATGGTGATTATTAGCCTGATGGAGAATGTGATGAAGATGAGGAGGATCATGAAGCATTCAAGGAATGTGATCACGAAGGGGATTGGGGATTGGAAGATGAGGAAATTCATCCGGATGACGATGATTACAGCAAGTATGGGAAGGTGAAAGATGAGGATGAAGATGTAGACGATATGCGCCTTCATACCGAGGGTGTATTGGCGCCTTTCTTTGGTCAAGGCATAGAACTCAACAATGGATTTGGTAGCAAGGATGAGCTGATTTCAGAGTTGAGACTGCTAGCGGTGAAGTCAAAATTCGCATACAAAGTCAGAAAGTCTACTCGGAAACTGTTTTGCGCTACATGTCGAGTCAATGGATGTGTTTGAAGGCTTAGAGCAAGTGTGAAGAACGTGGCAAACATCTTTTGGGTTACTATATACTCCAAAGATCATACATGTTCCATGCCGGACAGAGTGTCTCAGCGTAAACATTGTTCTGCGAAGTATGTTGCTAGGGTCTTTATGGACCGTGTGGGAATAATTGATGGAATGACGCCTAACCATGTTATGAAATCAATGAAGGCAGTATTTGGTCTTACACTTGATTATAACACTTCTTACAGAGCGTTGCTATATGCCCAAGAACTTGTTCGTGGGACACCTGAAGAGGGGTATGATAATCTTCCAGCTTACTTGCATCTAATCAAACAATCCAATCCGAGGACTGTCACTGCACTTGAAATGGATGAGCAGAATAGATTTAAGTATCTATTCATTTCTTTCGGAGCTTCAATAGCTGGTTTTAGGTATCTCAGACGAGTAATTGTAGTCGATGCATGCCATCTAACCGGAAAGTACAAAGGTGTTTTGCTTGTGGCAGCAGCACAAGATGGAAATTTTCAGATATTCCCTTTGGCTCTTTTGGCGTTGTTGACTCTGAGAATGATGCATCGTTGGAATGGTTTTTCACCAAGCTGAGAGGATGTGTTTCAGACGAATATCCGTTGGTGATAGTTTCAGATAGGTTAAGTTCTATTAAGAAGGGAATTGAGACGGTTTTCCCTTGGGCTACACGTGGGATATGTTACTATCATCCGCAGTGTAACATTGTCCAGTGATTCGGGGTGGGACCTTTGATGTACTTGGTGAAAGCAGCTGCTTATGCGTATAAGCTTTCCGATTTTAACCGATACATGGATCAGCTACGTCAAGCACATCCCGCAGTTGCTACGTACTTGGAGGATGCGGACGTGGCTTCTTGGTCACGAGTTCATTTCCCCGGTGATCGATACAACATAAAGATAAGCAACATTGCAGAATCTATCAACTCAGCAATTAAGGTAGCACATGGTTTTCCAATTCTATTCCTTTTGGAGTCTATACGAGAGAAGCTTGGAAGATGGTTTTGTAAAAGGCGAGAAGATGCATTGAGTCTCACAACACACCATAGTAGAGGAGTTGAATACTTGCTGGCAGTACGTGAACATCTTCGAGCTCCGATGAGAGTGGAACCCATTGATGATTGGCGATTCTGTGTGAAGGACGGATCACGCAATTATGTCATGAATCTGGAAAACCGAACATGTGAATGTGTTGTGTTTCAGGTGGAGAAGATACCTTGCTCACATGCTATTGCAGCTGCTATAGAGGCTCGGATGCATATCTCGAATATTGTCTGCCCGTCATACTCAAAAGAGTATTTATTCTCTGCATATGCGGAGAATATCTTCCCCAAAAGAGATGACAACCAAGCTCTGGAGAAGGTACGTTGTTTCCCTCCTGAGGTTAAAACAAAACCTGGGAGAAAGAAGAAGTCAAGGTGGCAAACTTGGCTAGAAATCGCAATGAAGAGGGGAGGTAGGCCGAGGAAGATACCAAAGCAATACAGTTGCTCACAATGCAAGGAAACATGCCACACTCGACAAAACTGCAAAAACTCTGTTGATTAGATTATGTTTGAACTACTTTGATTAGATTATGTTTGAACTACTTTGATGTTCGGTGTTTGAACTACTTTCATTAGATTATGTTTGAAGATTATGTTTGAACTACTTTGATTAGATTATGTTTGAACTACTTTGAATCTTTGATGTTTGGTGTTTGAACTACTTTGATTAGATTATGTTTGAACTACTTTGATGTTTGGTGTTTGAACTACTTTCATTAGATTATGTTTGAACTACTTTCATTGAGTCATCCTTGAACTGCTTCTGTTTAGTATGCACAGAGAAGTCTGTGAGAGAAGTCTGCGAGAGAAGTGTGTGAGATAAGTCTCCTATAGAAGACTTTCATAGAAGTCTGATAAGTTAATAGTTATACAATCAGTCCTACCCGAAAAAACATTCAGTACTACCCGAAAAAACAAGAGCACGACCCGTTTGTTATGCGGATGTTCCGTTGCAGGTACACGGATATGAGTGTATGGAGTCAGCGGGTACTTTCATTTGTCATCACGGTCAGCCATCTCATTCAGTAGATAGGGGATCAATGCCGCAAGAGGCTCAACACTCTCTGCAATCAGCTCGTCCGTACTGTGAGCTACTTTGCTGTCCCAGATGGTAATATTCCTGTTGGGTATTGAGATCCACAATGCGACCCAATGGTCCGCCTGCACGTTAACGAACGTGTACAGATAATCCACGTTTATAGCCCACACCTTGTCTGATCTGTAGTAGGTTGGAAATTGGCCTAGATAGTACTCATAAGACCCAGCCGGTAGTCTCCTACCAGTCCCGTCCGCGTTCCGTACTGGGTTCAGAAAGTCAGCGTACCCTCTCCCACCCCAAAGCCTTGGGAAGTTTGAATCCAGAAAACAGAGCCTCTCGCTCCTAAACCACTCCGGATGCTTCGCGTACCGAGATCTTAGCAAGTCTATGCCGGCGTCCAGAGGCTGCATCAAACATCATTTTATTAGCAACCAACCAAAATATACACAAAACGTAGACTTCAATTGAAGTTTGCAAACCTATACTATTATAGATGTTTGATTCATTTAAGTATAGAAAACACACATACCAAGTCTAACAACCATTCTCTTGGTTTGCACCAAATCCTAAACCAGTCACATGAAGTCCACTGTTCTGGGTTCCTCCTCGGTTGGTATTCCCTGTAACGGGACCAACACCATACAATTCTAAGATGATGGACTTGTTGTTATTCAAAAGAGAAGTTTGATAGAGAAGACACTTACGGTTGTGTTTTCAGCCATGCAATAACCGCTGCCACCTTCTTCTTGTCACCTCGTGCAAAAGGATCATATCCTAGGCCGGTTTCTCTTGGGATGAGTGACTTAATGGTGCTATTTCCTTCAAATGGGGACATTTGGCTTGCAGCAAGCCTCTTAACCCTCTCGGTCTTTCCGCGTGCAACAATTTGGGCCGCTAATTTGGCTTTCTTTTGTTTCTCCATCTGGGGCTTCTGGAAATCAATGGCCGGATCAGGCTTCTCAACGACAACAACACTAGGTTCACCTCCATGATTGACACTCTCACAACCGATTTCCGCATCAGTCTGCATTTTTTTGGACAATTTCAAAGTGAAAAATCTTTTAAAATTTTTCTTAAACAACAACAATCACGTCAAAGTATAAACTTGCAAAGTAACAATCGCCAACAACAATCACCTCAAAGTAACAACAATTGCAACAACAATTTTTCTTAAACTTGCAAAACAAACATATCTACTTCTTGTTCTTTTTCCTCTTTCTATTTTTGGAAGAGGATTTAGAAGAGGGTTTGGAACTAACCCTAGCGGGAGTGGTCTCTGGGGGGACCTCCTCAGCATTCGTCCCTTTTTCACCATCTCCTCCATCGGTAGAGAAGACCATTTCCTCACCAGCAGAACGTTCCACACAACAGCTTTCCCATCTTTCTTCCCACTATTTTTTCCTGCACCATCTGCTTCCTCGCCATCTGCGGGATCATCACAGCGAACTCCTTGCAATGCCTCAATCCTCTCCATTGCGGCTTTCACTTGGTTACTGAGGAGGGTAATCTGCGATTCAGAAGCACTAAATCCCGCTTTCATCTGCTCGGCAAATGAATGGAAGCAGTAGTCGATGTAGTTCTTCAGCTCCAGAAAAATGGAATCCACCCGAAGCTTCTTCCTACTTTCTCCTTCTTCTTCTTCTACAGTCTTCACCTCTATAGAGATAATTCCAGGATTAAACCAATGAGCTTTGGTCAACTTCCAATTCGCTTCCAACTCCCCAGACTGAGCCTTGATAATGTTGACAATCTTGTCATCATCCCACTAAGGGAACATTTCCTCCACCGAGTCTTTCACCACAAAGTTCTGAAAACGGGTCTTTAATGGAAAATATTATAAGTCAGTAAACAGACCATATGAAAAGAAATTACGATATGATATGAGATTAAAACCAGTAAGTTACCTGTTTCAGCATATTCGGTTTGATGTTTTTTCGACCTCTGCCACCTTTGTAAGCAGCAAAGCCGGCTTAGGGTTGTCTGGAAGTGGGTCTCCAAACGGAGCCACATAATCCGGTAGAGCATGGTACACCCAGATCTGGAGAACTTATATAAATCCTTCAATATGATAAGTCTTGTTCAGATCAGCGACTTCCTTCACAGACATGATGAAGTTTCGAAAAGCAACTATTCCCCAAGGGTACAATGAAAACTGTTCAGCATCCATCACCAGCCTAGCCATGTTAACCCCTGTGGGAGCTGTGGGTTTCTTTGCCTCAATGAAACCCGCGTATATGGCCAAGAATCCCAACCGCATGCGATCTAAATCTGACCAGCTCTCACACTCTGCAAGCGCATAAGTTATATGTTCAACGGTTGGGCCCATCTCAATTTTTGCTCCAAGACGCTGCCAGAATTCAGTAACCTCGTCATCCACTTCCAACTCTGGATTCCCCAGATTCTCCACATAATCACAATTGAGCCCAGTTAAATATACAAACTCGTTCAAAGAAAACCTGATTAGCTGTGCACCAACAACATACCATATCTCGAACGGCTTCTTGCACTCTATCTGGAAAAGGAGCATATTATGCACCAGCCTCGATGCCCACCCAAAACCCATTTCATACATTCTTACAAACACGCCCACTGGGGAGTCTTGAATTGCTTGCAATTCACCTTCCGTTAGAGCTTCTGTGAGCGCAGTCATCAGCTTGTGATTCCCACTATAGTAGCCTATGCTTTTAGTCGGCTCGGGCTCATATCCGCTGGTGTAGAACCGTCGTGGGAACTCAGGCGTAGCCATATCAGTTTCCTGTAATCGGAATAGAAAAGTCAGCTACTAGAGAAGTCTACTAGAGGAGTCTACTAGAGGAGTCTACTAGAGAACCGATAACCTAAAAATTGCAATTTCTAATCTAAACCGTAAGGCGGCTTCTGGCGGATTTTATTGAGGCGGCGAATGAACATACTTCGCACCGTGAACCAGTGAGTGAGAGGGCAGAGAAAATCAGACCGACGGACGAAAAAGAGTTGGTGGGAGGGTGAAGATAACATACCGAAGATAATCGCCGGGAAAATGGTCATTTCCTACCCCAACTCTACTCCGCGGTCCCGATCAATACCCAAATTCTTACCTTGTGCGAAAACATACCCCAACACCATTTTTTTTTCAAATTTCATACCTGAACATTTTATAGAGTGGTCAATTTATACCTCGTCGTTAACTGAACAGTAACTTCCATTAATTTGTTTGTTTTTTTAAAAAAAAAATATTCAAAAAATCTTATAATGATAGTTACAATTATTTAATATTTATATAAATTAGTGAATTCAAGATAAAATACACAGATAATTTTATATCATACTATATATTTTTTGAAAATTGTCTTTCTCAAAACACTAAAAGAGAATGGGGTGATGCTAAGCTATGGTACCAAACAAGCATACAATATCATACAAACATACTATATGTTTTTTTGAGAAAGAATGAGGTGATGCTAAACTATGATACAAAAACAAACACACAATATCATACAAACATACAATATGTTTAAATTTTTGATTATTTTCAAATTTTTGGATATTTTTTTATTTTTTAGAATTTTTCTGATATTTTTAATTTTCTGAATTTTTCTGAGTTTTTTGAATTTTCTGAATTTTTTTGAATTTTTTATATTTTTTGAATTTGTTGATTTTTTTTTATTTTGATTTTTTTTTTTACTTTTTAAGAATTTTTATGAATTTTTATGCATTTTCCTGAATTTTTATGAATTTTTTTCGAATTGTTTAGGTGTTTTCGAATTTTTTAAGATTTTTTGAATATTTTTTTTAAAAAAAAAAACAAATTAACGGAAGTTACTGTTCAGTTAACGACGAGGTATAAATTGACCACTCTATAAAATGTTCAGGTATGAAATTTGAAAAAAAATGGTGTTGGGGTATGTTTTCGCACAGGGTAAGAGTTTGGGTATTGATCGGGACCGCAGAGTAGAGTTGGGGTAGGAAATGGCCATTTTCCCGATAATCGCCCCTAGCGCTCGACGTTCAGGTACCCTTTCGGGTTCGGGTCGGGTTTTTCAGGTTTTCGGATTTAGCCTTATAGGATCCATTCAGGTACTAAAAAATTTCCGGTCGGGTATGGTTGCTATTTTTTTGGGTTCGGATCTATTTTGTAACACTATAGAAGTCCCATTTTGTATCCAAAGTCCATTCGAATTCGGGTCATATCAATTCGGATTCGGATACCCATATTAATTTATAGAAGATTTTGAAGTAAAAACACAAAACTAAACAACAAAACTGATTTATTTCTTCTTAAACATCACGTAAACAATTTGTACAGACAAACAATAGTAAACTAAAATAAAAACGAAAAACAGATAACAAAATAAATGAGACAAGTAATTGAGACAAGTAATTTATTTATTAAACAAGTAAATTTCACTTAAAAAGATAATACCGAATGAACACTATACATAAGACACTATACAATAATTAAAAAGGATAAATCAACTTGATTTAATCAAGTATAAGATATTAAGATAACTATAATAACTAAGTCAAAGTATATATAAACATCCTGATTTTCTCGAAACAACTATAAGAACTAAATCATGAAACATAATAATTAAGAGAATACAAGAAACTGAAATCTTAACCTTAATAATTAAGTGATAAGTCATAAAAGTGAAACCCAAAATGCTTAAACAGAAACACTCCAAATGTTTAAAGTAGTACACAAACGATGAAACATACAATGCTTAAACAATGAAACTCTGAAAATGTAAAAGCATCAGCCAAAATAGATCATCGCAAAAGAACGCCAACTCCGAGACGAAAATGTTGTCCAACGCCGGAAGCCAAAGCCGAAAATGTTGTTCAACTCCGAATCTTCAAAACACAAACAGAAAACAAAAACAGAATTTCAATCTTGTCTATCCTGTGACACAGAAATCATATCAAATATCAGCCTAATACTATTAGCAAGAGACAACATAAAACACAAAATAAAACACAAGATTCATCTTACCTTAGAACGCAGAGAAGCCTGAAACTCGTGATTGCATTTGGTCATCAAACTCTACATAAAACATAAGCAAACCGAATGTTGAAAACAAAACAAGGATGTAAAGGCAAGGCAAATAAATGTGGAAACTAGAAAACAATCATACCTCCCTGTAGATCTTCTTCCTCTCGAGTTTCTTCAAGTATTTGTGTATTTGTAGGCAGTCTTGATTCATGTCGATTGTCCTGTGATATGTTGGGATTTTTACCCTTTCTAACCCTTTTTATCTAATTGTTTTCTAGAGTTTTTGAGTATGTATTAGGAGTTCTAGGTGGCTTTGGAGCTGAAAATGGAGTTTGGAGCATTTGGAACCTTTTGAAAAGAAAAGAATCAAATTTGAAGAAAAGAAGGAAAATCTGATGAAGAATCACCAACTCCATCGTCGAGCACATGCTCGCAAACTTCAGCCACCAAGTGAGCACCTGCTCGCCGCGGAAGAGAACAAAAAGAAGGGTTTTACCCTAATCATTGGCGCCGACTTTTTAGAAGCCCAGCCTCCTTCCAGCCGCCTATGACACCTAATATAAATACTCCCTTTTAGTCCTAGGTTTTATCTATCTTATCTTTTGTTTCTACTCTTTTAGCTTTTGGAATTATTTTGTAAGGGAGAAGATCTCAAGCTACAATTTGGAGAAGATTTCTGAACCCTAGTACTTCTTATTTTTAATATCGATTTGATGCATTCTTTCATATCATCTGTTTTGTTTCTTTCATCTTTAATTATGTCTGAGTAGATCTATTAGTTAGGTTAAGGTTTTCAAAGGAATTCATGAGCTAGGGTTAAACACAAATAGGAATCAAAATCGTTAGTCTTCATCTAGGGAGTTCGTATTGCTTGAATCGATTTGGCCAATCTGTTCATGATCTTAGGTTTATCTAGACAGCGAGAGTTGCTAGGTTGCTAGAAGAGATCTAGATGAGCAATTTATTCATTACCTGCGAGAGTAGATGTATTGGAGAATTGTGAACAAATCAAACTTGATCATTAATGCTTATCTGCGATTCTGATACCAACGAGAGTTAGGATTTTTAGGTTGCTAGATAAAGTTGTTAGTATCACGAGAGTGAATTAATATTATCATCGTGTTTGAGTTCTGGACTTGTTCTTAATATTAATCCTGAATAGTTGTTTGACCTTGCTCTGAATTTCCTGCGAATTGCCTTGACCTAACGCTTGCTTTATAATAGTTAAAACCGATTTGTTTTAGTAACTTGCTAGTCACGATTTCTTACAACCCATATTGAATCTCTTAGCTCTTGATTTTAGCTTATTAATCCATAGTGTGAACTTGGTCTTCGTGGGATCGACCCCTAAGTACTACTCTGATTTGCTGTGCACTTGCAGTAGGAATAGGGTTTAAAACTCGTACATCAAGTTTTTGGCGCCGTTGCCGGGGACCAAAAATTCACCTTTGGTTTACGGCTAGGTCATTAGACTAAGAACACCACTAAACTCGTTTTCTGTTTTTCTTCTTCTTTGCGTTTCAGGTGTATGACCAGGAGCACAAGGAGCAAGAATAACGAGAATCTTGTCAATTTATCTAACGACGAATTAGCAAGAAGGGAACGAGAGAACAGGCAAAGACGAACAACACCTGTTCCGGAACCAGAAACAACCGACACCGACTATCCGGAGATGGGCGAACAAGCGGACATGGCAGCTCAGCTGCGAACTCTTCAGGCGACCATGGAGCAGCTGCGCATGCAACAAGAGCGACAGCTTGTTCAGCAACCAGCGTTTGGGGATAAAGACGCAGCACATGCTTACTACCAGGATCGCTCAGCCATTGTCACTCCAACCATTCAGAGGCAAGACTATGAGATCAAGCCTCAGATGATTGCGCTTGTCAAGCAACATCTCTTCCATGGCCTACCTGCTGAAATCCCGATGGATCACATCGAGAACTTCGAGGAGATTTGTAGCACAACCGGCTCTAATGGTGTGACTCCAGATTTCCTGAAGTGTAAGCTTTTTCCATTCTCTCTTGCGGGAAAAGCTTCGCGGTGGTTGAAGTCTCTGCCACCAGGCTCTCTAGCGACATGGGCTGATGCAAGATCCGCCTTCCTGGACAAATTCTACACGAAGTCAAAGACCGCAGCTTTAAGGAGCAAGATATCCACGTTTGAGCAGCTTCCCGGAGAGACATTTAACGAAGCGTGGGAACGCTTCAAGGAGTATAAGCGTGAGTGTCCTCATCACGGCTTTAGCGATGAGCAGCTGCTCAGTACTTTCTATGATGGAGTAGAATGGGACTACAGAAACGCCCTCAATGCCGCCAGCAATGGAGATTTCTACACCAAATCAAAAGAAGGAGCCCTGGAGCTAATTGAGAACCTCGCAGCAAGCTCCAGCAATAAGTCTCCGGAATATGACAGAAAAAAGGTCAATAGCGTGGAGTCAAAGAAGATAGATGAGCTCACAGCCAAGGTTAACCTTTTGCTTAAGGGAAACCAAAAGTCGGTCCACTTCGTGGATGAGCATGGAGAAGAGCCCATCGCCCAGGTCTTTGGAGAGGAAACAAGTGATGATCAGCTGGAGGTAAATTACGTGAGTGGACAAAGTTTTGGGCAAAGCCGTGGCTTCAACAACCAAGGTTTCAACTCTCACCCAAATCTGTCCTACAGAAGCAACAATGTGGAGAACCCTCAGGATCAAGTCTACCCTAAGCAAGGAACTCAGCCTCAGACGAGTTTTCAGAGAGGCTACTCCAACAACTACCAGAGCCAGAACCGGCCATTCATCCCTAACCAGAACCGATTTCAAGGAGGAAATCAACCTAGGCAGCCATATAACAATCCGCAACCCCAGTTTCAGAACACACAGCCTCAGCAATTTCAGAATCCGCGACCTCCTTCTCCAGCATCCGGATCTCAAGACGAGCTGAAAAACATGATGCAACAACTTCTAGCTGGACAACAGAAAGCCGCAGCCGAGATTAATGCTAAGGTTGACACCATGTATGTGGATCTAAATGGGAAATACGAGGCCGTGTGGACACATATGAAGCAACTGGATGTTCAGATTGCTCAGACTGCAGAATCCATAAAAAGGACACCAGGAACTCTACCTGGAAAAGTTGAGGCACCTAGGAAGGAGTTTGTCAACGCCATTGAGCTGAGAAGCGGAAAGACACTCCAGGATAGATCACCCTCACGATCGGACAAAGGCAATGTAGGAGAAGCCAACTACGAGCACCTGCTCGGATCGGGTCACGGCACCTATGAAACCGGAGAAACAAGTAACAGCTCGACGCAAGCTGAATCCACACCTTCACATTCGACATTTTAGAGGATGATTCCACCGAGCACCCTGAATGCTCAACCGAGCAGGTGCTCGGTCGGACCACTCCACTTACCTCTAAAAACTCGGCGATTCCAGAAAGGGTGTACAAGCCTAAGGTCCCTTACCCTTTGCCACCCAAGAAGTCTCGCAAGGACTTGGAAGATGCTAAGTGTAGAGAGATGCTTAAGGATCTTACCGTAAAGCTACCTCTCGCTGATGCAGTCCAGATGATACCGGCTCTCAAACGGTACATGAAAACTCTGGTCTCTGGAAAAATCGTGGAGGAAGAAAGGGTGATGACGGTTTCAAGGGAGTGCAGCGCCGTTCTTCAAAACAAGGTCGTCAAGAAGAGAGGCGATCCTGGACGATTTGTCTTGTCAGTTACAATCGGCCCAATGACTTTTTCATGCTCTCTGTGCGATCTTGGTTCCAGCGTGAATCTCATGCCTTACTCAGTTGCCAAGCGTTTGGGATTCACCAAGTTCAAACCCACGCGCATCTCCTTGGTTTTTGCTGATCGGTCAACCAAGCTCCCTAAAGGAGTTTTGGAAGATATATATGTGCGGATAGGAGATACTTTGATCCCGGCCGATTTTGTTGTTCTGGAACTTGATGAGGAGCCGAAGGATCCTCTGATTCTAGGTCGACCTTTCCTATGCACAGCTGGTGCGATCATAGACGTCCAGAATGGAGTGATAGATCTCCAGCTGGGAGACATGGTAATGACGTTTGAGATGGATAAGCTGCTGAAGAAACCCATGCTGGACGGACAGACCTTCGTTGTGGAAGGAGTAGACGACGTCTATGAGGAGGCAGCTGAAGAAATTCTCTGCCCGGACCCTCTCGAAACCGCCCTCACCCTAGCTGAAAGGGAACACGGTTTCATCAGTGAAGAAGCTGACAGCCATGCCAAGATGCTAGACTCGAGCCGCAGAATGGAACAGATGGTGGCCTACATGAGTCTGGACGAAGAGGAAAAACCGGCAGAAACAGATGGAGCACCCGCTCAGATTCCGCGAGCACCTGCTCCGCCTCTTGATCCGATTGACAGCCCCTGGAGCGAGTTGAAAGCTCCTAAATTGGAGCTTAAAACTCTTCCAGCCGGGCTCAGGTACGCATTTCTGGGAACAAACTCTACTTACCCTGTGATTATAAATGCTGACCTGAACAATGTAGAAGTAGCCTTACTCTTATGTGAACTTAGGAAGTATAGGAAGGCTATAGGTTACTCGCTTGCTGACATCCCTGGTATCTCACCTGATCTTTGCATGCATAGGATACATCTAGAAGATGAATCGATGAGTTCTATAGAACATCAGAGGAGGTTAAACCCGAATCTAAAAGATGTTGTAAAGAAGGAGATAATGAAACTTCTAGAAGCTGGGGTGATTTATGCTATTTCTGATAGTACTTGGGTTAGTCCTGTTCATGTAGTCCCTAAGAAGGGCGGAATCACTGTCATTAAAAACGATAGGGATGAGCTAATTCCAACTAGGACAATAACCGGACATAGGATGTGCATAGATTACCGCAAACTTAATGCTGCAACTCGCAAGGATCACTTCCCTCTCCCTTTTATTGATCAGATGCTTGAAAGACTCGCTAACCATCCATACTACTGCTTTTTAGATGGTTATTCAGGTTTCTTTCAGATACCCATTCACCCAGACGATCAGGAGAAGACAACGTTTACATGTCCCTACGGCACATTCGCTTACAGGCGCATGCCGTTTGGTTTGTGTAACGCCCCAGCTACCTTCCAACGATGCATGATGTCCATCTTCACGGACCTGATTGAAGACATTATGGAAGTGTTTATGGACGATTTCTCGGTGTACGGGAACTCTTTCTCTGATTGTTTGTCTAATCTGTGCAGGGTACTCAAACGATGCGAAGAGAAACATCTGGTTCTTAATTGGGAGAAGTGCCACTTCATGGTCAGAAATGGGATTGTGCTCGGACATCGGATTTCAGAGGATGGGATCGAAGTAGACAAGGCCAAGATCGAAGTCATGATGAACTTGCAGCCGCCAACATCAGTTAAAGGGATCCGCAGTTTTCTGGGACATGCCGGCTTCTACAGACGCTTCATCAAGGATTTTTCAAAAATCGCCAGGCCTCTTACACGCCTACTCTGCAAGGAGGTGAAGTTTGAGTTCGATAATGCATGCCTCGAAGCTTTCCACACGATCAAGGGAGCCCTCATCAGCGCACCCATTGTGCAACCTCCAGACTGGAGCCTTCCTTTTGAGGTGATGACTGACGCTAGTGATTATGCTGTTGGAGCAGTTCTCGGACAGAGAAAGGACAAGAAGCTTCATGTTATCTACTATGCCAGCCGTACTCTAGATGACGCACAATGCAAGTATGCCACAACCGAGAAGGAACTTCTAGCGGTTGTCTTCGCTTTTGAGAAATTCCGCTCCTATCTGGTTGGTTCTAAGGTCATCGTGCACACTGATCATGCGGCTCTCAAGTATTTGCTGACAAAGAAGGATGCCAAGCCGCGCTTGCTCAGATGGATCCTTCTCTTGCAGGAATTCGATCTCGAGATTAAGGACAAGAAAGGGATAGACAATGGAGCTGCCGACCATTTGTCTAGGATGAGGATTGATGCAGAAACGCCTCTTGATGACAGTCTCCCGGAGGAACAGATTTATTCCATCGGCGTTTTCCATATCGAGGAAGCACGTGCTCCCACCCAGCGAGCACCTGCTCAACTAGAGCTCTGCGCACAGGCTGCACACACCGAGCGCGCTCTTCTACGCCTTGGTTTGCAGAGATAGCCAACTACCTGGCTGCTGATCAGGAACCGCGGAACTTCGCAGGGTACAGGAGGAAGAAATTTCTCAAGGACATCCGTCACTACTTCTGGGATGAGCCTTACCTGTACAAACATTGTCCAGATGGAGTTTTCCGACGTTGCGTAACTGAAGAAGAGATTCCGGACATATTGTTTCACTGCCATGGTTCTTCATACGCAGGTCACTTCGCCACCTTCAAAACGGTTTCCAAAGCATTGCAAGCAGGATACTGGTGGCCGACGATGTTCAGGGATGCGCAGCGGTTTGTCTCACGGTGCGATTCATGCCAGCGACAGGGGAACATCAGTAGGCGCAACGAGATGCCACAGAACTTCATTCTCGAAGTTGAGGTCTTCGATGTCTGGGGAATCGACTTTATGGGCCCGTTTCCTTCTTCTTTTGGGAACGAGTACATACTCGTCGCAGTGGACTATGTGTCCAAATGGGTTGAGGCGATTGCAAGCCCCACTAACGACGCACGGGTCGTGACCAAAATGTTCAAATCTATCATCTTCCCCAGGTTTGGAGTTCCGCGAGTGGTTATCAGTGATGGAGGCTCTCACTTCATCAACAAGATCTTTGAATCTTTGCTGCGCAAGAATGGTGTTAAGCACAAAGTCGCCACTCCCTATCATCCGCAAACAAGTGGGCAGGTTGAGGTTTCCAACCGCGAGATCAAGAGTATCCTGCAGAAAACCGTGAGTACTACTCGCAAGGATTGGGCTTCTAAGTTGGACGATGCTTTATGGGCGTACCGGACAGCTTACAAAACGCCATTAGGAACCACGCCTTTCAACCTTGTCTATGGAAAAGCTTGCCATCTTCCCGTTGAATTGGAGTTCAAAGCCGCCTGGGCAGTCAAGTTCCTTAACTACGACATAAAGCCGGCGTCAGAGAGACGAATGATGCAGCTGCATGAGCTTCAGGAGATTAGGCATCTCGCCTATGAAAACTCCAAAATATACAAGGAGCGGACTAAGGCATATCACGATAAGCGTATCTTGGCTCGCAACTTCGCCCCAGCTGACCAAGTCCTGCTCTTCAATTCTCGGTTAAAGCTATTTCCTGGGAAGCTGCGCTCAAGGTGGTCTGGACCATTCACCATCAAAGAAGTCCGGCCATACGGAGCAGTTGTTCTGATTAACAACAAAGGCGAAGAGTTCGTGGTTAATGGGCAGCGATTGAAGCCCTACCTTGCCGACGCACAACTCGAGGAAGGGGAAGACTTTCCCCTGACCGAACCTCCACAAGCCTGATCAGCTTACCAAGTCAAGCTAACGACTTAAACCAAGCGCTGAGTGGGAGGCAACCCACTAAGTAAGTGTAAATATTTTTTTTATTTTTCCTTTGCTATTGATTTTTGGTTTTGTTTTCCTTTGTTTCAGACACAAAAAAAAAAAAAAAAAAAAAAAAAAATTTTGGAAAAATCGGCGATTCGATCCGAGCACCTGCTCGATCTGAGGAGATTTCCGAGCACCTGCTCGTTCCAGGTAAGTCCTCCAAAACTTCAAAACGGATTTTAATCCCGCGTTTTTCCAAAACAAAAAAAAAAAAAAAAAAATAATTTATTTCTTTTTCCTTTTCTTTTTCTTTCTCTTTCTTCTTCCTTTCTTCTCCCCCGATTTCTTCTTCTCCCTCTCTCGCCGATTTCCAAACCCACCAAGAACCAGGTTTTCAAATCTTCACCGATTTTCACGTTTTTGGGATCGATTTTGGGTGCCTTCTCGCCCTCTTCTCAAATCTGCCATCGCTTTCCACAACCGAGCACGGTACGTCTTCAAAACCCGATTTTTCAGTCCGCCATGGTTAGGGAAGTCTCGAAATCTCTCTCTCTTTTGTGTAAACTGGCTTAGATTAACTCTATCTCTGTCTATTTACTATGATTTAGCATGTTTGGCCACGATTTCGCCCTTTAGACTTCACATGCAAACCCTCAAAAAGCTTGATGAGCCATTAATGGCGACTTGGAAACTGATGTCGATTTAGGGATTTAGACTAGCCTTCTCGGTTTGTTCATACTCGTTACACCTTGACTAGAATTGCTGAATGTGGATTGCTTGGTTGTTGGTTTTTCTATCGGCGATTTGCGATTTTTCCCCTCCATGGGCTCATTCTCGTGTGTTTTGTTTCGCGCAGGTACTAATGGCCCCGAAACAGAGTCGCAAGGGCAAGGAATCAGTCCCCTCACCGTGGCTGTACCCGTGGCCTCGACCGGAAAACACGCCTTTCGCCTTGCCGGATGACAATTTGCCCATTCAATCTGACGAAGTATGGGATCAACGGGATGCATCATACTACAATCAGATGCTGAAGCTCACTATTGCGCCGACGCGTTTTGTTTGCCGCGAGACATTGGAGATGCTTGGACTGCACGACACCGTCTCTAGAATCCTCTCCAACGCCCATTGCCTTGCATTCTCTTTTGAAGAGTCGATACTTTATCCAGAGCTTGTCCGTCAGTGTCTCGCCTCGGCACGGATCATTCACCAGGATCCCGAGAACCGGACTCTAGCTGGTGCCACTTTCACGTTCAAGGCCGGCGGGCGACGATTTGACATTCCAATGGTGAACTTCACCACTATGTACGGTTTCAAGCATGAGGTGGAGCGCCTCGACTTTCCCACACGGTTCAAGGAAGTAAAGACTTTCTGGGAGACGATTGGTCGCGGCCCTTACTCCTCGAACTCAGCCGCTCAGTCCTGCATCCGACATCCAGCTCTCCGCATCTGCGCCCGGATCTTCAGTAACATGTTGCTCAACCGCCCATCCGGAAACAAGGTACACACCGAAGAGATGATCCTGCTGTATCTTGGTTGCAGCGACGTCATTGTTGGTTCTCATGGAGTCAACACCCTTCTCCTTGGCGCACCACCACCGGAGTCTTACCGCTCCAACCTTGGCATGCACTTCGCCGAGCTGATATGCAGCATCAAGGACCGCAAGACGAAGCAAACGGAGCGGATTGGCAGCCTTCTGACCGGACTCTTCGAGATCGCGCACGTCCAGCTCTGCTACTTCAGTTACGTGGAGCAGGGCGAGCGTATGGACATTAGGCATCTGCTCCACTCTCGCATTCTCTCCCCTCTCCCTCAGATCAGCTTCTCTATCAGTACACAGGTCTCAATGGGCTACCGCAGCACATCTACCTCCCGGACCCAGCCAAGACACAGCTTTGCTCTATCGAGGATATGCGCTTCATACACAAGTCCTTCTCTTGGACGATTTCACGCGACGCTCCCTCTCAGACCAGGACTTTGCCAGCTCTTCTCACGGCCCTATGCCTCATCTGGAGGACGATTTCATCCACAGTACTCCTCAGTCTCGTCGCCCCTCTACATCCGCTACCATCGGAGATTTCGACCTTCCTCCCATCTCCGACGAGGCAGATACCGCTGAGTACCGACGCTGGATGGTGGCTTCACAAAGGAAGAACAACAGCCTTATGCAGCGGATCCTAGAGCGCCTTTCCAGTGGCTGTTGCCACCATTCTGCAGCTGCTGCGACGAGCCCTTCTGAGCGCCATCCGAGACGCCGTCGACGTACCGGCAGAGCCAGGAGCGAGAGCCCAGAGGACCCACCTGTCGATTGACGCACCGTACCCATCTTTATCTCTTTGTTTTATCCGTTTTTCTTTTTGCTTTCTTTGTTTTATTTGTCTTCTTTTGCTTGCTCCTCTAGTTTATTCTCACACCGGGACGGTGTGAAGTAAGTCTGGGGGAGTTATTATCGAGTCTGCACTTTGTTTCTTGTTATTTTCTTTATCTTGAGTCAGTCTGTTATAAGGGTCAAAACACAACTTCTGGAGATTATGACCAAAATCTATGATGAGTTCTAACCATTTGTGAGTATGACCTGCTTTCTAGTGAACATTGCTGCAGAATTTAGAGTACAGAGACGAGCCGACGCCTTCTCACATTCGGATCCTTCCTCAGGCCAGAAAACTTCAATCCCTTTAAGGTTTATCGGATAGGCTTTAGACTCTATTTTATATGGACATAATCTGGACTTTAATTCTTCTTGTTATTGGCACTAGGATTAGAAAACGTGTTATATTATATATTCAGGACTTCTTATCCCTTTTGCCACTCTTGTTGATCCTGAATAGCTAGCTTTTAGTTAGTACCTCACCCTCACCCTAACCATCTTTCTATTCCACATGCACTTGTATTTTTATTTCACATCTATGCAGATATGTGCAAAAAGGTCGGGGAGAAAAGGACTGACGCAACTTCTGATTCACTCTCGCTGAAGAAGATGTCAGGAGAAAGCTAGAAAAGTTCACGAGCACCTGCTCGCTATACTCGCTGATTTAGAGCACCTGCTCAGCGATGTCCAGAAAAGAAACAAGCCTAAAAACGACCTGCTGGGGTATGGAGACAAAAAGGATCATTTTAGCCAAAGGACACATGCACAAGTAAAGCCCCCCTATCCATAAGGTAACTCTTTGAAAAAAAAAAAAAAAAAAAAAAAAAAAAAAAAAAAAAGAAAAAGAGAAAAACCGAGCTAGTAGCTCAAGGATATGGGGTGGCGAGTTAGTAACTCAAAATGTGTGTCCCGAAGCATGAGTAAATCGCAAGAAAACAAGGAAAGGGAAAGAGGAATGGAGATAAAATCGAATTAAGAAGGAGAGTGAATTAGAGGTTGTGGACATCAATGAGTCCATTCTCCCTTGCCGTTTTGTGCGATATCCTGCACTCTCTTGAATCAAGGTAACCCTAAACACTCGCAAGCTCCACTCTCAAATATTAGCCTGATTTTTACCGAACCTCGTTTCACTTAGCTAGTGTCTTTAGCAAGAAGCTCACGCCACCTCTAAATGAATGTAGAGAGTCTATTGTCTTGAACTTAGATTTTTCTGGGATTGTAAGCCATATGGTTTGAGGTTGGTGAACTTTGTTGTTGAGGTTTTCGGTAAGGCAATGTATCTCTTATTCTAAGATATGTGGTCTGATGAAATTGGTTTACTCTTGGTTTCTGAGATTTTGTGAGTCTCCACCGATTTCTCTAAGTCTTGATTTTAGTCTTGTTTGAGGACAAACAAAGATCTAAGTCTGGGGGAATTGATATGTTGGGATTTTTACCCTTTCTAACCCTTTTTATCTAATTGTTTTCTAGAGTTTTTGAGTATGTATTAGGAGTTCTAGGTGGCTTTGGAGCTGAAAATGGAGTTTGGAGCATTTGGAACCTTTTGAAAAGAAAAGAATCAAATTTGAAGAAAAGAAGGAAAATCTGATGAAGAATCACCAACTCCATCGTCGAGCACATGCTCGCAAACTTCAGCCACCAAGTGAGCACCTGCTCGCCGCGGAAGAGAACAAAAAGAAGGGTTTTACCCTAATCATTGGCGCCGACTTTTTAGAAGCCCAGCCTCCTTCCAGCCGCCTATGACACCTAATATAAATACTCCCTTTTAGTCCTAGGTTTTATCTATCTTATCTTTTGTTTCTACCTCTTAGCTTTTGGAATTATTTTGTAAGGGAGAAGATCTCAAGCTACAATTTGGAGAAGATTTCTGAACCCTAGTACTTCTTATTTTTAATATCGATTTGATGCATTCTTTCATCATCTGTTTTGTTTCTTTTCTTTCATTATGTCTGAGTAGATCTATTAGTTAGGTTAAGGTTTTCAAAGGAATTCATGAGCTAGGGTTAAACACAAATAGGAATCAAAATCGTTAGTCTTCATCTAGGGAGTTCGTATTGCTTGAATCGATTTGGCCAATCTGTTCATGATCTTAGGTTTATCTAGACAGCGAGAGTTGCTAGGTTGCTAGAAGAGATCTAGATGAGCAATTTATTCATTACCTGCGAGAGTAGATGTATTGGAGAATTGTGAACAAATCAAACTTGATCATTAATGCTTATCTGCGATTCTGATACCAACGAGAGTTAGGATTTTTAGGTTGCTAGATAAAGTTGTTAGTATCACGAGAGTGAATTAATATTATCATCGTGTTTGAGTTCTGGACTTGTTCTTAATATTAATCCTGAATAGTTGTTTGACCTTGCTCTGAATTTCCTGCGAATTGCCTTGACCTAACGCTTGCTTTATAATAGTTAAAACCGATTTGTTTTAGTAACTTGCTAGTCACGATTTCTTACAACCCAATATTGAATCTCTTAGCTCTTGATTTTAGCTTATTAATCCATAGTGTGAACTTGGTCTTCGTGGGATCGACCCCTAAGTACTACTCTGATTTGCTGTGCACTTGCAGTAGGAAATAGGGTTTAAAACTCGTACATCATCCTGCTTCATCCACTGCTCTGTACACATCAGAACTTCCACCATGTAATGAGTTAGGCAGTTTCGGGATGGCTCTACGATCCTACCACTTCTGCTGAAGGCACTCTCTGAGGCAACAGAAGACACCTGCATTGCAAGAACATCACGGGCCATCTCTGAAAGAACAGGATATTTAGTGCAGTTTCGTTTCCAAAACGAAAGTACATCATACTCTACACCAGCCATCAATTGAGGATTATCAACGCCTTCCTTCAAATATGTTTCCAGATCAATCCTCCTATAACCTAAACCATCATTAACAAGCTCCATCATGTCCGATGCCTGAGCTCCGGTTGACTGAGATGACTGACTTCCAGTAGCCTGAACTGGTTGCTCGGATGCGACTTGACCATATCTCTGACTGTACTCCTTGAACATACTACGCAGCAAACTAATCACCGAATCATACATCTCTCTTCCCTCTAAACTGTCTTTCCCGTACAGCTCCTCAAAACACATGTTTGCAAGCTCCATCTTCTTTGTTGGATCAAATACTGTCGCCACAATCAACATCTTATTGATGTTTTTCAGCCCATCCCAGTACTTATCAAACTTCTTAAGCATCTCCACAGCCTTTGACCTCATATCAGAATCTGGGCTATTACTCAATGACATCAAATTGGTTGCTATCGTAACAATCTCTCCATAGCACTTGTAAGCATTGACAGAGGTAGAAGCTGATACAACTAAGGTTGAGTTGTAAAATATAACAAGGAACCGGCCTAACCTTTCAATAGCTTTCCAATCGCTGTACTGAGGAGGTCCTACCCTTTTCTTTCCATTATCAACCTCTAAAAAGTAGTCATGGTAAAGCTTGTCCTCCATCTCCATCCTCTCGAAAGCACCCTTAAACTTCATAGCTGTACTCAACATAAGATAGGTAGAGTTCCATCTAGTTCTCATATCTAAATGCAAGCTACCCCTCGAAACCTTACCAGAATCTACTTTCTGCTCAAATGATGCTAACCTATTCGCATGAGACCTAACATAAACCACATCATTACAGATTGCAGAGACATTATCATCTACTTCAGCCATTCCACTACACCTAACATGCATGAAGTCGCCACCCAAGACAAACGAATCCTCATACAGCAAAGAAAACTGAGCTATAAACTTTCTCAAAGCCAAGGTACTAGCTGATGCATTGTCCACGGTTACAGTAAACAGTTTCTGTATCCCCCAATCAGCCAAGCAGTCTAACAGAACCCTAGAGATTGTCTGACCTTTGTGATATGTAATGTGTTTGAAACCAATGATAAGCTTCTTCAAACGCCAACAAGCATCAATGTAGTGGGCGGTTATCACCATGTAACTCGCACCTGCACATTAGATCATGAACATAATTTAAAAACTATTGTAAGCAAATAAAAACTAATGAAATAAAACCTCACTAATCAAATTAAGACAATTACCAGTTGTTTGAGCGACCCAAATATCAGTCGTGAGAGACACTCTTTGGTTGTGTTTTAGAAAGTAATCCTTTAGTGCTAACTTCTTCTGCGTAAACATCTCAACAATGTCTCTTGTTGCAGTCCTTCGAGAATGAGGTTTGTTGAGATGAACCTTCATGCAAAATCATAAGAAAAGTTAATTAAATAGATAAGCATATGCATGAACTGTACAATACGAAAACAAACCTTAAAATTATACTAACCTTCTTGCAGAAATGTTTCCAAGCTTCGCTTTCAATGAAAGTCAATGGCATTTCTCCTAGGACAAGCATCTCGTTTGTTGCTTCTCTGACCATGCGCTCAGTCACTTTAGCTAGCTTCAAATTCCCTTCCTCACTAATCACCGGTTGAATCTTAGATTGACTATCTGCCCATGCCTTGTATTGCTTGCATATGCCCATATGCTTCAACAAGTTGGAAGTTCCAGACTTTGTAGCACAAGAAAACACCTTCTCGCAATAGTGACAGATAGATCTGTTACGATTGTCCTTAGCCCTCGTGAAATGCTCCCAGATTTTTGACCTTGGAGTAAGTGTTCTAGGAGACTTCTTCGGATAACAACTAGCTCCACTGCTTCCAGATGCATCTTTACATTTTGCTCCACTAATAGGCGTCATAAGCTCAGGCTTATCCTCAAGTTGTGTGTATGTCTCTTTGTCCAAATCAATAGGCGTTGGAGTTAAGAATGAATCCATCTGAAATATACGTAAGGCGTGTTAAATTAGTAAACCAAGTAGACACTGATACACATACAACAGCCATGATTCAAATAGATAAAATCATAAGCGAATAGTTTTCTTTCTATAAACTCATACACCTTCAAGCATTACATCTTGAACTAGATCATTTTCAACTCAACTAATTATCAATACTCATATTCAAACTCAACTAAGACTAAGTATCTATTTAGAGACTATATCGAATAACTTAAAATTCTATACTCAAATAAAAACACATACAAATTTTTGATGAACTCGAAATAATCAAGCCAAGTGAATGATAAAAGACGATGTAAAGCGACTGAAAACTTACCTCTGATCGAGTTCTTGAGGTCGCACATGGTGAAAGTAGAAAGAATTGGTGATGAGTGATCTCCATTCGGCCGAATTGAGTTTGCTTAAATAGCAATTTGGAAAGTAGGGTTTTCGTTGGAACCGAAGGATTGAAGGTATGCATGCAACTCTAGAGCTCTAGAATACAGCTAATAGGGTCTACTCGTACTGGTAATCGAAGAGAAAAGTGTGCGCATGCTGGAGAGAAATGAAGAAGGTCGAGAGAAACAAAGAGTCGACCCCAAAGGTAAAGATGATATACACATATGTATATACGGCTATATTTCCTCGGGTCTTAATTTGGGTCTCGGATAATAACTGATCCTACCCGATGTCCAAAATAATCCAGCTTAAAACCCGACCGATAATACCATGTTATATAAGCCCGATCCGATCCTTTGTTTTCGGTTCGGAACCGGTACCGGGTTCGGGAACCGGGTTCGGGAACCGGATTTCATGCCCATCGCGAATGGCCGCGATGATGGGAGACGAAGCGACGACCGCCAGATCTGAGCGAAGAGGAAGTAGGTTCATTACGGCGGAGAATAAGGATGAATACGAAGAGGAAGAAGGATGGATGAAGGAGAAGGAGCAATATTCGGTTTAAGACGAAGAAGAAATAGGGAGAAGAGAACTTACCAACCAAGAGGAGAGAATGGTGGCGACGACGACGGTGGTGTGAGTATTGGAGCTCGGAAATGGGACTGCGGTGTTTACTCTCGGAAATCGCCTCTGGAGAGAATTAGGGTTTCAACCGATTTTTTTCCGTAAAATGAATAGTTACAGGGAAAACATCCATTTATACCTAGGGTGAAAACTGCTTTTTAGACTTTTATAGAAGTCTGAACACTAAATATGACAGTTACACATTTTACGGATTTTCCAGTAAACCCAAATTATATTATAGACTTCGTTAGAGGTCTGAACGGGTAGACTTCTATAGAAGTCTGCAATTTTGAAAATTTCATAACTTTTGTGGGAAATTCGAAAATATCGGGGGGAATTTTAAAAAATTTCTCTCAACTTCCAAAATATTACTATGAAATTTGAAAATTTTATCCATTTTGGTGGGAAATTCAAAATTATTGGGGGGAAATTTAAAATTTCAAAGATAATTATGGAGGGAAATTCGAAAAATTACAAAATTTCAAATTACAAATTTTTAAAAACTTCTACCAATGAAGTCTGCACTCATAAAAATGTGAATTTTTAAAAAATTTAGGTGGAAAATTCAAAATTTTTGTGGGAAATTTAAAAATATTGGGGGGAAGTTTCGGTTAAATAATTATTTAACCTACCAATGAAGTTTGCACTCAGTCTTCAATAGAAGTGTGACTTCACAGACTTCTTCTGTAGTCTGAATTCCAATGCATATATGTCGAGAAAATAAAATTTCATGGAACAACTAATCCGTCCATTACATATTAAACAAACCCTTTCCAATACTAAAAAATGAAAGGGTCACCGATTTCATGTCTTAAAATTACATAATTAGAGATGTCTTAAGATGGAATTCAAGCAAAAACAAATAAAATAATCCCACATATGAGGATTAAAACACCAACCAACACATTCTTCATCTCAGGAAGTGTGCTTAGACGCTTGTCTTCAATTGCCTCCTTCAGATGAAGGATCTCGGTCTCCATCTTCGCTTTGTTAGCATTCATCGTCTCCAATACCTCCTTCACTTGAGTTATCTCAGCCTCCACAATCACCTTCAGGTCTTTAAGCGACTTCATCATAGCCTCATCGCACCACTTGAATACATGGTAGCCACCATCCTATACACAAGTTTGGTCTCATAATCAAGCCCCTATACCATTCAAACATCACAACTAAAATTTATCTTACCTGACCGTTTCGGCAACCGAAAAAACGTTTACCCGGATTCATGACCGTATTGGACGTTTGGATCACTAGAACCAACCCACAGTAACATCGGTCAGGAATTCCACGACCTCCAGCACAGCGACCGGGACGTGAACTCACTTCTCCGTCACTAGGAATTCCATAAGAACCTGCATATGGAATGGAGGTACTTGACGGTTGACTGTAGCTAAAACATCGCCCCATTCTGGTAAAAAAATATAAAATATTAATAAGTCATCAAAAACTAAAAAAAACTCAGATCTAGTTTTTCAAAACTCAGATCTGATATTAATAAGTAATCAAACGATTTATCTTTATTTTTTTAAAAATCAAATGCTACATAAATCATATATCTGGTTTTTAGTGCTTACTGTTCGGAAAGGGATGGAGTCCACTGAAGTCTAAGATCTACAAAGAGAAGAAAACAAATGAGAAAGTGATGAGGAAGGAAATAAACATGGCTGAGAAACAGATCTAAGGACGACATACCTGAGGTGGAGGAGAAGAGCTCCGGCGGTGCAAAGTAGGAGAGAAGCTTTTTTATTTTACCAAGGCTAGGGTTTATTCGTCGACGAGTAGTAAATGTTGTTTATATAGTAGGTTAAAAATTCCGGTTTTGGTTAAAATACCGGTTGAGATACAGACTTCTATAGTAGTCTCAGTCCACGGACGTCCATGGAAGTCTTCTCTTCATTATCCATAATTCGAATGTTTTTCATTGATTTGTCAAATCTCTAAATAAATTCTTCAATCTTGCATTATAATCGTTTACTATACCTACAGATTGGCACTTATGTGAAAATTAAACATTGAAAACTTAAAAGATAAGAAACTCAAAATCTAACCCTACATATTTGGACATTATACCCTAAAACTTATACCAAACGACTCAAAACCTCAAACCCTCAACCCTCATCCATTACAAGATTTACCTATTTTATCTTTCTTTATTTTGTTTTAACCAATTTGGTGAAATTTTAATTTTCATGCATTATATTTTCTTTTATCTTCATTATCTATAGAAATAGGTATAACCAAATTATTTTTTAAAATTTTTTATAATTTAAATTTAAGATATAATTAAAATGCAGACTTCTATAGAAGTCTGCATCTTAAAACATAAGAAGGATTACATGTTTTATATTTTTGTTTAGTTTTAATCAGTTTTGTGAAATATTAATTTTAATGAGTCATATTTATTTGTGTCTTGATTATGTATAGAAATAGCTATAATCAAATTATTCATTTTTATTTTTGTAATTTAAATTAAAGATAAATTAACCTGCAGACTCCTCTAGGAGTCTATGAAATTTGAAATTTTCAAAAAGTATTGGAGGGAAATTTAATATTTTTGGAGAAAAATTTAATATTTTCATTAAAATTATGGAGGGAAATTTATGATTTAAGATTTTTCTTTTGAACACAAATTTTAAGTTCAAACATTAATTCAGTAATTTGAATTTCAGACTTCTAGAGAAGTCTGAAATTTGAAATTTTAAAAAAAAAAAATATTGGAGGAAAATTTATTATTTTTGGAGGGAAATTTAAGATTTTCACGAAAATTATGGAGGGAAATTTAAGATTTCTTCTATAGAAGTCTCAAGCCACAGATGTCTGTGGAAGTCTGCTCTTCAATATCCTTAATTCGAATGTTTTCCATTCATTTGTCAAATCTCTAAATTAATTCTTCAATCTTGCTCTATAATCGTTTACTATACTTATAGATTGACACTTATGTGAAAATTAAACATTGAAAACTCAAAAGATAAGAATCAAAATCTAACCCTAGATGTTTGGACATTATACCCTAAAACTTATACCAAACAACTCAAAACCTCAAACCCTCAACCCCCATCCATTAGAAGAATTACCTATTTTATCTTTCTTTGTTTTGTTTTAATCAATTTGATGAAATTTTAATTTTCATGCATTATATTTTCTGTTATCTTCATTATCTATAGAAATAGATATAACCAAATTATTTTTTTAAAATTTTTATTATTTAAGTTTATGATATAATTAAAATGCAGAATTCTATAGAAGTGTGCATCATAAAACATAAGAAGGATTACATGTTTTATATTTTTTTGTTTAGTTTTAATCATTTTTGTGAAATTTTAATTTTAAGAGAGATTTTTTGAAATGACCTCTTTTGAGATATTAATGTTTGAAATGATCAACCGAAAAGGAAAATTTTAGAAATGATCTCTTTTGATGTGAAATTACGCTTTACCCTTTAAGGAATACTAAACCCAACCCCCTTAGGGAACAGTGAACCCAAACAAAATTTCTCTGCCTTACTCTGCCTTAATATGTGGGTCATTTTCATCATTTTACTTTCGGGTGGGTCATTTCAAACATTAATGTTTAAAAATGGGTCATTCTGACCTATTTCCACTAATTTTAATGAGTCATATTTATTTGTGTCTTGATTATGTATACAAATAGCTATAGTCAAATTATTTTTCTTTATTTTTCTAATTTAAATTAAATGTATAATTAACCTGCAGACTCCTATAGAAGTCTGCAGATTTCGCAGGGATTGAACAGTAAAAAGCAACCCGATTTTTTGTTTGCTCATTGAATACGAAATGGTAATTTCCTTAGCTTTGGGGTCTAGTTTTGCAAAAAAACTCATCTTTTAGGTTACGCATCAAACAAACTTATCTTTTGGATCATTTCTTGCAAATTGCCCATAAATATATTTGATACACATGACAAGTTGATATAAATTAGTAATTGTGATATATATACTGAAATTGCATTTAAATTTCTTTTCAAGAAAAATAATATATATTATTATCAATACTAAATCATAGTTTTACTTAATTATTATTAATAAAGTAAATTTGTTTATAAGATTTAAGTTAATACATTATATTTTAAATATGAAAAATAAAATATTACAATATATATATATAAAATTATGTAGATATATTATTATGAAATGATATAATTATTATTTAACTAATACATATTAAACGAATAATTATATATATATATATTTATATAATTATTATGATGTGATAATTTATTTATTTATATAAAAATTTGTTCAACCAGAAAATGAGATAAAAAATTGAAGAGTTTAAGAAAATAATTAATTTAATACATTTGGTAGAAATGGAAAGAATGATAGTATCTTCATAAATGTTGAATTAAGTATAAATGATTCATGTAAATTATGGTTTCACTAAATTAATATCAATGACATTTTTTTGTAAATAATCTAGTAAATGATATCATATTTAAAACTTGGCTTGAGAATGATTTTGGTATTGACACCTCATGATGACATCTTGTAAATAACGCATGAAGTCATGTGCAATTTTAAAAATGTATTCTCAAATAATATATACGGAATTTTATTCAGCTCCCGCTCATAAACGGAAATTGATTTTAATTAAAGATTAATCCTAAAAATAAGAATTATTACTTTTATTAAATCAATTATTACTGAGAAGAAAAATATTATCAAATTAAAAAAAAAGAAATAAAATTATTAAAATAATATGAAAATGAGAAATTAATCTTAAAAGAAATTATTTTATTTTCTAATTCATAAATTTTGAATTATTTCTTTTTCTAGTTACTAAAAATCTTGGTTATATAAGAGAAAGAAATAATTAGAAAATGACATATTTGAAATCTAAAATTGATAACAAGTTTAATATAATTTATAAAATTTGAAATAAAAAAAAAATTACTTGGATATGCGTTTACCCATCTTACTAAATAAAAAAGAACTACAAATCTTGGTTTATGCCAAAAGTTTGAAATAAAAATTGATAGCTGAAACAAACTAATTGGAATTGGGTTTGTTCTGTTAAAAGCCTAAACATCTATTAGGGAGTTTATTGGATTAAAGAATTTGAAAATATATGAATCCATAGAGAATTTATGAAATCTGGGATTTGATTTGGGATTTGATTTAATAATCCAAGAGAATTTTAAGGAATCTGAGATTTCATTTTAAAAATATAAAATAATTTCTGGGATTTCATTTTTTTTAAAAAGTAATTTAATAATAATAAATTAAAGAGATTAAAAGTATGAAAATTATTCTCTTCATATTTCTTTTTCATATAAAACGTAAGAAAAAAAATCAAAATTTGGATATATTTGGAACAAGCAGGATTTTCAACTTTTAAAATTATTTTAAATGATATATAATATTTTTTGCCAAGTTTTGAATTCTATAATAAGAAAAATGATATTTGAAAGTTTCAATTTTAAAGAGGTGGTATTTGTATTCATTCATTTTTAACTATAAATTGTCTTTCAAATTCTTTCAAATTCTATCAGATAGAATTTATTGATGAAATCCCAAAATTCCAATAAACTGGAATTTTAAGGGAATTGTACAAATGTTTGATCCAATAAGCTAAGACTTTAAAAAACTTTTACAAATATTAAATCTAATAAAAAATTTGTAAAGAAAATGAATTCTTTTAAAATTAGTGTTCCAATAAACCCGTAGTTCCGATGATGAATGAAGGTGTTTGTTAAAAGTATTGGGCTCATAAAATAAAAGCCCAGCCCAGCATTGAAGATATGTGCCAACGTGGCGGGATATATACCTGTGTATCTCCTCTTTAGGTTTGCAGTAGCAGCGCCGTCGCCAAAAAGACATTTCTAGAATTTGATTCCCAGATCTGAACCGCTCACAAGATCAGGTATGTTCATTTCTCTCTATTCTTGTTATCTGCTTTTCTTTCTTTCGTGAATGAATATATCAAACCACACAAAAGCCTCTTCTTCTCTGGCCCTGGGAAAGGCAGCGAACTAAGACCTTCCAAAGGTGGAATCGATCGATCTTGTCATGATGATGATCGATTTTGTTCTGGGTTTTTAAAAGTTATCTGAGATTTTGGGTTGAAACTTTTTGATAAACCCATATCTTAACATAGATTGTGAGTATAAAACTTTGATTTGATATCATAGTGATTATTGGATGAGTTATGTTCATAGTTTTTTTCAATCTCATTATGAAAAATCATTTGGTATTAGAACAAAGTTTTATACTCATAATCTAATTTTTTACATTATTGAAATTCTGATTATATGTATTGATAAAATCAGTGTTTTTTTAACTATTGATTATACTATATTTAGATTTTGAATTATGAATTTGATCATTTTTACCGATGTAATTGTTATTGGATGAAGTGGGTTTAGTTTGAAGGGTATTAATCTTCTTAAAAATAAAGTTACTTCACAACCACAACAATCATCCAAGCCTTTAGTAATTCAATGTGTAGTGCAGGTTTTAAAATTTTGGTCTTTAATTGTAGGTTTTTAACTTTAAAACAAGTTTCTACTATTTAAATGTATGATCCAACTCAACATTTTGGTCTGTATAACTTTGAAGAAAAATTGGTTTTTTCTGCTTCTTTTATGTTGGTGGTGGTCAATACAATTTCTTTTTCTTCAAGGTTTTGAACACTAAAACTGTGTTTCTTGAAGACAAACCTTTGGTTACTTGAACATATCACAATCTTGTGATGAATCTTTTTTCCCATCCCAAACTCATTTGTGGTACAATTTCAACTACGTGCAGTTCCTTGACTAAGAGATGGGTCAAACCAACATACCTTTCAAAGTAGGTCAAACTATTGAAGTAAGATCTTTTGAAGAGGGATTTCGGGGAGCTTGGTTTCGATGCAAGGTAATATAACCAGCCCCTTCTTGAAGGAAACAACTTAGTCATTATTTGACTTCATATTTGAAGTTGGATGAGACATATTTAAAGTCTTTGTGCATTCAAAAGCTGAAGGGAATGAATGTTTTTATGAAGAATATGTGATTTGCCACATGTAGAATGCCTAGTTTACTTTTAGAACCAATCTTAGTTACATGAGATCTTCCACATCATATAACTAATTTAAATCAACTCTGATCAGCCACATCAATCTTTAGAGTTTGCTTCTTGTACAATACAAGACATGGATTGTTTTCTATGACACTTTCTCTCAAAAGCACATTTAGAGCCTATTATAATGCACCTTGTTCCCCTTTTTGTTGATGCACATCCAGCTATACCTTTTTGGTAACATTTTAAAGTAAAAAACCTATCTTGTAGGCTTGAAATCTTTGCATAATTAGAATATTATTATTTCAAAGTGAAAATACAAAATTTGAACAATATTTACCCTTCCTTGACCATAAAGACTCATTGTACCCAAAAAGAATGAGCTCTTTTAAAGAGAGACCTTGCTCGTCGACAGTCTCTAACTCGTCGAGAGTAACTTCTGCCTTACCGGGGTCGACTTCTGTCTTGCCACACTCAGACTGCCCTTATTTGTATAGGAGAGATTATTATCCCAAGACCGCCTTTGGGAGAAACTCAACTCTCAGAGATTGCTTTCCCAAATATTGCTCTGGAGTGATTCTTAACACTCCGGGGTAAAGATTGGTCTCCTAGGGTAGAGACTATTCTCCTGAAGAACTTGAGAGAGAACGCTCGTGGGAGTCTACCTCGCCAAAAGTGACTGCCTCGTCAGAAGCAACTCTGCCTCGCTGACGGCCTCCCCGGGATTGACTCGTACTTGGCCGGGAGCTGTGTATAACCCGCTCGCACTCGCCGGGATCTAAGTAGAACCGTTCGCACTCGCAGGGAGCTGAGTAGAACCCGCTCGCACTCGCAGGGAGCTGAGTAGAACCCGCTCGCACTCGCTGGGAGCTGAGTAGAACCCGCTCGCACTCGCTGGGAGCTGAGTAGAACCCGCTCGCACTCGCTGGGAGCTGAGTAGAACCCGTTCGCACTCGCTGGGAGCTGAGTAGAACCCGCTCGCACTCGCCGGGTGCTGAGTAGAACCCGCTCGCACTTGCCGGGAGCTGAGTTGAACCCGCCAGGAGCTGAGTAGAGCCCGCTCGCACTCGCCGGGAGCTGAGTAGAGCCCGCTCGCACTTGCCGGGCGCCCGCTCGCACTCGCCGGGCGCTGAGTAGAGCCCGCTAGCACTCGCCGGGCGCTGAGTAGAGCCCGCTCGCACTCGCCGGGCGCGAGAGCGAGATGTACTCTTTGGGAGAGATTGTTCTCCCTGTGACAACGCCTCTGGTAGAGACTTTAACTCTCTGAGAGAAAGATTGTTTTCCCAAAGATTGAACTCTTAAGGGAGAGAATATTCTCCCCGAGAGACTGCTCTCGGGAGAGACATAAAATCAGTGATGAATTCACTTGATCGTTCATCAAACAATTGCCGGTTGTATGATGCTATTAGGTGATAATTTTAGGTTGGTACCAAGTGGGTCCATCAATTTCCCTTGGAACTTGTCCCAAGTTATGGCTGGTTATTGTTGTCGTAACCATCACATCCAGTGGAAGGATGGACCATTTATACAAACGAAGTCTAGGGACACTTCTGGATATCAAAATGTTTATCTAGCAAACCCACTCAGCTGAATGTGTCGTCAAAAGGTGGGAAGAGTTCGATGATTTGGTAGTAAGTTGCGACCTGTCTGCTGTAAAAACGCCCATAGCGATGCCACATGAGAGAGTGATGTCTCCTAGTAGAGTTCTTGTGGCATTGGGTGGTTCTGGATCATGCTCGCTTCATGTGGGGGAGTTGCTTTAGCCGCCAACATCTCCGTTGACTTAAACAGAGTGTCTTCTGCAATGATCTGTTTCTGAAATCAGTTTCTTTTGTGTTTTGTCCAGCATCAGTGGCAGTCCAGCAGTGGTGGCAGGCCAGACCAATTGATGGGGTTAAGCCACTGAGCTCTGAACTAGTCTTTTTTTGGCATGCAGTTGCGACTTATCATTTTGTTGCTAGTTTATGCCAATTTGTGAAGTGACTACTGAATTTCGCCATTCAGATCATGATTCAGGATGATCAAGATGCCAAAAGCCTCATGCCCACTACATACATTCACGAATTTTTGTTGGTAATGCGTCAGAAGAGGAAATAAAAGAACTAGTGATCGTACACTGATGCATTACCAGATTATAACTCTCATTTGAGATATTAAGTCCAAATTAGAGATCACACAACATCCATTTTTATCTAGATAAATTTCTCATTATCAGAAATAAACAGCTTTGTTTTTTTGTAAAATGGTTAATTAGATATTGAAAATATACACGAAGGAGGAGAAATTGTACTACAGCTTGGAGTATCTTGATTACGACGATGAAGGTGAGTTTTATCCTCCATTGCATATCTATTTTTTGTCTTAACTAATATCATAGTAGCTTGACAATATTTTCTAGTGTATGTGCGTGAATTGAATTTTGAGAATTGTATACGTTTCAGAGATACATGAAACACAGGTCTTTCAACAGTTTGAAGACGAGGAGAAAGAGTGGCTGATGGTTCGACCATCATTCCCACCAGTTTATCATGAAAGTGAAGAAAAGAAAATCAAGAGTGACAAAGAGCCTCTTGTTGTTGTTCATGGCACTTGGAAAGTAGGAGACTTGGTGGATTGGCATAGGGATGATTGTTTCTGGTCTGGTACGGTTTTGGCAAAAAAGAAAAGTAAATCAGTACAGGTAGAGGTACGTACAAAACAGTTTTCAGTGTTGTGAATTTGTTATAGTTGTCTAGCCCATGCTCTACTTCTTGTCCCTTGGCCGTTTGTGTTGTTGTTATAACGATACTAGGGGTTTGATGTGAAAGTGACTAATTGGAACTGCCAATTATCTTATTTTGCAGGTGGGACTGTTGCCTCCACCACGTGGTGAAGGAGAAACTTATAAAGCTCCGTGCAAGGACTTGCGTCCATCGTTGGAATGGTCACTTGAAGATGGCTGGACATTGCCTACTGTGGTAAGTTTGTATTCATTCTAACATGTGATTTGTATTTGTCATTTCAGATTTGTCCATGATCTTTGTTGAATCTGTTAAGAGTGAAGGACTAACTTGAGATCTTATAAGGAATGTCTCATGTAGTCTTTTTGGTTCGTGAATGTGAATATAACTAGTTGGACTTTGGTTTGATGACACGTTTATGTTGTAGGATGGGCAAAAAAGGCAATGTGCTAGGCTCGTGAAACGTGAGAATGAAGGTTAGATTTTCTACTTTCTCCAATGGTTGTTTG
Source organism: Isatis tinctoria (assembly GCA_010577795.1). Lineage (NCBI taxonomy): Eukaryota > Viridiplantae > Streptophyta > Magnoliopsida > Brassicales > Brassicaceae > Isatis > Isatis tinctoria. The sequence continues at coordinate 16,119,562 of CM021249.1, read as the reverse complement.
GATTTAGAGTTCATTTGGTTTTCTTTCACACATTGTGTAAAACAACTACTTCACTCATTTTGACATTAGATCATGTAACTCCGGATGTTAGCCAAACTGGAAAAGAGCAAACAGAGAGTGCCAAGAAGCTGAAGACAGAGAGAGCCACGCAGCAAGTGGAAGGTGATGGAGAGTTTCGACTAAATATTGACGAGTCAGATTCAACTGAAGCTGCAGTTTATGACTTGGAAGAACTTATCGCTCGAATCCAGTGGATAAAAGGGATGCTAAGCCCTGACGCTGGAGAAGGTTCAAAGTCATCCTGGAAATATGAAGATTACCGACCATCTTAATCTTATATGAGGTTTGTGATCTTTTTGGATCTCTCTTACTTCGTCTACTAGTTTATACATGAACATCATCTTTAGTGTTGATACTAATGGAGCTACTGAATAAGAAACTGAAACTTCAGAGTATTATTATGTTTGTCTCTTTTACTGCTCTAATTGTTTAAAAAATTTCAGGTCTTTTAGAAGATGAAGAAAAGAGTTGATGAGTAAAATGGGGAAGAGACGCAAGTATGTATATGTAGGTTTGTATATGTTTTTCCAAATCCCCTAGAGCGTGTAAATACCAATTTCGGTTTTGTAGACATGCTTTGGATTTTAGCTGGAAACAAAATGTGTTTGTTCACCTTTTTAATTGTTTGACAAAATGTAGTTTAAACTCATGTTTCAAAACGCGGAAGTTGTGTGTTCACTCCTCTTGCCCTAACCCGGCTCATATCTCCTCACGAGTTAACTATTACTGATCAATTAGGCCCAGGTTACAAAGTTTACTCAGTTCGATTTTAGCATGTGACATGAACTCCTTCCTTTGTGAGGGTTTCGATAAAAGCACAAGCTCTTCCAAAAATCATACCAAGTTCTGATGCTCTTTCGGTCTCTACTTCCATCCCATCTTGGACTTGGATAACAAGTTCTCCTCTGGATTTTAGTTCCAAATTCCGGTTTTTAAGACCCTTTCCCCCTGCTATTGTCTATGGTTTTGGAGTTTCTTCACAGTTGTTCTTGTCGTTCAATAGTCTCCAACAAGATTCCAGTGCTGGTCTATGTTTTGGTGTTCCATCAAGGGGCAGTCTAAGCATATTCCTTTTTCTAACCCTCTTGTTTGGTTGGTTGTATCAACGTCGGTTCATAATCTGATCATATTTTGTTCATTGCAACAATCCTTTTAGGGATTCAAGTGAAGCTTTTTCGTGGTTTCTTTGGGAGTCTGAACAAGTCTCCTGTCTCCCCCTTTAACGTATCTATCTTTCGTTTAATTGTACTTTCGAAAATTGTTTTGTCTTCAAGGCATCCGTTTGTAATTGCCTAAGTACATTGGGCCTCTTATTCTAATGTAATCAGTTGTTAGAAAGAAAAACAAAAAATTTCAGTTATCTCCGATTTTTTTGTTAAAGCACTAGTAAAAATTAACTGCCTGATTCATGCCTAACATAATCCCATTTTACTTATCAACTCTTTTCTTCATTTCCCGAAGACTTAGGTAAGGATTGTCACACATCAATTACTCCAATTCCCCACCACTCCACTTTGTATCACTCCTTGGCACCCACCCCTTTAACGCTACAAGGAAAACACCGTTTTGTATAATACTTCAAACTAAATGATATCTAGAGATCCACCAGGATCCAAGTTAAAATTGATACATGAAAGAATCATTAGTACAAAGACATTAGAAGCGTTCCTTGGTTATAATAGTTAATTGTTAAACCCATCAAAAAAACTATAACGTCCCAGTCGCTCTTATCAGGAGGCCACTTCTATCAGGATGTCTCTCATGTTATTTTTGGAAGACTCGGAAGACTTGTTTACTGACCATGCAATCACCATGTGACCATTTCTCGTATTGTTGTCTTCACTCACATGGAATGAAGAATATGTCACACATGACTACTTCACCTCAATTACGCGTAGCTTCACCTCAATAACGCTAAACTGTATTTCTTCAATTGAAACACCAAATGGAATGACAATGACAATCTGATGTTCATAAAACATGTGAATCTCTACTTAAGACAACAAGAATCACGAATTGAAGAAGGATTCTTGAAGAACATGAGCTACAAACCCTAGAACACAGACGAGAGAGAAGCGGAGGAAAACAAACTCTTTTTCCAAATTTTCTGGGAAACTCGGGGTCCAGCTACACGGGAAGTTTCATGCCAGCTCTGCGTACACGAAACTTTGACCTCCGCGTTTAGATACACAGAACTTTTTCAACGGTTTTAAACCACACAAAAACTTTGTTTCTGCCTTGAACCCCATAATCTCGTAATCAGTACCTAAACCGGGTTAAAATCAAAAACAAACCAATTGCTCAATTAAAATCGAAGTTAACCAATTAAAACAGAACTTAACCAATTAAAATCAAAATCAACCAAATCAAGATTTAATTGCAATCATAAACCAAAACGAACAAAAAAAAACCATAAACAAAAAAAAAAAAACCCGAGTTCCCCCAGAAACCCCAAAATCGAAAACCCCCAATTTTACTCTCTCATCTTCATCTTCTCTAGAACCCTAATTTATCATATTTCGATTCTGGGTTTTGGAAAAGCGAAATTGAAAAGCGAAATATAGGAAAGGCGAAATATATGAAGCGACTTTGATCCTTTAATCGACATTGAACTAGTTTGGTTTCGTATTTGGTCCATCACATAAACATTGATTCTTAACAAAACTCTCGTATTTCAGTTCTTTTTTTTTTCTGTTTTTCTACATCTTCGCCATGTTTTCTTTGCAGCGAAGCAACTATCCTTGTGAAGATGCAGTAAGCAGTAGACTGAATGGTGATCATTGGGTTTATCCAACAGCTGAAGGCAGTACACTACCGTTGCAGACAAACAGTCCTTCCGCTTCCCAGCTCTCACCCTTGTCATCCAGCTACACCGAAGCGGTGATGATAACGAAACGTTGACTCCATCATCATCATCAAGAGAGACAAATCTGTATTCAATGTCTCTTTTTCCTTTCAATAAGAAACCAGAGATGGGGAGGGGATGTTTGGAACTGATGAGACGGTTGGAGAAATCGGGATTTGTAATGAGCGAAAGCCAGCGTTTGGATCTTAGGAGAGTTTTTATCGGAAGATATGAGAGAATGTGAATCAAGACGTCGTCGAGATCTGCCACAATCTCAGCTGATGAAGAAGAGATGCCGCCGTTTCTTCTACGGCCTCTCCCCGATCTTGGAGCTTTTGTTCTCGTTCTTGAACAAGATGACGTCATTGCTGAGAGTGATTTGGTTTTACGGTTTATGAGAGTGAAGAGGAGAGAGATCCTAATGTTCGATTATAAAGTTACTTGATCAAGCCCAAGGCGATGATAATTTATCCAGTGAAGAGGAGCTAGAGCTAAAATGGCAGTTGTGCGATGCGTACAGAAACGAAGAACTGTACTGGAAACAAAAGAGTCGAGTGCTTTGGCTCCGAGAAGGTGATAAAAATACGAGGTTTTTCCATGCGTCCACCAAACAATGCCGAGCCCGAAACCGTATCCTAAAGATCTGGAATAAACACAATATGTGGGTCGAAACACCAGAGGGCATTGAACAGGTGGCTACAGAATATTTTCAAGAGCTCTTCACCTCGATGAGCCCTGAGGAAGATGAAGAAATTTTCCGGTTTACTACCGCGAATGTGACGGAGGATATGAATCAATCTCTGACCCGGTTACCAACAGATGAGGAGATAAAAGCAGCTGTATATGATATTCGGACAGATAAAGCGCTGGGGCCAGATGGGATGACCAGCCTATTTTATCAGCGATACTGGTCGATCGTGGGAGCATACGTTGTTAAGATGGTCAAGAAATTCTTCGAATCTGGAATGATGGACGAGAGGTTAAATCAGACAAATATATGCCTCATTCTGAAAACAGAGAGGCCTATAAACATGACGGAATTCCATCCTATCAGTCTATGCAATGTGAGCTACAAGATCATATCAAAGATCCTTGCTAAGAGACTCAAGAAGTACCTACCGAAGCTCGTAACTGAAACAATCCGCCTTTGTGGCTCGGAGACTCATTTCAGACAACATCCTTGTTGCGCAAGAGATCTTCCATGCCCTGAGGACAAATCCGAGCTGTAATTTGAAGTACATAGCTATTAAAACGGACATGAGTAAAGCATATGATAAGGTAGAATGGAGTTTTCTGGAAAAAATGATGGCAAAAATGGGATTCGCAAGCAAATGGATCCAATGGATCATGGGATGCATATCCTCTATTTCATACCAAATACTCCTGAATGGAGAGATTAAAGGAAATATTTCTCCAGGCAGAGGCCTGCGTCAAGGTGACCCACCATCACCGTTTTTATTTATACTCTGCACTGAGGTTTTGATCTCTCAGATCAATGCTGCCGAACACAACAGAAGGATAACAGGGATCAAGATTGCACGTGCCAGTCTAGCGGTCTCTAATCTTCTCTTTGCGGACGATATCCTTTTCTTTTGAAAACAGATGTTGAACAATGCAAAGAGCTGATGAGGATAATTCACTTATATGGCAAAGCATCAGGTCAACAATTGAATAGAGCGAAATCATCAGTTCTCTTTGGCTCTAAGGTACCGTTGGCACGTAAAATGGACATTAAAAGAGCACTTGAGATCCCACAGGAAGGCGGAATGAGAATGTACTTAGGTGTAAGATCATTTAAATAATCGCATTAATATGTGGTCGGCAAAGAAGCTAATCCAGCTAAAGGCTGTGCCCCAGGCAATACCGACATACGTTATGTCTTGCTTCCTGCTTCCAAAAAACATCATTGATAAACTCACGAGTGCAATTAGCCGTTACTGGTGGTGCTCGAGTGAAAAAAATCGAGGTATTCATTGGCTAGCATGGAAGAAATTATGTACTTCACAAGAGGAGGGAGGCCTTGGTTTCCGTGATTTTAGAGAATTCAATCTTGGATTACTGGGAAAGCAATTATGGCATTTTATGAAGTACCCAGATTCCCTACTGGCTCGTGTCCTAAAAGGAAGATATTACCGCAAGTCAAACCCCATGGATACAGGCAAATCAAATGCACTTTCGTTTGGGTGGAGAAGCATCATGGCTGCAAAACCCTTACTTAGCTGAGGGCTAAGGCGGACAATAGGGACGGGAGCTGATACAAGAGTCTGGTCGGACAACTGGATCCCGACGACAATTGGGATCTTAACCAATCTGGCGTGTACTCAGTGCGCTCGGGATACAAGGCGGCCGCCAATTTGAATCTCGAACAAGACACTCGCTTGGTTTCTGAACCAAGCACGACTGGCCTAAAAAAACATGTATGGAAACTTAAAACCACAAGGAAGATTAAACATTTCATCTGGCAAGCTCTGTTGGGTTGCGTAGCAACGACGAGTATGCTAGTGGATCGACACTGTGGTATAGATAGAGGATGCCCGAGATGCGGTGGCGAGGATGAATCGATTAATCACATGATTTTCGAATGCCCTCCCGCTAAACAATGCTGGGCACTCTCATCAGTTCCATCTTCTCCGGGCACATTCCCGTGTAATTCGATCTTTACGAATATAGATTATCTCTTTTGGAGAGCAAAAGAAGGAGGAGCAGAAGCGACGGAAATCTTCGCTTTTCCTTGGCTAATGTGGTTTATATGGAAGGCGAGGAATGAGAAGGTCTTTAATGGAAAAGAAGTCTCCTCCCTGGAAACCGAGCACCTCGCAGAACAAGAAGCGGAATGCTGGAGAGTCGCCCAAATCCTTGATGAAAGCGAAGAACCTGCAGAAGAAATGACCGAAGGCATCAACCATGAGATAAGGAATCAGCACCAGATGCGAGAACCCCAATTACGCTGCCAGGTAGATGCGTTGTGGACTAAAGAAGCAAAGTGTGTAGGATTTGGATTCGTAGCAAGTCAGAACCAAGAGGTAGTGCTGCTCGGACTAAGGTCCCGAATTAATAATAGATCATCCCTACACGCGGAACTGGAAAGTATGGTATGGGCGATGCAAGAACTCTACCAAAGAGGTATTCGAGAGGTGCTTGTTGAATCGATTGTGCACAACTTATTAAGATCATTCATGAGGAAGCAGAATGGCCATCATTAGATACAGAGATGGAGGAGTTTCATGAGATAAAACAGAAGTTCAGGACGATCACGTTCAGCTATATCCCACGTACGATGAATACCAAAGCGGATTTCCTAGCAAAAGCGTCAAGGCGTCATGAAGCCCTTTTCTCCTCAGTTGATCGGCTGGTCCCGCAGTGGTTAGGACACCATCCTAATCTTCTTGCGTCAGCATAGTCTCCGATATCAATACTCCGATGTCAAAAAAAAAAAAGAGTTGAGGATGTGTTCTGTTTTTCCTTATTGTTTTTTTTTGTTTCTGGTTTTTTTTTGGTTAGTTTTGGTTTATGATTGCAATTAAATCTTGATTTGGTTGATTTCGATTTTAATTGGTTAAATTCTGTTTTAATTGGTTAATTTTGATTTTCACCCGGTTTAGGTACTGATTACGCGATTATGGGGTTCAAGGCAGAAACAAAGTTTTTGTGTGGTTTAAAACCGTAGAAAAAGTTCTGTGTATCTAAACGCGGAGGTCAAAGTTACGTGTATGCAGAGTCGGCATGAAACTTCCCGTGTAGCTGAACCCCGAGTTTTCCGTTAATCTAATTTGTTGACTTTCAATTCTATTTATCCTCATTCAACTTCGTCTCATTGATGTCGTGGATAAGTTCCATCCTCGTTTCCTATATCAAATCCTTCCCCTCTGAGAAAACCTTGACCACAAGGTTTGCAAAAACAAAGACCAATACTCTGTCTTCCAAATATGAGGACGAAGTCGGACTGCAACAGCAAATAGAGGAAAACTGGGGATGCCATTGCGATGAGAGTATGCATAATAGCTGAAGTGGAGAGGTATGTAGCGGTAATCAACAGGTGAGTGGTTTCTTTCATGATTGTGTAGACTCCTTGTGTCTCCACCTTTGTACGTCCAAGACTTATAACCCTTTCGCCTCGTTCTCTTTTGATGTAAACTGTGACTGCGATGAGGAGCATCAAACTTTCTGCATATTCCCAACTTGTCAATATCTGTAACAGTGAGAACATGTAGGTCCTCTTCTGCGTTTGAATAAAGGTCCTTGAATTTGAATTGCAGTCTTGGGAAATCTTTTCTTTCTCCTACATTCCAAACACGTTCCTTCAGATAGTCTCTCAGCAAACACTGGACAACTTCCACATTTATCATGTCCATTCCAGTGAACATGATTAACCATTAAATCATCACCCTCTGTAAAAAAAATTACTCCTCCTGGATCAGAAACTCTTTTCATAGCTACCGCAATATGTCCATGAATACTATAAAACTTGTCAACTTGAAAGCAATGATCAATGTGCAGCATCTGATACTATGAGTCATATAATTTTACCCCAATAGAAGCTTTGATATCAGAACCAAAACCCATTTGACATCCTACAACAAAGTGCTTCAGAATGCTAACATCATCATCAACTCTCTCTAACCAGCATATCTGAAACTTAAGATACACTAATTGTCAATTCCTTGTTCATTTCATGTGTAATCCTTTAAGTGGTAGAAATTCTCCAGAAAACGGAAACAGCGATTCCAACTCTACAATCAAAGCAGAACACTGGGAGGAGAAGAGAATAGATTATAGACGGCGGACCGGACCCTCCTAGTTCCCATACATTATTAGTTTGTCCAGAGACGCAAACTTGTAGCTCTGCAATACCAACTATCTTGCCACATGACAACGATGAATTAAGAAACAACAGCACCTAAATCATCCAATGAGCAATAGTTTGCAAGCAACCGAGATTGCAATTCCTCTATAGTATGGTCAGGTTCCAAAAGAGAGTTTGATACCTTGTTTTCTATTGCTTTCATCTAACGAAACTCTATGGGTGTCTCAGTCATCTCTACTGCATTCGCCACCACAGACTCTAGAGCCTCCTCTTCCTTCAGCATCAACAGAGCACATGTATCAACAACAGGTTCGACCAACGTGTCTTCGTCCAAAGGTTGATCATTGCACTCTTTGACAACAATGCATTCTTTGACAACAATAAGTATCGCTTGTGCTTCAACTGATGCTCAGGTCAATCTTTCTTTCAACAAAATATACAGAATCCATTTCCCATTCGCTCCCAATCCTCCTCTCATGAGTATTTCAAAGGAACAAGACGCTTGTGTTTGCTCGAGTTAGATGTGAGATCCAACTCGGGAAGAAGCTGTGCGTTGATGAAATTGATCCACCGGTAATGGATGAGTCATCGGAGAAGAGTGTTTCGTTGATCGTGGTTCTGCAAAGGTGAGCGACGATAAGAATCCAAAACCTCTGCTAAGCCTTGTTTCATTTGCGCCGAAAACCTCTCGATTATCCTCTCCAATTCGTCTAAACGGAATTAGTAACCTCCTTCTCTGTCAGTATGGTTTGCGAACGCATCTTTGTCATGTGGTCCGAGGAATTACAGAGCTTTGATATCTTTGATAATGATAAACTGTATCAAAGAACATGAGTTACAAACCCTAGAACATAGACGAAAGAGAGAGGAAGAGAAACAAACTTTTTACAAATTTTCTGATTAATATAATTTGTTGACTTTCAATCCTATTTATCCTCATTCAACTTCGCCTGGTTGATGAGGTGGTCTTGCTGACGTGGATAAGTTCCATCTCCATTTCCCATATCAGTAACATATCAGTAACATAGGTAATCAAACCAATTCCCTAAACCTCTTCACATGCACCACTATAAACTAGTAATCACGATGTTGCAAATACAATAGTGAATCCATATTATGTGACAAAGATGAAAAGACATTTATAAAGCTTCTGCCCTTACTTTTTCAACTAAAATAGTGATCACACTATCTTAAGCAAATCTTCATAGCATGTGACAAAGATGTCTAACCACCTTATTATCAGCGACATAAGTATAATATGCAAACGCTAATTGAAAACATCTAAAAACTCTGAGAATATAAGATTATACTAATACTGCAACATAAGAAAACTATACGATCAAAAGATAATAATGTATCTCCAATACCTGGGAGTAATATGATGAAGCCAAAAGATACAGCTTGATGGTTGAGCAGACTCCAAACCAGACGCATGAACAGCCAAATAGGCCAGACGAAAGCGCAGAAATTTCCAACAACGTTTCTTTGGAGATTATTTAGTTTTGTCATCCCATGAACTCAATTTCTCCTTTTGTATTAAATCTCTCCACCAGTGTGTATTAAAAAGAAAAAGCTAGAGTCTATAGAGAATCAATCATGTAATTACGTACCGATGAAGAATTTGCCGGAACGTGAGGAAATCTTGTTGACAAAGACTGAGACTAGTCCCTTTTAGTTTGACGATTATTACAGAGTCGTTTGTGTTTCCGTCTGGAAAATTGAGATTTCGTTGAAAGTCTCTAAAGTATTTCTTTTTTCCATTGAGAGAGGAAACCCTAAAACTAAAAACGAAAGGTATGTTCGCGTTAGGCCTGGGCGTTCGGTTTTTCGGTTCGGTTCGGTTCGGTTTTTTCGGTTTTCGGTTTTTTCGGTTATAGAGATTTAGTAACCGTTCGGTTAATCATAAAATTCGGTTCGGTTTCGGTTCGGTTTTTTCGGTTTTCGGTTTTTTCGGTTTTCGGTTTTTTCGGTTATAGAGATTTAGTAACCGTTCGGTTAATCATAAAATTCGGTTCGGTTTCGGTTCGGTTTTTTCGGTTTTCGGTTTTTTCGGTTATAGAGATTTAGTAACCGTTCGGTTAATCATAAAATTCGGTTCGGTTTCGGTTCGGTTTCGGTTCGGTTATTTCGGTTTTGGTTCCGGTTTTTCTTATATATTTTGGATAATTTGGATAAAAAACCGGATAACTTCGGATAATTCGGATAATTTCGGATATTTTGGATAAAAACATTTGGATAATTTTAGATAATTTTGGATAATTCGGTTTTTTTTCTAATATTTGGTTAACTTTAATTATTTAGTTATTTTAAATATAAATATAAATAATATTTTTAAGTATATGTTTCGTATTTCGGATATTCGGTTATCCGTTCGGTTATCCATTCGGTTTCGGTTCGGTTCGGTTTCGGTTCGGTTATTTCGGTTATCTCAATTCAATATCCAATGGGTGTTTTATAATTTTCGGTTCGGTTTTGGTTTCGGTTATTTCGGTTCGGTTTCGGTTCGGTTTTCGGTTTTCGGTTAAAATGCCCAGCGCTAGTTCGCGTATTTGTGTTTTATTGCATAACAATTCCAATATTATTCCGTATTTTCCAAAAAAAAATTATTTATTTATTTAAGATAAAACATATTTATAGAAACTAATAGATAAAATATGTTTTTTTTTTTTGGTAAGAGATCGGAAGATACCTCCCGTACTTTATTCAGGCCAAAAAGAAAACTACACTGAGATCCATCTCGGTCTTGTAACACCGAGAGCATCATCGTTCAAAACTGATACCAAATCATGTGGAACAGAGTCCATAAGCAAAACCAAGAGGTAAAGAGAAAGCAAGCTCAGCTAATCCATCTGCAAGAGAGTTAGCTTCACGATAAATATGGGAGATCTGGACAATCCAGTTCAAGAGAAAGCCTTGGCACAAACGCACCAGGAATGACAGAGGATTAGATTCGTTTATCCCTGTCTTAAGAAACTCCACCACCGTCACCGAATCGACTTGAAGCTCAACACGCTGAACCCCTCGATCCCACGCCATGTATAACCCATAATATACACCTCATAGTTCTGCAAGAATAGCCGAATAGCGTCCTATATTTAAAACAAAGCATGTGCACCAACGACCCTGCTCGTCCCTTAAAACACCCCCCGCAGTAGCAGCCCCTGGATTCCCACGAGAGGCTCCGTCTGTGTTCAACCTAAACCATCCACTCTGCGGTGCTACCCAGCCAACCATTATTTCGATCCTTTGCGATACTGACTTCTCCCCTGTAACAGAACGAAACGCTATATTCACTTCTTTGGCCAAGTCTTTGACAAATCTAACTCTGTCTCTACACCTCGCATTCATCCCAAATACATTCCTATAACGCCACTTCCACGCCCACCATACACCCATTCCAAATATAGTCGACCACGGCACCTCAGATAAAATATGTTATTATTGATTACAGATTTTCTCTAAAGTTAAGTAATTTAGAGATAAATATGTATTTTTTACTCCAACGTGCTGTAATCGTGTTTACTTTTTATTTTAGTTCTTCATCCTATTAACTATTTTTATAAGTTAAAGATTGAATAGTACTTGAAGAAAAATTGAGATTTCTGGCATCAAAAGTCAAAACAGTGCATTCAATTTTAGATTTTACCAGTGAATATGTGTTTATGGATTTTTTTTTTCTCATTGTTCCCTCAATTGATTATAAGTATTGTTGCTTGTTGGGATCTAGGATGGATTATCTGCAACAAACTATCTATATATGGGTCCAACTTTCCAGCAAAATGGCTTTGCGATGTTTGCCGCTGCTTTTCCTACTTCTTTAAAATCTTTGGAACAAAAACCTGTCTGAGTTGATTTTCAAAAAAGGGTTTGGACAATTTAGTTTCATGTCCTCTTCTCAAAAAAGGGTTTCTCCGATTTTGAAATTGAGAGATTTTTCTTAGAAATTTCATTACCTTCTGAAGATGATTGCATTCCAACTAGTCACATAGGGAACCTGAGATATAAACTGTGATTAAGAGAACATACGAAGATGAAAGACGGAAATGGACACCATCCTTACGAGTTACAATGGTTATTATATCATAAAATTTGTTCTTAATCGGGATCGGGTTAAGAGGAAACCAAAGTTAATATACTGTAAAATGATTTCAATATGGAAAGATTGATATCGAATTGTGGAATGAATGTTTAAAAAAAAGAATTGTGGAATGTTTTGGAACTATTATCGAAAATATTGGGTTTTGTAGTTGTTGAAAGTTAATTATTGGGTTAAACTCAATAATGTGATTCAATTTCTAGAAGTTTTCTAGAATTATCTTCCACCTCCTTAATCTAGATATTTTGTAAAAAAAATCTAGATATTTATGATATAAAATTAAGATATTATGTTAGAGATCTCTAGATTTATTATTAAAATATGTAAGATATTTTGTAATGTGGAGGCTATAAATATCTCCACCCCCCTCCTCATTTGTAACCAAGTTAAAAAAGTTGTGAGTTGTTCTGAGTGATCATCTAAGAAATAAAAGGCTCTGTTCTTCCTAATTCTCTTTTGTCTCCTAAATTCTTAAATACTTTCTCCATCATTTTCTTATATAAACTTTTCATTCCAACAAAGTGGTATTAGAGCTAGTTGATTCTCTTAAAGATGACAAATAATGGTGTTCCTTTCCAAGTCCCAATGCTCACAAAGAGCAACTATGACAATTGGAGTCTAAGGATTATGGCTATCCTAGGAGCACATGATGTGTGGGAGATAATCGAGAAAGGCTTCATTAAACTGGAGAATGATTGTGGGTTATCTCAAACTCAAAGGGATGGTTTGAGAGACTCAAGGAAGAGAGACAAGAAAGCTCTCTGTCTAATCTACCAAGGATTAGATGAAGACACATTCGAGAAGGTCGCAGAAGCAAAGTCGGCCAAAGAAGCATGGGAGAAGCTTCAAACTTCTTACAAAGGAGCGGAACAAGTTAAGAAGGTACGTCTTCAAACTCTAAGAGGAGAATTTGAAGCGATGCAAATGAAGGAAGGTGAACACATCTCTGATTACTTCTCAAGAGTCTTAACGGTTACTAATAACCTAAAAAGAAACGGTGAGAAGTTAGATGAGGTGAGAATCATGGAGAAAGTTCTTAGATCGTTGGATTCAAAATTTGAGCATATTGTCACGGTGATTGAAGAGACAAAAGACTTGGAGACTATGACAATGGAGCAACTTCTTGGATCACTGCAAGCATATGAAGAAAAGAAGAAGAAAAGAAGAAGAAAAAGGAAGACATCGCAGAGCAAGTACTCAAGATGTGGATTGATACTAAAGAAGAAACTGGCCGAAGTTATCAAAGACGTGGTGGTGGTCAAGCCCGAGGAAGAGGTCGTGGTTATGTACATGGACATGATTGGAGATCCAATGAAGACCATACAAACCAAAGAGGAGAAAGCTCATCAAGAGGCGTGGAAGAGGAAGCCCAAAAACAAGGTACGATAAGTCAAGTGTTAAATGTTACAACTGTGGAAAGTTTGGACATTATGCTTCCGAATGCAAAGCTCCGAACAACAATAGAGTTGAAGAGAAGTCCAACTATGTTGAAGAAATGAGCAAAGAAGATGATATGTTATTGATGGCTTACAAGAAAGATGAACCAGAGGAGATTCACAAATGGTACCTCGATAGTGGTGCAAGCAATCACATGTGCGGGAAAAGAAGCATGTTTGTGGAGTTGGATGAGTCAGTGAAAGGAAACGTGGCTCTAGGAGATGAATCGAAGATGGAGGTGAAAGGTAAAGGAAATATTCTCATCCGAATGAAGAATGGAAATCATCAATTCATTTCCAATGTTTACTATCTTCCAAACATGAAGACCAACATCTTGAGCCTAGGACAACTCGTAGAGAAAGGTTATGATATTCGTATAAAGGATAACAACCTTTCTATAAGAGATCATAAAGAAAATCTCATCACCAAGGTACCGATGACAAGGAACCGAATGTTTGTCTTGAACATTCAAAATGACATCGCACAACGCCTCAAGATGTGCTACAAGGAGGAGTCTTGGCTTTGGCATCTTCGATTCGGACATCTCAATTTTGGAAGCCTAGTGAAACTTTCCAAGAAGGAAATGGTGAGAGAATTGCCTTGCATCAATCATCCAAATCAAGTTTGTGAAGGATGTTTAGTTGGAAAGCAATTCAAAATGAGCTTTCCAAAGGAGTCAAAGACAAGAGCACGGAAGCCATTGGAACTCATACATACAGATGTATGTGGCCCGATCAAACCAAGTTCACTCGGTAAGAGTAACTACTTCCTTCTCTTTATTGATGATTTCTCAAAAAAGAAATGGGTTTACTTTTTGAAAGAAAAATCAGAAGCATTTGAAACTTCAAAAAGTTCAAAGCCCATGTTGAGAAGGAAAGTGGCCTTATGATCAAAGCCATGAGATCTGATCGTGGAGGAGAGTTCATGTCCAACGAGTTTTTGAAGTATTGTGAAGATAACGGTATTAGAAGACAATTGACGGTGCTTAGATCCCCTCAACAAAATGAAGTAGCTGAAAGGAAGAATAGGACTATCCTTGAGATGGCAAGAAGCATGCTCAAAAGTAAGAAGCTACCAAAAGAGTTTTGGGCAGAAGCAGTTGCGTGTGCGGTTTATCTATCAAACCGATCTCCAACAAGAAGCGTCCTGGGAAAGACACCACAAGAAGCATGGAGTGGAAGGAAGCCTGGTGTCTCACATCTAAGAGTATTTGGAAGTCTTGCCCATGCTCATGTTCCAGACAAGAAGCGGAGCAAGCTAGATGGTAAAAGCGAGAAGTACATCTTTATTGGGTATAACGCTAACTCCAAAGGGTACAAGCTCTACAATCCCGAAACAAAAAAAGACAATCATCATTCGGAATGTCATATTTGATGAAGAAGGAGAATGGGATTGGAGATCAATTGATGAAGACTACAACTTCTTTCCACATATTGAAGAAGATGAGCAACCAAGAGAGGATCCACCAGTTACCCCACCAACTTCACCAACACCAAGTTCTCAAGGAGATGAGAGCTCAAGTGAAAGGACTTCACGTTTTAGAAGTCTTCAAGAGATTTATGAGGTAACTGAAAATCAAGATAATTTCACTTTATTTTGTCTATTTGCGGATTGCGAGCCCATGAATTTCCAAGAAGCTATGGAAAATAATACATGGAAGGATGCAATGGATGAAGAAATCAAGGCGATACAGAAGAATGAGACATGGGAGTTCGCTTCACTTCCAAATGGGCATAAAGCAATTGGTGTAAAGTGGGTGTACAAAGCAAAGAAGAACCTAAAGGAGAAGTTGAAAGATACAAGGCAAGATTGGTGGTAAAAGGATATACTCAAAGAGCTGGAATCGACTATGACGAGGTATTTGCTCCCGTTGCTCGTTTAGATACTGTTAGACTAATAATTTCATTGGCAGCCCAAAAGAGTTGGATGATACATCAAATGGATGTCAAATCAGCCTTCTTGAATGGAGACCTTGAAGAGGAAGTTTACATTGAACAACCACAAGGCTACATAGTAAAGGGAGAAGAAGAAAAAGTGTTGAGGTCGAAGAAGCCACTTTATGGGCTAAAACAAGCACCAAGAGCATAGAACACTCGGATTGATAAGTACTTCAAGGAGAAAAACTTCATCAAGTGTCCATATGAGCATGCACTCTATATCAAAACTCAACGCAATGATATACTGATTGCATGCTTGTATGTAGAGACTTGATATTTACAGGCAACAATCCAAATATGTTTGAAGATTTCAAGATGGAGATGACAAATGAGTTCGAGATGACTGATAGTGGATTGATGTCCTACTACCTTGGAATTGAAGTGAAGCAAGAAGAAAATGGAATCTTCATTACTCAAGAAGGATATGCTAAAGAGGTGCTTAAGAAGTTTAAGATGGATGATTCAAATCCAGTTTGCACGCCAATGGAATGTGGAGCCAAGCTGTCAAAGCAAGAAGAAGGAGAGAGTGTGGATTCAACACTTTTTAAGTGTTTGGTTGGAAGCCTACGTTATCTGACTTGCACAAGACCAGACATCTTATATGCAGTTGGAGTTGTGAGCCGATACATGGAGCATCCAACAACAACTCACTTCAAGGCAGCCAAGAGGATCATTCGCTATATCAAAGGTACCATAAACTTTGGCTTGTATTACTCTGTTTCTGATGATTACAAGCTTGTTGGATATAGCGCGATAGCGATTGGGGAGGAGACGTAGATGACCGGAAAAGCACAAGTGGATTTGTGTTTTTCATTGGAGAAACCGCTTTCACATGGATGACAAAGAAGCAGCCAATTGTCACCCTTTCTACTTGTGAAGTGGAGTATGTAGCGGCTACTTCATGTGTGTGTCATGCTATCTGGTTAAGGAATTTGGTGAAAGAGTTGAGCTTGCCACAAGAAGAGTCAACAAAGATCTTTGTGGATAACAAGTCAGCAATAACACTGGCAAAGAATCCTGTCTTCCATGATCGAAGTAAGAACATTGACACTCGCTATCATTACATTAGAGAGTGTGTTACTAAGTTGGAAGTGCAATTGGAGTATGTGAAGACAAATTATCAAGTAGCCGATATTTTCACCAAGCCACTGAAGCATGAAGACTTTATCAAGATGAGGAGTTTACTTGGAGTGACAAAATCAAGTTTAAAAGGGGGTGTTGAAAGTAATGTGATCCAACTTCTAGAAGTTTTCTAGAATTATCTTCCACCTCCTTAATCTAGATATTTGTGAAAAAAATCTAGATATTTATGATATAAAATTAAGATATTATGTTAGAAATCTCTAGATTTATGATTAAAATATGTAAGATATTTTATAATGTGGAGGCTATAAATATCTCCACCCCCCCCCCCCCCTCCTCCTCATTTGTAACCAAGCTAAAAAAATTGTGAGTTGTTCTGAGTGATCATCCAAGAAATAAAAGGCTTTGTTCTTCCTTATTCTCTTTTATCTCCTAAATTCTTAAACACTTTCTCCATCACTTTCTTATATAAACTTTTCATTCCAACAGTAGTGTGTTGTGTAATTTGGAGTTTCTATAAAAAGAAAAAGATGGCCACACACAACTTTCGCATAAAAAAAATTCAGTTACTAAGAAGGAAGTTCGCAGAAAAAGATTGTAACGGGATTTTAAGAATTATGTGGAAAGAGGTTGGCACTCTCCTTCTCTGAGTTCGTCTTCTACTATAGTAGAACAGCTTCATGAATGCACACGATCTATATCACGATGTCGCTCAATATCAAACACCAATTCATCACGTCGCCTTTCTGATTTACAAGAGGATTTGAACTTGGGTTTAACAACTCCAGCTCTACGAAATCAAGTTCCTTTTTTACGCCAACAGATTGGGCTGGCATATAAAGCAGAGGAAGATTACTGGCATCAGAAAAGTTGAAACTCTTGGATGATTTATGGAGACAGAAACTCGGCGTTTTATCATGCATGCACAAAGGAGCGTTATGCTTCAAATTACATTCTCTCTGTAAAAGAATCTGATGGTATGGTGTTCCGCGGTGATCGCCAAATAGGTCAGCATGCTCAAAATTATTTTACATCAGTCTATGCTTCTAGTGGCCACACTATCAGAGAGGAAATTTCTGAAGATTTCACTCCGAGGGTGACTCCCTCCATGAACATTGAGCTCACTAAAGATTTCTCTGATAATGAAATCTACCAAGTGGTCTGCTCAATTAGAGCGGATAAAGGACCAGGTCCGGATGGCTTTACGGCTCGTTTCTATCATCAGTGCTGGGATATTATCGGTCCAAACATTTGACAAGAGGTTAGGCAGTTTTTCTCTTCAGGTGTTATGCTCCTGGAGATAAATCATAGGAATATCTGTATGATTCCTAAGTACACAACCTCGACTACTTTAGAGAGGACTATCGACCTATTGGACTCTGTAATGTGATTTACAAAATCATATCGAAACTTCTAGTTCGCCGTCTCAAAGGTATTCTAAACACCATTGTCTCGGAAGCATAAGCAGCTTTCATTCCTGGAAGAATGGCCTTAGATAATGTGTTGATAGCTAATGAGCTGATGCATTCCCTCAAGTCTAGCAAACGAGTTTCTCAAACATATATGGTCGTGAAGACGGATATTAAAAAAGCATATGATCGTGTAGAATGGTCTTTTCTGGAGCGGACTCTCAAGGCTTTCGGTTTCTCTTCAGTTTGGGTCCGTTGGATTATGTCTATGGTTACGACAGTTTCATATTCGGTTCTAGTGAATGGCCACCCTCATGGACACATTTCTCTTGAACGCGGATTAAGACAAGGTGATCCGTTATCTCCATACTTATTCATTCTCTGTGCTGATGTGTTAAGCCGTTTATTGGATTTAAACACGAGGAAGGTCGTCTTAAGGGCATCAAAATCGGCAATAGAGTTCCGTCCATTTTTCATCTGTTTTTTCGGACGATTCTCTATTCTTCATTCAAGCTAATGAACGAAATTGCCGAAATCTGAGAACTATCTTTGATCTTTATGAGTACTGCTCCGGACAAAAGATAAACCAGTCAAAATCGACCATTACTTTTGGTTCACGAATTCACGGCCATCTTCAAGAGTGCCTTAAATGGACTCTCGGTATTCACAATCAAAAAGGAGGTGGAAAATATTTTGAGATTACCGGAACAGTTTGGAAGGAAAAAGTCGGACATGTTTAACAACATCATTGAAAAAGTGAAAGCTCGGACATCCTCATGGAAATCAAAATTCCTCTCTCCAGCTGGTAAGGAAGTTTAGCTCAAATCTGTAGCCATCTCAATGCCGGTGTACTCCATGTCCTACTTTAAGATCCCAGGTCAAGTAGTGGAGGAAATTACTTCAATTTTGATGAAGTTTTTGTGGGAAAAAATAGAGATTCTCGAGAGATTCCATGGGTTGCTTGGTCAAAACTTCAACATCATAAAAAGATGGTGGTCTTGGTTTTAAAGATTTGGAAAATTTTAATGATGCACTTTTAGCAAAACAAGCTTGGCGCCTGTTACAGCACCCTAGTTCCCTGTTGGCCCGTCTGTTCAAAGCCAAACACTATCGGGCGACTTCAGTTCTTCAAGCTCAAGTACGCCAATCTTGTGGCTGGATGTCCATTCTTCACGGCATAAATCTTCTCAAACAAGGAATATCCTATCACGTTGGGTTGGGGGATCAGATTAAGGTTTTCTCTGAAAATTGGATTCCTCATTCTCCTCCTTGTCCAGCATCAAGCTCTGCTACATCTCCACCTTCCCTTAAAATGTCCGACTTAATTGTCTCTGAAGGTTCTCAAAGATTTTGGAATGATGATGCACTCAACAATATATTCAACCTCAAGATCGGGTCTTGATTAAATCCATCCATCTGCCCCATTTCACCTCTCAAGATGAGCTGTTCTGGCCTTTTACTTCT
This sequence comes from Isatis tinctoria, assembly GCA_010577795.1. Taxonomy (NCBI): domain Eukaryota; kingdom Viridiplantae; phylum Streptophyta; class Magnoliopsida; order Brassicales; family Brassicaceae; genus Isatis; species Isatis tinctoria. The sequence continues at coordinate 16,100,427 of CM021249.1, read as the reverse complement.
CATGGGCACAATTATGTTCGTTCTGGATACTACTTTGCAAGATCTCTAGATCCTATTGCAAACTCCGCACCTCATGCTCATGGAGATTTCCACCTTAAAGACATTATTTGGCGTCTTCAAATCGCCCCAAAGCTCTGTCATTTCCTTTGGAGAATTTTGTCAAAAGCTATACCCACTACAACTCGTCTCCGAACACGGGCCTAAATATCAACACTATATGTTCACGGTGTGGTTTACAGGAAGAGAGTATCAACCATCTATTCTTTCATTGTCCTCATTCTCGAAGAGTATGGGATGCAGCATCTTTATCGCACCCAATGTTAACTTCGCCTTCAACAGATCTTGAAGAAAACATTGCAGATATATTGACTTTTACTGGCACAATGACAAAGGAACAACAACTCCTCCCTTTCTGGATTCTCTGGCGAATTTGAAAGTCTCGAAACAACCTCATCTTCAGTCAACGTCCTCTTGATCATGGTTTAGACGTTCAGATGGCAATCACAGATGTCCGTCTTTGGTTTTCTGCTCATGAAACAAAGAATCCCCTTATTCAGTCTTCTTCTACATCGACCATCAACTCGTGGCTACCCCCACCTCCTGACACCATCAAATGCAACTTTGATGTGGCATTTAACCAAAGCTCACATAATTCTTCAGCAGGGCTCTGTTTCCGTGATCAAAATGGTGCATGTATCTATTGGGCTTCCTCACCTCTTGGTCCCGCATCATCACCTTTATTAGCGGAAGCAAAAGCTCTTCATCATGCACTTCTATATTCTCGTTTTCTGGGTTTTCATAAAGTTATTTTCGAAGGTGATTGTCAGGTTCTCATTCGGGTTCTCAATGGTCAATCTTCAGACTGGCGTATTCAATCTATTTGCCATGACATCCTACTACTTCAGGCAAGTTTCGAAGAGATTAGTTTTCATTTTGTTCCTCGTCAGGCAAATGCACCAACACATCTTTTAGCTGCTTACCAAATAAGCTTATCTTCGTTCTGTTTTAGTTCCTCTTACTTTCCAGTGGTTATTATCATCTTGTAATGCTGACTATGTAAACCATTATCCTTAATATAGTATCTTATTTGCCGGAAAGAAAAAAAGAAGAAGGAAGATAGCATGTTTAATCCTTTGCTAGTGACTAGTTAGTAAAACTAAATGCGTGTCAAATTCACTCTCTAATTTTATATTGTCTTTATAATATAGCGTAGATTTCTATTTATGTAATAATTTGTTTTTCAAAAGTTTTGTAATGACTTTGGCTTTAATTGCTAAGCTAGGAAAAAAAAATGAGGAGTAATATGATGCTCCTCGAAATGAATTTCAGAAGTCTTGACATGTTTTTTCTCATTGGATCCTCTAAATTAATTTCTGTACAAGAAATATAGAAAAAAAATATTCCTCATCAACATTGAAGAGGAATAAAGAGGAAATTTTTTTCATTTTTGATCTTTAAATAATTTAAAATTATTTTTTTCTAGTATTTACACATTTTATACGAAAATCCAAAAATATCGTTTCAATTTTATTTATTTGATTTTTTTATTAATTTAAATACAAATTTATCTTATAATCACCAGTTACTCTAAAATTTTATTCAGGAAAATTTCAGTTTCAAATTTCATTTATTCATTTCCTCTTTGTCATTTTAGTCATTTTTGTCATTTTAATCATTTTTATGTTAATAGTCAAATCGAAGCCTTTGTAAATTTGTGTTTGAAATTAATAAAATTGTTTAACCAGAAAAAACATGCAATTATTTAGAGAGATTTGTTAGAAATAATATTTTTTTTATTACCGCCATCTTCTTTTCCATTTACACAATTACACATCTTATATAGTCATGTCAAAGCAAAAAAAATTGTTTGCAATTAAAAACCATTTGAGGACAAATTGAACAGGAATCAGAAGAGCGATATATGAACCTTGATACCTTATCCATCTACAAGGGTCGAAACGACAATTTTAAATGGAGGACAGAACAAATGCCTCTTATCAACAACAGGCCAGAGGGCACCACCAAGTAACAGAAGAAAAATAAATAAAAAAAGCTATCCCGAGGTTAGAGCAATGGCAGCTGTGAACTGCCGCCATTTCTTCAAGCTTTCACAACATCTCAAACCCTCAAGGCCTTCCTTTTCCTGCTCAGCGTCTCAACCTTCACAAAACAACATAAAGGTAACTACATCATTTTTTATCATCATCCTCCAATGTTTCCATACAATGCATAGCTTGACATGAACTGCTTCTAAGTTTCCTATCAGGTTATCATAAATGGAGCTGCAAAGGAGATAGGAAGGGCAGCCGTGGTTGCGGTTACTAAAGCCAGGGGAATGGAGTTAGCTGGTGCTGTCGACAACCATTTTGTTGGCGAAGATATTGGCTTGGTGACTTAACTTAATGAACCCATCTGCATATTGTTTCTATGTACTTGACTCCCTAACTCTAATGCTCTTTTAGTTGTGTGACATGGAGGAGCCTCTAGAGATACCAGTAGTGAGTGATCTAACAATGGTCTTAGGCTCAATCTCTCAGGTTCCATTATTTCCAAACCTTCCTTTTCTCTGTTTCCGCCAGATTAACTTCAACCTGAATAAAAATATTGTTGGTAGGGAAAAGAAGTCGGAGTTGTGATCGACTTTACAGACCCATCAACAGTGTATGAGAATGTAAAACAGGTAACAGATTAACCATTTTTTATCAGCAAGCTCCTTGTATTTACCACTATGGAAAAGTCAGAGAATTATCAACAATGTTAAATGATTTCTGATTTTATCAAGGCAACTGCATTTGGGATGAAGAGTGTGGTGTATGTACCTCGGATTAAGCCAGAGACAGTATCAGCGTTATCTGCACTATGTGACAAGGCCACCATGGTGAGCACAGGGTGAGATACTCGCAGCAAATTTGTTATATTTCCTTTCTTTGTGAGGTCAAACCCGTCCTGAAGCAACAATCATTAGACCAGAAGTAGCCCAGGTTCATCTAATTTCTCCACGGTTTGCGTTATAGGGATGCCTTGTAGCACCAACTCTATCCATAGGATCTATACTTCTCCAACAGGCTGTGATCATGGCTTCCTTCCACTACAACAACGTAGAAATAGTGGAGTCAAGGCCTAATGCAGCGGTATGAGTAAAAGAAAGACTAACTTAGATTTCAGAGAATTCTGGATTTTAACATGATATAACTTGGCATGTTGATCAAGACTAATTAACATATAGAGCACTTGCATGAATCAAGGTATATGTAATGAGATAGTCATCTATGACAGAAACTCATGTGCGGCTCTTGATATGCAATCACAAGAAGTGACTCAAAAGATACCTATGTAATGCAGGATCTTCCTTCTCCAGAAGCTACCCAAATTGCAAACAACATATCAAATCTTGGTCAGATCTACAACAGAGAGGATAGTTCAACTGATGTCCAGGTAAACTTAAACAGAGCTTTAGTTAGGATCCTATATATAAATATAAACAGAGCTTTGGTTTCCTCGTATTTCCAGGCAAGAGGTCAAGTAATTGGAGAAGATGGGGTTCGTGTTCACAGTATGGTTCTACCGGGACTACCATCTAGTACACAAGTCTACTTCTCAAGTCCAGGAGATGTAATTATTCATACTGCCATTTCTTTCAAGATCAAACTGAAAATTGGATTCTCTATTATAAATTTAGGCTTCATAGCTCATAAGACACAAGCTGATGTACACAGGTTTACACTGTTAAACACGACATAATTGACGTAAGGTCCCTAATGCCTGGCCTACTCCTAAGTATCAGAAAGGTGGTACGCCTCAAGGTAAAGAAAATAGGCGAGAGTACTCCATCCATTGATGCCTTAACTACTGTTATCTGATCACTTGCCGCTATTCTCTTTTGGTTTTACAGAATCTGGTTTATGGCCTCGAGAAATTCCTGTAGGAACATAAGTGTTTTACCAATCATCAAGATCAGTCTTTCGCCGGTCATCAACAGCTCATGTCATCTGATAAGCTTCTAAGATCATCCTGCAAGTCGTATAAAGAAAAGCATATTAAACATAAAGTTTAGAAATAGGTTGATATTCTTTTGACGATGATACGGATATTCATTTTTAAGGTGATGACATTAACCAAGTTCAACTGAGAAAAGCATTATCCTAGGGCCTGGCCAATCAGATGTTCGATGCTTTTGGTTATGGATACCAATATATTTTTAAGTTTCGTTTCAAACGTATGTTTGTATATTGCTAGTGCCATGCAGGCTACCCAAAAGGATCATGGCATGCTGAAGTCTCATGAATAAATTAGCAAAAAGGAACTAAACACTCGGCTTTGATCTTACTTGAGTGATATGAATATGTGCAAAGTAATCTCGCATTCAGATGTAACAGCAACGAAGCATAAATTCCAGGAGTAAACTTTGTCAAAGATGTGACTTCACATGTTCAACTTAGCCAAAACGCACAAAACGAGGAGAAGCAACAAATCCTTAGTTCATTTAGATCCATGTGAACTATCTAACCTCTGAATTTCTCAGCCATGGCTCCAATCCAGTCTCTATCTTTATCACTATATGCATATCCAGCAGTAGAAGCCACCAGCAAAAACCCATCCCTTTTCTGCGATTCGTTTATATTTTGTACGAGAGGTTGCACAAAGAGAGAACGCGTCCCATCGGGAAGAACATCCCAAGACAATGCAGAACCTGAAAATCAAACTGAAACTTAAACAACACAGAAACAACTGTCTTTTCGCAGCCCAAAAGAGTTAAACTTCATGCATTCACATATTGACTAACACTGCTGCAGAGATTCATGATTGTGCGATCGAATGAAACGCATTACCTTTATACTGAGGGAAATAAAGGGTCTCTTTCACATCAGCCAAGCCAATTTCATCTACCTTTCTCTTAAACCAGTCATGTAGTTGAGCCTTTGACATTCCACCAGGACAATTCCAGTACCCACGAACACAAAGCTCACCTTGAACAGATATCAACTGAAGAAACAAAAAAAAAAGGAGCAAGCTTTATTAGTAGAACTAAGAGCACGAGATTAGATGAAAGATGAAAAGCCCTTGAACACCATACCACAGCTACGGTACTTGTATTCCTCAACAAAACATATGTTGCCCACGCTAAATCCTCCTTCAAAGAGTCTCCAATATTTGATGAAATCACAAAAACCTGTTCTCCCTCTTCAGGGAGAGTCCTCTGCTCCGCTTCAGAACCCTAAAACAGTATAAACTTCTTTCACCAAAACAAAAACAAAGCCGTAGGGCAATGTATAACTATCCTCACCTTGAGGAACTTTCCAACGTAAGGTAAAGCTATGGAGAATGCAGCAAGTGATAACCCTAAAGCCTCTGATCTCTATCACCAAACAATTCATACAACCAAATCAATTAATTCGCTTAAAAATTAGCAAAACGCTTATTAACCCTTTGCTACTATATTTTTTTACCAGCTGAGATTCGCTGATTGGACCTGAAGCTGATAAGTGGTTGAGAAGAAGAAGAGATCCAAACCCGTACCCGATCCACCTCGGTAGATAAGATTCGTCTAGCCCAGGAATCCCTTACAGAACACAGACACAAACAGAATCTAAAGTTCTCTATAAAAAAAAAAAAGCTTTCAATTGGAGAAAAGAAAAGAAAACATTCAAACTCAGGAAGAACAGATTACCGAAAGTGAAGCGAAGAACGGAGAGATTGAGTTGTTGCTGATCATTTGCCTTTGATCGTGAAGAGTCGTTCTCCGTACGAGCGAAGATTCGTTTAGACGTCATGGAGATTTTGAAGCGAGGTTGCAGCGCGAACCTTGGATGGAACGGGGAATTACAAATTCGAATACTCATTTCTCTCTTTTTGAGTCTCACATGTCTTTAGAGAGGACCAGATAACTTTTGTATCGCCATTGATGATTATTCCGCGAAGAAGCTCTGCGAACTAGAACAGGCCCACTAAGGTCAGGCCCAATTGTTAACTTCGAGCCATTAGCTAGGGCTGCATTCGGATACCCATTCAGTTCGGTTTTTCGATTTCGGATATTTCGATTCTAGAGACATAAAACCCATTTGAGTGTGGACGTGTTCGTTTCTCCAGTCGATTGGTCTAGTCAGATGGAGCTGATTTTTGTTATTCGTTTTGTGCAAAAATTGAAGGTCATTTGACTGGACCAGTTGACTGACTCTAAAAATCGCAAGCTTATTTTTCTAACTGGAGCTGAATCATCCAATTGAGTCTAAATGAAGTAGTTGACTGGAGTTGGACCAGTAAGAAAATCAAAAGGATAATTTTACCCCTAGGTCATATCTTCATCTCTTCACGCTGTTCTTCAGTTTATGTTCTTTCGTCTCTCATTGTCTCTTTCTCAAAATTCTCCATGAAAGGAGCTTGATTTTTTATCGCCATCTCGTCTCTCTCTTTCACAATCTCTCGCTCATAGTTTTGTTGAAAGGTTTATTCTCTCTTTCACTTTCTCATACTCTCTCTTGTAGATCTTCGTTTCTCTGCTTATTTAGCTTCTGTGTTTCACACGAAATGACCAAACGAACAAAGGTCCATTCAGATAGACCATCTGAATGAATTTTTCAAATGAAGAAACGAACATCAGTCAACTGGAACAGTTGAATAGAGCAGTTGACTGAGCAAACGAACACGTCCTATATCTTTACTGGTCTGATTAAGTTTGTCTCCACCCGAGTTCGAATATACCCAAATATTCATCAGAAATGGTTTAGATCAATCATTTTTACTCAAAAATAACCACATACATAGTTTGATTTGGGTATTTTATATTCAAACTACCCAAATTTATTCAAAATATCTAAAAATATTTGGATTATTCAAAAATAATCAATATATTCAGATTTATAATTGTAATTTTGGATATTTAGATTATCACTAACATTAATAGTTTTGGATATATACTTTTACTTCGAGTACTTTCGGATATACTTTTGGTTCTCAGTTTTTCGATATTTGTTTTGATATCTTTTTTCGAATATAACAGTTTCGAACCTATTCAACTATTTACATCGGGTCCAATTCGATTTGATACTTTTTAATTCGGATCAATTTTCTTTCGGTTCTTCTAATCCGTATAATTTTCTTAGCCTTACCATTAACTTCCCCAATAATAAAGAGGATATCAAAGAAAAACTGATCTTTCTTCTCAAATTAAAGCCAAACTAAAAACAAAAACCGAAACTGCATCAAACTGAACCAACTTACAACTGGTTTTATATGGTTTTAATTTTTAGGTAACAGTAGAATTAACCTGAGCCGTATCAGATTGTCTACCCACTCCTCTCGTTTTTTTCTTTAGGAACACATTTGTCACTCAACGGACGTCCGTCACTGGACAAGTGCAAAGAAAAATCATGGTTTTTTTTTTGTCATCTATTGGATTTTATAAAATTGAAGCTCAAACTTATACAAGGAAAGTAGAGATTTTGCGGACCATACACACCGGCAAAAAAACCGTAGTCCCAACTTAAACGATAAACCATCCAAACATGAATCAACAAACGGAAAAGAGTAGTCTAAAGCAGAAGGAAATAAAAGCTGAAGATCTCATAACCTCATTGGAAGAGCCACAAGATCATAACCGCGATAACATCAGAACATGTCTCTGAACCAGAATAATTCAAACCCGCGAACCAGAGCAAAGCAACGGAACGGCACAAGAACTCAAAGCCAAGAGGAAGAAAATGAACCAGTGACCAAAACTGCTGCAAAGAACCCCAGACTAACTGCAACTCAAGTCTGTAACTATGCTGTCCAAACTCCATAACGTCGCAACAACACCACTTGGAAAAAAGCACAACAACTAAATTCCAGAGACCAACATAGCTTAAGTTTTTACCAACGAACCATTAAACCAACAACACCACAAGCTCCTTCCTCACATAAGGAATCGTAAGGAAAAACAACAAAAACTCACTTCGCACATATGGAATCATGCGAAAGAGGAACAAAACCTGAAAGTTTTACGAGAAACCAAACGTCTTAATATTTTAAGGAAAACTAAAGCAGGCAGGACCTAATCCTCCGAAAACAAGGGTAAAATACAGAACAAACTATGAAGTTAAGACTACCTATACAGAAAAATCATGGTTATTTACTTATTTTATTTGTAATGATAGTTAGCAAATTTACGTGCTTCCTAAGGGCATCTCCAAAAGAGACATCATAACCTCATTTTTGAGGTTTTAGTCACTCCAAAAGAAACCTTAAAACCTCAAATTTTGAGGTTTTGAACAGTGAAACCTCAAATTTAAGGTTTCACTGTTCAAAATCTCAAATTTGAGGTTTTATCTTTTTTTATTACATTTTGGTCCTTATAATTCAAATAATTTATTAATTTTGATCTCAAATAATTTTATTTAATATATAAGATATATATTTTATAAATTTAAGTTTTAAATATAAATAGAGAAATAATTAAAACGAAATAAGGTATTATATAAAAAGACATTAATAAATTAATAATAAATATTATACATCAATATATTACATTAAACATAACTAATACAAAATAAAATAACAAAAAAAGAAAGAAAATTACATAGCTGCATAAATATTACAGAAAAAATATAACAATACTAATATTCAGGTAGATTTGATTGAGAGCCTCCAATATCACCAAAATATTGTGCAAGATCAAGGTGCTCCAACTGTGGAAATAGCAGCAAATGAAAATACCCGATTTTTTTTGTGCACATGAAAATACCCGATTTCAGTAATTTTTATCTCGTAATCTTAAAATAAAAAATAAAGAAGCTCATTTATCACTTCCAAATGCTCTGATTGATCATATTTGGGAGTATTATGGAAATAGGTCAGTTGAGTAATTTTAAATTTAAATCATAATTTGTTTGTTTTATTTTTATGTAATTTGATATTTTATTGTAATATATCATGAATTGATATTGCTTGTAATATTATAATGTGTGTTTTGTAGTTATTCAAAAGTTTTGTAATATATGTTGATTATGATTAATAGTAAGAATTATATTGCAAAATTTAAAGTTTTTTAAGTTTTATTTGAGTTTTGTCTTTTGGAGATCAACAACCTCAAATTTGAGGTCTCTTTTGGAGATGTGTAAGTAACCACTTATTCATGGTAAAGATGGGACCCATAAGACGACGTTCTCCTTTTTTTTTTTTGCGGGCTATTCGTATTATTTAGTACCACACTCAAATCTTGACATTCTCGATTAGAATTATATCTGCAAAAGCTAATCGAAATTTGCATATAAACGGACTTTATATATTTACAAAATAATAATAATAATGATTTTACATATTAACATACTGTATATGTACAAAAAAAATATCCTACAAACTAACATATCAAACAAAACTTTCAAAAAAATTAATCGAAAGATGTATACTTCCCTCTATATTCAAAAGGACATATGATCACACAATCTAAACATAAACCGCCTTTGGTATGTGTACAATCTATCTGGAGCATAGAGAATTTGACCCAAACGACTGAGTTCTGATTCTCTACGACGAAGTCACCCACGTGATGATAAAACCATCTCCCTGATTCATCCAAATGTCGTTCCGACATAGCGCACTGTCCGTCCGATGTAGACAGTTGAAACCTGACCGGTTTGATGTCCCAACCATGAACTTGGTCTAAATTACATGTTTTTCTCCCACACTTTCTCAAAGGTTTCCCTAACTGTATCTTGAAAAGTACACTGTATATTCCGGGAGCAAATTCGAATCTGATGTTTCCGACTGCTTCTAACCACCATACTTGCCGGAGATAAGCTATTGATCCAAATCTGAAAGGAGTAAAAGGGTTCAATATAGTTAATATGTGAACCATCGTAAGAAAGCAACAATGAAAAGAATCATAATAGAAGCGAGTGTTGGTGAGGGGACAACGTCGATTAAGTACTCTACCACTTGTTAATCTGTAGATTATATATGTCACTTAGTTATGATATCACAAGTGGAGGAAATATTCGATCTCATCTAATAGACTTATAGATATGTGTACATACTTTTTTTTTCTTCTTAGGGCTTACCTAAATGCAGCACTAATGAAATAACCGAATAAATTATTAGTTTATTGATTAGTAGATGAATTTAAATTAACAAGGAAGCCTGCTAATGATAGACTGACCACAATTAATCTACCACTCACTAGTACTTTTTGCTTGAATCTATAAATAAATATATTTTAAAGTCATAAGTATAATGAGATTATGGGGGTTAATGATTATGTATATATTATATTGGACCTATTGTCGTTTAAATATTCAAATTATGTGGAAAGAATCTGGATAAAGTTTCCAAATAGTATTCGTCATTATATGAGAAAACAAATATCTGGGAAAAATAGAAAGAAAGCCATCCAATAATTGATATGATCGAGCAAATTTGGGATAAGAGAAAATGACATCTCCGTCGAGGACCCAAAGCTTTCCCCGTTCACTAAACAAAACAGTTCGAGCTTATCTAAAGATTCTATATGTATAATTACATCAACTATATATATACACGTCACTATACGTTTCCTGTACGCGTTTATTTTTATTGTACATATAATTAAATGGTTTTTTACTTAATTTGAATCATAGAGAATATATATATAAATTTGTTATTATATGTACTATTTATACGTATGAAAAAAATTCTTACTGAATTATTGCATTTGTTATTAAGCTATTGTGGAATTACCTGCTTCCTTGTTTTTTTTTATAAATTACTTTCTTACGTTACAAATTACATATTGAATTTTTGATCGTTTTAAACAAAATGCAAGTACGAAAATAAACTTTCTAAGTTTTTGAGTTCTAACGTAAAAGAATACGTAATGTGTATTCTTCAACTTTGACCAAAGTCATTGGCATTGCATGCTTAAATATACAATTTGTAGCCAACAATCACATCGTCATTTTTGTTTAGATTATCCAATGATTAGTTGAAAGAGAAACAAATAAAATGTTGACAAAGTCTTTATTTCTTGCTAAAAATAACGATAAGCTTACTTTAAGCACAATTAGATACGCAAATCAGAGGAACGACTTTATAGCCACACAAACTAAGTTTATTTTATTTTAGCAAAATAATTGAGAAAATGTCAAAAGAAAGAGAGGTATATCAGAATGACCTGGATTCGTCGGAAGAAATATGTTCCCAGTATCGCCGATCATCAAAGCCGGTTATCTTCATTGCCTTTGGTGATATCGCCAAACACACTTTCCCACTTCTCTTGTCCAACCATGCTTCCTTTTTTCAATCAAATCCAAACATTTACTTTTATTAATATTAATCTATGATTAAACCCAACCAACTTTAAAATATTTTCATATTTTAATCTTTTTTTGTTGCATCTTTCGTACACACATGATACGACGGATTTTAAAATTGTTTGATCTACAAGTCAAATCCAAACATACCGGAACCACTGATCCATAAAATGATCCAGATATTATTCATATTTCCCAATGATATTTTCTCTAGAATATAAAAATAAGAATTTGTAACGAAACCGAATTAGACCCAAAAGAAAGGAAAACGAGTTATCTTTCAATATATATAGTGGTCGTAGTTTTTTTTTTTTTTTTGATAAATAGATAGTGGTGCATTTTATTTCCACTTGGCAAATTGCAATAGTTTGTCTTTCTAGATATATAGTATCTTTATTTGTAATAAAAAAAATTAATACGACCAAATAGATATAAAGGCTCTTTTAATTTTTGTCTAACTCTAATAATTTTTTTTTCATATACCAAATCGTTAAAAATGCGTAGTAATAATTTTGTGTACTATATACCTACTAATACTAAAATTTAGGCATGATGGGAATAACTACTATACTTTAGGCATGGATGTATATGTGGGTTCGTAGAGAACTTATTATTCTACTGTCTCTAGAGGCTTTTCTAACACTTCTATTTTGGTCAAAAAATGAACTATCATAGACTAAATTAGACCTTTACAATTCAGCCCAAGATTTTTCTTTTTTATATAACCTCCCCGAAGAAATATATTTTTCCTTTTCTCCACTGCACCCCAAGAAATATCTAAGGGACGCAATTGACCATCAAATATATCAGAAGATTCTTTTTTTTATATATATCAGAAGATTCTAAACACAAAAACATAAGAAATAAATATTGTTTGAAGATAAACCTTTGTGCCGGCGTCGAAGCGGTTTGGTCGGCAAAGCCTTGCATAGATCTCTTTCTTGCGGCTGATTAGTTTGTCTTTTTCTTGTTCTTGTTGTTGATCTTCAAGGATTCTCCGGACCAGAAACTTGTAGTTACGAGGAAGCTTGTGTTCCCACACCGTGTCGGATCTCGACGCCCTATGAAATGATCTATTGACCCTTGCAAGTAGGCATATCTCCGGCGGCTCCATGTACATGAACATTGCCGTTATACAGTTCTCAGGCACGTCTTCAAGACCGCATAACTTTTCAGCATAAGCCTCGGATCCGGCGAGGCTCGATGAAGCTGCCCCCATGTATGAAAGATCGGATGATGTATACAAGTCTTCTTTGATCTTTCTTTCTTTCTTTTTTTTTTCTTTTGTGTATAAGTATTTAAGATTTTTTGGGTTTGATCTGGTGGAGAAGTAGAAAATATGGGGATGAAAGAAATGGGTTTGACATATTTGCGATTCTTTTGTTCTTTGTCGAGTGGTGGAAGTTAATGGTTTTCTTGGTTTTAAAGGAGAGAGAGAAAGGGTGGTACGTGGGACAAAGATATTAACGTGAACGAGAAATTTTCTTAGGTATTTTTAATTATTTTACTAGGAAGAAGTTTTGTGATTTGGTGCAGTTAATAATGTTTCAATCAACTATGGATGTGAAATCGACGATATATTATGACTTTTCGATTATATTTGTTGGACTAGTCGTTTTTATGACAACGATTTTGTGCACATTTTTTTTCACAGGAAACCTAGCTAATTAGACAATATGGTCGTTCAATTATGTAGTATTTGCTAAAAAGATTCAAAAAGCTAAAAAAACTTAGCTGAAAATTTAGAAAATTAGGAACTTTGTGGGACAACAATCCCTGTTTTTTTTTAAGAATTAATTTTCCCCAAATTTGTTCTGTACTTTATTTCGTAAGAAAGTAAGAGTACATGTGTTGACAAAAAAAAAAAAGAGTACATGTAGAGTTATATTCGGTCGTTTTATTTTACGATTGAGAAAATAATAGCAAAAGGGACCCGTTACTACATTAATGATAGGGAAAAAGTGGAACTTACAAAACATTATTAAAAGCAAAAGAGAAAGACATGTTGTGGGGATTATATATGGAATATATTCAAAGTGAATGGTTAAATTACATGTGACAAACTTGTACCCATGAAAGATGCTAATCATATCACAATCCTAGTTACCGGTATATGAAATTTAAACATATGAATATTTTAACTACAAATATATGAGTATGCATAAAGTTTTATTATGAAGAGTGTGTGATTTGATCTACGATTCCGAAAACATGTGGATCTCATTATTATACTTATATAAATAAGTTTTAATTATTTTTTGTCAAAATATAAGTTTTAATTAGTTGTAATCTAAAATATTTGAGAACGAGCTTTTGCTATAGACTCTGAATGGTGACGATAAAACCGCATCCGCACCGTACTTAACAGTAATTAACAAAAAATTTTACGTATACATGTATCTATACATTTTTATAACTGTAAAACCGCACTGCAGTTGACTCGCACCGCTTTACCCGCCGTTACCATTCGGACCCATAATATGATAATAAAAAAATTCCCTACGAATTGAAATAAAACTTGAACTAATAATAGTTTACATAAAATGTTCTATATGTCAAGATCTAGTGGGTGCAAAAAATCTAGAAATAGTGATGGGCGCTTGTGGCCAACGCATTCTGCCAATAGGATGGCGAGATTTCGATTTTAATCATTTGTCAAATGTTTTATAAAAATTATATTTAAATATTTTGAAAATTCACGTACATAGCGTGAAGTTCCCTAAGTCCAGTGGGTTGTGTCACTTCTTCGTGTGGGTGGTTAAATCTCTTATTCACGGATGTTAAATGTAACCACTCACAAAAAGTGTACATGGTGGACCATTAATTTCATATCAATAGTAAAACAAAACAAAAAAACTGTACGATTCTTGGCATAAAAGATACATGCGTCGTCCTTCGTAATTCGTTAATTCTTTAGGCAAATAGACTATTAGTGGTATAGTTAAATTTAACCTTACTACGATGATTGAAGTGACACCTTGCTTAATCAAAGTAACTAAATATTGATTAACGTGAATCACGTCTAAGCTAGTATAATAATATAAAAAATTGTCAGATCTTAGCTAGCTTTCAAACCACTGACCTATACATATTATGTTAAAAAATATCACACCAGCGAAACGAGGGTTTAGAATAATGGAGCCTGTGACTCGTTGAATATTATGTACTGTACGAGATAGTTTTAATTGGTAATTACTAATAAATGACATTGATCTACCACTTCCATTGATTAGATCAATTAAAAAAATTAATTACCACACCATATAGATTTTCAAGGGAACATTATTAGAATGTAATCTCCATTGATTTTTACTGATATTTTTGTAAGTGCAATCTCTTCTATATGAAAATATGATTTTTTTTTCTTTTCATAAGCTATACACTTCGACACATCTAACATTAAATTGAAAATATAAATAAAATATGTTCTTTGATCGATTATTTTGTTTTTAATTTAAATTGATTTAAATAATTTAGAAAATATTTAGTTGATTTAAATAGGTTGTATCGTGATTGGTGAACGTTTTTAAAGCTGTTGTCAAAACGTTAAATGATTAATAAAAGAATTGGAGTAGATAACGTTTGTTAGTTTTCTGCACTTAATTTCTAAATTAGAACTAGCTCCGTCGATTGAATCCAAAATATTTTACGGAATAGTCCTAAGTTAGAGTAAATAATTAACTCTTGTAAATTTAGTATATTTTATCATTCCATAACAACAATACAAGTTTGACTATAAAAAAATAACAACAATACAAAATGCCAAAATGATTAAAAGCTATTAATTTTTTTTAAAAGTTTGATATAAATATAAACTCACGCATATGCACAAGTATTTATCTTGTAACGATAAAAAAGTTCGAACACAGAAAAAGATTACACGGTAAAATAAATCATAAACCCAAACAAAATAGGTTGATAAACATTATAGTCAAATGAGAATTAACATTATGGATTAAACCTCAGCTTTGCAAATGCAACATACCTGCGCAAAAAAAAAATATCATAAAATAATTTGCATGCACCAAACACAATATATTACAAATATGAATGCACTTATTTTTAATAGATTATCATGGTGAGTTTTTGTTCATACTTTGTTTTGGTTTAACCATTCTGAAATGCAGTCCTTGTGGTAGATATGTTTACATTGCAATGTTGTTATCTTATCACCAATCTCATAGTCGACCAGGCATATCGAACACCTATAAATAATAACACCCAAATCCCAAAGCATATTAGAATATGGTCTAAACTTAAATTTATATTTACTAGCCATAACCGTTAAGTTACATGGATTTATTTGGTCTGATAATGAAGCAAATATCCAAATAAAGACCCAACTTATAAACAAAATAAAAGATATATGGACATGATCTTACTGAGTATCAGTTGCCACAAACTTATTTTTCTTAGTTTGCCACCACCAAGTTTTGGTTTTAACACCATATTTGTGGTTCGGTAATTTGGAAATCCTCTCTTGCGATAAACCTCTACCGACATCTCCGATGGACTCTTCTAACTCATTCAATTCCTTTTCATCCAAATCAGAAGGAAAGCAATGTTGATATTTAAGTTTTTCTTTTGAGATCGGAAACCATATATATATTTGAATGAAAACATTGAGTTGGTATGGTACGTACCTCATATGTCATAATTGCAGGATCAATGTTCTCATCAACAGGAACATTTTGAGCACTAATCGATGACATATTGGAAGGGGTACGAATATGTGTATAATGATTCGAGAAGTGATCATCATCGTCATATTGAAGATATGTTCTGCTAAACTAAAATATATAATCCAAAGCCAAAATATTGCAGTACAATATAAGATCTTCAATAATATGTATGTCAGTTTGTAAAATTACGAACAGATATAAAAATATGTACTGTTATGAATAATAATAAATTTGACGAAAATAAAGACATGTAAATTCATTTATCTTAATTTAGTAAAATAAGAAAAAAAATTCTGAGAAATAATTTCTTTTGGAAATGATAAAAAAATTATTATTACCGAATGAGCATCACGTTCAATGTACGAATTATTCACTGCAAAAAAAAAACCGTCAATATAATAAGTAAGACAAAATCGTAATAACACTTTTATTTCACATTTATATTTTTCAAATTCTTAAAAATATGAAAGTAATAAGTATTACCTTTAAAAAAAAACTTAAAATCTCAACTTAATTGGAAATATATATATATATATATATGTATATATAAAACAATCTACAAGTTTGTGATTTACCTGGTATATTTTCATCTATAGTATTTGCTGTTGGGGTTCAGGTATCACAAATTAATATAACATGGTACCATATATTCAGTCAGTAAATGAAAAAAAGGTATTCTTCAAATTAAATATAAATTTTTTATAAATTTAAAACATAAAATGAAATTCTAGAAGTTGTACTAAAAACGAAAAAAATGAACATCAAATTTATTTTATTTAAAGACTATATATTGTTTAATGTGTAGTATATAGATGTATAATGAGATTACCCTCCATGTCTTGCAACGTTCTTGCCAATCCTTCATCATCATGTAAATAAGTTTCTGTAAAATTTCAAATACAACAATTAGGTAATCGCATTATTATATGAAATGAATGACATTAACTTAATTAAAAAGCATATAATGTTTTGATAAAGAGAAAATCAGTTAATACGAAAAGGTTTTTGAGTGCAACCACTATTTTGTAAGACACAAGTGAGACTTAAAAACTATGGACAAACAAAACCATTAAAAATAATTCCTATTGAAAACATCGATAAATGATATATTTACCTTCTTGTTTCTGAATCTCCAAAGCAATAGCAGCGTCGTCATATATCAAATTATTTTTATACTGTTGTTGAATTTCCCGAGCAATAACATCATCATTAATCGTCTGTTCTGAATCTTCTGATAAACCATATTGTAAAAACATTGCAGTATTCTCATCGACAGATGAATGGTTTGCAAGCTGAGACATTGTCGAGTTTCTTAGAGAAGAGAATGCTTTTGACGATAATTGAGATCTATGTTTTCTCTTAATCAACACAAAAGTTATTTATACCATTATCGATCTCTCAATTCCTTAAATAAAAATTTGAAAGAAGCATTCCCTTGCGAGATACTATGGTAACTAAAGATGGCACTAGAAGACTGTATCAATTTAAAATTTTTCCTTGTGCACCTGATGAATTTATGTGATTAAGTGTATTTGAAATTTTTTGGCTCCAGAAAAGTTATTCTTTCTCTAAAGATTTAAAATGGTAAAATGTTATTCACCATGTTGACTTTTATTTATTGCTTGAAATACACTATATACACACAAAACTTGGATTTCTTTTCCATAATATGATATGTTTCTTAATTTCTAAGTTGTTAACACATGTTAATTTCAAAAAAAAACAATTAGGCCGGCCACTCCCCTGAATCTATTATAAATAGTAAATTATCTTTGAATTAATAATGTTTCTAAGACAACATCTTGCAATTTTTTTTATTTTTATAACCTATATTTATTTATTTAAAATATTTAATTAGTGACAGATTGTGACAAAAGAAATTAGTGATAGATTATACAGTTCTTAATTTTAATAGACTAAACATTAAAATACTACAAAATAAAATAAAATACATGAATGCTAGCCTGTGCTAGCTACATAATTGAAATATGTTATCTATTTTCTCTTTTTCTTTCAAAGTTGTGTTTATCTTTCCCAAAAATGAAAAAGCATTTAATCTTGTGATGTAAATGTAATAATCCAAATTAGATATGGACCGTTGGATGTGAAAGCTGTCAAGGTGAAAGCTTCCAAATTAAAGTACTAACATTATTTTCTATATTTTAGTAAATAAGACTGGAGTTCACAAAATTTCACGAACAAACTAAATGTAATTATGGTTTTTAGTTAAAAACTGAATAAACGAAAAACTAAAAATATTCAAACCGAATCAAACCAGAATAGATTCGGTGTCAGTTTAGAGGAACAAGACGCACGACTCGATGCCCTTGTCTGCCGCTCATAATGCTAGTCAGGTTCGTCTTGACAATCTTCCGCACTTGAACGAACAAGTGACCGGCCAACAGCAGAGAAACCAGACAAATACTACATATGTTGAAAGTGGCCACCTTATTTTTACACAAGATATATTGGCTTCGTGAGTTGCCACTACCAATTGTGAACGAACGAGATTCATGGTTCCTTGGATATATCTAATGATCGTTTGGAAAACTTCTCGCCACTACTTTGGAGATATGTTAGAAGTTTCATTTTTCTAATAAGATTTTTGTTTATGGGATTAGGACTATATAAGCTATGCTTAAACGTCTTTGTTATGCAGCTGAAATTATAATAATAAGAGTTTTCTCTTGAACCTTGTCTTAATTTGATTAACATCATTAACACAATAACACACGAACTTGGTCTCAAGAAGTTCATGCAATTTTTTTTTGATTGAATAAGAACAGGTCCCAAGCGAACCAGTGATCGTTGATTGAGTTGTTACCAAATATTTACGCTGGATCAGGAGTTATTACCAAAAATTCGAAAGGAATTTGAGGACATGACAGCTGAAATAAAAAAAGATCTGAAAAGAGATATGTTGACGATTAACTAAATTTCATATATAAACCTTTTTCTCAGGAGTTATTACCTTTTTCTTTGTGAACCGCATATATCATAGTAGATATCATAAACAAAATTATCAGACTAAATACATATGGCTCATAGAAATCTGATTGTCCTACTAGAAAAGACCATTGTTCGCCGATTCACCATAGTAGATAGTAGAAGACTTAACAAGATGAATTAATAACCAGGAAATTAACCAATAAAATAATTAAGTTTGGCTAAATTGATATTAATTCATAAAAAGTAAACCAAATAAAAAAATTCCATCACAAATAAATGTTTATGATTTAATTTCAATAAACGATGAATACTATAAAAACCAAACATAATTCAATCTTTTAATTTTAAAATTTGATTAAATATTATCTCAACACAAGGCGCATTCAAAACCATGTAGTACAAGTGTACAACCTTAAAATAAACATCAAAACGGAAGTTATATCAACTAGTTTATATCCATTTTCATAATCTATAAATAGAGTACAAAATTAGCGTTCCTACAAATAAAAAAGGATCCATACAGTACCTCGTCAAAAAAAAATATACATACAATTCCACATTCTCAAAAAGATTGTACGCAGACAGTATTTTTCAAGTCTTGAACCTGCAGGGTCATATCATACGGCAACGGCACAGCTGAACAAACAAAAAAACCATTTGACGATACGCGCGCGCTGGTCATTCCTCAACCTTGACACAACTAAAAAGTCTATAAATATATAAAAACTCTTACACTTATAGTGAATATCGTACGTATATGACTTTATGTACGATTATATCAATTAATAGATCAAAAACACACAGGTATCACAAGCATGCATATTCTCTACACACTCACCCACACACAAAAGAGCAGCTTTACGTGATCTCTCTCGTTAGGTAGCTCACGAATAGTGGACCTAAACCCTCTTCACCATATATCGCTCGAACCCTCCTCGACCCTATATAAACATAAGCAGACGCCTAAACCCATAAAGATATCGAACAAACAACAATCTCACTCTCCTAATACATAAAAGATAAAGGAGAAGATGGCAGCATCGTTCAGCTCTTCCAAGTCCTCATTGGCCACGATCATGATCGTGGCAGTGATGGTGGCACTGGTATCGGTGGCGACGGTGGTGGATGGACAGAACTGCAATACGCACTTGAGTGGACTGAACGTGTGTGGTGAGTTTGTGGTTCCTGGAGCTGACAAGACAAACCCGAGTGCCGAGTGTTGTAATGCGCTTGAGGCAGTGCCAAGCGCATGCCTTTGCAACACGATTCGCATTGCCTCTAGGCTTCCCACTCGCTGCAACATCCCTACTCTTTCATGTAGCTGATCATATGGGCATTGTTATATTTATGTAAAACCATACGGTAACGTCTAAAACATTCATCGCTTTATAAATTATATATGTGTAGTAATGTATCTAACCACCTCGTACTAAGCTCTCGATTGTTTTTTTTTTCCTGATAACAGGAGAATCATGGAGGAAGACCAATGAGATAATAATATTTAAGAATAAAAAGTCGACGAGTTGTCTTTTTTTTTTTTTCTTTTCTTGTTTAGTTTATGTCAGTTGCTGTAAAACCAATGGGCTTTGGAACAATAAGTTAATAATATGGAAGTGAAATTATAAAATATTCGTATTGGTTGGTAAATGGATTCTTTAGTCTATGAGGTCCCAAATCAACAAAATAACTGGAAAAAATGGTCATATTAGTAAAGTATATTTACAAAGAAAAATGAAAAAGAGATACTACTTGGTCTAGGACATCAAACGTGACACACTGAGAGGACACCAAGCTTTTTAATTCTGCTAATTTCTTACAAAATTGTGGCTTCTAATTTTTTTTACCAAATATATAACTTTACAAGTTTGAATCTTTACTTTTACATCATTACAATTTACACCTAATACCCATAATTTTTTGGGTTAATTGGATTAATAATAGATGTCAAAAAAAAAAAATTGGATTAATAATACTTTTTAGTGTGCAAATCTAAAAAATAATATGTATCACAATATATTTAGGTAAATAACAAAACTAATATAATTGTTGACAAAATTGTCCTTAACCTAATGTTACTGCGTGTATATCTCGGAAACAAAAGGTGAGAGCCGCAACATCTCTATCCAGAAAAAGTCGAAGACGATAAGATATATAGAGAGAAAAACAAATCTTTTACAAAATGGAAATTGAGGACTTATGATGCATATGACAAGAATTGAGGGTGCTAGATATCATCCATAAGATCTAAGATTTTAGGCAAATTGCGATCTGCTTAGAAAACGAAGATTTTATCCACCGGCAAATTCAAGGTAAATCTATATAAATCGAAATAGTTGGTTATTCTAGTTCAATATAGTTAATTATCATCTTTATAGTTAGCTACTGTGGTTGACATAATCCACTATTATAGTTGTAATCCACTATTATGGTTGATATAATTTACTAGTTATGGTCGATATAGTTCACCAAAGTTCTATTACCTTCATAGTTAGCTATTGTAGTCGACCTATTTCAATATAGTGACGAATAAATTGATTATGTCTATTGATTATAACCACTGATGATTGTCATTTTGCGTAATTAATTTGTGATATGTAACAGTTAGTTATGCTACTCAAAAGGGTCAATTGTGATACATAATAGACTAATAGTTAGCTATTATACTCAAAACATTCAACGGCATCAATTGTATAACGTAGTTAAACAAATGAAATGGCATTCTTTTTGCAAGTGTTACAAAAGAGATTAAAATGTCTAGCAATCATAGTGATGATTCCACGTGTACCTGCAGTTTAAAAGATAGAACTTGTTGTTCACTATAGTTAACTATCATGACCATATTATATATTATAACTAACTATAAATGTATGAAATGAATATTTATCTCTGGATTTGATTTTCCAATTGACATGAGGAGATAGGCCATTAAAATAGTCTTTTTTTTTAAAACGACACAAAATTTAACAAAAAAGACAAAACAGTACAAAAAGATAAAATAATCAATTTGAGTGTTGAAATCGTTATTTATTTAATTTGCATTATGAACATATATATTATGAATTCAATGGTGGCACATATATATTTTATACAGCCCAATTGATCTAAACTTATAGCTAACATAAGAACTCAATTTTATCCCAACAAAAAAAAAACAGAAACAATCGAAAAATAAATGTTGTATCGTTTATTTATTTATTTTTAAGATTTTGATCAGCCAACCAATTTTTAAGTTGTTAGGACATTTTGAGAATTATTGCTATTAAAATCTCTTAAGAGAATACGTTTTAGAAAATGTGTATGTTTGAATCACTCCCATTTTCCAAATGTTGTATGAATGCATTTTATGTAATGGCTCATTATCAAATGTTTGTTTGATTAACTAAACAATTTTTTTTTTTTTTGAGATATCCCTTTGATTTTTACAAATTGCAACATCATTGCGGTTTTATCCATCATTCCTTATTCAAAACTTGAATCTATTACTTCGCTACACATCAGATTTTGAAAGAATATCCAAGACACAACTTGAGGAAAGAAAAACAAATCAAACACACTAGTGTTGTAATCTAAGTGAGGTTTGTATTTTGCAATCTCAAATGTTCTCCAAGAAATTCTTTGAGTGCCAAAAGAAATAAAAGACCCACAGCCTTAAAATGACCAAAACATCCCTAGCAGTCTACCTGAACAGTGCGTGTGGCTTAACAACAATATTAGCGCGTGGAGGTTGAACCGCTCGGCGGACAACACGAGCTTGGGACACACGCTCCTCTCTCTCTCTTACATTGCTATAAAGTAATAAACTAATAAATAAAAAATTTGGCATTTGATGATATTTTCACAGTCAATTCAAGAAAGACTTTCCATCAGTTTGACAGTGTTACACGGTTTTTTTATCGTATCCTCAAAATTTTGTTTTTATACTATACGTTACAGTAACCGATAGGTTTATAAAATATTTAAATTTGGTGAGTAGTCAAACTAGATCTTTTTAGGCTTTTAGCTCAAGGCCTTTTTGAAAAAGTTGCCGTTTTTGTTACCAACTTTATTTCTATTTTGTCAAAATCTCGAGGGAAAATGACAAAAGAAGCAACTGATTTGGTCAAAATCGAAGCTTTTTTTTTGTCTTCTGGTCCGAGTAAAAGTAGGGCTTCGTTTTCTTGTTTTTTTCCCCCTTTTGCGAAGATTTTCTTCAAAGAAACTAAACTAGAGTAAAAGGTCAAAGTTATAACCTGTGTTTTTGGGACCCTCAGAGTGAAAGTTTTCTAGACAGAGAGACAAAAAAGGGACATGTCATATGATATATAGTATAACAAAGGAGACACCTTTCTCTTTCACTTGCTGATCTCACTCTTACGATAAACTGAAAAAGAAGACAACTTTTCTTGTCTAGTCGTCAGAAAACCTTCTGGGTATTGATTGAAATGCCTGAAACTTGATGAGTAAACACTGAGAAGAGCTTTAGTCTGAATGTGATAATGAGTTTCGATGGTTTAAATAGTACAAACAGTGACAATACAAATACGTCGAGTCTTCCAGTATGTTCTTCTATCCATTGGTGGCTTTGTCTTGTTCTTTATTCACTCTATAACTTAGATTATTTTATTGGCCTTATTGTTGTAGGGAGCGAAAATGAATGGTGATCTTGATATTTCTAGAGGAGATTTAAATCCAAATGTTCTCGGGAGGTTTGGAGATAATGAGTTTGAGAGTGAGAGCTTTGAAGCATTAATGTCTGGTGATGGTGATGATGATGATAAACATGAACAACGCCCTAAGAAGAAGAAGAAGAAGAAGATGTCAAAGTACCGTAGACACACTTCTTACCAGATTCAAGAGCTCGAATCGTAAGAAGTTCTCTGTTTTTTCAGAAAAACTTTCCCATATTTATCGGTTATGTATTGATAGAAACTAAAGTTTGTGTTTCGTTTGCTTGAGTTTAGTTTCTTCAAAGAGTGTCCTCATCCTAATGAGAGGCAAAGGCTTGAACTTGGAAGAAAACTTTCTTTGGAGAGTAAGCAAATCAAGTTTTGGTTTCAGAACAGAAGAACACAGATGAAGGTACTTATGGATCTAGTACTAGAAAAGTTGTGATTATTATGGAAAAAGCTGAAAAGTTATGATTTTTATCTTCACCAGACGCAACTAGAGCGGCATGATAACGCGGTTCTCAGGCAAGAGAATGAGAAACTGCGGGTCGAGAACGGTATCCTTAAAGAAGCAATGAGAAGTCCTATATGCAGCAACTGTGGTGGAGCAGCTACACCTGGTGAGGTCTCACTTGAGCAGCAACTTAGTATTGAGAACGCTAAGCTGAAGTACGAGCTCGATAAGCTTTGTGCTTTAGCAAACAGGTTCATTGGGGGTTCTATTTCACTCGAGCAGCCTCCAAATGGTGGGATTGGCTCACAGGATTTGTCTGTTGGACATGGTTTCATTAGAGGTGCTTGGATGTCTAAGAGCTCGATGTTTATTGATATTGCCATGGTGGCTATGGATGAGTTGATCAAGTTAGCGGAAGTGGACAATCCTTTATGGATAAAATGCTCAAAGAGTGAGAGAGGTTCAATGAACCATGACGAGTATAGAAGCATTTTCGCTGGTAGTAAACATCCCGGTTTTGCAGCTGAAGGTTCAAGAGAAACTGGTTTAGTTCTCATCAATAGCTTGACTCTAGTGGAGACTCTTATGGATACGGTAATACATATCTCTAATAACCTGAACTTTATCAGTACACACACAGTGACTACTAAACATCTCTTGCTTTTGAGCTTTTACAGAACCGATGGGCAGAAACGTTTGAGTGTATTGTGGCTGTTGCATCAACCGTTGAAGTGATATCTAACGGTAGTGGTGGATCCAGAAACGGCTCTCTTCAATTGGTATGTTCCTCAAGAAGCATACACGTTTATATTTTTAACCACATTGGTGATTTTTATGATTCTTTTGTTTGGCATAGATGCAAGCAGAGTTTCAAGTGATGTCTCCATTAGTTCCAATCAGACAAGTGAAGTTTCTTAGATACTGCAAGCAACTTGGAGATGGTTTATGGGCGGTCGTCGACGTTTCTTATGATTTAAACAGAGAAGATGAGAACTTGAAGTCTTATGGTGGCTTTAAGAGGCTTCCCTCAGGATGCATCATACAAGACTTAGGCAATGGTTGCTCCAAGGTAATTTTTCAATTTTCTTTCTACTTTTAGGACATTTTTTTGTAAGTTTGAGAATTAGTTGTCTCTTGGATCTGCGTGAGTTTTTATTGAATTGTTTATATCCAACCGTAACAAATGACTCGACAATTAGCCTGAGAACCTGAAGCCTTTCTGTATATCTTATCATAAAACTCTAAAAGATTCTCTTCATGTTGTTAAAATAATTATTAACTCAAACCAAAGGCTTCATTTTTCAAGGCAAAGCTTGCTTCTTGTCTGGACTAGTTCTAGGCTATATGTAATTAATACAAATAAATATCTTGTTTTGTTTACTTAAAAACTTGGGTATGTTGTTCATCTTGGGATTAATGAATCTGCTATGTAACTTTTCTTAGTAAAATTGGTTACTTTGTTACCAGTTACTACATTTAGTTTAAACAAGTAAGAGACTTCAATAGGTGACGTGGATAGAACATTCAGAGTATGAAGGGAGTCAGATCCATCCACTTTACCAACCGCTGCTCGGTTCTTCGGTTGGGTTAGGCGCAACTAAGTGGCTTGCTACTCTGCAGAGACGTTGCGAAAGCTCCACGATCCTTTTCTCTTCTCAAGATCATTCAGGTCTTTCTCTCTCTCTCTATCTCCTTTTTGAATCTTGAAATGTTTTGAGACTTGTAAGACAATTATTCTTTTCTTTGATATTTTCTGATAGGTTTGTCACTTGCTGGCACCAAGAGCATACTAACACTCGCACAGCGTATGAAGCTCAACTTCTATTCAGGCATAACTGCATCGCCCATTCACAAATGGGAGAAGCTTCTCGCTGAGAACGTAGGACAGGACACAAGGATGCTGACCCGGAAGAGCCTTAAGCCGCCTGGTGTTGTCTTAAGCGCTGCAACGTCTATGTGGCTGCCAGTGACTCAGCAGAGACTGTTTGAGTTTCTGTGTGATAGTAAATGCAGAAGCCAGTGGGATATTTTGTCTAATGGTGCTTCAATGGAAAACACGCTTCTCATCCCAAAAGGGCAACGCGAAGGAAGATGTGTCTCCTTTATTCAGCCTGCTGTGAGTCATACAAACTATTTGTGAATTTCAAGTCATTAACCAAACTCCAACTGTGAATTTGATCTCTGTTCTTGATTACTAATTTGCAGGGGAAGCATCAAAACGAGAGCAGTATGCTGATCCTGCAAGAGACATGGATCGATGCTTCTGGTGCGCTTGTGGTTTACGCTCCTGTGGACTTTCAATCTATCAACACTGTCATGAGCGGTGGAGATTCAGCTAAAGTAGCACTTCTTCCCTCGGGGTTCTCGATATTGCCTGATGGATCATCACCATTGTCTGATCAGATCGATATCAATGGAGGATTGGTGAATCATGGATGTCTCCTAACCATGGGATTTCAGATCTTAGCGAACACCGTATCGCCTGCAAAGCTCAACATGGAATCTGTTCAAACTGTTAACAGCCTCATCGCTTGCACCATCCACAAGATCAAAGCCGCTCTTCGTATTCCCGCTTAGCCAAACTTTTAAAGACCTATTTTTGTTTCTCTTTCCGAAATATTTCGTGAGAGAGTAGGAGACAATAACATAAGATCAGGAAAATTTGAGACAAGTAGCGAAGTATAACAAACAAACAAATATTTTTGCGAAACTGATTCGTTGTTTTGTTTCTGAGCATTTTCCTCTGATACATAAAGAATAAGAAACTAAAGGCTTCTCAAGAAACATATAAGACACCACGGCGATAGAAGACAAGACTTGCAGAAGCAAAACCCGACCAAACAAAAACAACCCACCAAGACATCAACAAACCCACTTGTCCAACGAACTCGCTGCAAGGCAAAGAGCCACATACGAGTCGAGACACAGCAAAAGAACCTAGATCAATCTGAGACAAGCCGAGGAAGATGATCACAAGAACCGACGGCGCCACAAACTGCAAAGCAACGAGGCATAAGAAGTGGTTATGAAGAAACATCTTCGCCCTACTAAACTCCAAATCAGGAGTCTTGCTTCCATGTAACCTCTGATACCACGAGAGAACCGCTTCGTTCAAAAACATCTGAAGGTTAGGACGAACCGCCATAGCTTGTAGCAAACCCGACAGTAACAAACACAGAACACGAAACTTCCCGAAATCAGTACTTGACATGCCTACATTACCAACCAAGCCGCCACTAGTGATTCCAGCATCGTGGCTTCTTTTCACCAAAATCTCAGCCAAGGGATGGATCCAAAGCAACGAAGTGAAAACCGACACGATGTAATTCGCATAGAGAATCATCCTACCGAACCATCCACAAGATATGATGGAGAGATTACTCCTAATCTGATCAGTTCCAACCCAAAACGACCTCGCGCTTCTCCCTGCAGGCATGTAAAGGAACCCAGCAATGCAAGCCATTGAGAATGAAATGAGCATGCAGGAGAAGGCATCAACGGAACCCAAATGAAAGTCGAAACCTTTAGGGAAAACACCAGCACTAATTATAAACCCGAAGACAAACCCTAAAGCCCCAAAGATAAAGCTAAGTTTTTTCTCAGATTTCTTCGACGCAGATCGCTCGATCGATATCTTAGCTAAAGCGACGAACACTTTGCACAACGCGATGGATCCGAGAACGAGCGGGAACATCAATCCGTTACTTAAAACGCCGTGTGTATCAGTATCTTCTACGGGGAAGTACTTGTGGAAGAGAAACGTGGAAAGTGTTAAGATTGATAATACGAAGATGGAGTTGTACTCGGTGAAATACATCCGAGATCTGAGGTGGTCTTCGTCGAGCTTAATACGGAAGATCTGGGCATTGCTCTCGTCGAATTCGGATTTATCTTTGGATCTGTTTCTTCTCCTGACTTCACCGTTGGGCTTGGGATCGTCGGCATTGGACGGACGCCGAATCGCGGCTCTGACTCCACTTCCGGCGTTGTTCTGGCCGAGATTCTCCGGTTGGATGTAAGTACAGAGGCCGTAGAGGAAGATGACCGGGATTCTGACAAATGCGAGGATTAGGGTTAAGATGAGTGATGATAGGGTTTGAAGTATGAGAATCTTGTACGTTCCAAGAAGCTCGAGCATTGTTCTTGCTCACTCTTCCTTACTTTTTTAGTTACTCTGTTCCGCTTCGAGACGCAGAGAGTCTAATTTGTTGCTTTCCAATTACGTGAGTTCGAGTCCTCCTGTTAAAAGGCCCAATGGGCTTTTAAATGTTTTAGCTGTGAACCCATATTTTCTAGGCCTGGCCCAATATACAAACCAGTCAAAGCCCGTTATTTCTGCGTAATATAGGTTGAACTATGTGCTTACACAACTAGCATTCGTAGATTACAAATTTAATTTTTACATGGCACTATATTAAGAAGACCCGAAGTAAAACAGCAGCCATTTCTCAACGAGAATGACAAAAGAGCACATCAACAGAGAACCCAAACTTAAAAAAACAGCAAGCATTGCTCAACCGGAGTGGCAAAACAACGCAACGTGCTACTCGAGATTGGTGTGACGAGAACGTACGGACTCAGGTGACTCACCCAAAACCTCACCCAACTTGTAAAAAACCATCTCGAACAACACGAACAAAGCTCCTTCGTATACACTCCCCATCGGCAACAACGGTCTCTCTCCTCCCATCGCCGCCGCCACATCACCGCCGTCAGTCGCCATGGTCTGTGCAGGGACATAACACACAGCCGTCGCGTGTTTCACACAAGAACCTGTCTCCGGCTGCGCCGTGAGGAGAAGAACCTTAGCTCCCGACGATTTAGCGACGGAGCAAATCGCATCGACGGTGGAGAATCCTCCGGGACCGGCTGAGGCGATGAGGAGATCGGAAGATGAGATCGGAGGTGTGGTCATGTCGGAGACTAAGTGAGAGGAGAGACCGAGGTGGAAGAGACGCATCGCCAAGGCTTTGAGCATGAGGCCTTCGCGTCCGACGCCGTGGAGGAAGACACGAGCGCTGCGGCGAGAGACTCCGGCGAGCTCCGTCACTAGGAGATCCAACGGTGGTGGATATGGTTCAGTCCGAGTAGCGAAGACGGAGGAGATCTGGTTGCAGATTCGAGAGGATAATTCCGACATTTCCTGGCTTTTCTCGTTCGCCATTGATGTGTAACAGACCAAATTCGACTGTTTTTATGATTTATCTTCATTCGTGCAGAACCACATTTACACGGACAAGACTTGCGCGAAAAACGACAACGCATTTATAAAACATTTTTTCTTTTAGTTACTGCTGAATGGAAAATTTAACAAAAACAAAACATTGTCACGAAAGTCATATAAGGCAGGAAGAAAAACGTCGATAGACGGAAGAAAATTTTGATTGTGGAGCCCACTGTCACTATTCACATGCACAGTAACCACTTTTATTTTCTATATAAACGAACGTTTCGTTCGTTCATAAACACACAATTCACAACTTCAATAAGTTCATAACTTCTCTCTCTTGTTTCCTCATTTTATTCTCGGTGTTCTAAAAGCTCTGCGGGTATGAATTTTGTCTTTATTTATTATTTCCGATATAATAAATTATCAGTATTATTATAACACGTTATCAGCACGATCGTTCTACGATAGGGCTATATATATATGTAATATTTACTCTGTTATAATGGCCGGGATACCCGCCTATATAATAATTTATTATTATTGTAATGGTTGTTTAACGCACCATTATTTTCTTAATATTACCGTGGGCGGTTTGTCGCCTCGTTATTTAATTTACCTGCACTATATCATGGCTGCTAAAAGCACCATTTACTTATTTATTACTGTTAATATTATAATGGATGGCCGAGCCACCTGTATAATTTTATTATAATGTCATAATGGATGGCTGAGCCACCGCATATTTAATTGTTTCAATGTGGATGATTAAATCACCATAATTTTCTGATTATATATCTGTTTTATTATAATCATTATAAATTAAATATGCATTTTTGTGTTCAAAATAAGATTGCGGTCTCATTTATTCCTCAGGCGAATAAATCTAGACTCATATCAACGTACATCTCCAGGAACCCCTGTTCCGTTAAAGAGCACCTTCTTGTCCAACTGGGAAGAAGTAGTACGGATTTAATCAAAAATTCAGTTTTCCGGTAGCCTTTTTCATAACGGTCACAAAGATTTTCACAAAAATTTTTACTCTCCAACGGCTACATCTAACGGCTATGAACAGTGTTTTTCGATCTATAAATAAACTCATCCCTCACTCATTTCATTTCACTCATCGATTTCATATCTTTCTCTTCTTCTCTCAAATATTTCACAAATATTTTCATCTATTTTTTTTGTAAGAATGATGAGAATGATGATCCGTTTGCTTTTAATTTTATGTGCGATTGTAACTTTTACATCGATTTATGGTCTTTGCATGGGAGATTTTACTCCGGCAGAATTTTCCTTAATCGTTGTTTTACTTTTTGTGCATTGTTTTTCCTTGTAATTGCTTGGATTATTCATGTAAACGGCTCATTTTAAATGAGTTATTATTACCGCACTAATAAAGTTTTATGATTTGTTTTAGAAAATCAAAATGGCAAACATTGAAAAGCTCAAGTTCCCGGCTCTCAAAATTACTGGAGCAAACTATATCGCTTGGATTACAAATGTTGAGCTTTATCTGGAAATGAAAAAGCTAACAGACACTATCAAAAGTGGAAATAAATCGCCCGCTGAAAATAAAGCTGAAGCGATAATTTTCTTAAGGCAACACCTTGATGAAAATGTAACGCATGACTATGCGCACATAAAAGACCCAGCTGAACTGTGGCAAGCCTTAAAAGAGAGGTTTGACAACCAGAGGGAAGTAAATCTTCCTCACGCTCTGGAAGAGTGGAAGAACCTGAGGTTTCAGGATTTTCAAAAGGTTGCAGACTACAATTCTGCTATGTTGAGAATAGTGTCACAATTGAAATATTGTGGTCACTCTATCTCCGAAGATGAAATGCTTGAGAAGACATACCTCACATTTCATAAAGAGCAGCATGTCTTGCCAAAAATATATAGAAGATGTGGGTACACAAGGTTCTCGGAATTGATAGTGACGCTCATTCTCGCAGAGAAGAATGATGAGCTCCTAATCAAAAACCACAATTCTCGACCTACGGGAGCCAAAGCATTCCCTGAAGTGAATGCTACGGCCGTGGAAAATTCTGGAAGAAAATTCCAAAGTTATCGGGGTCGTGGCCGTCGATTTAATCGCGGACGTGGAAGAGCTTATAATTTTAAGGGGAGAGGATCTAACAAATGGATCCGATCTGAACATCAATCCAAAGAGAAAGAAACTCAAGAGGATATCACCCAGAAGCGTGAGACAGTGTGCTACAGATGCGGAAGCAAAGGGCATTGGTCTCGTACATGCCGTACTCCTCCACACCTTTGTAAGTTGTACAAAGAGTCATTAAAAGGAAAAGCAAAGGAGGTGAACCTCACAGAAGACTTTGCTGGTACATCGTACCTCGACTCTTCAGACTTTATGAATGAGCTCGACTGAGACCACTCCTGAAGAGAATTACGGAAATGCTTGTAATGAGACTGCTGAATAGTCTCCATAATGCCATGTATAATTATTACGTTTTCAGTTTTTAAACAAATAATGTTGGTTTCTTATATATTACTAATGTATAATTATCATGTGTGTTTCTATGAATAAATTTCACTTTCTCTTTATTGATCTTTGTCTTAATTACAGAAATGGATCAAAATGCGGATGGAATAAAATCCAAGAAAATGCAAGAAATTTGCATAATAGATAGTGGAACAACGCACACTATTCTAAGAGAAAATAAATATTTCTCTGATATAAAACCAAGAAGGATAATTGTCAATACAATCTCAGGTCCTGCAGACGTGATTGAAGGAATTGGCAAAGCCAACTTTATGTTGCCTAATGGAACAAAAATTTCCATAAACAATGCCTTGTATTCTCCGAAGTCCAAAAGGAATTTGTTGAGTTTTAATGACATATACCTTCATGGATATGATACTCAGTCTGCAACTGAGAATGGAAAGAAGTATTTGTATATAACTTCTGATATATCTGGCAAAAGGCATATTTTGGAGAAGTTCCCAAAACTCCCTTCTGGTTTGCATCATACTTATATAGATGCAATTGAATCAAACCTTGTGATCAAAAGAAATCCTGAGGATTTCACATTGTGGCATGATCGCCTTGGACACCCAGGCACCACAATGATGCGGAAAATCATTGAGAGCTCACATGGTCATTCACTGAAAATCCATGAGATTTATCAGGGGAATAAAATGACATGTGCAGCATGCTCCCTTGGTAAGTTGATCATAAGGCCATCGCCAAGTAAAATTGATAAAGAATCACCAAAGTTTCTTGAAAGAATTCAAGGCGATATTTGTGGACCAATACATCCACCTTGTGGACCATTCCACTATTTTATGGTATTAATTGACGCATCCAGTAGATGGTCACACGTTTGTCTATTATCATCTCGAAATATGGCATTTGCGAGATTTCTAACTCAGATAATCAAACTGCGAACTCAGTTTTCTGATTATCCCATTAAAAGAGTTAGATTAGACAACGCTGGTGAATTCACATCCCAAGCATTCAAAGATTATTGTATGGTAACGGGAATTGAAGTTGAACATTCTGTAGCCCATGTTCATACTCAAAATGGCTTGGCTGAATCATTAATTAAACGTCTGCAATTGATTGCAAGACCGTTGATCATGAGATCTAAACTTCCAACCTCTGTATGGGGACATGCTATTTTGCATGCTGAAGCACTGATTCGGATAAGACCAAGTGCATACCATAAGTATTCCCCACTTCAGTTGGCATTTGGTCGAGAACCAAATATTTCCCATCTCAGAATCTTTGGTTGTGCAGTATATGTGCCTATAGCACCACCACAACGCACAAAGATGGGACCACAAAGAAGGTTGGGAATATATGTTGGTTGTGATTCTCCATCAATTGTACGATACCTAGAACCACAGACAGGTGATGTCTTTACGGCACGTTTTGCCGATTGTCACTTTGATGAAAAAGTGTTCCCAGTTCTAGGGGGAGAAAATAAGCAAGTAGAGGAAAGGAAATCAATGGAGTGTGCCATCCTGTTACACCTTGATCCTCCTACTAAAGAGTCAGAACTAGAAGTTCGACGAATTATGCATTTGCAAAGCATAGCAAATCAACTTCCTGATGCATTTGCGGATACCAAAACGGTAACTAAATCTCATATACCGGCTGCAAATGCTCCTGCTCGTATTGAAATACCACAAGAACGTGGGAAAGCAGATGATACACGTGAGTCTGAAACACGCCGGAAGCGTGGCAGGCCCGTTGGTTCTAAAACTAAGAATCATAAGAAACAAAAGAAAGTTGAAACTCATGAAACACCCAAAGTAGCAGAAAGTACTTTGGAGGAAACAAATCATGAGACCCATGATAATGTAGAGCATCAAAATCCCGAAGAAAATCATGAGATTTCTATAAATTATATCCATAATCAAAAGATATGGAAAAGAAAAGAAATAGATGATCTCGATGATGTTTTCTCATATCTTGTGTCACAAGAAATAAATGAGGAAAATGAAGATCCAGAGCCAAAGTCTATGTATGAATGTCAAAAAAGACATGACTGGATAAAATGGAAAGATGCAATACAAGTCGAACTTGATTCGCTTAATAAACGAGAGGTTTTTGGACCCATTATGCTCACACCCAAAGATGTGAGACCAGTTGGATCTAAGTGGGTTTTCGTTCGCAAACGAAATGAGAAAAATGAGATCACGAGATAAAGCTCGTCTCGTAGCCCAAGGTTTTTCACAAAGACCTGGAATAGACTACGAGGAAACGTATTCTCCTGTTATGGATGCAATCACGTTCAGATTCTTGATGAGTCTGGCGGCTGATGAAAATCTAGAAATGCGTCTTATGGATGTCGTTACGGCATACCTATAGGGTCATTAGATACTGATATCTACATGAGAGTTCCCGATGGATTTAAGATGCCAGAAGCATTAAAATCTAAACCAAAAGAGTTATGTGCAATCAAATTGCAAAGATCATTATATGGGTTAAAGCAGTCTGGACGTATGTGGTATAATCGTCTCAGTGAGCATTTAACAAAAGAAGGATATGTAAATGATCCTATATGCCCATGTGTTTTCATTAAGAAAACAGAAACTGGATTTGTAATAATCGCAGTATATGTTGATGATCTAAACATAATCGGAACTCATGATGAGATACAGAAAGCATCAGATTATTTAAAAGGAGAATTTGAGATGAAAGATCTCGGGCAGACAAAGTATTGTCTTGGCCTTCAGATTGAGCATTCTCAAAAGGGTATATTTGTGCACCAATCCACATATACCAAAAGAGTGTTAAAAAGATTTAACATGGATAAGGCAACTCCACTCAGTACTCCCATGGTCGTAAGGTCACTTAATATTGAAAATGATCCATTCCGACCACATGAGGAAAACGAAGAGATACTTGGTCCTGAAGTACCATATCTAAGTGCAATTGGAGCTCTGATGTACCTTGCAAATTGCACACGGCCTGATATATCATTTGCTGTTAATCTTTTGGCAAGATTCAGTGTTCGTCCCCTACGCGAAGACATTGGAATGGAATTAAACATGTTTTCCGTTACCTTCAAGGGACCACTGACTTAGGATTATTTTATCCTAAAAATTCAAAAGGTAAAATGGTCGGTTTTGCAGATGCAGGATACCTATCGGATCCACACAAAGCCCGATCACAAACGGGATACGTTTTCATGATCGGAGACACTGCTATATCTTGGCGTTCTCAGAAGCAGACACTGGGCTACTTCCTCGAATCATGCTGAACTTATTGCACTCCATGAAGCAAGTAGAGAATGTGTTTCACTAAGATCAATAAGCCGACACATCCGATCAAGCAGTGGGATTCTCCGAGATACGGAGCCAACAATCTTATACGAAGATAATGCTGCATGTGTTGCTCAAACGAAGGAAGGATATATCAAAAGTGATAGAACGAAACATATACCTCCGAAGTTGTTCATGTACATCCAAGAACTCGAGAGGAATAAGGAGATTGAAGTGAGATATGTCCGTTCATGCGACAACGCAGCTGATCTTTTCACAAAATCACTACCCACCGCTATGTTCAGGAAGCATGTACATAGTATTGGAATGCGTCGTCAACAAGATCTCTAAAACAACCTTAATCAAGGGGGAGCTTGCGCAGTTGTACTCTTTTACCTTGCTATGGTTTTTCCCATTGGGTTTTTCAAGGTTTTTAACGAGGCAACAAAGGCGTTTAGCAGAATATGACATTGGTCTCCAAGGGGGAGTGTCACGAAAGTCATATAAGGCAGGAAGAAAAACGTCGATAGACGGAAGAAAATTTTGATTGTGGAGCCCACTGTCACTATTCACATGCACAGTAACCACTTTTATTTTCTATATAAACGAACGTTTCGTTCGTTCATAAACACACAATTCACAACTTCAATATAAGTTCATAACTTCTCTCTCTTGTTTTCTCATTTTATTCTCGGTGTTCTAAAAGCTCTGCGGGTATGAATTTTTGTCTTTATTTATTATTTCCGATATAATAAATTATCAGTATTATTATAACAAACATCACATTCATACAGAAACGATCAAACGAAAACACAAGACAATCAGAATTGATAACGAGAACATTGACGAACAAAAGTGATTGTAAGCAATTGCATTAAAGTGCTGTAAAGACAACATAATTTCAGAATAGTTTTGCTCTCTTTTTTGTTGTTGTTCCTTTCTTTTTTAAAAGGTTTAAAATTAGTGTAAAACCCGGACTAATTGAGAGAGATAACTCCGTAAAAAACCTGGACGAGAGAGTACACATTTGATTGAAATCAACTCGAGGATGAAGATGACTTCTTCCCCGATACAGTCGTTGCTGCATCTACCTCTTTGTTAACGCCTTTAGTGTGTCGTGAGGTTGTTGCCTCTGTTTTAGTGCCTTTTGCGCCATCATCCTCTTCCTCTTCTTCTTCATAAAACGACCCTGAGGATCTCAGTTCCTTCACCTTCCGAAACTCATCGTAATGTACTCTTCTGTGTTCGTTGAAACGTGCATTTTTCTCACCTTCCAAGTCTGTGTTTTTACACAACAAACAGAAACATATGGAGATGATCAAACAAAAGAGTCTAAACATGACAGTTAAATATATTTGTTTGGTTTAGAGGAGGACCTTCATCATCTTGATCCATTAGATCTGCTTCATCCTCAGACGAGCTCCAGCCACCAGAACCAGACCCCTGGCTAGTATTTCTACTGGAAGAAGCTGCTTCATTATTCAGAACGTTCCTTAGTTCTTCCGCACGTTGCATATCATCAACACATTCATCAAACGATCTTCCTCTAGGAGACAGAGAACCTGGTACAATCAGGAAAAGGGTATTTAGATTATTCTCACGGCTTAGAACAGATGAGAACTAACTCAAGTTACTATTCCATCTAGTATGAAAGATTTTTAAATCAACCAACCAACCAGCAGGTACAAGATTTCCCTTAATAAGAGTTATAAAAATCGTCCAACTTCCTAGATGAACATACAACTTTTAAAAGCAAACCATTTTCACTTACGCTTGCTCTATGTCTGAGATACATACTATTATTATGTGTTTAGATGGTGACAAGCATATATCAACAATAAATGCAAAAAAATGTCATAAGCATAAGCTCAAATGTGTATGAACTCTGAGAAAATACAAACAGAAACCAAATAAAGATAAATAGACAAACCATCATCATCAATCATGGGATGGTACGGTGTCTTTGGTTCAGTGATCTTCTGCCTAACAGGCTTGTTAGATTCAATTTCCACTATGTTAGCTTCATCCCATTGTACACGTCCCCTGCCACAAAAATGAACATCTTTAATGCTGCACAAAAGAGACTAGTTTTCAGCAGCCTGATACAAAGTACAAACAACCCCATGAGAATCTAAACTACATTATTCTAAGGTCATTTCTTTCTACAGAACAAGTCAATATCTGAGCCTCTAACTAAAGACGATAAAGTTCCCAAAATCTTACAGTTTACCAATTCTGCTGAAATGTGAAAACCCATCAACATTAACATAAAACCTCCCTCACCCATTTCCTTTTCAATGGAGTAGTAGAGAGAGATCTGTCGAGTAACGCCATAAAAGGCTTAGAACCTCATCAAGCATATCTCAGTTAAGCTTACGCAAGGTAACGCTCTGACTCAGCAAGCATGCTCAACTCTCTAATAGATGAAACTACACACGCGTAAGAGAAATCAGAGAAGGAGAAACATACTTCATGTTCACCTGCTTGTATTCTATATTCTATTTCCGGCTAACTTTCCAAACAAATATACACAACGACATAAGGAACAGCTCAAATCATAAATAAGCCTTTAAAACACAATCTAGCAGTTCATTACCACGATTCACAAAACAAATTATCAATACGAAATTCGGAACCTACTTCATTACTTTATAACACGGTCGGAAAGAATGACAACAAAAAAGCAGTCATCAAATCATCCCAACCCCCCCAAAAAAAAAAAAAAAAACTCTATCTCTTTTAGGATCATTGTATGAAAAAAAAAACTATAAGCAGATTTAAGCAGTAACAAGTATCATTGTGCTGTAGGATCCGACACAAACTACAAGCAAACATCTCCTAAATTAACAGATTTACTGAGTTATTTTTCAATCAAAAATGGCTCAGCTCAAAGGAAGCTTATCACGTTCCTCAATCCTTCGCCCAAATCAACAAAACTCCAGGAAATCACAACGAGAACGTATCCCGACAAACATTTGTAAGAAACCCTAGCCCATATTTTATGATCGAATCCAAAATAATCAACGAGAGATAAGCTGCAAATTTATTCATCGAGAATCCCAATAACACGAAAACAATAAATTCGCTTACTTTTTTGGATCAGTCATCTTCAATCTCCTCCAGCAACTTTTGTTTTTTCTCTCTCGATCGCAAAATTTTTGAGACTGGGCTTTGGGAATCTCGAATTTACCCCTCCAGCGTTATGAAAAGCACGAAGTCACACTATTAGATACAGTGCCCAATTAAAACAGATGCAAGAGACGCCGTCCATTTGTTTGACTTTGACTATGACTGCATTCAGATCTCGCCACGTGGGATCCTTGCACCCGTTCGATTCCGCCCTTGGCACACGTGACGAGACCGAGCGCGTGAAGACCGACTAAGGGTAGTTTTGGAATTCCGCTTTCGAAGTTTTTTGAGGAAGAAGGGACGATCAAATCGAAGACCAACACAGTTGAGTGCAAATCGGGAGAGGGGATTAGTTTCGATCTTTCTTTGTCCTTCTCGACATCTTCACAACTGTAAGGATTTTTACGCATCTTCGTTTCCGATTCGACGGAGAAGTAATCTATTTTTTTTTCTTTTTACTTTCTTTGATCCTTTAGACATGTCGAGATCTGATGTTGGAAATTGGAGTGTGATCTAACCCTTCTTGATCGTGTCTGGTTTCGAATTGTGTTTGGTTTGGTAATTTGATGTCTCTTTCTATTTGGTTCATGAACACTAGTGTAATGTGTTAAGACTAGGGGATATATGGTGTTGCAATGTGGGTTCTCTGAAACTATGAATTAGATCCGGTTACTTGTTGATTCTTCTGTTATGCTCATTGAAATAATGATCATGTAGCCAAAGTTATGTTCTTGGTCTCTCTAACTCTGACACTTTTTTATTTTGGTTTGGTGAAAGCGAAGGGAAGATCGAAGTAAAAGTAAAGAATCCGAAAGGAGGAGGAAGTGATGTTTTCTCTTATGCATGGACTTTGGAGTTACATGTTCAGCAAGACTGAGTTCCATGTCCTCATTCTTGGTATCGACAAAGCTGGGAAGACGGTAATGTTTTCCATTTGTAGTCTAAGAATAATGTTGAAAGGTTCATCATCTCTAATGTACATTGCTCGTATTTGGATGGTGTAGACGTTTCTGGAGAAGTTGAAGACGATATACTCAATCTCAGAAGGTCTTCCACATGATCGAATTGTTCCTACTGTTGGACTGAATATTGGTCGTATTGAAGTCTCTAATGCTAAAATTGTGTTTTGGGACCTTGGAGGTCAGGTAAGTTAAAAACGTTTTCTCCTACCACTTTCTAGTCACCTATATGATTGTGTTTGAGTCTTTCTTGCAATATAGATTGTTTCTTACTGATGAAAACTATCGTTTGTCTTTATTTACAAACCCTGATTGTGAAAAAAGGATTCGCCTTTTTAATCAAATAAGAGCTCTCTCTTGTTCCATTAAGCCCATAGAAAGCAGCAGCAGCAACAACAACAACGTTTACCCATTGTTTAACGGTGGAGTCATTATTAGGATCACAGACATGAACAACATGACCGTGAAGAGAGCTACCTTTTATGGGCTTAGATGGACCAAGAGAGAGCTCAAGATGTTTATCATTTGAACAAGATGTTTATGGTCTCTTGAAGAGAGCTAGAAAAAAAAAAACATTACTTAGACTGCTTTTTTTTCCTGTTGATTGTGAAAGAGGTAGTCATTGTAATCAAATGAAAACTATGCCTTTTTCTCCCTTATGGCAGCCTGGTTTGCGTTCGATTTGGGAAAAGTATTATGAAGAAGCACACGCATTGATATATTTGATCGACGCAGCTTGCCCATCCCGCTTTGAAGACTCAAAATCTGCTCTAGGTAAGTTTGCTTGCACTCACAAGTTGACTCCAAACAGCGATTATGAAGCTAAAGCTAAAATATAAATTGCCTTCCACCAGAGAAAGCCCTGCGGCATGAGGATTTAGGAGGAGCGCCTCTTTTGATATTGGCAAACAAGCAAGTAGGAAATTGCATTGCCTCATTTTGTTTGCTTAAATTCTCCAAAGATATGTTGTTGCTGATAGTAAACGATGAACAGGATCTCCCAAATGCTGTATCAGCTGAGGAACTAGACCGATACCTGGATCTAAAGAAATTGGACGAAAGGGTGTACATGTTTGAAGCAGTTTCTGGATATGATGGGTAAGTAAAAACTTGACTTAAGCTAAGCACAGGAATCTTGTAGCCTTGTGGAGACACTTAAATATTTTGTTGAGCAGGCGAGGAATCAAAGAGAGTATAGAATGGCTGGTCGGTGTGATGGAGAGAAGCAAAAGAACCGAAACATTAAGAGCCCGTGCAGGATATGTTCCTGTCCCAACTTCCTAGACTTGAAAGGGACTCACAAACTCAATTCTCAAACCAACTGTTTTTCCCTGAGAAACATTTGTAGATAAGAAAGAAAGAGACACCAGAATCTTGCATTGTTTTGTGTTAGTATCAAATCACATGATGAGTAGGGCTAGTAATCTCCTTATTATATTGCCTTAAAATCCTTATTAATGATATGATTCAAATTGAGATTTAAGGTAATGATATTGCATCTAATTATTTCCCTCCTTGTACTGCAAACAATAATGTAATCAAGTTTCTTGAGTCTTAAAGCTCATTGAAAAGAAAGAACAAAGAGTACATTAGTTTATTTTTTCTGTGGCTTACAAGACAGGAAACAAGCAGAAGTAAGAAGCAAACGAGAGGTTCCACTTTGCACTTGCAGCCTAATTTGTTCCTGAAACGAAGAAGTGACTCAGAATTATCAGACCAAACATTAAGGTATAAGTTTCAGAAAGCAAATCAAGAAAAGAAGAGCTTATACCGGAAAAGAGAGGCTTAGGTCTGGTCTTAAACAAGATCTTTGTTCGTATGATTCCGACAACTTCCAGTTCCGTTTCTTTCTCTGACAAATCACCCGTACACTTCTGAAGCTTCTTCAAAACCAACAATGGCTTCTTCAGAGTCACCTTAGAGCCTACGAGTTCGTGGTAACCCACCGTGAACGTGTAGGTTTCCTGCAATCATCGACGAGATCCTCAAATCTCCGGCTATTTACAGTCCCCGATTGGAGAAGAAGGAGAAGTGAATCAAAAGAAAACCTGGGAGGAATCGGACTGACAGAGACGACCGATCTCGAGATTCTGAACAGAGCCTTGAAACGAGGATTGAGTCTCCACGACGCCTTGGAGTTCTACGATCGTCCATTCGCTACACTCATCTTCTCCACACCCACACTTCACTCGAATCTCCATCTTCTCCTTCTCCTTCTCCTTCTTCAACTTCGAGATATTTATTAATTTATATATATATATATACGTGTGTATATACATTTTGGCGGCAAACACGAGATTTTTCGCGGGTATTTTTTTTTGTTTCAGATGACATCACAATTATTTCTGAAAATCAAATTCAGTCTCAGTTCTGCTCCAAACTTCAAGTGTAACCGCATAAAGACAAAGAAGCTATCTTTAAGAAGAAGCATCCATTGTTACAAAACGGAAGAAAGAGACAAGATCATTGGATGAGTTAGGACTTGGGAGTTTTTTTTTATGAGTTTCCAGGTTCTGTCGATACACATTACTAATACATATGTATTTACAGAACATGGCCCGGAAAAAAAAAAAAAGAAGAAGCAGGCATTGGACATGGATTCTTACATTTATAGCCATGTCGTCATCAAACTACTCCTAAAACCAACCTAGTCCTTAGAGAAAGATTGTGGGAACCTTAGATCCACAGGCTTCCCCACGGTCTTGTTCTTCATGTTACTACACTGTTGAACTAAATAATCACAGCTGCTGCTTTGCCTTTGCCTACCTTCCTGTTCTTGCCTTGCTGATGATGTTATCGTCATCACGTCGGGTTTTGGTTTTACAACTGGTTCATCTAACCCTATCGGGATTGCTCCGGTTAGTGTTTTGATAGCAAAGTCGATACACGGGTCTTTCCAGATACCCATACCCGGTATTTCACTCGGAAAACACTGTTTTGCAGAGCTTGTGTTAGCATTTTCAGGCGTCTCTGGTAAAAAAGCGACTCCTTTCTGCTTGGCGTGATTGTTATTTGGATCAGAAGAGATTGCTGCAGTGTTGTTGGGAAGACGCAGCGTGTCTCCGGTCAGTGTTTTGATGGCGAAGGCAATGCAAGGATCTTTCCAAAGATCTGCAAGAGTTGAGTCAAATGCTGCAGAGGAGGAGAAGCTGTTGTTATTATTCATCTCCATCATTTCTGAGCATGTGCCTCTGACAACAGACGATTTAAATGAGTCGTTGCCGTTATCAAAAGGAAGCTGGTACTTTTCTTTATTTGATGATCTCAAAGGCGAGATCTCAGTTGCTTTCGTACTGGTAACTTTATTAGCCTTTGGACTCGACCGTCCAAAACTTTTGGTTGGTATTGTCTTTTCACGCTTTGTTGCAGAAGTTTGGCGAGATAATGGTGACACTGGCGACATTTCTTCCTTCTGCTTGTAACCATCAAGATGAAAAACTGGATTCAGTTCCGCCTCGGATGTCATCAATGGCATCTTCACCTTCTTCTTGTCTCCAGAGACATTCCTGCCTACTGGTTTACCGATCTTTTCTATCTTCATTTCCAAATCTGCACTCACATTATTTGTGCTTGTAGAAGCAGCAGCAAATGGTTTTGGAGATGAATGTTCAGTATTATAGCTTTTGGGTACTTCCATAGTGAGAGGTACATCCATCTTTTTTAATCCGCTGGTAGGAACGGGACTCACAAGTTGCGTGCATTTTCCGGCTGTGCCATCATCAGGAGGTACTACTCGTTGAGCTTTGGCTCTTGTATTCAGTTCAAGGGTAGGTTCAAGCTCAATACCAGCTAATCGTTTTGATGCTCTTCGTGCTACACTATTAGTTAACTCATTCTTCTTCTCCATAGCCTTACTCCTAGTGATCCGTTTTTCAGTAGAATCTCTTACATCTTCCTCCTTCATCACAGATTTCTTCTCTGGACTTTGTGAACTTGCACTCCTCAGTCTGGACTTTACACTATCTACAATATATAATTTGGCATACTCAAAATTCATTTGTTATCTCATTCAGCACTCAGGTTGGAAAGTTAAGTCACGTATCTACTTACCTTCTTCTGATTTAGCACTTGATGAAAACGAGTTTTTTCTTATTACATCTACGTCTTCCTCAGTCTTACTTGCTTTAGCTTGGCTCCTAGTAACACGTTTCGCTATGGGCTGCCTCTCGACAGGATCTTTGAGATCTTTCTCCATCCCCAGATCCTCTAGAACTTGTGAGGTTACAATGCTCAAGTCGGAATTCACTCTACCTGCAAGTATAATAGAATGTGTCCATAAGTATGTTCATACCCTGACAAAACCAGAACCCAAAAAGAAAGAAAGCATTTCTACTAACCATTCTCGAAATGTTCATCAGAAGAAGATGAGTTTCTTCTCCGTTTACTATTTCCGACATAAATATCAATGTTGTTCTCCTTTGCCAATAAAGCTTCAGCAGACTCCAGAAGAAGCTAAAACCGAATGAAGAAAAAGTTAAATTAAAAAAGATCAGAAAATCAACCATTCAGCTATAGATCTTCCTGTTTAACTAACAATAACCAAAAGGGAGAAAGTAACTCACGACGTTCTTTCCATTCCCCGAATCATCATCTTCAATATCGCTTTCCTTGAACTTACGAGCATAATGTCCAATTTTGCCAGTCTCAACATACCGTGATGCGTCTTTGAAAGATTGAAAGATATACTCACTTTTAGGGTCAATGAAGAACTGCAAAAGGAAATCACATAAGAGATTTCCAAGAACTGAGCGAGTAATCAAATGCCAAAAGACACAAAAGGCTGAAAAAGAGTAGAGGGTACAAAACTGGATCTCTTCTAGTTTTACGTCCTGATCTGTTTGATATTACAAGCTTCTTGATCCATCCTTCAGGTAAGCCTTCAGCTGCAGATTTCTCAACTATAACCTGTATTACTTAAACACAAAGACTTTTCCTTTTGTAACTAGACGTATAAATGTCAAAATCTGAGGGATCGGCAATGAACAAAATAACATTGTTTCAAACTTTTAAACAACAGAAAACTCTCAGATATTCCGTGCTTATGAACCTTCCGTGAACTTCCACAATATGAATGTGATTCCTCTCAAACTTCTCAGGGCATAAGGTAATAAGGTTTTAACAGCTTACAGGTTCTACAGTTTTCTCTTGACCTTTCAACACATTTTCACAAAATCTATCACCTTACCTGCAATGGTACGAATTCGAACAATGTGAAGATCATTTTCAGACATGAAAGCACCCCTTTGAGTTAAAATTTATTCACTAAAGCTAAAGCATTGCATGCAGGAGAAAATCATAATAACGCCAAGATTTCACCTTTTCCCATGATTACGGAATCATACAATCAGAAACTGAGAGTGAGAGAAAGAGAGAGAATCAAAGAAGATACTACAATTTCCAAAAAAGAGCTAAAAACAAAACCATTCAGTAACAAGAACCAAACATGCAGAGATTTGTGAGAAAAGAAAGGGATTGAATAAAAGTATAGGGTTTACAACTCATAATCACCTTTCTCCCGTTCTTCTTTACTCTGATTTCCACTTTCCTCTCAGCCGACAAACCGTCAGAGATCCCTTCTCCGTCCATTTCTTCTCACCGGAAAACTCAATTCCGCTTACCGGAAAACTCAATTCCGCTTACCGGAAAACCACCTTCCTCTCTCTATCTCTCTCTCGCACACACTCTCTTTCTTGATTACTGGATTTGCAGCAAAAGAAACTAACACAGCCCAGAATGGTTTCTCAACTCAAAACGCCAAACCCCATCACGAGTTCACCGGGAATTAACGCCCATCGTCATCAATTTAGGATGCAAGAAGAATAAAGAAGGAACCTTTTTATTCTGTCTGATTGTGATTTGGGTACTGTCTCTCCACTAAGCTGAATAAGAAAATGGGTTTAATGGGGGAAGAAAGGAAAGGGTTTACACGTGT
The DNA here is from genome assembly GCA_010577795.1 of Isatis tinctoria. Taxonomy (NCBI): domain Eukaryota; kingdom Viridiplantae; phylum Streptophyta; class Magnoliopsida; order Brassicales; family Brassicaceae; genus Isatis; species Isatis tinctoria. The sequence continues at coordinate 16,055,512 of CM021249.1, read as the reverse complement.
TGTAGTGAAGAGCTTCCATGGTGATTTCCGATTCGAGAGGCCTCACGAAACTCAGTCCACCACCTGCACGCGAGTCTTCTGGACAGAACGGCGACTATTTTCTCTCTTCTCTTGCTAAATAGCTTAAATCCATTTTTCTCTCGTTGTACAGTTTAGTTATTTATTCCATTTTTACTGTCGGAAATGAATCCAACCGAACACTATTTATCAGTTATGTAAATAAATAGAAAATTTTGTTTTTTTTTTCATTTTTGGTTAAAGCCTTAAAGGTATTAAATAGGCCTGGGCAAAAAAACCGAACCGAACCGAACCGAAAAAAGTAGAACCGAACTCGAACCGAAATTTTTTAAATACCCGAACGGGTCCTAAATTTCAATATCCGAAAATCCGAACCCGAACCCGATCCGAACCGGGAACCGAATGGGTACCCGAAATAACCGAAATACAGTTATATTCCTAAAATATTAATAATATTTAGATTTGATATAGCTTATTTATCCTAAATTATATTTATTTATCCAAATATATGTATAACTTTTAGACAAAAATTAACTAAAATATCAAAGATAAATAAAATATATGAAATTTTTAGCTATATTTGACAAATTTAATTGATTTAAACTTAAAATTAATTAAATTTTATTTTTTAAAAAAATTTCGGGTACCCGACCCGAACCCGAATAGAACCGACCCGAACCCGAACCCGAACCGAAATTCTAAAATACCCGAATGGGTCCTAAATCTTCAAACCCGAAAATCCGAAACCCGAATGGACCCGACCCGAACCCGAACGGGTACCCGAACGCCCAGACCTAGTATTAAATTTGCAAATCTTATCTCTCTCTTTTTTTTTTTTGTCAGCATCTGTAACTCATCTATCTATCGGAAACAGAAACGTATTCACCCATTTGACCGAAAACAGTTGTCATTATTTTATAAAACTATTTAGGATTTGCACTAGAGTTTTAACGAGGAAAAAAGATCGTAATTTATCAAGTTATACAGAATTAGATATAGTTTATTATTGTTTGTTATATAATTAATATCTCATTTTCAATAAAAAAAAGTATGTGTATGAATTCTTTATATTTATACATCATATTTATAAAAAAAAATAAAGTTATCTTATCCAAAAGAGTAAAAGATACTGTCAGCTTTCCTTTTCTTCTGAAAAAACTTCCATCTTCATTTTCTACTTGGTTCGGATTTTTATTCCCAGGAATCTTGATCTATTTGTTTGTTTTAGTTTTCTTCCAATTCTAGTCGGATTTTATTTTGTTTAATCAGCCCATTCGATCTTGAAAATGTAGATGAAAGTTTCTACACAACCATTAAATTACCAAAATTTAACCGATAACCATTAAATTACCAAAATTTCTACACAACCTAACACAATCTCTTAAAATATGACTTTAAATTTTTAATTTAGAACATAAACAGACACACATTCATTCATGTACTTATTTCTCTGTGTTTTTGATCACCAATCAAGAGTAGTCTCCACTCGCTAAATTGAGGAAGCTAAACATACTATATGTAAAGATTTTGGTCTATTACCAGTATTTAAAGTACATAGGTTTGAATAAGTTGGTTTGTTTAAATTCACTATTTTTTTTTGACATGTTTAAATTCAATATCTTAACCCCTACATCTACTCAGTGGCGGAGGCAATTAAGAGGGAGGGGTCACACCCCCATGGAATTTTTAAAATTTGTCATTTTTAGTATTAAAATTTTAAATTGGCACATCTTGAACAAAAAAATTGACCCCCAAATGCCCGATAGTATATTAACCCAAATACTAATTTAGCCTAATTAAAAATATTTCTGATATACAAGTAAGCCCATAATACATAAAATTACCCTAAAATTTTAATAGTTTTATTGTTTGTCTTCTTCCAAATTTGTGGTCGTTCTTTCAAAACTGTTTCTCTCTAAAATCAAGGTTTTAACAATAATCTTAGGTAAATAATTATCTTATTTTTTATTAAATAAACTTTCATACATCTTTAATTGAATGAAAATTGTAAAGACGACATTGCGTAATAGGATTGGTGATATATTTTTAAATGGTTGTCTTGTTTGTTTTATTAAAAAACATGTTCTTGATACTATTACAAACGAAACTGTGATGAAACAGTTCCAAGATATGAGTGATCGTAAAATCCATCTTTAGCACTTAAATTTGTGGTGATATTTTTTATGATTTTTAATGAAGTTTTTTGAATTTTTTTTGATAAGATTTTGTGACCCCCATAAGCAATTTTTCTGGCTCCGCCACTGCATCTACTAAACAAAAAAAATACTGTCTAGTTTTATTATTTTTAATATAAAACGACATTGTTTTACGGTTTTTATAAAATAAAGATGTATTTTTTCCAAAATATATAAAAAGAAATTTCAGAAAAGAAAAGGAGTATATAGCTTAAACAGGTCGATTAAAGCCTGGCACACCTAAAACTGAACGAGCTTAAACAAATAAAGTTTACAAACTTAAAACACCTAAATGGGCAGGGCCTAAACAGATCCGACCCGCCCGTTTTAACATCACTAAACCCAACCAATAATTCGCAGAAAAGATCTGACTTTACGAAGACAAAAAGTGAGAGAACCTTTTCAACACTCTGATCTTCTTCTACTTCTCTTCTCTCTCAACTCAGACCATGGCCCTACTACTATGGCAAACTCTAAAAGAAGCAATACATGCTTACACTGGTCTCTCCCCGGTGGTCTTCTTCACCGCCCTTGCTCTCGCCTTCGCCATTTACCAAGTCGTCTCAGGCTGGTTTGCTTCGCCGTTCGATGATGTTCGCCGGCATCAGAGAGCTAGATCGTCGGCTGCAGAGGAAGAGCCACCGGTTCCTCCGCCTGTTCAGGTCGGTGAGATCACGGAGGAGGAGCTTAAGCAGTACGACGGCTCCGATCCTCAGAAGCCCCTTCTTATGGCCATCAAACATCAGATCTATGATGTAACTCAGAGCAGGTGAGAATTTTATCGAATTTCTTTGGATTTGACAGAAAAGAGACAAAAAGTAGGTTACGTACTACATTTCTCCTTTCCTTAATTTCGTCTTGTTCCTGTAAGAACTTAAGATTGCTTACTTGGAAATTCTGAAGTTGTTCACTTTGAGGATAATTGCCCCAAAAAGTAGTTTAATTTGTGGTAATGATTGCCAATTTGATTCATTTCTTGGCTAAAATTTTCTGGGCACTTAAAGTTTTGCTTGGCATATTGTAAAGAATTATCCTTTTCTAAATTCGTACAAGAAAAAGGTTTCTTATAGGTTCAATGGAAGCTGCAATATGTTGTTCTTGTTGATGTTTGCTGGGAATTTTGGATGTTTTATCAAAACTCTTAACTCATGTTCGAGTTTGTGGTTATAACTGATATTTTCACCAATCGGTTATCTTTTTATGATGCTTTTAGACTGGTTTTTCTTGTTTTGTAATGAAAGGGTGTTCTTTTGTATTATTTTGTAGGATGTTCTATGGACCAGGAGGACCATATGCTTTGTTTGCAGGGAAAGACGCAAGCCGAGCCCTTGCAAAGATGTCGTTTGAGGAGAAAGATTTGACTTGGGATATCTCTGGTCTTGGCCCCTTTGAGCTAGAAGCTCTTCAGGACTGGGAGTACAAGTTCAAGAGCAAGTATGCCAATGTCGGTACCGTCAAAGTGACCGGTTCAGAAGCCAAAACCGCATCTGTGTCTGAACCGGCAGAGACTGGTGACAGAGACGCTCATGTAACCAAGCAAGAGCCGACCGTTGTGGAAAAGAATGATGAAGCTCCTGCTGAGAGTGATGTGAAGGAGGAGTAGATTCTGTTTCCGTGATTTACTCTGATTTGTCATAAGAGACCAGATTAAGTGCCAATGTAGAATCTCTGATGATGTTGAAGTTTCAATGATATAATCTTTTGTTTCATTCTCTAAAAAAAACCCAAGTTTGCTGATTAATAAAGCATATAATATAAACTGCTCAATGAGAAAGCGTTGTCATTGCAAGAGTACAAGGTGGTTTGAGTTCAAAGCTTATTACTTCTAATTAATATAATCGTTTAAAAACAAAATTTTGAAAAAAGTTCACAATTTAAAATACATTATATCATATTGTGTTTTAAACATCTGTCTATATTTTCGCGCGATTCGTCAAAATACAAAAACATGCACCAAGATCAGAGGGCTAGATCATTGGCTGAACAGGAGGAGCCACCGACTCCGTCTGTTCAGGTCGGTGAGATCACGGAGGAGGAGCTTGAGCAGTATGGTGGCTCGAAACCTCTTTTGGCCATCAAACACCAGATCAATGAATCTATGATGTAACACAAATCAGGAGAAATTTCACAAATCTTGAAAAAAAAAAAAGATATATAGCTTATGGATTTGATTCATATATATAATAATAAAGAATAGTGTTTCAGTCTCCTATCCGCTTTGAGATTTTTTTTAAAATATATATATTCTTAACTTTCTCTCAATTAGATAAAGTTATTTGATAATTATTGCCCATAATAGTAGTTTAATTTGTGGTTACAGTTTTCGATATGATTTTGTGGTAACAGTTGCAAACTTGATTCTTTCTGCGTATTCGAGCCTATGCCTGCCATATTGTCACAACTTTTTTTAATTCGTATTAAAGCTTTTGGTTGGATTTTTGGTCATCCAGTTTCATACTCAACTCCTTCACTAGAGGAAATCTTTTTTTTATAACATCTTTTTTTTTTTTTTATAACATCTTACACTTGATCTTAGCCAAAAGGCCGAGAAAGGTATGAGGAAATCAAGTCGAATACACGTCTAAAACAGGTAGGAACCAAGTCCGACAATTTAGGAAGATACATCTTTTCGACATAAAACCGAAACAAACAAAATTCTACAAGCATTTTCATTATAGATTTTTCGATGGGTATCCCAAATTGAAATTAAAAAAAAAAACCAATAAAACTTATAAAACAAAAGAATCAAGAATGATTTTCATCTGAGAACTAATAAAAATCCTATGAGAAACTATCTAATTCAATTAGTTCAGTTTCTCTTTTACATAATAAATTTAATTATATAATCCAGATATTTTAAACTATCCCCTATATATTATTTGAGGATCCTTTTTAACAGACTAACCTTTACTTCATGTATTTATTACAAGAGTGCCATCCTTACTTATATTAATTACATATAATGCTATTAATTATATGATTTGATTACTTATATTAATTATCACTATTACATAATCAAAACTATGATATATCTCATAGACTCTAATTAAAATACATGTTATTTATTCATTCATAAAATATATAACTTTATTAATGTATTTGACGAATATAATCAAATAATTTTATATTAATATATATCTCATGTTTATTAATAACTTTTACTTAAAAAAAATATATTATATTTCAGTATAGTTATTCATTTTAACTTATATTTATGAATTAAAATAATAATTATATCACTTCATAATTATTTATTTACATAATCTTATATTATATATATATTTATAATTCTTTAATCTTTATTTAATATAAAACCTATAAATATTTTTTACTTTATTAATATTATATTATAATTTTATAATATAATAAAAATTATATATTATTTTTCTTAAAGATTATAATATAATAAAAAGTATAAATTATTTTTCTTGAAAAACAACTTACAAGCAATTTTAATATATAAATAAAAATCACTAATATATATCAACTTACCATGATTATCAGATATATTTATTATAGTATATAACTAGAGCTATAATAAATTTCATTGTATTTAAACATAATTCAAATTTCCTAAAATAAATCAACATAAAATATTTGATTTTTATTGATACCAATCAGTAATTAAATTATGGTAATGAAAAATATTCTGTTTCTAAACTTAACTAATAATATAGATTAAAATAAGTAAACACACATTTAATTAAATAAACATATAGTAGTTGAATTTATGTCTATTCATATCAATTTAGAAATAAATTCAGATATAAATAACATGCCATAATTTTCTACTCGATCAATAATGATAGAAAAATAACTGATTTTTTAGCAATGTTATCTTATATATGATTTAATTGTTTTGCATTTATTAATATACAATTTTAAAAGATTTTGAAAATATTGAAATCACATTATATATCTATATAAATGACTATAAAATTATATTTAATTAATATTTATATAAACATTTTAGATGTGCGGATTACTATCTAGTTATATTATATTGCTCAAATATCCATTTTGAAAATTCCAACCAATAGAGATACTCTAAGATACTCTAAAAAAAACTGAAACTAAAAACATGAAAAAAAAATCCAAAATGCACTTGTTTGTTTAGTGTCAATTCCGGACTTACAAGACTTCTAACTTCTGGAAATCGATCATATATGGTCGAGACTCGAGAGAATGGAAGATGGCCACGGCCAAACATGGAAACTGAACTTCCTCCTATAACGAAATTAAAACTCTCTAAATAACACGATCAAAAGCTTCATGAACCGCAAGCATGTAGCTTCTTGAAAGCTTCCCATCAATGGTGATGTCGACACAACCTCGAGATGTCAAAACTTTAAACACCTAGCACGAACGAAACACATATTTTTTATTTAACAACTACCTTTTGCTTTCAGTCTTTCACTACAAATTCTTATTTTATTTTATTTTTGGTCACAAACTCACTAAACCTGCCAACTTGCTGATCTTGGATGTAAAAATTCATTTTAAAGTTCTCAGCGATCCTTGATTTATGGGCCGAAGATACATTTTCCTATCTGTCATGAATCATGATTAAATATTTATTAAGATAATTAGTGGCAAGTCTCAAAGAAATATTGAAATCGTCAAAATAAGCCAAACATGCACCAAGATATCAAAGCACATGTACTTACTATATAGCAAGCAATAGCATTCTAAAACGTAAATGGACCGTCGATCGACGTGTACTTTTTGCGTTCACTTTTTTTTTTGTCTACCAATAATTGAAAACAAGAAAATAAGTAATAAATAAAGAGGCTAAAAGATGAACCACGTATATAGGAGTTGAGATCTACGACGACCAAACTAATCGGTAAGAGAGGCTTCGACTTTTGAGGTTCATATCCAACCAACAATAACGTAAAGCTAATCTCGTGTTTTCATTTCTTCCTTCATTAATGCGATATCTCCCTGCACCCAAAAATATAAGTAGAATTAGCTGATTCCTTCTTTTATTCTTTTTTTTTTTCTAAAAAATGAGAAAATATATTGCAATTTGAAAGTACTTCCCATACTACCTTATCCCGTTGCTCTGACATAAAGGAATGATTGAGATTATAACTAATAAACAAGTTGTTTTACTCTAAACTAATCTTAAACATACGTTAATTAGTCGGTACTACAATAATCAGTGATCATGGTTCGAGTTGGTTTAATTTAGCTGTGCACTGTCTTATTTTGATAGATTAGGTTTCTGGATTAAAAAAAAATGCAGATAATTTGCGTACATCCCCATGTAATTGTCCTATTAAATATTCTAGTTGGAACTTGAAACATTTGGAAGAACAAGTAGTACCAATGACGTGAATCATGAATGCATTTCTATTTCAAAGCCACACAAAAAAAGGTTCCATCTAGCTATCATGAATTTTCGCAGATTTTATTGATATGGTTTTTTGGCTTAGTCAAAATACCATAGTACTAGTACTATATGCTTTCTTCTTCTTATATACGTATGGACTATGTATTTACATTTAGATTAAAGTTTAAAATGAACCCCACTTCTTAGCTTATATATACACATGTAAGTCACAACACATGTACGTAATGTATTTGCTACTATATGTTTTCGTGTGTGGACCTAACTTAAACGAGTCGTCGTAACTCATTCATGGAGGCGTTGCTCTGCTCCGAGTTGCTCTGCTCCGAGATACCCACCAACATCAGAGGATTCTCCATTAACGATCTCTCGTCTTCTTCATATACATGGCCAATAATCATGACCTCCTCTTCATCTCCCACAATCATGGACAAAGAAAACATTCCAAGATTCGACTGGGATCTCTCTCTCTCCGCCGTCGTTTCCTCAGCATCCACCGGATCCGACGCTATCGGAGCGATCGAGTTCGACCCGAGTGGAGAGATCTTAGCCACAGGAGGAATCGCAAGAAAGATCAGATTGTATCGTTTAAGCTCTTTGTTAGGGTCGTCACGTGATGATGATCACGTGGAGAGCTGTATGATCTGCACGCCGGCGAAGCTAAGCAGCCTCAAATGGAGACCTGACCTATCCGGCCGGGTTATCGGGTCGGGAGACTACGACGGAGTGGTCACCGAGTACGACGTGGAGAAAGGAGTGCCTGTTTTCGAAAGAGACGAGCATGGAGGGAGAAGGATTTGGAGCGTGGACTACACGCTCCTCAACGGTTCCGTTATAGGCGCGTCCGGCTCCGACGACGGAATGGTTCAAATGTGGGACCCGCGTAACGGAGGGCTAGAGGAAACGGTTAGGCCTGGAGGTGGAGCGGCGGCGATCTGTTCGGTAGAGTTTGATCCGTTCGGTGGACATTCCTTAGCCGTCGGATGTGCTGACCGGAATGCTTACGTGTACGACATCAGAAGACTCGTTGACCCGATCGTCGTTTTAGACGGTCATACCAAAACGGTGACTTATGCTCGGTTCATGGATCAACACACGATCGTCACGGGTTCGACAGACGGGAGCCTGAAGCTGTGGGATGTAGCTAACGAACGTCGCGTGGTTCGCACGTGCCGAGGGCATGTTAATAGCCGGAACTTTGTCGGGTTGTCGGTTTGGAGACAAGGTGGTTTGGTTGTGTCCGGGTCGGAGAATAATGAAGTGTTTGTGTACGATAAGAGGTGGGAAGAACCGGTTTGGGTGCGTGGGTTGAGTGGTCAAGCAGACCGGTTTGGATCTGATCTGAGGTTTGTGAGCAGTGTGTGTTGGAGACAAGCTGATGAAGAATGGTGCACGCTTGTGGCTGGAGGATCCGACGGGGTTTTAGAGATTTTCTCGGGTAAACGAAGCTGATCAAATATTATTGTAATTTTTTTGCTTTGTCTACTACTCATGATTACATTACAGAGTTTTTTTTCAGTTGGTTTTGAATGTGTTTATATTATTTTACTATTTTTTAACAAAAAAGGTTTGTAACTGAAATTTTTCCAATCATATTGCAATTGGAAGACTTGATGAATAACACACTATCTATTAGGAATTAAAGTTCATATTAATGGGTAGCAATTTTTTTTCTTTTTTTCTAAAAAGCACTCATGGATATATTTTGAGTAAAGAAATTACATAAAATGAAAATTTCTTCAAAGTTAAAAGGATTTTCAATGCCACTACTAACTCCATTAACGTGATTTAAAACTTCGAAGTTCGCAAGTAAAAATGACGTACGAGCTAGCTCCTGTGAGAGTATTGTCTGAAGTACGAACTGACATTGTATTAACCTTATCGACAACAAGAGACATCGATAGGATTTGAAAAAGTTCATATTAGGAATTAAAGTTCATATTAATGGGTAGCAATTTTTTTTTTTTTTCTAAAAAACACTCATGGATATATTTTGAGTAAAGAAATTACATAAAATGAAAATTTCTTCAAAGTTAAAAGGATTTTCAATGCCACTACTAACTCCATTAACGTGATTTAAAACATCGAAGTTCGCAAGCAAAAATGACGTGCGAGCTAGCTCCTGTGAGAGTATTGTCTGAAGTACGTTTGAAAAAGTTCATATTAGGAATTAAAGTTCATATTAATGGGTAGCAATTTTTTTTCTTTTTTTCTAAAAAGCACTCATGGATATATTTTGAGTAAAGAAATTACATAAAATGAAAATTTCTTCAAAGTTAAAAGGATTTTCAATGCCACTACTAACTCCATTAACGTGATTTAAAACTTCGAAGTTCGCAAGTAAAAATGACGTACGAGCTAGCTCCTGTGAGAGTATTGTCTGAAGTACGAACTGACATTGTATTAACCTTATCGACAACAAGAGACATCGATAGGATTTGAAAAAGTTCATATTAGGAATTAAAGTTCATATTAATGGGTAGCAATTTTTTTTCTTTTTTTCTAAAAAGCACTCATGGATATATTTTGAGTAAAGAAATTACATAAAATGAAAATTTCTTCAAAGTTAAAAGGATTTTCAATGCCACTACTAACTCCATTAACGTGATTTAAAACATCGAAGTTCGCAAGCAAAAATGACGTGCGAGCTAGCTCCTGTGAGAGTATTGTCTGAAGTACGTTTGAAAAAGTTCATATTAGGAATTAAAGTTCATATTAATGGGTAGCAATTTTTTTTCTTTTTTTCTAAAAAGCACTCATGGATATATTTTGAGTAAAGAAATTACATAAAATGAAAATTTCTTCAAAGTTAAAAGGATTTTCAATGCCACTACTAACTCCATTAACGTGATTTAAAACTTCGAAGTTCGCAAGCAAAAATGACGTGCGAGTTAGCTCCTGTGAGAGTATTGTCTGAAGTACGAAGTGACATTGTATTAACCTTATCGACAACAAGAGACATCGATAGGATTTGAAAATCTAGATTGTTTTATGTCATCGAAATAAATATCACGAATGGTTGTCCACACCAACAAATACTTGATCGTTGGTACAGTTTGCATTTGATATGCAACTTGAAACCGCTTAAGACATATTATAATAGGAAGAAACCTTGCATCAAATCTTGAACCACATGAAGATGAATTAAACTACCACAACCCATAAATCGGTTAAAGAACATCCCTTTTTCAATTGGTGTGACTCTAATTAACGATGCAATTTTGACCAAACATACATTCGACTCTCACTTTAAACCCTAAAATCAACTATAATCTTTCTACAACAAACAACAAACAACTGATTACCATACCGATATAAAAAAAAACTTACTAGATAAGTGAAACAACCAAACAAAACACAAAGTCTGTAACCAAGGAAATCTAAACTTTAGATCCAAAAGAAATTACCCGGCCGGCCCAAATATCTATTGGGTAAATTGGCCGTGACTCTAAGATGTCACGAAGACGTCTGCCGTAAGATATTCCAGAAAGTGGAGTGTTTACGTATCTGATCGTTGCCTGTAAGCCTCATATAATAAATGGCTTCAATTTTATGGCCCATCGTTAGATCATCATCATTAATTATCATCTCTCTAGTCAACAACGTACGAACTACGAAGTCTTACTTCAGGCAAATATAGATAAACAAACGTAATTTAAAAGAAAACATAATGAGTAAGAACAAATCAGGAAGCATTTCAATATGAAAACGCCAGCAAACCCATTTAGGTCGTTAAACATAGAAATTCATAAGGTTTTAAAAAACATAAATTTATAATATTCTTCTTTAAAATGAAAAATTTATGTATAAATTTGTAACATATATTATTACCAAATATGTGTTGATCTCATAGTACTAAAATAGGTTTGGTTCTTTTGTATCCGGAGTTTGAACTCTTTTAATACAGCATGCTATTCTCTAAATAAAAATAAATAAATGCTAATTCGCAATTTACTGAGAAATTCGCAACATTATCTCACAGCAAAGGGTCACAAGCATACATTCTCAAATATAATGTTATCATATGATCCAGATTTCCATTGCTCTTTTTCGCTTTCTTGTTTTAAGTTCTTCATCCTTATTAAATAATATTTATAATTAAGCAAAAAATAATAATTCTAAATAGAACGTAAGATATTAAATTTGTATACTTTTCGTATCAATAAAATCCAAAAGTTTTTTTTTAAAAATATGTACCTGTATACTTCTATTAAATATGTAAATTTGTAATGTATTGTATACTTGTCTTACTTCTATTAAAAGTTTTCTCGCAGCGAATAGGAGGAAAGTGTTGACTCACCTACCAATATTAGTTACATAAAAATATCCTAACAAACAAAATTTAATTAATATTTAATTTATTAAATAAAGAAACGTACTAGTCATTTTTAAATTACACATTGCTGCCATTTGCCAAGTGTCTCGGCCGCGCAGACGGCAAATCCAATCTGTCTGCTCGCTTTTGATAAGCTTAGCGAAGATATACCTTTTAACAGATTGAATGATTCTTTGTATTCTTTACTTCAATTGATTCGAATCAGACAGAGATTGTTTTGTCAGCGTTAAGTTTGGCCCTCTGGACCACTTTACCCGATTATATGATTTGGTCAAATTACATTATTTTCACTTTTACATAACACATTACCAAAGTCTTGATCAATTTTTACTTTATATATATACGGCTTAGTCAAATTTTGACACTAAACCATTTGACATTGACAGTGTTTTTGACTTTGCTTTTGTTTGAAAAATTGAGACAAGTGACATCATCGTACTCTTTTTTGTTTACTTAAACTTGGTCGTCCGTTAGGTTGAACTTCGTACAATTTATGTATTTTGAAACCGCCATTTGCGAATCACATTCTTGTTAGAAAAAATGTGCCATGAAAGAGTGAATACAGAGGAGCTGAATCAAAGACAAAACTGATGAAACCGAATTCTGCTAAAAAACAAGTAAAACACAATCAAGAGTTTGATTACCTTACAAAGATCATCTGTAGTGATTTCAAAATATTGTTTGGTGTTACACGATAAATATATGTGTTTTATTCTAAAGTAATTCCGATCAAATAAGGTCTTGTAGAGATGGCCTTAAGGCTTTTTTAGTGAAAAAAATGGAATAGTTACGTTACTAAACTTCAATGAATCGTTATGTAAAAACATACCAAGAAATGATTGGTTCCAAAATGGTCAAATTATTAGTAGACAAGAACCAATTGATTTAAATCATATGTATAAAACTGTGATTAAAAAATCTTGTATTCTATTTATAACATTATATATAATACTATCTTATTACCGTAAGATAAGTTTCCTTGTGATTGCAATTTTGTCAGTAACTATATTTTATTAGGCGTTATAGACTTTCTTCACCAGAGAAAACAAGAAGAAGAGAACAAAAGACATTTAAATGCAAGAACAAGCAAAGATTCCTTCTTCTCCCTATTTGTCTGAAATCTTATTTAATACTTTAGTTTAACCCAAGTGACTTGGGTTAACAACTAATATTTGCTTACATATTCCTTCAGAGTCTTCTCATCGCTCCTTCATATATACTCACATATATATGCACACAACACATATATACATATATACACGTGTGTACATTTGAATTTTATTCGATTCTGCATGTCTGCATATGCATAAATATGTTATACACGTATTGTAATCCTGTGTCTTTATTATACGACGCAGCCCCATTTTGGCCATTCCCTAAAAGTCTCTAGACTATAGCTTTAATTTCTTGTTGAATTAAAATGTTATTTCTGCGTTGGCGTTTACATGTATAAAACAAATAGTGGTCTCTCTATCTATGCCTATCAAATAATTGTCTCTATGACAAAAAGAAAAAGAATATAAGCTTAACTATGCTCATATATACTCTCTGTGTATGTCTCTGTCTCTCTCTCTCTCATTCATCATATACACACAAGTTTCCTCTTAATTAGGACAGCTTGAGAGAAAAATTAAGATATGGGGAAGATGACCAAATCTGGAGAGAGACCGAAGCAGAGACAGAGGAAAGGGCTATGGTCACCTGAAGAAGACCAGAAGCTAAAGAGTTTCATCCTCTCTCATGGCCATGCTTGCTGGACCACTGTTCCCATCCTAGCTGGTATTTTTATTTAAAAAATCTCTAAAATCTTTAATTAGACTCTTTCCTCATCATTATTGTAACTTCATCCCTAATTAAGTGTTATTATTGTGGCAGGATTGCAAAGGAATGGGAAAAGCTGCCGATTAAGGTGGATTAACTACCTAAGACCAGGATTAAAGAGAGGGACGTTTAGTGCAGAAGAAGAAGAGACCATCTTGACGTTACATTCTTCCTTGGGTAACAAGTAAGAAAAAAACTAATGAAAAACATTTTTGCTCTCGTCTACAACTCAAACATGCACACTCATGAATCTGAATCCAGAATATGATATAATTCGACGGCAATAATAGTTTAAATCACTAGGCTATAAGTTTCAATCCTAATGAAAAGAAAAAATTCGTAGAGATTTTTATTTGTTTTTATAATTTGGGTCTGATTAGGTGGTCACGGATTGCGAAGTACTTACCGGGAAGAACAGACAACGAGATTAAGAACTATTGGCACTCATATCTGAAGAAGAGATGGCTCAAATCTCAACCACAACTCAACACTCAGAGATCGAACCTCACAGAATCTTCTTCTTCACCACTTTCTTGTGTGAAAAGAAATCTGGAAACCCTAGATCACGTGATCTCCTTCCAAAGAAATTCAGAGAAACCATCTTCATCACCATCACAAGGAAGCAACCAAAACATGATGAACAACAACAACAACTTGCCTAAGCTGTTCTTCTCCGAGTGGATTAGTTCTGCAGATCCACACATCGATTACTCCTCTGCTTTTACAGATTCCATGCACACTAATCAAACTCAAGAACGAATTGGTAACGAAGAACTGATGATGATCAACAACAGTTACTCGTCACTTGAGGATGATGTCATGTTTCGTACAGAGTTTCAGCAGCCTGATCATGAGTACACAAATTATTATTCTTCTGGGGATTGCTTCATCAACAGCGACGTAACTTACATCTAAATGTAAGGCAAATCAAAAGAAATGGATATGAAGCATATGATTGCAAGAGGCAAAAAAAACAAGCTACTTGCGTTACAAGTCACAATCAAGAAACTAAATCTGCATTTTTAGATCAAACATGAACAAAGAAAATTTCATCTGGGAAAATCTTGTATTTCTGTTAATAACTGATTTTTGTATATACAGATAGAATATGGTGATCAAGTGTTATTTAATTGGTGCATGTCTTATTCTTTGTCTGTCCTCTTCTTTCTCCAAAGACTTTACTATTGTCGTAGACTTACTCAAACAACATTTCAAAATCAAATTATTTTAACGAGTAGCGATAACTACATAAGTATACTAGGATTTTGCATATACACACTCTTCCTTTAATTAAAAAATATTACTTAATCATATCATGGTTGAAATTAAATAATCATCTGTCATAATCAAGCTCGCTTTGAAAAGAACAAGAATAACGAGAATAATGATCGTCACGGGTGTCCATTTTAACGCAATATCCTGCAAAATTTGTAATAAAATAAAGTAAAAACATAAGTAACTATAACCAAAGCCACAAATCCAATACATTGGATTGTAAGTGTGACAAATTTAGTCCTTATTTGATGAACCATATATACCTGAAGATGTCGTGACCACCAAATTGTTAAAACAGACATTCGAGGATGCAAAGACTCTATTTCTGATGTTTCTAGCAAAACAAAAATATTTAAAAACTAAAGCTTCTGAAGATGAAAAAGTTAGTTAATTACTTAATTTCCCGGGGAAACTAAAAAGACAAGAACAAGTACCTGAAAGTTGTCGTCTTTGCATTAAATCATTCAAATGCTCAGTGACTACATCAAGTTCTTGTTTCCGTGAAGCATTCAGCTTCGATAGGTTAGCCTGTGTTCGCGTATCCATATATTGCTTCCTTATTCTCCCTATGACATTACTAAACCTCACGAAGCTATAAGGTTTTGAGATTTTTTGGATCAGTGTTGTCTGGTCGAAATTATCAAGTTCCTTCTGAAGATCATGCAGGTAATAAAAAAGTAGCTTTCTTGGGTACGAAGAATCAGCTAGCGCAATGTAACATATCTCCTTATTCACCAGGAAGCTTCACATCACAGTTTCAGAGCAGCAGAGAGATAAAAAATGAGTAAATTTAAAATTTAAATTAAAGAAAGAATGAAGATGAAGCAAAATTATTGATGAATATGGAATGATACTGGAAAGAATGATGATCGACCAAGATGGTCATCTTTGGATGTAAAAATGGGTCTTTGGAGATTTGTTTAAGAAGGAATTCGGCTTGTTGCTTGTAAAACAAGAAACTAGCGTTGTCTTGTTGGTTTACATAGGTTTGATCTTGTGCAAGAGGTAATCCATCGTCAAGCCTCCCAACTATGGTTAGCTTCACCATTATTGTTTTTTGAATTATTCAGAAAATTAGATGATCTAATGGTAATTTGCATATATAATCAATGACAAAGAGAGAGACGGAGAAGGATTGAAGATGAAGATATTCCATTTGGGTAGGCAGAAGAAAAGAAACAGAGGGTGGTGGTGGGAAGTTAAGAAAAAGGAGACTTTGGGGAAAACATAAAAACATTTGGGGGGTTTCTTGTTCATAAACACAACTTTAAGGGAAAGGAAAGAATATTAGTTTTCCTTGTGTAATGAATTTTTTCTACTTCAAAATGGCAATGATTATTAATCCAGTTTTGGTTTGACCCTTTTTTTCTTTTTGGATTTTCGGTTTAGTAAGGTCCTGTTCGTTTGCAGGTCGGGCGCTATGTAACATACAATTACAAGAAAAATATAATTTATTAAATAAATCAAAGTTTCAACTTTCAAGATCAGAAGAAAGCCCGACATTAATAGAGTTGAAACAAACAAACTTCAAAGGACAGCAAGATTGAAGAAATCAGATAGCTGAGTAGCTATAGTTATCTTCTTCATCGGGAGATTGATGTAGAGTTAAAGCAACGACACACACCATCACCGACATGACAACGGCAAGCGCGTGTACGCAACCGCCTGCGTGGGAAATGCATGGTGTTTTTCATGACCAAACAATCATGTCAGTGATGGTGTTTGTTTGGTCAATCAAAACATAGAGAGGAGTTTTGATGTTCTGTTGTGGAACATCACTCACTTGATTAGCGCAAGATTGATGTAGACTTGAGGCAACGACCATTTTTAGAGATAAAACTCAAGAAATCTCTCTCTTCTGTTGTTCCCTTGCCCCCTGAAAACTCGAAAGTTTCGAGAGTCTTCAACAAACATTCCGGAATCGAGCTGCCTTCATTGCTCCAGTTAATCGGTTCATGCTCCTTGAGCTGGTGAGGATGAGGCTAAAAAGAGAAACAAGAGAAAGAGAGTTAAGATTACACCATACATTGCTTTTAAAAAGAGGCAACGAAGAAACTTACAAGGAAGTTGACACTGAGGACTCGCAGTTTCGGAGAATCATTGAGCAACCGGAAAAGTAACTTGGACCAATAGTTGCTGCGTATACGTAGCTTCAGATGTTCGAGATGCTTGAAGACAGTACCATCACTGTACTCAGACTGCACACATGACAAAGTAATAACAAAGGATTCATTCTCAAGAAAACCTGATTAAGGAGTGACACATCATACGACTGAGAACTTGAAATTGATAGATGTAAAACAGATTACCTCTTCATCGTCTTCGTCGTCTTTGAAACCCACTTCTAATGAAACACGTTTGACAGTTTTGACTGATTCCATAAAATCAACAGTTATATCTGCCTCTTCCACTTTTGGCATCCTTATCTTATAGGATAAATTATTTCTTTCATCCTTCACTTTGAAATACTTCAATGAAGGGGTATCTATTACATACCTATAAGAACATCCATTGACTATCCATAAGGATAACCTCTGCAAGGACGAGACAATAACAACTAACTCTTTCACATTGTCAAACTTATTTCGTTCAATAACCAGATCTTCCAGAACAGGACAATATGATAGAAGCAACCGAAGAGAGTCTTCATTTAAGTATGTCACATATAAAAGTTGCAAGGTTTTCAAGGAAGGGAGACAAACATTTTGAGGAACATCCACAAGAATCTTCCTTCCTACAAGTTCCAAATTCACCAGGGATTTGCAGCCATAGACACTACTCAGCGATACCACATCCCTCAATTTTAAATGGCCAATACTTAGCTCTCGCACGCAGCGAGAAACTGCCATTTCAACCCATATTTTGACATCCTCAGGAGCTCTATGTGATAAGAGATTCTTATTAACAGAAACAAGATACCTCAGGACTGAAGAAACTAAAAGATCGGGATCGGTAATGTCTTCGTCATCATCGTACTCGAGCTTAGGCAGCCACATCCAAAGAAACTCCCATCGCTTAGACAGAATGCTAGTGGACACTGCAACTTTCGTCCGAACAAACGATAATATCTTAATCAGCAAATCATCAGGCAATTCATTGATTCTGTCCATATCTTACAAAGTCAAGATATTGTTGCAACTGAACAAAAAAAACCGAATTTCGTCTTCCCTTCCTCGAACCCTAAAACGAGGTAGTACCGTAGTTAGCAATCATAAGAAAACAGCGACAGACAACAAGAGAACCTATAAAAAGTAAGCCTTGAAATGTTGAAAGCTGAAACAAGACAAAAACCCTAATAAAAAGAGCCGTAAAGCTCAGTGGAGGCTCGATTTATGCTCCGGAACCGAGATTTAGGTTTTGATCACATATGTCTTTATGTTTTAACAATTAAATTACGTATTAAGTCGGCTTTTCTTCTTTCAATTTTCATCATAAATAATTTTTCGACCGGTTCTTTCGGTTCAATTTCAGACCTGGTTGGTGGTTTATCTGTATTGAACAATTGTTTGGAGTTAAGTAGTTAACAGTAAGACATTAATTAGATTCCATGTACAATACACCAATACATTTACAACAAAAACATAATTTATTAAATAAATTAAAGTTTCAACACCATTATTAGCAAACGTTGACAGAAGAACCCGCAGCATTATTAGGTTTATATAGAAGAACAAACAAACTTTCAAAGGAAAGTAAGTTTAAAGAGGTCATATAGCTGAGTAGCTATAGTTTTCTTCTTCATCGGGAGAAGGAGGAGACTTGGATGAAACTATGAGTAGCACAAAAGTACCAAAAAGAATTGTGATAATAGCCATGAAGTTGACAAGAAACGCTTCTGATCCATACTTGTCGAGCCATGACTTTTCTAAGAAAGTAAGCTTTTCTAGAAACCCTAAAACCGAGTTTCCAACAGCGAGAACATAAACAAAGACGCCGAGAAAAACGTGCCACGGAAGAGAGTCGCTTCTGAGAGTTGATGATCCTCTTGGGAAGAAGTAGACTATAAAGCTATACAGCCACTGCAACGGTTAGAAAAAGCCTTAACATCAACACACTTCATTTACATTCGTTCTTGTTTTAAAGATTCTTTCATTGTATTGTCTTACCTGGAGAGCGTAAAGGACAATGACACCAATACCAACCCAAGAATGGATGGTATAGAGATTTGGGATGTGTTTCTCGTTATGGTGCTTGAAAGCTGCATAGATTCCCTAAATTCCGAGAATCAAAGCAATTGCATGGAGAACAAGGTGGATCGATTTGTTCACTCCTTTCTCAAAATGGAAGCGATTTGTAACTTATAATCTGTTATTTTTTTCTTGACAAAAACAAAACGCAATTTAGACTGCAGAAAGTAATAACATAATCCAATTATCTTGTTATTTTGTTACTTTCGCCTCCGAGAATTACTGACCCCATGAGCATAAAAACAGGATGAAACTAGATAAAGTTCTTATCTCCCTGCTACAAAAGTTTGATAGCATCGTTGCTGTCCTTGAACAAACAAAGGGTCTATCAACTCTCTCTATGACAGAGATGGTAGGTACTTTGAATGCGCATGAGAAGCGCTTAAGTCTCCGAGAAGAACGAATCAACGAGGGTGCGTTTTATGGAGAAAAGCTTGGTTCGACAAAAAGGAAACAAGCAATACAAGAAACGCCATGAGAAGACCAATAAATGGTGTGGCGTGTGCAAAAGAAACAATCACAATGAGGTAGATTGTTGGAGAAAGAAGAACTGAGGTTTTCCGCAAAAGAGTGCGAAAAACGAAAGAAAATGCTATGTGTATGATAAACCGGGCCGGCCACATAGCTAGAGATTGTAAACTTAGAAGAAGTGAAAAATAACATTTAAGTTTTGAAGAGTCAGAAGATGACAATGAAGATGAATGTCATATGCTCTTCAGTGCCGTTGAATACAAAGAAGCTTCAACAATTGGTGAAGAGACATAGTTGGTGGATTATGATAATTAAGAACGTTAATGGCGATTGCAGCTCAACACGAATGGATGTTAAGTCAGTGTTCCTAAATGAAGACTTGGCAAAGCAGATTGATGTAGAACAACCACCGGGATTTGTAGAAGAAGGAGAAGAAGGAAAAGCCCTTAAACACAACAAGGTTGGAGGTTCTAAGAGAAGAGCTAGACGTAACGATGAAGCCATGATCAAGGAGGAGTGTTGGAAGTGATAAAGTCTTCATCTTATTTTATTAGTCTTAGATCATATACTTAGGTAACTGATTTATGTTTAAACTATTCGTATCACACACCGAAGAGATCCAAATGGAATTGGTAACTGTAAATGTGTGTGTCTCCACATTGGGTTGTCTTCTAGAGACGTGTCCTTAGTGATAGTGTGTCATGTAAACCTATAAATACAGTTTATGTATCTAATAAAATGTGTCGTTTTCGTTGTAAAGAATTGAGCAATACGTATAAGAGAATACGTTGAGTGACGAACAAGAAACAGAGAGAAACAAAACAGAGTAAAATCTGTGTTGTCCTATCCTAAACAACTGTATATTCAAAGTTCTACAAACCTAATATCCATACTCCAGTACGACCAGGGCCGGCTTACATAGGGGGGCGGGGAGGGCGACGGCCAGGGGTACCGTCATATCAGGGGTCCAGATTTTCAAAAAAAAAAAAAATTAATTTAAAAAAATCAATTTTAATAACCAAAAAGTTTAGATATACTATATAATAACTAAATTTATATATTTTTCATAACTATATATATGAAAAAATTAATATAAAATATATGAAAAAGTAATATAAATTTTTTATATCAGAATATATTTTTTAAAACAAAAAAAAACTATGAATAGTTATTAAAAACTAAAAAAAAAAATTTTTTGCCCTAGGGCCCTTAGAAACCTTGAGCCGGCCCTGAGTACGACTAACTCTTTGACCATTTTTAAGTTTCTGTTGTGGAACATCTCTCACATGATTAGCGCACGATTGATGTAGACTTGAGGCAACAACCATTTTTACAGATAAAACTCACGAAATCTCTCTCTTCTGGTGTTTCCATGCCCCCAGAAAACTCGAAAGTTTCGAGAGTCGTCAACAAACATTCGGGAATCGAGCTGCTTTCGTTGCTCCAGTAAATCAGTTCAAGCTCCTTGAGCTGGTGATACTGAGGCCAAAAAAAAGAAAAGAAAAGAGAGAAAGAGAGTTACGATTACACCATACAATACTTTC
This sequence comes from Isatis tinctoria, assembly GCA_010577795.1. Taxonomy (NCBI): domain Eukaryota; kingdom Viridiplantae; phylum Streptophyta; class Magnoliopsida; order Brassicales; family Brassicaceae; genus Isatis; species Isatis tinctoria. Next base: position 16,034,312 of record CM021249.1, on the reverse strand, counting down.
AAAAAGAGTCAACGAATAAACTTACATCAACAGAGAGATTGAGGACTCGCAGTTTAGGAGAATCATTGAGCAACCTGACAAGTAACTTGGACCAATAGTTGCTGCATATACATAGCTTCAGATGCTCAAGCTGATTGAAGACAATACCATCACAGTACAAAATAGACTGCACACATGACAAAGAAGTCAGTTCTCAAGGAAACCTGATTTGGTGTTGTAAGTGACATCATACGACTGAGAACTTGAAATTGATAGATGTAAAACAGATTACCTCTTCATCGTCGCCGAAAGCCACTTCTAATGAAAGACGTTTGACAGATGTGATTGATTCGAGTAAATCATCATTACCTTTGTCAACAGTTATATCTGCTTCTTCCAGTTTTGGCATATGCTTAATCATATAGGAGGAACAGCGTCTGTGATCCTTAACTTTCAAATACTTCAAAGAAGGTGCATCTATCACAGACCCAACATAAGGGCATTCCATCCGCAAGGACAACCTCTGCAAGGACGGGACAATAACAACTAACGCTTGCACATTGTCATCATTTCCATCTCGTTCAATAACCAGATCTTCCAGAACCGGGCAACAAGATAGAAGCAACCGAAGAGAATCTTCACTGAAGTATCTCACACGTCGAAGTTGCAAGGTTTTCAAGGAAGGGAGACAAACCGTTGGAGGAACATCGACAAGAACACGAACTCCTTTAAGTTCCAACATCACAAGGGATTTGCAGGTATACAAGCTACTCGGCAATACTACATAATTAGGTCTTCTTCTACTAGAAGAACAATAGCCGAACCTTAGTTCACGCACGCAGCGAGAGACTGCAATGCCTATTGAAATTAAACTTGATTTTGGGAAAAGATATATGTGTAGAAAAATCTAGATTTGTATGATAAAAAATCTAGATATTATGGTAGAAAAATCTAGGAAGTAAGGAGGTTATGGATAAGATATTTGTGTAGAAAAATCTAGATTTGTATGATAAAAATCTAGATATTATATTAGAAAAATCTAGGAAGTAAGGAGGTTAGGATAAGATATTTTTGCTGAAAAATCTAGATATTATATTAAAAAATTTAAAAAATTAAAAAATATCTAGGTTAAGGAGGTTAGAGTAGAAAAATCTAGATTTATGTTGTAAGATCTTTTGGAGGCTATAAATACCTCCTCACCCCCTCATTTGTAAGATGTATAAGAAGTAGAAATAAAAGAGTGTTCATCATAAGTTCTACAATTCTCTTTAAAAGTCTTTCAAGTATCCTCTAATTGTTCTTCCATATTCATTCTCATACTTAGAGGTTTATTCTCTCGGGTCTCGGGTATTACGGTCTTGGGCTAGTGCAAAGCACTATCGGTGTTGGTTTCTTTACATGGTATCAGAGCCATTCTAATTTGGTTCTTTTCAAGATCGGGATTTAAAGAGAGCTTGAGTTTATTCTAAGTATGGAGTCAATGGGTCGTGTTGTTGGATTGGGAATGGAGATCTTAAACCAATCTAACTACTGGTTATGGAAGTCATGCATGGAGTCATACTTGGTGAGTGAGGACTTATGGGATGTCGTCGGTGGTAGCAGCACAACACCATCAAGGGGAGATGCTGCAACCGCGGAAGCGACAAAGGAATGGACACGGAAGAATGCCAAGGCGGAGTTTGCATTTAAGAGGTCAATATCCTCGGGAGTATTTGAGCATGTCTCAAGGTGCACATCCGCTAGCTCCATTTGGCAGGCGCTGGATCAGTTGTTCAACAAGAAGAATGAAGCTCGTCTACAGCTGTTAGAGAATGAGCTGGCGAATGCGAAGCAGGGGGAGTCTTCAATCTCAGAGTTCTTCATCAAGGTAAAGAACCTTTGCTCTGAGATTAATACTCTTAACCCTGAGGAATCTATTTCGGAAGCACGGTTAAAGCGGTCTATTATTCGAGGTCTACGGCCCGAGTATACACCGTTTGTGACTTCCGTTCAAGGATGGGCTACACAACCTTCCTTGGAGGAGTTTGAGAACCTGCTAGCTTCGCAAGAATCATTAGCCACACAAATGGCTGGAGTCAAAATCCAAGATGACTCGGGGAGTGCTTTCGTAGCTCGGAGGCAACAGAGCTTCAAAGGCAAACCCAAGTTTGAAGGTCAAAAGAACAATGATGGACGGGAAGGATCTTCTACGGGAGATAAGAAGAGGTTCAAGTGCTACCGGTGTGGAAAGCTTGGACACTTCAAAAAGGACTGCAGAGTCAAGCTGAAGGAAACAAATATGGCAGAATCAAAAGCTCATGCTGAAGACGAAGAATGGGGAAAATGCTTCACAGTGGAGGCTGCATCTTCAGGTACATCCAAAACTAAAAATCTGGGAAATGATTGGATCGTCGACTCTGGTTGTAGCCATCATATTACCGGAGATGAGAAGTTATTTTCTAGTCTTCAAAGTCATGACGGGAAAGAAGCCATTATTACCGCGGATAATTCAGTCCACCGGGTTGAGAAGGAAGGGACTGTTGTCATTGAAGGAGATGATGGAAGTCCAATCACTCTCAAGAATGTATATCATGTCCCTGGAGTAAAGAAGAATCTTCTCTCAGTGGTGAATGTGGTAGACTCAGGTAACTACATTTTATTTGGCCCAAAAGATGTTAAATTCTTGAAAAATATTCAGGAATTAAAGGCAGACGTAGTTCACACCGGAGCACGGGTCAAAGATCTTTATGTCTTATCTGCCTCCAACACTTATGTGGAGAAGATGAGCACGAATGATAATGCCTTTATATGGCATGCAAGGCTTGGGCATATAAATATGACTAAGCTGAAGGTAATGGTGAATAAAGATCTGGTTAACGGGCTCCCAAAGTTGAAGATTCAGAATGAAGGAATACTCTGTGAAGGTTGTCAATATGGAAAATCACATAGGCTTCCGTTTGACAACTCTACTTCACGATGCAGTGCTCCGTTGGAGAGAGTCCATAGTGACTTGATGGGTCCAACGAGAACATCCTCCTATTCCGGGTTCCGCTACATGTTGTTGTTCGTTGATGACTTCTCACGGTACACTTGGGTATACTTCGTGAAGGAAAAATCAGATGTATTTTCAAAGTTTCAAGAATTCAAGGTCACCGTGGAAGGAGAGTTAGGTCGGAAGATCAAGACTCTAAGGACGGATAATGGAGGGGAGTTTATGTCAAAGGAGTTTCTCTCTTTCTGCCAGAAGCATGGTATCAAGAGAGAATTTACATGTCCATATACACCTCAACAGAATGGAGTAGCAGAAAGGAAGATCAGACATCTAAGCGAGACTTGTAGAAGCTGGCTACATGCGAAGAATTTACCTAAGGCCTTATGGGCGGAAGGTATGAGATGTGCAGCCTATGTCATCAACCGGATGCCGCTTAGTCCAAATAATATGAAGTCTCCGTATGAGATGGTTCATAAGAAGAAGCCAACGGTGAAACATCTCAGGGTATTTGGATCAGTCTGCTACGTCCACGTGTTCGATTCTCATAGAACCAAGCTGGAGGCAAAGGCAAAGAAGTGCATCTTTGTCGGCTATGATGAACAGAGGAAGGGTTGGAGGTGCATGGATCCAGAGACACACAGGTACACTGTATCTCGTGATGTTGTCTTTGATGAAGTTTCTTCCTATTATGGACCTCCTCAAGTCTTGTTTGAGAAAGATGGTACGGGTTCCCTCAAAGGCGATGAACCAGCTGTTCAGATACCAAAAGAAGGTGGAAGTTCTGAACAAGAGACACAAGGTGAAAGGGGGAGCACTAACCAAGAAGAAGATGAGGAAGAAGACCATGGTTCCATGGCTAATCAACGGCCGAAACGGAACATTGTCAAGCCTGCTCGGTTCAGAGATGACAGTTTTGTCACTACTTACTCATGCTATTTTGCAGCTCCATTAGATGAAGAAGAGCCATCATCATATGATGAAGCAAAAGGAGTTAAAGAGTGGGAGACCGCAATGAAGGAGGAGATGGATGCTCTTAAAAAGAATCAAACTTGGGATTTGGTTCCAAAACCCAAGGATGTCCAACCCGTCTCATGCAAGTGGGTGTACCGTATCAAGCGAAGGACAGATGGAAGCATTGATAGATACAAAGGAAGGTTGGTTGCTCGGGGATTCTCCCAGAAGTATGGAGAAGATTATGATGAGACTTTCAGTCCAGTGGCAGAGATGACTACGGTACGTTCACTTTTATCTTTAGCTGCAAGCTTTGGCTGGAAGTTATGGCAGTTAGATGTGAAGAATGCATTTTTATATGGAGAACTCGATAAGGAAATCTATATGGAGCAACCACCTGGTTACACATCAAGAGAGCATCCTGACTATGTGTGCAAGCTAAAGAAGGCTCTATATGGGTTAAAACAAGCTCCAAGAGCCTGGTATGGAAAGCTTGCTCAGTTTCTTCAGTTCTGCGGGTTTGTCCCATCTAATTCTGATCCGAGCCTATTCCTCAAGAAGAATGGAAGAGTCCACGTGGTAGTTCTTCTCTATGTGGATGACTTGATAATCTCCGGGAATGATGAAGCGGAAATCGCTCGTCTACAAGAGGATATGTCAATAAGGTTTGAGATGAAGAAGTTGGGTGAGCTTAATAACTTCCTTGGATTGGAGGTTGAAAGAGTAAAGGATGGAATATTCATCGGCCAACAAATTTATGCAAGAAGGATTGTTGAGAAGTTCGGGGTACACGAAGGAAAAACACGTACTACTCCGATGGATGTAAACGTTAAGTTGAAGCGCGATGAAGGATCTCTGCTACCCAATCCTCGACCTTACCGATCTCTTGTAGGAAGTCTTCTGTACTTAACCATTACAAGGCCTGACATTTCCTTTGCGGTTGGTCTTGTAAGTCGGTTTATGCAGACACCGAGGAAGCCACATCTAGAAGCAGCAAAGAAGATCTTGAAGTATGTGAAGACAACTCTTGGCATGGGTTTGGTGTATAAGTACAATGCCAAGGTCTCTCTCTATGGTTTCACGGATGCAGACTTTGGTGGAGATCTGGATGATCGGAAATCAACTTCGGGCTATGTGTTTCTGTGTGGAGACACAAGTGTTTCATGGTGCAGCAAGAAGCAAGCAACAGTGTCGTTGTCAACCACTGAAGCAGAGTATAAAGCTTCAACACTCGCAGCTCAAGAGTGCATTTGGCTTCGAAGACTACTTGAAGACTTGTTCGAGCCAATCAACAAGCCAGTTACTATCTATGGAGATAATCAGAGTGCTATCAAGCTGGCAAATAATCCGGTGTTTCATGCAAGGACTAAGCATATTGAGTTGGAACATCACTTCATACGGGAGAAGGTGCTTGATGGAACGATTGAAGCTTTGGAGGTTCGAAGTGAAGATAATGTTGCAGATATCTTCACCAAGTCACTGCCAAAAGGCCAGTTTGAACTACTTCGTTCAAACCTCGGGATGGTTGACAAAATCAAGTTTAAGGGGGAGTATTGAAATTAAACTTGATTTTGGGAAAAGATATATGTGTAGAAAAATCTAGATTTGTATGATAAAAAATCTAGATATTATGGTAGAAAAATCTAGGAAGTAAGGAGGTTATGGATAAGATATTTGTGTAGAAAAATCTAGATTTGTATGATAAAAATCTAGATATTATATTAGAAAAATCTAGGAAGTAAGGAGGTTAGGATAAGATATTTTTACTGAAAAATCTAGATATTATATTAAAAAATTTAAAAAATTAAAAAATATCTAGGTTAAGGAGGTTAGAGTAGAAAAATCTAGATTTATGTTGTAAGATCTTTTGGAGGCTATAAATACCTCCTCACCCCCTCATTTGTAAGATGTATAAGAAGTAGAAATAAAAGAGTGTTCATCATAAGTTCTACAATTCTCTTTAAAAGTCTTTCAAGTATCCTCTAATTGTTCTTCCATATTCATTCTCATACTTAGAGGTTTATTCTCTCGGGTCTCGGGTATTACGGTCTTGGGCTAGTGCAAAGCACTATCGGTGTTGGTTTCTTTACAATGCCAACGCATAGTTTGATATCCTCAGGTTGATATGATCCATAACGAAGTTTGAGGCACAAGCTGTCTATGATAGGAGCTTTATGTAAAGGCAGATTCTTGGCAATAAAATCTCAATACCTCAGAAATGAAGGCTCTAAATGAATGATTTCAATAAAGTTACGTGGATACAAATTAATGTCTTTGTATTCATCGAACTCAAGCTTAGGCAGCCACATCCAAAGACACTCCCATCGCTTAGATAGAATGCTAGTGGACACAGCAACTTTCGTCGGAACAAACGATAATATTTTAACCAGCAAATCATCAGACAATTCATTGATTCTGTCCATATCTTACAATGTCAAGAAATTGTTGCAACCGAAACAAAAAAGAATCAAATTTCGTCTTCCCTTCCTTGAACCCTAAAACGAGATAGTACTGTAGTTAGCAATCATAAGAAAACAGAGATAGACAAAGAAGAAAAGAACCTATAGAAAAAACCTTGAAAAGTTGAAAGCTGGAACGAGACAAAAAACCCTAATTAAAAGAGCTGTAAAGCTCAGTGGAGGCTGGATTTATGTTCCGGAACCGAGATTTAGATTTTAATCAAATTAGTTATCTTTAGGTTTTAACAACTAATTTCCATATTAATACGGTTATTTTTTTCTTTCAGTTTTTAATCATATTTAATTTTTCTACCGGTTATTTCGGTTCAATTTCAGACCTGATCGGTGGTTTATCTGTATTGAACAATTGTTAGGAGTTAACAGTAAGACATTAATTTCCATTTACAATACATATCACTACAAGAAAACAAGCAATTTCCTACGGAATAATTTCTCAAAATTCGTATTCCGACGGGATACCGAGGAATTTTTCCGTCGGAAAAAACTCGTCGGAATTTTGTATTTCGTCGGAATTTGTTCGGAAATTTCCGACGGAATTCTGAGGAAAACAAATTCCGAGGAATTATCGAGGAAGGCCGTTCGTCGGGCAGGCCCTCGGAAATTTCCGAGGGAATGTTCCGTCGGAATATTCCGAGGACCTTCCATCGGAAATTTCCGACGGAAGCCGTCCGCCGGAATTTTCCGAGGGAAGCATTCCGTCGGAATTTTCCGATGGAAGTTATCCGTCGAAACTTTCCGACGGCGTCGTCCGTCTGAATATTCCGAGGAAAGGTTTCCGTCGGAAATTTCCGACGACTCAAGTCGTCGGAATTATTTTAAAATTAATTTAAAAAACAAAAAAATTTCGAAAAATATAATTGAAAAAAATTAATATTAGAAAATTAAATTTGAAAATATAAAATGAAATTCAGAAATTTTATTTCGAATATATAAAATTTAAATTCAGTACAAAGAAAAAGAAAGAATCCAAGTTTTTGAAAAAAAAAGCTACGGGTTTTGGGTGTTTGGGTCTTGCTGGGTCGGGAAATTGATGTCCGGGTGCAACGTCCTCATCATGGCCAGCATCTGCTCGTTTAGCTTCCTCTGTGCCTCGAAGCTCGCCTGTTGGGTCGCCATCTGAGTCTCCAACGCAGAAATGCGTTGGTCCTTGTCCTGCAACTGACCCATAAGTGCTTCGGGATCAACAAAGGGCGGAGCTACAGCAGAAGACGTAACGGACCGTGACCGACAAGCCAAACCCAACATTCGGCCCTTCTTCTTTGGAACCGACTGAAATAGAAAATAACCAAAATGTAAATAATAATTAAGATTGGAACCGACTGAAATAGAAAATTAAAAAAAATGTAAATAATAATTAAGATGAAATGAAATTTTAATTTAAAAAACTTACCTTTTCAACGATTTCGTTGATCTGATCCCGAGGCAATTGGGAACCTGTTGAATCTTCGTCTTCGATTTGAAGCTGAGACGCTGCTTCTTCCACCTGACTGCTGATGAGGTCGACGACACCCTTCACAACACCGTCATCAATCTCGCCGGTCTGCTTGTTCGTATACGCCTTCTTCATTAGCTCGAAATCATCAACCGGCTCACCATCATTTGCTTCCACCTTGATATCAATATAAATATTAGCAATTAGAAGAAAAAATGAGAATCTAAAATTTCAAAAATTATAAAATTATAAAATAGAATAAAAAGCGACTGAAGTTACCATGCGATCTCTCAGAGTGGCTTGGGACTGAGCACCCAAGTTGTGCCTGTAGACGCCCTTTCCTTTACGATCGCTCTTGCGGTTGGTGGAGTTGGTGGAAGAAGTCGATTTCGTCTCGTCTTTACTCCAATGGACAATCAACTGTGCCCAGACCTCGAGGTTCATCAACTTTGGGACCTTTTGTAAAAAAAAAATTGTTAGATAAATTAAAATATAATTTAATAAATTTAAAAAAGGTTTTTAAAAAAAAACCAAACCTTGCCATTTTGCCACTTCTTCTTCCACTCGTAAATTTGATAACCATAGTTGGTCATAACTTTGTGGACGAAGTGGTAATAGACAAACGCCGTATAATCGGGATTCCAGTTGAATTCTTGCTGAAAAAAAAACAATTAGTAGAAAATTTATATTGAAAAAATTTAAATTAAAAAAAAAAGAATATTTACCGCAAACTGTTCAAACCACAGAATTTGTTTGGCTCTAGGAAAGTCTGTGAAAGTCGGATGTCCCACGTCCAAAGCCAGATACATCATACGGTTGATCCATGCGCTGATCCCGTTTGAGGATCGATCAAACCATGTCTGACCCGGTCCAGATGGATAGGGAGTGAGAAACGGAAGATGGTGACGACCCGGCTGTCGAACAAACTCTGCTATCCTCGCCAGTTCTCGAGGACCCTGATAGTTCGGAGGAATAATGGGTGCAGCACCAGAGCCAGAAGGAGCCTCGGGATATGGAGAGGGAGATGTATGGTCGGAGCTGCGGGAATCCTGAACCGAGTGGCTACCCGAACGACGACCACGACGCTGTCTAGGAGGCGGAGTCTGATCATCGTAAGACCTGTAGTTTAAAGATATAAAAATCCAAAAAAAAAATTATAATTTGTGAGTATGTTTTATTGTTTGTGGAAACTTGAAAAACTATTTTATAAATAGTAAAAAAGTTTTTTTGAATCATATACACGTTTTTACAAATCAAAAAATGTTTTAATACTTATAAAAATAGTTTTAATATCAGAAAAAACGTTTTTGAAACTTGATAAACGTTTTTTAAAATAGAAAAAAACTTTTTTTAAAATCATATACAATTTTTTTAAAATCAAAAAATGTTTTAATACTTATATAAATACTTTATAATAAAAAATTGTTTTTATATCAGAAAAACGATTTATAAAAAAGTAAAAACCTTTTTTGACTTCATTGAAAAACGTTTTTTAAAATCAGAAAAGGTTATAAAAAATCAAAAAACGTTTTTAAAAATCATAATCTGTTTATATAAATCAAAAACCTTTTGTAAAAATCATAAAAAGTTTTTAAAAATCAAAAACGTTTTAAAAAAACGAAAACGTTTTTATAACTACAAATAATTCCATAGAAAACTAAAACAAGAACCTAGAATCCGAAATTCAATCCTAAACTATCCATCTAACAACCTAAAATCCGATTTTTGCTTCTAACAACCTAAAATCCGATTAGAAACAGAAAAATTTTAAGTTTTGTTGATTCTTACATGATTATTGATGTGCCCTTGGAAGAAGAAGAAAGGATGACAGAGTTCCGGCGGCGAGATGACAGAGAACCGGCGGCGAGATGACAGAGAACCGGCGGCAAGGATCGACAGGAGAGAGAGGATCGAGAGGAGCGATATGTTCTAAGCGGCGGAGAAGAAGAAGAAAGAGTTAGGTTTATTATATTCAGAAATTCCGACGGAGTGGTTCGTCGGAATTCCGTCGGATAAAATAAAATAACGCGGTTCTCGAATTAATTCAACGTTTTTGTTTTCCCGGTAAGGACTTTCCGACGGAAACGAGTTTCCTCGGTATTTCCTCGAAAATTTCCGAGGAAATTCCGAGGAAAAGTGTACTTTTCCTCGGTATTGCCTCGGAAATTTCCGAGGAAATACCGAGGAAACATGGTTTAGGGTTTCAAATTCCAATTTTTTTTTCCGGTTTTTCATTTTTAGTACAAATGCAATTCATTCCATTGAGGAAAGTTTGTGTGGATGATCATAAACCATAAAATAAAAAATTTCAAAAATAATTGTAAGTATTTCGTTTATCGTTTGTTAAAGTGTATAGGTGTTTATCTTATGTTGTGTGATTTTTGTTCCAGCAATCGTAAAAGTGTTTGTTATTGTGTAAAACACTAGGTATGACTTCATAATCTAGTTAAGACACTCAATGAAGGTTATATATGTGTTATTCGATCCACAAAACGTCATTCTCGGTTAAAAAAACCCCCTTTCCTCGGAAATTTCCGAGGAAATTCCGAGGAAGTTAAAAAATTCATCTCATTCCTCGGAATGTCCTCGGAAATTTCCGAGGAAATTCCGAGGAAAGGTGGATTTATAAACTAGAACGAGGAATAGCACTATTAATAAAATCCCTAAAGTCGAAATCCGAGGAAATTCCGAGGAAACCCTAAATTCCCTTGGAAATCCCTTGGAATTCCCTCGGAATTTTTTGTTAAAAAAAAAAAAAGTTCTACTCTAATTCCGTGTCATCGTCACCAGATGAATCGGAATCTGGATCTTGGTGAAACTCTCCAATAACTGGTTCATCTTCTGCGTAAACGACGGCGTCCTCTGCGAAGTCAGTCAAATCGACTACAAGGCCACCTTCTGCTACATCTTCAGCTGCACTTAAGTTGCCGGATGTGATTGGTTGCAGCGGGTCTTCCAGCTCTGAAGTTCCCTGAACTCGACCTCTCGGGTTGACTCTTGTAACTGTAACCCATGGATCATCTCTGTTCCTTACCCGTGGGTACTTGATATAAGAAACCTGTAACATTTTAAAAAATATTAGAAAAAGTATGAATTGTGATCAATCAATCTGAATTCTTACAACATTAACTTACCTGATCGGCCTGAGAAGCAAGAATGAAAGGATCATAATATTGCAGCTTTCGCCTCGAATGTACTGATGTAACACCAAATGCATCTATTCTCACACCTCGATCTGGAGTGTTGTCGTGCCAATCACAATAGAAAACAGTACAGCGCAATCCAAGCAAGCCCAGATACTTGATTTCCAAAATCTCATGTATGTGTCCGTAGTATACATCATCTCCTGATGCAGAACAAACGCCAGCATCATAGGTCGTACGCGAATGTCTCCTCTTTTCAGTTGCGAATGCATATCCTCGAGTACAGAATCTCGGATATGACTTTACAACACAGTTAGGGCCAACCACCATCTCGCGTATCCAATCGTCAAATGTTTCACCTCTGGCCAAACCAGCAGACACCTATTAATAGCACATATGCAGGTTATATCAATAAATATGAATTCGTATAAATATATGGTAAATGTAATTTTAATTTCTTTAAGGCACTCACATAGGTAAACATCCATCCAGCAAATTCTCTCTGCTTAATTTCTTCTAGTTCCACCTCTGTGGCGTATCTATATTCAAACCGCTTTGCTGCCATGAAAATCTTGTACATATGATGAAAATAATATAAGTAATTAGATTTAAATGTCAATTTGTTTAAATAGAATTTTGTAGGATAATAAACTTACCTCTCATATGGAAGAACATCTTCGCAGTTGGTGAGCAAATATGTCTGCAAATGGCTTCGCTCGTGCTCTGTAAGTCGACGGACTTTTGGTTTTCCGCTAAGTCGTCCTACATCTGTGAAAATGTCTGGAACCTTAACATGATATGTTGCCCGTTCACCTCTATCATCATGCCGAGCAGATCTTCTGTTTTTGGTCTGAACGTCTGCTGGAAAGTAGTGCTCCGCAAAGTTGGAAATTTCTTCATTGATCATCTGTGCGACTATAGAACCTTCCACCCTACTTAAATTTTTCACCTTCTTCTTCAAATGGAACATATACCGCTCATACAGATACATCCATCTATACTGCACAGGACCACCAAGTTCCAATTCTCGTGCAAGGTGAATAGCAAGATGCTCCATAACATCAAAAAATGAGGGAGGAAATATCTTCTCAAGGTTGCACTGAATCACGGCTATGTTAGTCTTCAAATTTGTAATACCTTCAAGAGTCACTGATCTGCTGCATAAATCGCGGAAAAAAGCACTTATCCCTGCAACAGCTTCATGAACTTTTCGTGGTAATAGTTCCTTGAAGGCAAACGGAAGGAGGCGCTGCATCATCACATGGCAATCGTGACTTTTCAAGCCAATAAACTTTCCTTCCTTTCTGTCAATACAGTTTCTCAAATTAGATGCGTAACCATCTGGAAACTCCACATCGTTTGAAATCCAATCAAAGAACGCGTTTTTCCCCTCTGCATCAAGTCGGTATATGGGAAAAGGAGCCCTACCATTCTCATCAACATGAAGTTCTGGACGAGCACATATATCGACTAAATCCAGTCTTGACTTCAAATTATCCTTTGTTTTACCTTTAACGTTAAGGATCGTGTTCATGAGATTGTCAAAAAAGTTCTTCTCAATATGTATGACATCTAAATTATGCCTTAGCAGATGATCCTCCCAGTATGGCAAATCAAAGAAAATACTTCTCTTGTGCCAGTTATGTAGTTCTCCAACAGCATCTACAGGAAAATGCTCATGTCCACCGACGTCTGGCGTCCTTTCTGCACCAAAATCTCTTAGTTGTGTCTTCAAAACTTTCCCACTAACTTCCTCAGGTGGACCATCAAACACCTGTTTGTTCTTCCTAAAGAAATTCTTACTCCGACGGTATGGATGATCATGTGGTAGGAATCGTCTGTGACAGTCAAACCAACACGTTTTTCTTCCGTTCTTTAGTTGGAAAGCATCTGTGTCATCTTGACAATATGGACATGATAGCCTCCCATGTGTTGTCCATCCAGATAACATACCATATGCTGGAAAATCACTTATTGTCCACATTAGTACTGCCCGCATTTGAAAATTTTCTTTACACGAAATGTCGTATGTTTCAGCCCCTTCAGCCCATAGTTGTTGCAACTCATATATTAGTGGCTGAAGAAACACATCAAGTGATCTCTTAGGATGCTCTGGTCCGGGAACGAGAATGGAGAGAAACAAAAACTCTCGTCGCAAGCACAAGTTTGGGGGTAAGTTATATGGTGTAACAATGACTGGCCATAGAGAATATTGTCTTCCACTCTTCCCATACGGGCTGAAACCATCGGTACATAATCCAAGGTAGACATTTCTTCTCTCATATGTAAAGTCGGGATACTTTGATTGGAAATGCTTCCACGCTTTTGCATCTGAAGGATGTCTAATGTCACCATCTGTTGAGTGCTCCGCATGCCATCTCATTCGTTGCGCTGTGCGTTCCGAAAGATACAACCTCTGCAACCTTTCCTTCAAAGGCAAATACCACATCTTTTTATATGGCACTCGAACTCTTCCACTCGTATCTTGTAACGAGGCTTCCCACAAAATTTGCATGTAATCCGCTGGTCATCCGCCCTCCAATAAATCATGCAGTTATCGCTGCATACATCTATTACCTCATACGGTAAACTAACACCAGATACGAGTTTCTGAACCTCGTAGTATGAACCTGGAGCTACATTATCCTCAGGTAGAATACTTTTTACAAAATCAGCTATCGCATCCACACAGTCTTCAGCCAAGTTATAATCTGTTTTAATGCCCATCAGTCTTGTAGCGTATGATAAAGCTGAATGACCATCTCTGCAACCTTTATACAAAGGTTTCTTTCCAGCATCCAACATATCATAAAATCTCTTTGCTTCTGCATTGGGTAAATCTTCACCTCTAAAATGATCATTTACCATCTGCTCAATACCTACACCATAATCTAAATCTGTTCTAATTGGTTCTTCTAATCTAACCGCCGGCCGAGGTTCGCTAGTACTACCAGGTTCATATCCTGTTTCCCCGTGATGATACCAAATTTTGTAACTCCGTGTAAACCCATTTAAAAAAATATGTGTCCAAACATCCAACTCTTTAATAACCTTTCTATTTTTACAATTAGAGCAAGGACATCTTAACTTACCTGTTTCGGCTTCCGGTTGTCGTTTAACTAACCCCATGAATTCCTTTAGACCTCTTTCGTATTCTTTCGTAAGCACTTTCGTGTTCGGATCCAAATGAGGTCGATCCATCCAAGAACGATAATAATTTGAAGAAGACATGTTTTTTTTTAAAGAAAAATCGTTTGTAAATATAGTGGGAGGAAAGAAGAAGAAATGGAGTGAATGAAGAGGAAGAGGGGTGGTTGTATTTGTAGATGAAATCCTTCCGACATACTGAGGAAATTCCGAGGAAATTCTGAGGAAAAACAACTTTTCCTAGGTATTTCCTCGGAATTTTTGAAAACGCACAACGGCTCCCCCAACGGGTCTCTAACGGCTCCGACATACTGAGGAAATTCTGAGGAAATACCGAGGATTCCTCGGAATTTCCTCGGAATTCTTGAAATCACTCAACGGCTCTCCAAACGGGTCTCTAACGGCTCCAAACTTTCCTCGGTATCTTACAATTATCCGTCGGAAATTTCCCACGGACTGTCGTGCCTCGGAAATTCCTCGGAAAATTCCGAGGAGACATGATGTCCTCGGAATTTTCCGACGATATTCCGAGGAATACCCGCTTCTCGGAGTTTCCTCGGTTTTTCGTCGGAAATTTCCGAGGAAATCATTTTCCCTCGGAATTTCCCTCGGAATTTGAACGTTTTCTTGTAGTGCATGTACCAATACAATTACAATAAAAACATAAATCTAGACGGGAAATTGTCAGAAATACCACTTTCAAGATACACTTTTTCACAGATACCACCAGCTGAATTCCTTACATAATTACATTAATTTTGGGATAGTGAAATTACTCCATTAGCCTTAATGAATAAAACCTAACTCTCCTTCCCCTTTCCCGATCATCTTCTCCGTCATTTCTCTCTCTGTTCCTCCTACTTCTTCTCAGGCGATAAGATATTTTTCCGATCTCCTTCCTCTTTCTTTTCATTCACCATGATCGAAATTTATGAGATTCTCGAATTTGGCACCCCGTGATTGGTAAACATGGAGATGTCTGGGTGTTATCGTCTCGGATCCATGGTTATAGAGCCAGTTCACACATGTCGAACTTTGAACTCTCAATTCCAAGGTTCGTTCTCTCTTTCATTCTTCGACCTATCTTACATGGATGCATGAATCTAGAGGATGTATGAAACTCGTCAATTTAGATTTGTGGTGTAGTTCGTACCGTAGAAGAAATCAAATGGAAAAATCACCACGGAAGATGTCTTTCCTCTTTTGTCAAAGCTAAATGCAATTAGTGCAACATTCAAGGAGAACGAAATCAGAGAAATTCTGGAAGATTGGTTCTGATACAAACAGTGATGTGGGTTTTGAAGAGTTTCTCAAAGGTAGTGTATAGTTTCTGGCGTTTTTTGGTGAATCAAGTTTTTTTATTGAGTATGAATGTGATAGGAGATATTATGTGCAGATATTTCTCAACTTGCAAGGTAAAGCAGCTGAGAAATCTGGTGATCATAAGAACTCAGCCTAGTTTCTTAAAGCTAGCAGCCTAGCACAACGACACTTCTTCACACTATAAACCAGTCGGAGAAGGGTTCTTTTGTTCAACACATCAACAAATATCTCGGATGAACCTTTTATGAAGCAATTTGCATTATGCCATGGCTCAAGTTTGTTGTGCTTTAACTTTTTTCCTTTTGATTACGGGAGGTTCTTGGTATTTGTTACAATTTATAATGATGGTGCTTCTGGCTTCTCTATGCTTTTATGGACAGAGATAAACAAAGTTGTTTCTTTGCCTTTGTTAGAATTCCAAATCTCTAGAGGTTTTGCTTCGACTCAGAACAAGTCTTTGTGCATAATTTCGATAGCTGGCAAGTAATAAGCTTAGTTAATAAAAATGGTTTCTGATGAACACCATAGATTTGCACTAAACAAGCTAAATATGTGTCCTGCCTTATTTATGATGTCGAGTTACCAATGATTATAAAGCTTTCCCATGTAGCTCTTAGGTAATGAACATATATTTGCTAGTAATCCCCTGTTAACCAATGAATTCAATTTTGGCTATAGGTTTCGAGATCTGTAGGAGACATGTACATGAAACGGCCTTCCACTAGTTTTTACTGTCATAGAAGAGTAGGATTCAGTGCTTATGAAAGAAGCTGATTCAACGCCTTGTTAGTGCTTGAGCTATTTTTATTGTGTGTTTACAGAACCATCTTTTGTAGGCAAATGAAGTGAATTTAGTTTAAGTTAATTTTGGTGGACCCAAAAAAAAATAGTAAATTAATGTGTAATATATCTCCAAATGCACATTGGGATTAACTTACGAGTTGCTGTTGTTGCAGGGCATGTATCATTCATCAAAGATGTCGCTGCCACGACTGAACCTCCAATGCATCTTCATCACTTACTCAACGTACTTAAAACAAGAGGTTAAAATGCTCAGATTCTCGTCAAAGCCAAGTCGTTCCAAAGCTTCGAGGACGATCGATCTCGGGATCTTCTTGTAAATCCGAAAACACTCTTTGCCGTAACCTGATGACGTCATGCAATCGGCGATCATCTTCAAATCCGTCGTGGCGTCTGCGTCTGAATCAGAGATGTTTCTTGTGGAGTCACGAGAACGCACGGAGACAGATTCTGGATCAAGATAACCTTGATTCGACTTGAGAATCCGGTAAAACTCTTTAGCTAGATGGTTTTATAAACTCTTATAAATGGTTGTTATAAAGCCTTATAAATCATTTAAACTCATCAAAGATTTTTATCATTTCTTCAATGGATGTTTTCTATCTTAACAGCAAGTGTTGCAGGTTATCTCCCCAAAATTTGACCTTGAGTTGAGCCACAGCATAAGAGTTCTTCTAGTTCCAAGTTATGTCAAGTGGAAGGATGTCAAAAGGGGGCGAGAGGTGCGTCAGGTCGTTGCATTTCCCATGGTGGTGGACATAGATGCTAATCCTGAATCAGCAACACAACAATGAGGATCTTAAGATCTATAGTCGAACTATCTTCTTTGATATCATGACAGACTTGTAATGGAAACAGAGACTTGTAAAATGATTAAAGTGATTTATAAGACCTTATAAAATGATATATAAACCCTTACAAAATGATTGATATATAAATTAACCATTACAAAATGATTTATAAGACCTTATAAAAATGATTTATAAGACCTTATAAAAATGATTTATAAGACCCTTATAAATTATTTATAAATCCTTACAAATTCTGTAACAAGTTGGTATGTAACAATAGTTCCGGTTCTGGTGGATTCAGAAGGATGATTTACAAATTCTGTAACAAGTTGGTATGTAACGATAGCTCCGGTGATTAGGAGATTGTGGCTTGTATTGGTGATTTCTCTTGTTGCTTTTGGCTAATGTTAGCTACGTAATTTGTGACATGTTTGATCCAAATGAACGCCTTGTATTGTGTCTTGTATTGATGGATTCGTTATGCAAACCGATATTTATAAGAACATTATTCAAATTATAATGCAAGCCACAATCAATAATTTGCTATAAGCCATTAAGCAAACTCCAAAGACAAATCTCTAAAGTAAACACATTATGCAACTAAAACCCAGTGAACGTCTTACCAATTAATAATTTGTTACACAAATGAAACCCCACACATCAATTAAAAATGGAGGCTACTCTCATCATTCTTACTTACATACTCTTTTGTTTTGTCTCACTAAATAGTTTTATAAGGTTTTCTAAATCTTTTTATAAGGCTTTATAAACAATTTTATGAAGCTGAATAGTTCTAGTTTTTATAAGATTTTATAAGGCTTAGGTTTATAAAATAAATAGATTTGTAAGGCTTTATAGTTCTGGTTCTATATGGTTTGATAGAGTTTTATAAAGCCTTATAAAAATGGACGCTACTCTCATCAATCTAACTCGATCAATTCTTAGGCTAAATAGTTTTATAACCCTTTATAAATACTTTCTACAAGGCTTTATAAATATTTTTAGAAAGTTTTATCAACAGTTGTATAAGGCTTTCTAAACAGTTTTATGAAGCTTAATAGTTCTAGCTTTAATAAGATTTTATGAGGCTTTCTAAACAGTTTTATGGAGCTTAATATTTCTAGTTTTTATAAGATTTTATAAGGTTTATGTTTTTTAAGATAAATAGGCTTGTAAGGCTTTATAGTTCTTGTTTTATATGATTTTATAAAGCCTTATAAAAATGTAAGTTACACTCATCAATTTTACTCGATTCACTCTTAGGCTAAATAGTTTTATAAGGCTTTATAAATATTTTAATAAACCTTTATTAATATTTTATATGGATTTATAAATATTTTTATGAAGCTTAGTAGTTCTCGCTTTTATAAGATTTTATAAGGTCTAGGTTTATAAGATAAATAGGTTTGTAAGGCTTTATAGTTCTGGTTTATAAGTAAATTATAATCCATTATAAATGGTTTTATAAACTCTTATAAAATGATTTATAAACTCTTGTAAAATGATTTATAAACTTTTATAAATGATCTATAAAGCCTTATAAACGATTTATAACCCTTTATAAAATGATTTATAAACCTTTATAAAATATTTATAAAGCTTTATAAGGTTTTTTAAATATTTTTATAAAGGTTTGATAAACAGTTTTACACAATTAGTTTTATAAAGTTTTCTAGTCCTGGTTTACAAGGTTTTATAAATGAGTTTATAAACTCTTATAAATGGTTTTTATAAAACTTTATAAATAATTTAGAAACTTTATAAATTTTTAAAAGGTTTTATAAATTGTTTTTATAAAGCTTTATAAATAATTTTTTAAACACTTATAAAAATTTATAAAGCCTTTAGAAGATATTTATAAAGTCTTTATAAATAATTTTTATAAAAGTTTATAAAGTCTTTATAAAGGTTTATAAAATGTATATAAAGGCTAGTAAATTTTGTTGAATACTCCAATTATGTAATTATAAAAATATTTGTTTCTAAATCAAACTACAAATGGTGAGTTAGTTCGAGATATTGCTGAATTGTAACAGTTTTCTGGACATACAACTACTTATCATCAAAGACTATAAGACAGGGTAACATGGCAATATGTTGAGACAGACACATCCTCATTCATACATCACTTGCTAAAAACTATTCACACAATTAAACCTATTCTTCCTCTCTTTCAGAACTCTTGTGATTATTGTGTCTAATTGTTTAAGTTGGTATTATGTCTACATGAACTTCACTCAATTAGAACTCTCCTTGGATCTGGCTTCACCAGCTTTTCCTCTTGTCACATAACAAAGAAAAAAAATATTTTAGTAGTGTACTCATTAGTCTTAACAGAAAAAGTAACAACAAAACAACAAATTTGACAAGCAGTCTTATCTAGTTTGATGTTGAACAAATATTGGAGAAATACACACAGCTCTTATCCCTGTCTAAGGTTTTAAGATTAGAAGGCACGAGGCTCTGCCTTCAGAACATATCCTATTTTTTCAGGTTATTCCATGAAAATATTCTACTAGGCATCTCACTGGTGGATGATTAGACTAATGATATATTTTAAAAAGACATTCAGAAGTTCCATTCTTATAACATGATTGGGCAATCAATCAACATACCTGGTACAGAGGAAAAGGGTGGTGAAAAATCTGTTTCAAGGCTTAGTCCAGTTCGTTGTCCTTCTAAGATAACCAGTGATCGTTTCGGAGAATCCATCCTTCCGTTATGCAATGTATTTTCCGCAATGCCTGACCTCAGATTCTTATACTTGTTGTTATCTTCCCTCGTTGTGGTCGTATTACTCGTTGATACTTCCATCGTAACCAAGTTTGTGATTTGCAGTTTCCCTACTTCAAAAATTATCTTAGAGCCAATGCAGAATCTATACGGATTCAAACTAGTTAAAATCCACCTATCTATACGGATGTTCTTCATGCTTAGGGTTAAAAAGCTATCGCCTTAGAGCCAATCAATGCAGATTCTAAGATATTCTGATTCAAACTAGTTAAAGTCCATCTGTCTGTAGACTAACATTACGGATGTTCTTCATTCTCTGTGAATCTATTCAGAGAAGGGTTAAAAAGCTCTCACCTTTAAGAGAAGAACCAAGCTTCGGAGGCGAGATCCTCGGTATGTACATGTAACAATCAGATTTTAGATATTCCTTCACTTTCTCCGACATTCTTATCTTGTTTTTCTTTACCCTCTCGATCCCCATTGCCTCAGACACTAACATCCAAAAAATTCACAACATTGATCAGCAAAATGTCCAACAACAAGACGTAAGGATCTTACGAGAATATCGAGACCTCCAAATGTCTGCTTAGTCCAGCAACCAAAATCTTTAACCGAAGGATCCGTAACATCAAGCTGATAAAAATCAACCTTGAGAATTTCTTCGTGCCTCAAGGATTCAACTGCTTCAAGGCCAACATCCACGTTTCTGGCTGTAAGCCGTCAATCTATGGCTCGCAAGCTGCCAAAGACACCGACTGTACGAGACGAGCCGATGAC
The DNA here is from genome assembly GCA_010577795.1 of Isatis tinctoria. Lineage (NCBI taxonomy): Eukaryota > Viridiplantae > Streptophyta > Magnoliopsida > Brassicales > Brassicaceae > Isatis > Isatis tinctoria. The sequence goes on along the minus strand of CM021249.1, from coordinate 16,013,784 downwards.
GAAGAATTAGAAACACCACGACCTGGTCCAAATCCTAACATACCAACTCGAACCACTTATAATGATTGAGGAAGAAGAAATGGACGAAGAAGAGACGGCCGAAGGAGATCCAGGAAAAAGTGATCGACGAAGGAAGAAGATATTGTTTAGGGTTATTTGTTGCCAAACAAACACTACTCTGGCCACTACATCACATAAACCAATAATCAACTGTAACATCCAACGCAAATAAGAGTATCAACAAATTCAAATTTGAGAAAGACACTAAAAATATTCAATCATATCACGCAAATACAAAACAGAGAATACAATGTGAGTGGTGAGCGCATTAAGAGCAGGTGGTCCATTGAGAATCGGGGTGCGGGAACAACCACTTCCTTCAACGAGAACCTAATCGAATTTGAGACTAAATCCAGCGAAATTGATTCAATCCTCGACGGATGTGGTGAGATTCCGATATTGTAGCCAGACGAGATTCCGGCGAAGCAATTGCTAGTTATGAAGCTCGCCGTCGCCGAAGTATATCGAGGAAGAAGAGATAGATCGAAGAAGGAATTTTTTTTAATTGCTAGGGTTATTTTGGTCTTTTTACACTAAGGAGAAGTGTAAAAGTGAAAATGGCTTCCTTGCTAGTGTAAAAGTGAAAAAGTGTACCAAATAAAGTGTATTTTTGAAATTTCTCCAATCTAGACATAATGAAACCTCTGAATTAAAAAAGAAACTATACAAAAAATATTTATCGTTCTGTAAATTTTAAAAATAACTAAAGGAAATAGACTTATTAATATTTAAAATAAAGAAAAATATTTTAGTCTTTCAACCAAAAAGAAAATATATACGATAGAAAGGATATATTAAGAAAAATATTATTACTTTTAATAAGTTTATTTATATTTCAAAAAATAATTCAGAAGGAAAAAAGGAATTGTATGAAAAGAAAATTAATTCTGAAGAAAAAAAAAGAAAAAATTTCTAAAGCAAAAAAGGAATTGTAGAAAAAACTAAATTATGATTCTGAAGCAAAAAAGAAAACATAGAAAAATATTCATTGTGCAATTATTTTTTTTTACACAAAAGGAAATAGACATAATGAAATTCTTAATTAAAAACCAAAATATATAAAAATATTCATTGTTCGGTTAATTTTAAAGATAACTAAAAAATAGACTTATTAATATTTTATTATTTATTAAAAATAAAAAGGATTTTAGTCTTTCAACAAAAAAATATAATCGATAAAAATATTGATTAAAAAAAGATTATTATGTTTTAAAAACTTGCAAATAATTATGATGTCTATATAAAGAACTTAGTTCTTTCATAATTTACATGATCATAAAATATGTTGAGAGAGTCAATCAAATTTTGACGCGTAATAATTTTATTTCTGTAATTAAAAAAACTTATAATCAATTTTTATCGATAAAGAAAAAAAACAATTAGATTTCAAATATTTCATTTACGCGGGTTTTCATCTCAAAAATTTTAGATTTCTAAATGTAAATAATCAAATTTTAATCTCAAAATCTAAATATATACATAACATAATGTTATGCTGGTTATCAATTTTAGATTTCAAATACTTTTTTTCACTTGCGTATCACGCGATTCCTATTAAGTAAATTAAAGTTTCAACACCATTATTAGCAAACGTTTACAGAAGAACCCGCGGCATTATTAGGTTTAGAAGAACAAACAAACTTTCAAAAGTAAAGTAAGATTAAAGAGGTCATATAGCTGAGTAGCTACAGTTTTCTTCTTCATCGGGAGAAGGAGGAGACTTGGATGAAACTATGAGTAGCACAAAAGTACCAAAAAGAATTGTGATAATAGCCATGAAGTTGACAAGAAACGCTTCTGATCCAAACTTGTCGAGCCCTGACTTCTCCAAGAAAGTAAGCTTTTCAAGAAACCCTAAAACCGAGTTTCCAACTGCAAGAACATAAACAAAGACGCCGAGCAAAACGTGCCATGGAAGAAAGTCGCTTCTGAGAGTTGATGATCCTCTTGGGAAGAAGTAGACTATAAAGCTATACAGCCACTGCAACGGTTAAAAAAAGCCTTAACATCAAGACACTTCATTTACATTCGTTCTTGTTTTAAAGATTCTTTCATTTTATTGTCTTACCTGGAGAGCGTAAAGGACAATGACACCAATACCAACCCAAGAATGGATGGTATAGAGATTTGGGATGTGTTTCTCGTTATGGTGCTTGAAAGCTGCAACAATTCCCCAGATTCCGAGAATAATGGCGATTGCGTGCAGAACAAGGTGGATTGACTTGGTCACTCGTTTCTCAAATGGAAGCGATTTGTAACTCATAATTGCTGGTATTTTTTTCAAATATAAACAAACGCAATTTTAGACTGCATAAAGTAAGAAAATGTCATCTTTTCTTGTTGTTCTTTTTTTTTTCTTCTAAATTTATTATAGTTTTGTTACCTTCGCCTCCCAGAATTACTAAGCCCATGAGCGTCAAAACAGGATGAAGCTAGATAAAGATTAAAAGCAAAAGAAAAATTACGAAAAATGTAAATAATGAAAATGGATTCATTTAAGCATCACAATTGAAAGCACATATGTTATTTTTGTGTCAATGGAAACAAAATCATGAAAGCAACTTTGAGAAATTAATCAAAGAGATAGAGAAGAGTTTTACATTGAAGATGAGGGTCTTGTTGGTAGTTTCCCACGCAAATCCACCTCTGTAACTGATTGACCAAACAAACACCATCACCGAGTCGACTATGGCGAGCGCGTGTACCGCAACCGCAACCGCAACCATCCTCACGTTTATTCCGACAGACATGTTTGGTCTGTGATAATCTTCTTCGGTGTCCGAGAAATGCTAGAAGAACCTGAATCTTATGGAAAAGTCTTGGTACTTTTTTGGGTTTTATCCATTTTGTTGGACCTTCTTGGGTAACAGTAACACACACATGCTACTTGCCGTTGATTATTTTTGTTTGGTATTCAACTGTGTGTGTATTCGTGACCGTTGGATTAGCCATCTACTAACCCCCGCACGTTGTCGTGCAAACCAGTCAACGGTTGAAGAATTTACGAAACATGATACTAGTAATCTGTTTACACTTTACAGGCTCAAGCTCAACTTATTCGAGCCTAGCCCAGTTGTATAAAAGAAAGAACTTAGGCCTAGAATCAAAGACTCAGCTCAAACAACGTTTAGAACCCAAAATAATTCACATGCTATTGTGGGGATTGATGTGCAGCCGTGAGTTCTACATCCATCTTATTGGACGGCCATGTCAAGATTCTCAGAAATATTGAGCGGTTCGACAGGATCCAGATTAACCAGATGCCTATAAATGTAGCTGACTTTTATAATTTTGGGGTTCTATCTAAAAAGCCTAACGTCTATATTTCTTCATGCATAAAGCTAAGTTAGTCTAGTTCCCGATTTTTTATAGTCAAACTTCAAATCCGATTCGTATAAAATTGTGTGGAGCCGGTACACAAAATTTGTTGACTACAACATATTTAGTGATGAGATACGTAGAAAAAAAAAATGTTGATCCTACATTCCCAAGATATTGTTCTGAGGAGGAAACTAGTGATCATGTTCTGTTGTCCTAGTCAATATGTCCAAAGAGTATAGAGACTCTTTGAATTGATTTTTAACAACGGATTTCTCTAATCCAAAGGTCATCTTAGAGGATAAGTTAAGGTTAGTCTTGTCCTTCCAAAACAAGTACACCATCTCACAGGACAGACGTCTACTGCCCTTATAGATTATGTGAAGGCCATGGAAAGACATAACTGAAGAAGAGACATTGACACGGTCTCAAATGATAAAGAATCATTGGCTATTTCGCTTGTAGAGTCCCAAAGATCCGAAAATAGAGTTGTGCATGCATTATCTCAGAGCAAATGGAGTAAGTTTTAAGTGGTTGGCCACAACGTAATTAAGAGATTTTACCAAAAAAAAAAACGTAATTAAGAGACTTAAGTAGCAAGACACATGCATACTAATTGTAGGTTACAAACCAGAATATAGTTTTTCTAAAAAACCCTAATTCCTGGACAAAACAAACCAAACATCCATACTCCAAAACGGTTATACTACCGACTCTTTTATCGTTTTCAGGTTTCTGTTGTGGAACATCAGTCACACGATGAGTGAAAGATTGATGTAGACTTGAGGCAACGAGCATTTTTAAAGAAAAAACTCAAGAAATCTCTCTCTTCTGGTGTTCCCTTGCACCCTGCAAACTCGAAATTTTCGAGAGTCTTCAACAAACATTCCGGAATCAAGCTGCCTTCATTGCTCCAGTTAATCTGTTCATGATCACACTCCTGAAGCTCTTCATACGGATCCTAAAAAAAAGAAAAGAGAGAAAGAGAGTTAAGATTATACCATACATAGCTTTTGAAAAGAGTCAATGAATAAACTTACAACGACGGAGAGATTGAGGACTCGCAGCTTAGGAGAATCATTGAGCAACCTGACAAGAAACTTGGACCAATAGTTTCTGCATATACTTAGCTTCAGATGCTCAAGCTGATTGAAGACAATACCATCACAGTACAAAATAGACTGCACACATGAAAAAGTAATAATAACAAAGAAGTCAGTTCTCAAGAAAACCTGATTTGGTGGTATCATACGACTGAGAACTTGAAATTGATAGATGTAAAACAGATTACCTCTTCATCGTCGTCGTCGACTTCTAATGAAAGACGTTTGACAGATGTGATTGATTTAAGAAAGTCTTTGAAACATTTACCAACAGTCATATCTGCCTCTTCCAGTTTCGGCATATGCTTAATCAAATAGGAGGAACCATCTCCCAGATCCACAACTTTCAGATACTTCAAAGAAGGGGTGTCTATCACGTACCCATCAGAAAAACATTCATCGTCCATCCACAAGGACAACCTCTGCAAGGACGGGACAATAACAACTAACGCTTTCACATTATCATCCCCATGTCGGTCAATAACCAGATCTTCCAGAACAGAGCAACAGGATAGAAGCAACCGAAGAGAATCTTCACTGAAGTATGTCACACGTCGAAGTTGCAAGGTTTTCAAGGAAGGGAGACAGACCGTTGGAGGAAGATCCACAAGAACTCCTATGAGTTTCATCATCACAAGGGATTTGCAGGTATACAAGCTACTCGGCAATACTACATCATTAAAAGAATAATGGCGGATCCTTAGTGCACGCACGCAGCGAGAGACTGCAATGCCAACCCATAATTTGATATCCTCAGGTTGATATGATCTGTCACCGAATTTGAGGCACAAGCTGTCTATGATCGGAGCTTTATGTAAAGGCAGATACTTGGCAATAAAATCTCGATACCTCCGCAATGAAGGCATTGAATGATTAATTTCAGTAACGTTACGTGTACACAAAATGATGTCTTTGTATTCATGGTATTCAAGCTTAGGCACCCACATCCAAAGAAACTCCCATCGCTTAGACAGAAGGCTAGTGGATACAGCAACTTTTGTCCGAACAAACGATAATATCTTAATCAGCAAATCATCAGACAATTCATTGATTCTGTCCATATCTTACAATGTCAAGATATTGTTGCAACCGAACAAAAAATCGAGTTTCGTCTTCCCTTCCCTCGAACCCTAAAACGATGTAGTACCGTAGTTAGCAATCATAAGAAAACATCGACAGACAAAATTAAAAAGAACCTAGAAAAAGCCTCAGAATGTTGAAAGCTGGTAAGAAACAAAAAAAAAAAACCCTAATAGAAAAAAAAGCTTAGCGGAGGCTCGATTTATGCTCCAATACCGAGATTTAGAATATATCTTTAGGTTTTAACGATAAATGCTTTCTTCTCTTCTCATCTGAAGAGACAGAAGAAAGAAGAAACGACAGAACTTTGTCCAAAGTCCGCCACTAATCGAACCCGTTTGGGTTCCATTTAATTGGTTTTAGCCAATGCTTTAATGTCCATAAACCCATTCGATCTATATCTGATGGGCCTGGGCCTGAAAATTTTAATAGAATAGAGGTCTCATTTTAGAGTAACTTGCTGCATTATACATCGATCGAATTCGAAACACAGGAAACAGTGTCGAAATGTGATAGCCGATAATTTTAAAGATACTTAGTCTGATCAGAAGTCTAACGATCAGAAGTCTGAGTACATATATATCACGAGTCAAAATGCCTTAAAGTGGTTAGCAAACTCCCGCACGTTGTCGTGCGAACCATCTTATTGGACGGCCTGGTTGCAATCAACTTTGTTTAGAACGGCCGTATAAAGATTCTCTGAAACATTGAGCCGACGGGATCTAGACTGAGGAGATGCCAATAAATGTAGCTGACTTTTGTAATCTTGGGGTTATATCTAAAAAGCCTAACGTCTAATTTTAAAATTCCCGATTCTTTGAAGTCAAATTTCAAATCCGATTCGGATCCTACTTTCCCAAGATGTTGTTCTGAGGAGGAAACTAGTGATCATGTTCTGTTTTCCTGTCAATATGTCCAAGGATAAGTTAAGATGATTAGTCTTGTCCTTCCAAAACAAGTACACCATCTCACAGGCCAGACGTCTACTGCCCTTTTGGATTATGTGAAGGCCATGGAAAGACATAACTGAAGAAGAGACATTGACACGGTCTCATTCAGATCTCAAATCTTAAAGAATGCTTAGTTCACGCACGCAGCGAGAGACTGCAATGCCAACCCATAGTTTGATATCCTCAGGTTGATATGATCCGCGACCAAATTTGAGGCGCAAGCTGTCTATGATGGGAGCTTTATGTAAAGGCATATTCTTGGCAATAAAATCTCGATACCGCAGAAATGAAGGCATTGAATCATTGAATTCAGTAAACCATGAAGACCTAAGAACGTCTTCGTATACATTGTACTCAAGCTTGGGCACCAACATCCAAAGAAACTCCCATCGCTTAGACAGAATGCTAGTGGACACAGCCACTTTGGTGAGAACAAACGATAATATCTTAACCACTGATTCTGTCCATATCTTACAAAGTCAAGAAGATAACCAAAAAAATTGGAATTTGTCTTCCCTTCTCTCAATCCTAAAACGCAGTACAATCAAGTGTAAGAAAAAAGTCACACAGACATAATAAGAAAAGAAAACCCTTTAATGTTGAAAGCTGGAACGGGACAAGAACCTGTAAGTCCAGTGGAAGCTGAATCTATGCTCCGGCACCGGAATCAGAAGATACAATCAGATACGACAATGCTTTGTTCTCGCCATCGATATACTCCTCAGAAGATATAAATCCCTTTGCATTTCGATCTAACTGGCAAAACCTTTGATACAAAGACAGAATTTCCTGCTGCTGAACTGAAGAAGAAACATATTAGCGAATTTGGATGTAAGAGAAGAGGCAGAGAGAAGTCTGTCACATAGATCTGGCAATGGCTCTGGACCTCCAATGTCGTATTGGGTCAGCATCGAGGATGTGTTCCCACTCCTTTAATTTTTACGCCTTCAAAAATCTGTGATTCAAATATATGGTTGAATCATCACAACTCATTTAGCTCTCGATCACATATATATATATTCATAGGAAGATTTATGATTTTGATCCAAACGCTAAATTGCTAATTCACCCTCGATTGCTATATACATTCACGACATGAGCCAGAATCAGATATTTCCCAAAAATGAAATGGGTAATTATCATCTGAGTAATCCTATACACCAAAACAACACAAATATTCAAAATAAAACAAATCCAGTATCAACCAAAATTACATTTTTACGATAAACAAACAAACCCGAACTCAAAAGTGTTTAGAATCAAGTGAAGAGCAAATCGAAATTCAAGTTCCTGAGTTCAACAATCCGGATTGATTTCAACCAATTTGATGAACCCAAATTACTTGAGATTCCTCACTCTCAAAATCCGAATATAATTATGACGAATTATTGGGGATAGAGAGAGTTGATTCGAGAAAAAAAAATAACAGTGATTCAAAAAACAAAACATGGTTTCATCACGAAGACGAGAGTGGAATGGAGACCCAACTTACATCCGCAATTGAGCACAAATACAGAGAGACAGAGAGAGACACATTGGGCTAAGCTCTTGAGAGACGACGGACCACGGACGGAAGTGAAGAAGAAGAGATGAAGGAAGCAAAGTCTCACACAGAATAAACCTTCGATTTTTCCGAGAGTCTTTTTTTTTTTTTTTTGGTGGGAATTTTTCCGAGAGTCTCGAAAGAGAGAAAAAGTGTGAAAGAAATTTTTTTTTCTTTAAGAAATAAACCAATATAGAGCAGACACGTAAGGGTTCTAACAAACATCATTTGTTTAGCGCGTTCCCAAGGCTTGGCCGTTTGGTTTTTCGATTCGGTTTTTTTGATTGTCGGTTTTTTCGGTTATAGAGATTTAGTAACTATTCGGTTAATAATAAAATTTGGTTCGGTTTCGGTTCGGGTTTTTTTGGTTTTTGGTTTTTTCGGTTAAAGAGATTTAGTAACCATTCGGTTAATCATAAACTTCGGTTCGATTTCGGTTCGGTTATTTAGGTTTTGGTTCCGTTTTTTGTTATATTTTTGGATAATTTGGGAAAAAACCGGATAACTTCAGATAATATCGGATAATTAGGATAATTTCTGATATTTTAGATAAAAACATTTAAATAATTTGGGATAATTCAATTTTTGTAGTAATATTTGGTTAATTTTAATTATTTAGTTATTTTAAATATAAATATAAATATAAATAATATTTTTAGGTATATGGATCGTGTTTCAGATATTCGGTTATACGTTCGGATATTCGGTTATCTATTCGGTTTCAGTTCGGTTATCCGTAAATTCTCAATTCAATATCCAATATGTGTTTTATAAAATAGGTATCTCGGTTAAAATACTAAGGACTAATTCTGATAGTTTAAATTCTTTTTGAATTATTTTTTTGGTTTAGAACCTCCTAGGGTAAACAGTAACACACACATGCTACTTGCCGTTAATTTTTTTTTTTTTTGCGTATTCAATTATGTGTGTGTTTGTGACCGTTGGATGAACACCTGATAGATTATTCCTGACCGTTGGATGAGCCATCTACAAACCCCCGCACGTTGTCGTGCAAACCAGTCAACGGTTGAAGCATTTACGAAACATGCTTCTAGTAATCTGTTCACACTTTACAGGCTCAAGTTCAACCTATTCGAGCCTAGTCCAATATGCTCAAGGAGAAGGAGTATGGAGTAGGACTCTTTGGATTTAACAAGGGATTTCTCTTATCCCAGGGTCACCCCTACAGGATAAGTTTCAAATTAGTATCTTCCTTCCAAAACAAGGAGAACATCTCACAGGACAGAAAGAGACGTTGACACGGTCTGATCAGTAAGATCTCAGATGCCAAAGAATGATTGGCTATTTCCAAAAGATCCAAAAGATAGAGTTTTGCATACATAATCTCAGAGCATATGGAGGAAGTTTTAAGTGGTTGGCTACAATGTGATTAGGACACCTACACTCTCCTATAGATGGATAATCAATCAGGAACTCTTAACGGAAATTTTGTAACTTGTGGTATGGGTAAATTTAAAGGCTTCTACACGCTAGAATGTTCTGCTCATATTAGGGCTCTACAATCTACGTGGTCTATTATGAGTTATCAGAAAATGATCTTTGAAAGAGACAACATGATTGATCATCAACAACATTCTGAATCAGAAAACAAACAACTTGAGACGACAACACTATATGAACAGTAGAGGAAATTGGCAAGCCATGTTTACAACAATCAGATTCTCATTGAAGAAGCGAGAATGCCTTTAAGAGGAAATCAGGAGGGGGCACACAACTTGGTTACAAACTAGAATATAGTTAAAAAGAAAAAAAAAAAAAAAAACTATTTCCTGGACAAAACAAACCAAACATCCTTACTCCAAAACGTTTATACGACCGACTCTTGGATCGTTTTCAAGTTTCAGTTGTGGAAACTCACTCACTCCTCGATGTAGACTTTATTCAGGCAACAAGCATTTTTAAAGAAAAAACTCAAGAAATATCTCTCTTCAGGTCTTCCCTTGAACCCTTCAAACTCGAAAGTTTCAAGAGTCTTCAACAAACATTCGGGAATCGAGCTGAGTTTATTATTCGAGATAATCTGTTCATGCTCCTCAAGCTGTTGATACTGACGCTAAAAAAGAAAAGAGAGAAAGAGAGTTAAGATTACACCATACATTGCTTTTGAAAAGAGTCAGCAAATAAACTTACATCGATGAAGAGATTTAGGACTCGCAGTTTAGGAGAATCATTGAGCAACCTGACAAGAAACTCGGACCAATAGCCGCTGCGTATACTTAGCTTCACATGTTCAAGCTGATTGAAGACAATATCTTTACAGTACTCAGACTGCACACAAGAAAAAGTAATAATAACAAAGAAGTCAGTTCTCAAGAACACCAGATTTGGTGTTGTAAGTTGTATCATACGACTGAGAACTTGAAACTGATAGATGTAAAACAGATTACTTCTTCATGGTCGTCGAAATCCACTTCTAATGAAACACGTTTGACAGATGTGATTGATTTGACAAACTGTTTGATACCTTTGTCAACAGTTATATCTGCCTCTTCCAGTTTTGGCATATGCTTAATCATATAGGAGGAATTGTCCCTGTGGTCCTCAACTTTCAAATACTTCAAAGAAGGTGTATCTATCACAGGCCCATCCGAAGAACATTCATCGTCCATCCACAAGGACAACCTCTGCAAAGACGAGACAGTAACAACTAACGCTTTCACATTGTCGTCATCTCCATCTCGTTCAATAACCAGATCTTCCAGAACAGAGCAGCATGATAGAAGCAATCGAAGAGAATCTTCACTGAAGTATGTCACACGTCGAAGTTGCAAGGTTTTCAAGGAAGGGAGACAAACCGTTGGAGGAAGTTCAACAACAACATCCTCTCCTATGAGTTCCAACATCACAAGGGATTTGCAGGTATACAAGCTACTCGGCAATACAACATCAGGTCTTACAATATAATAAAAATAGCCGAACCTTAGTTCACGCACGCAGCGAGAGACTGCAATTTCAACCCATAGTTTGATATCCTCAGGTTGACATGGTGCAAAAGCAAAATTGAGGCGCAAGCTGTCTATGGTCGGAGCTTTATGTAAAGGCAGATTCTTGACAATAAAATCTCGATACCTCAGCAATGAATGCAATTTATGAATGAATTCAAAAGGGATACGTGTATGCAAAAAAATGTCCTCGAATTCATCGTACTCAAGCTTAGGCAGCAACATCCAAAGAAACTCCCATCGCTTAGACAGAATGCAAGTGGACACAGCAACTTTTGTCGGAACAAACGAAAATATCTTAACCAGTAAATCATCAGTCAATTCACTGATATTGCCCATATCTTACAAAGTCAAGAAGATACTGTTGCCGTCGAACCAAAAAAATTGGAGTTTTTCTTCCCTTCTCTCAATCCTAAAACGAAGTCCTATCAAGTGTAAGAAAACAGTCACACAGACAAAAAAAAAAAAAAAAACTTTAATGTTGTTGAAAGCTGGAAAGGGACAAAAACCTGTAAAGTTCAGAGGAGGCTGGATCTATGCTCCGGCACCGGAATCAGAAGATACAAACAGAAACGCTCGGAAAGCATTTGGCGACGCTGCATACCCACTTCGCATTTGTCTGAACTCTGAACAAAGAATCGATAAAGAAGAAACGACAGAGCTTTGTTTTCGCCCTCACCAGAACCCGTTTTGGATTCCATTTAGTTGGGTTAGCCAATCATAAACCCATGCGATCCATATCTAAACGGCCTGGGCCTGAAATTTTTTTATAGAACAGAGGTCGCATTTTATTTTTGATATCGAATAAAAGCAGGACTGATGTTTGAATAACCCGGTAGGATTCGGTTCGAGTTATTCGGGTTTTCGGGTTTTTGGTTTAAGGTTAGAGGTCTCATTCAGTTATTAGGAAAAATTGGGCCGGATCCGATTCGGATTATACCAGATTCAGGTCGGTTTGGGTGTAACCTAAATACCCAAACTCCATACGGATTCGGTTCAGGTTCGGTTAGTTTACAAAGCTTTCAAGTTTTGGCTTAGGTTGCTTAATTTTAAGTTTTAACTATGGACAGAAATAGAAGTTAGGTCCAATAGAAGACTAGATCATGCTACTCTCTTATATACCAAAGTCGTCTATACCTTGTAACATGATTTGGGGGATTTGAAATCGTAATTTGTGATGATCGGATCTTTTAATTTCTAAAATCTTTGAGGATCTAAGATCCAAAACGATGATTTTAGGGAAAAAAATATTTTTTTTGGGGGGGGGGAGGGGGGGAGAGAAATCTAATAAAATCCCATACATATTCAGAAAAGTTTCCTATATGAGTCCTTACTCATTGATTTCGGTTAATTCATTGGATATCGGTTCAGTTCGGATAAACCAGAAATCCACTGGATCTGATTCATAAGTACTATTCGGTTATTTCACCAATACCTATACTTGTACCGAACCACTTTTTTCGTGTCGTGGCCGAATTCGGTTTTCGGGTTCAGAAAATTTGCCCAGCCCTAAATAAAAGTGTGGTATTTTATAGTCACCAGAGTTTTTTTGGTATAATAGTCACTACTCTCTAGAGTAGAGTTATGTTCTGCTTTCTGGTTTAAAATGTTAACAATACGAATTAGGTCTGGGCGTTTAGGTATCCATTTAGGTTTGATTCTGGGTTTTCGGGTTCTAAGATATATGATCCATCCAAAAATTTTAGAATTCGGGTCCGTGTTCGGTTCGGTTCGGTTTCATTCAAGTTCGGTTCGGATATCTAAACATTTTAAGAAAATAAATAAAAATTGTTAAATTGAAATTTAGTTCAATTAAATTTCACAAATATGACTAAAAGTTTCACATATTCTATTTAATTTTGATATTTTAATTATTTTGATCTAAAAGTAATTAATATATTTGGATTTATAACTATAATTTAGGATAAATAAGTTATATCAAATCTAAATATAATTAATATTTTAGATATATAGTCGCATTTCGGTTATTTCGGGTACTAGTTCGATTTTCAGTTTGAGTCGGTTCAGATTCGATTCAGTATTTCGGGTTCGGGTTCGGGTTCTTTTCCATGCCTTATACGAATCAAATATAGATGATATCATATAAAATTTAAAATATAAATTTATATAAATAATATTAGGAAACAGAAGAAATTAGTTCATTTAATAGAGACACAACCTGAGTTGGCTCTCTTCTTAAGTAAGAGGGTTGAGTCGCAATGCACACTTCAGATTTACTAATTCCTAGGAAAACAAAACAAATCTAACATCCATACTCCTATATAAATCTAACAACGTCCGTAGTTAAAAGAACCCAATTCCTGGACGACAACAAACCCTACATCCATACTGCACTATGACAGGCTCTTTGATCATTATCAAGTTTCTGTTATGGAAAATCAGTCACATGATGAGTGCAAGATTGATGTAGTCGGCAACGAGCATTTCGAAAGATAAAACTCAAGAAATCTCTCTCTTCTGGTCTTTCCTTGCACCTTGTAAACTTGAAAGTTTCAAGACTATTCAACAGACATTTGGAAATAATCAAATTCTTTTCATTTTTCCAGTCAATCTGCTCATACTCCTCAAAGAGTGGAAAATGAAATTCAAACAAAAAAAAAAAAAAGAGAAAGAGAGAGAGAGTCAAGATTATAAAAGTCACAAAATGCTATGGAGCCGGTACACAGAATTTGTTGACTACAAAATATTAAGTGATGAGATGCTTAGAAAAAAAAAAAAAAGACAAATGTTGATCCTACATGCCCAAGATGTTGTTCTGAGGAGGGAACCAGTGATCATGTTCTGTTTTCCTAGTCAATATGCTCGAAGGAGTATGGAGACTCTTTGGATTTTTAACCACCGAGTTCTCTTATCCAACAGTCACCCTATAGGACAAGTTAAAAACAAGAAGAATATCTCACAGGACAAACTCTACTGCCCTTTTGGATTATGTAAAGGCTATGGAAAGGCAAAATTGAAGAAGACACACTGACACGGTTTCAGTCAAATCTCAGATGTTTAAAGAATGATTGGCTATTTCCATAACAGAGTTCCAAAGATAGGAAAATAGAGTTTTTCATACATTTATCTCAGAGCATATGGAGGAAGTTTGGCTACAACGTGATTACGACACCTACACTCTCGTATAGGATGCATAACCAATCAGGAACTCAAACGGAGATTTTGTAACTTGTGGTATGGGAAAATTCGAAGGCAGATACACGCCCAGAAGAGTCCAAAGGTTCTGCTCATATTAGAAAATGATCTTTGAAGGAGACAACATGATCATCAACAACACTCTGAATCAGAGAACAAACAGCTTGAGACTACAACACTGTATGAACACTAAAGGAAATTGGCAAGCCGTGTTCACAACAATGAAATAGGTAATTAGAAGATAGAAGGAAATGAGTGCATTTAAGAGAAAGAGAGGGAGGGGAACACAAACTTGGTTACAAACTAGAATATAGTAAAAGAATAAATATATATATAAAAAAAACCTAATTACTGGACAAAACAAACCAAACATCCGTACTCCAAAACGATTACACGACCGACTCTTTGATCGTTTTCAAGTTTCAGTTGTGGAACATCACTTACTCAAGATCCATGAAGACTTCACGCAACAAGCATTTTCGAAGAAAAAACTCAAGAAATCTTTCTCTTCAGGTCTTCCCTTGCACCCTATAAAGTTGAAAGATTCGAGAGTCTTCAACAAACATTCGGGAATCGAGATGTCTTCATCGCTCCAGTTAATCTGTTCATACTCCTCAAGCTGTTGATACTGAGGCTAAAAAAGAGAGAGAGAGAGAAAGAGAGTTAAGATTACACAATACATTGCTTTTAGAAAGAGTCGACGAATAAACTTACATGGACGGAGAGATTAAGGACTCGCAGTTTAGGAGAATCATTGAGCAACCTGACAAGTAACTTGGACCAATAGTCATAGCATATACTTAGGTTCAGGTGTTCAAGCTGATTGAAGACAATATCACAGTACTCATACTGTACACATGACAAAGTAATAATAACAAAGAAGTCAGTTCTCAAGAAAACCTGATTTGGTGTTGTAAGTGGTACCATACGACTGAGAACTTGAAATTACCTCTTCATCGTCGTCCTCGTCGAAAGCCACTTCTAATGAAAGACGTTTGACAGATGTGACTGATTCGAGTAACCCATTAATACCTTCGCCAACAGTTATATCTGCCTCTTCCAGTTCTGGCATATGCTTAAACAAATAGGAGGAACCGTAACTGTAATCCACAACTTTCAAATACTTTAAAGAAGGGGTATCTATCACAGACCCATCATAAGAACATTCACCTTCCATCCGCAAGGACAACCTCTGCAACGACGGGACAAAAAGAACTAACGCTTCCACATTGTCATCCACATGTCGTTCAATAACCAGATCTTCAAGAACAAGGCAATATGATAGAAGCAACCGAAGAGAATCTCCACTGAAGTATCTCACACGTCGAAGTTGCAAGGTTTTCAAGGAAGGGAGACAAACCGTTGGAGGAAGATCCACAAGAACATGCGCTCCTATGAGTTCCATCGTCACAAGGGATTTGCAGGTATACAAGCTACTCGGCAATACTACATCAGGTCTTCTATTAGGAGAAAAATAGCCGATCCTTAGTTCACGCACGCAGCGAGAGACTGCGATTCCAACCCATAGTTTGATATGCTTGGGTTGATATAATCCATAACGAAGTTTGAGGCACAAGCTGTCTATGATCGGAGCTTTATGTAGAGGCAGATTCTTGGCAATAAAATCTCGGTACCTCAGCAATGAAGGCAATTTATGAATGAATTCAGAAGGGATACGTGTAATGTCCTCGAATTCGTCGTACTCAAGCTTAGGAAGCCACATCCAAAGACACTCCCATCGCTTAGACAGAATGCTAGTGGACACAGCAACTTTTGTCGGAACAAACGATAATATCTTAACCAGCAATTTATCAGACAATTCACTGATATTGCCCATATCTTACAAAGTCAAGATGATACTGTTGCCGTCGAACCCAAAAAAAAAAAGAATTGGAATTTGTCTTCCCTGCTCTCAATCCTAAAACGAAGTACTATCAAGTGTAAGAAAACAGTCACACAGACAAAAAAAGAAGAAAAAAAAACCTTTTAATGTTGAAAGCTTGAACGGGACAAAAACCTGTAAAGTTCATAGGAGGCTGGATCTATGCTCCAGCACCGGAATCAGAAGTTTACAAACAGAAACGCTCGGAAAGCATTTGCCGACGCCGTATACCCACTTGGCATCTGAAGAGACCCATTTGTCTGAACAAATAATCGAGAAAAAAGAAACGACAGAGTTTTGTTGGGTTAGCCAATGCTTTAATACCCAATCCGATCTATATCTGATAGGCCTGAGCCATTTGACCAAAAAAAAAAGATAGGCCTGAGCTTGAAAATTTTTAATAATAGAGGTGGCATTTTTTTTTTTTTTTGACATCAAATAAAGGTGTGGCATTTTATAGTCACTAGGTGACTCATTGAATATTTATAGTTAATTTTTTAAAAAAAATTGTTTGTTTTTTTGCATTTTTATTGTTTTAAGATCAAATATGAAAATAATGTTATATAACTTTTAGATGTTGTTTTAATTATGGCTATTGTTTTGGATTAAGTTATAATGATTTGCATTGTTTTGGATTACTTTATTTGGCAAAATTTTCAATTTTCATTTATGATTTGTGTTTTGTTTTTCTAATTTTTTTGGTTTGTTTATATCTTGTAAATATGGTTAATTAAGATTAGTTTGATTATTTTATGTTATCTTGATAAAAAAAATTATTTTCTTGGCTTTTTCTATATACACGTGTTTGGTTTTTAATTTTTTTTTTTAAATCTACTGATCAGTTAAACATTGAATCCAAAATTTTAGGTTTGATTTAGTGGGTTTAAACCTATTTAGACCCATTAAAATTAGGCAAAATTACATAATTATAAATTGATCTTTTAACTTTCTAAACCACTATATTCACAAATCTAGCGATTCTAAAATAAAGCTGTGTACTCCTTGGAAATAGTAGACGTATATTTTTATTGGAAATGGTAGATGTATATTTGTAATTCTAAAACAAATGATCTTAAAATCATGTTGGATACTGATCTTGACAATCGTAAATATGTATTATAGAAATTGATAATTCTAAAATCAACTATATTTTTATCTAAGAAAACATAAACAAAACATAATTTAAATTATTTAATGTTTATAATATTTCTTTATAAACAACATTTTTTGTGTTCTTTTGTGGCTTCCCTTCTTTGTTAATAATAAGAATCTTTAGATTAGACATTGATTTAACTTTGGAACTTGCAAACTTTGTAAAATAGAAATTTAAAAATTCAAAATTTATTTTATAGCAAAAAGAAAATAAAACTTGGATAGTTATCAAAAACTAAAATAAAATAAATATGTAAAAAAACTAAAATAAAAAATTTTGAAAGTAAAACTTCCCTTTAATTTTAGAAATTTAAACTTTTATTGCAAAAGAATTAAAATTAGATAGTTATCCAAAAGTAAAACAAAATAAATTGATAAAGAAGAAAAAGGAAATTGCAAAAACTAAAGAAAAAGATATTAAACAAAAAAACTTTCAGATTTTTTCCTTTTATTTTTAGATTTAGGTATGCCACATGTGGATATTTTCTTTTTAATTTTAATTAATATTGGGATATTCCTTTTTTATTATTCTTGTAAACACCTTTAAAAATCAATAGTTGTATTCGAAAAATGAATAGGAAATTCCAAAAACTTTAAAAAGGAAATTTATAAATTAAAACTCCCATTTATTTTTATAAAAACGTTTTGAATTTATAAAAAACTATTTTGATAAAATATATATTTTCTTGAAAGCAAATTTCTATTATAGCGAAAAAATATTTAAAAATTGAATAGTTATTGAAAAGTAAAATAAAATATATTTTTAAATAATAAAAAGGAAATTGCAAAATTGGAAAGAAAAATTTGAAAAATTAAACTTGTAAATAAGAAATAGAAAATTGCAAAAACGTAACTTTTTTTTATTAAATTTCTTTATTTTCTAAAATTTTTTTTAATATATAAATACTTATTTTATAAAAAAGAAACGAAAAAATTCCTTTTTAAAAATAAATCAATTTAAAAAAATTATCTCATTAAAAGTAAGTTATTTCCTTTTTAATATGATTTATAAAAAAGCTTTTCCTTTTCTTACTTTTTCGTTTTTAAACCTATTCAAAAATTATTTTATGTTTTAAAATTAATTCATTTTATTAATGTGCTTTTTTAAAAAAAAATCATTAAACAAAAAATATATTAAAAGGTTCAGTAATGGTAAACTAATATAATAATTGAAATTCATTAAGGGTATCTATGTAATCAACCTCGTGAGAATTAACGTAAGCGCGACACGTAGGAAACTGACTTCTCAAATAATATTATAGAGACTAGGATTCTACCCGCACGTACGTGCGGGGTAAAGGTTTTTTTATATTCGATAATAGAAATAAATAAAAATTTATTTGTTATATAGTTGATTATTATGTAAATTGTTATCATAGTAGACAATTTTTTTGTGTGGTCAATATACTATATGTAGTTGTTAGTTATATGAATTAAATTTTTGTTGGTATTAAAAGAATTGTATTATGTGAGATTATATATTGTGTTGATTGGTGTTTGCAGAATTATATTATGTGTGAATTATATTTTGTGTTGGTTTAGTAGATTAAAAGTTATAAATATTTTTCTATTTGTTGATTATATGTTTTTTCAGTTTAATAGTTTTAGAATTTTTGTATAAAATATAATAAAAAATTATGTATAGTTGAATAACTATTTTTAAATATAAAAATATAAAATCATATTTTCATTTTTTTTCCAGTTAAATTGATATATGTGTAACTTTAACCCAAAAAATATAAAAAAAATTAGGTTCATAATTTTATTTGCACTATCGAAATATTTCTGTACATTATATTGGTTTTCTAAAAATAAGTTCATTATAATATGTCGGAGTTTTAACGATTTATGGAGAAAATCCAATAAACCGACATAAATCATTTTCTTGTTATTTTCTTGTTTTTTCCATCAAACTGTCTCTGCTTCTTCTTCTCATTCTTTCTCCGATCAATTCACAATCATCACGCATGTATAATCTTCTTTCTTTTTTCCGGTAAATCTCAACTTCCCTTCCAACCATGCTAGAATTACCCCTGGATTTGAGAATTCTTTGGATACTCTCTTCATATGTAACAAAACTAAGGCTAGTATGTTCTGACTTTTCATAATGTAATATAGATGGCAAAATAAAAAGCCATACTTTTGTAGTTTTGTAAACCCAAAAAAACATATAAAACTAAAGCCCAAATGCCTTTTTAAATAAAATCAGTGGCTTATAAAACAAAAGAACAAAAAAAAAATTATAGGAAACTTAATTGCGGTTGAGCTTCTTCATTCTTAGTTTTGGTCGTGCTGTAAAAATAAAAACTTAGTTTTGGTCGATTTCTTCTTCTCTTTCGATTGCATGTGATGATATACACCTAGTTCTGCTTCTCTTCTTTATCACAGGCTCTGAGTTCTTCAGATCTTTCAGTTTTATCTCCAATTCCAAATTTTTCTCTTCAATTCGTGCCTTCTACTTCTTCCATTTCGGCCGTTTCAGATTTGCTTCTTCTTTCTCGTGGATGTACATGAATTTTCTGCGACCCAAACAAAGAAAGTCAAGGATCAAACTTGAATTTTACATTGATAATCGGAAGGTCTGTAATGAGCTTGGCCGTTGCGGAATCCTTGATTTGTAAGGTCGATCTACTTGTTTTAAGAGATTTATGTTGTAGTGGAATTTTGATTTAGGGTCAGTCTACTTTTTTTTTATGGTGGATCTTCTATTTTAAAGAGATTCATATTGTTTTTTTCGTTTATGTTGTTGTACATAAATTTTTGAGCTTTCCGAGAAGAAGTGCGAGCTTCGTGTCAATGAGTCGTTCGAAGCTTGCTTCTGGTCCTGCTGATGAAGGTCCGAATCCAGGGTTCGTATAAAGTTTCCCTCTTCATCTGTTTAGGCTAGGGCTCGCTCTGTCTTTGCGGAATCATTTCTGGAATAACTGATAGTACAATTTAGTTGAGTTAATTTCCATGTTTGAGTTTCTGAAGCGGAGTTCTAGATTTGTGTGTTCTTGATTTCATATTACTTCCGTCTCTTGTTTTTATACTTATTTGTTGTTTTAAGCACAAGTATGTATATGTGAGCTGTATTGGGTTATGATTAGTTTATAACGTCAAGCAGTATATTTAAATTCAACCAAAACGCTCTATCAGCTGGATAGTGATTAGAGAGTTATCATGTTTAGAAGAAGAAAATATTTTTATAGTTGTTTTCTGGTTTATGCTGAATTTACCCTTTTGTGTGATAGGACAATTTGTCATTTCCGCTTGTTTATTCTGATTGGAATGCCGATAAAGAAATACTCCTTGAGGTAAGCATTAAAAGTTTTTAACTGATCTCGTTTTGTTTGTGATTGTACTCTACGTAGATTTCATTTGACTCTTGGGAAGTTCTTATATGTTTTAGGCCAATGCCACATACGGGTTTGGGAATTGGAAATCGTTTATCTTAATATGTCGTTTTTACATATGAGATAGAACCTTCATGTTTTTTTAATTAGAGTCTTAATGTTCTTAGAAGGCTTGTTAGTATTGATAAAACAAAATATAATGCAGACATATAAGAAAGAGAAAGTACTTATAGACTATAGTTAGGAAAAAAACTTCATAAATTTCTTATTACATAATTTCAAAGCACAACCAAAATAGTGAATGACCTGAAACTAATGCAGAAAATGGTACAGAACTACACCAACAACATGAAAATCAGTGATCGAGACCAAGAAGCATTCTAAAATCCAAAATAGTTCTAGATCACCACTGGTACTTCTCCTCTTTACTCGACTTTTAGTTTGCTACACTCATCTTCAAGGTTTATGTATGAAGAGCTCTGATCTCTTGATGGAAGCCTGAAATATACTAATTGACATCTCTATAATACAAAACCTGTTAAAAAAAGAAAACGGCAGCTGTAGTGGCACCTAAACTCATAATAAATAGTTAGTATTGGAATGATAAAAAGATTGGGATCGATGCAAATCAGGCAAAAAAGTTATACTATAATAACCATTAGTTGATTGGTTAATCTATACAATTCCTGTCTTCATTGTATAATTTAAAAGCTGAACCTGCATTTATCTATTTTGTAATAGTAACAATTAAACTCGTCACAATTAATTGTTAGAATTCTGATATAATAAAAAAATGGTTAAGATGCAAGTCTGATGCAAAAAAATTATAATCGGTCACCTTTAGAGAATGGCTTTTGCAAATCGTGTCTTCACTTGGTTTGATAGTTTGACTATGATATCCATCCCGTATCGTCTGAAACTTATGCAGGTGACAAAATAGAAGTTGTCAGAAACATTTGCAGATGGTGACACATTTGTGAAAATATGTATACGAATCTTACCTCTTGAATTTTGATCAGCTAACGCCATTTCAAGTGTTGTACTTCTTCCATGTATGATAAACCTTCACTTCGATCTTCCACGCCTGGCGTTTCTCAAAAGAGTAATTGGCTGATCTTAGTCAAAAGGGTGGTTGAAGAGAAGAAACATTATGATGTGGTACGGGATTTCTCCCAGTATATATATAAGTTCAAGTATCCTAGGTCAAACAATTCAATGGGTTTAAACGATATTGTGGTATTTAAAATATATAAAAAGACGAAATAGGAAGGTCAATAAATTGTTAAGATATTTCATATAGACTGTCACAGATTATATTATCAATTTCGCATAGATATACTACGAACCGGGACTATTTATTGGCAAAGTACTTGTTGATTAAGAATATTTGATGATGATTGTTGGTTAGTTTCTATTAATTATGATTCCTCTAATTTGTTTAATTCAAAAAGGAGATCACGATCTATATATTCGATTTGATTTGAGTAAGTAGCTGAAATATATTAGTCAAGTAATCTTTAATGTTTTCCGAAAATTTAGAGAAATTTATAGATTGTGATCTTGTAGAAAATCCATTGGAGAAAATAATTATAATTATTGAATAGATATTTCCAATAAGTTGAGTTTCGTATGGTATATTCTTTTAGGGTATAAACAGATTGTAAGCTTCTAAAAAATCAATTCAAAAGAATAATTTTAATTCAATGACATGTTGTTGAATAGATATTGTTTTCAAAATTATTAGGTTTTCGCAGATCGGTTTGATTAACAAATTCATTTTGGTTAACCGAGTCTAATAAGAATCATCTCCAAGATTTATAAGCTTCGTTTGATTATAGAATTTGATAAAGGATTTTTAGATTAAATGTTTTTGCTAATAAATTAGTCGGTTTGCCCAATAGGTCTCTGATTTGTTAGCCGGTTAGATGATAAAATTTTAATTGATATATACTTTGTTTAATTAATGTGGAATGGTTTCTCTGATATGTCTAATTTTAATTGACAGGTGATATCAGGCGGCAAGATTTATCAGCTTCGGTTTGCTTAGTAATCAATTGATAAAATTTTCCAAAAAAATGGTCTGTTTAACTAATGTTATCGAATAGAATTATGGTAATGGTTAACAAACCGGTTTGATTTAAGTTACTTTTTTGCTCCGCGTGTTTTTTCTGGTCTGTTGGGTCGGGTTTTTGCTACAAATGGGTTTTAGGCGACATCTCTTCCAAAATTAGCCTTAGATAATCCTGTTACCAAACAGGGTTTTGTAAAGGGATCAGTGGCACTAAACTGTAATTAAAATATTTTTTTTAAGCATTCTTTAAAAAATGCTTCTCAAATAATATTAGTAAGATTGTAACTTTTTTTGTTTTGTTTTTTCTGATAAAGGGTTATTCTATTGCAATGGAAAGTATACAAAATGATGAAAATACAGAATTCAGAACAACAATAGATTACAAAAGATAAACTGAAGCCGACAGGGATAATAAAAAGAGTATTTCAAAGACTAGATTCACCACTAGACCAACACCGTTTGTCCAGAAAATTGCTAGAAGCCATACTTATTCACACTGGCAATATGATGGCTAAAGAAAAACAATAGAAGTGATGATGATCCTCTTGAGAAGAATTAGACTATAAAGCTATACAGCCACTTCAAAGCTAATTAAAAAAAAAAGCCTTTCCATCAACTTACTTCATTTACCTGAATTTTCAAAAAAATCATTCTTGTTTTTAAGATTCTTTTTCACTATATATTGTATATATATTTGAAGAGCGTTGAGCGTAAAAGGACAATGACACCAATACCAACCCAAGAATGGATGTAGAGATTTGAGATGTGTTTCTCGTTATGGTGCTTGAAAGCTGCGTAGATTCCCTAGACACCGAGAATCACAGCAATTGCATGGAGAGCAAGGTGGATTGATTTGTTTACTCGTTTCTCAAAGGAAAGCGATTTGTAACTTGTAATTTCTGGTATTTTTTTTCACAAAAAACAAAACACAGTTTAGACTGCAAAGAGTAAAAACATAACCCATTGATCTTGTTATTTTGTTAACTTAGTCTCCTAGAATTACTAACCCGATGAGCGTCAAAAAATGATTAAACTAAATGAAGATAATTAAAAATTTAAATAATGAAATGCATTAGTATTAACTATTAACTAATCTCTCTGATTATGAAAGATGAATTCTTAAAAAAAAAACATTTATTTTAAAAAGATCGAGTTTTAAGTTTTATTAGGAGATCTCGAAGATTACGAGATCACCTTGGATATATTAAGTTGTAGTTATAAGGAAAGTTAGTATTTGTGTATAAGGTAGATTACCTATTTCATATATGTAAAGAACTTGGTGAACAAGTTAGAAACTTTGTATAAATAAGCCTATTGGTTAATGAATAAAGATAAGATAAACCATTATACTACTAAAGTTTCCTCCAAGTTTATCATGGTATCAGAGCGAAGATCCTAATCTTTGTGGGTTAGAGAAAATTTTGGAATTACAAGAACTTGTCTTCATGTGGCTATCTATCTACTACAAAATTGATGGTGGTCACGTAGATGTTCGAAGATGATGACTCCAATGGATATATACGGATCCAATGGAGATGATGATGATGTTGCTGTGAACTATGAGCATGAACTAATTGATGGGTTCGTTCAGTTCACATGGTGACATGAGATGATGGAGATACACAACTACTACAGTATCCTCCACCAGATCGATGACCTTATAGCGAGGTATAAACGCTATTTATCTAACTTAAGAAGCAAGTTTCTTCATGGACAAGAAGTTCGAAGAGTGACCCAGACTTGTGACTTCAGTTCGAATCAACAACGGAGGAAGTTACGTTGAAGACTTATGGATTTTAATGATTGTCCAATCTCATACGTGTAACACGTATGAGCTTGCAGGAGGGTATTAGGAGATCTCAGAGATTACGAGATCACTTTGGATATATTAAGTCGTAGTTATAAGGAAAGTTACTATTTGTGTATAAGGTAGATTACCTATTTCATATATGTAAAGAACTTGGTGAACAAGTTAGAGACTTTGTATAGATAAGCCTATTGGCTAATGAATAAAGATGAGAGAAACCATTATACTACTAAAGTTTCCTCCAAATTTATCAAGTTTTATATGAATTTTTGATTAGTTATTTATGATTAATTGTGAACTTCAAGAGAAATAATTAAATTTATTGAAATACTGTTTACATTAAAAGAAGCAAGTTAAAGACTCAGCTCAAATAACGTTTGAACTCAAAATAGTTCACATGCTATTATGGGGATTGATGTGCAGCAAATTTCTCTTGTCATCAAATTGTGAGTTCTACATCCATCTTATTGGACGGCCTGGTTGTTTCGAGCTAGCGTATGGGTGTTGCAATCAACTTTGTTTAGAGCGGCCATATCAAGATTCTCAGAAACATTAAGCGGTTCGACAGGAACCAGATTGACAAGATTCAAATAAATTTAGCTGACTTTTATAATTTTGGGGTTATCTAAAAAGCCTAACGTCTATATTTCTTCATGCATAAAGTTATGTTAGTTCAAATCCGATTCTTTTATTACCAAATGCTATTCCTCGAACATTTTCCCACCCTACATAAAATATTATGGAGCCGGTACACAAAATTTGTTGAGTACAACATATTTAGTGATGAGATACCTAAAAAAAAAAAAAAAAGACAAATGTTGATCATACATTCCTAAGATGTTGGTCTGAGGAGGAAACCAGTGATCATGTTCTGTTGTCCTAGTCAATATGCTCAAGGAGTATGGAGACTCTTTGGATTGATTTTTAACAACGGATTTTTCTTATCCAAAGGTCATCTTAGAGGATAAGTCAAGGTTAGTCTTGTCCTTCCAAAACAAGTACACCATCTCACAGGACAGACGTCTACTGCATTTATGGATTATGTGAAGGCCATGGAAAGACATAACTGAAGAAGAGACATTGACACGGTCTCACATTCAGATCTCAGATGTTAAAGAATGATTTGCTATTTCGCTTATAGAGTCCCAAAGATCCGAAAATAGAGTTGTGCATACATTATCTCAGAGCAAATGGAGTAAGTTTTAAGTGGTTGGCTACAACGTAATTAAGAGACTTAAGTAGCAAGACACATGCATACTAATTCTAGATTACAAACTAGTCTTTTTAGAAACCCCTAATTCCTGGACAAAACAAACCAAACATCCATACTCCAAAACGGTTATACTACCGACTCTTTTATCGTTTTCAGGTTTCTGTTGTGGAACATCAGTCACACGATGAGTGCAAGATTCATGTAGGCTTGAGGCAACGAGCATTTTTAAAGAAAAAACTCAAGAAATCTCTCACTTCAGGCCTTCCCTTGCACCCTACAAACTCGAAAGTTTCGAGGGTCTTCAACAAACATTTGGGAATCAAGCTGCCTTCATTGCTCCAGTTAAGATGTTCATTGCTCCAGTTAAGATGTTCATGCTTCCACTCCTGACAATCTGCACACTGAAACTAAAAAAAAAAAAAAGAAAAGAGAGAAAGTGAGTTAAGATTATACCATACATACATTGCTTTTGAAAAGAGTCAATGAATAAACTTACATCGACGGAGAGACTGAGGACTCGCAGCTTAGGAGTATCATTGAGCAACCTGACAAGAAACTTGGACCAATAGTTTCTGTATATACATAGCTTCAGATGCTCAAGCTGATTGAAGACAATACCATCACAGTACAAAATAGACTGCACACATGACAAAGTAATAATAACAAAGAAGTCAGTTCTCAAGGAAACCTGATTTGGTGTTGTAAGTGGGTATCATACGACTGAGAACTTGAAATTGATAGATGTAAAACAGATTACCTCTTCATCGTCGTCGTCGACTTGTAATGAAAGACGTTTGACAGATGTGATTGATGCGAGTAACTCTTCCATACCTTTGTCAACAGTTATATCTGCCTCTTCCAGTTTCGGCATATGCTTAATCAAGTAGGAGGAACTTTCTCTGTAATCCACAACTTTCAAATACTTCAAAGAAGGGGTATCTATCACAGGCCCATCCGAAGAACATTCATCGTCCATCCACAAGGACAACCTCTGCAAGGACGGGACAATAACAACTAACGCTTTCACATTATCATCCCCATGTCGGTCAATAACCAGATCTTCCAGAACAGGGCAATATGATAGAAGCAACCGAAGAGAATCTTCACTCAAGTATCTCACACCTCGAAGTTGCAAGGTTTTCAAGGAAGGGAGACAAACCGTTGGAGGAAGATCCACAAGAACATGCGCTCCTGTGAGTTCCAACATCACAAGCAATTTGCAGGAATACAAGCTACTCGGCAATACTACATCAGGTCTATCATGAGTACTATAATAGCGGATCCTTAGTTCACGCACGCAGCGAGAGACTGCAATGCCAACCCATAGCTTGATATCCTCAGGTTGATATGGTCCAAAAGCAAATTTGAGGCACAAGCTGTCTATGATCGGAGCTTTATGTAAAGGCAGATACTTGGCAATAAAATCTTGATACCTCAGCAATGAAGGCATTGGATGAAAGATTTCATAAACGTCACGTGGACACAAACGAAGATCTTTGTATTGATCGTACTCAAGCTTAGGCACCCACATCCAAAGGAACTTCCATCGCTTAGACAGAATGCTAGTGGAGACTGCAACTTTCGTAGGAACAAAGGATAATATCTTAACCAGTAAATCATCGTGCAATTCACTGATATTGCCCATATCTCACAAAGTCAAGAAGATACTGTTGCCGTCGAAGAAAAATAAAAGAATTGGAATATGTCTTCTCTTCTCTCAACCCTAAAATGAAGTACTATCAAGTGTAAGAAAACAGCCACACAGACAAAAAAAAGAACCTTTCATGTAGTTGAAAGCTGGAACGGGACAAAAACCTGTAAATTTCAGTGGAGCCGTGGAGGCTGGATTTATTCTCCGGCACCGGAATCAGAATACAATCAGAAACAGTCGGGGAAGTGCGAAATGGGAAACGATAAATGCCTTTTTTCTTCTTCGCATCTGAAGAGACCCATTTGTGTTAACAAAGAATCGAGAAAGAGCTTTGTTCTCTCGCCGTAGATTCTCTCACCAAAGTCGCCACTAATCAAACCTGTTTGGGTTTAGTTAATGCATTAATGCCCATAAACCCAGTTGATCTAAGTCTGATGGGCCTGGGCCTGAAAATGTTAATAGTATTAGAGGTGGCATTTTAAAGAGTCGTACCAAGCAGTATATATCAGAAATGTGACTCTTTTTTTTTTTATCAGCATAAAATAAAAGTAAAAATTACAGATCCATGTTGACCCAGCTTGGAGGTGATGAACCAATGTGCACCAACTCTGCAGGATGTCTCCTTGCACTCCTTACTAGCTGATCTGCTTGCTCATACTTCTTACGCGGGATAAGCCTGATACTGAAACCTGACAATCTTTCTTTCCATATCGCAAATGCTTCCAAATGAGTGTCAAATGCCGGCCAGTCCTCAGGTGCTGCCAACATTTTTATTAAGTCAGAACAATCTGTCGCAAAGAAAAGCTGTGAACATGTGAGTGGAACCATACATTCCATTGCCCAAATCAGTGCCTCCAATTCCGCATGTAGTGGCGATATACTACATCTTATATTTCGTATCCCCATCAAATAAGGTGAGCGATCCGGTTTTACACAGTATCATCCTTGTCCTGAGAATTCATCACGTTCTTTCCATGCTCCATCCACAAAACAGCACCATGTCTCTGAATCACTGTCATCCATCTCTGGAGAACAAGTGTCGTTTCTCGCAGCATCCATTGGTGTCTCTACATTTATCTCAGAACGAGCCTCTTCCCAAAGCCGTCCCTCCCGCTGTGCCAGCGCCACAATATCTTGAGCATTGCTATCCTTATTCTTAAAAACAAATTCGTTTCTACTCTTCCATATATACCACAAAATCCACGGGTAAAATGAATTTGGACAACCTGATGGAATTCTTGATAGCAAGAAATCCATATTGACAAATACCGAGTGAGTCGGAAATGACCCTTTGTTCGTTGGCACCAGTGACAGAGCCCAAGCCTGAACTGCCGGGGGACATTCGAAAAGCACATGATTAATGGTCTCTTCAGCCGCCCCACATCTCATACATCGCATATCACACATCATCCCTCTTGACCGAAGATTTTTTGTGACCGAAAGACATCCTGATAAAGTTTTCCACATAAAGTGTCTCAGTTTGGGTGGGCATTTAGTTTTCCATACTTTAGCGAAAAGAGGTTTAAACGTTGGACCATACTGTGGCTGTTGACCTCCCCCATCCGGATATAACCTCTCTATTTGATAGCCCGATTTTACCGAATATCTCCCCGTCTTATTGAAGTGCCACCCCAAAGCATCCGGTCGTGTAGTGCGTGAAAGGTCCATTTGCCGAATAATGGCGGCGTCTTCTGGGACAATAACTGCATCAATGAGCGGTAAATTCCACATCCGAGTCGATGAGTCAATGTGACTCTTACCCATGTGAAAACCATGACGAGCAGAACTGAGTCACTAAACTAAATCCATCAATGAATGTCCTTTTGTAGTAATGATATGAGACCACTAGTGCTTTTTGCTTAACGGCTCATTCTGCTGAAGTAGGCAAAATTTTGACGATCAGGTTTATTGAATTTCCATCTTACTCAAGCTTTCCTAACAGCTAACACCGCATGTCTGCACCAACGGCACTAACAATTGGTGATATATTTAGTTAGTGATATACTTCACAACTGTGTAAATTGAAATGTTTGAGATCAATGTTATTGAACCTGAAGTTCGCAAGAGAAGAAAGCTTAATTAAAGCATCTGTCCTCATAATTGATTATGATAATTCTACGAAGCTAACAGTCAAAGTATTGACATTCATTCAAATGAACAACCATAAGTAATAACAATCAAAAGAACTTAAAGACAACACACGATTATATGTCTGAACCGTCCAAGGAATTACTAAATTCCAATCAGTAACTTACATTCATTTTAGTCTTACTCTAAGCTCGTTCTTTAAACATAAACTTAATAGTGAAGGAGAATAGTTAAACTGAATGACTTATGCAGCTAGGATTTAGGTAAGCAAGAACTACTCGCCCCGAGCACTGGTAAGTAAATCAGATCATAACCATTTACATAAAGCAACAGAACATGTCCGACGACCAACAAGTGCATGCATGTTATTAAAGCAGGATCTATCATATGTGTATCAAAAATGATACATTAATCATATAAGCAGGATCTATCATATGTGTATCATAAATCGCATGGCGAAAGGATTTCTGCATATGCCTATATGTGTAATACATGAATAAATCCTTTCGCCGTATGCAATTTTTGGCTTCATATCTGATACATCTACTGGAGTGTATCAAACTCTTATACGCAACACGACCCTATGGATCATCACTTGAAAGATTTAACATCAAGTACTCACTTTCCAATTTCCAAAGGAATTCAGCTTGTTGGAGCTATGTTGTAGATTCCAATATACAAAATACACAACCTTCGAACCATCCTCCTCTTCTCAAAACTTCAGTTCTTTCATCTTTCCAGCACCAACAGCAACTCAACGTGTAGAAACCTTCAATTCCTCCCAAAATTTCTATGATCAACATCAAAAGTGTTTCAAACTTGAAATGGTTCACAACTCAGCGATAACCTCTTCAAAGTCTATCAAAGATAAATGAATAGGCTGCCAATCAATTACAGACCATATCTTAAAATTCTTCCTCATTAGCAACTGATGCGTTAGCAAATAGTGGACAACCTTGGCTGACCATGTGTAGTCCATCTCATAAAATTTTAGGATTACTCCATTATAAGAATTTTTCAAAGCACCCCAAGGCATCGTTTGCAACTACTACTTCAACCATTTGGAAATTTGACAAGTAGCTGTAGTAACTCATACTTTTCTGTTGACTCCGTGCTTTCTTCTTTACATAGAGTAGTTGCGAATAGTTAGTCTTAAGAAGCCATATCTAGTAATATAAAACATAGAATATGTTGGAACAAAATAACTTCACTCAAATAAACTGAAGAGAGAAAAAGACTTATCACAATGTTTAACAATAATAATAAATTTCAAAGGTGTTAGAATCAAGCACAAAAACAATTTAACAACCAGATTTTCGAAAGAAGATTTCATAAGAAAAAAAAACACAAATTTAACTACCAATTTTCAAAAGGAGTAAATTATAATTTACCTTGTAAAAGTGAAGAGAACTGTGAACAAAAATGAAAATCCCCAAATTCAAAATTTTGTGTTTAACTGGTAAAAGAGTGAAATCAAAAGGGAACTGAAGGTAACCTCTAATAGAGCACGAGGGTCGTTGATTGAAATAGAAGAGGACAAGGCTGAGGCTCGTACACATTAAAAAGTGTAGGCTAGTTGAAGCAGAAGGGGATGCTTGACATAGGCGACAGGCGCAAATCAGAGAAAATGAGTGAACAGTAGAGTGCTAAACGTCGATGGATTTCAAAACATATAATTCTGATTTATTTAGAGACGGCTGCAATCAACGACTAAACCAAGACGCCAAGACAATTCATTTTTGAAGCAAGAATGTCATACGTGTGAAGATAATTAGAAGATACAAGGAAATGAGTGCCGCTAAGAGAAAGAGAGGGTGGGGGCACACAACCAGGTATGCTCCCTTCTGTCATAAGAGACTTATAAGTAGCAAGACACATGCATACTAACAAATTAGAATATAATTCCTGGACAAAACAAACCAAACATCCATATTCCAAAACGATTACACGACCGACTCTTTGATCGTTTCAAGTTTCCGTTGTGAAACATCACTTACTCAAGATTGAAATAGACTTGAGGCAACGAGCATTTTTAAAGAAAAAAATCAAGAAATCTCTCTCTTCAAGTCTTCCCTTGCACCCTGCAAACTCGAAAGTTCCGAGAGTCTTCAACAAACATTCCGGAATCGAGATGTCTTGATCGCTCCAGTTAATATGTTCATGCTCCCACCCCAGATAATCTTCACACTGAGGTTAATAAAAGAAAAGAGAGAAAGAGAGTTACGATTATACCATATATTGCTTTTGAAAAGAGCAGATGAATAAACTTACACAGACGGAGAGATCGAGGGCTCGCAGTTTAGGAGAAGCATTGAGCAACCTGACAAGTAACTTGGACCAATAGTTTCTGCGTATACGTAGCTTCAGATGTTCAAGCTGATTGAAGACAATACCAGCACAGTACTCATACTGCACACATGACAAAATAATAATAACAAAGAAGTCAGTTCTCAAGGAAACCTGATTTGGTGTTGCAAGTGGTATCATACGACTGCGAACTTGAAATTGATAGATGTAAAACAGATTACCTCCTCATCGTCGCCGAAAGCCACTTCTAATGAAAGACGTTTGACAGATGTGATTGATTTGAGTAACTCTATGATACCTTCGCCAACAGTTATATCTGCCTCTTCCAGTTTGGCATATTCTTAATCATATAGGAGGAACCGTAACTGTAATCCTCAACTTTCAAATACTTCAAAGAAGGGGTATCTATCACGTACCCATCATAAGAGTCCATGTGTCCTTAGATCGATATTCCCTCGATGAGACTGCACTTAAAACTAAATAAGGTCAGCAATGGGGATTTTAGATTACTCTTATGGGTTGTGGTTTGGAATCTGGATGGTTAGTAAGTCTGCGGAAAATTACTAGAGGTTCTAACTAAAGTTGGTACTGTTTGATGTGGTTTTACTCTGGTGTTGGTTGATTCAGTGTTCTAAAGATTAAGTGAGTTCCTATGTTTTCAAACCTCTTTCACAGGTCTAGTCTTCTGTTTTGCTTGAGGGCAAGCAAAAGCTAAGTCTGGGGGAGTTGATATATCATGGTTTTTAGTGTTTTTAGCCATGATATAAGTTGTATATAGAGAGTCTTTTTAGTGTTTTTGGAGTCTTTTAGAGTCATTTGCAGGTTTAGGTACGTTTGGAGCTTATTTGGAGATTATGGATCATTCTGGAGTTAAGTAGGAAGTTGTGCTGAAGATTTCAACTCGGAGGCAAAATTTAGAGATGGTGTCGATCGACACCACATCTGGTGTCGGTCGACACCAATTCCTGACGGCAATTTCGAGACGCGTTTTCCAGGCTTTGCAGAGTTGCAAACAGATCCCTGAAGCTCCTAATATTTACAATTAAGTGCCAAACGTGTTTTCCATATTCTTAGACTATTTTTATGGGTTTTTAAGGTCATTGTTTAGACCTAATGCTATTATTCTAAGCTAGAACTTTGGAGAGAAGAATTCAGACTCCTTCAGAGAAGATTCAGAACTCCTTTAATCTCTATTCTTATTTCTTTTATGCAATCTTATTCAAACATGTTTATTGTTTCAATCTCCATGTCTGAGTAGTTTGCTAGTTAGGTTTAGGGTTTCTCATTAGGGATTTCATGGATTGTTAAGTTGATTGGTTAGTTAAGGATTCTGGAACACTAGTTCTTCATCTAGGTTGTGATTAATGCTTGATCTGAACTGACGAGTTAGATTATTGATCATAGGTTGATTCTCGCAACGAGAGTTGGTTAATTAGCTAGAAAGAACCTTAGATGAGCAAAATAACTATTCGCAAAGAGATTTGGTTTAGGTATTTTGTGAACTTATCGAACTTGAATTTAATGCATGTCTGAGCTTTTGAATTTGCAAAGAGATTTGGAATTCTAGGATCTAGACATAGAAATCTCTGCAACGAGAGTTGATTGATTTGAATATTGTGTTTCGAGTTCTAGAACATAGCAGAATCCTGATTTACTGATTAATTTGCATTCCTGATTTCCTGAGAATACCCTGAGCCTGACGCTTTTCCCATCTGATCTTAAAACCGATTTTCTTGTTGTCTTTTAATTACATTCATTCTCGTTTAGCTTAATTCGAACACTACAATCTATTGTGCGAATCTTGAGTCTCTGTGGAAATCGATCCCTAAGTACTGCAACTGATCTCTTAATTTGAGAGAGTAGTTCAAAGGGTAAATTTGAGCATATCAAATTTTGGCGCCGTTGCCGGGGACTCTTTGAATTCGCCATTAGATTAGGAATAGAATTTAGACTAAACATTTTATTTCTTGTTTACTCACATTCTTTCTTTCTCCTTTCTTTTGTTTCAGGTTTATGCATACTCGCAACACCCGGAGCAACAAGGAGGCTAAACTTTTGAATCTTACGAATCAGGAGTTGAGAGAGTTAGAACGAACGAACCTTAAGGCAAAGAGATCAGCAGAGATGAATCGAAGAATTATCGTTCGACCTGATGCTGCTGGAATCTTACGAGACCAAGAGGGTCATGCCTACAACGAAAAAGGCGACCGAATTGATGAACAGGGAAATGTCTTCCAAGAAGATGCTTCTGCGAACCCTGCTAGAGGGAGGACTCTTGCTGATTTTAATAGGCCTGATATATTCTATGAGAACAGGTCTGCGATTCGTCCTCCTCCATTCCAAAGGAATGACTTTGAGCTGAAGCCAGTGTACTTCACTCTTGTGGGTCAGCACCCTTTCCATGGTCTTCCTCAAGAGCACCCCATGGACCATATTGAGAAATTTGAAGACTTGGTGACAAGCATTAAGCTTAATGGAGTCTCAGAGGATTATCTGTTGTGCAAGCTCTTCCCATATTCTCTTGCTGGGGATGCAGCTTATTGGCTCAAGAATGAGAGTCCAGGTTCTCTAACCACCTGGTCTGATACCAAGAATGCCTTCCTCAACAACTTTTTTGATGATGCAAGGTCTGAGGATCTGAGAACAAAGATCTCTACATTTTCTCAAGGACCTACTGAAGCATTAAAGGCTTCTTGGCTGAGATTCAGAGCTTACCAACGAGATTGTCCACACCATGGCTTTAGTGAGGTTCAGTTGCTGGGTATCTTCTTCAGAGGGATAGATTGGAGATATCAAATGGCTTTGGATGCTGCAAGCCAAGGAAACTTCTATACTAGGAGCACAGAAGAAGCTAAGAAGCTTATTGAGAACTTGGTATCTAGCAATAGTACCAAGAATGCAGACTGTGATAGGAAGAGGTTGGCTGGAAACATTGATGGAGGTCAGATTGCTGAGGTGAAAGCCAAATTAGATTCTGTCCACAATCTCCTTGTGGGTAAGAAGCATGTTCAGTTTGCTGCAGAAGTTGAAACCTTTGAATCAGAGGAAAAGGATGTGGATTACATCAATGAAGTTGGGTTTCAGGGACAAAGGTTTGGAAATCAGCAAGTTTATGGTTCTACTCACCAAAGACTTTCTCAGAACAACACTTTCACAAGAACTTATGGTTCTTCATCCTACCAAAAACCTCCTGAGCAGAATAACAAGATGGAGTCAGTGCTAGAACATGTATTGGAAGGCCAGACAAAGATGACTGTGAGCTTTAATGGGAAGATGGATGCTTTGTATACTGATCTGAATGGGAAAATTGAGTCTTTGGGTGCTCATGTTAAGAAGCTGGATATTCAGGTTGCTCAAACTGCAGATTCCATCAAAAGGCAAGAAGGATTTCTTCCTGGAAAGACTGATATCAATCCAAGACATCATGTTAATGCCATCATGGTGAGGGAAGAAGAAAAATTCGTGGGTTCTGCAGTGTTTGATGCAGATTTTGGAGTCACAGACTTGGTGTCGATCGACACCTCTGATGGGTGTCGGTCGACATCACTCCAAAATCTCGAAATTTCGAGCCGTGACGGACGTTTGTCGATCAACCCGATCGACACCAAAGCAGTGTCGGTCGACACCCAGGAGGAGTGTCGATCGACACCAGAAGAAAATTGCGATTTTTCGGGTTCCGACGGAAAAAAATCGATGCACTTCAACAAAAATTTCGGGTGTCGATCGACACCAGATGGGGGTGTCGATCGACACCAATCGTGTGTTTTTCAATTGCCGTCAGAAGAGCGTGCTGATCATCCCAAAACCCCATCACCCATTGAAGAGAGGGTCTACAAACCTAAGATACCTTACCCGAAGCCGAAACTGTCTAAACAAGAGGTGGAAGAGGCCAGATGCAGGGCAATAATGGACAAGGTGCTGATTGAGTTACCATTGGTTGATGCTGTCAAGTTTTCACCTTCAATCAAAAGGTATGTTAAGAGGATGGTTGTGAATGGTATAAGTCCTGAGGAAGCAGCTTTGCTCACAAAGGACATTAGTGCAATCCTTTTGAAAAAGACAGTATCAAGGAAAGAGAGGAAGGTGAGAGTGTCTGAACAGGTCAGTGCTATAATTCAAAGTAGGATTCCAAAGAAGTTACCTGATCCAGGGAGTTTTGTGCTAGACTGCTCCATCTCAATAGGAAGATTTCCTCACTCTCTCTGCGACCTTGGCTCAAGCATTAACCTAATGCCATATTTTGTTGCTGTGAGACTTGGGTTGACTGACTTCAAGCCTACAAGGATTCATCTTGTCCTTGCTGATCGTTCCAAGAGGATTCCAGAAGGTGTTTTAGAGGATGTTCCACTTCAGATTGCAGGATGCACTATCCCCACAGACTTTGTGGTTTTGGAATATGGTGAAGAACCTCAGGATCCTCTTCTTCTGGGAAGATCATTCTTAGCTACAGCAGGTGCTATTATTGATGTCAGAGAAGGGCAGATAGAGCTTGATTTGGGAGATAAGGTCATGAACTTTGACATGGAGAAGCTGAGGAGAAAACCTACCATTGATGGTCAAACCTTTTCTGTAGAGGTTGCCATGGATGAGGAGCCAGATGACATTACTGCTGGGTATGTCAAGGAGCTGGAGGCTACTGAGCAAGTGAACAAGCTGATTGTTCAAGAGGAATTGGTTGAGATTTCTAAGCAAGCTGCTGGGCTTGAAGATTGGAGTAGAGATCATCTTTTTAGGGCAAGGGTCGAAGATAAGGGTCCACTTAAAGACAAGTTGATGGAGGATGATGTTTTTGTGATGGAGACACGGATTGCAGAGTTGAATTGCAGAAAAAGTGCAGAGTCCCGAGTTTCAGGTTCAGTGTCGATCGACACCACTGTTGGTGTCGATCGACACCCTCCACAGACCAAGCCAGTGACGCCTAAAACTCAGAGTTTTCAGAAGTTTTCTAGTCCAAAAGATCCATCAACTATTGTTAAACAGAAAACTCTACATCTCGCACCTCACTCACCTCCAATAGAGCAAAGGTATGCACTTCCTGTTCCTAATTCTAAACCTCCTGATATCATCATTAAGAATTTTCAAAGTGCAAAAGCTGTCTCACAGTTAAACAAGCCACGAGATTATCGTAGAGCGCTTGTTTCTTCTTTTGATGATTCTGCAGGAAAAAGGAGTGTACCACCCAGAACTAAGTCTCACCCTGCTGCTGTTCCTTCATTCCTTGGTCGATCTCATTCACAAACTGCCTATACACCACCTTGGATGATGAGATGCTCTTCTCAGAGGCATTCGCTCCCACTCTCTGATCCACCAGATGCTTAATCCCCAACATAGTCAAGCTAATGACTGAAAATAAGCGCTGAGTGGGAGGCAACCCACTATTAGGTAGGAGTTTTCTTTGGATTTCGTTTGATTTTTTGCTAATTTTTAGTTTTGTTTTTCTTGTTTAAAAAAAAAAAAAAAGGTGATCGTGACCAGACCAGTGTCGATCGACACTACTCGTTGGTGTTGGTCGACACCAATCGCGACTGCAGGTAAGCATCTCCGATCCTAACCTTTTCTATTCTAATTATTTTCTTTTGACCAAACTCATGCCTGTTAACACTGGGGACAGTGTTATTCAAGTCTGGGGGAGGTGGTTACTAACTTTGGTTTTCTTTTTCTTTTGAGAGTCTTTTGTGTCAAAAATTTATTTTTTTATTGAGTCAAAAGCTTGTGGGGAACAATGAACTTTACTTGGAATAAACTGTCTTAGCTACCTCTTTAGTGACCATTCTTACAGCCATTGACAGCAGTTTCTACCAACAGGAATTCCAAAGGTAAATTGATCTTCCATTATCCCCATATTGTTTGAGTATTTAGATAATCCAGAGCTGGCCTAGATATAATGAACTTATTTTTCTCATCTTGGGGCTTGGTATACTTTGAATCGAATTCCTTGCTTAGGTCTGATAGGATTAGTCTGTGATTATGGTTTCCCTCTCTCTTCCCTTCAGTGTCTCTAAAAAAAAAGAATGAAAAAGAGTCATAGCTTTGAAAAGAAGTGATATGAGAAGTTGAATCATTGGAAACTTGTCTAAAAAAAGAAAGAGAACAATCAGTCGATAAAAAAAATAAAATGATACCCTAGTAGGGAAAAATCGACTGATTGGAAGCGAGAAAAGAGGGAGAAAGGAAACTAGAAGCAGACTGTTCAATAAATCAGTACTTGGGTAAGTAAGAGTCCATGTGTCCTTAGATCGATATTCCCTCGATGAGACTGCACTTAAAACTAAATAAGGTCAGCAATGGGGATTTTAGATTACTCTTATGGGTTGTGGTTTGGAATCTGGATGGTTAGTAAGTCTGCGGAAAATTACTAGAGGTTCTAACTAAAGTTGGTACTGTTTGATGTGGTTTTACTCTGGTGTTGGTTGATTCAGTGTTCTAAAGATTAAGTGAGTTCCTATGTTTTCAAACCTCTTTCACAGGTCTAGTCTTCTGTTTTGCTTGAGGGCAAGCAAAAGCTAAGTCTGGGGGAGTTGATATATCATGGTTTTTAGTGTTTTTAGCCATGATATAAGTTGTATATAGAGAGTCTTTTTAGTGTTTTTGGAGTCTTTTAGAGTCATTTGCAGGTTTAGGTACGTTTGGAGCTTATTTGGAGATTATGGATCATTCTGGAGTTAAGTAGGAAGTTGTGCTGAAGATTTCAACTCGGAGGCAAAATTTAGAGATGGTGTCGATCGACACCACATCTGGTGTCGGTCGACACCAATTCCTGACGGCAATTTCGAGACGCGTTTTCCAGGCTTTGCAGAGTTGCAAACAGATCCCTGAAGCTCCTAATATTTACAATTAAGTGCCAAACGTGTTTTCCATATTCTTAGACTATTTTTATGGGTTTTTAAGGTCATTGTTTAGACCTAATGCTATTATTCTAAGCTAGAACTTTGGAGAGAAGAATTCAGACTCCTTCAGAGAAGATTCAGAACTCCTTTAATCTCTATTCTTATTTCTTTTATGCAATCTTATTCAAACATGTTTATTGTTTCAATCTCCATGTCTGAGTAGTTTGCTAGTTAGGTTTAGGGTTTCTCATTAGGGATTTCATGGATTGTTAAGTTGATTGGTTAGTTAAGGATTCTGGAACACTAGTTCTTCATCTAGGTTGTGATTAATGCTTGATCTGAACTGACGAGTTAGATTATTGATCATAGGTTGATTCTCGCAACGAGAGTTGGTTAATTAGCTAGAAAGAACCTTAGATGAGCAAAATAACTATTCGCAAAGAGATTTGGTTTAGGTATTTTGTGAACTTATCGAACTTGAATTTAATGCATGTCTGAGCTTTTGAATTTGCAAAGAGATTTGGAATTCTAGGATCTAGACATAGAAATCTCTGCAACGAGAGTTGATTGATTTGAATATTGTGTTTCGAGTTCTAGAACATAGCAGAATCCTGATTTACTGATTAATTTGCATTCCTGATTTCCTGAGAATACCCTGAGCCTGACGCTTTTCCCATCTGATCTTAAAACCGATTTTCTTGTTGTCTTTTAATTACATTCATTCTCGTTTAGCTTAATTCGAACACTACAATCTATTGTGCGAATCTTGAGTCTCTGTGGAAATCGATCCCTAAGTACTGCAACTGATCTCTTAATTTGAGAGAGTAGTTCAAAGGGTAAATTTGAGCATATCAGGAAGATCCACAAGAACACGCGCTCCTGTGAGTTCCAACATCACAAGCAATTTGCAGGAATACAAGCTACTCGGCAATACTTCATAATTAGGTCTTATACTAAAAGAAGAATAGCCGAACCTTAGTTCATGCACGCAGCGAGAGACTGCAATTCCAACCCATTGTTTGATATTCTCAGGTTGATATGGTCCGTGACTAAATTTGAGGCACAAGCTGTCTATGATCGGAGCTTTATGTAAAGGCAGATTCTTGGCAATAAAATCTCGATACCTCAGCAATGAATGATTGATTTGAGTAACGTCACGTGTACACAAATGAATGTCCTCGTATTCATCGAACTCATCCAACTCAAGCTTAGGTACCCACATCCAAAGACACTCCCACCGCTTAGACAGAATGCTTGTGGACACAGCAACTTTCGTCGGAACAAACGATAATATCTTAACCAGCAAATCATCAGACAATTCATGGATTCTGTCCATATCTTACAAAGTCAAGAAGACACTGTTGCGGTCAAACAAAAAAAGAATTGGAATTTGTCTTCCCTTCTCTCAATCCTAAAAGGAAGTACTATCAAGCGTAAGAAAACAGTCACACAGAGCCAAAAAAAAAAAAACTTTAATATTGAGAGCTGGAAAGGGACAAAAACCTGTAAAGTTCAGAGGAGGCTGGATCAAATATGCAATAAACACCAACCATCTAACTATTCTCATCTTCTCAAAACTCCAGTTATTGCATCTTCCCAACACCAACCACAACTCAATTAGGTTAGGACCTACAGCTGTAGAAACCTTCAATTCCTCCCAGAACTCTCTATGATCAACGTCAAATGTGTTTCCAACTTTGAACATTTCACATAGGCGACAATACAAAAGAAAAAGTCGAGGCTAGTCGAAGAAGAAGCGGATGCTTGACATAGGCGACAGCGGGAGATAGTATATGTTGCAAATCAGAGGTAAGAATTGAACGGTGGAGTACTCGCCGCGTTGATGGATTTCGAAACATGTAATTCTGATTTACTCATAGCCGTCGACGACCAACCAAGTCATCGTGACAATTTCTTTTCAACCGAATTGTATGATGATATGATACCGAATTGCTTGTATGATGATATGATACTGAATTGCTTTAGGTGTTTCTCTTATGAGCTTTATTAGCTCATTGTTTGTTTATTCACTTTGGATATTTATTTGTTTTTTTTTTCTATCTTTCGTCTTATTTTGCAGCCATGGCTTCTTCAGACGAGAAGCCTGAGTATCCTCGCCGTCTATATGAGCCTGGAAAAGCTCCGTTTCTGAATCATAGCATGAACCATAACTGCTACTTGAAAAATTTAGGATTCGTTAAGGAATGTTTGGGTGACAAAATCTGGGAATCTCTACAACAATCTTCTGTTGGAGTCATTTTGAAGCTGGCCTCTAAGGAGTTCGTGTTCTCTGCCATTACGGTTCACCATCTGCTAACCAATCAGTTGCAGACAATGAAGCCCCATGAGATATGGTCACTGATTGGTGATGAACCAATAAGATTTTCCATGCATGAGTTTTCTACTATTACAGGCCTCAATTGCTCTCCATTTGATGCGGAAGATAAGTTGGATCTCTGTCACAATGACTTTTGGAAGAAAATGGACGTTGACACATGTGTTGGTCCTCGTTGGCTCGATCTGGAAAATGTCTTAACACGGTGCAGTATTTGGACTGATAATCAGAAGAAAATGCTTGGTCTGCTATGCGTGATGTCAATCGGGATTTACGGGATTTCAAAAAGGTCAAGAATTCCACTGGAGGCAGCTAAAAGGGTACTTGATTTTGATGCATTTGAGAGATATCCTTGGGGTAGAGTGGCGTTTGATAGTCTAATAAATGGAGTTAAGGTTGTTACATTTGAGAGAGACTCATACGTCGTCAAAGGATTTGTTCAAGTCTTACAAATTTGGGCGTACGAGTCTGTTAAAGTGCTTGGAGAAAATTTTGGAATAGCTAGAGATGAGTTGGATTTCGAACCGTTGCTACGGTGGAAAGGTTCACGTAAACGGTTCAAGTTGCCGGAGATTCTAGAGAAGGAGATGAAAATACATGGCAAGGTGAGTGTTTGTGTGTTGTAAATTTTGTTTGTTCTTCCCGGTTTTGTAAATGTTGTTTTCAATTTGTTTATCTTTTGTAGGTGCGTGTGCGTAACATGTTTGTACTGTCTCCGACCGAGCTCTATCCACAATGGGATGACGATGTAGAAGACACCAAAGTCGACAATCTGATTCAAGATCTTGTACATGATCGTTATTGCCGCAGTTTTTACAGCGTGATTGAAGTTAATAAGCATGGGAAAAGGAAAGCACGTACTCAGAATTCCCCTTGTAAGAAAAATACGAAGGGAACAGAAGGAGTAGAAGAAAGGACAACTTTCACAAATGACGAAGAAGTTCCAACACGATCTGAACAAGTTCCAATTGTGAGTTTAAAATATTTCCTTCTCGCTTTTTCCTGTCTTTGAGTTGAAAAAAGTACTGAGATTGAAAAACATCAACACTTGTTTCATCATAAATAGGTTTAATTTTCATTTTTCATGTAGATTAGTTAATAAATATTGCTATAAAGAAAGGCTTCATTATGGACGTCTGTGTTTGTGGTGAAATCCGACTATATGATTTTTCTTGCAACGTTTTTTAAGTTTATTTTGCTAGTTGACTTCTTACAGTGGTGACAAATGCACAAGCGCTAAATCCTTAATGAACTTGAAATGGTAGGGTCGAGAGAAAGAAAATGATCAAGTTATAGCAGAAGTGGTGAAGGAAGAGTTAGGAAAGATGCTTAATGAGTTCGGCAAGACATTGCTTACTTCAGTGGAGGCGAATATTGGAAAAACAATGCTGAGTTTTGAGGATTCTTTGCGAGAAAAAGTT
This sequence comes from Isatis tinctoria, assembly GCA_010577795.1. Classification (NCBI taxonomy): domain Eukaryota; kingdom Viridiplantae; phylum Streptophyta; class Magnoliopsida; order Brassicales; family Brassicaceae; genus Isatis; species Isatis tinctoria. The sequence goes on along the minus strand of CM021249.1, from coordinate 15,971,522 downwards.
GCAGCAGATCAAGCGGTTAGAAGTGAAGCATATGTCGAAAGACTTGAGAAAATGGAGACTATGATCGCAGATATTAACAAGCGTGTGGACGGTTTTGAGTTTAAAGAAACTCCAAATGTCATGCCTAAGGATAACAAGAAAGCCGAAAGCAGCTGCAAGACTCCGGTACGTAGAAGTACCAGGCTTAAATCTTAAAGTTTTTTTTTGCTTCAAAAAATCTGCTCTTTTTTGTGTTCTATATCGGCTTCTAAAATGTTGTTTTGTGTTGTCTTACTCGTTGTTGTATGATTTATAAACTTGTTGTTGTGTAAGCCTATTTTTTCTTTTAACTTCATGTTGTGTAAGCCTTAACTCTGAATTTTTGTAACTCATGACACTGTTTCTTTTAAAATGCAGTCATGGTTGGCTTATAAAGTCCAAACATCAGAAGAAAAATTCCCCATTGCACGTGCTGTTAAGAAAAAATCGAAGGTTATCACAAACAATGAAGTCACGTCGAAGTTGCGAGTGGCGCCGAAATATAAAGATTTCACAGCTTCAGCCTTTTCGGATGATAAAAAAGATATCGAACTCTCGGATACAGATAAGACTCCTCAGGAAAAGGCTCTGGACAATTTATTTGATGGTTTGATGGACATTTGTGGTGCGAAGGTTGGTGTCGATGACAAAAGAAGAGTGCAACGAGCTAAATTGCAAGTCCATCCGTTTGTTGGTAACTCAACAGTGAAACGTTAAATCCCTGAAGAAGTAATTGATCCTTTGAGCCTGGTGAAAGATTCATCTCTGCGAAAGTTAATGGATTTCATCAAGGAAAATGAGTGAGTTTGATTCTACTTTTCACATACACATTACCTTATACACTGGTCTAACTTCTTTAAGTATCTATATCTTGCAGGTCAACCCCGACTGGGAGGAACATAGGCATGAAGTTTGTAAAACTTATGACTCCAAAGAAGTCATGGCCTAAGAAAGATCCAGGCTTTGGATGGTTACATGATGGGGTAACGTGTTGTGGAATTATGCTTAATTGTTTATTGCTGTGATGACTCTGCTGATTGTTTTTTATGATTGTGATATATGTTTCACTCCGCAGCACATGGCAGACATAATGAAGATGTTCACTTTGAGGAGTATGTTAGAAGTATCGCCCTACAGGTCACGAGTGGCATTTCTTGATCCCACATTTGTGAAATTATGGGTCGCTGATTTCAAACAATTTGAGTTGGGTCCGAAGAAGTTCAAGTTTCTCACTGGCTACATCGACACTTTCAATGGTAACTACGATGAGTCTGCTCAGACGAACCGAAAATGGTACGTAGACGTCGACCACTTGTACATCACTCAACATATCAAAAGCGACCATTGGGCAGCTTTGGACATAAACATAAAGGAGGAGCGTATTGACGTCTATGACAGCATCCCGTCTCATACAAGAAGCAATGAGGTAATACAATCGTGTCGGCCATTTGCAAAGATGATCCCATATCTTCTTAATCTCCAAGTTCCAACAACAGTTCGAAAGAACAAGCTTGCTATGTTTGGGGTAAATCGTGTGAAAAATCTTCCACAAAATCTCGACGTCGGTGATTGTGGCGTTTATGCAGTTAAATATATAGAGCGTCTAGCGCAGGGAGAAAATTTTGAAGGGCTTTGTGATGCAAACATGCCTGCATTTCGTCTACAGTTAGCTTGTGATATTTTCGAGGAGGTCCCTCCCCCTAAGTTTAGGGTAGAGATACCAGAGCTAAAGGATGAAGACATTGAACTTCTTGATGGCAATCCTTTTGAGTAGCTTCTTGTAGTACATTATTACTTTTACCACTTTCATTTAGCAGTGTAGCTAAACCCTTTTGTTTTACAATGGCATTGGTTAATTAGCAGTGTAGTACATGATTCCTCTGATTTTTTATTTATCCGTGTTTTGCAATAACAATGTGGATGTGTTGATGTAACAAAAGGACAAACCAAGAGAATAAACAAATGGTGACTATCAGCTCCTTTGACGCACTTTTGATTTAGGACGTAACAAATGGTTAAGGAAGCACGTAATTATCAGCTCCTTTGATGCACTTTTTATTCAAATCGTGTACAGCATTTGCTCATATCTAGGACAAAGAGAAAAACAAAAAAACATTCCTCAAATCGTTAACAACATTCAGCTTTCCCAAAAATAAAAATTATTGAAGGGAAACATAGTTTCAAACTGGTTGAAATACCACAGGTTCAAAAACAAAACTAAACAACCATAAACTTCAGGATAAAAACACAAAAAATACAATATTAAACTGGGCAAGTCGCACGGTTATGTCCAGGTTGGTGACACTTTGAACATGCATGAGGCTTACGAGGTTTCTTCTTCTCCAATGCTACTTCCAATCCAGATTTTATACGAGATTTCTTTGGTCGTCCAGGCGGTTGTCTAAACAGCGGAGGCAGACACAGTTTTGCGGATACATTTTCTGGAACAGCCAAATCAATATCCCTAGGCATAACAGAATTATTATAAGCATTACATAAGTAGTTCTTCGAGTAGTATGGATGACACAGAGAAATCTTAGACTGTTTCCTTCTCTCTGCGACTGCAATGGCATGAACGCATGGAAACTTTTCCAAGTTAAACTGTCGGCAAGAACATGTTTTCTCCGTGAGATTAACAACATGTAAGCTCGATTTACCAGTCACCTGAGCTTGGTGGTCATCAATTTCTTGTACAATTAGATGTTTAGCATAATCAACACGCTCCTATAAAAACACAACTCAGTCATTAGTTAATGACAACTAACTAAATTTAGCCATAATATTGGTATATCGAATTTACCTCCAACAGTTTTTCTAGCCCTCGTGACAACTGAGTATGCAGTTCTCGAGCATCTTTCCTTTTCTGTGAAAACCATCTAGTCATCATAGACCTTATTTCTTCAAGTAGATGCACAATAGGCAGACTCCTAAAGTCTTTTATAACTTTATTCAAAGATTCTGCTATGTTTGTCATTGTGATGTTGTACCTGTCACCCGGAAAATGAGCACGCGACCACAATTTGATATCAGCTCTTTCCAAGTAACTATGCAGTCCATGGTTCAAAACGCCAATCTGATTGAATAAGGCTTCAAACTCAGACATCTTGAACGCATTAGCAGCTTTTTTCACCAATCCAAAGGCATCTGCACCTCTAAACTTGACAATGATATTTTGACGTAGATGATACGTGCAAATCCCACGGCTAGCTAGAGGATATATCTTCTCAATTGCATTTGCTATCGACTTGTGTCTATCTGAAATTATGGACAGCCCATTGTCATCTGGTATTACACGATTCAGTTGTGCGAAGAACCACTCCCATGATTGATGATTTTCAGTGTCGACAACGGCAAATGCAATAGGATATATCTGGAAGTTCCCATCTTGAGCTGACGCAACCAGTAATGTTCCCTTATACTTTCCTTGCAAAAAAGTTCCGTCTACAACCACAACTTTTCTCATGTAAGGAAAACCCATGATGCTTGCACCAAATGCGATAAATAAACACTTGAACCTATCTTTCTCATCAACTTCTAGTCGTGTTAAAGTTCCTGGATTTGCTCTCCTAATACCATACAGATATGTCGGTAACATCGCGTATCCATCCTCCGGGGATCCTAAATCCAGCTCGCGTGCTGCTATGAGAGCGCGATGAGCCTTCCAATAATCCTTCTCGTAATCACTCTACCAAAACAAGATAAAACATCAAAACATGTTCATAGCTAACACCATTACTCTATCATATTAGTATAGATTAAGAAAAGTAATTACCAGTGCTCCAAATCTCGCATTAAGTGTTTGGGCAACATGTTTAGGCAAGACAGATTTGTCAATGACACCTCCACCACAAATGATATACTTATACAATGCACCGAGTATGGCTGGAGAAGCTTGACGACTACGCGATGAACGTTCAGTCACTGAGCATGTATGCGTCTCATTATATATACGAACATAAAAAGTGGAGCTACCATCAATCGGAGTTGCCCTTAACCTCCACGTACATCCTTCAACCCAGCATGAAACAAGCAGAAGTTCCGGGTTTGATCTATCCACATTGAAATCAAACTTCTCTAAAACGCAGAGGAATTGTAATCTTGTCATTAAGTTTTCTCTTGTATCATATCTTTGTCCCACTGCTACGCCAAGAGAGTTTAGCTGCATACAATACTCTTTCAGCACTTCACTTCCTTCAAAAGTAGGTCGCTGTGAACATTTTTTTTTAGAAGACAACTTAGTCTCCTCCTCTTCCTCTACATGCGACCTACCATACAAGCTAAAATCTTCATCTTCAGATGTAATTCCATCACTGTCATCGCAATAGTCGTACATGTACTCATCATTGCTGTCAACTTCCTCATCCACCACACCTTCACCATCGCCTTCCCTCACATTTCGTTTTTGATTAGGAAGAACTGTTTCAACATCATCAAAACGGAGGTTTACATCTTCTTCCAAGTTGGAAAAGACATTCTCTTCTTCATTGTGACATGCATCGAATTTCCTTTTCTGACTTTTCAGATCAAATTTTTGGAGATCTCCAGCATCCTCATTATCATATCTATTCTTCAATTCCATGTAAAGTTGCATCGCTTCATCTTTGTAATAACTCCAAAAACTCAGAAACTGTCTCTGCGTATCAACAAGAACTGGAGCCGTGCCTTTCCCAAGCTTTTGCAGAATCTTCTTCGGCAACATGTATCTCAATTGAACATCAAACTTTTGGCTATCTACTCTAAAATCCTCATATACCATACGCAGAAAGGTAGGAAAAGGAGTGTGATCAGTTGCTGGAATTGAACGAGTACCTCTCTTGTCGCTCACAAAAACCCATCTATTCCGTTCCAACACCCAATTACCAGACACAAGAATTACCTGATTCATGTTCTTGAGGGGAAAAAAACCATGGAAGTTTACGCTATAGGTAGAAAGAATAGAGAAGACAAGTTTAATGAAACCCTAATTAATGGGTAATTTCTTTTAATTTTGTGAAAACAAGGTTTTTTAAACCAAAATGTTTTGAAAAAATTGGCTACACGGTTTGGTTTTTTTAAAATATTTATTTTTAGAATTATTTATTTAAAAAAATATGGATTTAAAAATATTCGAAACAAGGGAAACATAAAAGAAATTGATTTTAAAATTTATAAATAAGGAAATTCGAATTATATCAAAAAATTAATTACCTAAATTTAAGGAAACCGCTAATTAAAGCACCTACAATTAAGGAAACTGATTTTCCAAAAAAAATTACTTACCCATATTTTATGTCAAAACAAGGTTTTTTTACCCAAAATTTTATGAAAAAAAATGGCTACACGGTTTGGTTTTTTTAAAATATTGATTTTTTGAATTATTTATTAAAAATATGGATTTAAAAATATTCGAAACAAGGGAAACATAAAACGAAATTGATTTAAAGTTTATAAATAAGGAAAATCGAATTATATCAAAAATTAATTACCTAAATTTAAAGAAACCGCTAATTAAATTACCTACAATTAAGGAAACTGATTATTCAAAAAAATTACTTACCCATATTTTCTGTCAAAATAAGGTTTTTTTTAACCAAAATTTTATGAAAAAAATAGGAACACGATTTGTTATTTTTTAAAAAAAATATTTATATTTTAAATTATTTATTAAAGAATTGTAGATTTAAAAATATTTGAAACAAGGGAAAAATATAAGAAATTGATTAAAAAGTTAGTTTTAAAATAAGGGAAACCAAATTATAAAAAAAAAATTATTTACCTAAATTTAAGGAAACCGTTTTTAAAATTACCTACAATTAAGGAAACCAATTTTTTCAAAAATATTTACTTACCTAAAACTCAGTTCCTAAAATTATGGAACCACAGTAAAAAAAAACTATCAAAATAAACCTGTCGTAAAAAACCTGTCGTAACATATATTATTCAGAAAGAGTCAATTTAGTAATAAATATATCTGTCGTAACATGTGTAAAAAACCTGCCATAATAACTCAATAAATCTACCAACAGAATTAAATCTGCTACAACGTAAAATAAAACTGCTATAACGTATTTGTTAATCTAGTAATTAAATAATTTGATAGATTTATTGAAAATCTTAAAAACCTGCTATGTCATTTGAAAAACCTGCCGTTTCAAATAAACCTGTCGTAACGTAAATTTTCAAAAAACATAAAATCTGTCGCAACTACGTCATAAAACCAATCACATAAAAAAAACTGCCTCTCAGAAAAATAAACCTGTCGTTGGAAAAATAAAACTATCTTTCAAATTTTAAAACTGCTGTTACTCTATAAAGCTGTCATCAAGTAAGTAAAAAAACTACCGCTATACTGTTAATCTGCCATCAAGTAATACAAAAAACTGCCGTATTTATATAAAACTGCCAACGAAAATCTGTCATTCGCTAAAAAGTCTGTCGTATAAATAAACCTGTCACTTCATGCATGACAGGTTTATTTAAAATATTTTTACCCAGATTTTTTACTGAGGTAAAAAATTCGATTTTTAAAAAATAAAAATAATGGCAATCTTCGTAATTACGTTTTTTGGTATCAAAGAAAAAAAGGGTAATTTAGGTATCAAAAACAATTCAGTAATTTTAAAAAGATTTGTGTCAATCTAATAATTCTAATATAATTTTATGTCATTCTAGTAATCTACCCAATAAAGTATATTTTTTTTTTCATTTTTAGGATTGTTGAATTTAACATGTTTTTATTAAATTAAAATTTTAAATTTGTTATTTCAATGTTCTCTGTTTTTAATTTTAATTAATATAATTACATGCATGTAATTAGTAGAAACTTAGTTGGGTTAACCGTCTTCTTATTCATTTATTGATTTTGAAATCTATATAGGATTTATAAATCTAAGAAAAATATTCTGATTTCCAAATCTAATAATAAGTATGTACAAATCCGAGGGTTTTACATCGGATTTTAGTTTTTGTATTTTTAACAAACAAATCCACTCAAATTCATTATAAAATTAAATCCACTTATAAATCAGTATGATTGAATAACACATGATTTGAATTTAGATTTATAAATTATAAAACCAATAACACATGGTTTGAATTAGGATTTATAAATCATAAAACCAATAACGGTGGATTTCATTCAAATTCTCAAATCCATTCAAATACATAAACCAATAACCTCCACCAACTTGATTTTAGTGTTTTGAAAAGATGTTAAATTAATAATATTGCAATGAATTAATGCTAATTTTGTGGGAAATCGGCTTATACATGCCCAAACTATAAGACAAATTGCTAATAAAGCACTGCACAATTTTACAGTGCTAATTAATAACCAAACTATAACTAATTGAGATATCAGTATACAAACATTGTATTTTTGGCAAAAACCAACATTGACCATAAATCTGTTAGTTAAAGCCGTTAACTGAGGTGACTCAGCTGCCAACTCAAAAACCTTGTTGGCTCATTTAAACAATAACGTCGTCGGTATCAAAGAAAAAACAGAGCTTCGCCTTCGCCTTCAATGGTGAATGGAATGTGTAAGAGTTCCAGATTTTATCGTTACCAAAAATTGGGTTTCAAATCTTGTTCCTTGTGAATTTTCGCTTGTTCTGGGTCATTTAATCAACTTCTGGCCATCGGAAAGTATCTGGAACAATGAGCTCCACAACGACAGAAAATATTAACAAAGTATAAGATATACAAAGCATAGGATTGAACACTCCTTAAGACAGAAAATATTAACAAAGCATAAGATATACAAAGCATAGGATTGAACACTCCTTAAGATCTTATTCCGTGACAGGTTGATGATCGGTCTGAAACCTAGCAAGATTGGGACTCGAGACCACGATTGGATCCAATCAGCATGAAACCAGTAGTTACAGCTCTGCAAAACTTTGGCTTTGTCCAGTGATGATGACATTGTCGTCGCTGTCAGCATGATCATGATCAGGATTGTCATCGTTCTTATAACAATCAATAATACAACTCACTAACCCACACACAACCCCAAAGAAAAACAAAGCAAAGCCAAGATACACGAGAAACCGAGAATCCAACTACACCTCTATATTTTTCCTCAACTTATCATGGCCTTTCAGCAGCCAATGTAAAGGGATAAATGTGGAAAGGAAAATAAGCCACCCAAAAGCTTAAGTGACGCACCTGCAGGTTTGAAAAAAAAAAAATGAACTTCTCAATCCCAAACACACAGCTCCAAAATCTTAACTTTTAAGCTATGAAACAAGAACCCAACACTCCATATAGAAGGGAAACACACGTCTACAAGATAATCGAACTGTATAGGAGAAAAACCATGTATATAGCTGCATACATAAACAGGAACTGACCTCAAGGGAAAGAGAATATAGTATCTAACAACAACCCCAAAGCAACATAGAGGAAATAAGTAAATGTTCCAGTTCCAAGGTTCTGGATGATTCGACTTGAAACATATGGTGAAGGAGTCCTGCATCATACCTAAATAACACTTTTTTTTTTTTTTACTTATATCAAATCAAGCATCGCATACCATTACAGAGTTTCATTATTTTCATAAGCTCTCACTACTTTAGTCTTTGACAGATTTGGGTGGGGAACAATGAGAGAAAAACATATCCTTTAAGTATGTCAGAATAGTCTCACATTAAACAATGGCACCAGCAGCTTCAGTGAGAGTTGGGGAGATGTCGAGCAAATCAAACCTGAACATCAACGATGAAAGGCTGATACTTAAATCATCACATTCAATCAGATTTTAAATTCACATAAATTCTGAAATGGGGAGAGAATTACAGGCGGAACTTGCCGCAAGGTTCATGGATGGACGAACCGGAAGGAAGGTAATCATCATGTTAGGGTGATCCAGTTCAAGCTCCGATCTCGAAGTCACGAGCTTCCTTGCCGTACTGCTCATTGTTCTGGATACTTTCAGCTGAGTCACCTCAGTTAACGGCATTGACTAACAGATTTATGGTCCATGTTGGTTTTTGCCAAAAATACAATGTTTGTATACAGATATCTCAATTTGTTATAGTTAAATTAGCACTGTAAAATTGTACAGTGCTTTATTAGCACTTCTTCTTATAGTTCAGGAATGTATTAGCCAATTTCCCCTAATTAGACAAAAATTCTCATAAAAACAACATCAAATTTTTTGAAAAATTATTCTCTTCTCAAGACCCAAGAAACCAGCTAGAATATTACACACCAATTAACCGACATGATAATTAAGAAGGCAGAAAGTTTTGTGTGAATCCTCATCTAGTTAAACACCTTATTCTTAGACAGGAAAACAACATATATCGACTGACTCTTTGATAATTTGCAATTTTCTATTGTGATCAACGTCACTCACATGATCAGCTCAACGTACATGGATTGATCTAAACTTAAGACGACGAGCATTTCTTAATATAAAACTCAAGAAATCTTTATCTTCTGGTGTTTCCTTGCACCCTGCAAACTTGAAAGTTTCAAGAGTCTTTAACAAACATTCGGGAATCAAGCTCCCTCCAATGTCCCAGTTAATCTGGTCATGCTTCCAAACGCGTGTTTCTAGAAACTGAGATTAAGAAGAAGAAAAAAGAAAAAAGAGAAAAGAGAGCTAAGATGACATTATACAATGCTTAAAGACTGAAAAAAAAAGTCAACGAATAAACTTACATCATCACCGTAGATATTAAGGACTCCAGTTTAGGAGAATCATTGAGCAACCTAACAAGTAACCTGGACCAATAGTAGCTGCATATATATGTTGGAATGAAAAGTTTATATAAGAAAGTGATGGAGAAAGTATTTAAGAATTTAGGAGACAAAAGAGAATTATGAAGAACAAAGCTTTTTATTTTTTAGATGATCACCTAGAACAACTCACAACTTTTTAGCTTAACTTGATTACAAATGAGGAGGGGGTGGAGGTATTTATAGCCTCCACATTACAAAATATCTTACATATTTTAATTATAAATCTAGAAAATTCTAACATAATATCTTAATTTTATATCATAAATATCTAGATTTTTCTCACAAAATATCTAGATTTTTCTCACAAAATATCTAGATTAAAGAGGTGGAGAAAACTTCTAGAAATTGGATCACATTATTGGATTTAACCCAATAATTAAACTTGGCCCAAATTAAACTTGACCCAAATCAAGTTTAACTTTCAACACCCCCTGTTAAACTTGATTTTGTCACTCTAAGCAAACTCATCATCTTGATAAAGTCTTAGTGCTTCAGTGGCTTGGTGAAGATATCGGTTACTTGATCGTTTGTCTTCACATACTCCAATTGCACTTCCAACTTAGTAACACACTCTCTAATGTAATGATAGCGAGTGTCAATGTGCTTACTTCGATCATGGAAGACAGGATTCTTTGCCAATGCTATTGCTGACTTGTTGTCCACAAAGATTTTTGTTGGCTCTTCTTGTGGCAAGCTCAATTGTTTCACCAGATTCCTTAGCCAGATAGCATGACACACACATGAAGTAGCCGCTACATACTCCGCTTCACAAGTAGAAAGGGTGACAATTGGCTGCTTCTTTGACATCCATGTGAAAGCGGTTTCTCCAATGAAAAACACAAATCCACTTGTGCTTTTTCGGTCATCTACGTCTCCTCCCGAATCGCTATCGCTATATCCAACAAGCTTGTAATCATCAGAAACAGAGTAATACAAGCCAAAGTTTATGATACCTTTGATATAGCGAAGGATCCTCTTGGCTGCCTTGAAGTGGGTTGTTGTTGGATGCTCCATGTATCGGCTCACAACTCCAACTGCATATAGGATGTCTGGTCTTGTGCAAGTCAGATAACGTAGGCTTCCAACCAAGCTCTTAAAAAGTGTTGAATCCACACTCTCTCCTTCTTCTTGCTTTGACAGCTTGGCTCCACATTCCATTGGCGTACAAACTGGATTTGAGTCATCCATCTTGAACTTCTTAAGCAACTCTTTAGCATATCCTTCTTGAGTAATGAAGATTCCATTTTCTTTTTGCCTCACTTCAATTCCAAGGTAGTAGGACATCAATCCAATATCAGTCATCTCGAACTCCTTCGTCATCTCCATCTTGAAATCTTCAAACATATTTGGATTGTTGCCTGTAAATATCAAGTCATCTACATACAAGAATGCAATCAGTATATCATTGTCTTGAGTTTTGATATAGAGTGCATGCTCATATGGACACTTGATGAAGTTTTTCTCCTTGAAGTATTTATCAATCCGAGTGTTCCATGCTCTTGGTGCTTGTTTGAGCCCATAAAGTGCCTTCTTTAACCTCAAGACTTTGTCTTCTTCTCCCTTGACTATGTAGCCTTGTGGTTGTTCAATGTAAACTTCCTCTTCAAGGTCTCCATTCAAGAAGGCTGATTTGACATCCATTTGATGTATCTTCCAACTCTTCTGGGCTGCCAATGAAATTATTAGTCTAACAGTTTCTAAACGAGCAATGGGAGCAAATACCTCGGCATAGTCGATTCCGGCTCTTTGACTATATCCTTTTGCTACCAATCTTGCCTCGTATCTTTCAACTTCTCCTTTAGAGTTCTTCTTTGCTTTGTACACCCGCTTTACACCAATTGCTTTGTGCCCATTTGGAAGTGAAGCTAACTCCCATGTCTCATTCTTCTGTATCGCCTTGATTTCTTTATCCATTGCATCCTTCCATGTCTTCTTTTCCATAGCTTCTTGGAAATTCATGGGCTCGCAATCCACAAATAGACAAAATAAAGTGAGATTATCTTGATTTTCAGTTACCTCATAAATCTCTTGAAGACTTCTAAAACGTGGAGTCCTTTCACAGGAACTCTCATCTCCTTGAGAACTTGGTGTTGGTGAAGTTGGTGGAGTAACTGGTGGCTCCTCTCTTGGTTGCTCCAGATTATCTTCTTCAATATGTGGGAAGAAGTTATAGTCTTCATTAATTGATCTCCAATCCCATTCTCCTTCTTCATCAAAGATGACATTCCGACTGATGATTGTCTTCTTTGTTTCAGGATTGTAGAGCTTGTAGCCTTTGGAGTTAGCGTCATACCCAATGAAGATGTACTTCTCACTTTTATCATCTTGCTTGCTCCGCTTCTCTTCTGGAACATGAGCATGAGCAAGACTTCGAAATACTCTTAGATGTGAGACACCAGGCTTCCTTCCACTCCATTCTTCTTGTGGTGTCTTTCCCAAGATGATTCTTGCTGGAGATCGGTTTGATAGATAAACCGCACACGCAACTGCTTCTGCCCAAAACTCCTTTGGTAGCTTCTTACTTTTGAGCATGCTTCTTGCCATCTCAAGGATAGTCCTATTTTTCCTTTCCGCTACTCCATTTTGTTGAGGAGATCTAGGCACCGTCAATTGTCTTCTAATGTCGTTATCTTCACAATAATTCAAAAATTCTTTGGACATGAACTCTCCTACTCGATCAGATCTCATGGCTTTGATCATAAGATCACTTTCCTTCTCAACATGGGCTTTGAACTTTTTGAAGTTTTATAATACTTCTGATTTTTCTTTCAAAAAGTAAACCCATGTATTTCTTGAGAAATCATCAATAAAGAGAAGGAAATAGTTACTCTTACCGAGTGAACTTGGTTTGATCGGGCCACATACATCTGTATGTATGAGTTCCAATGGCTTCCGTGCTCTTGTCTCTGACTCCTTTGGAAAGCTCATTTTGAATTGCTTTCCAAGTAAACACCCTTCACAAACTTGATTTGGATGATTGATGCAAGGCAATCCTCTCACCAATTCCTTCTTGGAAAGTTGCTCTAATCCTCCAAAATTGAGATGCCCGAATCGAAGATGCCAAAGCCAAGACTCATATTTGTAGCACATCTTGAGGCATTGTGCGATGTCATTTTGAATGTTCAAGACAAACATTCGGTTCCTTGTCATCGGCACCTTGGTGATGAGATTGTCTTCATGATCTCTTATAGAAAGGTTGTTATCCTTTAAACGAATATCATAACCTTTCTCTAAGAGTTGTCCTAGGCTCAAGATGTTGGTCTTCATGTTTGGAATATAGTAAACATTGGAAATGAATTGATGATCTCCATTCTTCAATCGAATGAGAATATTTCCTTTACCTTTCACCTCCATTTTTGATTCATCTTCTAGAGCCACGTTTCCTTTCACTGACTCATCTAACTCCACAAACATGCTTCTTTTCCCGCACATGTGATTGCTTGCACCACTATCGAGGTACCATTTTTGAATCTCATCTGGTTCATCTTTCTTGTAAGCCATCAATAACATATCATCTTCTTTGCTCCTTTCTTCAACATAGTTGGACTTCTCTTCAACTTTATTGTTGTTCGGAGCTTTGCATTCGGAAGCATAATGTCCAAACTTTCCACAGTTGTAACATTTAACACTTGACTTATCGTACCTTGTTTTTTGGGCTTCCTCTTCCACGACCTCTTGATGAGCTTTCTCCTCTTTGGTTTGTATGGTCTTCATTGGATCTCCAACCACGTCCATGTACATAACCACGACCTCTTCCTCGGGCTTGACCACTACCACGTCTTTGATAACTTCGGCCAGTTTCTTCTTTAGTATCAATCCGCATCTTGAGTACTTGTTCTGCGATGTCTTCCTTTTTCTTCTTCTTTTCTTCATATGCTTGCAGTGATCCAAGAAGTTGTTCCATCGTCATAGTCTCCAAGTCTTTTGTCTCTTCAATCACCGTGACAATATGCTCAAATTTTGAATCCAACGATCTAAGAACTTTCTCCATGATTCTCACCTCATCTAACTTCTCACCGTTTCTTTTTAGGTTATTAGTAACCGTTAAGACTCTTGAGAAGTAATCAGAGATGAGTTCACCTTCCTTCATATGCAAGGCTTCAAATTCTCCTCTTAAAGTTTGAAGACGTACCTTCTTAACTTGTTCAGCTCCTTTGTAAGAAGTTTGAAGCTTCTCCCATGCTTCTTTGGCCGACTTTGCTCCTGCGACCTTCTCGAATGTGTCTTCATCTAATCCTTGATAGATCAGACAGAGAGCCTTCTTGTCTCTCTTCCTTGAGTCTCTCAAACCATCCCTTTGAGTTTGAGATAACCCACCATCATTCTCCGGTTCAATGAAGCACTTTCTCGACTATCTCTCACACATCATGTGCTCCTAGGATAGCCATTATCCTTAAACTCCAATTGTCATAGTTGCTCTTTGTGAGCATTGTGACTTGGAAGGGAACACCATTATTTGACATCTTTAAGAGAAATAACTAGCTCTGATACCACTTTGTTGTAATGAAAAGTTTATATAAGAAAGTGATGGAGAAAGTGTTTAAGAATTTAGGAGACAAAAGAGAATTATGAAGAACAAAGTTTTTTATTTTTTAGATGATCACTTAAAACAACTCACAACTTTAACTTAACTTGATTACAAATGAGGAGGGGGGTGGAGGTATTTATAGCCTCCACACTACAAAATATCTTACATATTTTAATCATAAATCTAGAAAATTCTAACATAATATCTTAATTTTATATCATAAATATCTAGATTTTTCTCACAAAATATCTATATTTTTCTCACAAAATATCTAGATTAAGGAGGTGGAGAAAACTTCTAGAAATTGGATCACATTATTGGGTTTAACCCAATAATTAAACTTGACCCAAATTAAACTTGACCCAAATCAAGTTTAACTTTCAACAATATATACCTTCAGATGTTGAAGCTGATCGAAGACAATACCAGCACGGTACATAGACTGCATACACGAGAGAGTAATAACAAAGGATTCATTCTCAAGAAAACATGATTTGGTGTACTATGAGTTATATCACACGATTGAGTGTTTGAAATAGATTACCTCTTTTTCATTGTTGTAAAGTACTTGTAATGAAAGACATTTCACAGAGGTGATTGATTCTAGAAATTGTTCCAGGCCTTTCTGAACAGAGATATCTGCCTCTTCGAGCTTTGGCATATGCTTAATCAAATAGGAGGAACTGACTCCGTAGTCCTCTACTTTGAAATACTTCAAAGAAGGGGTGTCTATCACGTACCCATCAGAAGAACATCCATTGTTCCTCCCCAAGGATAGCCTCTTCAAGGACGGGACAATAAAACTAACCCTTTAATATTGTCATCCACATCTCGTTCAATAACCAGATCTTCCAGAACAGGGCAATATGATAAAAGCAACCGAAGATAATCTTCACTCAAGTATCTCACACGTTGGAGTTGCAAGGTTTTCAAGGAAGGGAGACAAACCGTTGGAGGAAGATTCACAAGAATCTCTCTTCCTATAAGTTTCAAAGCCACGAGCGATTTGCAGCTATAGAAACTACTCGTCACGAATACCGACATCAATCTCAAATCACACCATCTTCTTCCTTCTCTCTTCTCTAGCTTCAAAGCATTGCTCCTTCTTCAGTTTTTAGCTTTTATGTTTATGCTTTTATTAAGTTTTATTTAGTTTCTTTTAAGCTTTATACATTTATGCTTATGCTTTAAGTTTTACTTTCAGTTCTTATATTTATGCTTATGCTTTAAGTTTTACTTTCAGTTCTTATATTTATGCTTTAATTAAGTTCTTATAAGTTTATATCCAGCTTTAGTTATCTATTCAAGTTTTTATGATGAACTTTATAATCTCGTTGTTATCTTCTTCTTTAATTATGTCTGAGTAGATCTCTTAGTTAGGTTGAGGTTTGTCAAAGGAATTCATGAGCTTTAGGGTTAAACACAAATAGGCTATTCAAATCAATGTCTTCACCTTTGTTGTTCTTAATGCTTAGATCGAATTGATCACTTGATTTTATGATATTGGGTTTAACTTAGACAGCGAGAGTTGCTAGGTTGCTAGAAAGAACATTGGTGAGCAATTTATTCATTACCTGCGAGAGTAGATGTATTGGAGAATTATGAACATATTAAACCTGTCCTTAATGCTTGTCTACGATTTCTAGTACCAACGAGAGTTAGGAATTCTAGGTTGATAGACAAAGATATTGATACCACGAGAGTGGATTGATATTATCTTAGTGTTTGAGTTCTAGACTTATGCTTAATCACTGCCTGAATAGTTGTTTGAACTGTTGCTCTGAATCTCCTGCGATATTCCTTGACCTAACGCTTGTTTAATATAATCTTTACAACCGATTTCGCTTTTATTATTGCTATCTACAAAAAACCAAAAACATATTTGAATTGTCTTAGCTCTTAATTTAGCTCATTAAGTCAAAGTGTGAAAGCTGGTCTTCGTGGGATCGACCCCTAAATACTACTTCGTATGCTGTGCACTTTCAGTAGGAAATAAGGGTTTAAAACTCGTGTATCAAGTTTTTGGCGCCGTTGCCGGGGACCAAATATTCACTTTTGGTTTACGGCTGAATTATTAGACTAAGAACTTTACTGAACCGTTTTCTCTTCTTCTTTGTTTTTGTGTTTCAGGTGCATGTCCACAAGGAGCACGAGGAGCAAAAACAATAAAGACCTTCTTAGCTTGACAAACGACGAGCTAGCAAGGATAGAACGAGGAAACAAAAGACGCAACACACCCGTCAAAGAAGCAGAAACGTCTGACACTGCCAACTCAGAGATGGGCGGACAAATAGACATCGCAGCTCAGCTGCTACAACTTCAGACAGCCATGGAGCAGCTTCGTTTGCAATAAGAGAGGCAACTCGTTGCACAACCTGCCTTCGGGAACAAAGATGCGGCTCACACATACTACCAAGATTGATCTGCGATCGTTACCCCGACCATCCAGAGGCAAGATTACGAGATCAAGTCTTAAATGATCGCCCTCGTGAAGCAACACCTGTTCCATGGTCTGCCTGCTGAGATTCCGATGGATCACATCGAGAACTTTGAAGAGATCTGTAGCACAACCAGCTCCAATGGTGTGCCCCCAGATTTTATTGAAGTGCAGGCTTTTCCCTTTCTCTCTTGCGGGAAAAGCATCACAGTGGTTAAAATCTTTACCACCACGCTCTCTACCGACTTGGGCTGATGGAAGATCAGCCTTCTTGGATAAGTTCTACACGAAATCCAAGACCGCAGCCTTGAGGAACAAGATCTCCTCATTCGAACAACAGTCCGGTGAATCCTTCAATGAAGCATGGGAGCGGTTTAAGGAGTACAAACACGAGTGCCCTCACCACGGGTTTAGTGATGAGCAGCTGCTCAGCACCTTCTATGACGGAGTAGATTGGGACTATAGAAATGCCATGAATGTAGCTAGTAACGGTGACTTCTACACTAAGTCAAAGGAAGGAGCCCTGGAGCTGATCGAGAACATAGCCGCAAGTTCCAGCAACAAAAGCCCGGAGTACGACAGGAAGAAGGTCAACAGTATGGACTCCAAGAAGATTGATGAGCTCGAGGCCATGGTTAACCTTTTGCTAAAAAAGAACCAGAAGTCAGTCCACTTTGTGGACGAGAATGGGGAAGCACCTATTGCTCAAGCCTATGAAGAAGAAACCGGGAATGATCAGATGGAGGTGAATTATGTGACGGGACAAAGTTTCGGGCAGAACAGCGGTTTCAACAACCAAGGCTTCAACACTCATCCGAACCTGTCCTATAGGAGCACCAATGTGGAGAATCCGCAGGATCAAGTTTATCCTAAGCAAGTAAATCAGCCACAGATGGGTTTTCAGAAGAACTACTCCAACAACTACCAGATCTGGCCATTCGTTCCTAATCAGAACCGTTTCCAATGAGGGAATCAGCCAAGGCACCCTTTCACAAACTCGCAGCCCCAGCCTTTCACAAATCCGCAACCTTCATCTTCAGCAACCGGCTCCCAAGACGAGCTGAAGAACATGATGCAGCAGTTGATGGCGAGTCAACAAAAGGCGGCAGCAGAGATCAACTCCAAAGTCGACACTATGTATGCTGATCTTAATGGGAAGTATGAGGCTGTATGGACCCACATGAAGCAACTGGATGTTCAGATTGCACAAACCGCCGAGTCTATAAAAATAACACCAGGTACTCTGCCTGGAAAAGCTGAAGCACCGAGGAAGGAATTTGTCAACGCCGTCGAGCTAAGGAGCGGGAAAACATTGAATTCCGAAACAATTTCCGAATCAGAAAAAGGAAAAGAAGCAACAACCGAGCACCCTGGTCCGTCAACCGAGAACATGCTCGGCCGAGAAACTCCAACAACTTGAGCCAGCAATCCGGAAGCAAGGGTGTATAAACCCAAGGTCCCATACCCTGTACCACCCAAGAAGTCTCGCAAAGATTTAGAGGATGCCAAATGCAGAGAGATGCTCAGAGACCTAACCGTGAAGCTGCCTCTCACGGATGCCGTTCAGATGATACCGGCTCTCAAACGGTATGTGAAAACTCTAGTCTCCGGTAGCCCTGGGCGTTCGGTTTTTCGGTTCGGTTCGGTTCGGTTTTTTCGGTTTTCGGTTTTTTCGGTTAAGAGATTTAGTAACCGTTCGGTTAATCATAAAATTCGGTTCGGTTTCGGTTCGGTTTTTTCGGTTTTCGGTTTTTTCGGTTATAGAGATTTAGTAACCGTTCGGTTAATCATAAAATTCGGTTCGGTTTCGGTTCGGTTATTTCGGTTTCGGTTCCGATTTTTCTTATATTTTTTGGATAATTTGGATAAAAAAATCGGATAACTTCGGATAATATCAGATAATTCGGATAATTTCGGATATTTTGGATAAAAACATTTGGATAATTTTGGATAATTCGGTTTTTTTACTAATATTTGGTTAATTTTAATTATTTAGTTATTTTAAATATAAATATAAATAATATTTTTAAGTATATGGATCGTATTTCGGATATTCGGTTATCCGTTCGGTTATCCATTCGGTTTCGGTTCGGTTCGGTTTCGGTTCGGTTATTTCGGTTATCTCAATTCAGTATCCAATAGGTGTTTCATAATATTCGGTTCGGTTTCGGTTTCGGTTATTTCGGTTCGGTTTCGGTTCGGTTTTCGGTTTTCGGTTAAAAGGCCCAGCGCTAGTCTCCGGGAAGGTAGCTGAGGAGGAAAACGTGATGGTAGTCTCCAAAGAGTGCAGTGCTGTTCTGCAGAACAAGGTCCTTAAGAAGAGAAGCGATCCCGGCAGATTCGTCTTATCAGTCAAGATCGGCCCCATGACATTCGCATGCTCTCTGTGCAATCTCGGTTCCAGTGTCAACCTTATGCCATACTCTATGGAAAAACGGTTAGGGTTCACCAATTTCAAACCCACGCGTATCTCATTGGTCTTCACAGACAGATCAACAAAGCTTCTGGTGGGTATGTTAGAGGATCTTCATGTGCGAATTGGAGACACACTCATCCCAGCTGATTTCGTGGTTCTAGAGCTTGAAGAAGAACCGAAAGACCCTCTGATTCTTGGCCGGCCATTCTTATGCACAACTGGTGCTATAATCGATGTACAGAATGGAGTGATTGACCTTCAGCTAGGCGACATGGTAATGTCATTCGAGATGGATAAATTGTTGAAGAAACCGATGATGGATGGACAGACCTTGACTGTGGAAGGCGTGGATGATGTGTATAATGAGGCAGCTGAAGAGCTTCTGTGCCCGGATCCTCTTGAAACCGCCCTAACTCTAGCTGAAAGAGAGCATGGTTTCCTGAGCGAGGATGCCGACAGCTTTGCCAAGATGCTAGATTCCAGCCAAAGAATGGAGCAAATGGTAGCATACACGAGCCTAGATGATGAGGAGAACTCGGAAAAAACAGATGGAGCACCCGCTCCAACCCCACGAGCACCTGCTCCGCCACTTGACCCGATAGACAGCCCTTGGAGCGAATTGAAAGCACCCAAACTGGAGCTCAAAACTCTTCCAGCTGGGCTCAGGTACGCATTCCTTGGAACAAACTCTACTTACCCGGTGATTGTGAATGCTGATTTGAATAATGTGGAAGTAGCTTTACTCTTATGCGAACTTAGGAAGTATAGAAAGGCTATAGGGTATTCACTTGATGATATCACTGGAATCTCCCCTGATCTTTGCATGCATAGGATACATTTAGAAAATGAATCAATGAGTTCTATATAACATCAAAGGAGGTTGAATCCGAATCTGAAAGATGTTGTTAAAAAGGAGATAATGAAACTTCTAGAAGCCGGTGTAGTATATGCTATTTCTGATAGTACTTGGGTTAGTCCAGTTCATGTAGTTCCTAAGAAAGGAGGAATCACTGTAATAAAAAATGATAGGAATGAACTGATACTGACTAGGACCATAACCGGCCATAGAATGTGCATAGATTATCGTAAACTGAATGCTGCAACTCGAAATGATCATTTCCCTTTGCCCTTTTATTGATCAGATGCTTGAAAGACTTGCTAACCATCCATACTACTGTTTTTTAGATGGTTATTCAGGTTTCTTTCAGATTCCCATCCATCCGGACGACCATGACAACATTCACATGTCCTTATGGCACATTCGCTTACCGGCGCATGCCGTTCGGATTGTGCAATGCTCCAGCAACTTTCCAGCGATGCGTGATGTCCATTTTTTCCGACTTGATCGAAGACATAATGGAGGTGTTCATGGATGACTTCTCGGTGTATGGAGACTCTTTATCTCACTGTTTATCTAATCTATGCAGGGTACTTCAGCGATGTGAGGAAAAACACCTAGTTCTAAATTGGGAGAAGTGTCACTTCATGGTCAGGAATGGGATTGTACTTGGGCATCGCATATCAGAGGATGACATCGAAGTGGATAAGGCTAAAATCGAGGTTATGATGAACCTACAACCACCTACTTCTGTCAAGGGGATCCGCAGCTTTCTGGGGCATGCAGGCTTCTATCGCAGGTTCATCAAGGATTTTTCAAAGATAGCTAGACCCCTCACGAGGCTGTTATGCAAGGAGGTGAAATTCGAATTTGACAGCAACTGTCTTGAGGCTTTTCATATGATCAAAGGAGCATTGATCAGCGCACCCATTGTGCAGCCACCAGATTGGAGCCTACCTTTCGAGGTTATGACGGATGCTAGCGACTATGCTATTGGTGCAGTTCTCGGCCAGAGGAAAGACAAGAAGCTCCACGTTATCTACTACGTCAGTCGCACATTGGATGATGCTCAGTGCAAGTATGCTACGACAGAAAAGGAGCTTCTGGCCGTCGTTTTCGCCTTTGAGAAGTTTCGGTCCTATCTCGTTGGATCAAAGGTTATAGTTCATACTGATCATGCAGCACTCATGTATCTGCTGACCAAGAAAGACGCTAAGCCGCGGCTACTTAGGTGGATTCTCCTACTTCAAGAATTCGACCTGGAACTCAAAGACAAGAAGGGAATAGATAATGGAGCTGCCGACCATTTATCTAGGATGAGGATTAATGAAGAAGTTCCACTCAACGACAGCCTCCCTGAAGAACAGATTTACTCGATCGGAACATTCCAAATCGAGGAAGCACATGCTCCCACCCAGCGAACACCAGCTTAGTCCGAATTCTGCAACCAAACCGAAAGCAGCCAACATCCTCAGATTCCTTGGTTTGGTGAGATTGCAAATTTCCTAGCTGCTGATCTAGAACCTCACGGTTTTGTGGGCAACAAAAGGAAGAAATTCTTAAAGGATATTCGCCATTACTTCTGGGATGAGCCATACCAGTACAAGCATTGCCTAGATGGAGTATTCAGACGTTGCGTGGCTGAGGAGGAGATACCGGAGATTCTGTTTCACTGTCATGGCTCTTCCTATACCGGACACTTCGCTACTTTCAAGACGGTCTCCAAGGTTCTGCAAGCTAGATATTGGTGGCCGACAATGTTTAAAGATGCTCAGCGCTTTATCTATAGATGTGATTCATGCCAGCGACAGGGCAACATCAGCAAGCGCAATGAGATGCCACAGAACTTCATTGGCGAGTCCCACGAACGATGCAAAGGTGGTGATCAAGATGTTCAAATCTATCATTTTCCCGAGGTTTGGTGTTCCGCGCGTTGTCATCAGCGATGGAGGCTCTCACTTCATCAACAAGATTTTCGAGAATCTATTGCGCAAGAATGGTGTAAAACACAAGGTCGCAACGCCTTACCATCCGCAAACGAGTGGGCAAGTTGAGATATCTAACCAAGAAATCAAGAGCATACTTCAGAAGACTGTGAGCACAACTCAGAAAGACTGGGCTTCCAAGCTAGACGACGCTCTATGGGCTTACAGGACCGCCTACAAAACGCCTCTCGGGACCACTCCTTTCCACCTTGTCTACGGCAAATCATGTCACCTCCCCATTGAGCTCGAATTCAAAGCCGCATGGGCTGTCAAGCTGCTCAACTACGACATTAAGCCGGCTTCCGAACGACGCATGATGCAGCTACACGAGCTTCAGGAGATTAGGCATCTCGCCTATGAGAACTCCAAAATCTACAAGGAGAGAACCAAAGCATACCACGACAAGCGCATCCTGGCTCGTAACTTCGCCCCAAACGACCAGGTTTTACTCTTCAACTCTCGGCTGAAGCTGTTTCCCGGGAAGTTGCGATCGAGATGGTCTGGGCCCTTCACCATAAAGGAAGTGCGGCCATATGGAGCGGTGGTCTTGTTCAACACCAAAGGAGAAGAGTTTGTGGTCAATGGACAACGGTTGAAACCATATTTTTCCGACACACAACTCGGAGACGGGGAAGAAACTCCTTTGATCGAGCCTCCTCAAGCATAATCAACTCTCCACGTCAAGCTTAGTGACGTTAAACAAGCGCTTTCGTGGGAGGCAACCCACCAGGTAACATGTAAATATCGTGAAGTTTTTCGTCTTGTTCTATTTACGTTTCTTGTTTTGTTTGAGATTGTTTTTGCAGACTTTTATTAAGTATCCGAGAAACCGCTCTGCTGGGAGTGAAGAGATCGATCGTTCCTACCAAGAACGCTCGTTCTACACAGAAGAAGGATAGAGAGCAGCACCGATAGCTCCACCAGCGACCACTGAGCTTGTGGTTATTTCTATACCCTTGTTATATCCATTTTTATTTTATGACACTTTTATTTTACGGGTTTCTCTTTCAGTTTTGTTTTAACCGGGACGGTTAAAAACAAGTCTGGGGGAGAGATTCATTTGTGTACTAACGGTGTGTTTTGTGGATGTTTATTTCTTATATTTTCTTTCGGTGTGTTTTTTAAAAAAAAAAAAAATTTATCGAGTCAAAACACTGTGTAAAATTTGTTAACTTTTTGGAATTGCAACATGTTCGATGTCATTTCCTTACAACTGCTTAGCATTGTTTGAGAATAGTTTGAAAACGCAGAAAAATCCATAACTTGATCATTTAGTGAATTTCTCAAATCATCTGAACTTAATCGAATTATCGGAACTTAATATGGACTTAATTTATCTCACTTAGGGGGTTGATAATCATGTATTGGATTTTACATTTGGAGTTTTCTTTGCAACATTTTTACCAATCTTTGCTAACTCCAAATGGCTAGACTTATCCTTAGTCTAGTACCACACCCTTACCATTTCCATGTTGAAACCCACTTTTCTTCGTTTACTGTCATTGCATTCATGTGCAAAAACTATGGAGTATACGGACCGACACAACTTTTCTTTAGGATTGTGTCTAGATAGGTGGTCTCTTTCTGATTAAACTCATGGGATGTGTCTAGAAATGTGATCTCTCTCTTTGAATATATTCATTGAAAATTTTCGTTTCAAAAGAGGGTGAACTTTTAAAAGGGTAGAAGATTTTATTCACATTCAAGAAATAAGCTTACATCGTTGATATTCTTTTGATGCAGATCTTAGAGACTAACCGGTTCCATTCTCCAAAATATAAAAACAATATAAAAAAAAAGAGAAAAAAGAAAGAAAAAAAAGAATAAAAATTATTTGCATTACTGAAAAGAAAACGGAAGGAACCGGGAAAGTCAAGGTAATATCGTCAAATTTCATAAAATGTTAAAAGAAATCATGTTCTTGCTTGTGACTTTATAAGGGTATAAGGATTAGAGTTAAGGAGAGTTGTGTACCTCCTAATTGGTTCGTGTCTCACTGTGATTTTGCATAATGATTTGCATCCATTTGTACTGTTAAAAGAAACCGAAACACTTGAGCCACCAAATACCAACCTTGATACCTAGACCATAACGTGTTAGATATTCCCTTTGTTAGAGTACACGCATTTGATAATGAATGTTAAATATTGAGTTCTGCTTGATCATGAGATTTCACTTATTTACTACGGTTATGGAGAAGTACAATGAAGTACGGTTTGATCTGAACCTTGCGAATGCGGTTTACGGACAATTGATTTAGAGTATGGTCCTATAAGTTTTACAAGTCTCACACGTTTTTCTAACCTCTCCTCTTTATAAGATCTCTGGTTTTGCTTGGGGACAAGCAAAGGTTTTAGTTGGGGGGAGTTGATATTATGTGTTTTTAACATATTTTGATTCGTTTTTAGTATTCGGTTTGAGTTTTGATTTGCATCTTTCGTTGGTTTTTCGAGTCTTTTCTATTGTTTTGAGTCTTTTTACATATTTCATGGAGTTTCGAAGGAGTTTGGCGTTTACGGACATGTTCGAGTCGAGTTAATGCGGAAAAACGAGAAAAGGACCAAACACAAGAGAACGACCGTTCCGAAGAAGAACGATCGTTCTGGACAAGCAAAGGAACGACCGTTCTTGGACTGGAACGACCATGAAGAACGATCGTTCTCCACCTAGAACGATCGTTCCCCTCTTCACCAACCCAGCCGACAAAAAACGTAGATCGATCGTTCCATCCCATGCAGCCCGTTCCACACTTCACCAACCTTGCCGACAAAAGCACTACGGAACGATCGTTCTCCCCTCAGAACGATCGTTCCCGACTTCCACATCTCACCTACTATGGATCGACCATTGGGAACGATCGTTCTCCACCTAGAACGACCGTTCCCCGTCTCACCTACTCCCCCTCACCTTGGCCTATATATTGGACTCACAACATCAATCTCAAATCACACCATCTTCTTCCTTCTCTCTTCTCTAGCTTCAAAGCATTGCTCCTTCTTCAGTTTTTAGCTTTTATGTTTATGCTTTTATTAAGTTTTATTTAGTTTCTTTTAAGCTTTATACATTTATGCTTATGCTTTAAGTTTTACTTTCAGTTCTTATATTTATGCTTATGCTTTAAGTTTTACTTTCAGTTCTTATATTTATGCTTTAATTAAGTTCTTATAAGTTTATATCCAGCTTTTGTTATCTATTCAAGTTTTTATGATGAACTTTATAATCTCGTTGTTATCTTCTTCTTTAATTATGTCTGAGTAGATCTCTTAGTTAGGTTGAGGTTTGTCAAAGGAATTCATGAGCTTTAGGGTTAAACACAAATAGGCTATTCAAATCAATGTCTTCACATTTGTTGTTCTTAATGCTTAGATCGAATTGATCACTTGATTTTATGATATTGGGTTTAACTTAGACAGCGAGAGTTGCTAGGTTGCTAGAAAGAACATTGGTGAGCAATTTATTCATTACCTGCGAGAGTAGATGTATTGGAGAATTGTGAACATATTAAACCTGTCCTTAATGCTTGTCTACGATTTCTAGTACCAACGAGAGTTAGGAATTCTAGGTCGATAGACAAAGATATTGATACCACGAGAGTGGATTGATATTATCTTAGTGTTTGAGTTATAGACTTATGCTTAATCACTGCCTGAATAGTTGTTTGATCCGTTGCTCTGAATCTCCTGCGATATTCCTTGACCTAACGCTTGTTTAATATAATCTTTACAACCGATTTCGCTTTTATTATTGCTATCTACAAAAAACCAAAAACATATTTGAATTGTCTTAGCTCTTAATTTAGCTCATTAAGTCAAAGTGTGAAAACTGGTCTTCGTCGGATCGACCCCTAAATACTACTTCGTTTGTTGTGCACTTGCAGTATGAAATAAGGGTTTAAAACTCGTGTATCAATGTCGCCAGAGCTTGTCGGGAGCTCCCGGCAAGAGAGGAGAGAGAGACGACAAGAGAGGAGAGAGATACGACAAGAGAGGAGAGAGGACGAGGAGAGAGAAGGGAAGAGGAAGATATGTCACAAAGCTTAACAACTAAGGGGCCAAGGAAGATATGTCTTTTCTTCATAGATAAAGTTATAAACCTAAAATTAACCTTTTAATAAATCATGATCCAATGGGAAATGGTATTGATTGGAAATGTTCTGGACCTAATCAAGTAATTAAAGACCGGGTATAAAACAAACCAAATATTAAGAAATGAGAGGCGTAAAAATGAAACTAAAAAGAAAAAAGAAATTAAGAGACAAAGAAAAGGAGTGCATTTGAATTTGGAAAAATACCTTATTATGAGATTATATTTTGAAAACTACACCATCTTTTAACCTTTTTTTAAATCTACACTTATTAATAATTGAAATGACTGATTTATCCAATTTTAATATTTGTAATTATTAAAACTTTAAAATAATAATATTAATAAAAACATAATTGCATGGTTGAAACAAATATTTTAAAAACAAATCAAATTATATTCAGATATTTACTTATTTTGTTTCTAAATGATATATTTAATATCTATAGAATATCATATTAAAATATATCATTTTCAATATAGTAAATAAAGATAAAAATAACAATTACAATAGAAAATTCCACAAAATCAAAATCTAGGTACATATAAATAGCAAAAGAGGTAAAAAATTCTGAATTTACTCATTAAAAATGATTATAGATACAAATATATTTCTTACAATCTCATAGAAATAATTTTAGAAATTAAACTTATAAAAAATTATAAAATAGTGAGCTAATAAGACCATATAAGTATACATGAGAAAAAATATTAGTATGTATTTATCTAAATAATAGCAATCTGAAACATAAATAATAGTGATTTTAATAATAATTATATTTATTTTTAATTTAAATTTATTTTAAATTTAGCTATTAAAAAGATAAGTTTAAATTTTAAATCAGGATAGAAAAGTCTTATTACATATAAGAAAGTGTAGTTTTCAAAAAATAAAAAAAAGAAGTGTATTTTTCAAAATTTAAATCTTAAGTAGGGTATTTTTCAAATTATCCCTTTAAGAAAGGGACAGTGTTTGTTGCACATGTTTTCATGTGCTTCCAATACTCGCGCCATTTTTATATCCGTCTAATCCAGCCTCATAAGTAATAACAATCAAAAGAATTTAAAGACAACAAACGATTAGGGCACGTACATTAGGAGTTCAGAACGTGAGATCCAAAAAAAAATTATTAAAGAACGTGTGAGTCCCATTAAACAGTGAACCCACCAATTAAAAATCCTAATTTTCGAACCTCATTCTCGATGGGTTGGCCATGTGCCGCCTTCTGAGTGGTCCAACTTAAATTTTTTATTTTTTCAACTCTAATAAAAAAAGTTATATATATATTAAAACTTTTATTTTTAGAACCATGTAGTTCATTGATGTAGTTGGCCTTATATGTTTGAACCGTCCAAGGAAAATAAATTCTAATCAGTAACATTCATTTTAGTCTTACTCTAAGTTCGTTCTTTAAACATAAACATAATGGTGAAGGAGAATAGTTGAACTCAATGACTTTATGCAACTAGGATTAAAATAAGCAACAGGAACTACTTGCCCCGGGCACTGGTAAATAAATCAGACCATAACCATTTTTCATAAAGCAACAAAACACGTCTGACGACCAACAAGTGCATGTTTTAAAGCAGGATCTATCATATGTATATCAAAAATGATACATTAAACACATAATCTAATCTCAAATAAAATAATGTATACCTTATCTTTCATGAGCTTCCATCTCTTATCTTATGAAGTCGTCAAACACAAATCGTTTATGGGATCTAGCCCATGATAGAAGCGGAACTCTAGCACTAACAATTTTGTTCTCATACAGTTCTTGTAAGCTAGTAGTATACTCATATGCCTATATGTGTAACATATGAATAAATTTTTCCATCGTACATGATTTCTTGGCTTCATAATTGACATACTTGATGGAGTGTATCAAGCTTTTACAAGCAACACGACCCAATGAATATCTTTCGAAAGTTTCAAGATTAAGTATTCACTTTGCAATTTCCAAAGGCATTCGACTTGCGAAACTCTACTTTAGACTCCAATATGCAAAAACAATATGGTTGTGTATTTTGCATATTGACAATTAACCCAAGTTGCCGACACAATTCGTTTTCGAACGGAGTAAAAACTTTTTATTTATATATAGTCGAATTTAACATGTTTTTAAAATTATGTTTCTGAAAATTGTTATTTCAATTATTTATGTATTTTAATTTTAATTTATATGATGACATGTATGTAAATAATAGAAACTTGGTTGGATTAACCATTTTTTATACTTCTTCGATTTTAGTGTTCTATTCTAATGTTAAAATAGTAATATTCAATGAATGAGTGCTAATCTGACTAACTTATTGAAAAATTATTCTCTCTCAAGATCTAAGAAACCAGCTATACTATATTACACACCAATTGACGACATGATAAGAAAGCAGAATTTTTTTGTTTTGTTTTGAATTCTCATTAATTTAGTTAAATACCTAATTCTTAGACAGGAAAACGACATACATCGACTGACTCTTTGATAAGTTTCAAATTTCTATTGTGAAAATGAGTCACATGACCAGCTCAACAGATTGATTTAAACTTGAGGCGACGAGCATTTTTTAAGATAAAACTCAAGAAATCTTTCTCTTCTGGTGTTTCCTTGCACCCTGCAAACTTGAAAGTTTCAAGTGTATTTAACAAACATTTGGGAATCAAGCTCCCTCCAATGTCCCAGTTAATCTGGCGACACTTCCAAAAGCATAGATGCTGAGATTAAGGAAAAAAAAAAAAAGAGAAAAGAGAGCTAAGATGACATAACAATGCTTTGGGACTGAAAAAAAAAGTCAACTAATAAACTTACATCAACAGAGAGGACTCGCAGTTTAGGAGAATTATTGAGCAACCGGAAAAGTAACTTGGACCAATAGTTGCTCCATATACTTAGCTTCAGATGTTCAAGCTGATTGAAGACAATACCATCACAGTACATAGACTGCACAGATGAGAGAGTAATAAGAAAGGATTCATTCTCAAGAAAACATGATTAAGTGTACTATGAGTGATATTATTACACGATTGAGAATTTGTAATAGATTACCTCTTCTTCATTGTTGAAAACTACTTTTAATGAAAGACGTTTGACAGATGTGATTGATTCCAGAAACTGTTCGAGGCCTTTCTGAACAGTTATATCTGCCTCTTCCAGTTTTGGCATATCCTTAATCAAATAGGAGGAACCGTATCTGTGATCCACAACTTTGAAATACTTCAAAGAAGGGGTATCTATCACAGGCCCATCATAAGAACAATCATTGTTCATCCACAAGGAAAACCTCCGCAAGGACGGGACAATAACAACTAACGCTTTCACATTGTCATTATCTCCATCTCGTTCAATAACCAGATCTTCAAGAACAGAGCAACAGGATAGAAGCAGTCGAAGAGAATCTTCACTGAAGTATGTCACACGTCGAAGTTGCAAGGTTTTCAAGGAAGGGAGACAAACCGTTGGAGGAACATCCACAAGAACACGGTTTCCTGTGAGTTCCATCATCACAAGGGATTTGCAGGTATACAAGCTACTCGGCAATACTACATTAGGTCTTCCACTAAAAGAATAATAGCCGAACCTTAAAGAATAATGGCGGATCCTTAGAGCACGCACGCAGCGAGAGACTGCAAATCCAACCAATAGTTTGACATCCTCAGGTTTAACTGATCCAAAAAAGATTGTGAGGCTTAAGCTTTCTATGATCGGAGCTCTATGTAATGGCAGATTCTTGTCAAGAAATTTTCGATACGAAGACCTCAAAGCAATGCTATGATTAGGAGTGTCCTTGAATTCATCGAACTCAAGCTTGGGCACCCACATCCAAAGACACTCCCATCGCTTAGACAGAATGCTAGTGGACACAGCAACTTTGGTCGGAACAAACGATAATATCTTAACCAGTAAATCATCAGTCATTAATTTCATTGATTCTGTCCATATCTTACGAAGTAAAAGACAAAATTTTGGATTTTGTCTTCCCTTCTTCTAACCCTAAACGGAGGGTCGTAGCAAGTGTTTAAAAAAAAAAAAAAAGGCACAGAGACGAAACCCTAGCCCTAGAAAGAAGGAAAGAATAAGAAAAGATATGGGTTTGATAAGAACTTGTTCTCGCCGTCGATACTCACAAATGATCATTAGCGAATGGTTTAATGCCCAAAACATTAAGTGATCTAATTCTCTGGTGGGCCTGGGCCTAGTCATTTTAAGTTAATATTGTATCCATGCCATCTAAATCTGCCGTAAATCTATCTAAAATTAGAGGAGACTTTGAACAAAACTACTAGTCATGGCAATATAAATTTAAATTATCATATGAATTATGATTATTTGGATAGAAACTATAAAAAATTAGTGATTAATTTTTTTTTGAATTATTTGAGCACTCATTATATTATCGTTTTCGATTATTTGACATTTTGTCACAAAGCTTAACAACTAATAAGGGGCCCAAGGAAGATGTGTCTTTTCTCCATAGATAAAGTTATAAACCTAAATTTAACCTTTTAATAAATCATGATCCAATGGGCAATGGTACTGATTGGATATGTTCTGGACCTAATCGAAGAAATTAAGGACCGGGTATAAAACAAAATTGTTGACTACCAATATTAAGAAATTAAAGAACAAAAGAAATTAAGAGACAAAGAAAAGGAGTGCATTTAAGAAAGGGACAGTGTTTGTTGCACATGTTCTCATGTGCTTCCAATACTCGCGCCATTTTATATCCGTCTAATCCAGCCTCTAATCATATTTTATTACAAAATTCAAAATCATTTAATTCTCATGAGTTGGTTCGATTTCACGAATATCAGGTTTCCTCCATTCGATTTCAAGAATATCAGATTTTATAATGGTTTAACCACACTTATAGAACCATTGCGAGAAAAAACCTAATATATTCAAATATTTTTAAAAGTGAGATTGCAAATCAGTGAAACATAACGAAGAGAAATGTGGAAATTAACAAACCAATGATCTACATTTACATTATGATATCAGCGAACTTTTTTTTTAATTTCACACAAGAAAATGCATGGGTGCTTATATACGTATATATATATGTTAAAACTTAATATAATATTTCATGAAATAAGTCTGCACTCATTAATACAAAACAAGCAACATACATATATTCTATAGTGTGGACAGCTGTATGTATATAACATAATGCATGGTGGATCATGACGAGGATGTGGCATGCAGAAAAAGGTGTTGCTGTTTCCTTCTGGGGCCACCAATAGTATCAATAATGCCGCAATGTGCAATACAGTTTATCCATTATAGTACCAATAAAAACAAAATATCACTAGTTTTACTCTTATAATTTCACAATTAGAAGCCAGAAAACATCTTTAGCCTCACCCCTTGTAACTGTTTATCACAAACAAGACAATTTAAAATCTCCAAAGTATACGTCGCCCTATAAATTTATCGATTCTTTTTCCATGTGTCAGATTTAAACCATCCACCTAATTACATTTTTTACAGACTAATACTATTAGATCTACTGAATTTCCCCCCAATTTTGGTCTAAAAAAAAAAATAAAACATCAGAGACAGAGACTCCAAACTTAAAAGTAATACTAATTCTAAAGTAAATTCATTACCTGTCAACATGAAAAAAAAAACTAACCTACTCTTTCACATTTCCATAGAAAGCTAATTTATATCATAAAACTTAAGACTTTTGTAAGCAACACGAGAAATTAAAGGGAGGTTGGGGTGTCTATTGAAATTTAAGGACCCATAGAAAAACACACCCTACATTATATGCCTTACTGCATTAAAAAGAAAAGCACTTTTCAATTGAAATATTAAACTAATAAAAGAGTTAATTTCCTACTCAATCAAACCAATAAAAGCAGTAAGAAATAAAAGCTTTAGATGGAATCTACTTATATCTCACTGATTAAGTTTTATATTGAAAAGTGTAGCAATCGACCTTTATATTCTACAAGGAAAGTGGTCACAGACTGTAAAATCAGTTTTTGTTTTGTTTTTTTCCTCTTACATTCTTCGAAAACTGATACAAACCAGGAACCATCTTTCTTCTTATTTTTATATGAATCTGAGAAATTCTTGGGTGAAGGTTTTGTAAGGCTGTTGGTTTCTTTCGAGGAACAATGTTTAAGTCATGGAGGAACGACAAGAACAAGATCAAGGCTGTGTTCAAGCTTCAGTTTCAGGCAACTCAGGTGTGTTTTGTCTCTTAAATCTCGATACCCAATAATCTAAATTTTCTTTTCCCTCGGGGATATTCTGACAACGTGTTCACTATAGATCTGCCAAGTTTCAGCATTTGTGTTGAATGTGAATGTGAAATTTGGGGGTTTTGATGAGGAAAGAAAAAAAACGTTACCTTTTGTTTGAAGGTACCAAAGCTGAAGAAAGCTGCTTTGATGATCTCATTGGTTCCTGATGATGTTGGGAAGCCGACATTTAAGCTGGAGAAAGCACAGGTTAAAGAAGGGATCTGTTCATGGGAGAATCCAATATATGTCTCAGTGAAGCTGATTAAGGAACCAAAATCTGGGATTGTTCGTGAGAAGATTTACCATTTTGTTGTTGCAACAGTGAGTGGAATCCACTAATCTATATGTCTTTCGAGTTCTTCTGGAAAAAAAAAAGAAGTCTTTTTAAGCCTTTTTTCTCTCTCCAGGGTTCTTCGAAGTCCGGTTTTCTAGGAGAAGCTTCGATTGATTTTGCAGATTTTTTGACTGAAGCAGAGCCATTAACTGTCTCCTTACCTCTTAAATTTGCCAACTCTGGTGCTGTCTTAAATGTAATCTCTCTTCTCTTCTCTTCTCCATTTAAAGCCTGAGTAAGAAGGAAATGTGTCAACGATATTTTCAAGATCGAAACTGAGCAAAAATATGTGAGAAATTTATGAGAGCTTAAAACAAAAACAGTTCTTCAAGATTATAAGGAGATGTTTGTGTCTTGGTGCGTGCAGGTGACAATTGAGAAGATCCAAGGAGCCAATGATTTAAGGTAAGTACTTTCTATATCAGTTTACCTGCAGATGTTGTTGTGCAGCTTCTTTGTTTAGAGATTCTTGACTTCAAACTTTTGCAGGTTTATTGAGGAAAATAAAGATCAAACACTTTCCAAGGAGGATAGCTTCAAAAGTCTACCGAGCAATGATGACTTAGAGGGATATAGCCAAGATGTAAGGTTCTTGGTTCCGAGAGTTTTAAAACTGTCTCAAAGTCCATTGAGGAAGTCGGTATTGATCGTTTGTATCATATGAATTGGTTTGCAGGAAAGAAACTTAAATGTAAACACGGCTAAAAATGGTGGTCTAGGAGGTTCATTTGATTCCATTGGTGAATCAGGGTGGATGGATGGTTCAGATGGGAATGCACGCCTGCCTCAACGACATAACTCAGTTCCTGCAACCAATAACGGACATCGAAGATCAAACACAGACTGGTCAGCTAGTTCAACATCAGATGAAAGCTACATCGAGTCGAGAAACAGTCCCGAGAACAGTTTCCAAAGAGGATATTCCGTTGGTACTGATTCAAGCGACCCTGTCGAGAAGCTAAAGATGGAGTTGGAAGCTTTGAGGAGGCAATCAGAGTTATCAGAGCTGGAAAAGCAGTCTTTAAGGAAACAAGCGATAAAGGAGAACAAACGGATTCAAGATCTCTCGAGGGAAGTTAGTTGTCTCAAGGATGAAAGAGATGGAGCTGTGGAGGAATGCGAAAAGCTCAGGTTGGAAAAAAGTAGAGACGAGGCTGATGCTGAAAGCAGATTGAGATGCGTCAGCGAGGATTCGAGCAATATGATTGAGGAGATTAGAGATGAGCTGAGCTGTGAGAAGGAACTGACGAGTAACCTTAAGTTGCAGCTGCAGAGAACGCAAGAGTCGAACTCCAATTTGATTCTTGCTGTGAGAGATCTCAATGAGTTGTTGGAGGAGAAAAAGAATGAGATATCTTCTCTGAATAGGTTCTTAGAGGAGACCAAGAAGCTTGAAGAAGATAAGGAAATGGATTCTGGACACAATGAAGAGATAGATACGCTGAAGCAACAAATCGAAGATTTAGATTGGGAGTTAGAATCTTACAAGCAAAAGAACGAAGAACAGGAGATTCTTCTGGATGATCTTACTCGGGAATACGAGTCCTTAAAGGAGGAAAATCACAAACATGCATCTTTGAAGTTAGAATCCCCAAAAGCAGGAGATGGATTCTCGGATTCGAAGGAGATTATAGAAGAATTGGAATCTCAGATAGAGATATTGGAAGGCAAACTGAAGCAACAGTCACTGGAGTACTCTGAATGTTTGATTACTGTTAATGAGCTCGAGAGTCAGGTTAAGGAGTTAAAGAAAGAGCTGGAGGATCAAGCACGAGCTTTCGATGAAGATGTCGACACAATGATGAGGGAGAAAACCGAACAAGAGCAAAGAGCCATCAAAGCAGAGGAGAATCTGAGGAAAACAAGGTGGAATAACGCTATTACAGCAGAGCGGCTTCAAGAGAAATGCAAGAGGCTTTCTTTAGAAATGGAATCGAAGCTGAGCGAGCATGAGAATCTGACAACGAAAACACTGGCTGAAGCAAACTACCTTCGTCTGCAGAACAAAAATCTAGAGGAAATGCAAGATAAAGCACATAGCGAGATTACACAAGAGAGAGAGATGAAGAAGAACGTGGAAGAGAAGAACGAAGCTTTGTTGATGAAAGTCCAGATGCTTGAAGGTGAGGTCCTGAAGCTGACGAAGATGAGAGATGAATCGAACGCAGCAGCTACTGAAACGGAGAAGATAATACAAGAGTGGAGGAAAGAAAGAGATGAGTTTGAGAGAAAGTTTGCTTTGGCTAAAGACGAAGCCAAGACAGCACAGAAAGAGTTAACTCTCAGTAAGACGTCAAATGATGAAAAAGAGACCAGGCTCCGGAACTTGAAGATAGAAGTAGAAGGTCTAAGCGTGCAGTACAGTGAATTACAGAACAGCTTTGTTCAAGAAAAAATGGAGAATGACGAACTGAGAAAACAAGTATCAAACCTGAAAGTCGATATACGGAGAAAAGAAGAGGACATGACTAAAATCCTAGATGCAAGGTATGTAGATATAACACTAAGTAAATTTTCATGTTTATTTTTTCAGTTGTGAAGATTTGACTTATTAAAATTCTTACACGACACAATAACAGGATGGAGGCAAGGTCACAGGAAAACGGGCAGAAAGAAGAGAATCTAACAAAGCTATCAGACGAATTGGCTTATTGTAAGAACAAAAACAGTTCAATGGAGAGAGAGTTGAAAGAAATGGAAGAGAGATATTCAGAGATAAGCCTGAGATTTGCAGAGGTTGAAGGAGAAAGACAACAGCTTGTGATGGCTGTTAGAAACCTCAAGAACGGTAAGAAGTTTTAGTAATTTGTAATGTTGCATGCTATTACAATTGTTTGTAACATCATAGAAGAAAAGAATACTATATAAGTTGTGTTAATAGAATTCGTTTCTCTCATAAAACATTATTTTTCAACTTTGTCAAGAAATCAATATTCTCTCTGAAATGCATTTTGTCTCAAGAAGATTTGTAAGTCTTGTGAAATAATATGAGATCTTGCCTATAAAAACACCACTACTTCAAACCTATAATTCCTTTTAGAAGAGACTACTACATAAGAATATGGTCCATTAATTATGATCTTCAAGAAAGTGAAAAGTAAGCTTACATAAAGTTTCCAGTTGTACGGTTGTGTTTGCTTTTCTACTTCCAGACCAGTTTTGTTTGACTTCCAGATCCATTCACTGCATAAGATAGAGACTGAAAGAAAAAAAATGGTGTTAATGTAAAGAGCAATCACTGGTATGAACAAATCTCACATATATAGGATCATATAGAACAAAAACCTGTTTTGCTCGCTTATCAATTGGTGTCCATGACCTAAGAGGAGAGTAAAATCTCTCGTTTTGTGGCGAGGGTGAAGAGTTCTTCGACCGCTTCTGCTTTCTCTCTTCTGGAGTTCTCCTAAGAGCGTTGCCTCCTTTATACTTGAAAAACTCTAGTATTGAAGGGCTCTTCCTCTTGATATTGTTAGATTTCTTTAGGTTCCCTCGAGTTTCCAAACTAGAGGGAGTGAGATAAGAAGGAAGAGATTGTTGCTGCTTCCTTTCTCTGCTCCTTTCTCGGACTCTGTTAAGAAAGTCGATCGTCCAAGGAGAACCTTGTGCTGGACTTGGAGAATGGATTGCGTTTGACAGTGGAGACCCACCAAAATGTGATATTTCTTCTCTGAATGGATGCTCCGTTGTGGAAACTGCAGATCTCCGTGTTAAAACTTCCTCCAAAAGGGTCCGTTGTCGTTTTGCAGGGAAG
Source organism: Isatis tinctoria (assembly GCA_010577795.1). Classification (NCBI taxonomy): domain Eukaryota; kingdom Viridiplantae; phylum Streptophyta; class Magnoliopsida; order Brassicales; family Brassicaceae; genus Isatis; species Isatis tinctoria. The sequence goes on along the minus strand of CM021249.1, from coordinate 15,935,150 downwards.
TTATCTACATATCCACGCGAAGAAGAAGTGGATACTTTTATGGAATCTTTCTCTGTGGCTAATCTTCCAGAACTCGAGTTAATTTCAGCTGAATTTGGGAAGTTAGGCTGGAGAGATTCAGAGAAAGATAACTTCCTTGCAAACTTTGATTTTCTTGGAAGGTCTTCTTCAACAACATCGGAAACTTTTGGAGAGTACCTGTGATAACCAGGAGGAGGGAAATCTTCCTCGAGAAACTTACTATCCTCTATGTTGATAACTTCACCTCTGTAGTCTGCAATAAAGTTCTCTGGATTTCTACTGTCACGCAAGTATGGATTTCCCATCACACGAAATTTGTGCCCTCTCTTCTGGCTCGTGAATTCATCAGTAACGGGGAAACTCCAACTTTCTAATCCAGGAAGATTGTCATCCACTCCAAAATCATTCTCCCAAAACGTGTCCTTCTTTGGAGACTTCTTTGGAGAAGAACCAGATCCTGACTTCTTGTCAAACCTCTCAGGATCTTTAGATGGCCAAGAGTCATTAGGATGAGTGATCCCAGGAGGTTTGAGAGGTGCATCGGAGAAATCAGTGACGGGGTCAAAATGAAATATCTCATGATCTTTTGATGACCAAGAATCATCAAGTTGGAAATCCTCTGAAGGCTTGAGCTTCGCATCAGCAAATTCTGTCGAGGGAACAAAATGGACCAAGCCGTCTATATCTATCTCATCTTTCTTAGTACTGTATTGTTTCCTTTTCGAACCAGAATGGCCACTGAAATGGTGTGTATCTGAGTCAGGTCCAGAAGATACAGAAGAAGAGCTGTCTGTCATTACAGATTTGGAGTCTTCCCTCGCACCGTATCTGCATAGTGAACTAAATAGTTCAACGCTCTCTTCAGGTACATGATACTTTTGCAATATTTGAACCTTGCTACTATGTGGGACCTTCATGAATTCGAGAAGTGACCCAGCAGATGACAGAATTACATGAGCTGTAAGCGGATTCACGGAAGGAAATTTGGTGAGAAACGATTCTGCAAGAGATTCTGACTCAGGCATTTTGGCATGCACTTGGGACGATTTTACAGAAGATTTGATACACCTCAGTATAATTTCATCAGTTAAATTAGCTGACGATGAGCAAAAGATCTGTAAACTGATTCCCAGGCTACCAGCTGCTGCATACAGTTCATCAGAAGAGTCCATTACTGTAGCCAGGCAGGTGGGTTCCCCCTCAAAAACCTACAAGAAAGAAAAAATAACAATCATTCTTTAAGAAGTGTTATGGACTCACTCTCGAGTTTATAAGAAAAAGCCGCAGAAACATTTCGTATGTTTGGTTTCATCAATTTAGCACGAGTATTAGAAAATGGTTCTCAAAGAAAAATAAATTCTAAACATCAAATTCAGTTTTCCCACAAAAGAATGGCAGGGCGCAAAGTTGAGTGGAATTTACCATAATGCAGCTGCCGAAACTGAAACTCAATGACGTCAAAACGTTGGTTGCAATATCCCCGATCCATGAAAGTGAGCTTGAGGAAGCACCGATAGTTCCTCCCGTCTTCTTACTAACATTTTCACAATCATACCAGACTAGGCAAATTGCAGGACTTAGCATCAGGTCCACAGGTAGATCTGAATCACGCTCCACAACTTGCACTCCTTCTTTTTCCATGGCCAACACCTTCTGGTATGTACCCCTTCTGGATATGATCATCTCCTTATCAATAGTTTTTGTGTTCGCAACAATTACAGCTCTTTCTTCAGAGAGAACTCCCTGTTCAATAATATCACTTTTTCTCCCAAATTCTTGAGGCATGGGGACAAATTCAGATTCCTTTGTAGTTTCTGAAGATCCTGCGGAACACACACTTTCAAGTGGAACAAAGTTCAACACTTCCTCCAACCATCCAGTTTTCGTCTCAAATTCATCTTCCTACAGCAGAAATTAATGTTCAGTCCTTAGTTCTTGGACGCCGATTCATTTTCTGGAACATGCACATTATACAAAGAGTTCAAATATATGCAGTTATGGAAGAATTGTGAATATAAATGCAGAGACAAAACAATTAGGTTCCACAGTACAGACTAGTGTTAAACTTGTATAATTTTCAGACTCGCAACCAATCAAGATCATGTTCTCATAAAAACATTATTAGTAATATAGATAGCTCATCTGCTCTGGATTAGATCCCTTCACACACAGATTCTTCAACCATATTATACAATCTACATATGTAACCTTTATTGTAGGAAAAGATTGAAAGTTGACTGCTGCTCACCTTTACCATTTTGCGACTATAAGGTACTGCAACACCTGCGGAGAGTTGCCCGCACGCACAGGACATATCTAGCTCCACTTTTATGAAATGAAAGCAAGGAAAGGAATCCAAATTCGAAGGAGAAGAAAATTTGGGCGATGCATTTGGACCTCCATACTCTACAATGACGCTGAAATTCTCCAGAGGAAAGGATGGAAAAATGTGCCTAGCATAAAAAGCAAGGACTAGTTAGCTAGATTAACTAGTTACCAAAAGAACAATTGAACTAGCAGATGTTGAACATGAATATATTTGGTATGTTTGTTAGCATGCATTACCAAAAAAAAAGTAGCTATTCCACTAGCAGATTTCATCATAATATGTGAGGGGTTCTCAAGGAACAGCATTTAGTTGTATCTTTTATAATCATCATGCTAAAAGACTGTAGATCTATCTCAGGCCGTTATCCATGAATTATTTGGTTCCCTTTTCCAGTTCCCATAAAAATCAATTCCAAGGATATGATCATTAAATAGTGACGATAATCATAGCAAGAAATAATACTCACTCGTAAGAAATAATTAGACAATCTGAAATCGGCAGGAAACCAAGTTCTGTGCTTTTAGACTCTCTGGCTTCATTGGCATTTGGTTGATTTCCACTTTGGGAGGGACTGTTGAGTTCATTGTAAGATAATCCCATGGAAATCAATAGCTTCTTCAGAGAGGACCAAAAAACTTTCTCAGCCAGAAGTAGTGCTTTGGAATTCCCCTGGGAAAAATTTGAATGTAAAATCCCCTGGATAACAGCTAGGGATGGATGCGATCTTGTGATGTCTGTCTCAACTGTCTTGTGTTCTGTTTCAACTGATGAGCAGAGGGTGTGCAATCCTATCTTCATGTTACTTGAACTCTGACATAACTTTCTAAGATAGAGATATGCCACATGGATACCAAAGAAACACATATACCATGCCATCTGTTTAATCGCAATTAGTAAAGCAAACGTGAGTGTCTTATCATCCGCCAACCGTGTTTTCTGGACATTTGCCTTTCTGATGCAGTCAATAAGCTTTCCTTTCGAAATGCTGAGTAACTTAAGTTTATCATCGGACATAGTTGAAAGTAACTCTGATTCATCTTTCACAAGAGTTAAATAGCTCTTCTCAAAGTCCCTGACAAGGGCCAGGATATTTTCTAATGGGCGCACACTGTGAAGTATCATATCCTCTGTCTTCGGGCTTGGGTGCATGCCACTAGATATACATGAAGCCTTCGAGTCAACGGACATAATTTTATGGTTGGCAGCCTTAGCAGCTTCGACTCTTGGCTTCAAATTCTCTTCACTCGCAGGCTTCTGAGGATCCATGAAAAAACTTAAATCATCAAAAGCAGACATTGATTTGAACAACAGCACAGCCTGCTTAGCATTATCATCCCCTCCACACTCCCCGGCTCCTGTTTTTGAACAAGGGTTATCCAATAACCCATGGAGAGTATTTACAGGATGATGCTCATCATTGGTAGATATACCATAGAGCGGTTCAATGCATCTCTCTACAAGTGGCTCGCGGAAAGAATCTTCAGAGAAAACGAAATCATAAACCCATTTGTCTCCTTCTAAAGATTCGAAGTTATAATCAATGTTGCATGTAACTATTTCTTCAAACGGATAATCACAGAAAGGGGCTTCATGGTCGTGCTTTGTCTCCTCAAGAAGGTTCCAGGGCAAGTATATGTCATTTGATGCAGGAAAGGCTTGAGGCTTGATCTTTGACAAAAAAATCTCATAAATGAGTTCCAGAGATCTTGTCATCTCATAATCATCTAAAAGAGGAGTAGGCAGAGACATGAAGGCATCATCTGTGAAGGCAAGTTCAGAACTGACAACTAATTCATCGAAATTCTTGAAGTTCATCTCTTCACTGAACAACCCGGGACATATTTCTGGTTCAATGGCTTTCTGAAGAGAAAGGAAGGTACCAAAAACATCAGGTATCTCCACATCCGGGATCTGAACTTCCTCAAAAGTTACTGGGACCGTGATAAAGTCATAACAAGCAGCCAGATTTCCCTGCTCAAACTGAAAGTTTTCCTCAGGATTTGGTATTTCCAAGATAGTAACTATATCAATTCCCTCCGGTAGCACATCAGATTGGACACTCTGATTCGAATAGCAATCCGTAGAGAGGATATCCAGTAGATAATACCCCTTAGAGCCTATAAGCTCCTCAGAGTTGATAACGAGAGAACTCTCTGCATTCATTTCTTGGGGTTCAATCGTTTCAAGAACAGTAAATACTTTATCAAGGATAGATAAGCTTGATAGTTCGCTCAAGTTTACTTCATCCACTTCAAGAAGGGGAAATCTGACATCTCTGAACCATGGTCGATTCTTGCGGAAGCATTCATCTTCTGTTACCGAAGTATTGTTCTCTATAAAGTAATCAGACGAAATGTAATCAACAGAATAAATCTTTTGTTGGAGATCATTTGAGTTCTGTAAGACAATATCCGACTCCTCAAATTTAACCTGCAATATAAGAAGACTAGCTAAAATAAGATAATGACTAGAGATGAAAGATTAACAAGTCCAGAAAGTAGAGATGATGGCCCATGCATGCTGCTAATAGAAGTTTCCATGGAACTGTTTAACTAAAGACCTCTGACAATTGGAAAGGAGAATCGGAACTAGAGAAGAACAGGATAAACCAGGGACTTACCGGCTCATCTTCGATCTCTAGAGCTTCAGAGAAACAATAGAGATCCTCCATTTTGGATAAGAGCTCCTTCTCCTGTATATCGAAAGATGCTTGATATCGCAACGAAAAATAAAACGTTGAAACTGGTACATGTTTACAATGATGAACAATACCATTTCGAAATCCAACTCTGGAGTCTCCAACTGAATAATGTTAAAATCTAGTGTAGCTTTCTCCTCAATGCCATCTCCATCATTCTTCTGCAATAGATCAAAACTTTAGATTATTCGAATTACTGCAAGCTAGCAGAATTTCCACCTCAGGTATGAATGTTGAGAGCAAAGTAACAATCATTCAGTACAGAATAAACTGACGACACTACTAAATTTGGTGAATCTGAGCAAACAACAATCCATGAAATTAGGAAATCTACAACCATTTTCAGTCTAAGAAACCAAAAACAGTCATATACACAGCGAGATTTATCAGAAAATGTGCGTGCACTGCCGTTTATATCATGATTCCAGAGAAATGACAGACACGAACAATCGAGAGAAACTCGAAATTTCACCTGAAGGAACTGAGGATCTCGACACCCAAGGATAAACTTCAGCTCATCTCCGAGGGAAGAGTCATCCATTTCGAAAACTCCATATTCCACGTCGACGCGATTGGGAATCACGTCGGAGAGGAACTCCGACAACGCATCTTCGATTGGCAGATTCTCGATCGGGAGAGAGAAATCTTCGACAGGTGCAAATCGAAGAAATTCATCTTCCCGGTCGCGGAAGATAGGTGCCTGGAAATCATCAGGAGCTGGAAGATTGAGGAAGCCTAGGGTTTCATATACCTTGGAATGTGGAGTAGAGAAGTAATCGATGTTGAGAAATCGACCCCGCATCGTACTCTTTCAGATTCGTCTTCGATATGAGACTGTGACGAAGATGAAGACGAAGAAGAGAAGAAATTTGAAATTGGCGCTTTAATTCTTCGCCGGACGATTTTATGAAATAAAATAAAGAAATCCCCGACGATTTCGAAATGAGGGAGAGAGAATCGGGAAGAGACTGAATCAACGTTCACTACATGTCGTCTTTCACTATTCAATAAGGACGTTTTGTCGTTTTTGTTTTTCAAAAACAGCACGCAGTGGGAATTCGAATAGCTTTGTAAAAAGCGTGGACCGACTCTAGTTTAAACAGCACACAGTTCATATGTAAAATAATCACATGATGGGGGGCCAATAAACGTAGACCGACTTTTAATAGAAGTTACGTCGATGGGCTTCTTAAGAATTAAGATTAGGATAAAGGTTTATTTGCCAACATAGCCACGTAGAGAGCAAAGCTCTGAGACGTGGCAGGACGAAACGGACGCATCGCACGTGTCAGGATCCTACAGAAGTAAAGAGCCACTAACTAGAGAGAGATGTTTCGGCCATATGTCATCGTCCTCTCTCAAGTCTCTCCTATTAAAACCATTTCATGTTTTCTCAAAGAAATGCCAAGAAGAAGAACAATACTCAGAAAAAGAAACAGTTTGGTTTATTGATTTCCTTGGGAAAAGCAAAGAAGATTAAACACAGCTTTGGAAAATGGATATGCAGTCGCAAATGACACGTCCTTATGGTCATGATCAAGCAGAGGATCCAATCAGAATTCACCATCCAGGTATAAACATACGAGCAAGTAGATTCTACTTTCAGAAATTTGAGTCTCAGATTTTGGAATTATAACAGAATGAGATAGTGATTTGGGTATAGTTTCTTCGCTTCACTTGAAACTGAGCATACAAAGAATAAATTATATACAAGCTAACCATAATTAATGACCAAATCAAACCAGCAAGCAATGTTTCTAAACCAAACCGATCAAATATATTAATATTGTTTTTGCCTAATCTATCTCTGATTTGAGTACAGAGGAAGAAGAGCATCATGAAAAGGGAGCAACTAAAGTGTTAAAGAAAGTGAAAGAAAAAGCTAGGAAGATCAAGAACAGTCTTACTAAACATGGTCAGGGTCATGAGCACGATCATGATGTGGACGAAGAATACGACGAATATGACGAGCAAGATCCAGAAGTGCACGGTGCACCAGGTTTTATCCCTTTCCTTTGGGAAAAAAAAATAACGGTTTATGTTTCTGTTACATTAACGGTTTCTCTGTTTTATATCTCTATGGCACAGTTTATGAATCATTTGCCGTGAGAGGCGGTGTAACGGGTCACCCTGAGTCACTGAGTCATCCCGGAGAAGCTAATGTTCCGGCACCGGAGGAGATCATTCCACCAGGGACAAAGGTTTTCCCTGTGGTGTCTTCCGATTACACCAAACCCGTTGAACCTGAGCCGTTACGAGAAACGTACTACGGACACGAAGCATTGTCTCATCCTGCAAGAACGACGGATATTTTGGAGAGGGACGAGAGAAGAGAGGCACCATCTCATCCTCTCAGAGTATTCGACATGTCGGAGCGAGAAGAGAGCAGAGAGGATCATCATATGCCAATGGACGTTCCTGTATCTCTGCTCTCCGCAACAGAGGATGTCACAAGGACGTTTGCTCCTGGTGAAGATGAATACCTCGGTGGTCAACGGAAAGTCAACATTGATAGGCCTAAAGGTTTGGAGGAAGATCCAGCAGCTCCAGGAGGAGGGTCGAGTTATCTTAGTGGTGTGTCTAATTATCAGTCGAAGGTTACTGATCCAACCCATGAAGGTAAGAACACTCACCGAAATTTAGTTAGGAACTTGGGAATTTGGGATCGTGTTGTAAGGGTTTATGAAACTGTAACTCTTGTTGTTTAGGAGGTGGAGAAGCTGGAGTACCTGGGATCGTTGAGTCTCTCGGTAGGATGAAAGTGACAGATGAGTCGCCTGTTCATAGATCAGGACGAGACTTTGAAAGAGACTTCCCGACAAGAAGCCACGAATTTGGTCTGAAGAACGAATCCGGAGTCGAAAAGGATTCTCCGGCGGGATATGGAGGGGAATATGGAGCTGTAACTGGGAAAGATTTTCCGACCAGAAGCCATGAGTTTGATCAGAAGAACGATGTCGACAAGACGGTATTGGTCAGCGGATCAATCGCTGGGCTCGGAGGAGATTTTCCGGCGAGAAGCCATGAGTCAGTTCTGAAGAACGAATCTGGAATAGGCAAGGATTCATCAATGGGATTCGGCGGAGAATCAGGAGCTAGGCCGGGGGAAGAATTGAGGGCGAGAAGCCATGAAAGCGATTATGGAACCGGGGAGGATTCGGTGAAGGGAAGCTATGGATATGGCGAGGAAACAGGAGCTGGACTGGAGAAGGACTTTCCGGCGAGAAGTGTTAATGTGGAAGTAGAGACTACTGGTTTGGGAAGAGACTTACCGACGGGGACGGGGACTCATGATCAGTTCTCGCCGGAACTCTCTCGTCCGAAAGAGACGGATGTTTTCGGTTCAAAAGGTGAGGAGACGAGAGAGGAGACACACGAGTCAAGACCTAGCACCTACACAGAAAAGATTGGTTCAGCGACTTCGTTTGTAACCGACAAAGCTATAGCGGCGAAGAACGCGGTCGCTTCGAAGCTAGGTTACTCCGGAGAAAGCGGCGGCGGAGTCGGGCAACACCAGAGCTCGTCCGTTGGAGACGAAACAACTCCAAAATCTGCCACGGGATATGGGCAGAAAGTGGCGGGAACTGTTGCTGAGAAGTTGACCCCTGTCTACGAAAAGGTCAAAGAAACAGGATCGACAGTGATGACGAAATTACCCCTCTCTGGTGGTGGAAGGGGAGCGGATGAGAAGCAACAAGTGGAAGACAAAGGTGTGTCGACTAGAGATTACTTGGCGGAAAAGCTAAGACCTGGAGAAGAAGACAAGGCATTGTCGGAGGTGATTGCTGAGAAACTTCATCTCGGAGGAGGAGAGAAGAAGACAACGACGACAAAGGAAGTGGAGGTGACGGTGGAGAAGATCCCTACCGACCAGGTATTGGAGGAAATGGGACACGGTGAGGTGGTTGCAGAGGAAGGAAAAGTAGGAGGAGGAGGAGGAATGGTGGGGAAGCTTAAAGGAGCGGTCACATCTTGGCTCGGTGGCACAACGGAGGAAGTGAAGCCGAAATCTTCAGATTCCATTGACGAGTCTCCACAGTCTCTTGGATCCACCGTTGGTAAAACCCCTTCCTCTTCGTCTTTGTTATGTGGTTAAGTAAAACATTGAGTATTTGTTATTGGTTTGTGGTTACTTATGTTTTGTTTCAATGGTAGGAACTATGGGCTTTTCGGATTCCGGTGGAGCTATGTCGGGGCAGAGGGGACTTCGAGACTCTGGGAACTGAGATTTGGGTTTTGCTTTGAATGTGTGTGTGTTTTAGTTGATGCTTTTGTTTGCGACTTTGATGTAATTTGATGTAATCCTTGTTTGTGTTAAAAGTAATGAAATAATATAGTATTTGTCTTCAGTTCAGAAGTTCAACCTCATAGCTCAAAATGCATAATAATTGGAAGTGTGTTTTAACAGTCGGACAAGGTAGCCAAAGAAAAAGTTAGTAGGCATGTATTGTTGGGTACGAGTTTAGCATCCTCTCCTTTCACCTCTTTGTAAAGAAACAATGGTAGAGAACATCATCATTGACGGAGGAATGATTGTCATGTGGAGCCACTGTCATCATTTACATGACAATCATTCCTCTCTTTCATTCTCTATATAAATGAGCGATTCGTTTGTATAAGGGGAGAAAGAATTTTATTTATGCTAAGAACTGAATAGAACTCGATCTATTTTCACGTCGACTGTAATCGAATTCTGCTGATAAAAGCCACGTCGGCATTTCCTATAGTTCAATAAAAGTCACGTCGGCAATTTATTATTTTAATTCTCAAAGTTCACCCACAAACTAGACCTGAGCGAGGTCGTAGTTCAACAATTGGCGCCGTCTGTGGGGAGATACTTTTGAGAAAACTCTGAATCACGATGGCCAGCGATCCACTAATCGAAGCCGACGCCGCGCTAAACGCCGGCAACGCGCAAGGAATCCCGGAGGACGCCGGTCCACACAACATCCCTCGAGTCATGGACCATGCCGACCCCAACGACAACGGCCCCCAGGATCACCAACCTCTGCCGCCACCCCCTTTCGGCGGCGCGGCACGCGAAGTCGATCCCTTAAAAGCAATCCACGCTATGCTGGCTTCTCTCACTGACAAAGTAATCAACATCGAAGCCAGGCAAGCCGCTTCTGAAGGCGATGGAAACGTCACCAACATCCAGGAACAAAATCCAATCCGAACCCCTGGCCAAATAGATCCCATCGTCCAAAATCTGTTCGGCTCAACACCGACAGGAGAGTTCCACGGATCCAACAGGAGAACGGAAATCCCTGCTCCAACGACAGGGACACAAGAGTCTTTCGACAAGAATCTCGAGCTCGAAAATGTTATGAAGCGCCTCGAAGAAATGAACTCACAAATTCATCGGGCAACGAGCTCGGCGCCGGAGCTCGACAGGGTACTCAGACAAACGAGTAAAACCCCATTCACCGAGGCGATAACAAGTGTTCGACAACGATACCACGGCAAGATCCGAGAAGTACTCACCTTCAAAGGAGAAGACGACCCCCAACGGCATCTCGTAGCGTTCACCATCGCGATGGGCCGCGCCGAACTATCACCTGGAACTCGAGATGCCATCTTCTGCCAACGTTTTGTCGAAACACTCGGTGGCACAGCTCTCAACTGGTTTACTCGGCTCACCCCGAACTCGATAGGAAGTTTCGAGGACCTATCATCCGCTTTCCTTAAACACTACTCGATGTTCATTGACAAGCAGACGAATCTAACCGAGCTCTGGAACTGCATTCAAAACCAGACCGAAAGCCTTCGCACGTACGTGGAACGCTTCCGCAAAATCATCGCCAAGGTCGAATGTCCCGACGCCGTCGCGCTCATCGCCTTACGACAGGGGATGCGAGAGGATGAACCGCTTTGGGAAGATCTAAAGAAAAAAGAACCGACTAGTCTCGAACACGGCTTCCACCGAGCCACCACGTTCATCGAGCTATACGAGGAACGGGCTGCGCGAGCCAAAAAATCTGACTGAACAAAATCCGTCACCGCCCCCAAGGAAAAGCCGGTAACCAGCATGACAAAAGAACCTCGTCAGCATTACGACGAAAAGAAGTCCTCTATCTACCACGTCTCGGACAAGCCGCCGGGCTGGAATAAATACATTCGTAGAAGTGACGATTCAACGACTAAGGGCGATAAGTCCTTCAACGGATCAAAGTTTTGTCCCTATCACAGGAGGACAGGGCACGAACTAAAAGATTGTGATCACTTTCGCGATCACGCCGTTGAAGATTATATGTCTGGGAAACTCAAGCTCGACTACCACGACCGTACCGGTAACACTTCACGAGAACGCCGAGCCACTTTCGGCAATGGCAGAGATTCGCGACCGAATAAGGACCGGCGAGCCGAAAAAGGAAATAAACGAAACCGCGACGATAAAGACAGAAGTCCCCCGCACACAGCCCAAATCCAGCGGATCAACATGATCATGGGAGGTTTACAGGACTGCGCTGATTCAGTCAGTTCTGTCCAGAAACACGAACGACGAGCTATCGCCACGTCAAAGTGGAAACAACCGGTGACGGATGAAACCCCAATCACTTTCACCTCGTCGGATACGATTGGAGTCGATATACCGCACAACGACCCATTAGTTGTCGAGCTCAAAATCCATAACCTCTACGTTGCGCGAATCCTCGTCGACACCGGAAGCTCGACAGATCTGATCTACAAAGAAACCCTCCATCGAATGGGGATACGCAACGATCAGATCAAGCCAAATACCAAGATACTCACTGGATTCACGAGCGAATCATCTTGGACAACCGGAACCATCAAACTTCCTGTTGAATTAGGGGGCATCACCAGATGGGTCAAATTCGACGTCGTAGATCAGCCCGCTATTTACAACGCTATCGTCGGTACACCTTGGCTACATTCCATAAAGGCGGTCATGTCAACGTACCACCAATGCCTCAAGTTCCCGAACAACGACAGCATTTTCATTCTTTGTGGAAGTCAGCGCATCGCACGCTCCTGCTTCATCATCGAACAGAAACTGCGCAAACCACACCCACCGTCTGTGTAGTCCTGCATGATCAACGTGCCCGAACTACTCGAAGTCCACGAAAGGCCAAAGAAAAGCCTCGTTGTCCAGGTTAACATCGACATAGCCAATCCCGAGCGTTGCGTCGGCATCGGCTCTGACCTCCCTGATTTGTTCCGAGCCAAGCTCGTTGAGTTTCTCTCAGACAACAAAGCAACATTCGCATGGTCCGCCAGTGATATGCCCGGAATAGACCCTCGCATCATTAGCCACGAGCTCAACATCGATCCCGTTTACAAGCCCATCAAACAAAAGAGGCGAAAGCTCGGTCCTGAACGCGCTCAGGCTGTTAACGATGAGGTCGATAAATTGCTCAAAGCCGGATCCATCACCGATGTCAAATATCCGGATTGGCTCGCCAACCCCGTGGTGATCAAGAAGAAGAATGGCAAATGGCGCATCTGCGTCGATTTCACCGACCTCAACAAGGCGTGCCCCAAAGACAGCCATCCACTACCACACATCGATCGCCTCGTTGAAGCCACCGCCGGAAACCAACTCCTATCGTTCATGGACGCGTTCTCCGGGTACAACTAGACCTTCATGCATACTGACGATCGCGAGAAGACAGCCTTCATTACCGACCGTGGCACCTACTGCTACAAAGTAATGCCTTTCGGGCTGAAAAACGCCGGCGCGACATATCAACGACTAATGAACCGCATGTTTGAACACCAGCTCGGCAAAACGATGGAGATGTACATTGACGACATGCTCGTCAAATCCGCAATCGCCGAAGATCACATCAAAGATTTAGATCAGTGTTTCCGCATCCTCAACTCATATTCAATGAAGCTCAACCCGGCCAAGTGCACATTCACGGTCACTTCTGGATAATTCCTTGGCTATCTCGTCACCGAACGCGGGATCGAGGCTAACCCCAAGCAAATAAGCGCAATCCTGGAGCTACCTTCCCCAAAAACAACCCGAGAAGTCCAACGACTCACCGGCCGAATTGCCGCGCTCAATCGGTTTATCTCCCGATAAACCGACAAATGCCTACCGTTCTATCAACTTCTCCGCGGCAACAAACGTTTTCAATGGGACGAAAAGTGTGAGGACGCGTTTCAAGAGCTCAAAACGTACTTGTCAACTCCGCCAATCCTCGCCAAGCCGGAAGAGGGAGAAACGCTCTATCTTTACATCGATATCTCCACCTCGGCAGTTAACACCTCAATCGGTTTATCTCCACCTTGGAGAAATTGGCTCTGGCCGTCGTCGTCTCGGCCCGGAAGTTACGACCATACTTCCAATCACACACCATCCACGTCCTAAGTAACCAACCACTTCGTATCATCCTCCATAGCCCAAGTCAGTCAGGGCGTCTTGCGAGATGGGCAGTGGAACTATCAGAGTACGACATCGAGTACAAAAGCCGAGTCAGCGCCAAAGCCCAGGTTTTGGCCGATTTCCTCATCGAATTACCCGCCGAGCTAGTCGATGACACGAAAAAGCCCAAACCTAAACGGATCCTCCACGTTGACGGATCGTCATGTCGCCAGGGCTTCGGCGTCGGCATCAAACTCGAGTCACCAACGGGAGAGACTCTCGAACAATCTTTCCGGCTTGAGTTCACAGCTTCCAACAACGAAGCCGAGTACGAAGCACTCATCGCTGGACTACGCCTCACCAGGGGAATCGGCGCAACCAACATCCACGCCTATTGTGACTCTCAGCTCGTCGCTAATCAATATAACGGCGAATACGAGGCACGTAACGACCGCATTGACGCATACCTCCGGCTCGTCAAGACACACGCCGCAGAATTCGAGTCTTTTGAGCTCACCAAAATCCCTCGTTCCGAAAACGCGACCACCGACGCGCTGGCAACAATCGGTTCAAACAGAGACGATGATTTTCGGCGACAAATACCAATCGCAAGCATCCCAATGCCAAGCAGCGAGTTACACAAGGGACTTTGCACATCCATCCTCGAGGACCATAACGACGCCGACGAAACCGACGACGACGAGGCACACTCCAACGTTGACATTACTAAGGAGATCGGCGCCGAGCCCGACTGGAGAACGAAAATCATCCAGTATATCACAAATGGCGACGCACCAACAGAAAGATGGGCAGCCCGTCGCCTCAAGGCTCGCGCTGCGCATTACACGGTCATAAATGGCGAACTCCTCCGACGATCCGCGGCCGGCGCACTCCTTACTTGCATCAACTGATATGATCCTGAGAAGCAGTAAAGATATACGTTCAATGTTCGGATCATATCTTCTCAACCACAAGCCTTCTACGCGTAAAACCACCTGGAGAATGTGCTCAGCTCAATTACGGAGCTCCTCGAAGAAGAATCAAGTCAAACAGAGTTCAGATGAAGGAGTTATCCAAGTTACAAGTCAGGTGATTTCCAGTTACGCGATTCAGACATGCGGGCAGTCCAAAATTAATTCCGACCAGACCAGATTGAATCAAGCTACAAATCAAATTGTTCTCCAATCTTGGCCCATCAAGAAAGCCCAGAAAATTTGGTTCAGCGCAAAACCATTGAAGGAAGACTCATTTTCGTCCAGATTCATAGAGCATTTATTTTGGTGTCTTTCTCTCTCTTACATGCATGGAAGAGTTTGAATTTCAACTCCCTAGATGTTCTGCATGTTAAGCATTTATTATGGACGAAATGTGCTTGTAATTCTCTATATAAAGATCCCCAAAATAATCAATAAAATCAACCTATCTTTTTATCAAAAATTCTTTCAAGTTAGGTTCATCTCTTTGGTGTGTCATATCCAAAGAAATCCTCAATGCTTTTAGTGTGTAATATCTAAGAGTATTGAGAGGTAAATCAGGAGTCTTCCGCAGCTCCTGTGTGACCATTCGTTCCATCTCTCTATCCATTCCTTGTTGGTGCGTCATATCCAGCAAGTTGTCGATCTCCTTTGGTGCGTAATATCCAGAGAATCGATCCGCCGGTATATCAGGAGTCTTCCGCAGCTTCTGTGTCACCATTCACTCCACATCCTTTGATCTTTGATACCTCACGGTTTCTTTGAGGCAAAGTTTATCCCTTTCACCACCTTAGAGTGCCGACTCCTTGGGAGGTTCGTTTCATTTGGTATCAGAGCACCACTCCAAGTCTGGTTTTATCCTTCTATCTTTCTTCCATCTTCTCACCTCTTCATCTTCTCTTCTTCCATCTTCTGTTTCTATTTTTATTTGTGTTTGTCAAAATGGGGATAGAGATATTGCTTGGGGTGTAGTCTTTTCTTTTTATAAGCCAGATTTGAGGGCAAATCTTTTTTCAAGAGGGAGGGGATGATATGATCCTGAGAAGCAGTAAAGATATACGTTCAATGTTCGGATCATATCTTCTCAACCACAAGCCTTCTACGCGTAAAACCACCTGGAGAAAGTGCTCAGCTCAATTACGGAGCTCCTCGAAGAAGAATCAAGTCAAACAGAGTTCAGATGAAGGAGTTATCCAAGTTACAAGTCAGGTGATTTCCAGTTACGCGATTCAGACATGCGGGCAGTCCAAAATTAATTCCGACCAGACCAGATTGAATCAAGCTACAAATCAAATTGTTCTCCAATCTTGGCCCATCAAGGAAGCCCAGAAAATTTGGTTCAGCCCAAAACCATTGAAGGAAGACTCATTTTCGTCCAGATTCATAGAGCATTTATTTTGGTGTCTTTCTCTCTCTTACATGCATGGAAGAGTTTGAATTTCAACTCCCTAGATGTAATCATCAATAAAATTAACCTATCTTTTTATCAAAAATTCTTTCAAGTTAGGTTCATCTCTTTGGTGTGTCATATCCAAAGAAATCCTCAATGCTTTTAGTGTGTAATATCTAAGAGTATTGAGAGGTAAATCAGGAGTCTTCCGCAGCTCCTGTGTGACCATTCGATCCATCTCTCTATCCATTCCTTGTTGGTGCGTCATATCCAGAAAGTTGTCGATCCCCTTTGGTGCGTAATATCCAGAGAATCGATCCGCCGGTAAATCAGGAGTCTTCCGCAACTTCTGTGTCACCATTCACTTCACATCCTTTGATCTTTGAGACTTCACAGTTTCATGGATGCAAAGTTTATCCCTTTCACCACCTTAGAGTGCCGACTCCTTGGGAGGTTCGTTTCATCAACGGCATGCAAATTCGTTTCGTTCTAGAAGAAACTCACGAAGGGGCAGGCGGCAATCACTCAGGTGGACGCGCTCTCGCACTTAAAGTAAAAAAGCACGGCTTCTTCTGGCCAACCATGATCACAGACTGCGAACAATTCGCACTAAAATGTGAAAAATGCCAACGACACGGGCCCATCCTCCATACTCCATCTGAACTCCTCACCACGTCTTGCCCTCCGTACCCTTTCATGCGATGGGCCATGGACATCGTCGGTCCTTTACCAAATTCTCGGCAACGCCAGTTCGTGCTCATCATGACGGATTATTTCACAAAGTGGGTGGAGGCTAAGGCATACGCCTCCATAAAGGACCACGACGTCCAGATGTTCGTTTGGACATACATCATCTGCCGCCACGGTCTACCTTACGAAATTGTCACGGACAACGGCTCTCAGTTCATCTCCAGCATTTTCGAAGCCTTCTGCGCTAAGTGGTGGATCCGCCTCTGCAAATCAACTCGCTACCCTCAAGGTAACGGTCAGGCCGAGGCAACAAACAAGACTATCATCGACGGCCTCAAAAAACGCCTCGAATCGAAAAACGGACTTTGGACAGACGAGCTCGATGGTGTCCCTTGGTCTCACAGAACAACTCCACGACGCGCTACAGGGAAGTCACCATTTTCACTGGTTTATGGCTGCGAAACCCTATCTCCCGCCGAAGCCGCGGTGCCGACACTTCGACGACAATTGGCACCGCTCCACCCTGTAGTTAATTGTGCAATGTTACTCGATAACTTGGACACCTTGGAGGAAACCCGCGGATTAGCTCTCCTCAGGATGCAAAACTATCAGCATCAGGCGGCCCAGTACTATAACACGAAAGTACGACCTCGGCATTTCGAAGAAGGCGACCTCGTCTTACGGAAAGTCTACGAAAACACGAAGGAGTATCGCGCCGGCAAGCTCAGAGCAAAGTGGGAAGGCCCATACATCGTCGGGAAAATCGTAAAACCAGGTGTCTGCGAACTTGTGACTATGACCGGCGACGCCGTGCCGCGCTCATGGAATGTCAACAACCTCAAACGTTTCTACTACTAAGTATCTCTATGATGTTACTAAAAAAAAACAAAAAAAAAAAGAACGAGCTACGCTCTCATGTAATCGAACTAGGAATGGCTTGATCCCCTTTTCGGGGTACGTAGGCAGCCTGTAAAAGGGTTCAGCTATACATCAATAAAAATATCCTTTCGAAGAATCACCTCGTATAAAAATCTTTCGCACCATTAACGGTCGCCTTTACTTCAGTTTCTCAGTATAACTGTCAAAACTGTGCCGAGCTACGCTCATACGTAGGCGCTTCGCCTCATAGCTCTAAGCTATAGACCAATACATCTTCACTCTGATCAAGTGAATGATGGGTCAAATAAAGCCGGGTCCAACGTCGCCCGCACCTCTCGAACTTATGACTGACCCACGAAACCACGTCGGAGTTCACTCTCGGGAGCGTATCTATACTTTGATCAAGACGCTCTGCCCGAAACAGACTCTTTCAAAGTGAAAGCCGAGCCGACATAAGCCTCCGTCGTATGCGAGCAGTTGTTAGCCTCGCACCGTGGATGTCGACTTACCTTGTTAAGTTCAAGGACCAAGTCTAATTCCGAATTGAACTGACTTTGAATAAGTTTTCGAGTATACTACTCAGCTCAGTCATTCCACTAGTACGGTAATCTAAATCATGTTGGACTATTACTCGTGAATCATCTATGTTACTTGAAAATGCCGTGCTTTCATTAACTTAGAAAAGATTAGCCTATCGGCTTATACATGCTACGACGCCGAGGTCCACAAGTCGGACCCCAGCTCTACAAAAAAATAAAAAATAAATAAATGGACCGCCTAGGTCCTTTCTTCTTGCCCTTGATCCCCAGCAGGATCATTGGCCGTTCCCTCCGCTCCATCGGTCTGCTCGTCCGCCTCTTCGGCAACAACTCGAGCTGGAGCATCCAACTCACCTTCGTCAAAGGTGATCTCGTCGATCGCTGTAGCGGCGTCTTCCTGTTGTTTCTTCTTCGCTTCGAGCCTGGCTATCATCTCGGCGGGAATGTCCCACTCCTTGGCTTTTAGCGCATTCGCAAATGCCAACGCGCCTTCGGCCGCGGCGGATCCGGCAACAGCATCCTCTACCACCGCTCTCTGGGCAAAGAAGCCCCTCATCTTCGCCATCAAAGGGGCATATTCATCAACGACCTTAGCCCGCTCGGCGGCAACACGGTCAGCTCTCGATTTACGGAGCCGCTCCCGCTCCCTTTTCAAGCTCTCTCGAGCCTTCTTCTTCCTTGCCACCGTGGCAGGCCGAGCTTTCTCGACCTCGTCAATTTTGGCTTTCAGGGAATCAGTTTCCTCAACGGCGCAAAGCAACTCTGTCTTCTGGTTGACAAGCTCCGCGTTCTCTGACGACAGTTTCTCGTTGGCTTCAACGAGACGATCCTTCTCGGCTCGAAGTTCAGCCAGCTCGTCTATGAGATCCTTCGCCTCCTTCCTAGCGGCTTTAAGGTCCCTATCGTACTTACCCACCGTGAAGACCGCGGCGTTCAAACCTCTAGTCATCTCCCCAGCAAAGGTCTCAAACAAACCGTAATGTTCGAGTCCTGTTGGGACAACATGACGCGATAGAGGCTTTGTCCTTAACCTCCAAAAGAGCTCGGCGGCGGCAGCATCATTGCCCGCAATTGGTGGCGTTCCAAAGTAATGGAAAAAGAATTCCGAGGGATTTTGGTCCTCGTTCGGGTCCCTACTCCCACCGACCGCTCTTTCGCCGCTCACAAAAGCAGCACTCTCCTCCGATGCGCCGAGGTCGTGTTCATCAGCAGGTCCGTGATCCTGCTCGATATTCTCGTCTCCAAGCACGTCTGGGTTTCCCTCTGACGGATTGACTTATTCCGCGGCGTCCTGCTCGATAGGCGGATCGGCACGGTTTACATCGGTCGAATCCTGACCTTGCGTCACCAACGCCTCGTTCTCCGGCCGCTGCGGAGAATCGACCCCGATAATATCAACAAACTCATCCCGCGTCTCGTCTTGAGGATTCGCCTCGGCAGAGCTGGGGACAGCAGCCTCGCGTCTTCGAGAAGGCGGCGTCGCCGTCCTTGGTCCCCCGGAAGATTCTCCAACGATGTTAACCAGGTCGTCGGTCAGACTTCTGAACTTCCTCTTACGCAGTCCCATTTGTGGCCTCAGCGTCGGGACGGATTGCTGAGAAATTTTACGAAGTGCACGCTCGACTCTCTTCGCTGACACCTCGGGCCAGGTAAGGTGGCTAATTTTCGCGTATTCGTCAGCCACCGCGCTGAAGTTTTCCGGAGGAGGCACGAGCGGAGACGGTTTATCTACAAAACGAGAAACCACGACGTCAGAATAAAACAAGATACAAAAAAAAAAAAAACAAACGAGTATCTACCGATTGGGTCATTCCAATGATTTTGGATCCTAATACTCGGATTCGCCACCACGAACTCATCCTTCTTCACGAAGAAGAACCGGGTTCGCCAGTCTTTAACTTTGGATCTCGCCGTATCCCCGGGGATTAAGTTGTGCTTCGTCTTTATCTGAAGATAGAAGCAGCCAAGAGACGTCTTCGCTTTCGAGGCCTTGATCCACGTCATCTCCTCAAGGATTCTGGAGTTCATCGGCAGGTTGTTTTCAACGGCAAGCATCATCAATGCCACCATATGACGCATCCCCCCATGAGTTAACTGCGTTAACGCCATTCTCCTTCGCGCACAATAATCAAACGGAAGGTCCGGGATCGGGAATCGAAGGTGACAAAACTTGAAATAGGATTCATAGACACAGAAGTGCCCCGGCGGAGCATCCCACGGTCTTTCTCCTGGGCCCGGAATGACGAATGTCACCTTCGGGTCGATGTGGCAAGCGATCCTCAGGTCGATAAGGGTTTTTCTTGTCGACCTCGTGGAAAGGACGTTCCAAACATTCCCGGCAACTTCTTCCGGGATCGGAATGCCTTCCTTCTTCATCCTCTCCCTAGCTTCATCCCGAGCAATGCGTTCAGCTCGGTGAGGCTCTCCCGACCCCGTCGTGATTCGGCGACGAGGCGGCCATCTCGACTCCGTCGTGATCTGGAGACGAGGTCACCTCGGCGTCCTCATTTTCTTGGTTGTCGCGATCCTCGTCCATCGGCTGAGGATCGGAATGGTAATTCGGCTCGGTTACCCCGGTGGGTATCTGCAGCGATTGAGCCCGAAGCCCAGATCTCTGTCTTCCAGGTCGTCCGCCTCGGGTCGGAGACCGCGCCATGAAGGTGGAGAACAGGGCGGAGAGAAGTTTGAAGACATCTTCGGGATCGGAGAACGCAGTGGCGGAATAAAGAACACGGTGAAAAGAAGAAACAGAATGAGGAGAGAGAAGAGAGATACCTTTTGCGAAAACAAAGAAATGAAGAAGTGAGGGAGAAATGAGAAGGGGATGAAGATTTATAGGAAGAGAGAGGCGACGATTTTCAAGGTAATTTTCACGGTTGGAGACAACTCTTTATTGCCCGCCGTCCTCTCTCTCCATTATTAGGTCTAAAAAGTCACGCCCGCGTCTCTTCGCTCACATCATCTCGCCGCGAAACGCACGGGATCTTCTGCATGATTGACACATGTCAACGTCGTTTCAATCGAAGGAAATACGACAAAGCGTGTTACGATATCCGTACGTTCCTCACGCGCCTAGATCGGAAGAGGTCGCGTCGCGTCACATTTATTACGTCACTTGACATTATACTTCTTGAGGATATTCTTTTGCGATAAGGGAATATTCTCGACCACTCGACGAGGTGAATTCTCGACCACTCGACGAGGTGAATTCTCGTCCACTCGACGAGGTGAATTCTCGACCACTCGACGAGGTGAATTCTCAACGACCCGCCGAGGTGAAATCTCGACGAGCCTACTCTCTTCAAATTCGACGAGCTCGGTCGCATTGCTCGACGAACTGAGGGGGGGCTTATTGTTGGGTACGGGTTTAGCACCCTCTCCAAAGCCCATCAATATTTCACTTCGGCCCGGTGGATATTAATTATCAATTAATTAATATCCTAAAAACAAAATGATTGTTTTTGTAAAGAAACAATGGTGGAGAACATCATCATTGACGGAGGAATGATTGTCATGTGGAGCCACTGTCATCATTTACATGACAATTATTCCTCTCTTTCATTCTCTATATAAATGAGCTATTTGTTTGTATAATGGGAGAGAGAATTTTCTTTATGCTAAGAACTGAATAGAACTCGATCTATTTTCACGTCGGCTGTAATCGAATTCTGCTGATAAAAGCCACGTCGGCATTTCCTATAGTTCAATAAAAGTCACGTCGGCAATTTATTATTTTAATTCTCAAAATTCACCCACAAACTAGACCTGAGCGAGGTCGTAGTTCAACATGTATAATGTTGGTCTAATTGAGTTCGTGACTACACTATCCAAATGTCCTTTTCTTTTCTTTTATCTTATGTTTACAGAATCCTGATACTCATCTTGTTAAAGTGATAATTACTAGCTGGAAAATATAGGAGGTGATAACTACTACGAATTGCTTTGATTTTTGATCGAACATTGAACGTCACACTCAGGCTAGATTTTGACGAGAGAGATCGAAGCAACGCCTTGCCACATGTCGTCTTTTCAGTTCGAATGAGGACAATCTGCCGTTTTCCTTTGCTCAAAACAGCACGTAGTATTATGTAGTCTATTTAAATAGATTTTGTAACTTTTGTAACTTTTCAGGAACGTGGACCGACTTTAGTTTCACGCTGTCTTCAAGTTTCGAATGTGGACAATGGGCCATATATTATATTTCATGTTAATTTAACGCATAATGGGCCAATACACTTACTAATAATAGAAGTTCCATCGACAAGCTTCTCTTAAAAAGATCAAGCCGACATAAAGGATCATTTGATCTACCAATCTACAAATAAAAGATCATACCGACATAGCTCAATTAGAGAGCAGTTGATTGACACATGGCAGACGGACATGGGCGCGTCACGTGTCAGTGGTTGGTTCGTCATAAGTCATCGTTCTCTCTCAGTCTCTCTATAAACTCCACTTCTGATTTTCTCAGAGAAGGAAGAGGAAAACAATACACAGAAAAAGAGAGAGTTTTGATTGGTTCTCTTGAAAAAGAGTAAACACAGCTTTGGAAAATGGATATGACACGTCCTTCTTCTGGTCATGATCAAGCAGAGGATCCAATCAAAATCCACCATCCAGGTATACAAGTAGATTATAATTTCAGAAACTTGGGTTTAATTTGTATTAAATTAATTCGACATTTCTTTTAATTTGTGTGATTTATTGTGATTCAAATACAGAGGAAGAAGAGCATCATGAGAGTCGAGCATCTAA
Organism: Isatis tinctoria; assembly: GCA_010577795.1. NCBI lineage: Eukaryota > Viridiplantae > Streptophyta > Magnoliopsida > Brassicales > Brassicaceae > Isatis > Isatis tinctoria. Next base: position 15,912,543 of record CM021249.1, on the reverse strand, counting down.
AATGTTCGGGAAAGTAAAGGCAAGAGCTAAAAAGTTCAAGAACAGTCTTACTAAGCATGGCAATGAGCACGATCACGATGTGGTGGAAGAAGAAGAAGATGATGAAATTGACGAGCCAGAGCCAGAAACGCACGTCGCACCAGGTTAATTTCTTTGTAACCAATTTTGATGATGTAGCCGTTATGTTTTTCTGACATTATCGTTTATATATCTCTGTATAATATTATAGTGAATGAAGTTTCCGGCGTGAGAGGCTACAGCACAAGTCAACCTGAGTCTTTGAGTCATCCCCGAGAAACTAATGTTCCAGCACCGGAGAAGATCATACCTTCAGAGACGAAGGATTCAAATACCGTGTATTCTTCTGATGACACCAAGCGCTTTGAACCTGAGCCATTACGAGATGCTAGTTACGAACACGAGGCACCGTCTTATCCCATAAAAACATCAGATGTGTCGGAAAGGGAAAATAGCAGAGACTCTCATCACGTGCCATTGAACACTCCCGTGTCTCTGCTCTCTCCAACAGAGGATGTGACGACTCGTGGTGAAGATCAACGGGGAGTCAGCACTGAGAGGCCCACAAGATTGGAGGACGATCTGAGTGTTGAATCTACTTATCAGTCAAAGATTCATCACACCAAAGAAGGTAACAACTTTGAGCGAAGTTTAAGGAATCTGTGTGTTTCCATGGTTTTATGAATCTGTAACTCTTGTTTGTTGTTGTTGATCAATGATCTAGGGAGTGGACCTGGTGTATTTGAGTCTCTTGATCAGAAGTCAGGACTAGGAACTCAGCTCGAGTCCGAATATGAAATCGAAAAGGATTCTCCGGCGAGATTTGGAGGAGAATCAGAAACAGAGCTTGGGAAAGATCTTCCGACGAGAATCTTTGGATTTGATGAGAAGACCGAATCTGGCATCGACAACCATTCGCCAACCGGTTTTGTCGGGAAACCAGAAACTGAGCCGAGGGAGGATTTTCCGGCGAAAAGCCATGACTTTGATCAAAAGATCGAATCTGGAATCGGCAGTGATTCGCCGACAAGATTTGGCTGGAAACCAGAAGCTGGACCGACGGATGATTTTCCGGCGAAAAGCCATGACTTTGATCAGCATATCGAATCAGGATTCAGCAACGATTCGCCGACGGGATTCGGCGGGAAACCGGAAGCTGTACCGAGGGATGATTTTTCGGCGAAAAGCCATGACTTCGATCAGCAGATCGAATCTGGAGTCGGTAAAGATTCGCCGACGATATTTAGTGGGAAACAAGAAACTGAGCTGAGGGAAGATTTTCCGGCGAAGAGTCACGAATTTGAACAGACGGTCGGATCTGATATCGGCAAGGATACCGGCGGTGGAAAGCCAGGAACTGAGCGAAGGGAAGATTTTTTGGGGAAAAACTATGAATTTGATCAGGAGATGGAATCTGCAATGGACAAGGATTCACCCACGAGACTTGGCGAAGAGTCAGGACAGGAAGAACATTTTCCGACAAGAAGTGGTGATGTGAAAGTAGAGACTGGTTTGGGAAGAGACTTACAGACAGGAACTAACGATCAGTTCTCACCAGAATTTTCGGGTCCGAAAGAGAGGAATGATTTGGATTCGCAATCTGAGTCACAAGAGCCAAAACCCACCACCTACACTGAGATGATTGGCTCAGCAGCTATATCTACGAAGAACGCTGTTGTTTCAAGTCTTGGTTATTCGGGCGAAACCGCTGCCGAGAAACACGAGAGTCCCGGGGGTGTTGAAACTGTTGCTGAGAAGTTTACTACTGACGAGGAAAATGTCAAAAATACTACATCACCTGTGATGACGAAATTGCCCCTCTCCGGCGGTGGATATGGAGCGGAGGAGAGGGAGCAAGGGGAAGACAAAGATGTGTTGACTAATAGAAATCTGGCGGAGAAGATGACACTTGAAGAAGAAGACAAAGCTTTTTCTGAGATGGTTTCCGAGAAACTGAATCTTGGAGAAGGAGAGAAGAAGACAGCGACGACAAAAGAAGTGGAAGTATCCGCGGAGGAGATCCATCCCCACAAGTTACCGGAGGAGGTTAAACACGGTGAGGCGGCTGCAGAGGAAGGGAATGGTGGAGGTATGGTGGACAAGATTAAAGGAGCGTACAATTACTGGCTCGGTGGTGGTACGACCGAGGAGGTGAAGCCGAAATCTCCAGTTTCAGTTGTGGAGTCTTCACAATCACTTGGCTCCACCGTTGGTAAACCTTACTCGTCCTTGACTCCTTGTTAATGCGTTTGACTAAGATGTTGGTGTGTTTATACTGCTTGTGTTTTACAGTATACTCAATGTTTTGTTGCAAATGTAGGGACTAAGGGGTTTTCTGATTCCGTTGAAAGCGGGTTGGGAGAGACAGGAGGCAGTACCGGAGCTCTGCCAGTGCAGAAAGGACTTTAAGAATCTGGAAACTGAGATTTGAGTTTCGCTCCTGAATGATGTTTGTGTATGTTTCTGTTGATGTCTTTGTTTGTCACTTTGATGTAATGTAATCCTTGTTGGTGTCAAAAGGATTAAATATATGCTTTGTATCAATTTCTTCTTCCTCACCAGCTATTGGCTCTAGATGATTATAGCTCTTTAAAATGCAAAACTATTGGGGAGTGTTAGCGTAAGAAATTCAACATTATGTCTAATTTTGATTGATACAATGAATGGGTTAAAATGCATATGTGATGTGGTGAACATGTGAATGGGTTACACAGGAAGGCAACGATGTCATCTTTGTCGTGGTTGATAGGTTTTCGAAAATGACACATTTCATTCTGTGTAAACGTATACAGTTGCGGTTCGTGTACCGTCGTCATGATCTTTCAACGTCCATTATCTGTGATACACATTTCCTCAGTCGTTTTTGGTAGTCAGTTTGGAACCTTCTTTGTACTAGTCTTGATATGAGTATGGCTTATCATCCTCAAATAGACGAACAAACTGAAGTCATAAATGGGGAGTTAGAGAATATGCTGCGTAGTTTGGTTGGTGAAATTCTCAAGTCTTGGGATTCAAAGCTTGGCCTCAATAAATTCACTTATAATCATGCTACAAATAAAAGCTTGGAAATTTTCCTTTTTAAGTGGTTTATGGTTTGACTCTGCGTTGTCCTTTGGACCTAGCTCTAGTTCTTGATAAAGTTTGACTCCATGGTTTAGCTATTGATTTTGTTGAAAATGTGCAAGCTATACATCAAACAGTGCAGATGCATCTTCAATCGTCATCCATAGCATATAAGAAGCAAGCTGATAAGCATCGACTTAAAACCAAGACCGGAACTGGGAGGAGCAATGTGAACACCTAGGATCTATAAAATACCTGTGAAAATAATTTACCCCATGTGAAAACAAATTTGTGGAGGAGTTCATGGAGCCAATGCAATGCAATGTGCTCACCCCATGTGAAAACAAATTTGTGGGGGTGTCCATTGAGCCAATGCATTTACAAACATTTATTTTAACAGTATATAAACATTTAAACTCTTAACTACTACATCAAGAGGGGATTTCAGGATTTCACAACAACTAACTACAAACTATTTATTAGTAATTTTATTTTTAATTAAGAAGCCTTAATCCATAATCCCTTGACAACTTTTTGTTTTCCTTTTCCATATCATAAACACACAAATAAATATCACTAGATCTTAGTGATACTAACTTTGAGACCATCTTGCATGCGAAGAATAATCGAAGCAACTCGTTTGGGTTTGTGCCCTTCAACGACCTTAATGTCATAGTTTCGTATGACTTCCACCGCCACTGTCTGCATCTGCAAGAACGTTAATTTTTTCCCCAAGCAAGTTCTGGGACCAGCGTTAAACGCCAAGAACTTATTCGAAGGTTCATGTCTCAACACTCCACTGTCTGAGATCCATCTCTCTGGTCTGAAATCCTCTGCGTTATCTCCCCAAACAGATTTCATCCTCCCCAATGCAAAGATAGAGATTACTATCTTCCAATTCTCATCGACTCTATGCCCGCTGGGAAGCACGTCTGACTTTACCGGTGACTTGTGGTTAAATGGGACTGGTGGGTATAGCCTTAGCGCCTCGCATATGGCTCCTTCTAGATAAACGAGCTTGTCTAAATCTGCGGGATCAAACTTTGGCATCTTCTTGTTGATTTCTTCTCGGATCTTGGCCAACGCTTCAGGGTGCTTGGAGAGAAGCCAGAAAAAACAAGTGAGTGCTGAGCTTGTTGTGTCTCTTGCCGCTACCAGAAAACTCAAAATAGCGTCTCTAATAAATTTATCGTTACTCGGCTTCAAGTGTTGATATTTGGTCGTGTCAACAGTCATGTAGTACGTCAAAACTTCCATGGCCTCTCCTTTCCCATGACTTTTGATCTCCTCTCGTTTAGATGATATGATCTTATGTAGAAAATGATCGATAACTGCGATACCTCTTCTCAACTTCTTCTCCACACCTACACCAATCCGATATTGGAGCTTCCACAAGAAAACCGGCTTGATATGTCTATAGAAAAGCCCATCTGCAGCTCCATTCACCGCGTCACCGAACTCAACCTTAGGGATTTCTATGGAGAGACATCTTGGATCATACCCGGTCATCAAAATTGAAGATGTGTCGAACAAGAATCTCTGGAACAAATCTTGCAAGTCGACAAGGATGTTTTTCTCAACAGCGTCTTCAAGAATAGGAACAAGCCCTTGTCTTAATTTGCTTACGGTTGTGCTCACCGAAAAACTTTGGAAATCTTGATGGCTAAAAATGGCATGAGACGAGCTTCTCATATCCTCCCACAAATCCGAGTCAACGTTGAAAATCCCATCTCCCAAGAGTTCAAAGATCTTAAAATCCTCTCCTTTGTGGTAATTAACAAAATTCGAACATAGAATATAGTGAATATTCACTGGATCAGCAGTGAGCAATATGTCCGTTTCACTAAGCCATGGCCCTTTGACACAAAACGTCATATTCGCCGACTCAAGAATCTCGGTGACCAAGTCGTAGATACGAGATACTTGGAGGACGAGCCCCGGTAGCATCCCAAGGACCGGCCAGTTCGTGAGCAAAGGCTTTCGAGTTTTCTTGTGGATGAAGAAACAGTAGAAGGCGAGGACGAAAATGAATGCACCGTCGCCATTATATTCACAAAAGGAGGGTCGACGAAAAACAAATGGCTTTTTTTCTTATGAGTGAGTAAATCATCCCAGAACTCGTCCGCTATATATAACATGCATGCAAGAAATTCCTTATCAAAATATTGCAAGAAATTAAGTATTCACACGCCGACCAAGAAAGAAAAGTATACTCACATGCATGTATGTATCCCATGGTTACGTTGAAATAGGTAGAAATTAACATTATATCATTTGATCAAATAAAACTTGTTTTATTTTTGGACGTCATGACTCGTGTATGCGAACACGTCAATCGATCTTTATTAAAACCAGGACCGCCTCCAGAGAAGCCCCGAAAATCAACTGTTTATGGTCCCTTAAAATTGTATAGTTAATGCAATATATTGAGTATTGACACCTCAGAAGCAGAAAAAAACGTGCGAAGATAAATTTGTGTATGCGATTGCGAACACGACGATCGATCTTACTACAACAAAGGCCCCCAAAGATCAGCTTTTGTGGCCCCAAAAATTTAAGAACCCCTTAAAGAATGTTAAAGGTCTTCAAAAGACAACGCAATAATGCAATATATTCACATCTCAGAAACGGAGAGAAAATAAATTTATACTGAATCCATCATGATGAAGAAACAAAATTGGCAACTTTATCATTCAATTAATTATTATCAGAATTTTTTTACCCATTAAATACAATCAACATTTACATTATTCACAAAGAGAAAAGGACAATAAATAAACCAAGAATGTGGAGAAACTATAGCTCTCCAGGCTAGTAAATCAGTACAAAAGTATTAGATTATATGTTTCTTTTTTTTGATCAACGGATTATATTAGAAAAGATAATGCCTAACGGCTAAGATGGATACAACTGGAGGCAAGCTCAACGGCAAGCAAAGAAAAAACAAGTACAACAAAATGAAAGATAGAAGTCTTAAGGGGCAAGGCAAGCTCAGCAGCATGAAAAACTCGTGGAGAAATTTCATCCGTAACCCGAAAGCTATTGCTCAAAAGAGCAGAAGATAGTCGAACAAAAAATCTACGTTGATACATGAGTTTGCAAGCGTGTATAAGGCGTACTTCCAAGTTTCAACCACTTGACTAGAATATTTTTAAAAACTTTGTTGACAACATTGCATAATGTAATTCGCCGAAATTCTTTCATGGTAAGTGGTAGGTCTGGGCAAAAAATCCAGACAGAAACGAGGGTTACGATCTCTAACTCGCAACCAATTGTTTCTGTTCTTTACTTGCCAATAAAACTCTTCGTCTCCATAAGATTGAGCAAGCTTGTTCCTTAACTTCTGAATTTATTCTACATTGTAAGATCTTGCTTTCCTAAACAAGTGATATTATTACCACGGATGAAAGATCTTTGACATTGCAGTGAGCTACCATGCTTTGAAAATCATTTAAACTTTAAAATTTCTCGTGGACTATCTATCTTCTCGCTTAGATTCAAGACTTCGTTTAAGTATTCACACATGAGACAAGTTCCAAAATGATTAATAGAGATTTGTTAATGCTACGACAAACGCGAAATAGGTTACTTGAGAATACAATAAAAACCCATTACAAGCTAATTTATACTAGTTACAACTTTTCTTTATCTTTATATATATATATATAGTAATAAGACCTATTGGTCCGCATCCCCCTCCTTAAGGTACATTCACACTTCAACTTTGTCTCTTTATTAATACTCGTAGGCTATGGTTTCGAGACAGAACTCAAAACTAACTCCATAATCTCACTAATTTCAGGATGAACATCTCTTCCTAATTGTAACCTTTAATCCATGCTTCATGGTAAGAATTAAACCACCTTGTGGTTCAATCTTCTGCCCTTTGGCAACCTCAATGTCATAGTTTTGTAAAATCGCAACGGTCAGTGTCTTCATTTGAAACATAGCTATTTGCTTACCAAGGCATTTTCTCGGGCCGCCATTGAATGCTAAGAAATTAAAGGAAGGTACATGTCTCAACACTCCTCTCTCGGAAATCCATCTCTCTGGCTTGAACTCCAATGCATCTTCTCCCCATACGGCTCTCATCCTACCCACCGCATAAATGAAGATCAAAATCTTTGAGTTTGCTTCGGCTTTATGTCCACTTGGAAGTAGAACTGATTCTAGAGGAGACAGGAGCTCGATAGGAATCGGTGAGTAAAGCCTCATTGATTCACACAAAGCGCCATGTAAATACACTAGCTTGTTCAAGAACTCCACTTGATCATAAGATGTCCTCTCTTGGCCATTACTACTTCTTGGTAGAACCGTGTCGATTTCTTGACGAATCTTAGTCACCACTTTGGGGTTTTCGGACAAAAGCCAGAAGAACCAAGTGAGAACAGAGGCCGTGGTGTCTCTCGCAGCAATAATGAGAAGTACTGCAGTGTCTCTGAGGAATTTATCATTGATAGGGTGCAAGATCTGGTACTTGGTTGGATCAAGCTTTATGTGAGCTGTCAAAATATCTGCACTTTCTCCATTGACATCATCATCATATATCCCTTGCGATCTTTCTATCTCTTCTCTCCTCGCTGATATGAACTCCGCACACACTCGATCAAAAGTGGCACCAGCTTCTATCATTTTCTTCTCGATTCCGACTCCGATCCAGTTTTGTAGCTTCCACAAGAGTCTAGGTTTAGCATGCCTATAAAAAAACCCTTCTCCTATATTCTTGAGAGCTTTAGCGAACTCAACCTCTGGCAACTCAATGGAGAGAGATTTAGGATCATCAGACCCAGTTACTGTAACTAGAGCTATATCGAACACCAACCTCAAGAACACATCTTGCAAATCTACGGTTGTTCCTTCCTCTGCAAAATGATTAAAAAAAGGAACAAGCCCGTTCTTGATCTTACTCTCTGTGGTATTCTTTTGCAAACTTTGAAATCCTTGATGGTTGATCATGACCTGAGAAGCTTTCCTCAGACTCTGCCATGCCTCCGAGTCCTTTGCTAATATTGAGTCTTCTAAAGCTTCAAAGACTTCTTTGAAGTCGGGACCTCTAGTGAAATTTGAGAAGTTTGAGCTTAATATGTAGTGAATATTAGCTGGATCAGCTGTGACCAGCATATCCATTCCCGCGAACCAAGGTCCCTTGAATTGAAATGTTAAGCCGCTGTTTTCAAGAAGCTCCACGGTGAAGTCGTAGACACGGTGGAGCACCAGGGAAAGACCCGGAAGCATTCCGATAACCGGCCAGTTTCTAAGGAACCGGTCATGAAGTTTCTTGAAGAGGAAGCAACGGAGGATGAGGTAGCAAACGATGGTTATGGAAACACCAATTGATAAGCTTATTGTAGCCATAAGAGGAGGTTGATTTACGAAGACAATCAATGTTGTGATGGGTTCTTTGAGTGCAGAAGAAACGTGAATTATATAAACCTACGAAGCACGATTACTCATTGCATTACCATTTCCATATTCAGTTTTACCGCATTAATAAAATCCGCTGCACCACTTCGTTATGTGGGTCTCACTGCTCACCAGTAATGGATGAAAAACGATTTATAGTCATCGCTATAGTTTCGGTTAAAGGTTGTGACCAGTCACAATCACAATCACGCTAAATTCTGCATTAATGTTAGCGTTTTAATGTGAACAACAATATATATCTTATTTTCAAGGGTGAATTGGTTTAATAATAATTTATTGAGATGTAATCTATATAGTAATATATGCACAAAAAAATTTAGATGAATAATAAAAAGAATATACACACATGTATATCATGGTTGCATAGCATTGGTATACAAACATTAAATCATCTTATTCTCTGATCCAATAAATCTTTTTTTGTTAAAGACTATGAACGTCGTGTATGCGAACACGTCAATCTCAGTGTATTAAAACCAGGACCGTCTCCCAGAGGCCAGAGGAGCAATATAAATCAACTGTTCATGGCCCCAAATATTTAAGACCCCTTAAGATTTTGAAAGTTCTTCAAAAGACAATGCAATATATTCACACCTCAGAAGCAGCAAAAAAGCGTGTGAAAATAAATCTGTATAAAATCCATCGTGATGGAAATGTTATAAAAAAAAAAATTGGACAACTTTACCATTCAGTTAATTATTATCTAAGTATTTCTTAATGAAACTTCAGTTGGGCATGATCTTGTTACCAACACGTTCATTACCTTGGGATCTTCGGAGATGGTTGACGATTCACATGATTCAGATGGCGAATCTGACACGTTGAATCTTTTCATTTACTTCCAGCTTTGCGAGAGAGTGGTAAAACATTAAAGTGTTGGTAGTCTAATGGTAGTAGAAGAGGGTTGGTTCTCTTGTGTCATGGGTTCAAAACATCTTTGCTATAAATTGTTATTTTTTAAATAGGAATCTCCAAATATTGATTCCGGACATGGAAGAGACTATGGACCTAAGACCTAGAACTTCCACGGATAATCAAAAAAAAAAGTGGTAAAAGTCTATAAAAATTAAGAAGAAGAAGATGTCACTTCCATCCAAGAACAGGTGAACCTAGAAATCGAGGTCACGGGAACCGAGGTGGACGTGGTCAGCTATCTCCCTCTGGTCGCTATTAAAACTTTATATATGACTTTGGATCATAGCCTGAAACCGGTACTTTCAACTAGCCCTGGGCATTTTAACCGAAAACCGAACCGAAACCGAATCGAAATAACCGAAACCGAAACGAATTTTATGATTAACCGAACGGTTACTAAATCTCTTTAACCGAAAAAACCGAACCGAAATCGAACCGAACCGAAACCGAATATCCGAAATACGATCCATATACTTAAAAATATTATTTATATTTATATTTAAAATAACTAGATAATTAAATTAACCAAATATTAGTAAAAAAACCGAATTATCCAAAATTATCCAAATGTTTTTATAAAAAATATCCGATTATCCGATATTATCCGAAGTTATCCGGTTTTTTTATCCAAATTATCCAAAAATATAAGAAAAACCGGAACCGAAACCGAAATAACCGAACCAAAACCGAACCGAAACCGAACCGAATTTTATGATTAACTGAACGGTTACTAAATCTCTTTAACCGAAAAAACCGAACCGAAACCGAACCGAACCGAAACCGAATATCCGAAATACGATCCATATACTTAAAAATATTATTTATATTTATATTTAAAATAACTAGATAATTAAATTAACCAAATATTAGTAAAAAAACCGAATTATCCAAAATTATCCAAATGTTTTTATAAAAAATATCCGATTATCCGATATTATCCGAAGTTATCCGGTTTTTTTATCCAAATTATCCAAAAATATAAGAAAAACCGGAACCGAAACCGAAATAACCGAACCAAAACCGAACCGAAACCGAACCGAATTTTATGATTAACCGAACGGTTACTAAATCTCTATAACCGAAAAAACCAAAAACCGAAAAAACCGAACCGAAACCGAACCGAATTTTATGATTAATCGAACGGTTACTAAATATCTATAACCGAAAAAACCGAAAACCGAAAAAACCGAACCGAACCGAACCGAAAACCGAACGCCCAAGACTACTTTCAACTATAATAAAAAAATGATTTGAAAAATGTTATATGAATTCCTAATTTGTAAAATAAAAGTTTGTGTTAAGAATTTTGAAATTAAATTTGACTTTTATGCAAAATAAAGTAAATTATACCAGTTTGCAACAAATTAGAGATTTATGTGGAAATTTAGATGTCTTCATAACAAAATAATATATCAAAATGTATTAGAATATTCTCATGAGTTAGATTGTTAAAGAGTATCTAATTATTAAAGTATTAAAAATGAAAAAGACAAAAAAAGAAAGAAAAAAGGAAGAGAAAACAAAGAAAGAGAAATAGAGACAATTATGGTTTCAGAACCTGTAAAGAAAAATTACAAGATATTCATATAACATCACTAGTTCAAAAAAATCTATTAAATAAAATTTAATTATGTGATTATTTTATAAATAAAATACTAGTTTTATATTTATGAGATATTGAGATGATTATCTGAGTAATAATGATGCAATTACATGTATCTAGTTGGTGACAATACATCACATCACATCATTGCCATTTTCTAATTTTCATTTTTATATGATATATCACATCATTAAAGTACATTCAAAGATTATTTCGAAACAGAACTTAAAACAAACTCCATAATATCACTAATTTCAAGATGAACATCTATTACTAATTGTAACCTTTAATCCATGCTTCATGGTAAGAACTAAACCACCTTGTGGTTCGATCTTTTGCCCTTTGGCAACCTCAATGTCATAGTTTTGTAAAATCGCAACGGTCAGTGTCTTCATTTGAACCATAGCTATTTGCTTACAAAGGCATTTTCTCGGGCCGCCATTGAATGCTAAGAACTTAAAAGAAGGTACATGTCTCAACGCTCCTCTCTCGGAAATCCATCTCTCTAGCTTGAACTCCAATGCATCTTCTCCCCATACGGTTCTCATCCTACCCAACGCATAAATGAAGATCAAAACCATTAAGTTTGCTTCGGCTTTATGTTCACTTGGAAGTACAACTGAATGACTGATTCTAGAGGAGTCACGCACTCGAAAGGAATCAGTGCGTAAAGCCTCATTGATTCACACAAGGCACCATGTAACTACACTAGCTTGTTCAAGAATTCCACTTGATCATATATGATGTCCTCTCTTGGCCATTACTACTTCTTGATAGAACCGTGTCGATTTCTTGACGAATCTTAGTCACCACTTTTGGGTGTTCGGACAAAAGCTAGAAGAACCAAGTCAGAACAGAAGCGGTGGTGTCTCTCCCAGCAAGAATGAGAAGCACTGCAGTGTCTCTGAGGAATTTATCATTGATAGGATGCAAGATCTGGTACTTGGTTGGAACAAGCTTTATGTGAGATGTCAAGATATCTGCACATTCTCCTTGTTATCTTTCTATCTCTTCCCTCCTTGCTGATATGTACTCCGCACACACTAGATCAAAAGTGGCACCAGCTTCTATCATTTTCATCTCGATCCCGACTCCGATCCACTTTTTTGCCTTCTAGGTTTAGCATGCCTATGATAAATACCTTCCATTATATTGTTGAGAGCTTTAGCAAACTCAACCTCTGGCAATTCAATGGAGAGCGATTTAGGATCATCACACCCAGTTATTGTAACTAGAGTTATATCGAACGTCAACCTCCAGAAGACATCTTGCAAATCTACGGTTGTTCCTTCCTCTGCAAAATGATTAAAAAAGGAACAATCCCGTTCTTGATCTTGCTATTCATGGTATTGAGAATATCCTTATCCTTTTGCATGATTATCCTTTTGTTGGTTTATCCATTAATTATATTTGTTTTAGGATTAATCTTGCATAAAGAATAAGTTAAAATCGAATTGCATAATCACTTGATTAAAAATCGGCCACATATAGATAAATGTTTGGATTGCATAAATTGTTTGATCACATGACGTTTAAAATCGGATGAAAAGAAAATCGGCCATCTTTCTAGGACCATGATTTTATTAAAAGCCCTAAGAGAAAGTTGATGCATATTTTCAGATGTCTGAAGTCAACAACTCAGATTACCCAGTCCTAAATCTCTCCGGAGACTATTTCCTAGAATGGGTCATGAGCACTAAAAATGCTCTGCAAACTAGGGGACTCGGAAGATGCATCACAAATGGCAATCATGAAATAGAAAGCCAAAGGGAAAGAGTCATACCAATTATGCGCTTACATCTCACTGAAGAACTGAAAGATCAGTACCAAGATGTTAAGGACCCTTTTGATCTTTGGACAAAGTTGGGTGAAAGGTATTCAATGGTACTGTGGCAAAACTCCATGAAAGGATGGCAGACTCTCGGTTTCCGGGATTTTGAATCCGCAGATGAATACAACTCTGTCCTGATGAAAATCGTCCATGGCCTCAAGCTATGTGGTGAAGTGGTAACAGATGAGGATCTTTTGCAAAAGACCATCTCTACATTCCATCCAAGGGAATTGATCTTATCACTTAAGGCCAAAAGTTTCACCAACTATAATGACCTATTTCATTACCTTAGAAGAGGGCAGAGGACCAAAGAAATCATCAGTAGATTTGATGAACTGATGAAAAGATGCAGTGAGATGAAAACTCCCGGAACAAATGACGAGGAGGAAGCCTCGGACTGTGAGGGCAGTTCAAAAGTTGACTAAGAAATGAGATTCCGAAATTTTAAATTTCATGTTGCTTTTATGTTTGCTTTGATTTTATCTCTTTGGATTCATTTCTTTGGTTTTTAATGAATAACTTAAGGCTTTTAAGACATAAATCCTTGTTTTATAAAGTATGAACTAGTTTGTGGTGGATAGTGGGTCAAGCCACACGATTTTAAAAGATAAAAGATACTTCATATACCTTACACTCAAAAAGGCAAACATAAGTACCATAGCAGGACCGGCCGGCCTTATAGAAGGTTTCGGCCAGACCAACATTTTAATGCCTAAAGGCACGCATCTAGAAATCCCTGATGCATTGTTTTCACCAAGCTCAAATAGAAACTTATTGAGTTTTAAAGACATTCGTCTGAATGGTCTTCATGTGGAAACAATGGGCGGAGGAAACAGAGAATTTCTTCAGATAGTTAAAATCGAACAAGGCCAAAAGAAAGTCCTTGAGACTATACCTGCTATAGCTACCGGCATATACTGTACTAAGATCAGTATGATAAAAGTCAATGCCACCGTAAACAAAGCCTTTACGGACATGTACACTTTATGGCATGACCGGCTGGGACATCTCGAGTCAAGTATGATGCAGAAATTAATATCAAATACTAGTGGACACACCTTGAAAGAAAGCAGAGTGATCCCTAAAAATCTCACTTGTGTCTCATGTTCACAAGGAAAATTGATTGTAAGGCCATCACCAGTGAAAGTGACTAAGGAAACGATAAATTTCCTGGAAAGAATTCAAGGAGACATATGAAGACCAATTCACCCACCTTGTGGGAAGTTCCGATATTTTATGGTCCTCGTTGATGCATCTACAAGATGGTCACATGTATGCTTATTGTCAACACGGAACTTGGCATTTGCAAGACTCCTTGCTCAGATGATACGCTTAAGGGCACACTTTCCGGATTTTCCTTTAAAGACCTTACGCATGGACAATGCTGGTGAGTTTACGTCCCGTGCGTTTGATGATTATTGTATGTCCATGAGGGTAAGTGTTGAACACTCCGTGACTCATGTACATACACAAAACAGCTTGGCCGAATCTCTCATCAAACGCATACAACTGATTGCTAGAAGATTACTCATGAGGTCAAAGCTTCCGGTTTCAGCCTGGGGACATGCGGTCTTACACGCTGCTGAATTAATCCGTATGATGTCATCTAGTGACCAGAAATATTCTCCATCCCAATTAATAACTGGTCAAGAGCCAGACATTTCCCATCTTAAGACATTTGGATGCTCAGTCTATGTGCCTATTGCACCAACACAGAGGACTAAGATGGGACCTCAAAGGAGGATGGGAATATATGTTGGATATGATTCACCCACAATCATAAAGTATCTTGAACCAACCACCGGTGATTTATTCAAGGCCAGATACGCGGATTGTCATTTTGACGAATCCGTTTTTCCAACATTAGGTGAAGTAAACCGGCTGGTAAAAGAAATTGAATGGAACCAAACATCCTTAAATTGGCAAGATCCTCGGATTCAAGAAAGTGATTTAGAAGTCCAAAAGATAATTAATATGCAAAAAGCTAGCTATCCAATTGCCAGATTCCTTTGTTGACCCGCAGAGAGTAACTAAATCGTATATACCAGCCGTGAATGCATCAATACGAATTGATGTCCAAGATGGACCGCAAGTGGCAACAGAGTCTAAACCACGAGTGAAACGTGGAAGACCTATTGGTTCCAAAGATAAGGCTCCTCGTAAATTAAAGAAAGGTGCTGAAATTCAAACCGAGGAGATAATGGATGGTCCGGACACAAATGAGCCTAAGGTACCGGAAAATGAAGCTCGGGACGCCGAGCCTCATGGTCCTGAAGTTCCCGATAACAATGAGATCTCGATAAATTTTGTTATGTACGGAATCCAATGGAACAGAAAAAATGTCGACATTGATGATATATTTGCATGCAATGTAGCACTTGATGTAATGAATGAGGATCTAGAACCCACGTCAATCTTTGAGTGCACTCAACGATCAGATTGGATTAAATGGAAAGATAACGTGGAGTTAAAATCTTTAAAGAAGAGAGAAGTTTTTGGTCCCATAATTCGGACACCTCATGATATAATCCCAGTTGGACATAAATGGGTCTTTGTGAGGAAGAGAAATGAACGAGGAAAAATCGTTAGGCACAAAGAACGGCTTGTTGCACAAGGATTCTCACAAAGACCAGGAGTCGATTATGATGAGACATACACCTCTGTGGTGGATGCAACGACTTTCTGATTCCTGATAAGTCTGGCCATAAGAGAAAAATTGGATTTACGGTTAATGGATGTTGTAACCGCCTATTTATATGGTCCACTGGATAATGAAATCTATATGAGATTACAAGAGGGTATTGAGCTCAAGGATAAAAAATTTCTCGAGAAGAACACTGCATTAGGCTGAACAAATCCTTATACGAACTGAAGCAAAGTGGGCGTATGTGGTACAACCGGTTAAGTGAATACTTATTAAAGTCCGGGTACAAAAATGATCCCATTAGTCCGTGCATTTTTATAAAGAAGTTTGCAAACAAAGGATTTGTGATTATAGCAGCATACATGGATGATCTGAACCTCTGATGAAATCGCCCAAATAGTTGAATACTTAAAGGCCGAATTTGAGATGAAAGACTTAGGAAAAACTAAATTCTGTTTGGGAATACAGATTGAGTACATCAAAGATGGTATCCTTGTGCATCAAATGGCATATACATAAAATGTACTCAAGAGATTTAATATGGACCAGGCCCACCCATTGAGCAGCCCAATGGTGGTGAGAAGCCTCGGATTAGAGAGTGATCCATTCGGTCCAAAGAAAAAGGATGAAGAAGTCCTTGGTCCCAAAGTGTCATATCTCAGTGCCATATGAGCGTTGTTATATTTGGCTAGTCACACTAGGCCAGACATATGCTTTGCCGTGAACATCCTATCAAGATTTAGTTCTTGTCCGACCCAAAGGCACCAGAACGAGATTAAACACATACTTCATTACCTGAAAGGAACGAAAGATATGAGTCTGTTTTATACTAACCTTAACGATAAAGGTTTAGTTGGTTTTGCTGATGCAGGTTATCTATCAGATCCACAGAATGGTCGATCTCAGACATGATATGTGTTCGCTCACGGAGGAACAACAATTTCATGGCGATCCATGAAGCTGACGCTCACGGCCACGTCGTCCAATCACGCAGATATTTTGGCGATTCATGAAGCTAGCCATTGTTTGGTTGAGATCGATGACTCAGCACATAAGGCGAGATTGTTGGATGACCGTTGGGAAGGAAGAACCAACCGTACTCTATGAGGACAATGCTGCGTGCATAGCTCAACTGAAGAATGGATACATCAAGGGAGATCGGACGAAGCACATCCTGCCCAAATTCTTTTTCATTCACGATCTCCAGATGGCTGGAGAAATTCAAGTGCTTCAAGTCCGTTCAAGCGACAACTCAGCTGACTTGTTCACGAAGTCGCTTCCAACCTCCACGCTCAAGAAGCTTATGTATCAAATCGGCATGCGCCGATTAAAGGACTTTAGTGATGTCTAAAACAGGGGGAGTAATACGTGTTGTACTCTTTTTCCTCGCTAAGGTTTTGTCCCAATTGGGTTTTCCTTAGAAAGGTTTTAATGAGGCAACATCCCCAAGCGTATTACAAAGATCTTTGATAACATCGGGCTCGGTTGTTTCGTCCAAGGGGGAGGGTTAAAAACCGTTTGGTTATGGACTCACGAAACCGGCCCAGTAGAGGTTATATCATAACCGGTCTTTAGGTTTAGGCTTAACCATTCCTTATGGAATGTTTCTTTTTCTATCCTTATGTAAACTTATATATAAAGACCTTTGGTCTCATCAATAATAGACACAAAATTTACAACACATTTGAACTTATATCATATAGTCTAGCTCTAATATTGTTAAATAGACTGGACTTGTGCACTAGGCCTGTACAATATTGGGCTCAGAGGCCTGCATAACTTCACTACGAAACCCACACGTACCGCAGTATTTGGTGAAATTGCAATCTATTTGAATTAAATTATTTAAATTTAATTTTAATCATCTAACACTTTTAGATTATCAAAAATGAGTTATATTACAAACATATATATATATATATATATGTATATTATTCATTAAATATTTCCTATATATATAATAATATTCAGATATATATTTAATCAAAATATTATAGTATTCATACAACCCTATTAAAGTTATTGAAAGTGACTCTTTTGTGTACAATAAAAAAAAAAATTAATTTTATACACACATGACTGACGTCCGAGACGAATTTAAAAGTTTATTATTCCATTACATTTGAATTCTAAAAAGCAATCTTTAGTTTCACAAATTGTATTAAAGGTATATATTTCCAAATATTTGGGTTCCAAATTAAAGGGGACATTGGTCAGACTAAAATGCACTATGGTCATCATGAATTTTGAAGACTAAATGCATTATCAGAAATTCATAAATGGTCATTACAAATTTATGAAAGATGTGTTTTTTAATGAACTATTTTTTTTTGAAGAGATTTTTTTTTTTTAAACATGTAAGTTCTTTTATAACTCGATGGGTGTCTCCCAATACAACAATGCTTGTAAAACACAATGAAATCAAAAGGTTCCTCGAAAAAATGTCTAGAGCTCGTAGTGTGAGCTAGCTTATTCATTATCCATCTCATCTGGTTTCTATCAAGACCAAGACGAAGCTAAACTTTGTTTCTTATTGTTATCCTACTGAGATGGAGGCTCAGCTTACGTTGTGGTAAGAATCGATGATTGCATCAGTAAGGTACTCGCATTTCACCAGAGACAATCCGACCAAGGATATCCTCCCATCTTTAGTCATGTACACATGCCACTTGTTCATCATATTATCACTTTGAGCTTTGTTGAGGCCGGTGAAGGAGAACATGCCAATTTGTTTCAGAATGAAGGACCATTCCTTGCCGCTCTTGTCTTTTGAAACGAGGCTGTCATACAACTTTTGTCTCACTGTCTTTATTCTTCCCGCCATCATTTCCATCTCCGCTTTCCATTCACTGAACGTAGTTGCATCGCCCACCACATTAGCCACGATCCTCGAACCATGAACTTGTGGGTTCGAGTACATAGGCCGTGCAATCCTTTTCAGCTGGCTCTTGACCCTTGTAGCAGCATCGGCTGATGAGCACACAACATTGATTGCCCCAATTCTTTCAGCATAAAGACCCAAATTTTTACTATATGACTGAGCAACAAAAAATTCCATTCCGCGTTCAGCAAATAATCTCACAGATGCTGCGTCTTCTGTTGGTGTTCCTCCTAGTGTGAGGAAACCATGGGTTTGGTTGAGATGAAACCAAATCAGAAGTCTTGTGTTGTTTTTTGAAGTCTTGTGTGGAATTCTCAAGTCTTGTGTGGAATTCTCAAGTCTGGTGTTGAAGGTTTTTATAAGGGCTTATAAGGTTCTTTTCCTAAGACCTATATAAGCTGTGTGACCTAAGTTTTATGATAGATAGAGACAGCCACACACATAGACACATTACACTAAAAGAGAGAGAGAAAGAAATAGAGAGGAAAGAAAGAGAGAAGAAAGGGTTTTCGTCTAGTTTCTTCAAGGCTGGGTTCGAGGGCTTGCAAGTGGTCCGATCTGGCTGATATTTTTTGGGAAGCTTCGTGACTCAGTGGGATTGAGATACAATGGTGGGATTGTCGTTTCAACGGTTGGTTTCTCGTGAATCGGGGTTTTAGTGAAGTGGGTCGCTACAATTTTTCAGCAGTTGCAGTCTTGGGTGTTTGGGAAATCCAACGGTGAGTTCTTCTCTGATTGAGCTGAAATTTGGCAGAGGTGTTTTTGACTTGTTCATCTTGGATTTGTACGGTGGGATTGTTCTTTGGTTGCCGGACTCCTAGTGAGCTGAGGTCGTTTGTATCTGCTAGTTTTGTAAGCTTGTATTGCTCTCTTGTTGAGCTCTCTTGTTGTTAGATATTGCTCTCTTTGAGCCTTAGTCTCTGGATCTGTTATGTAGGAACATGGAGGACGTGGTTGTAACACTCAAACATTTGATATAGTGGATTTTGAGTGGACTACGGTCCCGTGGTTTTTCCTTCTCACATCGAGGAGGTTTTCCACGTAAAAAGATTGTGTCTCATTTAGTTTCTTGCTTAGATCATTTCTGTGTCATAGTTCAAGTTCAAGTTCATTTCTCACAGACTCACACAAGTGCGGGGAACTTTATTCCGCTGCGCATTCGCGTGTTTCGTGTTTTCCCCAACAGAGTGGTATCATAGCTTAAGGTTTTGTGAGCTTTGGATTTGGATAACTTTGAGTTATTGGTTTGCTTGTGTGAGCGATGGAAAAGATGGAGAATATGGGCAGAATGATAAGCTTGAATGGTAACAACAATTATCATCTATGGAAGGGGAAGATGGAGGATCTACTCTTTGTTAAAGAATTTCATCTACCAGTATTTCAGGAGGAGAAACCTGATAACAAGACTGAGGATGAATGGAAGTTGCTGCATCGCCGAGTGTGTGGTTTGATAAGGCAGTGGATAGATGATGATGTGTTGCATTATATTGAAAATGAGGTTAATGCACGTTCTTTGTGGTTGAAGCTGGAGCAGTTATATGCTCGGAAGACCGGGAATAACAAGATGCTTATGATCAAGAAGTTGATTGAGTTGAGGTATCAGGATGGAACTCCGATGACAGATCACTTGAATGCGTTTCAGGGATTGCTCAACAAGTTGTCTGATATGGGCATCAGGTTTGATGATGAGATTCAATGTTTGTGGCTTCTTGGTACATTACCAGATTCTTGGGAGGTATTCATAATGTCTCTTTGTAACTCCGCGTCGGAAGGTGTCATTTCGATGGATTCAGTGAAGAACAGTGTGTTGAATGAGGAGACAAGAAGGCAGTCAAATGCTAGTTCCTCACGTTCAGATGTTCTGGTTATTTAGTCAAGGGGGAGAAGTTCACATAGAGAGTCCAAGAAGGACAAGAGCAAAAGCAGGAGCAAGTCTAACAAATTTGCTAATATGGAGTGTTATTTCTGTCAGAAGAAAGGGCACATGAAGAAAGATTGCTGGAAGTTGAAGAAAGACAAGCAGCAAGGAAAGCAAGAAGAAGTAGATCGGGTGACAGTCACCCAAGATGAGTTTCTCAATCTTCTTGAGGATAATGCCATTAATGTATGCCAAGACACCAGTTGGGTGATTGACAGTGGAGATACTACTCAAGCTACATCACAGCGGGATTTGTTCTCTACTTATACTCTAGGTAAGTATGGTTCTGTAAAGATGGGTAATGATGGTTTGGCTCAGTTTGTTGGCATTGGTGATATTTGCTTGGAGACTAGTCTTGGGACTAGGTTGATGCTTAAGGATGTTAAGCATGTTCCAGACTTGAGGATGAATTTGATATCTACAAGAAGACTTGATGATGAGGGTTTCTACAGTTTACACGGTGGTGGTAAATGGAAGCTTTCACGTGGTTCTCTGGTTGTGGCTCGAGGTGAGAAGCTTTCATCTTTCTATTTGATGCAGGCTAAGGTCTCCAAAGATGCTGTTAATGCAGTGGAGAATGTTGATGCCATGGAGTTATGGCATAAGAGACTCGGTCACATGAGTGAGAACGGAATGTCTGTGTTGTCTAAGAAGGAGGTCATTCCAGGAATCTCTGATTTGCACTTGCCAAAGTGTGCACATTGTTTGCATGGAAAACAACACAGAGTTTCTTTCAAGTCTTCTGCACCTTCTAGAAAATTTGAGGTACTTGATTTGGTGCATTCAGATGTGTGTGGTCCAATGAAGACAAAATCTCTTGGTGGTGCATCATATTTTGTCACATTCATTGATGACCATTCTAGGAAGTCATGGGTTTTCACTATGAAGACTAAAGATCAGGTTCTGGGATATTTCAAGCATTTTTTGGCATTGGTTGAGAGACAAACGGGAAAGAAGTTGAAGTGTATCCGCAGTGATAATGGTGGTGAGTATTCTGGACCATTTGATTCTTATTGCAAAGAGCATGGTATTAGGCATCAGTTCACGCCGCCTAAGACTCCACAGTTGAATGGGTTGGCTGAGAGGATGAATATGACTATTGTCGAGCGGATGAGATGTTTGATTTCACAGTCAGGCTTATCGATGACTTTCTGGGGTGAGGCTTTGAGCACAGTTGTTCATGTGCTGAATTTATCACCAAGTGCTCCATTGGAGGGTGATATTCCAGAGAGAGTTTGGACCGGTAAGGATGTTTCCTATGGTCATTTGAGGGTCTTTGGGTGTAAGGCATTTGTTCATATACCTAAGGATGAGAGATCGAAGCTTGAGATGAAGTCACGGCAATGTGTGTTCATTGGTTATGGTCAGGATGAGTTTGGATACAGATTTTATGATCCCGTTGAGAAGAAGCTCGTAAGGAGCAGAGATGTTGTGGTCATGGAAAATCAAACAATTAAGGATATTGACAAGTCCGGAAAACCAACTCAGAGTAATGAGAGTTTGATCGATTTAGAGGCTACTCCTTCTACATCTATCCACGGTCAGGTCGAGGATGAGGTTCAAGATGATACACCCGGTTCAGATGCTCCCGCACATGATGATGGTATTGGTGATCATGGTGACGATCATGGTGACACACCAACTACTGAGAACCCTCCTATTGTTAGAAGATCCGAGAGAGGTCTAAAACCGCCGACAAGGTATGATCCTAGTGAGTATGTGTTACACACTGATGGGGGAGAGCCTGAAAGCTTTGATGAAGCTATGGAATGTCAACACAAAGATAAGTGGCTTGGTGCTGCTGGTGATGAGATGGATTCTTTTGAAGAGAATCATACATTTGAGTTGGTGAAATTGCCTAAGGGAAAGAAGGCATTTCTTAATAAGTGGGTGTTCAAAATTAAGTGTGAAGATGCCAGTTTGCAGCCTCGATACAAGGCTAGATTGGTTGTGAAGGGATACAGCCAAAAGAAGGGGATTGATTATGATGAAATCTTTTCTCCTGTTGTGAAGATGCAGTCCATTTGGATTGTACTTGGACTAGCAGCAAGTCTTGATCTAGAAGTTGAGCAAATGGATGTAAAAACTGCTTTCCTTCATGAAGATTTGGAGGAAGAGATTTACATGGTACAACCGGAAGGCTTTGTGAAAAAGGGTGAAGAGGATTTAGTTTGTCGTCTGAAGAAGAGCCTTTATGGATTGAAGCAAGCACCTAGACAGTGGTACATGAAGTTTAAGTCTGTTATGGAGGAGCATGGTTATAAGGAGACTACTGATGATCACTGTGTATTTATTCAGGTGTTTGGTGATGATGATTTTATCATATTGTTGCTATATGTTGATGACATGTTGATTGTGGGCAAGGACATGAGCAGAATTGAGGAGCTGAAGAAGCAGCTCAGAAAATCATTTGCCATGAAAGACTTGGGTCCAGCGAAACAGATTCTTGGTATAAGAATTGAGAGACACATAGCTGAGAGATTGATTCACTTGTCTCAGGAGAAGTACATTGGGAAAGTAATTAAAAGGTTTCACATGGACAAATCTAAAGTGGTAAGCACTCCTCTTGCTTCACACATTAGATTGAGCAGTAAACAGAGTCCAAAGACATATACAGAGAAGGAAGATATGGCAAGAGTTCCATATGCTTCTGCAGTGGGTAGTTTGATGTATGCCATGGTCTGTACAAGACCGGATTTAGCTTTCGCCGTTGGTGTAGTAAGCCGGTTCAATTCCAATCCTGGAAGAGAACATTGGAATGCTGTGAAGTGGATTTTGAGATATCTTCGAGGGACTTCTGGTTTGAAGCTTACCTTTGGAGGTAATGAGCCATTGATTGTTAGCTATACTGATGCTGACATGTCTGGAGATGTTGACTCCAGGAAATCTACTTCGGGTTATTTGATAATGTTTGTGGGCGGAGCTGTTTCATGGCAGTCAAGGTTACAAAAGTGTGTTGCACTTTCTACCACTGAAGCTGAGTTCATAGCTGCAACTGAAGCTATAAAGGAGTTGTTGTGGACAAAGAACTTCTGTGAGGACATCGGTTTCAAGCAGGATAAGTTTGTGTTGCTTTGTGACAGTCAAAGCGCAATATGTCTCGGAAAGGACTCGACATTTCATTGGCGTTCGAAGCACATTGATAGGAGATATCATTGGATATGTGATGTGATTGCTTCCAAGGAAGTGGGACTTGAAAAAGTTCATACGAATGATAATGGAGCTGATATGATGACGAAGTCATTGCCGAGGGAAAAGCTTGAGGTTTGCCGTGTGAGGGCCGGGATGGCTGTTTCCTCCAACTAGTCGGAGGGGGAGTTTGTTGGTGTTCCTCATAGTGTGAGGAAACCATGGGTTTGGTTGAGATGAAACCAAATCAGAAGTCTTGTGTTGTTTTTTGAAGTCTTGTGTGGAATTCTCAAGTCTTGTGTGGAATTCTCAAGTCTGGTGTTGAAGGTTTTTATAAGGGCTTATAAGGTTCTTTTCCTAAGACCTATATAAGCTGTGTGACCTAAGTTTTATGATAGATAGAGACAGCCACACACATAGACACATTACACTAAAAGAGAGAGAGAAAGAAGAAGAGAGGAAAGAGAGAAGAAAGGGTTTTCGTCTGGTTTCTTCAAGGCTGTGTTCGAGGGCTTGCAAGTGGTCCGATCTGGCTGATATTTTGTGGGAAGCTTCGTGACTCAGTGGGTTTGATATTCAAAGGTGGGATTGTCGTTTCAACGGTTGGTTTCTCGTGAATCGGGGTTTTAGTGAAGCTGGTCGCTACAGTTCTTCAGCAGTTGCAGTCTTGGGTGTTTGGGAAATCCAACGGTGAGTTCTTCTCTGATTGAGCTGAAATTTTGCAGAGGTGTTGTTGACTTGTTCATCTTGGATTTGTACGGTGGGATTGTTCTCTGGTTGCCGGAATCCTAGTGAGCTGAGGTCGTTTGTATCTGTTAGTTTTGTAAGCTTGTATTGCTCTCTTGTTGAGCTCTCTTGTTGTTAGAGATTTCTCTCTTTGAGCCTTAGTCTCTGTATCTGTTATGTAGGAACAGGGAGGACGTGGTTGTAACACTCAAACATTTGATATAGTGGATTTTGAGTGGACTACGGTCCCGTGGTTTTTCCTTCTCACATCGAGGAGGTTTTCCACGTAAAAAGATTGTGTCTCATTTAGTTTCTTGCTTAGATCGTTTCTGTGTCATAGTTCAAGTTCAAGTTCATTCCTCACAGGCTCACACAAGTGCGGGGAACTTTATTCCGCTGCGCATTCGCGTGTTTCGTGTTTTCCCCAACATCTTCATCAAGGCTTCCACTAGTAAAGCCCTGGTATGCAACATCAAAAAATGGGATATGGTTCTTTTCTTGAATGACATCAGCAATTTTCACCCACTGTTCTGGGGTTGGGTCAATTCCAGTTGGGGTGTGAGCACAACCATGAAGCAAAATGAAAGATCCTTCCGGAGCTTCCTTTATATCTGCTATCATCCCCTCAAAATCCAAACCAATTGTTTTTGGATCATAGTAGTGGTATTCAGACCACGAAACTTTGGCATCATTGAAGATATTCTTGTGATTACCCCATGTTGGTGCAGAGATCAGTACTTTTGCTCCCAGAAAATATCGCTCAATAAGAGCCGTTGCTAATCGCAGTGAGCCTGTTCCCGAAAGACCCTGAATCGTTGCCACTTTCTGTTCCTTATTGAACTATTTTTGCACTCAATTGGATTGTAGTTTAACCTTTAATCCAGCGTATTAAAATAAAAAGAAAAAGAAATCGCAGCTCTATGCTTTTCATCTGAATGTCTAGTCAATCATAAGTATAAAAAAGATTTTGTGAGACATAGTAACCTTAATCTATATTCTTTAATATTCATGATAATTGATGTTTATTAGGTCTGTAAGTGTGTTGATAGGAAATATGACAACTTTTTGCCATATCTAAGGTTTATTGAATAATGAAAAATTTCTGTAACTTTTACTTTCTTATTTTCTTGCTGATTTACATTAAGAATTTCATTTTTTCAATAGATTCTATGGAATAATCTAGAATCTATTACAATCTTATCTAGACCTCCACAGTTGTCATTGGTGAGTCATCATTAAAAGGACTGATCAAATCTGTTTTACAGGCGCATTGTTCTTTTTGTCGTACCAACCTCTCTTTTGATTGCATGTGAGGGAGCTCCTCTGTCGCTTGTCATCTTTTGTGTTGGGTTCAACTGCTGTTGGCCTCTCTCCTTATTTGTCTCAAAACTTGATCTGCTCACTTACAATTCTAAACTTTCTTCATCTAGTTTTATATAAAAGTGAAAAAGATTTACATCATACAACATACAATTAGAAAAGCTTTGAAACTTCGCATTGACCATTCGCTCCTCAACAGCAAAAACATTTATACGAGTTTTAGTTTTATCAGTTCCATTAGTATAAGATATAGTTTTATCAATTTCAAAAATATAAGTTATAAATTCTTCTTTTTTTTCTCTCTTAGATACAATAATGATGAAACCAATATATAATTCGTAATATAATTCTTAAAAGAATAAGAAAAATATGTAGTAAGTAATTTATCAAACAAATTTTATGATAAAATTAATATAAAATTTAGATAAAGGTTTTAATTGTGATGAGAAGAAGATACTTCTTCTTAAAAAAAGATTTTTTTTTTCAAAACCACATTTATTATTATTTTTTTTTGTCAACACCATAACTACAACAACCTAGACATCAAAATCAAGCCATTGTGGAGCAACTGAATCGATATAGACCAACTAAGAAGCATGACTCCGTACACTTCTCGCCAACTTGTCTGAGAAAAAAAAAGAAAAAAAAAAGATAAGTTTGAGAAATTTAGAATAATTAAAAAAATTTAATATTTTGATTGAGAAAAATGTGTGAAAACTATTTAACCCACTAAAGCTTTGACAATAATAAGTTATTAATTAGGGATATTTAATTCGGATTTCTGTTTGGTCTTAGTTCGATCTTTTTGGTTTTGACTAACGTGTTATATCATAGTTATTGTAGTTTAGCCTCTTTTTCAATACCTTTTGATTTTCGGTTTACTTGGTTTTCTTATAATTATATTTAGTTTTTTTAATTATATTTTCAACAACCGATTTATTTGGTTTATTCAGTTTGCTTGGTTTATAACTAAATCCTATATGTATACTGTGGTTTTTAAAAAACAACATCCATATAGTTTATATAGTGTAATCAAAACCAAATCATATTCTCTATTTTTATTTGGTATATATCGTTCTGGTTTAGTTTTATCGCATAGAATCCCCTTAGTATTAACGCGAGTTAGAACCCTAGTCTCATAGACTCAATCCAACACTCACAATAAAAAATTTGGAATTTTACGGTTAGCCATGGATTCATAATTAAAAACCAAAATTTATGGAAAACCAAACCACCGTCACCAAACCGTGGCTAAATTTATTGTTTCACAATTAACAATAAGAAAATAAATAAATAAATAAAAAGAAGTGAAGGGACCCCACAAAATCACCTAAAAAGATGAAACTAGCGAATCTGTCGCTAGGTGGTGGGCTCTCTCTAAGCAAAAATATCATGAACCCATTTTATTATTATTATCGTTCGCCTCCAAATCGCAGCGCGTCTCGACTACACCACAATATCGCAGTTTCCAAAATCCCAAAAACAATTCTGCGGAACTTTTTTTCACGCAAATCTCTTCTTCTCAATTTCACCATTTCTCCCTTCTTCGATCCAAATCATTTCACACAACAAAAAAAAGCCGAGAAAAAATGGGTGTGGCTCAAGCAATGGAAGCCCTGAACGAGCGAGCAGGTCTGATGAAGGAGTCTCTACAGAAAAGCCAAACCATCACCGATAACATGGTCGGCATCCTCGGCTCTTTCGACCACCGTCTCTCCGCTCTTGAGACCGCCATGCGTCCCACTCAGGTATGTTCCTTCTTCCTTCTTCTCTCTTTTGTTCTTTGTTTGTTTTAGGGTCTCTTTGCCATTTTAAGATCTAATCTTTCTTGTCTTCACATTGTTGTAATATTCATATTAGGTTTTGGATTCGGAGAGATTCATTAAAGTCGTTTTGCCTCTTCTCAGTTTCAATATCTGAATTTTGGTATTTTTTTGTTTGTTTGTTTGTTTGCGTGTGATTGGTGCTTGTGTAGATAAGAACACATTCTATAAGGAGAGCTCACGAGAATATCGACAAGGCATTAAAAGCAGCTGAGGTTATTTTGGATCAGTTCGATCTCACTAAAAAGGTTTTTTCTTTTGTCTTTCTCTTACTCTCTTCTCCTTTGTTTGCTTGCCTTTCAAGAAACCATTCTTTTCCTTTCTCTGTTCAAATACAACATTTGTCGACAATTCGAACATAGAGATATGGTGAACCTTAAGGGTTTGACATATCTAGAACCTCTAGGTATTGTTACTCTAGCTTGATTCTACCACACCATGTTGGAACTTGTTAGTTTGAGCTCTTCGTTGGCTGACATTTTGTTACTGGTCCGAACTATGTTCTTGGTAAGAAGGAGAGTTTTGTCTTCAGCTAGCTAAATGTAATATCACTTTCTTTAATTTTTTTTGTGTCTGGCAGAATTAATGATAAAGCTGAATCAAGATTGATCGATTTTTGTTTGTCAGGCTGAAGCTAAAATATTGAGAGGACCACACGAGGATCTCGAAAGCTATCTGGAAGCAATTGATCAACTGAGAGGCACCATCAAATTTTTCAGCAACACCAAAATGTTTAAAACTGCAACTGGAGTTGTTAGTAACGCTCACAATTTGCTCTCAAAAGCTCTATCAAAGCTAGAGGATGAGTTCAGACAGATACTGCAAAACTACAGGTTTGTATTTTGGATATATAGATTTGCTTTTCCCTAACTGAAGCAATGATTGTTTCTAACACTCCTTGTGACTTTTTTTTTTCTTTTTTTTTCAGCAAGCCAATGGAACCAGATCGCCTTTTCGAATGTCTTCCAAGCAATCTTCGTCCATCAACAGACGGTGAAGGTAGTAGTGTTAAGAGTCATGATCCGCATCACAAAAGCTTAGAAAACGCTATTTTTACAGTCCCAACAGTCATTCCCCCGAGGGTTCTCCCTTTGCTTCACGACTTGGCCCAACAGATGGTTCAAGCTGGTCATCAGCAACAACTTTTCAAAACTTACAGGTCCTACTTCTGCTTGGTTTTGTACATTTTCTCTTCTTACATTTTTGTTATATTAATTGACTTCCACACACTAATCAAAAGTTCTTCATCCTGCCATAATTCCGGATAAAATGCTCTGTTAAAGTTGGTAAACAGAGATCTTTGCACTGATCCATACTACTCTTTGTAATCTATTAGGGATACGCGTGCAGCAGTGTTGGAGCAGAGCCTTAAGAAATTAGGTGTGGAGAGGCTTAGCAAAGATGACGTTCAGAGAATGCAATGGGAGGTCTTAGAGGCCAAGATTGGGAATTGGATCCATTACATGCGAATATCTGTACAAAAAAAAACAAACACTAATACCTAAATAGATCCATTACTTGTTCCTTCATTTACACGGCGCTTGGTTTTGTTGCCTTGTGACAGGTGAAACTGTTATTTGCTGCGGAAAAGAAAATCTGCGACCAAATACTCGACGGCGTTGAGTCACTCAGGGATCAATGTTTTGGTGAAGTCACTGCAAATAGTGTAGCTGTGTTGCTTAGTTTCGGGGAGGCTATTGCTAAAAGCAAGAGATCGCCAGAAAAACTGTTTGTTCTGTTAGATATGTATGAAATAATGAGAGAACTTCAACCCGAGGTAAACGTTTTACAGTCTTACACCATAACACATAGTGGCAAGTGTGTGTATTACCGCAACTAATCCCTTTTCATTTTTTAGATTGAGTTGATCTTCGGAAGCAAACCTTGTACCGAGATGAAAGAATCTGCGATGAATCTGACTAAGCGGTTAGCTCAGACAGCTCAAGAAACATTTGCTGATTTTGAAGAAGCGGTCGAAAAGGATGCTACGAAAACCGCAGTTATGGATGGAACCGTACACCCGCTTACTAGCTACGTTATAAACTACGTCAAGTTCTTGTTCGAGTAAGTAACTCATACCAACAGAAATTGTCATTTTGTTGGATTTCTAAGTGATTTTTTTAAAAATCTCGTAACAGTTACCAGTCGACGTTGGGGCTACTTTTTCAAGAGTTTGACAGTAAAGATCCTGATTCTGAGCTGGGAGCTGTAACAACAAGGATCATGCATGCTTTACAGAACAATCTGGATGGTAAATCAAAGCAGTACAAAGATGCAGCATTAACTCAACTATTCTTAATGAACAACGTTCACTACATAGTGAGATCTGTTAGGAGGTTCTGTTCTGCTTCTCCGGGTCAATACTTATACAGAACCAAAAGCCTAAAAGTAATCCTGAACGTTTACGTTTTCACAGGTCAGAAGCAAAGGATTTGTTGGGTGATGATTGGGTTCAAATACATCGAAGAATCGTACAGCAACACGCAAATCAGTACAAGAGAGTTTCGTGGGCAAAGGTTTAATTACTGTTCGTTTCAGGTCTATACTCTAAAATGCTTAAAAGAGCTATTTTCTGATCAGCGACTTCTTTAATTTTCAGATTTTGCAATGTCTAACGGTTCAGTCGAGTGGGAGCGGTCCGGCAGAGAACTCGAATATATCAAGAGCATCAGTAAAAGACAGATTCAAGACTTTCAATTCTCAGTTTGAAGAACTTCACCAAAGACAATGCCAATGGACAGTTCCCGACAGCGAATTGCGTGAATCTCTCAGGCTTGCTGTTGCGGAAGTTCTTTTACCTGCGTTCAGATCATTTCTCAAACGTTTCGGGTACATACAATTCAAAACACCTTTAAACAGATTTGGTTAAGATTAGTTTGTGCGGTTTCTTGTTCTTCAAGAAATTCAAAAAATAATAACAGGTTTTGGTATAGTTTGTGGTTTCATGTTCATCAAGAATTTAATATGTTGTTGCATTTTTTGTGGTGTGTCTCAGGCCAATGATAGAAAGTGGTAAGAACCCACAGAAGTACATTAGGTTCACTCCTGAAGATCTTGAGCGAATGCTTAACGAGTTCTTCGAAGGCAAGACTTGGAGTGAGCCTAAGAGATAAATATGTATTAATGCCTATCATTGTACATCCTCTTTATTTTTTTCTTGCAACATTATTTAATTTTAAGTTCTCTGCATCTCTTTTTTCTCAAGGTATTTTTTTCGTTTTCTTCTAACTGTAAAATTGATGCCGGCATCAAACAATTTGTTCTTTGATACTGTAAAAGTGAATAAATAACTATCACTGATTCATCCATCATCTATCGCATATAAAAATCTATGCAATTCTAAATGTATTCGTGTTATTAAAAGTGATCGATCAGCTTCTTCACATCATATTCTCGTACGTTCAAGTTAATGGTGGTGGAGATCTAGAGAATGTGTCACTACAGTCTCTACCTAGGGTGCTTAGGCTGTAAACAACAACGAGTGTGTTCTTAAAGATGATGATGGCAGCTTTAACTCAATTATTCTGAATGAATAATGTTCATTACATAGTGAGATCTGTCAGAAGGTTCGGTTCCAAAGCCTAAGCATGTCACCTCAAGGAGATTAACAAACGTATAATGTATAATGTTTGTTTCATCTTTTTCCCTTACAACTTACTCGAACTTTATGCTAACTTTTTTCTTTTTTTTTTTCTTTTCTTGGTCTTATTCTTACAAGTTACAACATGGGGCAGACCAAAACTGAAATAAAGTGGGCGAGGGGGTAAAAGAAACGTAGACAGCAGGGTTCGAACCTGCGCGGGCGAAGCCCAATAGATTTCAAGTCTATCTCCTTAACCACTCGGACATATCGACATTGCTGAAGTTTTGCAAAAGAGACGTAACATATTTTATTTTTCAAAAAAGTATGCAGCTATTACACGAAAAACTACATGGTTTTAAGCTTCTCCCAAAGCCAAGAGTATAAAACCCATGTCAATTGAAAACGTAAATAAAAAAGAGAAAAAAAAAAGGTCAAGAGGAAGAAGAATGAATGAAACCAAGAAAGTTACATAACATGGAGAAGATCTTTAATTTGAGTGATGATGATGGATCATTTATGGATATATGACAAGAAATTTGGCATATATGAATGAATCTAGAGAGCTCGACTTTTGATGATGTCGAGACTCATCTCGCTCGGATCCGTGGCTTGTAACTCCACCTGAATCCCGTCCAATTCTCTCTTGAACCTGTCCTTTGAGCTCGCATACACCATCTTCATCCTCACCCTCGAAGAATCCGGTGACCTATACCATATACACGCATCATCCATAATCCTTAAACTCTATGATATGTTCCATAACTCGTGACCATGACATGTAATCTACTGACTTGTGATATTATCCTTGTTGTGTTTTGTAACAAGAAAAGGTGTGTTTTGTAACAAGAAAAGGTGTGTTTTGTATTACCATGCTATGAAGAAGATCTTGCTCTTCTGGCAATTCTCAGCAGTGGTGAAGTCGAAGTCATAGACAGCGTAGCGACATTCGTTGGCCGGTAGGGAATTGGAGAAATCGTCGTAGTTCTCCTCGGGACTTCCCAGCTTTTCAACCACCACTTGTTGTCCGTCTATCCTGAATATTATGAACCTATAGTTTCTCTTCGCTTTTAGCTCCAAAAACTTGAGCTTACATTCGTCTTCCACCGCCATCCCCGACGCCGCGTTCGACTTTTTCAATTCATATTCATATTAATACACTCATAAGATTGTGAACGTCTCTTTCTATGGTTACGTATGAGAAAAGAAACCATGACAATATATGTAAACGCAGATAATGAAACGACGTACACAACTTCACTACAAAGAAAAATGAGAGAAAGAGAGTGAGAGAACACACCATTGCGTTTGCTTGATGGAGGTAAACCTAAGACAACAAAGAGAGATGGGACTTCTTGTTTTGTTTTGTTTTGTTTTTGTCCTCTTTTGTGTGGAGGAGAGATGAAGAATGAAGGAAAAGGGAAATGAAAAATTTTGGGGGAAGAAGAGATTCTTAATTTGATTTGAAGAAGCCAATCGAGACGAACTCGGACAACCATTAATGCATCCTTCTCTTTTAACATCAAACCACACCTTTTTTTCCTCTCTACCCTTCAAATTCGCCTAACCAAACCATCCTTTCTTCTCGCAAAAATTCTTCAAACTCTAATTTTAGCATACTTAACATTACATCCTTATCCATCTAACTACAACAGACACATCATGTTCAGGACAATGTCTCATATTGTTGACAAATCTATTTGCGGTTTACTTGTTTGGTTCTTGGTCGGTTTGATTGGTTTAGAGTTGATCTGAAACAAAATTGGCTGTGCGGGATCCATTACATAACATTGTTCTGGTTCTTTAAATATCAATTCTGTCCTTACACGACTCTAAAGGCAGATAGAAAACACACAAAATAATCTTTCTAACAAAATTGACTGACCCTTTTAGATCATCCAAAGAAATTGACAACCTTTGGACCTTTTTTCTTTTCCGGGATGCTCTTCTCATCTAAATCATCAGCAGGAGTAGCATCAGAGGTCTTCGTCTTCTTGTTGCTTACAGGCTCTTCATAGAAATCATCCTCAAGATCATCCCCACTGAACTTAGTGAGTTTCCCTCTTGGTGTAGCATCAAATCCTATCGTTTCATGCGAGGGATAAAAGTTACAATCTTTATATGATCAAAGAAATTGCATTTTACTGTCTCGAATCACTTGACTACTTGACTAGAATCAAGAATTGAAAGAAAATGTTACTTGTTCTCTTTTGTGGGGCTGAATCTCTAGTGAGTTTATCGGGGCAGTCTTTGACGAGATGTGCCACACTTCCGCACACTTTACAACACCCACCCTGCAAAAGAAAACCCATCAAATCTATTGTTGAAACTCATTCTGTGTGAAGAAAAAAGAAAAGGATCAAAACAATATTTGAGCATTGTACCATTGGGTACACTCCATGCTTGCTTTGAGGACAGTTCTTGCTTATGTGCCCGGCCTCCTTGCATATGAAACAACTTGCGAATTTCGTTCCTCCTACAAAAGTATCAAAAAACAACAACCTTAGTGACAAAGAAAAAAGTAAAGCCAACATGAACTATATTTTCGACCCTTAAAGTTGGTAAAATCAACAACTCTTCATACTCCTTTTCTTTAAAATCTTCCAGGTCCAAACCATAACACATAGTATAGCCAAACAGACAAGATATACAGACAGACTTACCATCTTCCAAAGGTTGAGGACAATGAGAAAGGGAATGGCCTGTATCTCCACAGTTGTAACACAGCTTCTTCTCGAAGCTGCCATCATCGGTCTTGTCCGGACAGTTCTTAAGACTATGCCCTCGCCTTCGGCATTGCAAGCATATCTACAAGCAACAGAACAAACATTAATAACCAAATTGCTATTCGCTTTCAAGCAACCAACAAGTGTCGCGATCATCAAGGATAACAAGATCAGATTTTTAACAAGAGCTGCAAGAACCCAAGATATAAACATGAAACTAAACACAATATATAACAAAATTCTTCAAGCCAAACCCAATAAGGCCAAGTTCTATCACTCTAATCCTAAGAAACAGCAGTTTAGAAAATCAAGAAGAGAGAAAGCAAACAAACCTTGTTTCTCTCCCACTCAGATTTTTCAGGGCAGAGCTTAGCAATATGGGTTTTGGACTTGCAGATATAACAGCCTTCCCCAGGTTTCATACCAGGAACACGGAGAGGATGCCTCGTGGAGGAGCCCTTTCTGATGGGTTTATCAGAGGAAGATCCAGGTTTCTTTTTCTTGAACACGCTCTTCTTCTTCTTCTTCTTCTTATCGGGATCCTTTGGCGGCGTCGGTTCTGGTTTTGGAAACTCTTCTGGGTGAGCAACCTTGTAACGCTTACGCGCAAGTCTTTGCCTTTGGCTCACCATTGTCGCCTACTACTGTATCCAACTGATTCCACCGGCGGCGATAAGAGGCAGTGAAGAGGAAAGACGCAGAGGTTTCTCTAGCTAGGCTTTGTTCGTTGTTGAGGGACCAAGAAGCTCTTAGGGGAGCGTTGTTTTGTTTGGAACGGGCTTAGCTCTATTAGGCCCAGTCGTAAATGGGTCCAAAATATTCAGGATTTTTAGGTTTTTTTTTAAGCAGTTATTATTAAACCAATGCAGCTAAGTTCAAATGAATTTCATCTATATATCGGAATTATGTTCATAAGAGGTTCTCTCTATAATTGTTATGGAATAGTATAAAATCACTATTTTACTCTCTTTTTTTTTTATCTAATACTTCTTCTAATGATATCAAAATCGAGTTTCCATTATCTTTTGTAGGCTTGTGATACTAATCCAATCCAAATCTACAATACAATTTTATATAATTTTTATATAATATACAAAATCATCTATTTCTAATTCATATATAAAAAATTCGGAAATAATTAAAAATACATTAATGTAAACTTTATCAGATTGCCCTAAAATGAATAATATTATATTAATGGACAAAGTTAGACATTAATTTCAAAAATCAACAAATGATATCAGAGTCCAGGTTCAAATCATATAGATCTATAAAAATGGATATGAATAATATGTTGTTAAAATGTATATAGTAGCGAATATAAGATAGGAAAGATTAGGCCTGGGCAAAAAACCCGAACCCGAAAAACCGAACCGAACCGAACCGAAAAAAGTAGAACCGAACCCGAACCGAAATTTTTAAAATACCCGAACGGGTCCTAAATTTCAATATCCGAAAACCCGAACCCGAACCCGATCCGAACCGGGAACCGAATGGGTACCCGAAATAACCGAAATACAGTTATATTCCTAAAATATTCATAATATTTAGATTTGATATAGCTTATTTATCCTAAATTATATTTATAAATCCAAATATATGTATAACTTTTAGACAAAAATAACTAAAATATCAAAGATAAACAAAATATATGAAATTTTTAGCTATATTTGACAAATTTAATTGATTTAAACTTAAAATTAATTAAATTTTATTTTTTTAAAAAAATTTCGGGTACCCGACCCGAACCCGAATAAAACCGACCCGAACCCGAACCCGAACCGAAATTCTAAAATACCCGAATGGGTCCTAAATCTCCAAACCCGAAAACCCGAAACCCGAATAGACCCGACCCGAACCCGAACGGGTACCCGAACGCCCAGGCCTAGGAAAGATGGTATAAGATAGAGAGGAAGCGAAAATCATGCATATTTTTATAGTGGCAAGTCTTCAAAATGATCCTACAATTAAAAATGCCAATAAATTGTGGATATTTTGTTCGACTTTAGCTGTAATTTTTTTGTTATAGTATTTATGTTGTAAATAAAGTGACTATAGCTGTAAATTTATTGTTATAAATTTTTTAGTAGTGGATATGAATAATATGTTGTTAAAATGTATATAGTAGCGAATATAAGATAGGAAAGATGGTATAAGATAGAGAGGAAGCGAAAATCATGCATATTTTTATAGTGGCAAGTCTTCAAAATGATCCTACAATTAAAAATGCCAATAAATTGTGGATATTTTGTTCGACTTTAGCTGTAATTTTTTTGTTATAGTATTTATGTTGTAAATAAAGTGACTATAGCTGTAAATTTATTGTTATAAATTTTTTAGTAGAGATTTTTGCTGTAGTTATACTGGCTATAGCTGTAAGCTTTTACAGTCCAAAAATAAGGATGTATGAATTTTGCCTAATACAATACATAAAGAGAGATATTTTTTTGGCTGTATCTTTAGAAAATAAAGCTACATAATGATTGGTAAAAGTTGGTAAAATTTTCTGTAGGAAAAAATAAAACTACATCATGATTGGTTGGGTATTGATGTTTTAAGGCTAAATAAAATTGTAGAAGCAACATACCGTCCAACCAATCATCCATTATATGAAAATCTTTCTAGAGATGCTGTAAAGATTATATGAAGAATTTTAATAATATTGCAAGGGCCAAGTGAAATGTTCGTTGATGAATACAACAATATAAGACGGGTATCATGTTTTGCAGCAAGTTGGGAAACCTAGAAATTTGTGTGTTCTTAGTTGAGTGAAGAATTGTTGGGGTATCATGTTTTGTTCTTTAGTTTGACTGAAGAATTGTTAGACACAAGAAATTTATTATATGTTATAAATAAACTATGTGATAATAATGTTTCTGAATGAATTATAAAAGTATAAAATGTAAAAGCATAAACATTAATAATGATAATTGAGTAAAAATGTATCATAAAAGATTAATACCAAAGAGAGAAATGTGGAGAAATTGAAGTGAATTATTTTCTCGTGCATCTTTAATAATGAACAAATGCATTCATTTTATAGAGTAAATTGGACAAATGTTACTGTGATGAATAAATGATGTGGACTCCACTATTGTAACATTTTTCCTTGGAGTCCATCATCATATATATCTTTAGTTGTCTCGTTAAAAACCATTTTAGGTTAACTCTGTGGGAAAAATCATAATAAGGTAAAAAAAGTACAACTATGTAATCTTCTCCTCGAATAAGATCATTAATGTGCTTCTTGAACATTGTGGTGGGTAATGATTTCGTGAAAAGATCAGCCGCATTTTCGCATTATTGAACATATCTCACTTCAATTTCTTCATTCTTCTCGAGTTCTTGTATATATAAGAATAACTTCATGGTTATATGTTTAGTTCTGTCACTCTTGATATATCATTCATTTGTTTGAGCAACGCTTGCAACGCATGAAGCGTTGTCTTCATATAATATAGTTGGCTCTGTATTTTCGTGAATTTCAATGTTTGATAGGATGTGTCTGCTAATTGACCTTCACCATACACATTCTCTACTTGCTTTCATGGAGTGCAATAAGTTCAGCATGATTTGAGGAAGTGGTCATGAGTGTCTGTTTTTGAGAGCGCTAAGATATATCGGTGCCTCCGATCGTAAAGATGTATCCCGTCTGTGAATGCGCTTTATGTAGATCTAATAAATATCCTGCATCTGCAAAAACAACCATTTGACCTTTTAAGTTTTTAGGATAAAAACAACCTAAATCAATAGTCCCTTGAAGTTAACGGATAACATGCTTAATTCCATTCCAATGTCTTCGCGTAGGGGACGAACTGAATCTTGACAAAAGATTAATTTCAAATGATATATCGGGTCGAGTACAATTTGCAAGATACGTGAGTGCTCCGATTGCACTTAAATATGGTATTTCAGGACCAAGTATTTCTTCATTTTTCTCATGTGGTCTAAATGGATCACTTTTAACATTAAGTGATCTAACGATCATAGAGTATTCAGAGGA
Organism: Isatis tinctoria; assembly: GCA_010577795.1. Taxonomy (NCBI): domain Eukaryota; kingdom Viridiplantae; phylum Streptophyta; class Magnoliopsida; order Brassicales; family Brassicaceae; genus Isatis; species Isatis tinctoria. The sequence goes on along the minus strand of CM021249.1, from coordinate 15,874,939 downwards.
GTTGTGTTATCCATGTTAAAGTGTTTTAACACTCTTTTGGTATATGTGCATTGGTGCACAAATATACCATTTTGAGAATGCTCAATTTGTAGACCAAGACAATACTTTATCTGTCCAAGATCTTTTATCTCAAATTCTCCTTTTAAATAATTTGGTGCTTTCTGTATCTCTTCATGAGTTCCGATTATGTTTAGATCATCAACATATACTGCGATTATCACAAATCCAGATTATGTTACATACAGGCATATAGGATCATTTACATATCCTTCTTTTTTTAAATGCTCACTAAGACGATTGTACCACATACGTCCTGATTGCTTTAGCACATACAGTGATCTTTGCAATTTTATTGCGCCTAACTCACTTGGCTAACAACTTAATGCTTTTGACATCTTAAAGCCATCAGGAACTCTCATGTAGATATCAATATCTAATGTTCCATATAAGAATGCTGTAACGACATCCATAAGGCGCATTTCTAGGTCTTTAGCAGCCGCTAGACTCATCAGGAATCTAAATGTGAATGCATCAATAACTGACGAATACGTTTCCTTGTAGACTATCCCAGGTCTTTGTGAAAAATCTTGCGCCAGAAGAAGAGCTTTGTATCTCATGATCTCACCTTTCTCTTTTTGTTTCCGAACGAAAACTCATTTATATCCAACTGGTCTCACATCTTCAGGTGTGAGTACAATACGTTCAAACACCTCTCGTTTATTAAGTGAATCAAGTTCGACCTGTATTACATCTTTCCATTTTATCTAGTCATGCCTTTTTAACATTCATAAACAGATTTTGGTTATGGGTCTTCGTTATCTCATTTATATCATGTGACACAAGATATGAGAAGACATCATCGCGATCATCCATTTCTTTTTTATTCAATATCCTCCTATAATGGATGTTGTTCATAGAAATATCATGATTTTCCTCTGGCCCATGAAGCTCTACTTTATCATTAGTATCATGATTTACTTCCTCCAAATTACTTCTTGTTACTTTGGGTTTTCAAGTATTTCAACCTCCTTTTGTTTTTTTTTAGGATTCTTATTCTTATAACCGACGGGTCTGCCACGCTTCTGGCGTGTTTTAGACTCACGTGTATCATCTGTTTTTTCCACATTCTTGTGGTATTTCAATACGAGTAGGAGTATTTGCAGCTGGTATATGGGATTTAGTTACCGTCTTAGTATCTACAAATGCATACGGAAGCTGATTTGCTATACTTTGCAAATGTATGATTTGTCGAACTTCTAGTTATGAATCTTTAGTAAAAGGATCAAGGTGTAGTAATGATGGTACTTTCCATTTGATTTCCTTGTACTTGTTTATTTTCTCCCCTATAAATGGAAATATTTTCTCATCAAAATGACAATCGGCAAAACGTGTCGTAAAGACATAACCAGTTTGTGGCTCTATGTATCATGTAATTGATGGGCCCATCTTTGTACGTTGTGGTGGTGCTACATGCACATATACCACACAACCAAAAATTCTTAGATGGGAGATATTTGGCTCTCGACCAAATGCCAATTGGAGTAAAGAATATTTTGTGGTATGCACTTGGTCTTATCCGAATCAGTGCTTCTGCATGCAAAATAGCATATTCTCATACAGAGGTTGGAAGTTTTGATCTCATGATCAACAGTCTCGCAATTAATTGCATACACTTAATTAATGATTCAGCCAAACAATTTTGAGTGTGAACATGAGCTACATCATGTTCAACTTCAATTCATTTTACCATACAATAATCATTGAGTGTTTGGGATGTGAATTCACCAGTGTTGCCTAATCTAACCCTTTTAATGGTAAAGTCAGGAAACTGAGCTCGAAGTTTGATTATATGAGTCAGAAATCTCGCAAATGCCACATTTCGAGATGATAATACACAAGTGTGTGACCATCTACTGGATGCGTCAATTAATGCCATAAAGTAGTGGAATGGTCCACATGTGGATGTATTGGTCCAAAAATATATATCACCTTGAATTCTTTCAAGAAACTTTGGTGATTCTTTATCAATTTTTGTTGGTGATGGTCTTATGATCAATTTTCCAAGATAACATGCAGCATATGTCATTTTATTTCCCTGATAAATCTTCTGGATTTTCAATGAAAGACCATGTGAGCTTTCTATGATCTTACGCATCATTGTGGTGCCTGGATGGCCGAGGCGATCATGCCATAATGTGAAATCATCAAAATTTCTTTTAATCACAAGAAGTGATTCTATCTCATTAATATATGTATGATGCAAACCAGAAGGAAGTTTTGGTAACCTTTCCAATACTATCAATTTTTCCTTGTTTTCCAGAAGTTATATGCATACTTCTTCCCATCTTCAGTTACAGGCTGGGTATCAAATCCTTGAAGATATATATCTTTAAAAACTCAACAAATTTCTTTTAAAATTTGTAGAAAATAATGCATTATTGATTGAGAACCTTGTCTCATTAGGTAATGCAAAATTTGCGTTACCAATCCCTTCAATCAAATCTGCATGACTTGAGATTGCATTGATAATAATCTTTTTGGTTTTAAATTATAAAAATATTTTATATGTTTCAGAATAGTGTGCGCTGGTCCACTATCTGGTTTACATATATCTCAGTTTGGATGTTGCTCCACTCGTATTGTAATCCATTTCTTAGATTAACAAAAACAATTTATGTAAATAAGATAATTTTATTAGTGAAGAAAATATCACACAATAACTATACATATGTAAGTAATAATATTTCACATCGGTGGTAATTATTTATGGCACATTGGTATGAGGTTTAAGAGTCACATGATGGATATTTTAGACTTCTGTAGGGATGGTGTCATCGAAGTCATCTACAAAGTCAGAAGCATCGAAGTTTGTTGTTCCCTCAGAATGTTCTGCGAGGTTTACTTCTTTTCCTTTGCCTTTGGAGGATTCTTTGTACAAAGCACAAAGGTGTGCAAGAGTACAACATAACCGGGTCCCTTGAAACCGCATCTGAAACAAACATCCTCTCGCTTCTGGGAGGTAGTTCCTTGGATTTATTTTCCCTTTGAAGTTTGTTCAGAGCGATTCCATTGGAAAAGCTTCCTGTTATGCGGGTTGTTTCTCCGACGTCCGCGATAGTTTCGACTGCCACGACCTCAGAAATTTTTTTTTCTCTCACCGGTTTCTAAGCATCCAATGTGTTCGCTTCAGGGAACGATTTGGATCTGGTAGGTCAGGTCATGTGATTCTTTATGAGGAGTTCGTTATTATTTTCTGCTATTAGGAGCACCACAATCAAATCTCTAAATTTGGTGTATCTACTCAAGCTATACTGCTTTTGAAGGGTATTGTGGTTTTTGTGGAATTTGGTGTACGCTCAAGCATTTTAGATTTCGTTATCGTCTCACCATAGTATCTCAGTTTGGCCACAATTCTAACACAGTGGAATTGTAGTTCATCACTTTGCCACTCATCCCGAGCAAGTGGAAATTTTATGTCTTTTTGAAGATCGAATCGATATTTCAGAGACTTTCAGAGCTCTTTGGGATCCCTCATGTGTGCATGTATATGATGCTCTCATCTAGGTGTATTCTAAGGAAAATCACGGATTTTATCTTTTCATGAGCTGTCAAAATGTTGATCTCTTTTATGGTTTCTGACAAAGGAAACAACATATTCGTACCAAAACTAAAGGACTGTGCATAAACATACCTTAACTCCTTTTCACAAACAAATTCATACCCAAACTTTTTGTCAATCCATGCATTGACTTATACGGTGTTACTGTGGCCGTTAACAGTGCTGAGTGGGATGTTGAGTCAACAAACAAGAATAATACACCAATTCTCGTGGTTATTAACTCAGAATTAGCAAACGTCGTAGTTTCATTGAAAGGGTAAAATATTTATTTTTTCTCTTCTTTTCTTCTTCTCTTCCTCGACAGGATCAAAGTTTTGTTGTTTGTTGTTCCTATTTACTTCTTGTATATAAGTTTGTTAACCAAACACCAAAACATAAATTTAAATTGCCATGGCATAAAACGAAAACAAGTGTCAAACTAGCATTATATAGATGGTTGTTAAGCAAAAACAAGCATTACGTAAGTGGTTGTTAACCAAATTTCAAAAAAGAACATGAAATTTGACATCACCGATTGATTGTGTTACCAAAACGCAAAAGCGATTTTCGTTTTACTGTGGAAGGTGATTCTATTGGCGACTAGGGTATTGGGGTGTTGTTCCTCCCAAGAATGTCCATCGGGAGCCGCCCGGTATCTCCGGCGTTGCAGTCTGGCCAGGAGGATTTGCCAACCGGTAAGTTGCCTCATCCATCTTCTCAAACCGGGGCTTCTATCGTTCAAAACAAGCAAGTTCTGAAAACTTATGATGTCGAGATTATCAAAACTGATGGTGAGTGGTCCGTGGAGATCCCTGAAGATGTGCTGCAAAGTGCTACTCCTCTTTGGGAAGATTTTTTTTAAGGGAAAATTCCTAGCGGATGCTCCCCACATAGTTAAGTTTCACGTCATTGTGAATAAAATCTAGAGACAGGGGCCAGAGGCACCAAAGATAGATGTGCATCAGATCAGCCCTTTCGTTGTTAAGTTCAAAATCAGTAACACTCAGATCAGATCATGGGTTCTTCGTCAGGGTATGTGGAACATCGTGGACATCCCGATGGTGGTATCCAAGTGGGATCCGATCACGGAGGCTGCAGAACCAGAGGCAGCTTCAGTTCCATTATGGGTCCATCCGAAAAAGGTTCCGTTTAACATGTTCTCCTGGGAGGCTCTCAGTTTTATCTTTAATGCAGTTTGTCCTCCAAAACGTCTTCATCCAGATACTGAAGCTTGCTTGTCTTTTGATGTAGCTAAAGTATTTGTTCATGCAGACGTCACTAAGGAGCTTCCGGCAAAAATCAGACTCTCAAAAAACGGACAAATATTTACGGTAGAATTCAGCTACCCATGGCTTCCCTCTCGAGGTACTAACTGTGAGAAATGGGGTCATCATGCGAAGAATTGTAAGAAGGATAAGAACCACAGTACATCAGACGTAGAGGTGGGATTAGGTGAAGGGGAACTTGCCGGTCACGATAATCAGACTAGTGACAGTGCAGAAAAGACTTCGAAAGACAGTCCCACAGACATAACACAATTTGTTAAAGCTGTGACATAGTCGGTGTTCCAGACGGAGACTGGCAAAGAAAAGACTAAAACTGATTCAGAATGGTCAATAGTTTCACCCAAAAAAACTGGTAGAAACATTATTCCTCCCGTTCAGAATTCGGGAATTGTCTCTCCATCTAAGTTTTCAGTACTCAGTAACGATGTGGAAAAAGGCGAAATCTTGGATGACGGGAAGGATATTAGTTCAGATTCTCGGGAAGAGGGTAACAATTTCCATGGGGATCAGAAGGAAGTGAAATCTAATGCTCAGAAAGCAAAGAAAAAGAAGCATAAGGATGGGCAAGGTACCTTTACTCAAGCCACTCGGGACGTGACCAACATGGCCCCGAGAAACAGGTCCTTTCGCAAACATCTTTAAATGTCCAATGTCCAGTTTCTTCTGGAATGTACGTGGATTCAATAAAGATACAAAACATTCCGTCGTAAGAAAATGGATTAACAGTGGAGACTTGCAGTTTGGTTGTTTACTTGAGACGAGAGTCAATGAACAGAAAGCAGCTGGGATTGTAATCTCTGTTTTTAAGGACTGGTCATTTATTTCTAAGTATGATTATAGCACTGGTGGGCGAATTTGGATACTTTGGAGATCAACTGTTAGGATGACTCTTGTTTTCAAAAGCGATCAAATTATTACTTGCTCTGTTTTGCTTGACGGAGCGAATGAGGAATTCTATTGCTCTTTCATTTATGCATTAAACACAATAGGAGAAAGGAAGACTCTGTGGCAGGACCTTAAGAGTCATCAGGACTCTCCTTTTTTTTGTAATAAGCTTTGGATGATAAAGGGGGACTTTAATGAAATTCTAGACCTGGGGGAACACTCTAAATCGGACACCTCTCCTTCTCTTCCACGGGGAATGCGTGATTTTCAGGACATTGTTCGTTACTTCCAGCTACAAGATCTGGCTTCACAGGGTCCATTGTTTACTTGGTCGGACAAGCGTATCTGTAAGAAACTGGATAGAGTACTGGTAAAAATGACCATTGGCTACATCTTTTCGATCAAGCGTATAGTGTCTTTGAAGCGGGTGGTTGCTCGGATCATCTGAGGTGTAAAATCCGATTGAAACCTGAGAAACAAAAGTGTCGTACGCCTTTCAAGTATGTTAATGCCATTGGTAAGCTGCCTGAATTTTTACCGTTGATAGAATCTTTCTGAAATTCTACTGAGAAACTCTTTCACTCTACGTCTGCCATCTTTCGGTTCTCCAAAAAGCTCAAATCCCTTAAACCCCTGGTTCATGCTCTTGGCAAAGAAAAGCTAGGAGACTTGCCGAAAAGGGCTAGGGAAGGCTATATTACATTATGTGAGAAACAGCTCATAACTCTAAAAACACAGACATATGAGGCTGTTGCAGAGGAATCCGCGGCTCATTCTCGTTGGTTGCATGTTGCAGAGCTTGAGGAGGATTTTAAAGAAGCAGAGATCTAAGCTACATTGGCTTCAAGTCGGAGATCAAAATAATAAAGTCTTTCATCATGATGTCAAGTCTCGGGAGGCGCAAAACTCAATACGTGAAATAAAATGTCCTGATGGATCAGTGGTATCTAACCAAGAGGATATCAAGGGGGAGGCAGTGCATTTTTTTCTCAGATTTCTTGCAACTACAACCGGCTGATTTTGATGGATGTTCCGTTGAGGAGCTACATGAGTTGCTTGATTTTCGGTGTAGTGAGGATGAAATCTCAAAGCTGCAGCTACCGGTCACGAGGGAGGAGATTCACAACACTCTATTTGCAATGCAGTCAAACAAATCACCCGGCCCAGATGGCTATCCTTGCGAGTTTTTTAAAACTGTGTGGCCTATTCTTGGACAAGATTTCACTACGGCAGTTCAGTCTTTCTTCATAAAGGGATAACTACCAAAGGGGGTTAACTCTACAATCTTAGCTCTGATCCAAAAAAAAAAAAAACAATGCTGAGGTAATGAGAGACTACATACCTATAGCATGTTGTAATGTCCTTTATAAGGTGATTTCAAAGATTGTTGCAAACCCTCAAACTCCTATTGCCTAATATGATCCTACCTAATCAGTCGGCTTTCGTGCAAGGCAGACTGCTCATGGAAAATGTCTTACTGGCATCTGAGATCGTAAAAGACTGCCGCTGTAGTTCTGTTTCCTCTAGATGTGCTATGAAAATTGATATTTCCAAGGCTTTTGATTCTGTTCAATGGTCTTTTATGTTGAACTCGCTCTTGGCTATGGGATTACCAGATCAGTTTGTTCACTGGATAAGGCTGTGCATTACCACAGCTTTTTTCTCAGTTCAGGTTAATGGGGATAAGTGTATTTATAGATTAGAAAGATAAGTGTATTTATAGATTAGAAAATACTGTTCATTAGCCGTTTAATAACCGTTAGAAGGTAAAAACAAACTTTTTATATTTTGTCTTATGACCGTTGGAAATAGTAAATAACTATTAAAATTTATAACAATATTAATATGATATCAGAAAACTAATTTACTAGTTCTAATGTAGAAATATAAATATAATAATGATTATGATATAAACAGAAATTTAAAGATATAAATATGGTGATTAAATCATTTATATTATGACAGTAAATAAATAAATATAGTGACTTAGTCATCCATAGAAACACAATGAATAGATAAATAAATATGGTAATTAAAATCAACCATAATAATAGATTAAATAAATATGCATAGAAACACAATAAATAAATATGGTGATTAAAATCAACCATAATAACATAGTAAATAAATAAATATGGTGACTTAAATCATCCATCTTTAAAATAGTAAATTAAAATATTTAGGTGGTTCTACTGTACATTGCGGTGCATAATACAACCACTAAGAAAGCATAATATTAATAAATAGAAATTAACGATGGGGCGGCCGAGCCGCACTCCGGTAGCAGTAACTGCATATTTAAAGGATCATGATGGTAGAGCAATCGTGCTATTAACATTTTATAAATAAATTATGTGATAATAGTGTTTCTAATGAATTATAAAAGTATAAAATGTAAAAAAATAAACATTAGTAATGATAATTGTGTTAAAAATGTATCATAAAAGATTAATACCAAGAGAGAAATGTGGAGAAAGTAGAGTGAATTATTTGTCTCGTGCATTTTTGATAATGAACGAATGTGTTCATTTTATATAGTATAATTGGACAAATTTTACTGTGATGAATAGATGACGTGGACTCCTTACGCCAATGTCTTGACTTTTATAACAATATATAGTCATATTCAACTTTGATTAGTATGATATCTTTTGGGAGAAGTTCAAAATAAGGTAATACATTTCATAATAAAAAAAAATTTCAACTTTATACGAATAATGTAAAAGTAATCAATTCAAATTTATTAGTTTTGTTGCTTTTTAAAAATTAAAAATTAATTATTTTTTAATGTCTAATATTATTTATAATCATTAATAAAAGTTACATAGAGAATAAAATAAACAATACAATACCAGATTTTTAAAAAAATAACAAAACAGAAGAAATAAATCAATCGACACTTTTCGAAGAAAAGATTTATTCGTTCTAAAATTCGCATTCTAAATGATGTGATATTCGTCTGCGGTTATGCACATAACCATTTTTAACACCATCTTTTGTATAACATTGGCCGGCTCCCATTGTAGATCTAAAAATATTCTGCGGATAAGAACCCAATGTATTGATTCTTTCGACAGAAATAAAGAAGGGGACCGCCAATTTTCAACGACTGTACGAATGTCACCATACAGCAGATATGCATCTTCTGCTCCGAAACATCTTCTGCTCCGAAACATCTTCTCCGCAAAGGTTTCCATGGTGGTTTCCATGGGAGTCATTGTTTCCACAACAAATCAATAAAGATTTTCTGCACAATACCCACGACAAGGAGAAGCGGTCAAGAGAGGAACCAGCATATAACTGTTCCACTCCAGCCACGAAACAAACAATAACCGCCGGAAGAGAAGCAGTTATGAGATGAAAACTCCTGAGAATGAGTAACTGACAGATCGCCTTCACGATCACACACAGAGACATTGCCATATTATGTGATGATGTTATTAACCTTTGATGAAGGAAAACACTGCTGAATTTGATGAAGAAACCGATCGCTTACGATCGCCTTTACGATATTAGAAATTGAGATAAATATTAGAAATTGAGATAAATATTTATCATTAAATTTTGTTTTTTTGTAATGATAAAATTCAGAGTATCTAAATTAAATATGTATCCAAACAATATAAAATAATGGGTCCCACTTTCCTTATTAATTAAAAACGAAAATAAAATAAAATCATACATATTAAATTATTAAATCAAATAATAAATATACGTAAATAATATTACACATCAATTGTTTTTATAAATTACAAAATCAAGATAAATAAATATGTTTTTGAACATACTTCAATTATTAATAAATAAAAACATACATAAATAATTCAAATATAATATTACTAAAATATAATATTAATAAAATATAGTTTATAAAATATAAACTTTTAACTTGGAAAATTAAAATTCTTAAATTAGATCGATATATTTTAACTTGATAAAATAATAATATTAAAACTAAATCTATATATATAATATCAATTATATAGTGAGACACGTTAGTTTTTTTAAAATATATAATTACAGGGTTTTTATAGTTTCTATTATTAAAATATTTAAATAACACTAATATTTAATTGATCTTCTGTGACATTAAAAATAACTAATAAATTAATGGATTAGCATATATTTTTTGTAAATGTGAAATTACATACAAATATATATATAATGGATCTTTCAATTTTTTTAAACTATAATATTCATATACTAAAATAATTAAAACTATATATATATAAATCGATGATATACTATATAATCATACTATAAATATGAAATTAATATAAACTATATTTTATTATAGTCAATTCAAAATAAAATTAGCAACACTTCTCAAATTATGACTTACACAAATATATCTTTATCCGAAATTGAAAATATAAAAACAAAAATCAACAATAAATATTATCTGCTCTTAGCATATATTAAACTATATTAAATATTTACAAATCAAAAAACAATATTTGAAACGAATTTTAAAAAATAATTATATTAATTATATTCTGATTTCCATAACAGAACTTTACAAAAATATCTGATTACAATATATTTAATATCAGAGATTCTGTAGTTAAATCAAATTTATTGATTAGATATCAATATTATGAAAATAATTTCACCAGCCACAATTCAAAAAAAAATATTAGAAACGATTTAGTTAACTAATTACATTTTAATCTATAAAATTATATTCTTTCTAAACTAGAAAAAAATCGCATTAAAGAATATCCAAATTTGTGTAAACATAAAGACATAATAATTGATTAACTTACTATTAAATTAAATTACATGTTTGTGATACTAAAGATAGTTTTCTAAATTATAAAACTATATAATTATAATCTATATGTTTCCGGAAAACAAAAGCAATTTTATTTCAGCAAGCAAACATTACATATAATTATTCATTTTTTGTTTTTCATCTATTTCACATTTTAAACCTACTTTTTTTTGGACAACAGATTATACTAGAAACTAAGCGTCTAATGGACTTGGGAAGATACAACCGGAGTCATGTTCAACGGCTAGACGAGTAAAGAAAACAGTACAATAACACAAAAGATAGACGCATTAAGGGGCGAGACTTGCTTAGCAGCGTAAAGAAACTCATAGAGAAACTTCACCCGTAACCCGAAAGCAGATGCTCTAAAGAGCAACAGATAGTTGAAATGATAATCGACGTTGATACGTCCAAGTGGTTGGACTTGAGAACGGACTTGAACCACCGTTGTTAGATGTCGAACCTACTTTCTTTCTCTAAATTTCTAATCAAGCCATAAAAAAAACTCACAAAATAATTCACACCACAACTTTATGTAACTGTTTACTTTTAATAGTTTTATAAATTGTAATTCATAAATTTATATATTTAATTGAAAAAAGATTATTCATATCTTGAAAGAATGATGTTTTGAGTTTTTCATTTTGTTTTTGAAAGATAGATTTTCTGAATTTTAATTAATATTTTTTGTTATATAAATTGAGCACATCATAAATGCACAACCTTTTATCTAATTAAAAAAGAAGAAAGTGGTGTGTTGTGTTAATATAATTACTGGAAAACAAAACCAATAACTATAATAAATAAATAATAACTTAATAAAAGTAAATAGTTATTGTATACTCCCTCTGTATTTAAAAGATTAATATTTTAGTTTTTACACACATATTAAGAAAAATTAAATAGTTACTTTTATCTATTACTTTTTGATTTTATCTTTAATTAGTTTAATGTTTTATTTTTTTTCCAATAAAGTTCTACCACTGAGAATTTTATATTTTATTTTACAGTATAATGCATTAATAATGTCCAAAACATCAATCTTTCGTGAACAAAGAAAAAAACCTAGAACATCAATCTTTTAAATACAGAGGGAGTATTATGTGAAAAACTTAAGAGTTTATTAATATAGGATCCGATTGGTGAAACAGAAGCTGTAAGTTGTTAGTGAATAGTGTAAAACTATAAGAATAAGATGTTAGTAAAGGCGGTATGAAAAAATTGAAAATATCGTTGTTATTGTAGCATTTGAAAATATTTTTGTGATTGATAACAATAAAAATGGTAGAGCTCTAACCGCATCAGGATACCCATCAAAACCATAAATTATCTAAATGATGACATGTGGGTAGAGGGAGCTCATTTGGAAATCAATTAACTCACGGTGAGTAAATTCTTATAAATACAGAAAGAGTATATGTTATCTAAATGATGACATGTGGCCATGTGGGTAGAGCTAGAGAACTCATTTGAACATCAACCAACTCAAGGTGAAGAAACATGTCTCTCACTACAATTTTTGGAAATCCAACAAAACCACGGTAGAAAATTACCATTAATTTTCTAGATTTTCCTAAGCTATTCGTAGTATGTTGCAGCTGAAACCACTACTTCATGCTTTTCTCAAATGTGTTGTAAGAGATGGTAAAACTGCCTCATTTTGGTGGGATGACTGGACAGATTTTGGCCCTTTGATTGAATACATAGGTTCACGCGGGCCTTCACAGTTGAGATTGAGACTGGGTGCACGGGTGGTCGATGCGGTTAATGATGAGAGTTGGTGTTTGCCAAATGCAAGGTCAGATGAAACCCAGAATCTACTGATTCATTTGACTACTATACCCCCACCAGCAGAGCATAGTGGAATTGACAGATTTTATTGCCGCTTGCCTTCGGGCTATTACTCAGATTCCTTCTCCTCCAAAGGTACTTGGGAACAACTTCGAGCTGTTTCTCCTACGGTTTTGTGGGCTAAAGCGGTCTGGTTCAAGGAATCTATTCCACAGTGTTCTTTTATACTGTGGCTTGTTTTTCTTAACAGGCTTCCTACAAGGGACAGGCTTATTCGTTGGGGTATGGCCACTTCACCTCTATGTCCACTTTGTTCGACGGAGCCAGAGTCTCACAAATATCTATTTTTCTCATGCCAATTAACATCGGCTCTGTGGCAAGCATTTTCTTCGGTAATCTGCCGTAACAACGCACCATCAAATCTGTCTGAGATCTTGGCCCTCCTGAACTCCTCTCAGATGTCATCTCGCACTAGGTCAGCTACTTTGAAGCTTATTCTCCAGGTCATTGTCTACTCACTTTGGCGCGAGCGTAACTCCCGAATCTTTGCCGCAACTCAATCCACTCTCACATGTCTGAAGCAACAAGTGGATAGAACAATCCGTGATCGTTTACTATCTTTCCCATCACAGGATACCAGCCAATCTCTTCTTGAATTTTATTTCGGTTGTATCTCTTATCCGTTACAATAATGTCCACTGTTTACCTCGTCTCATTCCTAGGTAAGTTATCTAGGTAAGACTTGCCGCTATTTATGTTTTATGTACTCTGTAATCGTTTAGCTATTTCGTATAAATCTTAACGTTAAAACCAAAAAAAAAAATTACCATGAATTACTCAAATGCAATCAAGAAAAAATCAAGCGTAAAAATAGCATGCCATACACGGGGCGAAGGCAACACATCAACCATGGGGGCATGTGCACCCATAACTATATATATATATATATATTAAGAATTGAATACGTTAATAATTACAATTCTACTAGACTAAATGGTTAAGATCCACCAGTATATTCTCTATTTTTCCAGGTTCGTTCATTCACATTATATTTTTTATTCATTATGCACCCATTCAATTTCTAGATTCACTCATGGCTATACATCATATTCTGTGAATATGAGTGAAGATCTAGGAAAAGGGGTTGTGAAACCTTTAATTTGGGATACTATTGTAACAAAAACTGTTCCATTGGAGCCTATTAATATAATTCACATTTTCTTTTTTTGAACACAAATATAATTCACATTTTATTTCAAAAAAAAAAAAATGTTGCATGTAGACCTCGTAATAGGCTCGGCCTGATACCTGCTTTTTTCTTTTAAATTTTGAATTATAGGAGTATTATATAGGCATTTTTGCTTGCTTCGATAACTCTGAGTCTCTGACACCTCTTTAACAACAACTCCACCTGACAGTGACACGTGCGGTTCAATGTAAGCATTTTTGCTTACTTCGATAAATGTAAGTCGATTTACTTTTTTTCTCCCTCTCGAAAAATCGCAAACTATAGAAAGAATGGTGATTGGTATCATATGTGCGATTTTATGATATATTGTTGAAAACCACACTACATTTATGTTTTCGTTCAAACTACAAAATAAATTCTAGACATTTAAATAATTCTGTAGGTTCATCTGTTGATACAAGAAAGTGACACAAGTCAACATGCATCGAGACTCAAACTCGTCAACAATTCCACTAGTTGATACAACAAAGTGACACGAGTGCATTCTTTATAGACGATTGATATATGCATTCCAGAGACGAGAGACCTGAACTAAAGTTTGTAGACGAAGACAATCTAGTTAAATCATTTGTTTTACTGGTTAATATAAGAAATTAGGAAAAGAATATATCTAGTTGACAAAAAAAAAAAGGAAAAGAAAATATCTCAAACAGCATTCATGTAACGTATTGCATGTGAGACTTAGATTATTGTGTCTAAAAGATAAAGGTATGAAGGATACGTGTTCATGCAGTAACTTTTTTTTTAACAATATTGTGAACAATTAATTTATTACAATTTAGATTTTATGCTTTGTATGGTCTTCAAAGTGGATAGTTCGTATTGATTGTATATGTTACGCATAAAAATGCTATCGTGTATTAGGATGTGACCAGAATATGCCAATATTAACTTGTTCTAACAAATATTGTGAACAATCTATTTTCCAAATTCAGATTTATGCTTTGTACGTATGGTCTTTTAAAAGGGTGAGTGTTCATGCTGATTTATATATTGGGCATAAAAATTCTATAGAGTAATATATACAGTATGTGTATATTGTAAGCCTATACAATGCAAGAAAACCACATCCTCACAAATAATCCATCCTAATTCCATCTTCCAGATTCTCCTACTTCTCATCTGCACCGTGTAGCCTTGGATCACCATTCTATTGTGTGAACGGATAGTGCTCTTTTTATTAGTCTTAACAAAATGTTTCTACTTCTCCAGTGTGGGTAATATAGCAAATTTAGAAATACATGAATTCAGGGGGGTCTTTAAATATTTTTTTATTGTATAATCAAAGATCCAAAACAGAGATTGGTTACTACAAGGAATTACGAAACATAACCTACCCCTAATTATAAATACCATCTTTTGTCCGCAAAATTTATATAGCTCACTATCATTAAGTAAAACAAAAATGGGTAAAGAGTACCTGAAACTACTGCTGCTTCTACTTGTCTTGCTTCACCATGTTGATTCAGCCTCAATCATCAGGTCACTTCCTGGTTTTGAAGGCCCCCTTCCTTTCGAGCTAGAAACCGGGTTTGTGTTATCTTCATCACATCATCTTGATCACCCATTTAGATGTGAGTAGATAGAATATCTTTGAATAACTGTACTTATGATTCATATACAGTTACATTGGTGTTGGTGAGGCAGAAGAAGTTCAATTATTTTACTACTTCATTAAATCTGAGAGGAATCCAGAAGAAGACCCTCTTCTTCTCTGGTTAAGTGGAGGACCTGGTTGTTCTTCTCTCGGTGCTTTTCTTATCGAGAATGGTAAATTTGCAATTTTGATTTTTATTTTTGCCTTTACCTCTAGAGAATTATCACTAAATTTCAGTTAAAATCGCAGGGCCTCTGACTTTAAAGATGGATGCTTACAATGGAAGCACTCCTTCCTTGGTCTCTACTTCATATTCATGGACAAAGGTACTACAAAATATAATAACTTATCACAAAGCTAAGTAGTTTTCATTAATCCAGTGGCTAGGCAAGCATCCAGATTTTACATTGTAACCATCCATCTTGGTAGTCTAGATCTGGAATTTCTTGGTTATAAAAAAAACCTAAATCTTTTGATATTTGTTCAATCACTGGTTCTCAGGTCGCAAACATGATATATTTAGATCAGCCTGTTGGTAGTGGCTTCTCCTACTCAACAACTCCACTCGTTGATATACCAAGCGACACAGGAGAAGCTAAGCGTGTACATGAGTTTGTTCAAAAGGTTGTAAGAAAAAAAAAATTTTAATTATCTCTTATACATGATTTATCTTTATGCATTGAATAGATAGATTTTGTTTTTATGTTTATTTTTTTTGTGGTTAATGCAGTGGCTAAGCAAGCATCCAGATTTTCTTTCTAATCCTTTCTATGTCACGGGAAACTCTTATGCCGGGAAGGTTGTTCCAGCAGTTGTTCAAGAAATCTCGAAAGGTATATTTTACTTAATTATGGATCTTCTTTCTTGATCAACTTCTTCCTCCACTTAATTAAGTCTATATACACCCTACCATGCAGGAAACTACATATGCTGCAAACCTCAAATAAATCTTCAGGTCCACCATTATTGCAGCTAGCTTCTTTATATTAGATAACTTCACTTTTTTCGTGCATTCCAAAATACTAAGTTTTTAACTTCTTTAACTAATAACAGGGTTATGTGCTAGGAGATCCTGCAACAAACAATGATTATGAAAACTACTGGGTTCCATTTGCTCATGGAATGGCATTGATCTCTGATGAACTCTACGAGGCACGAAATATATCATGGTTTTGTTTTTGAGTTTTGTAATTATAACGAAGTAGCTAATTAAGAAGCAATTCAGAAACGCTACTGGTTACGTGCAGTCACTGAAGAGAAGATGCGGAGGAAACTATATAGATGTGGATCCTCGTAACGTAGAATGTTTGAAACTCATTACAGACTTCCACAAGGTAATGAATATGGAAACATGGTATGATGGTAATATATAATTGATGTTCTATGATTCTATCTGTCTAATTGCTAATTGTGATCTTAATAAGATATATATTTACATAATTTTTCTTATAGGAGTTTAATAATTTATTTTCTTATCGGTGTTATACATTTTGAAGATTCAATTCAGGACACTTTAATTAAATATTATCAAATATAATGACATTTTACTGTACTTTAATTAAATATTATCAAATATAATGACATTTTACTGTATATTCTCTTACAAAGTCATGTATTATTGCTATTGACAGCTTATTTCTGCAATAAACACTGAATCTATATTGACACCAAGCTGCGACGAAGCATCTCCCGATTGCTATGTAAGTGAAACCCATCTTGATGTGTCTATCATTACCCCACTGTAAAATCATTTAACAATAGAACAAGAAAAAACTTACAGAAACTCAGTTTTTGCAGAACTACAGAAGTTCGTTATGTTCGTACTGGGCCAATGACAATAGCGTGCACAATGCGCTACAAGTAGATAAGGTATATATATATATATTCAAGTCAAGATTAGAATGTTCCGATAAGAATGATATTAATTAAAGGAACAATATTAAAATGATTGCAGGAAAGTACTAAAAGAATATGGGAACGTTGTTATCGGGATATACCTTACAAGAAGGATATTATAAGCAGTGTACCATACCATAAGAATAACAGTATCAATGGCTACAGATCTTTAATCTTCAAGTAAGAATTTACACTCGTATTATTTTTGCCTTTAAATAAAACAGAAACCTTCAAAAGATCTGACTTCTATTGGAAAAAAAAAAGTGGTGATCACGATATGGAAATGCCTTTTCTTGGGACTCAAGAGTGGATAAGATCTCTCAATTATTCCATTATTGACGATTGGAGACCATGGATGATCAACAATCAAGTTGCTGGATACACTAGAACTTATGCGAATAAGATGACATTTGCCACTATCAAAGCAAGTCCTTTAATTCGTTTACTTAACATTAGAATTTAAATATGAAAAGGGTTTTGTTTACCTGTGTTAATTTACATAATTGTTTGACGGGTTTCGTTTACAGGGAGGTGGACACACTATAGAATTCAAACCAATGGAGAACTTTGTAATGTTCCAAAGGTGGATAAGTGGCCAAACTTTGTAACAGGGGACGTTTATATTTTCAGCTATTACATTGACTATATGAGAACTTGAGAAGGGTATAGGGCTTCTCTCTTTTCTCTCTTCTAATTTTTTTAGAGAGAGAGAAGCTCTTATGTGTTTTTTTGTCTTTTTGTTTTTGATTTCCTCTTACCCTCTGGTTATCCCTATGTCTCTTTCATAAATCAATCTTCCTCCTTCAACCTCATGTTCGTGTGCGGAGGGAAAGATGTGTTTACATGGTCTGACTTCGTTGAGAAAGTGCAAGATATACATATGCAGCATAAAAGGACTATTGCCGACGAGCGTTGAGTTTTAACTTGGTGGTCTAGTTTGGATCATTATTGGCAAAGATGGAATGTCAGTTCATGAATACAACAAGTTCCATTCTCATAAACTTGGTCCATGTTTAAGTAGTAGAACCCATAAATGCCAATGCTTATCGCATACGGGTACTTTTGAATGTTTGAAGATGAATTGAAACACATTGATCCGAAGATCGTAGAAAATTTGTAAAAATCGTAAGTAGAAATACTAAATTTTCTCCATCGAGTAAACTTAAAAAATACTAAGACTTTATTAATAAAATGTGAGATTAAAATACGATAACATTTGTAGGTTATAATAGTGTTTTAAGAGATACTTTCTTAACATATATCTCCAAATTCATAATAATTGATCTCTGTTCCATTTTCGATTCTCGATAATCTCTATAATCTTGTGCATCTAATAATCTATACAATTAATTCTTACATGCATTACAAAGAGAGGCATGAGTATGAACTTATCAAGGAGATTATAATTGTTGTTAGGAATTGGTTCAGAATTCATTCCGGTTTTGTCAATTCCGGTTGACCCATTGGTTTGATGAGTTGTTCTTATTATCCCTCTCAACTCGTTAAAGAGTGTGCTCCTCCTCTTCTTTATTCTCTGCATCGTTCTTCATCTTGCATCATATCTCTTCTTGTTCTCTTGTGTGTGTCTCTGTTTGTTTGTCCTCTGTTTAAACACAAGACAGGTTCCAATAAAAACAGAGTGAAAGCTTGTGTCTTTGGAGGAGATAAATCCTCACAAATTGGTATCAGAGCCAGGTTCGGCTAAGAAAGACCATAGCTTTATCAGATTTGAAGGTTTCTCAGATAAAGGTGGAAGCTTTACCGAAAAAAGACGTAAGCTTTGGTAAAAGCTCCAAGTTTTGTGAAGAAAAGGTGTGAGTTTTGTGAGAAAGCTCGAAGCTTTGAGAAAGGCTACACCTTTATAAGCCCATATCTGATGAAACGCACAAAGAGAAGAAGTTTGCTCAGGTAAATGGTTCCAGGTCTTAGAATCAAGCGAGCAAAGGTAAAAGAAGATAGAAGATAAGTTTTGAGGTTTTATAAAGACCTTGGGTTTTAGCAGAGAAGGCTTGTTGTAGCTGTAACTCTCAGGCAGCATGACAACAAGGGAGACGCAGAAAATCCGGTGGAGTTGGTTCTTGACTCTGGAGATGTCGTGAAAGCGAAGACGACACCGGTAGAAGCTGACAAGCCGGAGATGACGTTAAAGGATTCTGACATAAATCAGATCTTATAATCATTGGTGGAGTTCGTTTCGAAATCGACTCAGAGGCGTTACCAAGAAGGTTCTTGGTGCAGCTATTCCAGACCGAAGAATAGTCGACGGCAGAGGGAATCGCCGGAAAACGCAGAGATTCTCGTCGGACAAGGAGGTTCATCGAAGAAAAAAGTTTTGGGGTTCACTGTCGGGGAAGAGTCATGGTGATAGACTCACGAAGGTGTGGCGACTGAGCAGTCACCAGGAAACACCAAGGTTTGTGGCCGGAAAATGAGAGACGGTGGTCAGAGTTGTGAATCTCGCCATCGGAAAAGAGAAAAGGGGAAGAAGAAGCTGAGCACGTGTTTTTTTGGTTTCTCCCCATTTTCTCTCTAATGGGCCAAGTTGGGCCTCACTTATTCTCTCACTTAATGAAATTCATTTCATTTGGCCCGTTATTTTGTCTTTCCAAAACGAAAGGAAAAGAGGAAACTTCGAGACTGAAGCTGAACGGAAGACGACGACGGCTCGATCGGAAGTTGCAGAAGCAAGTTGGCGGTTGGAGTTGGGGACAAAGCGAAGCCCGCTAAGGTCTCTGTCGTTGTGTATCTGTTGAAGAAGATGACCAAAAGTGAAGTCAAAGACCATGTGAATCTCGCCATTGAAGGTGAATTCATGATTCTTCAAGTAGGATAAGATCAATGGTTGGGCATTTGGTCAAGAGCCTGGATATGAAATTGAGGCTAGTATGCTTGTGATTAAGCATGGTTTGTTACTCTTGGTTAAGAGAAGACTCAAGAGTTCAGACAGGGAGCATTTTGTTGGTGATGGGTTTTCTAGACAATTGCTCATGGAACTAGTTAGACGCTGAAGTATGAGCTAAAGTTTCTACAAGAGTTCTGTGGGTTTTCGGTATTCTGAAGAGATAAGAGTTCAGGTTATGCAACTCAAGATCGGGAAGATTCAGTATCGATTGGTGAACTTCAAATACTCAAAGTTATTCCGCTGCTATCACAAGGTATTGTGATACTCTGAACTGAAGTTTATGATTTTTCTGAGGTTCTGCAAATTGATTGAAATTGAATTCTGGGTGGAACACAAGACTTGTACTGATTTTGTAAGGGATCACCAAGATTCAGTGATGGGTTTATTCATGCTGGTTGGTTTGGGGTTTGAAATCAGTTGGGTAAAGTCTTTGTTGGTGTTCAATTACTGTTGGGGATAACAGCCTCGGAAGCTCATAAATTCAAGGGACTAGGGGACGCCTTAGAAACTTGAATGTTATGAGTATTGGGCTGTTGATAGTAAGAGTTTTCTGGATTTCAAGATCAGACGAAGATGCAGATTGAGTGGGAAGCAAAATCAGGTTATCTTTTAAGTTGAACTGGGTGAAGACTTCAGTTGTCTATTGAGTTTTGAAGGGTTTTGTTGCATGGTTTTGTCTCAGTGTTAAGAGTTAGATTCTGGTGAATCTAGGAGTCTACAGTCAGCTACCAGGTTATTTCAGAGAAGATGAAATAGAGTAGTTGGGTCTGCAACAGTTTCTGATGCGGTTTTGTAGTGGCCCAGAACACGGTTTTTTGAGACAGTAGGTGAAACACACTTCTGGTGTAAGCTTGGGTGTGATCTGGACAGTGTCTAAGTATTTCTTTGTTGGGTTGTTTCAAGAGTATGAACTCTTGGAAAGGTAGCAGCAGCAGCGAAGATTCATGTTTATGCAGATTTGTGGTTAGACTTAACGCCATAAAGTTCTGGTGAAATGAATCAATGGGTTTTAATCTTAGGTGGAGCTATGCTATATCAGAGGATCAATTTTTTGTACAAAGGTATTGGAGACTTCATGGTTTATGAGGAAGGTTTCTAATGCTATGTGGCTTTGAGCTTACTATGATCAAGTGTCGAAAGTCTTCCTAGTCGGTGTACTAGAGCGGCGTGTCCTGTTACTATAACAGCGGTACAAGATTGAGGTTTTGCTGCAAGGGTGTACAATGTGTGTCGTCCATGAGATTGGTGAATGCTCCAGGAAGAAGAAAATTCAAGACTGCTGAAACAGAGAAAGATTCTTGGTGTTCCTAAGTACAAAATGGGTATGTTGAAACTAAGATCCATGGAAGTTTGTACTAAGAAGAAAGCAAGCCAAGAACAGAAGATTATCAACAGTTTCAAGTTTAAAATCTGAGGTTAATTGGAATTTTTTCAGATTTGTTTGAAGCTGATTGTTGGTAAGGACACAAGGAAGGGACTGCAGATTTCTAGAGGGGAATTGCAGGTTTCTGATCCTTCAGAGAAACCACTGAGGAGAATGCTAAGATGAAGCATATCAGTGGATTCCTTAAGGATGAAACCTAAGAGAAAACTGCAGGTGTTGCAGGAATTTTTCTAAAAGGATAATTGCATTTGGAAGACAACAACAGAGGGATCTGAGTTGTTTGTTTGCATTGTGGGAAGCTTATATAAGTATCTTCTCATGGGAAAGAGAGCTGCGGGTCATTCAAAGTGAAGACATCTTCAAGTATCATGTAATGATAAAGAAGAAAAAGGCTTTGGTTTAAGTCAGGAAATGGAATGATGTAAGGCTGGTCAAAAACGAATTGCAGGTTTTCTGAGAAAAAGGTTGCAGGATTTCTGATATTTTTCAGAGAAGACACAAGGGTGTGAAATGAGATGAAGATACTGAAGCTTCTTTCAGTGTGTTCTCTGCAGAAGAAACTGAAAGAGACAAGTGCTGAAGATACAGTGTTGTGTAGCTAATTTGATAATCAGCGCATCTCAAATCTGGTGTTAGCAACTACAGAAAATTAGACTGCAGTTCAAAGGTGTTTTGTTGCATCATGAGGAGAGTACAGATGTATCTACTCAGGAAAAGTCACTTGTTGGTGAGTCAAGTGTTAGTTCATCAATTCTAGAAGCATGCCAAAGTAGTGTTGATGGATGAGGAAGCGTTTCTGATTTTAAGTCAGAGATTCTTAATGATGCAAGACCAAATTCGTTTTGGTGGAGTCTGCATACATATAAATGTGTTGCAGGTGATTATTACAGCTAAAGGAGACATCAAAGGTTCTCGAGTTGATGTGCAAGTTGCTGTAAGGAGTTGTTTCAGGCGTATCACAGGTTATGTGGTATGAAACACGTTTAAAGGTTGCTGGCAGTGGTTAAAATCTGCTGGTGTTGTTCTGTTTTTATTCAAGATGGTTGAGCAGAGGTTCTGTTCTGGAATCTGGGTTGTTGAAACAGGTTATTGTGAAGTGAATTTCAGATGGTATAAGCTGTTGGTGAGATTGAATACAAGTTGAATCAAAGAGCTTCAAGTTTGAGGCTAATATGATTCTGGTTTTCTGCATTTGATTCAAGTGAATTCAAGGGGTTTTGGTCTCAATGCGCATGAGAAAAATCCTAGAAGCTAGCAAGGGAATCAAGTCTTTTGCAGAGATGTTATTGTTGTTTCAGTCACTGGAACAGGTCTACGTTATGGACAGAAGCCATGGCGGAGAATGTGTGATTGAATCGGTTATAAGCGGTGAAGCTTATGAAGTTGTGTACTGAGTTAACAAGCTGAATGGCCATGTCTTGTTAATGATGTTTCTGAGTGGTTATCTCAGGTTTAGCATTCAGGAAAAGACACCACAGAGTTGAGCTAAATACAGAGGTTGTACTAAAGCTGGTTTTCACAACTCTTGTGTGGTGTAAAGAATGTGTTGGTGGCTCAATTCAGAGACGTGAATAGTCACAGGTTTTGTGCATTAAACTTAAGTTAAGTGCAGCAAGGATCAAGCAGGTTATGGGGTTTAAACTGCGAAGTAAATGAGTTCCAGGAGATGAAGAACTTGTTATAAGAGTTTCAGGGTATTGAAGCTCAAGCTCCGGGACCTAGAAGCTAGAGATGATGCGTTAGAAGAATTCAAAACCAAGGTGGAGATTGTTAGGAATTGGTTCAGAATTCATTCCGGTTTTGTCAATTCCGGTTGACCCATTGGTTTGATGAGTTGTTCTTATTATCCCTTTCATTTGTCTTTATCTACAGCTAAGAGAGACAATGTAACCTAGTGTTCTCTACTATATAAAGAGACACTTAGGCTTAGGTTGAAGTCAAGGGTTTAGAGGAGAGAAACCGAGAGTTGAGAGGGATAACTAACGTTATATTCTTGGTGACAATCTTTAGTGGATTCCGGGACTAGGTCCCGGCGAGATGTAGGTGTTGTCACTCCGACACACCGAACTCGTTAAAGAGTGTGCTCCTCCTCTTCTTTATTCTCTGCATCGTTCTTCATCTTGCATCATATCTCTTCTTGTTCTCTTGTGTGTGTCTCTGTTTGTTTGTCCTCTGTTTAAACACAAGACAGGTTCCAATAAAAACAGAGTGAAAGCTTGTGTCTTTGGAGGAGATAAATCCTCACAATTGTCCACATACAATACAATATTTGAAAACAATTCCTTCAAATCACAAAATAATTTAGCGTAGATCTATAATTGATATTCAGGTTTGATATAAATGTGATTGAGAATATATTTGTCTCTATCAATTTCATGTTTTCTCCTTTTAATGAGTCAACCCTTCATGGCTGGGTATCATAAATTAAATTTGGCTCTGTTCGGGAGTAAAGTCGCCAGCGACAAGTTAATTAACAAAGAAAAGAGATGCAATATTTTGAAATAATATGTGGACAAAGTGCTGTGTATATCACTCTTTATTGGACTATATAATAACATATATTATTACTAGCATATATAGTTTCCACCAGAACGCTCACAAGTCACAACTTTCAGTCTTTCACTTGCCGCAACTAATACGGTGAAGGTGCGGGCGCGAAAGGCGTGTAGGCCGGTGAAAGGGTCGGTGCGGAAGTCGTGTAGGCCGGCGCGGAAGGCGTGTAGACCGGTGAAGGTGCCGGCGAAGAAGGTGTGTAGGCCGGTGAAGGTGCCATCGGGTAAGTCATGTAGTCCTCCATTAAAGTAGCCGGCTCCGGTGCCATCTCACCCAATCTGACTGGTCCAACCGGTCCAAGAGTGTCCATTACAATTCCGGAGCTCCTGATCTCCGACATTGCCCTTCTTGATTTCCCTTCTTGTGATTCACATAGCTTAGGCAAATACACTCCTATTATATAAACCAAACAGAAAAATTTAAACCGAAATCTATTTAGAGAAAAATGTAATATTAACCGAACCGGTCTTGCAACACCGTACCTTCGCCAGCAGCAAGGTTAAAGAAGAGATCGACGATGTTAGGGCATTGGGTTAAGCATTTAACCGAGCAGAGTTTCTGAGTAAACCGGGAGTCCAATAATGCGTCCGAAGATATACCCAAAGATTTCCGGTCTAGACCGCACGCTTTGGTGCACTCGTCTGATTCAATAATGTTTGTGACCTTGTCCGCTTCTATCTCCGATGATCGACACGTGTACGCCTCGATTCCACTCCTCCTCACGCTCTTCTCCAAAACACAGCGTTTTCCCGTCGACGAGACCGCGAATGCGCACGTGTCTTTGTTCAGATTCTCGCACTTGACTTCGTGCCCTACGAAATTAATGGCAAATCGTACGTCAATTATTTAAAGTTAAATATATTAGTATATAGCTCTCTTGCAAGTCTATAAACGGTTTCCTCTAAATCAAAAGAAAATGAAGATATGTTAGTTTTTCCCTTGAATAAGCAAAATGTCTTGGATAATTTTTTTGTAAAATTATGAGATCGTATATGTATATATACTTACCAAATGTCGTTTGCAAATAGACGGCAAGAAGGAGCATAGAAACAACAAAGACGGTCTTCAGAGCCATGTTGTGAAGTGGAGACACAAAGACTCAAATCAAAGAGATGCTGAGAGAGAATTTGGCTATCTAAGAAGAGGTTCTCTTTGGGTTGTGGTTATATGTGTTGGCGCAAGAGCTTATTTATAGAGCGGGTGTAATAAATCGACACATGAGTTTTCGTTAAAAAAAAAAAAAAAATTCCTAGTTTGAAAGAGTAGTGACATTACTGTTGAGTGTTGACAATTGAAACACTAACGAGTATTTACGTGGCAGTCGCTGAAGAGTCGTAGTTATATTAGCTAGGTAATTAAGCACTTGCTTATTTGGTTCATTAACAAAACAACTGTATCGTTCTGCATGATTCTATACGTTTGAACTTAAAGGTCGATGCATATATATGTCTTTTACTCTTAATTATTAACACATGGAATTACAACAAACAAAACTCTATGCACCGTGTTGAAAGTTGCCGTTAAGTTTACGTTTATTAATCTGCAATCATTTGCATTTTCATGGATCTCCGTTTTTTTTAATGTGTTGGTAAAAAAAAATTGCATTTATTTTTATGAGAATCGAAATTCTAGACTTGGTGCTAAGCACTACATCTTTGGTTAATCACTAGACCAAGGGCTTAATTATCAGAATTGATTAGTTTTTACATTACATACCAAGTGAAACTTAATTCATCAAGATAAAATGATGTTAATATAGGTTTCATGTTCTAAAAACAATGATTATATATGTATTTGATCTTCTTAAGTCTTAACTGAAGATATAACTAGTATCTTAAGACATAATTTCTACTTATCAAATTTAGGCGATCTCTACTTACCATTATTTGACTCATGTAAATGGAATATTATGTACAGCATATATAGTAACTTGTGTTAATATTCACGTACAAAATGAATATTATTGATTATAAAAAAAATTATGTTGCAAAAAAAGACATTGAGTTTGGAGGTACGCTTCAAATATATGTTTGAGAAAGGATCGAAATTTCTATTTTCATCTCAAAAGAAAAGTAATAACGTGCAAAAATTGGCTTGAAAAGTATAATTCCGTTGTCAATGGCGAATATTATGCAGCCAAAGTCGAGATGTGAAACCTTGACTTCACTTTTCCTAAAATCTGGCACGGAACCATCTTCACCTACTGGTCATGATTATATTGGTAGACTATATAGTCTTCTGTACTTATTAATTATAAACATATATGCAAGGAAACAATACATCTAAGTCTATATAAAGTCGTGCAAAAGCTTTGATTTTGTGCGTTTATCTATGATTTGATTGATTTCTAATTAAACATTGAATTTCTAACCAAGTTCGAATAGTCTCTTTGTTCTATTTATGTTTCTATGTTTTTTTTTTTTATTAATCTGGGATATTCCGAGCTTATGGAAAGGCTCAGATCTCTCTGGATATTCAAATGGGCCGAAAGCAAAGACATATATTCATGTTTTTGGTGTCCGAAACAAATATGTATTAATTTCGTCTCTGGATATTCAAATGGTCCGAAAGCAAAGACCTATATTCATGTTTTTGGTGTCCGAAACAAATATGTGTTAATTTCGTATAGCACCAGGATCAAACCCGGAACGTGATAACGTTGCCACTTGACCACAAGTGGTCGGACTCCATGTTTTAATTAATCATAAATGAACACAGTTGCATATTGAATCATCTGATTACAAGAATCTATCAACTCAACTTGTGTGATGATAATTTTTGTTATTAAGTATCTGTACTAATTGATGCTTCGAATGATAACGTGCGAATCGCACCGCACCGCACTCAACAGTACCGAAAATCTCTACATATACCATGTATCTATATAATTTTATAACTGTAAAAACCGCACGGCATTAAAACCGCTGGTTTCGCACCCCCCTATCCGCTGTCACCATTCGGAGCCTGAGCTACAGATTTCTGTTTCAGTTCCGTAATTCTTAAATATGTTACGTATTTTTTTTTTTTTTTGGTGATTTAAAACGTGTAGAGTTTTTTCTTTTGATATATAGTTCTGAAGCTATCTATATATATAAATTAATATTCTCTCCCTTCTCAGCTATTTTTATAAAATTATTTAAGAATTCAGTTTTCTATTATACATTACGCTCACTCACTCAAAAAAATCAATTACATAGCTATTCTTAATAAATTCAAATTATTATGACTAAATTTCATTATTATTAGTTTTTAGTTTCCTTTTTTCAACTAATAAACTTTATTCTAAATTATTTTCTGGAAAATATTATAAATAGAAAATATTTCAAAAAATTTATAACATTATTTCAGAAGTCTGTTTCTACTTTAACGAGACTAATTATATAAATATTTTTAGTGAACTTTATTTTCTAAATATAGTATTTTAATAAAAATGTAATCAGTTATACATGCATATATATCTAATTTATTTAGACAAAATATTTATTTATTTATTTTTTAAACAGGTAGGAGTTTTTAACAGATAGATCAGAATTATATTTAGATATTTAAATTAAAAAAATTAGATTTTTTGGGTTAAATTCATTTAAGTTTAGAAATTTATGGACTTTGTTTGGTCGGACCAATTCGAAAAACTTGAAAATGAACATTCTGGTTAAACTAAATATATATCTAAATTCTAAGATTAAAAAATATTTCATATATTTTTATTGAATAATATTTATTAATATTTTATTTAATTTGTATTTATAATTTTTTATTATGATAAAAAGTTGATAGTAAAAATTTAGAAAATGATAAATGAGTTTTTAATGTAATTCCGACCAATTTTTTTAACAACATAACTGTTCATCTAATAAATTAAATACTATATATATATATATATTAAACAACATCTAATAAACTTATATATATTAAGTATTTTTAAAAATTTATCAATTAAACCACATGTGGTAAGATTAATTTAACAGATTTTAAACAAAATGTTGTCTCCGAATTGAATGGAAACCCGCAATTGACGGTAGAGACTTCAAAAGACAGAGAAACTTCTCGTAAGGGTAGCACGAGACATCCTTATTACTTAGATATTTTAATATACGAATATCAAAAATTCAATTCTTCAGTTATATTTTGCTAGACGTTAAATTAACAAACCGAACTAATTCTAAACGACTTTGTCTGTTTTGCTATGACTGGTGACGTAACAACATATCACAAGTATTTGAAGAGCTTTTTTTCCATTAAAATCTCTTTTATATCTTAGCTATTCATGACCAGCAGTGAATTTTCTTATTTAAAATATGTGAATTTTCTACGTTAACAGACGATGCCAAATTATTTGTTAAACAGTTGAAAACGTCCATGTTTCCTTGACGACAAATATAAAAAAAATAACGTACATGTTCCCCCAACCTCTTCTTTATTACATAAACAATCCTGCATGTTTGATGTAGTTAGTAGTTAGTTTACTAAAAGTCTCACTCTAATTAAAACAGCAATCTATCGTGTCATTTCACCAATGGACAAGTTCTCCGTCTATACTGAACTGACGACCAAAAATAAAAGTTATGACTGGAAAATTGGCATACAAATGATGACATCAACATAATATATCGGGATGTATGACCACATGGATTTTAATTCGTTTCACATTTCTAAACTATGGTCTACATGTGAACGCATCAACGATCAACGATCAACGATCAACATATCTTGAAGCGTGGTTGGGGGGGGGGGGGGAGGGTGATTCTTGGTTCCGCAAATGAGATCAATTTAACAAGTAACTTTTAAAGTCTAGAACACTTGATGATATTTACATTGATCACAATGAAATATATATAGAGATCAGATACCTCATATCTAGTGAGAGATTAGATATACAATGATATGCGAATATTCCTATACTAGGTAGTAACCCACGCCAAGCGTGGAGTAAAATGTTTATATAAATATTAATTGGGAAAAAGGCCAAACAAACCCTGAACTTTTCGAAAGTGGCCAAACAATACTCAGATTATAGTGTGCGCCAAAAAATACCTAGTCTTTATTTGACTTCTTCGAAAACCCCTGAAGTTTTCGTTGACCGCGCCAAAAAAAACCCCGTTAATTTCACCGTTTAGTAAAACGACGTCGTTTTGAAAATAACGGAAAAAAACAAAAACCGCGTCAACCAAGGTTTGAACATGGGTTGTTGGGACATGTGGATGGGTGTAATGCCACTAGGAGAGTGGTGTATCAATCGTTAAATCATGAAACATAATTTTACTTAAAGTCACGAAAACCCGAATTTATACATAAAAATGAAATTGATTAAATTTAAATAAAAATTAGTAAAATTTTGACAAATTTTAGCTAAAACTTTTCGAACATTTTACATATTTTTGATATTTTAGTTATTTTAGTCTAAAATTAATACATATATTCAGATTTATAATTATAATTTTTGATAAATAGGTTATATTAACTCTAAATATAAATAATATTTTAGATATATAATTATATTTCGGATATTTCGGATACCCATTCGGATTTCGGTTCCGATCGGATTCGGAGTCGGATTTGCGGATATAGAAGTTTAGGATCCATTCAGATATTTTATCAATTCGGGTTCGGATTCGGATCGGATTTTTCGGATTGGATTCGGTTCGGTAATTCGGATTCGGGTAATATGCTCAGACCTAGTTTTGACTTTGATGGTTTAGTCATTGTGTTTTTTTATTAATGAATTTAATAAACTAAAGTAATTATTTTTATTTTTACATATAATTATTATATGATTTAATAAAATATACATATAATAAACATAATAATATTTTTGTTTTAAAATCAATTATTATTTCTAAATTAAGAGGTAAAATCGGATTTCAATATTTTTAAAACATAATTAGATAATTTGAGATCAAGAAAGCATAAAGAGACAATTTTGTTTTCAATCTAGCATTCTGAGCTAAATTTCTCTTATTTTATAGATGACACTGTTATTTTATTGATTAAATTTTTTTAAAAAAAATTACTAATTTTTATTTAAATTTAATCAATTTCATTTTTATGTATAAATTCGGGTTTTCGTGACTTTAAGTAAAATTAAGTTTCATGATTTAATGATTGATACACCACTCTCCTAGTGGCATTACACCCATCCACATGTCCCAACAACCCGTGTTCGAACTTTGGTTGACGTGATTTTTTGTTTTTTTTCGTTATTTTCAAAACGACGTGGTTTCACTAAACGATATATAAAACGGTGAAATTAACGGGGGTTTTTTTTTGCGCGGTCAACGAAAACTTCAGGGGTTTTCGAAGAAGTCAAATAAAGACTAGGTATTTTTTGGCGCACACTATAATCTGGGTATTGTTTGGCCACTTTCGAAAAGTTCAGGATTTGTTTGGCCTTTTTCCCAATATTAATTAGATATAATTTTATAGTCATTTATATAGATCAGGTCATTTTAATATTTTCAAAATCTTTTAAAATTGTATATTAGTAAATGCAAAACAATTAAATCATATATAATAACATTGCTAAAATCAGTTATTTTTCTATCATTATTGATTGAGTAGAAAATTATGGTATATTATTTAGATATGAATTTATTTCTGAATTTATTTCTAAATTTATATGAATAGGCATAAATTCAATTACTATATATTTATTTAATTAAATGTGTGGTTACTTATTTTAATCTATATTATTAGTTAAGTTTAGAAACAGAATAATTTTTCATTACCATAATTTTATTACTGATTGGTATCAATAGAAATCAAATATTTCATGTTGGTTTATTTTAGGAATTTTGAATTATGTTTAAATACAATGAAATTTATTATAGCTGTAGTTATATACTATAATAAATATATCTGATAATCATAGTAAGTTGATATAAATTAGTAATTTTGATTTATATATTAAATTTGCCTTTAAGTTTCTTTTTAAGAAAAACAATATATACTTTTATTATATTATAAGATTATAATATAATAATGTAAAAATATTTATAGTTTTATGTTAATTAAAAATTAAAGAATTATAAATATATATATATATATATAATCTAAAATTATGTAGATAAATTATTATGAAGTGATATAATTATTATTGTAATTCATAAATATAAGTTAAAACGAATAATTGTACTAAAATATAATATATTATTTTTATGTAAAAATTATTTAATAAACATGATATATATATAAATATAAAATTATTTGATTATATTGGTCAAATACATAATTAAAATTATATATTTTATGAATTAATAAATAACATGTATTTTAATTAGAGTCTATGAAATATATCATAGTTTGTATTATGTAATAGTGATAATTAATATAAGTGATCAAATCATATAATGGCATTATATGTAATTTGTCTAGTAAACTAAGATTTTTTATGTTTATAACTTGAAGAGCTCTCTCCTTTTTGACACCTCATCATGGCAAATTTGAAATAAACATATGAAGTAAAAGTTATTTTTTATTAAGGATCCTCAAATAATATAGGAGTAGAAGATATATGCTCATTAAACTGTTATATATGTGACGATTATAACTTACATTAGAAAGAGCAAACAAAAGTATGTACTGCTCTGTCCCCTAAGAATTTTCACTGAATTAAAGTGAACATCAGGCCTGAGTATTAAGATTGATGGTATAGTTACAATGGAGGTATACATTTCTTACTGCATCTTATTATATACGGCAATTTCCCCTTCTCTTGTTTTCATCAAACTATGCAACAAGATTAATGTTGGCTATAAAAAAGGAATAATAACATGATTTCCTTTTGCTAGTAACACAGGATTGCTGACGAGTTGGGCTGACAAGATTTGAACCCATTTGTTTTTTTTCTAGTCTCTGGATTTGTACCGAAGACAAATTTTGACTAGAGGCCCATGCATACACTCACAGTTCTCAGATTGCAAACATGATATAATTTGATCAGCCTGTTGGAGTGGCTTCTCCTACTCAAGAAAAACTTAATTTTCTCTTGATGTATGCATAGAATATATTTAATTTAAAGTTTTTTTTTTTTTTCAATTCTTTTGGTGGTTATATAAATAATGCAGTGGCTAGGCAAGCATCCAGATTTTGTTTCTAATCTTTTCTTAGTCACGGGAAATTCTTATACCATGGCAAGGTTGTTCCGGCAATTGTTCAAGATATCTCAAAGTTATATTTTTCATCTGGATTGTAATAACACTTCCATGCAGGGAACCATATATGCTGCAAACCTCAAATAAATCTTCAGGTCCATTATTTATTGTTTGGTGCTTATATTATATATCTTCACAGGGTTATATATGTGCTAGGAGCCGGTAACAAACAATTGTTGTTTCAACAAAACAATGATTCTGGTAATTAAAGTGTTCCGGTGATTCCGTTTGCTCATGAAATGCCATTGATCTCGATCTGATGAACTCTACAAAGTACGAAACGTAGCAATTAAAAACGCTAGTTTCATGCGTTAAGAGGACTCACAGAAGAGAAGACGCGGAGGAAGGTACATATATAGATGTGAATCCTCTTAACGCAGAATGTTTGAAACTTATTAATTAAACACTTTCAACAAGATATAAGAATATAGACAGGGGCGGACCCAGAAGTAATTTTTAGTGGGGTCAAAATATTAATTAACTAAAAAACTAACTGTCATATAGGTTAGTGTGGGAATCGAACACAAATTTTAGAGGGTTCATTAGATACTTTTTTACCAAAAATGCTGCTGCTTTTGTATTGTTTTTTCCTGCATATTAAAAGTTATAAATATTTAACTGGTGTCAGATGACACAAGATTTACTCCAATGGGTCTGCCCCTAATATAGATACATGATATGAATAGTACAATATGTAAAAGAAGTTTTTATATTACTTATTGCTATTAGCTGATAATACTCTTATCAGTATAGTACATTTCTAATGTAACAAATGTGGAAATTAAATTATAATGTAACAAATGTACTAAACTAAGTTGCATATATCCGTTCTCTAGAATGGAAATTCCTTTTAGTAACGTGACCCACGTGGGCAAACGTAGAAGGAGACAACGTATACGTAATAAGTTATAGCTACAGAATAACAAACCCAGGACGGTTAAATAAATGTATTTTTGGTTATGGTTTGGAAAAACAAAGAACTTTGGCAACATATAATATAACTAAATACGGCTATATGTGTGTTTCTATTGTAGCTTATAGAGTTTGACTTTGTATCGGGATTTGAAGAGAATTAAATAACGATACAATCCGGAAACCTTGTAAACTCGCCAACTACTCTTTATTCTCTGAGACTCTTCTGAGTAGTGCTTCGAACTCTGAATTTACACAATTGCCCTCGGTGAACACGAGATAAATAACTTTCTTGCCAATGATCCGTACTACATTGGCAATACTAGAACTTGGGGTTATTATGTAACGCGTGATAGAATTCTAAAACTTTATCGTTTTGATTTTGTATGTGTTTCTTTTGCTCTTTCTGACACATGTGTTTGTATAGTAATGATCTTTTTTTTTTTTTCGAAACATTGCAATGATCTGTGACCACATTTTATTTCTACGACGTACACCACATATTTCTGGTTGGTTTATTTGTTATGGCTCTGAAATTTACACGACTTCTTTATAATTTTTAAACTATTTGTCACTGAATTAAATATAGAAAATATCCTAAAACAGCACAAAAATTAATTGTTACATTTTTAAAAAACAGTTGAACTAATTTTATGTATGTTTTTTTTATCTTTATTCTACTGTATATAAGGGATATACTTTTCATGTGTAAATAAAACGATCACATGATTTTCTATGAGGACTTTAACAAGATATCTTTTGACATATAATTAAGATAACTATTGATTTTTTTATTTTTATTTTATATTTTACATACTAATTCTCTATCCTATTAAATTAGGATATCTATGGGGAGGGTGGGTTAATAGAAATTGGATTTTGATAGAACTGGTTAATTAAAAATTGAGAGACATATATTAAACTGACGTAGAGTTATATAATTTTCAATATATTTGTAGAGATTTTGTGTATTTATTATTATCTTCAAAATTTTATGTTATAACAATTTTTAACAATCTACAAAAAGTTGAACAGTATTCTAAAATTTATGTTTAATGAGTTAAATTACTAAGTAAATTTTCATGAAATTATACAATCAATAAAATCAAAATATTTGAATAACAATAGATTTTGAATGAAATTTAAAAATCATTAAACTAATAACAATAAAAAAGTCTTAAAAATTAGATTTTAGAAACCAATATAATGGTAATTCCGTCAAAGTTATTATAATACAAAACCAATAAAAATATAATTTATGAATTCTAACAATCAACAAAAATTCAACTCTGCCGGAAATTTTATTTATTTTGTTTTTAATATTTTGATAAACAATCTTCTGAATTTTTTTAGACTATATACATAGTATTTTCTATTTGTATTACTGGTATATTGATAGAAGTTTCAACAAAGTGTGGTGATTCTGTCACAATCTTGAGATAAAAGTGTTATTTGAGTTATAGATACTTCTGATGGGTGTGTCAAGGACATAAGCTGGTTAATAATATTGTCTAATTACCATATAATCAAAAATATGTGAAACTGGTAAAAGTGTTTTTTTGTCAAAGAAAATGATAGAATTGTTCCAAAATTAGGATTGTTAAAGTTCTATTTGCGGACAATAATGCTACAAAAATAGCTTACTGAATATTATATTGCATCTGAAAATGATGTTTTGGGAATTGTCAAATATAATAATTAGTTTGAAGTGTTTGTCAGAAAGAATTTTAAAATAAGTCAGAGCTTTTTTGTATAAAAAATAAGTCAGAGCTTTATACCAAAAATAACTAAAAAAATAAAATCAAAGCTAAGATTTGTTATGGTGTAACTCTAATAGTCTAGTTTAATCTTGATTCTGAGATGAAAACTTAATTTGTTAGTTTGGGGACAAAACAAGAATATAGCTGGGTGCTTAAATTCACTTGAATCAATTTAGGCTGTTCAATTTTAAATAACGTAACGGCGAATTTATAGAATTAAAGACTGGTGGTCCCATAAACATAGACACAACTCAAGAACCTAAACAAAGTAACTACTCGTGATTCTTCTATTCATATGAGATTTCTCTTCTTTAAATTTTATGTCTTAGATTTATCTTATTTGCTAGTTTGTTAATTAGAAAATAACTAAGTGATTAATCATTTGTTCATGAATTAGAAAGTGACTAATTGAGAAATTTACAACAAAGATATGTCATAAATAGAAAATATAAAGAAATAAAAATATTATTTTATTGAATAGATATTTCAAATATTGAGAAATCAATATGAAAATATCTCTCTTGAAATATTTTGAATACTTTTAGGTTAGTTTCTCAATATTCAACATATCCACTTAATATAATAATTTTCTTTTTTATTTTCTTTTCTTTTTTTGTGAGATATAATTGTTGAAAAAAATTCAGTTGAGGAGGTATGCTTTTACACCTAGCATATAGAATGTTTAATCGTAACTTCAGCTACAACGATCAAAATTGTTTGTCTCATGTAAGCGAATGTACTATGTTCAGACCCTGTTCAGACCTAAACAAAGAGTTCAAATGATTGATGATACTAGTTTTTCAGCACTTCTTGTGCGATATTGGTGAACCATGGTATTGGCACATATATGTCTGAAGACTGAAGATTAGACTCTACATGTAGACGAACAAAAATGGAATTTTGATATAAGACCGAAAGAAAGTTAAATATTGTTTGTTGGGTAGAAAACAAGGCTACGTAAACAAAAAATGGCTGTTTAAAGAGGACTTTATTTCGTACTTGTCATATCTTGTGTTCTTGACACAAGTCGTAACAGCTTTACGCGTGTGATTAAAAAAATTGTTAGTAGTTCATACGCGATACGTTTGACTATTGCTCTCTAGCTCTCTTTACTCGAACTTGTATTTATAATATTTAAAATATATTATATTAATAACTTCCAATATTTATTTTACTACTATATAGCGCACATGTGCCTCTCTTAAAAAACTGAAACTCCAGAAAATGGAAAAAGACAAAAGACGAAGCTGTGTCTTGATGATATATTATTGGAAGATCATTTTAAAAGAAAAACAAGATTTTCACCATAAAGCGCAGGAATATATTTTTTATAAATTTTAATTTAATAGAAAATTTTTCCATATTTTTATTTTTTAATTTTTTAAAAATATTTCTGATATGTATTTATTTTCAATAATTTATTTATATATTGGAATTTTTTAGATATGTTGACAATTTTTTTCTAATATAGATATATCATATAATTTACTATGTTGTAATCCGTTAGCAAACAATATTTTTAGTTTGTTTTTGTTTTTGTAACTCATTTATACAGTGGTTTAAATACTTTGCATGTTTGATAATTCACCCTACTATAAACATCATTTCGTAAAAAACATCAATCCCAACCCGTCCATCATATTATCAAATAACAAATATTGAAAAATTTATAATATATAAAATTTATTAAACTAAAATTATTTCTATATAATTCTAAATTTAAAATAATTTGTGTATTAAGTTATTTTATTTACATTTACCACTTGATTTAATAATTTAACTATACTTATAAAATATATATAGATATGTCTTATAGGTTCTCCATTTTTTCTTTTTATAGATCAAAAATTAGTTTAATAACTAATTTTAATATTTTCACAATTAATAATAATTTTTTAGATTTTGAAGAAAATGATAGATATGAGAAATACTTATTTTAGATTATACTATATATTAATCCCAACCCGTTCAATCCCAACCCGTTCATTTTAGCTAAATATCAATATCAACCCGTTCAATCGAAACACATATTAATCCCAACCTGTTGACTATGTAATAGAATAATTTATTTAAGAAGATGAAAATATGAAAAAATATTTATTTAGATTATGTTATAATCCCAACCCATTGATTATGTAATCGAATAATATAAATACTGAATATTTACCTTTTTGTTAAATTGAAAATATATCAATCTAATTTCTAATGTTATTAATTTTTATTAAAGTAAAATCTTTATCTTGTAAATTAAAAATAATTACTATTAATTCGAGTCTTAGTTTTATAATATTAATTTCTATATATATAATCAATTTTCTTGTATAAAATATTCTTGCATAAAGTCTAAAATCGAATATTTTATAATATGTTTAAAATGAAGTTTTGATTCACTTTGATTTAAAAAAAATGTCTGAGATTTGGTTTTGATTTAATTTTGATTTAAATTTTAATCATAATTGACATATTTCATATGACTAAAATACTTTAATGAATATATGAAAAACAATTAAAAGGCAATTACATTACATGTAATATTTTACATTATTAAAAGTTATGTCAAAGTGTGTGCTTCTGTTTTAATAATATAGATCTTAAATCCATGTGTTATTAACAAGTTTGTCATGATGATGTGTCATTACCATAACTCTTCTTAGATTTGTTTTTTTTAAGTTTTAAATTACTAGAATAATTAAAAAACATGCCACTCATAATTTGGTCCAAAAATTAAATACTTTTCATCAAACTAATCATATAATTAATTACTAATCTAAAAATAATCTCTCATTCTATTTCCTTATATAAAACCACAAAATTGTTAAATAATTTAAGAACAAAGATTTAATATCCAAATATATCATATTATTTTTTAAAATCATTTAAATTTACCTAATTATCTTTTTTTAATTTTATTTTGTTAAATAAATTGAATCATCACATCAAACAAATAATATACAAAATACAATTTTTCCACATATGCTATAATTTAAATTTGTAAAAACGAATATAAATTATTAAAACTGTTAAAAATTCCACATTAACTTTTGTTTTTGTATAAATGAATCAGAAATTAGTTATAAGAAAATCCAAATGATCACTAATCATATGAGTAGGAAACTAATGTATAATATCAATTAATTCATTTATGTATTTTATTATGTAAAATCATATATTATGTTGTTCATTCATAAAAAATATTTATTTATTTGAGTTATAATTATTTTAAATTTAGACCATATATTAAATAGCCATTATCATGAAATTTAGAGCTATAATATAATAATAGTAGTATATATGTTATATATATATATATATTTTTTTTTAGAAGCAACTTAAAGGAAATTCCATTAATATAAATCAAAATTACTTATTTTTCACAACTTACCATGATTATCAGATATATATTTATTAGATATAATTACAGATATTATAACTTTTATTGTATTTTAAAATAATTCAAAATTTTATTTATTATTTTCCAAAATAGACAAACATAAAAATATTTGATTTGTATTGATATCATTCAGTAAGACAATTATGGTAAGTATAAATTATTCATTTTCTAAACTTAACTTATAATATAAATTAAACTAAGTAATCACACAATAATTTGAACAAACATATAGTAATTATATATATTCATATTCATATAAATTAAAATAATTAGTCACACAATAATTTGAACAAACATATAGTAATTATATAAATTTAGTAATAGATTCAAATATAAATAATATATCCTAATTTTTTTCTCAATCAATAATGTTAGGAAAACAAATGATTTAACAAAGTTACCATATATATATATATATATATAGTATATATGATTTAGTTATTTTACTTTTATTAATATACAATTTTAATATTTTGAGTATTCTGAAATTATAAAATCTATAAAAATGATTATAAAATTATATTTGATAAATATTTGAATAGAAATTTCACTCCGGCGCGGGTTACTACCTAATATAATAATATATTGTATATATTGATGTGCTTTCTATAATAAATTTAGATTTTGATAGATCGTGTCTGATATATATATGTTGAGCTAACATATTGAAGCCTAAGGGTTTCACATTAAACTGTTAGAGCATTTTGAAGACTTTTTGTCACTATTACAATTAGCAATTACGTAGTGATGAAAGTGATCGATTTCACATATTGGG
This sequence comes from Isatis tinctoria, assembly GCA_010577795.1. Classification (NCBI taxonomy): domain Eukaryota; kingdom Viridiplantae; phylum Streptophyta; class Magnoliopsida; order Brassicales; family Brassicaceae; genus Isatis; species Isatis tinctoria. Next base: position 15,836,036 of record CM021249.1, on the reverse strand, counting down.
TCCAAAAGTAGAGGATTTCACATGTATAGTACTCGATCTCATTTGATTGTGATTGAACGCGTAATTTTTTATATTGTGCTTGGAATTAGATTGGAACTAGAAAAAAGTGATACTCTTTTCATCAACCGACTTTTTAAATCTTAATGCAACATCTTAAATTTTAATTAAATATATAAATCTATGATCCAAATTTTTGTCAAACGGAGAAGTTTGTGATAGAACACATTTAGCTTCGTGAATTTAGTATTCGGTAAATTGATAAATTTTCAGAATTTGATTTGGATTGTTGCAAAAGTTAACAAATTTTGCTAACATAATAATAAAACATATTTCCAAAAAACAAATTTAATATCATTACAAACTATATAATCTTACACAAACATAACTAAGATAATTTACTATCAATCTGTATAACCTGCCTAAGTAATATATCCTCTCTTTTCTCTTTCATTTGGTGAATTGTGTTGTACTTTTTCACCTTTTAAGTGTATTGAACTTTTTTACCTTTTAAGGAATAAAATACAACATCCCATATTCCATACATTCACATGACTTTCAATTATTTCAAAAAAGCAGCCGGAGAAACTAGACGACAAAAAAAAAACTCCAAATAAAACTATTGCAAAAACGAAAAGGACAGAAAGGCTAAATTAAATGCCGATAATGTTTGACCAAAAAATGGTAAAGAAACGTTGTTATGTAACAACATAAAATAAAATCCAACAATATAGTAATAAATTAAAAGAGAGAGAGAGAGTTTCGTTGTTGGTCCAAATCTGACATTCTTCTACACCCGATCCTAGAAAACATCTATAAATACCTCATTTGGTTGATTCCCATGTTTCACCTTCAAACATATATTCTGAACTTAACAGCCAATATTGCACCAAAAAATTACTTACACAATATACACAGTCTTCACGATAATACACACATACATCGACATATATCTATTCTTAAATATTTGAAGAGATATTGGAGATGGATCAGTTCCTTGACGTGTCTCGGTTTTGGTACATGTTCTTCAGTTTTTTCGTCGTAGTTCTTAGCCTTATGTTCTTGAGGCTCTTTCTGCGTTGCTGGATATTGCCGGTTCGAGCCCAAAAGAAGCTTAGAGAAAACGGATTTTCCGGTCCACCTCCTAGTTTTCCATTAGGAAACCTTAATGACATGAAGAAGCTCAATAAGGCCTTGGTAATGGTGGAAAAGAGCAAATCGTCCACCATAATCAACCATAACATACATTCCACCGCGCTTCCACATTTCGCTCTTTGGCAACAACAATACGGTATATGATATAACTCTCAGTTCTTATAAATTTAGTATCAGTTTTTAATACTCTCTCTGTCTTCTATTAAGTGACACTTTAGAGATTTTTTTTTGTTTCAAATTAGATGACTTTTTCAAATTTTAAAGTAATATTTACTAATTTTTAGTGTTAATGACTGTTCATATTCTGCAGTTTATATTATTATTGGGTGGATTGTGTTTATGTATATAGTGAATGATGTTTTTATTTAGAAAAAAATAAATATTTTCTTAATCTGTGTGCTTGGTGCTAAAACGACATATAGAAAAACAGAGGGAGTATCATTTGACAGTTTCACAAATCATAAAAGACTCATTTTCTTCTTAAGCCGGTTTAGTTACCAACATTTTTGGATTACTATATGTAAATATTAACATAGATTATTATTGTTTGGGTTACGTAATGCAGGGAAAGTTTTTGTGTACTGGCTAGGCATAGAGCCTTTTGTGTACGTGGCGGATCCTGAATTCTTGAGTGTTATGTCGAAAGGTGTATTGGGGAAGAGTTGGGGAAAGCCAAACGTTTTTAAGAAAGACAGAGAGCCAATGTTCGGTACCGGTTTGGTTATGGTCGAAGGCGATGATTGGACACGTCATCGCCACATCATCACTCCTGCATTTGCCCCTCTTAATCTTAAGGTATGATTAGAAGTTAACCTCTTTTTGTCAAATCGTTTACATTGGTAAGAGTCTAAAAGATAGAAAATTAATAGGGTGAATAATCTTAGTTCAACAATTTAGACTTTGTAGTCATTGTAAAAGCATGTGCCACCATTTTCCATGACATAGAAATTTCAAGGTCTTATGGTTTTGAAAAGACTTTCGTTCAGATTAATCAAAGCTTCTTACTAGAATGTTTCCCCTTTTCTCATTACTTTTAATTGATTGTTTTGTAGGCTATGACAAGCATGATGGTGGAATCAATCTCCAACATGTTGGACCGATGGGACATACAGATAAACTCGGGCAATCCCGAATTTGACATGGAGAACGAGATCATAGGAACAGCGGGTGAGATCATTGCTAAGACAAGCTTCGGAGTCACTGGAGAAAACGGAACTCAAGTCCTCAAAAACCTAAGAGCCGTGCAATTCGCTCTCTTCGACTCAAATCGCTACGTAGGGGTACCGTTTAGCAACATTTTGGCTCTCAAGCAAACCCTTAAGGCAAGGGAATTAGGTAAAGAGATCGATGGTCTCCTTTTGTCGATCATAAACGAACGGAAGAGATCTTTGGCCGGAGGTGATGACCACCACGATCTTCTCCAAATGTTGCTTAAGGCTGATAAAGGGAAGTTTACGGCGACGGAGCTTGTAGACGAATGCAAAACGTTCTTCTTCGCTGGCCACGAGACAACGGCTTTAGCGCTGACGTGGACGTTCATGCTTCTTGCGGTCCATCCCGAGTGGCAAGACACGCTCAGAAGCGAGATAAGACAAGTCATCGGAGATTCCGAGATTGACTATAACAAACTTGCCGGACTAAAGAAGGTACGTTACCAAACATAGTACTACACAACAGTCCACGTGTTAGTTACATGCATGATATTCATTCGCTATTATCATATCTACATTTGAACGCGTTTACATACTGTGCAATTTGGCATGTTCACACTATTTAATGCTACGTAGCGTGATAGTACATATATAAATAAGATTAAGGTTTCACAAAAAAGGAAATAAATAAATAACTAAGAGATTTAAATTTAATTAATATACATCTGATCAATGTGGTCAAAGTCAAGGGTCACGTAGAAGTCAAATAATGCATAGAGGCGCGTCGTCGCCTCTCTAGATCCGAAACTATTCAACGACTGCGCTGACCTGTTGTAGACATGCCACCTCGGCCACATGACAGTATCGATCCATATTAATGAATATTCTCTTTGTTGTTATCCATGATTAAAACGTGTGACACGCGTGCCATTACTGATAATAAATTCACATTTTTAGTTAATCGTATCGCTTACCGCTAGAATCTTTTATATTAACGAATAAAACTTCCGATCATTTTATGCAGATGACTTGGGTGATGAACGAAGTTCTCCGGCTATATCCGCCGGCGCCGAACGCACAACGACAAGCCCGGAAAGACATTAAAGTGAACGGCCGGGTGATTCCTAACGGTACTAACATTTGGATCGATGTGGTGGCAATGCACCACGACCCCGAGTTGTGGGGAGACGATGTCAACGAGTTTAGACCGGAGAGATTCGACGGCAGTTTACACGGCGGTTGTAAGAATAAAATGGGTTTTATGCCGTTTGGATTCGGAGGGAGGATGTGTATCGGTCGGAATTTGACCACCATGGAGTACAAGATTGTCCTGTCGTTGGTTTTGTCCCGGTTCGAGATTTCGGTTTCCCCCGGTTATCAACATTCGCCGAAGTACATGCTTTCTCTTAGACCCGGTTACGGTTTGCCTCTAATTATACGACCACTTTAAATACCGTTAACACACAAATTTCAATAATTTTTTAGATAAAAGTTATGTTCTAGACTTTTATTTTATTTTATTGTATGGACTTGTGTATTTTTTATTAATATTTCGAGTATCGGAATATTTTGTTTCTGGATATATTCCGGTCGTTATTTCATGTAATTTCATTACTTAATTCAATAAACTTTTAATAGGAGAAAATTTGTGTATTAAAATCTAATGGTTCTTTCTTGTCTTTTGTTTTGTTGTGTACATTGGCGACTTAAAATATGTTATTGTTGAAAATAAAAGGGAACATACCACCAGAGAATTCTCCAGCACCGCTTCTTCTCTGCGGTTGATTGGTGCTCCTCAGGCGGTGATTTACTCTGTGTGCCGAGAACGTAACACCAAATGTTTTTATTTATATTTTATTCTTTTAATAGTACCAATAATAATCTTGAGATTTATGGTTGCTGTTCTTCATCATCATGATTGTTGAAATTTTGTCAACTAGTGTGTTTTCTAACTTTTAATATTACTTTAATTAGCTCAGACTTTAGAGGTACTATTGAGCATCATCGTGATTTGTTGAAAACTTATACCTACCAAGCTTCTGTTTTGTACCTTTTAATATTACCATAAAAGTCTTTTAATTTTTTTCTAAAAAAAGACATCTCAGAGTTTTTGAACAGAAAATGCTTCCTAAAAGTTATCGTAACTCGTATATATTCAAAAATAGAATAATTACATTCACTATCAAACAAACAATACTAAAAATAAATAAGTATTAGGTTGGGCCAATCCGTATGTATATATTCTTTTTACAAAATCACCCACTTCTAGTCATTTATGTCTGAAACGTGTTGACAAAAAAAAAAAAAATGTCTGAAACGTTGGGGAAAGAGGTGTTAGTGAAAGTCCTACATTAATAATTGGAGTATTTGTGAAAAGAACCTGAAACAATAGACCATTCTATTCATTTCCAACTGATTTTTAATTAGAAACCCATGAAACTTAACAATTTCAGAAATCTGTTCCGGTGGAAGGCTCACAACTCAGCATCTCTAGAAAGTAGGTTTCGATTATTTATCCACTTTCTTTGGAAGTAGGATCCAGGTGAGAAGTAGAGGTTTTGTGCAGAGGTGGAACGTCCAGTTCCAGTGACGCTCGTCGGGGCCTTCTTCTTCAAGAGCCGATATGAAGCAATCCTTTCACCAATTGCACGGATTTAGCCGACATGTTAGTGCTTGAACTTGTGTGTGGCCAATTGGAAGAGTTAATAAGCTGTATTTGACTTTTACTTTTGTTTGTATATTATGCTGTTGTGTAATAAGTTAAAAACTGTCTTTCTTCATAATTGCAATAGTGAAGATTGTAGTGTATCTTTTATGGTAACTAATAAATTGATAAGAATAAGACACATAAAAGTGTTTGATCGACGAGGTCTGGGTTTCGATTTCCAGAGAATGCATGATTTATGAAGATTAAAAAATGAGACGAGCTAGATTGCAGGAGATCTTCAGCGTGGTGCATGAAAATCCGTCATGCATGTATCTTCATAAGGCAAGTTCAGGTGGAACCGGCAGGCGAAGATCTTCATAAGACGATATAATTATCAGTTGTAAGAGTCGTCATTGTAATAGTTCTCATAATTTGTGATATATATAAATCAGTGTTAAAAAAAAGACACATAAAAGTGTAGAAGAAGATTTATATTAGACTTTCATAATAAAACCACAACTAGATTTTGACCCAAGCGCGGGAATATATTTTTGATAAAATTTCAATCTAATTGAAAAAATTTATATACTTTCAATTTTTATTTTGCTTAACTTTTATTTTATTTTTCTGCTATTTATCTATTTATGATGATATATTTATATATTGTAAATTTTTAGATGTGTTAACATTTTTTCTAATATAGATGTATTATCTAATGTACTATATTTTAACCCGTTAGCGAACAATATTTTTAATTTATTTTCTGTTTTTTTTTAACTCATTTTACACTAGTATAAAACTCTCATGTTTGATAATTTACCCTGCAATAATTTTTTTTATAAAAAAATCAATCGCAACACGTCCATCATATTATCATATAACGTAAATATTGAGTAATGTTATAACCACAACCCTTTCAATTGCAACAAATATTATGCCCAACCCGTTGAGTATATAATCGAATAATATAAATATTGAATAATTTTTAATATTTAACTTTTTATTAAATTGAAAATATATCAATCTAATTTTTACTATTATTAATTTTTATTAAAGTAAAATATTCATTTAAAAAATAAAAATAATTACTATTTATATGAGTTTTAGTTTGATAATATTCATTATATATATATAATCAAATTTTTGTGTATAAGATATTCTTGCATAAAATCTAAAATGGAATATTGTAAAATATATTTAAAAGGAATATTTGATTCACTTTGATTTAAAAAGATATTCTGTGATTTGGTTTTGATTTAATTTTGATTTAAATTTTAATCATAGTTGACATATTTCATTTGACTAAAATATCCTTAATGAACATTTGAAAAATAACTAATTAAAAAGTAAAAAGCAGTGACATTATATGTAATATCTTACATATCTAAAGGTTATGTCAAAATGTGTGTTTATGTTTGAATAGTATAGATATGCATAGACTTATATAATGATTTAATCAACCAAATTTCCTAAATTAAAATGGACTAATATTATTATTAGAGATAATAATGAATTTTATATTCTTGAATATTTTTTATAGATTATTCCAAATTTTTCTGATTCTTCTAGATCATTTTTTATATGGTTGATTTTGTCTCAATTTTTTAATACCCTCCCACAAGCTCTAACACGTATGAGATTGGACAAATTTTCAAAATATTGACAATATACCTTATTATCATATAATCAAATTAATGTTTATATCCGGTCGTAAAGTTTTTCAAATAGTAATGGAAAAACCCGCACTGCGATATGCAGAACTAGGGGGGGGCTTATTGGATCATTGATTTGAGAGGAATTTATTTTCTTTTTAAATTCTCCCTTATTGGATTTAACATTTGTAAAAGTTCCTTGAAATCTCAGCTTATTGGATTAAACATTTGTACAATTCCTTTAAAATTCCAGCTTATTGAAAATTTGGAATTTCATTAATAACTTCCATCTGATAGAATTTAAAGGAATTTGAAAGACAATTTATAGTTAAAAATGAAGGAATACAAATACCACCTCTTATGGTGGTATTTGAAGTTTTTTTTAAAAAAGAATGTTAGTTTCAATTTCAAAAAAGTAAATCAAAACTTTTAAAAATGAGGAAAAAAAATTAGTTGAAATTTAAAATTTGAAATTTTCGATAGCATTTTTCATTTTATAGAATACAAAGCTTGACAAAAAATATTATATATCATTTTAAATAATTTTAAAAGTTGAAAATCCTCTTTGTTCCAAATATACCCAAATTTCAATTTCTTACATTTTATATGAATAAGAAATATAAACCAAATAATTTTTAGATTTTTAATCTCTTTAATTTATTATTATTAAATTACATAAAAGAAACTGAAATCCCAAATATTACTCTTAAATAAAAAAATATCTCAGATTTCTTAAATTTCTCTTTTATTATTGATAAATCCTAGATTTCTTAAATTTTCTTTGGATTCATATATATTCAAATTCTCTCAAGGCTTATTGGATTAAGGAATTGAGAGAATTTGAAATATATGAATCCAAGGAGAATTTATGAAATCTGGGATTTGATTTGGGATTTGAGTTAATAATCCAAGAGAATTTTAAGAAATCTGAGATTTCATTTTTTAAAAAAGTAATTTATGGGATTTCATTTTTCTAAAGTAATTTAATAATAATAAATTAAAGAGATTAAAATTCTTAAATTAATTTGGTTTATATTTCTTATTCATATAAAATGTAAAATGGAAATTTGGGTATATTTGGAACAAATAGGATTTTCAACTTTTAAAATTATTTAAAATTATACATAATTTTTTTTGTCAATTTTTGTATTCTAAAAAATAAAAAATGATATTGAATCTTTTAATTTTTATATTTCAACTAATTTTTTTCTTTTTCTAAGTTTTGATTTATTTTTTGAAACTGAAACTAAAAAGTTGTTTTAGAAAAACTTCAAATACCACCATAAGATGTGGTATTTGTATTCAGTCATTTTTAACTATAAATTGTCTTTCAAATTCATTCAAGTTCTATCAGATGGAATTTACTGATGAAATCCCAAATTTTCAATAAGCTGAAATTTTAAAAGAATTGTACAAATGTTTAATCCAATAAGCTGAGATTTTAAAGGAATTGTACAAATGTTAAATTCAATAAGGAAGGATTTATAAAGAAAATGAATTCTTCTCAAATTATTGATCCAATAAGCCCCCTAATAAACCCGTAATTCACGACTAAGAAAAGAACTACTCACGAGAGGGAGAAGCCGAATCAAAATGAAATTACTCACAAACATGAGAAAAACATCAAATCGAACGAGTCAAATCATAGATTCATGTTCAAACTTTCTTAACCATAAAGTGGTCCAACACCTCTCACTTTTACAAGTCATAAGACACAAACTTTTCTTTAAAAAAATAAAAACAAAGCAATCATGTACTTTATTAGCTTCAATGAATATTTAGTCGAAAAAAAGAAAAAAAGAAAAAGAACACAGCTACGTGTGCTGGAGCATGACATTGGGCCCAAATCGGGCTTGCTTTGATTTTTTTATGACTGAGTTTATTCGGCCCAAAGTTGATGCCGCCTCATCCAAGTCGGCGGTGAGGCCGGGTGGTCATAAAAAATCAAGGAACTTAAACACAAACAAAACTTGTATAATAACACTGAAGTCTAACAGAATTGGAAAATCAGAAAAAACTCAACTTTTTGAATAACCAGAGATTTTAAATTGAATTACAAAATCACCACACCAATAACAAAAGATTTAAGAGGAATTAAAAAATCATCTCACCAATAACACAAGATTTTATTAGGAACTAAGATGATAATATTTAATTTTTATATTAATTTTTAGGTTTATAAAACTCCTCAAACTTTTATAATATAACATATGGTTAAAAAATGATCATTTTATTTTTTTTTTAGTTTTGAAATTGATTTATGATTGGTTTAATGATAAATATTTGATTTTGTAACCAAAATAATAAGAATACTATAGATTTAATAGATTGAATTTAAAATCTTCATAACTGAATTTGAGGTGTTTGTCAACATGTTTAAGAATAAAAAACAAATAGAAAAATAAAAAAGCTGAGAAAATATGGTGTTGTCACGTCAGCAAAAATTGTCTAAAATGCTTATCTTTTAATATATAGTAGATTAAAATCTTAATAATTGAATTTTAGGTGTTTGACAATAGGTTTAAGGATAAAAACAAATAGAAAAAGAAAAAAGCTAAGAAAAATATGGTGTTGTCACGTCAGCAAAAATTGTCTAAAATGTTTCTCCTTTAATATATAGTAGACTAGGTTTTTCACCTACGCTACGCGTGGAGACTTTTTAATTATTTTTATTCATAATAGTATAATCTAATATATTTAATCACTAAATTTATATATTATCAATGAAACAGCTATTTTTACATAATGTTTTATTTAATATATTTTTCGCTTGATTTATTTTTATTAAATAACTTATAATTTGTTTTTGTATATTTAATAATATTCCAGTTTATATTTATTAATTATATATTTTACACAATGGAAACAGTTTTAAAAAATTTCTTATGGTTTAAAAATGAATTATAATATTTCTTGTAATATCAATATTTTTGTGAATAATTCATTATCTTCTATCTATAAGTACTTTTTCAATGTATATAATTTACAGCTTACAAATACTTGGATAGTAGACTCGAGTCAAGCATTTTAACCACTCAAATCTATACGAAATACAATACTGCCACTTAAAAAATATTTTCTTTTTATTATTTGAAGCCTTTTTAATTATATATTTGTTAATAAAAACTACAATATATTTTTGAAGGAGACTGTCAAGTGCTTATTCGCGTTATAAACGGCCTCTCTTCTGATTGGAGTACATTTGCAATTACACAAGATATCCTATCTCTGCGATCGAACTTTGAAGATATAAGCTTCCAGTTTATTTCTCGAAAGGCCAATGTTCCGGCTCATCTTCTCGCCTCACTTCAGTCCCAATGTCCTTCTTTCTATTACAGTTCAAACTATTTTCCACAATGGTTGTTAGCTGCTTGCAACAATGACAATGTAACCCATTCTAAATAATATAGTATCATATTTGTCGGAAAAAAAAACTACAATACATTTTAATACTCACATCTAGATCTATATAATTCTCAATATTTAACTAATTTGATAGCCACAAAATTTTTTAATAAGAAACTAAAATATTTTTTTGTAAAACCGACATAATTTTAAATAGAATAATGCAATTTTATATTTTAGATTTTGAGAATTTCTGATGTTTAAAAGTGGCATTTAAAATTGATTGTGGAATATTAATTTTATTGAAAATTTTCAATTTCCAGAATAAATTTAATCATGTTAACAAACTTTAAAGTTAAGAAGTTAATGATAATTATTAGTACTTCATATAATGATTAAGCTAAATGAAAACACTCTAAAACATGGTCCAATACTTTTTAAATCACATCATATTTTTTTCTTTGAAGCTCTTAATGAACTCTTGTTACTTTACTTTTTTAAAATTCATCATATCTTTTAATAAATATCATAAACTTAATATGTTCTTTTCTTTTGTTCAGTGGCTCTAGTTCTAATGTTAAAATTTTCATTAGCTTACTCAATTCTAGTCATTAGATTTCGTCATTACTTGTCTTATAACTTGTTATAATAAGTTATCATTATGTTCTGTTTTTATTTTGTAATAAATCGAATATTATTAAAGATTGTCAAAAAACAATAACTAAATATTTCAAATTAAATTATTACATTTAATCTAATATTAAATGAAAGAAACGATAAATAAATCAGCTTTATAAGCATTTGAAAAGCAAATGAAATGAATGAACAAATTTTTTATTTGTTTCACAATTAACTACAATCCTGCATAATCTATTGTATAACAATATATTAAATAATAATAATAGCGATCAGTGGTGGACACAGGAAAATATTTTACAGGGGTCAAATTATATATCAACATTTAATAATAATTAAAAAATTAAATGTTGTAATATTAAATTATTTTATTATAAATATATATTTTTTATCAAATACTTAGAAATAAATGTTATAAAGTATTTTCAAATTTTGATCATTATATTTTGCATTTTACAAAAATAAATTAGAACACATATAATTTTCTTTTATTTGGTGAGTTATATATATATAAGACCATGAAACTAACAAATTGATAGAATGATTTTTTCAAATGATTGATTTATTTAATAAAATTGCATTTTATAATTGAACTGATATTCAAAAATGTTAATAATATATATTAATAGCAGCTCTCGAATCAAAAGAAAAAAAATCAAAATATATTGATATCTATATCTATGATGGAAATAAATAAATCTAGAGGACCATGTTAAATATTTGGATTAATGAGCTATTGTAACTGTATATATATAATATAATAAAGAAATAAATTGAAAATATGGTGTTATGTAATGATGTCATTCCTTTAGTTACTGGATTAATAAAGTTGTCTTAAGAAATTAAACTGGGTTCAATAAGTTGTTTTGATCAAATAAACCACAACTTCCTCAAGTATAAATGTTCATATATAAAAAGTATCTCAAATTTTACCTGGGTCAATTGACCCCTGTTCTATAACGTAGGTTCGCCTTTGATAGCGATTAAAATATATATATTTTAAAATAAACTCATATCCATTATATTCAAATACTAAAAGGATTAAATATATGATATTTATATTTAAATTATAACAAAACGAAAATCAATTAAAGCTCTAAAAATAGAAAATTTTATATATCCGAGATATAGATTTTCTTTTCATAATTACAATTCCATATCAATTGGCTAAATTAGTAAGTTTAAAAAGTATATAACGTCAATATTATTAGTATAAGATTTCACTAAAATCATTATCTAACTAAGAAATAAACCTAAACATAATTTTATTATTATTATATTTGATCTATATTTGTTTGTCAACAATACTTACCCTAAGTTATATGTGGTGAATTATGTAACTGAGAAAATTATCTTAAATTACGAAATTTTTGTACTATAATATTAAGTTAACTTTTAAATAATAGAAATTTGTAGATATTTTCTTACTTTCTCTATTTTTTTTAATATTCTTATATGTAGTATTTTATTAAATTTGTTCTAATTTTTTTTTTCTCACCATTGTAGGTTATATATAGTTAATTATAAAAATGATATAATTATTTTAAATTAAAAAGTTTCCTAATCTAATATTAAGTTGATTTTTTTTTAAAGGTTTTCATATTGAAATTTTTTTTGTTTTTTTTTGTTTTACAACTTACAAAAAAAGCAGGAGATAAAAAGAAAATACAGAAAAAAAAATAAAACCTAGCTTAAACCAATAGAAACCCGGTTGAATGAAAATCCTAAACCAGAGAAGCAACAAAACCGAATTGAAACAAGACCCTTAAACCTAACCGGCTAAAGAACAAAACTGAAGCCGCCTTCGAGTACGGTCCCAAACAAAACGGAGAACAAACGAGCACAAGCGAAGCCGCCACCATCGAAACGGGATAACTGATCCGCCATGAGAACCGTCGGAGTGGGAGAAAAGAATAACCACGCCTCCAGAGACCCTAAAACGATGCCAAGAGAAAACACGAGCAGAGAAAGAAGCAGAGAGAACAGAAGAAAGCGGAGAAGGCCTTGAGCCGACCATGCCTAAGCGAGAGGAAGAAGAAACACCAGAACCACGACTTACTATTATCGGTCCACTACCGACACCGCGAAAAGACCCAGAGCCGACAATGCCTAAGAAAGAGGGAAAAGGAATCACACCCACACTCACTATTATCGGTCCACAACCGCCGCCGGGAGAGACCCTCCAGATCTGCCACCGCCCCCAAGTAGCTGCGAAACTGAAAAGAGAACCCAATGATACAAGACCGCAAAACACCTACACACTTTAAACCCACCTCCATACCGAGCCGCCTCCGCTAAAACACCGCCGGTGGAAACAAAGCAACCCCAAGACAGAGGACTACAACAGGGAATCAACGGAGGAAGACGCTTGAGGAGCAGCCAGATCTTGTCCTCAATAGATCTGAACCGCAGGAACGCCAACTACGTAGATCTGCCATCGAGCCACCGCAAGCTTCACTAGAGACCAAAGCCCTGCTACCAGATCTGATAAAGAGAAACACCAAACACGGAAAAAGGCACAAGCTAGATGAGAAAAGGAAAGGAAAAGAAAAAAACAAGAGTTGGGTCCTCTCACAGTTCCAGCAAAATTCATCGGAGACCGGAGAGGACAAGTCGGGGAAGAAGAAGAGCTGTTTGAGAGAGAAGGGAGAGAGGAGAGAGAAAGGAACGATTGTCCCAAAAAATGAAAGTTAAATATAAGTTGATTTATTTATATTATAAAACTTTATAGATAATTTCTTTATCTTATATTTTCAATTAGAAAGTTTCTTAATCTAATATTAAGTTGATTTTTTTGTTTAATATAAATTTATAGATAATTTCCTTATCTTATATCTTTTTCTATTAATAATACAATTAAAAAATTAGAAATTTTTTTAAACTTTAAATGTTGATGTGGAATGACATTATTGGTTGTTTAAAAATTTGATTCCTATGTGGACACTCTTAGATATTAATAGATATATAGTAGACTTAAGAATTATTATACCAATAACAATAGAATCTTAAAATTCTTCAAATCTTTAAAAATTTATTTCCCACTAATCCCCCCTTAATGATTTTGTGGATCCTTCCAAACTCTTTCTGAGAGTATTACCATCAGACGAAACTCCTATTTTCTGAGATTATCTCAAACGAGATACTCTCATGCCCTCTCCTAATTTTTTTTCTTTTATCTTTATTTAAATATTGAAAACTCATATGAAAACTTCACCAATGATCATGTTCTGATTCTTCTTGATTTGGTCCATCTGGATCTCTCAATATCAATAGTAACAAAATGTTATTATGCAAAAAAATATGGATGGCTAATGTTTGAAAGTCTTAAAAGAATATTCGGGAGAGACGTACTAAATAATATCACCACTGAAAATGTCTTCAAAATTTTAATGTCTTTAAAAGGTGTACGAAATTCTTTGCATGTAATGTGTTTTTATTCGTCGATATTAAACAGTAATTGCATATAAAATATATTTTTTTTGGACAAAATGCATATAAAATATTTCTGTCTTTTCTTCTGAGATAAAAAAATCATTTAACAACTTCGGTTTGCTTAAAAAAATGTATAAGCAGGTTACAAAGAGAACAGTTATAGTTGTTAGAAAGGAAAATAAATTTCCTTCAACTTCTGGGACAGAGGTGGGCCCAATGGGCCTAATAAGAGGATATGTGGACCTAATGAAAGAACATGTGAGCTCACTGATAGGGGCGGTTGGTGCGTTATATTTTGTTTACTGTAACGTTATATGTAAAAAAAGAAAAAAAATTATATAAAAAGTTTACAGTTTTATCGATAAAATACTCTATACTAGTCCAAATACTATGAATATTTTTAAAATTGTAAATTGTCGGAAAAAAACGTATAATTTTTTTTTCATTACAAAGACTTATGTCGCTTTTAAATATTTTTGGCACTTCAATTTAATCTGGTTACCTGAATCAAGATAGGAGGTTTTTTTGGTTTCTTGTTTATTTTTCGTTTATCTTGTTGACAAAAAAAAAAAATTTGGTTTGTTAAAGTTTGAATTTTGTGGTCAACCATAGTTTTTTTAAGGTTGATTCATTTGTTACAATTTTACTGGATAACCATATTTTTCGACAATTAAAACACATTTATCGGATAGCTAATTGGTTCTTGCGTGAATTCAGCTAATACCACAGAAAATTATCTAGTAAATGAAGAAAAATGTATTCCCTAAATAATTGTATAAATACTACAGGTAAATGTTCTTTTACTCCAACAATCAAAGTATATAAAGTTCAAAAAAAAAAATCAAAATATACGTAGAAAAATGAGTCATCTCATAACTTTTATGTTAGTTAGTACTCTATTTTTTGGGCTAAATGGAGCTTGTAAAACTTCTCATGTAGAAATTTATAACCAAATTTCTCCTGGTATAGTTCTTGATTTTCATTGCCGTTCAGGACATAACAACCTAGGTTGGAACAAAATAAATTTCAATGCTCCTCCATATATCATTCGCTTTAAAGAAACTTTTTTTTTTTTTTTTTTTTTTTTTTTTAAATATTATTTATTGAATATTCCAAATTGCGATACAAAGACCAAAAGTTTTAGCTAAAATACAAAAACCAACTTTCTAGATAACTTGGTTGAGAGGGAGATATGTTTTGCGACCGAGCTAGAGGATGAAGACGAAGTTTGAGAGTTTGTTTTATATCTTCGATGAGCGCTGCAGGGGGCCTCGTGACGTCTGTATGGATTCTTGCGTTTCGTTCCTTCCATAGGTCATAGATTGCGGCTTGGAAAATTAGCTTGACTATTAGAAGAAGGTTTGGTTCTGAAGTATGATCTTTAAGCCATCTTAGTCCTGCATCAAAGTCTTGCGGAGGAGAAAGATTTGCACGAGAGCAGAAAAAAGACCATACCTCTTTGCTGAACGAGCAGTCAAAGAAAAGATGTTGCCTTGTCTCATTCCCATTGTTACACAGCAAACAAGTGTGAGGAACCAATAAGCCCCAACTGATCAGCCGATCCCGAGTCACTAGTCTGTTTCGAACCGTGATCCAAGTGAGGAAAGCGTGTTTCGGGATTCGTCCGTTAAACCAAACTAATCGATGCCAATCTACGCTTTGAATTATCGGATGTAGACTAGACCAAGTCTTAAAGGAGGAAAACCTATCCTTTAATTCGCATACAATTTGGGATTGTTCTTTGAAGTACAATAATTTTTCTTTAACCATTAAAGCATACGAACAAAAGAACCAAATCTTTTTTAGAAAATGTGGTCAGTTACGAAGGTACGCTGCCAAAAAAGATGGAGTATACTTTACCAGGGATGCCAAAAAACCGTTTGGACACATTGCAGGATGGAAGAAAGCTATTTAATATTTATACAAGAGATGAAGAGAGTATTACATAAAGTTACACTTTAATTTTTTTTTTTTTTATATGTAGAAGCACTGAAGATGCAAAAGTTCAAATTGCTATTAAACTCAACTTTTTTTTTGTTTTTTTTTGGTTTCTTTTTTTATTATATTTTTATTTTTATAGCGATCTTGTAAAAAATAAATTAAAAACAATTTTATCTTAATATATATATATATTAATCATAATGAATTATATGTAAAAAATTCATAACTTCTTAATCATAATGAATTGAAGATTCAATGTTTGTATCATAAGTTTTGATTCTATGTCCATAATTGTTTTCTACCATACTCTATATATCCACGATTACTCGTCTACCATATAAGATGAATGGATTGATTTTTGAAAATACTATGTCTTGTGCATCACAATATGTCCACTATATCTTGTTTTTTATGATTTTTTAATACAAAATATTATAAATAATTAGTTTAAAGTTGAAAATCTGATTTTTTTGTAAATCATAATTTTTTAATCCTAATGAGGTAAAGTATTTGTATCAAATATCCTAATGAGGTAAAGTATTCCCGCTAAAATCGCAAAATCATATTTTCCGCTAAAACCACATAATCAACTTTTTCCGCTAAAACGAAAAATCATGTTTCTCGTTAGTTCTGCAAAATCATGTTTTCTCGTTACACCTGCAAAATTTTGTTTTCAGATGCATTGAGATGATCCATCTAGATGCATGTCCAAAAATAAAAAAAACCGAACAATATCAAATGCATCACTGAGATGATCCATCCAGATGGATCATGTAAATGAGCAACCGAAAAGACCCTATATTTTTGTTCATCATATACTTTCCACCATATGTTTGTACATTGTATATGCCATATATTCCACAATCTTTTTGTTCTTTTTTCTTCTCTTCATCATATGATGTCCATACTCAATCCATAAAATTATAATTTTTAGGGGTTGTGGAAGATTTTGGAGGTGTTATTGGATACTGTATTTTGATGTATTTTTTTAAAAAGTGAAAACAAGCGTTATTCAATCATGTATTTAGAAAAATACATTAAAAACAGATGTTATTGGATTGAGTATTTGATTGTTGTATTCTAAAATACGTTAAAAACAGTGTGGAAGCTTTAACCGATACTAAGAATCGTTTTCTCAACTTAGGCTTGACATTGGGTCGAACTTGGGCTTGCTTTGAAAATTTTGATAACTGTGTTTCTTTGGCCCAAAGTTGATGCCCGCCTCATGACATCCAAGTCGGCGGTGACGTTGGGTGGTCATCAAAAATTCAAAACCGGTGATGTCGATGAACATGAACCAAATCTGTGTTTCACCAACTTCAACAACGGCACATCCTTCAGATATCGTCGCATACGAGAGAAAACTTGTTCGAACGTCGAACCAAGGAACTTGAACACAAACAAAACTTGTCCAAACTATGAACAAAAGAGTAAATGATTTTCAACAAATTTGTAATGCGGAAGCTTTAACCTGATACTAAGAATCGTTTTCTCTGCTACCATAATAAATTGATGAGAGTAAAACACACAAAAATGTAGAAAATGAATTATATTAAACTCTCATAATAACGCTTTAATATGTATAGACTTATATACAGATTAAATCAACTTAATTTCCTAAATTAATATGAAATAAAAAATAATAGTGAATTATTATTCTTGAATATTTTTGTGGATCCTTCCAAATTCTTTCTGAGAACATTACCATCAGAAAAAACTTCTATTTTCTGAGAGTATCTCTCGTGCTTTCTCCTATTTTTCTTTTTCTTTTATTTGTATTTAAATATTGAAAACTCTTCACCAATGGTCATGTTCTGATTCTTCTTGATTTGGTCCATCTGGATCTCTCCATATCAATAGTAACAAAATGTTATTATGCAAAAAAACATGGATGGCTAATGTTTGAAAGTCTTAGAAAATATAAGGGCCTTTTGCGTAATTATACGAAAGGTTTGGTGTCCCTTTTCTTGTCTCGTATACGAAAGCAACGAACCAAAGAAGTGTAAAATGTTCATCATCCTCTGCTAAAATCACTTTAATGCGAATTTTTCGAAACCGTTGCTGAAGCATGGCGTCTGCGATGGCGACATGGACGCCAAGCTCTCTCCAGCTCAGGATTGCCCTAAATCACGGGAGTTTCAGAGCTTCTCCGGCGAGAGCGAAGATGACGACGAAGCTCAGTCGCCGCCTCCAGATGTCATGCGTTGCGCGGAATGCAGAATCGGGTCGCAATTCGGGCGAGAGGAACGGGTCGGATCCTTTTCGCGGGTGGTCTGATTCGGGAGACGATGAGTTGACTGCTGCTGATTCTCGCGGTGGCGATTGGTTTAAAGGTACGGACGCTTCTGCTTTTGACCTTGCTTTGTAGATTTTGATTATGCAAATATGATTACTTTGTTGATTTTTTTTATTCGAATTTGG
This sequence comes from Isatis tinctoria, assembly GCA_010577795.1. Lineage (NCBI taxonomy): Eukaryota > Viridiplantae > Streptophyta > Magnoliopsida > Brassicales > Brassicaceae > Isatis > Isatis tinctoria. Next base: position 15,817,659 of record CM021249.1, on the reverse strand, counting down.
TTCTAGTTTTCTACTTTTTTTTTTGTAATTATTGTTCAGAATTGTCCTAATCACTGTTTTTTTTTCTTCTGTGTAATACGAAAAATGATATTGTTCTCAGAGATCAAAAGTTTTGCTTTTTCTAACGGATTTTGATATCCACTTTCACAAAGTAAGCTGATTCTTGGTTTGGGTTGATGAGTTTCTTGAAGGAATTTGATTTCAGGAACCTTGCTATCTGGAGTGGCCGGAATGGTTCTCTTAGTTGGGCTAGCTTTTTGGGTTCTTTCTTTCAAGCGAAACGTTTCAAGTATGCATCTTAACCATGAAAACTGATACATTTCTTTTTGTTTTTGATTCCAAAAAGTGAAAGCATCAGATTTTGTTGAACTGTAGGACCAAAAGCAGAAGTGATGGTGACGGTGGTTTCTGAAAGTTCAAGTGAAGGTTCTAGTGACCTAGTCGGCGTAACTGGTCATGCGAGAAATTGTTTGATGGATCAAGAGAACAAGGAAAGCTATATAGGTATTGACAGGGACCTTTTAACTTCTTCTCATCTTTAGACATTGGACATGCCTAGTTTGATAAATTGTACCACGAACAACGGCAATTTGAACCTATAGGTTATTGTATTTTCATATCAGCTGGCTTGGAAATTCATATATTGAGCAACTCGTATGCGTCGTCTGTTTTCTCTCAGTTTCTTCATGATCTTACCTCTCAATGTGCTTGCCTGTTTAAAAAGCGTTCCCTTTTCTGGATGTTAGTTTAGATTCTCCAGTTTTATCTCGGGATGCCATAGATGTGGACTCGGAATCCGCGTCTACAAGCAAAGAAAATCACGAGGCGAACAAAGCATCACCGGAAGAGTTTGATGGAGTAGATACTTCTCAAATTCCAAACGAGAAGCAGAAAACCCGCTTGTATACTGGAATACCTGCTCCTTCAACAGTTCCAGAAGTAAACCCCTTAAAACCTATCTTTCCAACAGTTGTGGATCCAGTTCAAAGTCAAATGTTTGCAGCTTTACAAGCCTTAAAGGTACTTAAAAAAAAAAAAAAAAAAAGGTGTTTAGATTATTTTGAACTATCAACCAATGCAACAACTTTCTAATGTGTTAAGAACTGATTTTCAATTTTCAGGTTATTGAATCTGATGCTAGGCCTTATGATTTATGTACACGCCGTGAATTCGCTCGTTGGGTGGTCGCTGCAAGCAATGCTCTATCGAAGTAACTATCAAATATTTCTCTCCTTGAAACATTGTGAAATATATCACCGCCTCACATGGTGAACATATTCATCGGTTACAGGAACTCAGCGTCAAAAATATATCCTGCCATGTACATAGAGAATGTTACTGAACTTGCATTTGATGATATCACACCTGAAGATCCTGATTTTGCATTCATTCAAGGTAATCATTGGACTTTTAATTAAAACATTCATGCTGAATCCGTGAAGGTTATGTTTAATCTTTTTTTTTTTTCATTGGATAGTATAGGTTTGGCAGAGGCAGGACTTATCTCAAGCAAACTCTCTAATCACAACATGCCTTCTGCTGAGATCAGTCAGTTTAGGTTCTCACCAGAAAGGTAGATCTGCTATTGATTTTCATTCAAGCATATAAGCTATAAAGAAAACCCCAGCCGTTGTTGCTATGTGATATCCTCTCTTCTTAAGTCTCTTTTTCTCTACAGTCCTCTTTCACGTCAGGATCTTTTGAGCTGGAAGATGGCTTTGGAATTCCGACAGCTCCCGGAAGCTGATAGCAAGGTTCTTTATCTACTCCTTCCTTTCGCCTTTGCCACAGCTAGTCAATGGAGTGTCCTAAATCTTACACAGACCACTTCTTCCTTTTTCAGAAGTTGTACCAAATATCTGGTTTTCTTGACATTGATAAAATAAACCCAGAAGCATGGCCTGCCCTTATAGCTGACTTATCTGCTGGAGAAAATGGAATAACAGCACACGCCTTCGGTTAGTGAGATTCTTGCTTCTTATGTAACATCGTCGTTAACGTTTCGCAACCAAGTTCAGTTTTTGAAAGGCATGTGTCCTTCTAGGGCGTACCAGATTATTTCAGCCGTCTAAAGCAGTAACAAAAGCACAAACAGCTGTGTCTCTTGCCATTGGTGAAGCTTTTGAAGTAGTTAGTGAGGAGCTAGCTCGTATCGAAGCAGAGGCTATGGCTGAAAATGTGGTTTCTGCCCATAACGCGCTGGTTGCTCAGGTCGAGAAGGACATTAACGCTAGCTTTGAGAAAGAGCTTTTAAGAGAAAAAGAAATAGTAGATGCAGTGGAGAAATTGGCTGAAGAAGCAAAGTCGGAGCTGGCGAGGCTTAGAGTTGAGAAAGAAGAGGAGACACTTGCATTGGAGAAAGAACGCACGTCGATCGAAACAGAAATGGAGTCTCTTGCAAGGTTACGAAATGACCTTGAGGAACAACTTCAGGGCCTAGTGAGTAACAAGACAGAGATGTCGTATGAGAAGGAGAGGTTTGATAGACTTCAAAAGCAAGTGGAGGATGAAAACCAAGAGATAGTCCGGTTGCGAAATGAGCTTCAAGTTGAAAGGAACGCTTTATCCATAGCCAGGTACAGAAAATATCATCTTAAACTTCTTTCTTTGCCGACCAAAATCAAATGAGCATGAATCGAACTTTATTCGAGAAATGATTTATCTTTTTTGCAGGGATTGGGCTCAAGATGAAGCGAGAAGAGCAAGAGAGCAAGCAAAAGTGCTAGAAGAAGCTAGAGGACGTTGGGAAAAGTATGGCCTAAAAGTGATTGTTGACAGTGACCTCCACGAACAGACAACAACCGAGTCTACGTGGCTGAACGCGGGAAAGCAATATTCCGTCGAAGGAACAATGAAGAGAGCTGAAAATCTGGTTGCTAAGCTCAAGAAGATGGCGGAAGATGTAGGAGAGAAATCGAGAGAAGTTATCTACTTGATCATAGAGAAGATAGGTCTTTTGATATCAGCTCTGATGGAACAAGTTCATGGAATGATCAACAAAGCCGAAGACATGAGAATGAAAACCAAGTTCAAAACAGAAGAGTTGAGGAAACAAACGAGCTTGAGGATTGATGAGATCAGAAATATCTATATGATGAAGGCTAAGGAGGCAGTGGAAGAGTTTAATGATAGAGTAAGGAAACTCAAGTCGAAGTAGGTTTGCTGTTAAGTTGAGATTAAGATTTGTCAGACAAAGAAGCAGAAATTTTCAACGGATATTATTTCGTTGGAAATATCCAACGAAATTCCAACGGTTTTCTCATTAGAAAATAAAATCGTTGAAAATCCGTAAGAATTTCCAACCACTTTTTATTCGTTGGTATTCCGTTGGAAATTTCTACGGATTCCCAACGAATTTTTAATGAACAAACACAATCTTAATGTTCCATCGGATTTCCAATGGCTTTGTAAAAATATTTGTTGGAAATCCGTAGAAATTTCCAACTACTTTTTTTCGTTGGAATTCCATTGGAACTTTCTACGGATTTCCAACGGATTATTAATGGACAAACACCATCTTAATGTTCCAACGGCTTATTAAAAATATTTGTTGGAAATCCGTTGTAAACTCTATTGGTTATTTTTCAATGGATTTCCAACGATTGTTAAAAATATTCGTTGGAAATCCATTGAAAATTATATTCATTATAATAACCATTTTATATACGTTATTGTAGTCGTTTTATAGACATTATTATAGCTGTTTAGAAATATCAAAAGTTAGAAATTTCCTCTAGGCTTACTATAAATATTTCCATATCCTCATGTAAATCATTTCAAACGAAAATACAAACAAAAAAACGGAATGTTTTCTACAGATCCTTTTGATTTTTTTTTTCTTAAATTGATATATTTCAAAATAACAACATGTATTTAACTATTAAATTTTAGTAAGGTATCTTTCAAATTACCTCTAAATTTTAAATATTTTGTATTATATTTTCAACTCAATAATATTAATGATTCACAAAATGAAAAAAAAAGAATTATTTGAATGTGAAACATATATACGAAAATTATTTTAGAATATTATATGTACTATATTTAAAAATAATAATACTTCACAGAAGAAACATATTTATGTATAAAATTATTTTCGATGGAAATCTGTTGGAATTTTCAACGAATTTTCAAGGGAATTGTGAAGTAATTTCCAACGTATTTCCAATAAAATTCATCAAAGAATATACTGTATATAATAACAGCTGTATCTAAATATAAACTAATCCTAAGTTAAAAAGAAAAACTTATCCTAACCCTAAGCGCCGTGGCCTCTCGCCTCCCACCCCCACCCACCGTCGATCGCCTCTCTCCCCGGCACCGCGTCTCCTCTCCCACTACAAGAATTGTCCAAAATAGCTGCGGACTGGTTCGATTCTTATTTATACTGAAATCGATTTATAATCTATCTCTCTAATCACTCTCTCTCTCTCTTCCCGTTGCTTGCTTCTCCTTCGCGGCGGCAGCGAAGATCTAATATCACAGCTTCTCTCCCCATCTCTCCTTTTTTTAATTGGCAGCAGAGAAGTAAATCATCTTTATGGTTCGAATCTTCTTTGAATCTCTAGTTTTTGTCTAGTTTAAATTGTTCTTCAACTGTCTTCAAGGTGTTTATTTAGTTCTTGCATTGGGCTTGTTTAATGGTTGTTGGTGTTTAATTTGATTTTTATGTGTATGTCCGTGTGTGTGTTTTAGGGATCAATATTCAAACTGGAGAAGGAGTTGCAGTTAAACTACCAAGCTGGTAAAAGGTTTCGATTTTAAGTACTGGATCCTTTTTGTTTGTATATGACAGTTTTAGTAAAACTCTTTTACTGAGAATTTTCATGTTTCGTTGCTCTTGTCAATTGAATTTTTGGTACGTTTTTGTTTTTCCCTTTCTAAAATTGCTTCTCTTTGACACCAGGAAACTGTGAAGGCGAGGCATCCTCAGCTGTAGTATGAACCGAAACTATATATGTTTCTCCTAGGAGGAAGTGAGTTTTGTTTCTCGGATAGTTTATATTAAATTCAGAAATCTGGTTTAAATGATAGCAGATCAGTTGGTAAGTACTGAGTAAGCTCTTTACTTTACGACATTAGTTTGGTCTTTGAAAGCAATGCTAATCTGTTCCTTTGAATGTGCAGAGTTGAGTCCTGGCGCAGAGCAAACCAGGTAATTTTACTCTTGCACCACGAGTTGGTTTATGTCTTGAAGGGGTCCTTAGCAGACATCTCAGTCTGTTTCTTAGGGTAGAACTAATGTAGCCTTCTGGTTGACCGAATTAATTTCAGTAGAGGATCAAAATGTTTGTTATTGGCTTTTTTGGGCGAGTGATGATTTGATGAATAAACACATTTCTCTTTTCTATTTTGTTCACACGCCTGAAAAATCTAAGGCTCGGGTGTTTCTGTTTTCTCTTTCAGATTTTCTTGGCATTGCGCTTCTTCAGATTTCAGTACCTTAAAGGAAAAAATCAAAGCTTTTGAAGCGAAGCTTAGAACTACTTTCCTCCGAATGATGATTATTGCAATTCTTATTCAATTTACTCCTATAGGTATGTTGATTTTCGTGCAAACACTGTTGAATATATTCTATGTAACGATCATTGCAGTGTTTGGGCGTGGGAAGGCGAATGAACAGCTTATATTCAGAATCATAAGAGATCAAACAGCTTGAAGAGGAGAATTTATTTATTGAATGAACCGCCAAGAGTTTGCTGCCTTTTGGGAATTTTTGCAAGAAAAATATGGGGATCGTCCAACACAAATTTTTCTCTTTGTTGCGTAGAACATTTTTTTTTTTTTTTGTAAATTTTAGTTTTAATTTTTGTTAAATATTATTAAATGTTTTCTATTGAATTTAAATATTTTGTATTGAATTTAAATATGTTTTTATTGAATTTAAATTTTATTTTAATTAAATATTATAATTTAAAATGTTATATTTTTTAAAAAAATTATAACAAATATTCCGTTGGAAAATCGTTGGAAATAATTCGTTGGAATGTCGTTGGAAATAATTCGTTGGAATATTGTTGGAAATAGTTCGTTAGAAATCCGTTGGAAAATGCCGTTGGAAATCTGTTGGTAATATGTCGCTAGAATTTAGTTGGAAAATATTTTGTTGAAAATCCGTTGGACATTTCCAACGATTTTCCAACCATTTAAAATTTCCAGCCACCTGAAGACAACAGATAAATCCATTGGAAATCCGTTGAAAACAAATTGTTTTCTTGTAGTGTGAAAGGAACGCTTTATCCATAGCCAGGTACAAAAATTATCATCTTAAACTTCTTTCTTTGCCGACCAAAATCAAATGAGCATGAATCGAACTTTATTCAAGAAATGGATTTTCTTTTTGCAGGGATTGGACTCAAGATGAAGCGAGAAGAGCAAGAGAGCAAGCAAAAGTGCTAGAAGAAGCTAGAGGACGTTGGGAAAAGTATGGCCTAAAAGTGATTGTTGACAGTGACCTCCACGAACAGACAACAACCGAGTCTACGTGGCTGAACGCGGGAAAGCAATATTCCGTCGAAGGAACCATGAAGAGAACTGAAAATCTGGTTGCTAAGCTCAAGAAGATGGCGGAAGATGTAGGAGAGAAATCGAGAGAAGTTATCTACTTGATCATAGAGAAGATAGGTCTTTTGATATCAGCTCTGATGGAACAAGTTCATGGAATGATCAACAAAGCCGAAGACATGAGAATGAAAACCAAGTTCAAAACAGAAGAGTTGAGGAAACAAACGAGCTTCAGGATTGATGAGATCAGAAATATCTATATGATGAAGGCTAAGGAGGCAGTGGAAGAGTTTAATGATAGAGTAAGGAAACTCAAGTTGAAGTAGGTTTGCTGTTAAGTTGAGATTAAGATTTGTCAGACAAAGAAGCAGAAATTGAAAATCTCTTTTGTGGTAAGAAAAATTTCTTTGAAGGCAAGTTAACCGAATAACTTTTTCCGAGATAACTAAGTTATAAAAAAGAAGAAATTGACTTGATATTCCGAATTTGAGTTTAACAAGAATAATAAAGTAACTTTATTGTTGGATAACGAGGAGTTAGTGTAGTGATAAAAATTTAGTAAATCCAGACTGAGTTACTAGGATCCCGACTCCCGATTAATGTTTAGGCGATTCGTGTCCTCGTTGTCCAAAAATTAGTCTAAGATAAAGTTGTTTTTATTTTTATATTTAATAAGTAATAAACAACTTAAGAGTTTTATAATTCTTTTAATCAAAATAACATAAATTACATGAACAAATATATTGTAATCTAACATCCCATGACATAGAGCTGATAATTTTTGTAATTTCACTGATTGATGGAATAAATGAACTGTTATTAAATTCTAAAATTTGTTTTGTTGTGTGGTTTGGTGAGTTAAAATATGTTATTGTGCAAATTAAAGATGGAGGGCTAAAAACAAATTGATGTAGATAAAAACTTGTATCACTGTTATTGCCTCATATATCAAAAATTTATATGGAGTTAAGGATAAGAGTTAATTCATTCATTTGTCAGTTTGTTTTAAGTTTGAAGTGCTGATAAGTGAGGTGTGTACTCTTTGTGTAATTCTACCATCTAACTGTCCTTTTTTTTCCCCGCCAATTGGGCCCAAATAATTAAATTACACCTAACAGTGTCATTATTGGGCTTTCAGCAATCAATTTTGGAAGACAAGAAATGTAAATTCTTGGTTGGATTCTCTCTGAACTTGGAAACGGTAAGTTAAGATAATACAAATTCCAACACAAAAATCGAGAGAGTAATGATCAGACAAACCATTAGTTAAATTAAATCCGTTGGCTGCAAAGAAACCCCATACTCAATCCAAAGAACAACGAGGACCATCACATGAAATGGACTAAGAGTTATCGTAAACCAACATGAAAGAAGATTTCCGCTGACCCAAACAACCAAAATTTAGAGAATTGTGGAGGCATCCAATTGGTATTTAATTTAGATTACATCTTACCTCTGTATTACTACACTTAACCGTTATAAACCCGGACCACATAGACCATATACTCATATCTAAACTATCTCCAGAACTATCTGACTTTATCTGTCCAGAACTATCTGACTTTATCTAAATTCTGGAATCTGGACGAATTCCTGTGATGATGTATTATAGATATTCCAAAGCAAGATCGCAAAAATCAAGAGAAGAATCAGAGAATTGGAAAGAAGAAGAGGAAGAGACAGCTTGGATTAAAAGGGTTGTGAGCTGTAAGATCGGAGAAAGCAAGTGTAGAGCAAGAACAAGCCGCAAACGAATTCATAGTACACGAAATCAGTTTAAGAACGGAGAAGGAGAACTTTTTCCTTCCTGTCGACAGAGTTTGATTTGCTTACCGGCTGTTGTGTTTTTTTTTTTAAGTTTCTCGGAACAAAAAAAAACAGTTAATAATCACATATAGTTTTTTTACGAAAAATATCTTATTTTGTAAAATATTAAGCCCATTAATTTTTTTGGTCTTAAACTCTTAATATTAACCCCATTAAAATATACCATAAAATTCATTATAACAAATTATTTTTACATAAGATATGATAATTTAACATTTAGAATATATAAATAATTTTTTCTATTAACAAACTTGATCTATTTCAACATTATAATCAAAATATATACTAAAAAAAATTTTGTTCGCAAATACTGATTATGAATTGATGATTAATTTTAGTATATAGTAATTTTTAGTTTTTTTTTTCATATAACCTCGCATTGGTTAATATAATTTTCTGAATCTTTAACTATACATTAAAAATTTTCAATATAAATAAAAATAAAAAATAAAACATTATAACAAAGAAAAAATTATATAGAATTGTAAATTTAATTGTAGTATAATCTAATTCACAATTATTATTATAATAAAAATACAAAGTAATTTATGTTTCGTCGAAAAATGAATAATCTTAACCGAATCGAACCAGTTGAATAATATGTCTCAATCTTACGCATATGATCGTAAAATCCAACTCATAAAAATAACCTGCTGCCATTAACAAATAAACACACAATCCACTCACATTATATCAGTAATCTATTTAATAAATATTTAGTTATTCAACCAAAAAAAACAAACAGAACTTATCAAATCAAATTAGAAAAAAAAAAACCGGTCTCGCCCTGTGCTGGCGAGGGTTAATTACTAGTCTTACTTTAATAAAAGTTAATAATATTAGATATTAGATTGATATATTTTCAATTTAACAAAAAGGTAAATATTAAAAAGTATTAAATATTTATATTATTCGAATGCAAAGTCAATGGGATGGGATTATATGTGTTGTAATTGAACGGGTTATATTATAACATAATATAAAACAAATAATTTTTTAATATCTTTCATTTTCTTCAAAATGAAAAAATTATTATTATTTGTGAAAATAATAAAATTAATTATTAAATTAATTTTTGATATATAAAACGAGAAAATGAAAATCCTTATATTATATATATTTCATAAGTATCATTAAATTATTTAATCAATTTGTAAATGTAAATAAAATAAATTACACAAATTATTTTAAATTTAGAATTAAATAGAAATACTTTTGGTTTAATAAACATTAAATATAATAAATTACTCAATATTTATGTTATTTGATAATATGATAGACGGGTTGTGATTGATGTTTTTTACGAAATGATGTTTATTGCAGGGTTAATTATTTTTTTTTTTTTTGTTGAAATGTAATATTTATATATCAACAAAAAAGAACATAGCCACCGGTGAAGACACGGTAAGGCAAAATAGTAGAAAATTGGAAAAACAGAGAATTACAGATACATATTATCAAACATGCAAAGTGTTTAAACCACTGTGTAATGAGTTACAAAAACGAAAACAAACTAAAAATATTGTTCGCTAGAGGGTTAAAACATAGTAAATGATATGATATATCTATATTAGACAAAACTGTTAACACATTTAAAATTTTCAAGTACATAAATATATTATTTAAAATAAATAAATATCAGAATTTTTTTAAAAATTAAGAAAATTAGAAATTAAAAATATAGAAATTCTTTCTATTAAATTGAAATTTTATCAAAAATATATTCCCTGTTATGAACCGTTTGGTTTGATGGACTCAATACAGACCGACCCACGTAGAGGTTATTACATAACCGGTCCTTATGTTTAGTATATATTAAGTATTATACATACCTTTTTAGACAAGGAATAGGTTTATGGAATATTACCATATTGATCCTTATGTAAACCTATATATAAAGACCCTTTGGTCTCATTAATAAATAATACAATTCACAACACGTTATCAGCACGAAAGCCCTAGAAACCCTGAGCAGCCGCCGACGAGACCTAGCTCCAACAGCCGCCGCCAATTTTTCCGACCATCGCCGCCGATCTCCTCTTGCCGCCGGCCGCCGTTCGTTGCTTGAGGTTACAAAGGTTTTCCGAGGTCTTTAGCTCCCGGTTCATACAAGTTTAATTGCAAAGGTGTTAAGGTAAATCCCTAAACTAAAAACAAAAGCAAAAATCGAATTGAACCTAAGAATAAGAAACCCTAAAATCAATCTCTCTCTAGAACTTGTTTGTTCATGTTTAAACCAACATCTGAACTTGAATCTAAGCTAAGATAATACCTTATAAAATCGGTTGTATGAATAAACTTGTTTGATCTCATTAAAACCTAAAATCGAATTTTGATATGAGATATTCCAAACTCTAAAATCGATTCTATGCTTGATTGTTTGATAAACTGTTTGAATCCTTGCATAAAAATCGATGGCAAATGTTAGGGTTGCTAGTTTGTTTTGTTTCATGCATAAAAACTAAGCCTTAAAACTTGTTTAAAATCGGCCATGGTATGATCATACTTAAAATCGAAATTGGATCATTGAAATCGGTTGCATGAATCTTGTGAGTTAGGTTATTAGATCATTGATTGATTTCGAAAATACCCTAACAAAAGAAAAAAAAATCAGCCATGAGAAAGAGAAAAAAAAAATTGTTTTGGCCTAAATCCTAATCCTATTCCAAATAGAAAATCTCTAAATCCTTCCTTTTGGAAAAATGAAAGTTTTAGAAATATCATTTTCCCTTTAAGGAATTATCCTTTTAATTGTTTTTACTTTTCTTAAAAGTCAAGGGTTAACTTTTAATTAAGGATAATAATCCTAATCCTATTCCAAATAGGAAAATCTAATCCCTTCCTTTTATTAAAAAGGAAAGTTTTAGATAATATCTTTTTTTCTTTTAAGGAACTATCCTTTTAATTGTTTTTCCTTTTCTTAAAAGTTTAGGATTAATTTTTAATTAAGGATTAAATTAGAAATAGAAAATACCAAGTGCATAAACCATTAATAAAAATCAGCCCATATAATTTAAATTGTTTGATTGCATAAATTGTTTGATTGCATAAATTGGTTGATTGATTGTAAAGCTTAAAATCGGATAAACATTACTGGCCATATTCCTAAGGTCCGGGTTTTATTAAAAGGTCCTGAGTGAAAATTTGATGCATGACCGGCCATATTCCTAAGGCCCGGATCATATTTAAAGTCCTAACTGAAAATTGTTGGATATTTTTAGATGTCTAAGGACAACTCAGTTTACCCGGTCCTAAACCTCTATGGAGGCAACTTTCTAAATTGGGTGATGAGCACGAGAAATGCTTTGAAAGCTAAGGGACTCGGAAAATGCATCATAAAAGGCAATCATGAAATAAAAAGCCAAAGGGAAAGAGCCATAACAATTATGCGCTTACATCTCCATGAAAACCTGAGAGACGAGTACCAAGATATTAAGGACCCATTTGTTCTTTGGACCAAGTTGGGTGAACGGTTCTCAATGATATTATGGAAAGACTCCCTGGAAGGATGGGTGACTCTCGGTTTTAAAGATTGTGAAAACGCGGATGAATATCACTTTGCCCTTATGAAAATCGTTTATGGCCTCAGGCTATGTGGCGAAGTGGTGACAGATGAAGACCTTTTGGAAAGGACCATCGCCACACTCAATCCGCGAGATAAAGTCTTAAGGCTCAAGGCTGAAAGCTTCACAAAATATCACGATCTTTACCAATACCTCAGAAGAGGGCTTGCAACCAAAGAACTCATCAAAAGATGTGATGAATTGTTCAAATGGTGCGATGAGATGGATAACCTCGGAACAAATGATGAGGAAGAAACCTCGGACTGTGAAGGCAGTTCCATAATTGACTAAGTGAATCCGAGTTTTTTAAGTTTTTCCATTTCATGTTGCTTTTATTTGTGTTTTGATTTTATGTATTTGGATTTCATTTCTTTGGTGTTTAATGAATAATATTAAGGCTTTTTAAGACATAAATTCTTGTTTTATGAAGTATGGACGAGTTCGTGGTGGATAGTGGGTCAAGCCACACAATTTTAAAAGATAAAAGATACTTCATAAATCTTACACTAAAAAAGGCAAACATAAGTACTATAGCAGGACCGGCCGGCCTTATAGAAGGTTTCGGCCAGACCAACATTTTAATGCCTAAAGGCACACATCTAGAAATCCCTGATGCATTGTTTTCACCAAGCTCAAATCGAAACTTATTGAGTTTTAAAGACATTTGTCTGAATGGTTTTCATGTGGAAACAATGGGCGGAGGAAACAGAGAATTTCTCCAGATAGTCAAAATCGCCCAAGGCCAAAAGAAAGTCTTTGAGACTATACCTGCTATAGGTACTGGCATATACTGTACTAAGATCAGTATGATAGAAGCCAATGCCGCCGTAAACAAAGCTTTTACGGATATGTTCACTTTATGGCATGACCGGCTGGGACATCCCGGGTCAGGAATGATGCGGAAATTGATGTTAAACACGAGAGGACACGCCTTGAAAGAAAGGAAAGTGATCCCGAAAATTCAAACTTGTGCTTCTTGTTCACAAGGTAAATTGATTGTAAGGCCGTCACCAGTAAAAGTGACTAAGGAAACGATAAATTTCCTGGAAAGAGTTCAAGGAGACATATGCGGACCAATACACCCACATTGTGGGACGTTCCGATATTTCATGGTCCTCATTGACGCATCTACACGATGGTCACATGTATGCTTATTGTCAACACGGAACTTGGCATTTGCAAGACTCCTTGCGCAGATAATCCGCCTACGGGCACACTTTCCGGATTTTCCTTTAAAAACCATCCGTATGGATAATGCGGGTGAGTTTACCTCCAGAGCTTTTGATGATTACTGTATGTCCATGGGGTAAGTGTGGAACACTTTGTGGCACATGTACATACACAGAATGGCTTGGCCGAATCTCTCATCAAACGCATACAGCTGATCGCTAGACCATTACTCATGAGGTCAAAGCTTCCGGTTTCAGCCTGGGGACACGCGGTCTTACACGCAGCAGAGTTAATCCGTATCAGGCCATCTAGTGACCACAAATATTCCCCTTCCCAATTAATTACGGGTTAAGAGCCAGACAGATCCCATCTTAAGATATTCGGTTGCTCAGTTTATGTACCGATTGCTCCACCACAGAGACTAAGATGGGACCTCAGAGGAGGATGGGAATATATGTTGGATATGATTCACCCACGATCATAAAGTATCTTGAGCCAACCACTAGTGATATGTTCAAGACCAGATACGCGGATTGTCATTTTGACGAAACCGTTTTTCCAACATTAGGTGAAGTAAACCGGCTGGATAAAAAAATTGCATGGAATCATACATCCTTAAAATGGCAAGATCCTCAGACTTGTGAAAGTGATTTATAGATCCAAATAATTCATATGCAAAAGCTAGCTATACAATTGCCAGATTCCTTTGCTGACCCGCAGAGAGTAACTAAATCGTATATACCAGCCGTGAATGCACCAATACGAATTGATGTCCATGATGGACCGCAAGTTGCTACAGAGTCTAAGCCACGGGTGAAACGTGGTAGACCTATTGGATACAAAGATAAGGCTCCTCGGAAATTAAAGAAAGGTGCTGAAATTCAGACCGAGGAGATAGTGGATGGACCGGACACAAATGAACCTAAGGAGCCGCAAAATGAAGCTCGGGATGCCGAGCCTCATGGTCCTGAAGTTCCCGATAACAATGAGATCTCAATAAATTTTGTTATGTCCGGAATCCAATGGAACAGAAAAGACGTCGACGTCGATAATATATTTGCATGCAATGTAGCACTTGATGTAATGAATGAGGATCTAGAACCCACGTCAAAATGAGTGCACTCAACGATCTGATTGGGATAAATGGAAAGAAGCCATAAACGTGGAGTTAAACTCTTTAAAGAAGAGAGATGTTTTTGGTCCTATAATTCCGACACCTCGAGATATAATCCCAGTTGGACATAAATGGGTCTTTGTGAGGAAGAGAAACAAACAAGGAGATATTTTTCGACACAAAGCACGGCTTGTGGCACAAGGATTCTCACAAAGACCAGGAATCGATTATGAGGAGACATACTCCCCTGTGGTGGATGCAACGACATTCCTATTCCTGATAAGTCTGGCCATAAGAGAAAAATTGGATTTACGGTTAATGGATGTAGTAACCGCCTATTTATATGGTCCACTGGATAATGAGATTTATATGCGATTACCAGAGGGTATTGAGCTCAAAGATAAGAGAAGTTCTCGCGAAGAACACTGCATTAGGCTGAACAAATCCTTATACGGACTGAAACAAAGTGGGCGCATGTGGTACAATAGATTAAGTGAGTACCTAGTCAAAGAAGGCTATAGAAATGATCCCATCAGTCCGTGTATCTTTATAAAGAAGTTTGCAAACAAAGTATTTGCAATTATAGCAGTATACGTGGATGATTTGAACATCCTCGGAACCTCTGGAGAGATCTCCCAAACAGTTGAATATTTAAAAGCCGAATTTGAAATGAAAGACTTAGGAAAGACTAAGTTCTGTTTGGGAATACAGCTTGAGTACGTAAATGATGGAATCATTGTGCATCAAATGGCATATACAGAAAAAGTACTCAAGAGATTTAATATGGACCAGGCCCACCCATTGAGCAGCCCAATGGTGGTGAGAAGCCTTGGATTGGACAGTGATCTATTCGGTCCGAAGAGAAAGGATGAAGAAGTCCTTAGTCCCGAAATGCCATATCTTAGTGCCATAAGAGCGTTTTTGTACTTGGCTAGTCACACTAGACCATACATTTGTTTTGCCGTGAACCTCCTATCAAGATTTAGTTCTTGTCCGACCCAGAGGCACTGGAACAGGATTAAACATATACTTCGTTACCTGAAAGGAACGAAGGACATGGGTCTGTTTTACACTAACCATAACGACAAAGGTTTAGTTGGGTTTGCTGATGCAGGTTATCTATCGGATCCACACAATGGACGATCGCAAACAGGATATGTGTTCACTCACGGAGGAACCGCAATTTCATGGCGATCCATGAAGCAGACGCTCACGGCCACATCATCTAATCACGCAGAGATTTTGGCGATTCATGAAGCTAGCCGTGAATGTTTTTGGTTGAGATCGATGACTCAGCACATAAGGCGAGATTGTGGGATGGCCGATCGAAAGGACGAACCGACCATACTCTATGAGGACAATGCTGCGTGCATAGCCACGCTCAAGAAGCTGGTGTATCAGATCGGCATGCGCCGACTAAGGGACTTTAGTGATGTCTAAAACAGGGGGAGTAATACGTGTTGTACTCTTATTCCTCGCTAAGGTTTTGTCCCACTGGGTTTTCCTTAGAAAGGTTTTAATGAGACAGCATCCCCAAGCGTATTACAAAGATCATTGGTTGCATCGGGCTCGGTCATTTCGTCCAAGGGGGAGTGTTATGAACCGTTTGGTTTGATGGACTCAATACAGACCAACCCACGTAGAGGTTATTACATAACCGGTCCTTATGTTTTGTATATATTAAGTATTAGACATTCCTTTTTAGACAAGGAATATGTTTATGGAATATTGTCATATTGATCCTTATGTAAACCTATATATAAAGACCCTTTGATATCATTAATAAATAATACAATTCACAACATTCCCGCGCTGTCAAAATCTAGTTCTTAAGAATATATTTACATCACATTTTTGGAAAAAAAAGATGTTAAATAAATATTGTATCTTTTTGTTTTATAAAGTCTAGAATGCATATTCTACATTTTACATTATGTTAAATATGTATCCAGCTATTTGCTCTATGTTTTATCAAGTTTACAATACATATTGTAATGTTTACTTTAAGAAGAATTAAGTTCTATATAACTCTTACAAGATAATCTTTACAATAAAATATATTAAAAGAAATATTTTCGTTTAACTAAAACGAGAAAAATAGCTGAATCAGATAATAATGGATTTTTTGCCACCAATTAAGTATTTCAGAATGAACGAGAATCTTTTGTCATATGGCAATAGCAATTGAAAGTCGATGCACAATAATATTAATAATCATTATTAATGATTATATACCATAATTACCTTTAGTTTAGTTTTTAAAATAGGTTTTAATATTATTTTTATATTATAATATGTTTCACTTAATACAATAATAACAATTTAAAAATATTAATAAATTTTATTACATTTGAAATGTAAATAACAAAATGTACTATAAAATATATAATATATAATTTATGTAGAAAAATTAGTATGAAATTATTTAGTTTTATTGCAATTAATAAATATAATTGTAAAATTAACTTTACAATTTTGTTGGCTTTTGCCAAAACATGACTGAACTATCCTTATTCGAATCTAAAAAATGCAAACTAATTTTCTTATATCCAAAACCAAATTAAAAATAAAAAAATAAAGAAACATTCATAAAAATATATTTCTATCACATTTTTGAAAAAAACGATGTTAAATAAATACTCTATTTTTTGTATTATGAATTCTAGAATGCATATTCTACATTTTACATTGTGTTGAATATGAATCCAACTATTTGTTTGTTTTTTAAAGTTTACAATACGTATTGTAATGTTTACTTTAAGAAGAATTGAGCTTTATCTAGTTCTTACAAGGTAATTTTTACAATAAAATATATTAAGAAATTATTTACATTAAACAAAATGAGAAAATAGCTAAATCAAATAATGGTCTTCTTGCCACCAATTAAGCATTCCACAATGAATTATAATCTTTTGTCATTTATGTAGTGAACACCTTTGATCAAGTGTATAATTTTTATAATGCATCATTTTCTCACTCATAAAATGGTTATTATTCCTTGGTTGGTGACATCATGAGGATCACATCATTCTCTTTCTCTTGTAAAACATTGGTCCTCAACTCTGTTTCACCTTGAGCTTCTTTTTTTAAAGAAAAAAACTGAAGTGATTTTTTACCTAGACTGAACTAAAACAGATTTTTTTATTTTCTTCTTCTCTTTTATAACAAAAAGATCAATTTGAGAAATAAATGAAATTTTATTTTTGTATTTTGAGTTAAACAAATAAAAAAGTTACACAAAACGATATTTTTATATTTTTATTTATTTTTTTTAAAAAATAAGGACACTATTTTTATTAAAAATTGTTTGGTTGCTTTATTCTTAATAAAATAGAAATATAAATAGTCATCTAAAAATTTTTTTTTTATGGTTTTTTATATAATATATTAAAAAAATAAACTTGTAAAACAAAACAGTTTTTTTTTTAAATAGAATAGAAAACAAAATTGATGATAGATAACCGAAGTTTTTAAGCTCTATAAGGAAGATGTGTGACCAACAGGCAGGAAATCACAAGATGGATCATGGTAGTTTGAGAGCTGGCCGTGCCACACTCTCTTTTAAGCCGGTTGGATGGATGATGGAAGGAAGTGGTTGAATGGAACCGTCAAATGGTCCTGGGCCACTCTTCGGCTAGTTGGATGATTTGACGGTGGAACAAGGATCGCTCCAAAAGGGTGGGTGTGGAATTCCTTTGCTAAGGTCATGAATCAAGCCTATATGAACAAAGAAATCAAAAGGAATCCACTTACAGACTCATATGAACAGAGAGAGAAGGATATTTAATGTTTATCTTTTAAAGTATTCTAGAATATTTTAGGGTTTCTATGATCTATTATAAATAAACCGTTTATGTCTCATATTGTATTCAGTTGTTGATAAAATGCTTTGGCTTCTGAGAGAAGAGTATTCGCCATCCCCTTGTTTTCGGTTAGATCTTTAATGATCTCAATGAGTTCAAGAAGACTTTGATTCTTAGGTATTTTTAGACTAAATAAGAATCTCTGCATCTATATAACTACCGCTATGTCATTTGGTATCAGAGACAGGTTCTAAACCCGAAAAATCCGAACCCAAAGTAAACCGACCCGAAATCTGAAATCCCAACCTTAAACATGATCTTAACGTTTATACAAACTATTCTTTTTAGGAATCACTAGTCTCTTATGATTCCGAGCAAACTTTTACGCTTTTGATTCTGATCCTATTTCTGGAATGAAAATTTTGATTTAACCAACAATTTTGTGCTAACTTAAAAAAAAAACACTTTGTCCGAAGAAATTTATTCAATTTTGTATTTGAAAAGATTTGAGATGTTTTAATATTTAACGAGTTTTGAGATGATTTTGAGTGAATTTAAGAAGTTGCAATTATTTTAATTAAAAAAAATCTACAATACCATTTAAAATCATGGAATTTGGATTTTAATATTTTAATTTAGATTTTTTGCAAAAACACTTTCAAATCCCAACAAATATCCTAAAATACATTGTTTAAAATATTTTCAATAAGAGTGGATTTGACATTATATTTTAAAACTACAACTTCAATAACACTGACTTTTATAATATTTTTCAAAATCGATATTTAAAGAGCAACAGATTTATCATTTTAGAACAAATCACCTCGAATCCTTGACTAAATACACCAATCTTAAAATTTATACTTTTGTCTGCATTTCTCTTTTATCGTTACATCATTGTTTGCGATTCCATCTTCCATGTCCAGGGTCCAGACAGAAAAAGGCCTTCGAGTGATGGGCCACATAATTGGGCCTAAACAAATAATGCTTCACTATGTAATCTTCCTCCGGCTCTGCGAGATTGGAGAGAGCGAGAGAGAGAGAGAAATGAGGCCGATGCAACTGGATATGTTGGCGGAGATGGATGATGCAGGTTCGTCGATGGCCATGGACGTAGACGACATCGAAGCCATGGAGATGCTCAGCGAAGGAGGACTTATCCCTGAGAACAAGCTCGTTGACGCCGATTTCTTCAACAAGTTCGAGGATGATTTCGACGACACCGACATCAACTGATTTGGGTTTGGTGTTTTCCTCCATTTCCGCTTCTCCACGGTTTCAGATTTCCCCGTTTTCATGTAATTTCTCTGGATGTATGAGTTTATTAGGGATTTACTGTTTGCCATGTACCTGAACTCTCGGAAGTCCAAGTTCTTACCGCAACATCAAGTATGAATCTTGTTTTGTCTGATTGGTTTGTCGCCTCCTGATTTATAAAAAAATTAGTATGATTTATGATTTAGTCTTATGGGTTTAGCTTGCTTCAACATTTGACAAGTTGTTTTGCCTTTGATTCTGGATGTTTTTGTTTTCTTGCGCCTAACATCTCAAGGTGTTCCCCATTGTAATTGTCTAATTGAGAAGTGCATAGGCATATTTTTTTTTTGTTAAATCCAACATTGATCTCTTTGTTTCTTCTCCTATCTATCTCTCTCTGTCTCTTTCTTTGTTTCTCTGTCTCAGTTTCTCTGTATCTCTCTCTGTTTCAGGCTAGAGTTGGAGTAAGAGATCTCTTTTTTTTTTTGTATTAGTTTAGATCATTAGATGAATCTTTTGATGTCAGACGTTTTATACACCTCTGAAACCTATATTACGACTTTTGCAAAATCAGACCTGAGTAAACTCGTTTTTATATGCAAGCCAAGTTGGGAGGATAAAAACTATGTTGATAAAAACTTAATCCGTTTATGAAATGCAGCGTTAACCCATCGCCTGCTCTGCTACATCGTCCTGCACAGTAACAATTAGTTTACTCTTTATATTGAGTTTTGCGTAATCAATTGGATTATGAGGATGCATAATAACAACGTTTGCTTCATGTTCTACTTGCCTTGATAAAACATAGCGGTGTGTTCATGTTTTCTGATCCATAGTAGTGTTGCATAATCTCTTCTGATTCAACCTGGTTGATGGTTAATCTTATCAATTTTGCAACTTGTTTTACAATTTGGAAGGTACGAAAAACACATACATTCTCCTTCATATCTACCAAACCCTGCACTCGTAAATTAGAATCATGATTTTGAACTCTTTAACGTTAGTGGCCTAGAGATGTACATTGCTTATATATTTTACTTGATTATGTTTCTGTTTTGATCTCTTATATATTTTACTTGATTATGTTTAGTGTTTGTTATAGATATTGGTCTTTCTAAGTTGTGGATTTGATGAGCTATGTTTCTACTTTGCAAAACGTTTCATTCATTCATGAGTTTGAATATGTTTCATTGTTTTGGTTTTATTAGCTAAAAATATCATGCAGATGGAGCCAAGAAGATCTTGAAGGTGGAGAGTCCAGAAAATCGTGAAGATGGAGAGCCAAAAAGATCGTGAATTGGTTTCATGTTTGTTTTCAGTTTCCTATTTGTGTTACAGATGGATTTGCTTCTTTATTTGGTTTTATAATATTTAAAAAACACTTATGAGGAACTTTATTTTGTTTGAGTTTTATTTGTACGAGTAAAAACACTTTTACGAGGAAGTTTATTTTGTTTGAGTTTATTTCGATCGTGTGTATATATTTGGATCCTAAACTATAATGAACATAAGTACCACATGTCTATTATTAAAAAACTAACCGAACCAAATAAATTGAAGTTAACCAAAATTAACCGAAAATTAACCGAAAATAACCGAAATTAACCGAAATCAACCGAAAGTAACCGAATTTTTTTCAAAATTAACCGAATTAACCGAAGTGTAATACAATATCGGTTATGTTCGGAACACAAAATGACGTATAAAACCAAACCGAATAAACCGATTGCCGAACCGATCCGAACCGAATTACAATTCGGTTTTATTCAGAACTGTTTTTCCATAAACCGAAAAAACCGAACCGATAAAACCGAAAAACTGAATGCCCATGACTAGTAATTGAGAAGTGCATAGGCATCACTTTTTTTTTTTTTTTTGTTAAAAGGCTTATATTAGAAGTTCTCCTGCTTCTTGTTTTGATTCGTACCATGTTCTATTCGACAATGTTTGCTTGAGATTTCACCTCACTCAAACATATATATGGTGAGCATACTGTGTGCACTACTGGGATTATATTATTTCTCTGGCGAACTTGTATTTTGGCTTTAGATCCTTTGGTTTTTATTTTGGTTGAGGGACATAGTGTGTGGTTGATGGTTTGAGCCTAATGAATAGTGAGGGCTAAGCATAGCCATAATTTGATAATTGCTTAAACTAAAAAAGTTTCCTGGATCCTGTTTTGACTCCACAAATTGTAGTTACATTGAAAAGAAAACTTCTTTCGAAAGTTCTTTAGGTGAAACGATATCAGTTATGTACACAGATGCGATCATGTTCAAATAGTATTCATCAGAAACTTAATCTGCAGAACAAAAGAGAGACCACTGCGCGACTGAATTTTTCTAGCAGAGATGGTCTCTATCATTCGATTAAAATTTCTTTAGCAGAGATGGTCTCTATCATATTCTACTTAAAAAGTAGTTTCAACAGTACATAAATCCTAAATATAGAAACTAAAAAATGGAAAATGATGAATAAAGCTACATGAGATTCTTGGATAGAAAGGAGTTCTGTGTAGCCAGCTTCTGCTGCTACGTACTACAGTTTTGTTGACTTTTGTCAAAACATGATTACACTATTTTTATTCAAATCTAATTGTCTTTCAAATCCAGAAACAAATAAAAATTACAAAAATATAAACACATATATACTGTCAAAAGAGAAACACACATTTTTACCTAACATTTAATAATGTAAAATATTACATATAATGACATTGTCTTTTAGCTGTTTTTAAAATATTCATTAAAAGTATTTTAGTCAAATCAAATATGTCAATTATGATTAAAATTTAAATCAAAATTAAATCAAACCCAAATCTCAGAATATCTTTTTAAAACAAAGTGAATCAAAACTTCTTTTTAAATATATAATAAAATATTCGATTTTATGCAAGAATGTCTTATACAAGAACATTTGATTATATATATATATATATATATAATATAAATATTTATAAAAATAAATATTATAAAACTAAGACTCAAATAACAGTAATTATTTTTAATTTACAAGATAAGGATTTTAATTTAATAAAAATTAAATTAATAATATTAGAAATTAGATTGATATATTTTCAATTTAATAAATATGTAAGTATTTAAAATTATTCAATATTTATATAGTTCGATTACATAGTCAACGGATTGGGATTAATACGTGTTGTGGTAAAATATATTGGAATTATAACATAACATAAAATAAATATTTTTCATATCTTTCATTTTCTTCAAAGTTGAAAAAATTATTATTAATTATGAAATAAATTATTAAATTAATTTTTGATCTATAACATGAAAAAATAAAAATCCTATAATATATATCTTAATTTAATAAAAAGTAATAATATTAGATATTAGATTGATATATTTTCAATTTAACAAAAAGGTAAATATTAAAAAGTATTCAATATTTATATTATTCGAATGCAAAGTCAATGGGATGGGATTATATGTGTTGCAATTGAACAGGTTATATTATAACATAATACAAAACAAATATTGTTTTAATATCTTTCATTTTCTTCAAAATGAAAAAATTATTATGAATTGTGAAAATAATAAAATTAATTATTAAATTAATTTTTGATATATAAAACGAGAAAATGAAAATCCTTATCTTATATATATTTCATAAGTATAGTTAAATTATTTAATCAAGTGGCAAATGTAAATAAAATAACTTACTACACAAATTATTTTAAATTTAGAATTAAATAGAAACACTTTTGGTTTAATAAACTTTAAATATAATAAATTACTCAATATTTATGTTATTTGATAATATGATAGACGGGTTGGGATTGATGTTTTTAAGAAATGATGTTTATTGCAGGTTAATTATCAAAATGCAAAGTGTTTAAACCACTGTGTAATGAGTTACATAAACGAAAACAAACTAAAAATATTATTCGCTAGCGGGTTAAAACATAGTAAATGATATGATATATCTATATTAGAAAAAACTGTTAACACATTTAAAATTTTCAAGTAGATAAATATATTATTTAAAATAAATATATATCAGAATTTCTTTTAAAAAATTAAGAAAATTAGAAATTAAAAATATAGAAATTCTTTCTATTAAATTGAAATTTTATCAAAAATATATTCTCGCGCTTTTAAAGCGCGGGTAAAAATCTAGTTAATAAGAATATATTTACATCACATTTTTGGAAAAAAGCGATGTTAAATAAATATGTATCTTTTTGTTTTATAAAGGCTAGAATGCATATTCTACATTTGACATTATGTTAAATATGTATCCAGCTATTTGCTCTATGTTTTATAAAGTTTACAATACATATTATAATGTTTGCTTTAAGAAGAATTAAGTTCTATATAACTCTTACAAGATAATCTTTACAATAAAATATATGAAAAAAATTATTTTCATTTAACTAAAACGAGAAAATAGCTGAATCAGATAATAATGGATTTTTTGCCACCAATTAAGTATTTCAGAATGAATGAGAATCTTTTGTCATATGGCAATAGCAATTGAAAGTCGATGCACAATAATATTAATAATCATTATTAATGATTATAAACCATAATTACCTTAAGTTTAGTTTTTAAAATAGGTTTTAATATTATTTTTATATTATAATATGTTTCACTTAATACAATAATACCAATTTAAAAATATTAATAAATTATATTACATATGAAATGTAAATAACAAAATGTACTATAAAATATATAATATATAAATTTATGTAGAAAAAACTAGTATGAAATTATTTATTGTAATTAATAAATATAAAGTGTAAGAATAATTATATGGTTAAATGTAGAAAATGTATTTGACATAAAATTTATTTAATAAATATGAAATATATAATTGATGTCAATATATTTAATTATATTGGTCAAATATATAATTAATATTTTCTACAGTAAGTATGAATGAATTATTAAGTGATATGAATTGTAATTAATCTACTAATTTAAATCTATTTAAAAAATTAGTAGAAAAATGCATATGGTAATAACACATCAGGTTGATACACATGTAAATAACACATGAACCTTACTTCTAAAACTGATTTTCAAATAATATAAAGGAGAAATGATTTATTTGATCTACTTCACATCTGCCATTTTGCCTTTAAAAATACTTAGATTTGTCCATACTGTATTTTCTTAGCTCTACTGTTATTTTGGGCATTATGTCTATTTTTTACTTTGTTTAGAACTGCCGTTATAATGACAACGCTGTTATTTTGAAAAAATATTGGATCATTTCTCACATTTTTCTTATGAGGGATTGTTGTTTTTACATTAATGTCTCGAAAATGTCATTTCTGACAATTTATTCTTTTTAAATATTGATTTTTTTTAATGGACAAAGTAATGGTAATTTTGTGGAGAAGTTTTTTTCAATCAACCAAAAAATCTTCCAAAACCCCAAAAAAATTATAATTTTATGGATTGAGTATGGACATCATATGATGAAGAGAAGAAAAAAGAACAAAAAGATTGTAGAATATATGGCATATACAATGTACAAACATATGGTGGAAAGTATATGATGAACAAAAATATATAGGGTCTTTTCGGTTGCTCATTTACATGATCCATCTGGATGAATCATTTGGATGGATCATCTCTGTGATGCATTTGATATTGTTCATTTTTTTTAATTTTTGGACATGCATCTAGATGGATCATCTCGATGCATCTGAAAACAAAATTTTGCAGGTGTAACGAGAAAACGTGATTTTGCAGAACTAACGAGAAACATGATTTGTCGTTTTAGCGGAAAAAGTTGATTATGTGGTTTTAGCGGGAAACATGATTTTGCGATTTTAGCGGGAATACTTTACCTCATTAGGATATTTGATACAAATACTTTACCTCATTAGGATTAAAAAATTATGATTTACACAAAAATCAAATTTTCAACTTTAAACTAATTATTTATAATATTTTGTATAAAACAATTATAAAAAACAAGATATAGTGGACATATTGTGATGCACAAGACATAGTATTTTCAAAAATCAATCCATTCATCTTATATGGTAGACAAATAATCGTGGATATACAGCGTATGGTAGAAAAAAATTATGGACATAGAATCAAAACTTATGATACAAACATTGAATCTTCAATTCATTATGATTAAGAAGTTATGAATTTTTTACATATAATTCATTATTATTAATATATATATATATATATTAAGATAAAATTGTTTCTAATTTATTTTTTACAATATCGCTATAAAAATAAAAATATAATAAAAAAAGAACCCAAAAAGAAACAAAAAAAAAATTGAGTTTAAGAGCAATTTGAACTTTTGCATCTTAAAGTGCTTCTACATATAAATAAAAAAAAATTAAAGTGTACCTTTATGTAATACTCTCTTCATCTCTTGTATAAATATTAAATAGCTTTCTTCCATCCTGCAATGTGTCCAAACGGTTTTTTGGCATCCCTGGTAAAGTATACTCCATCTTTTTTGGCAGCGTACCTTCGTAACTGACCACATTTTCTAAAAAAGATTTGGTTCTTTTGTTCGTATGCTTTAATGGTTAAAGAAAAATTATTGTACTTCAAAGAACAATCCCAAATTGTATGCGAATTAAAAGTTTCTTTAAAGCGAATGATATATGGAGGAGCATTGAAATTTATTTTGTTCCAACCTAGGTCGTTATGTCCTGAACGGCAATGAAAATCAAGAACTATACCAGGAGAAATTTGGTTATAAATTTCTACATGAGAAGTTTTACAAGCTCCATTTAGCCCAAAAAATAGAGTACTAACTAACATAAAAGTTATGAGATGACTCATTTTTCTACGTATACTTTGATTTTTTTTGTTTTTTGAACTTTATATACTTTGATTGTTGGAGTAAAAGAACATTTACCTGTAGTATTTATACAATTATTTAGGGAATACATTTTTCTTCATTTACTAGATAATCTTTATGTGGTATAAGCTGAATTCAAGCATGAACCAATTAGCTATCCGATAAATGTGTTTTAATTGTCGAAAAATATGGTTATCCAGTAAAATTGTAACAAATGAATCAACCTTAAAAAAAACTATGGTTGACCACAAAATTCAAACTTTATCAAACCAAATTTCTGTTTTTTTTTGTCAACAAGATAAACGAAAAATAAACAAGAAACCAAAAAAACCTCCTATCTTGATTCAGGTAACCAAATTAAATTGAAGTGCCGAAAATATTTAAAAGCGACATAAGTCTTTTTAATAAAAAAAAAATTATACGTTTTTTTCCGACAATTTACAATTTAAAAAATATTCATAGTATTTGGACTAGTATAGAGTATTTACAACTTTTTATATAATTTTTTTTCTTTTTTTACATATAACTTTACAATAAACAAAATATAACGCCCCGACCGCCCCTACCAGTGAGCCCACATGTCATCTCATTAGGCGCATTGGGCCTCTCATTAGGCCCACATGTCCTCTCATTAGGTCCATTGTGCCCACCCCTGTCCGCCGGTCGGTGCGTTATCCGGGAGCTCGAAAGTCATAATATACTGACCCTACAATCACCACATGACCGTTCCCCGTGTTTTTTCCTAACTCACACGGTACCGCGAATGACATCCCGGTAGGTCACCCATACTTCCACTACTCCAGCCCAAGCACGCTTAACTTTGGAGTTCTTTCGGGATGGTTAACCGAAAAGGTAAGTGCACTTTGGTGACATAGGTAGCTAAATCAATTCTTTTAACCTTTCTCATATACATTTCCATATATACCAGGAATCGGGATGTTACAATTCACCCCCACTCAAAGTGCAATGTCCTCGTTGCACACCACAACCAGTCCAATAACGCCTCCCAGGTCAGCACTGGGACGGCTAACCAGCTCTGATACCACTTATAACGCCCCAACCGCCCCTACCAGTGAGGCCACATGTCCTCTCATTAGGCCCATTGGACCTCTCACTAGGCCCACATGTCCTCTCATTAGGCCCATTGGGCCCTTCCCTGTCCGACGGTCGGTGCGTTATCCGGGAGCTCAAAAGTCATAATATATTGACCCTGCAATCACTACATGACCGTTCCCCGTGTTTTTTCCTAACTCACACGGTACCGCGAATGACTTCCCGGTAGGTCACCCATCCTTCCACTACTCTAGCCCAAACACGCTTAACTTTGGAGTTCTTTCCGGATGGTTAACCGAAAAGGTAAGTGCACTTTGGTGACATAGGTAGCCAAATCAATTCTTTTAACCTTTCCCATATACATTTCCATATATACCAGAAATCGGGATGTTACAATTCACCCCCACTCAGAGTGCAACGTCCTCGTTGCACACCACGACCAGTCCCATGACGCCTCCCAAGTCAGCACTGGGACGGCTAACCAACTCTGATACCACTAATAACGCCACAACCGCCCCTACCAGTGAAGCCACATGTCCTCTCATTAGGCCCATTGGGCCTCTCACTAGGCCCACATGTCCTCTTATTAGGCTCATTGGGCCCACCCCTGTCCGACGGTCGGTACGTTATCCGGGAGCTCGAAAGTCATAATATACTGACCCTGCAATCACCACATGACCGTTCCCCGTGTTTTTTCCTAACTCACACGGTACCGCGAATGACATTCCGGTAGGTCACCCATCCTTCCACTACTCTAGCCCAAACACACTTAACTTTGGAGTTCTTTCGGGATGGTTAACCGAAAAGGTAAGTGCACTTTGGTGATATAGATAGCCAAATCAATTCTTTTAACCTTTCCCATATACATTTTCATATATACCAGGAATCGGGATGTTACACAAAAATTGAAAAATTAGGTGATAAATTAAAGAATAATTTGGCAAATAAGGACACAGTTAGATTTTTTTATCGAACTACAATTTTGTTGACTTTTGCCAAAACATGACTGAACTATCCTTATTCAAATCTAAAAAATGCAAACTAATTTTCTTTTATTTCCAAAACCAAATAAAAAAAATAAAAAAAAGAAACATTCATTAATATATATTTCAATCACATTTTTGGAAAAAGACGATGTTAAATAAATACTCTATTTTTTTGTTTTATGAATTCTAGAATGCATATTCTATATTTTACATTGTGTTGAATATGAATCCAACTATTTGTATGTTTTTTAAAGTTTACAATACGTATTGTAAGAATTGAGCTTTATCTAGTTCTTACAAGGTAATTTTTACAATAAAATATATTAAGAAATTATTTACATTAAACAAAATGAGAAAATAGCTAAATCAAATAATGTTCTTTTTTTTTGTCAACGAAATTAAATAATGGTCTTCTTGCCACCAATTAAGCATTCCACAATGAATTATAATCTTTTGTCATTTATGTAGTGAACACCTTTGATCAAGTGTATATTGTTTTATAATGCATCATTTTCTCACTCTTTAAATGGTTTTTGTTCCTTGGTTGGTGACAATATGAGGATCACATCATTCTCTTTCTCTTGTAAAACATTTGTCTTCAACACTGTTTCACATTGAGCTTTTTTTTTAAGAAAAAAAACTGAAGTGATTTTTTACATAGACTGAACTAAAACAGAATTTTTTTATTTTCTTCTTCTTTTTTTATAACAAAAAGATCAATTAAGAAATAAATGAAATTTTTTTTTTTTTGAGTTGAGCAAATAAAAATGTTTTAAAAAGTTACACAAAACGATATTTTTATTTTTTTTATTTTAAAAAGAAAAAACAAATAAGGACATTGTTTTTATTAAAAATTGTTTTGTTGCTTTATTCTTAATAAAATAGAAATATAAATAATAATATCATAATTTTATTTTTATGGTTTTTATATAATATATTAAAAAAATAAACTTGTAAAACAAAACAGTTTTTTTTTTTTTTTAATAGAATAGAAAACAAAATTGATGATAGATAGCAGAAGTTTTTAAGCTCTATAAGAAAGATGTGTGACCAACAGGCAGGAAGGAAGTGCTCATGGTGGTTTGAGAGCTGACCGTGCCACACTCTGTTTTAAGCCGGTTGGATGGATGATGGAAGGAAGTGGTCGAATGAAACCGTCAAATGGTCCTGGGGCACTTTTCGGCTAGTTGGATGATTTGATGGTGGAACAAGGATTGCTCCAAAAGGGTGTGGAGTTCCTTTGCTAAGGTAATGAATCAAGCCTATATGAACAAAGAAATCAAAAGGAATCCACTTACAGACTCATATGAACAGGGAGAGAAACCACCTTGGGGGCCAGTACCCTAGCAGGAACCGGAAGAGATACACTAGTCAAAAATCAACAAAACTAAGTGTTAATAAGAACCGAAGCATTGAACACTATGACAAAAAAAAGGCTGAAGAAAGTACGAGAAGCCGTAAGTGATATTTAATGTTTATCTTTTAAAGCTTTCTAGAATATTTTAGGGTTCTTATGATCTATTATAAATAAACCGTTTATGCCTCATATTGTATTCAGTTTTTGATAAAGAGCTTTGGCTTCTGAGAGAAGAGTATTCGCCATCCCCTTGTTTTCGGTTAGATCTTTAATGATTTCAATGAGTTCAAGAAGGCTTTGATTCCTAGGTATTCTTAGACTAAATAAGAATCTCTGCATCTATATAGCTAGTGCTACGTCAATTGGTATCAGAGACAGGTTTCTTTGATTTCTCAATCGAAGAACGATTCTGGATGTCATGGTGAGTGCCAGAAACTATACTTTCGAGGACGAAAGTCCTTTTGTGGAGAGAGAAGAGAACCATGAGATTTACAGACAAATCTATGGGGATCCAATATACGATATCTATGAAGACGATGAGAACTACAGAGACCGCCGCGTACATCCGCCGCGCCGAAACCATTCCCGTCCCAGTTCCATATTCCGGAGATACCCTTGAGAACTCGTTCATAATCCACTCCACGAGCATGAGGATCCTCCTAGCGTTGTAAACGATTGGCACGAGAATCCGAGCCGGAGCAGAGAAGCCACATGTGGCGGCTAACCCTTCCATGAAAACCTGACACGCCAAAAGGAACACGTGCGGCGCGGCGGTGCTCACACCGCGTTTATCGTCCTCGACAAGTCCTTCGAAGATGTAGCATATCGGAATCAAGAGTCCGACATCCCCCCGCGGAAGCTACGTAGACACGGAAAATCTTGTTGGTGGCGCTGAAGTCCAAAGAATAAGGCAAAAATCTGGTTTAGTTTGAATTTCTCTTAAGATGATTAAGTCTTCCTTGTTTGTAGAATAAAGACTAGTTCGAAGTTGAGTTTGTTTCGGTAGCTTAAGTTTTGCTTTTCAGTTGTAAAATAAGTCCTATAAAAAGAACCGAATCCTTTGAATGAATGCAAGCAATTTCAGTTCAATTCACTCTCGTTTAGTCTCTTTCATTCACAAAGATAACAAAGTGGTATCAGAGCTTGATACTAACCTGAGAGAAAACAATGAGTGACAGAGATAGGATGATCATACCAAAGTTTGATGGTGACTACGAGCATTGGGCAATGCTCATGGAGAACTTGCTCCGGTCAAAGGAGTGGTGGGATTTGATCGAGATCGGGATCCCAAGTCAAGAAAGAGGAACGGTTCTGTCAGGAGCACAGAGAACTGAGCTGCTAGAGAAGACAGTCACGGACCACAAGGTGAAGAACTATCTCTATGCCTCACTCCATAAAACGATTCTGAAGACGATTCTCAAGAAGGACACTTCAAAGGATATATGGGAGTCCTTGAAGAAGAAGTATCAAGGAAATGAGAGAGTGCAGAGTGCACAACTTCAGAGGCTGAGAATGAGCTTTAAAGTTTTTGAGATGAAGTCTGGAGAGACGATTGCAGAGTATTTCTCAAGAATAATGGAAGTAGCCAACGATATGCGCAATCTTGGTGACGATATGCCTGACTCGAAGATTGTTGAGAAGATTCTCAGAACACTGGCCGAAAAATACACATACATAGTGTGTGCAATAGAAGAGTCAAAGGATATCAAGACCATGTATGTGGATGCTCTGCAAAGCTCTTTGATGGTTCATGAGCAAAACCTGGTCAAATACGATGGAGAAGAAAAAGCTCTAAAAGTGGAAAGACAGTGGAAGCCGAATGGCAGTAGAGAAGGACGATCCTCATTCAGTGGAAGAGGCAGAGGTGGTAATCAAGGAAGAGGGCGTAGTAATGTTGACAAAGAGAATGTGGAATGTTTTAAGTGTCACAAGATGGGGCACTACAAGTCAGAGTGTCCAGACTGGGACAAGGAAGCAAATTATGTTGAATGGGAAGAAGATTTGCTTCTGATGGCACGAGTGGAAGAGATCAAAATTGAGGAGGAACAAGTTTGGTTCCTGGATTCAGGCTGCAGCAATCATATGTGTGGCTCAAGGGAGTGGTTCATTGAGCTCGATAATACCTTTAAGAGGAACGTGAAGCTGGGAGATTACAGGAGGATGTCTGTAGATGGAAGAGGAAAGCTGAGACTTGAGATAAATGGATAACTCAAGTAATCTCTGATGTCTACTTCGTTCCTGGACTTAAGAATAATCTCTTTAGTGTGGGACAGCTGCAGGGGAAAGGGATGAGAATTATCATCGAACATGGAGAGTGTGAAGTTTGGCACAAAAAGAGAAGAAGATGATAATGCACTCAACAATGTCAAAGAACCGGATGTTCATAATTATCGCAGCTGTGAGAAAGGCAAAGGAAGCTGAAGAAGGGCGATGCCTGCAAGTAATGGAGAAAGCAAACGACCTATGGCACAGGCAATATGGGCATCTCAACAGTGGGAGTCTGAGATCATTAGTAGTAAAGGACATGGTGATCGGAATGCCTAAGCTGAACAAAGAAACAGAGGAAGCGCTATGTGATGTCTGCCTGAGAGGGAAGCAGAATCGTGAAAGCATTCTGAAGAAGAGTGGATGGAAATTAACACGGGCTCTCCAGTTGGTTCACACTGACATCTGTGGACCAATTACTCCAACATCTGAGAGTGGAAAAAGGTATATCATCAATTTCATAGATGATTACAATAGAAAATGTTGGACGTAATTTTGGAGGAAAAATCAGAAGCCTTTAAGGTTTTCAAGGAGTTTAAAGCGAGTGCAGAAAGGGAATTGGGGCAAAAGCTGGTGTGCTTACTCTCAGACAGAGGAGGAGAGTACAACTCCAAGGAGTTTGATGATCATTGAAGAGAGTGTGGTATCAAACAACAGCTTACAGCCGCGTACACACCCCAACAAAATGGGACTGCAGAGAGAAAGAACAGAACAGTGATGAACATGACGAGGTGCATGATGTTAGAGAAGGGAGTCCCAAGGCGTTTCTGGCCAGAAGCAGTCCAATATGCGGTTTACATATTAAACAGAAGTCCATCAAAGGCGTTAGACAACGTCACGCCAGAGGAGAAGTGGAGTAATCTGAAACCTTCGGTGAGTCATTTCAGAGTGTTTGGAAGTATTGCTTATGCTCTTGTACCTATGAAAGGAGGATTAAACTTGATGAGAAGAGCATCAAGTGCATGTTATTTGGAGTAAGCAAATAATCAAAAGCGTATCGTCTCTACAATCCTGCAACAAAGAAGGTGGTGATAAGTAGAGATGTGCACTTTGATGAAACCAAAGGCTGGGACTGGGAAGAACAACAAGAAGAAAAAGAACTTGTTTGGGAGGATTCAGAAACTGAATCAGTAGAAGAAGAGAACGAGGCTGCAGTAGGAGAAATCCGGACAGCAGAAGAAGAAAATGCTGTAGCAGAAGAAGCACAACCACCTCAGGCAGCCGACCAAACAATTCCAGCAGCTCAAACTCCGGCCTGAGAAGGCTCCAAGAGAGCAATTAGAAGACCGGTATGGTTCAAAGACTTTGATACTCGAGATGCAGGACTTCTAGTAGTAGAAGATGAAGGGGAGATTCTCGCAATGTTCATACAGTCTGATGATCCGGAATTTTTTGAGGATCCAGTTTTGCTAGAAGTGTGGAGAGAAGCGATGGAAAGAGAGATTGCTTCCATAGAAGAAAACAACACTTGGGAACTAATCAATCTGCCAGAAGAAGCTAAGGTGATTGGAGTAAAGTGGGTGTACAAAATCAAGTTCGATGAGAATGGAGAGATCGATAAGTTCAAAGCAAGATTAGTTGCAAAGGGCTATCACCAGAAAGAGAGAGTATACTTTCATGAAGTCTTTGCACCAGTTGCCAGATGGGATACAAGCAGAGTAATATTGGGCGAAGCTGCAGAAAGAGGATGGAATGTTTTCCAGCTTGATGTTAAAAGTGCTTTTCTGCACGGAGAGTTGATGGAGGAAGTCTTCGTGGAACAACCAAAAGGATTTGAGGTTGGAGAAGGATCAGAGAAGGTGTATAAATTGAAGAAAGCACTATATGGCTTGAAACAGGCTCCAAGGGCCTGGTACAGTCGCATTGAAGGGTTCTTTCTGCAGGAAGGCTTCGAAAAATGTTTCTGTGAGCACACGTTTTTTGTGAAGAAGGAAGAAGGTAACTGCTTGATTGTAAGTCCCTATGTTGATGATCTTATCTACACATGAGATTCAACAAAGATGCTTGAGGAGTTTAAAAGCTCCACGATGAATGAGTTCTCAATGATGGATCTGGGAAGAATGAAGTAATTTTGCGGGGTTAGAAGTCATTCAAGACGGGAGAGGAATTTTCATAAGTCAAATTAAGGAAATTTGCAGAAGAAACTCTGGAGAAGTATGGAATGGAAGAGTGCAATTCTGTTAAAAATCCCATGGTTCCAGGCAACAAACTGACGAAGGCAAGAACAGGAGAAGAAGTGAATCCAACAACATTCAAAAAACTTGTTGGAAGCTTAAGGTACCTGACCGTAACAAGACCTGACTTGATGTACTCTGTGAACTTGGTCAGTAGGTACATGGAGAGTCCAAATGAGCAACACATGGCGGCAGTTAAGAGAATTCTGAGATATGTTCAAGGGACTCGAGATTATGGGATCCGATACAAGTATGGAGGAGAAGAAGAACTGGTTGGGTTTGTGGATAGTGATTATGCAGGCGACAGTGATGATTACAAAAGCACATCTGGATATGTTTTTATGTTGGGAGGAGGAGCTGTGTCATGGCCTTCTAAGAAGCAACCAATTGTGACTTTGTCCACCACAGAAGCAGAGTTTGTCTCAGCTGCTTATGGAGCATGTCAAGCAGTATGGCTCAGGAACATACTGTCAGAAATCGGTGATCAACAAGAAGAAGGTACTGTTCTATTCTGTGACAATAGCTCTGTCATCAAACTGTCAAAAAACCTTGTGTTACATGGAAGGAGTAAAGACATACACGTTCAGTTTCATAAGTTGAGGGAATTGGTGAATGAGGGAGTTATTCAACTCGACTACTGCGGAACACAAGATCAGGTTGCAGACATATGACCAAAGCTGTGAAGCTTGAAGTTTTCGAGAAGATGAGAAGCAGAATGGGAGTATGCATCAAGGATGATTAAACTGGAAGGGCCATTCCAGTTTAGGGGAGGAAATGAAGTCCGAAGAATAAGGAAAAAATCTGTTTTAGTTTGAATTTCTCTTAAGATGAATAAGTGATCAACAAGAAGAAGGTACTGTTCTATTCTGTGACAATAGCTTTGTCATCAAACTGTCAAAAAACCCTGTGTTACATGGAAGGAGTAAAGACATACACGTTCAGTTTCATAAGTTGAGGGAATTGGTGAATGAGGGAGTTATTCAACTCGACTACTGCGGAACACAAGATCAGGTTGCAGACATACGACCAAAGCTGTGAAGCTTGAATTTTTCGAGAAGATGAGAAGCAGATTAAACTGGAAGGGCCATTCCAGTTTAGGGGAGGAAATGAAGTCCGGAGAATAAGGCAAAAATCTGTTTTAGTTTGAATTTCTCTTAAGATGAATAAGTCTTCCTTGTTTGTAGGATAAAGACTAGTTCGAAGTTGAGTTTGTTTCGGTAGCTTAAGTTTCGCTTTTCAGTTGTAAAATAAGTCCTATAAAAAGGACCGAATCCTTTGAATGAATGCAAGAAATTTCAGTTCAATTCACTCTCGTTTAGTCTCTTTCATTCACAAAGATAACAGGCGCTTGTGAGAGGAGCGTCGCGGTTTGGATTCTCGTGTGGAGGGAAGATTAATATGGAGAGGAAGAAGAAGTAAAAGACCGTGAGGAGTGTGAACAAGAAATCTTCGATCGTGACGAGACCGCTTGCGGAGAGGACGACGATTACTGCAAGGATGTTTAGTTGTCGGAACGAGAAGAATCCAGCGGTTTTTCCGGCAGCGTGATGTTGTTCTTCTTTTGGTAAGGCTATGTCGTTGTAAGTCGGACCAACACCTCCAGACATGGTTTTTGTGTAAGGTTCTTTCTGAGAGAAGATGCATTTTGTGTTTTTTTTTGTTTCTCGGGAAAATGTGGTGAGAGCATTTTTTGGGTGGAGAGGAAAGATAAAAGAGAGTGAAGAAGTGGACACGTGGCGGATGGAAGGAGCTTTGAATGGAAGAGGTTTAGAGACGTGGAGGATTTGCAGAACCGGTGGTTTTGTTGTCTATTGTCCCCCTCACGATTAATTTAAAATTTTAACTCATGAGAGGCGATGAGATTAACATTAAAGACGAAATTATTTCTTAAATTGGAATGAAAATCCATCTATTATATTAAAACAGAAGTGCAATAGGAAAAACAATCTTTTGTGATGTGTTATATTACAATTTGAGCCACTGGTTCTAATTGAAATTTGTAGGGTCTCATTAAGGGTAGTATAATCATGAGATAATTACTGAAATAATACCCTTTTCGACCCTAATTACTAGAGTAGTGTTGTACAGTGTCGACAAAACACAAAACGGTGTAAAAAACATATAAAATCAGGGCTTCGGAGTTAACTATCGAAATGCCACGAAATGAAAAATTATAATAATTTAAAATATTTTCGTTTCCTTTTACTTGTGTTTGTGTATGGAGAAACTGTAAATTTAGGGATTCAGTTTTTAGGAAACCAAACTTTTATTTTTTACGAAACCTAATTTACGGCTACGGCTGCGACGCACGACGGAGCAAGCGAAACGCAGGACGGAAGTTCTCGGTGGCTCTTGCAACGGGTATGTCTTCTACATCTTTAAACCTTTCGAGTCTTCCGAAAACCTTCTCCAAAGGTTTTCGTCTCTTTGGAACGTCGTCTAACTATTTATCCTCACCAAAATTTTGTAGGTGGGAACGGGAGCGGACAAATTTTTATAACAAGTAGGTTGGTTTTTGTTTTTGTTGCGTTTGTTTTGTAAAGTGGAGACCCTTTTAATAGTTAGCGGATCTGCCGGTGACGACGAGTTTACTGTAATATGTGTAAACGCTGTTGTATTGATTTTCGTGTATTGGTGAATAGGTTTCGACGTTGTCGTTCGAGTTATTTAGCATATACAGAGAACCGTTGTTGAAGACTTACTATTGCAGAGTTGATAGTTCATTCCGTTAAAACTGTTCTTTTGTGATGGAAGACTTTTATAGGCACATTTAACATTGTTGCAATTGACGGTAGATTTATCTTACATTTTGTTGGTTAACATTACCAATGCGGTATACTTATTACTTGTTTACGGCAACAGTAGTAGACTTATGTAAGAATATGGTTGGTTATGCTGTCACAATATTTGTTTAAAGGTAGACTTATTGCTAACGCATATCCTTTGCGGCTATTTTATATTCCGCAGATATGGCTTCAACCTCTAAAAGTTACCCTCAAACGTTGTATCCAGTAGGGAATTCTCCTCTTCAGAACAGGAGCTTCCACCACAACTGCAAGGTGACAGGCTTCAGAGTGCTACTGGAAGCGGTTGGGGAGCAGGTGTTTAACGACGTGATGAACAACTCGCAAGTAGGAGTATTGCTGAAGCTTGGTCAGCTCGAATATACGTGGAGTGCGAAGACGGTGCACTATCTGATAACAAATCAGCTTGCTATCCATCGGCTGTATAAGATTTGGTCGTTGGTTGGTGGACGGCCAATCAGATTTTCACTGTACGAGTTCCGATACATAACGGGCCTCAACTGCGACGCTATAGACGAAACAGACAATTGGGACGCTGACCCTGAAGACTTTTGGAAAGATCTGAAGGTTAGGCCAGGAGAAGGACCTACTTGGTATCAAATCAATGCTGCGGTAGCCGCATGCAAGACATGGTCAGACGAGAAGAAAAGAATGCTTGTACTTCTTTTCGTTTTTTCGGTGGGGATATACGGTGTGGCCCGGACTAGCAGGATCCCCTTCAAGGCTGCGAAACGAGTCCTCGATACGGAGGCTTTTGAGAGATACCCGTGGGGGCGTGTATTTTTCAAGGAGTTGATGCAATCTTTGAAGATTGCAAATGTTGATGGAGACACCTACGCTGTTCATGCATTACTTATTTGGGCATTTGAGAGTGTGCCTATTCTTGGTGAAAAATTTGGCAGCAAGCGAGGAATACATATAGAAATTCCGCTACTACGGTGGGAAAGAGGCAGTAAAAGATTGAACATTGAAGAGGTGTTGGATAAGGAAAGAGAAGAAACTGCAGACGGGAAGGTATGTACAGTGTTGGTAGAGTCACTGACTTTGTTTTCGCTTGTTGGTGGAGTATCAAAGATTGTAGACTTATGTTACGAAACATGGTAGACTATATGCTTGTTTCAGTAGAAATATTGAGCGCTATCTATGGTACGGTAGACTTATATTTGTGATATCTATGCTTGGAATGGTAGACTTATATATGCTTTATATGATTGTTACGGTATATACTTAATGTAGACTTATATATACTTATATATGGTAGACTTAATGTACCCTTATATGCAGCCATCTCATATTAGCTATTCGTTTAAATTTATGTTGTAGGTCCGCGTGAAACACATATTGGTGACTCGTCCTATCGATGAAATCTATCTGTATTGGCCAGACGACGATGGTCACTCTTTGGAGACCATGACGGACGAGAACAACAAGAAGCTTCACAACATGATTGCTGATATTCTCGGCGGAACGTTAGACGAAGTCTTTTGGAAGCTTATTGGAGATGGTAGGAAAAGGAAAGTTGTGGAGGATCCGCAAATTCACGAATCTGACGATGACTTCATAGAGAAACCTGCCCGTAAGAAGGCGAAGAAGAAGGCTACCAAAGTGAAGACGAATGTCAAGGATGCGAATGAGGATGCTGGCGTGAAAGAGGATCCTAACGTCAAAGAACTGCTATTAACGTTGATGGGCAATGTTTCTATCATTGGGACATCTGTTACCTCAATGGGGAACCAGATGGCGGACTTTGGATCAAGGCTGTCTAATATAGAGGCGAGAACTGTACCCCCAAAAGAAGCTGCTCAGCCTGATGCGCAGTTGAACATCAACAGTGGCGCTGCAGAAACCTCGCATACTTCTCGTAGCAAAGAAGAGGTATCCTTTCCTTTTAAACTGAAACGTGGGGAATTGCATTACTTATCTTTGTTATCTGTAATGACGGTAGAGATAGTGAGTTGCATTACTTATCTTTATTATCTGTAATGACGGTAGAGATAGTGAGTTGAGTACGTATTTTTTCACGTGGTAAACATGGCTAGTTGATCATTTGCAAACTTTGGAGGGTGTTACACATATGCGGTGCCGGCGAAACCCGAAACCAAAGCAACCGCAGAAGAAAAAACATGCCATAGGGAAACCGGGTGTCGAGAAACCCGTCCTCGAAAAAACAGGGTACCAAAAACCTGCTACTAAAGTACATCACAACATACGCCGGGAGAACAAACAACAGGAGAACAAACAATGTGAGAAGAATGAAGCGGAGAATAAGAAACAGGCGAGCAAGAAACCTGACACCAACAAAGCGGCAATGACGAAACCGGCCACCAATAAACCGGCGTGGAAGAACCCGGCGAGAAAAACGCCAGTGAGGAATAAACTGGATGACAATGTTCCGCATGTCAAAGAATCCGTGCTGCCGAAATCCGCATCTCAAACTCCTGTGGCGGAGAAAATGTTCTGCAAGTCAAAGAATTCGTGTTTTTTATTGTCTTAAGTTGCTTAACTATCCCAAGACCTTATGTATGTATTAACTTTCCTTTCGGTATCGCAAGAACCCACTAATGCGTCATTGTGGTCGCCTTTTGTCTATAGTTTTGGTTGAAAACTATGAGTATGTAGAATAGCCATAGATCTACCAAAACCACGGCATATTCCATATCAATCTACCATTACGTGGTGGTCAATGCATTTCCGTGATTAAATCTACCATCTCTTCTACGAACAGTTATAGTGTTAAGGTATTACGAATAAAAGGTAAAAACAAATTTTTTTTACTAATATATAAGAAGGAGTTTTCTCATATTTCTAAGAAATCGTTAACCTAATTTCTAGACTTGCGGCGGCGACTACGAAAGATATGGCGGAGACTCTCACAGACTTTGCATGTGCAGATCTGGTAAGGTTTCCTCGCCGCCCAACATCTCACTACCAGATTGCGTAGATAACACATATTTTCGGTCTTCATTGCTGTTCAAAATCTCTACTGCTTTTTACAGATTCGCAAGGCGGAGGACTATCATTAGGCATTACGGGTAAGTGAAACAGTTGACAATGACTCTTAACATCATTTCATTCTTCTTCCTTGTTTCATTACGAAAGGGGATCCTACTTAAGCTCATTTGTAATAATGTATTGGAGATGACAGTATCATGTCCCCTAACACTACATTTGAACTCGAACTGTGGGATTGATATATTCGCTGGTAGATTTAAAAGAATGAAAGTGTCTTTACTAACACATTGTTTGTGCAAGGGT
This sequence comes from Isatis tinctoria, assembly GCA_010577795.1. Taxonomy (NCBI): domain Eukaryota; kingdom Viridiplantae; phylum Streptophyta; class Magnoliopsida; order Brassicales; family Brassicaceae; genus Isatis; species Isatis tinctoria. The sequence goes on along the minus strand of CM021249.1, from coordinate 15,777,711 downwards.
TGATTCAATATTTTAATGCTGGTAAATTTAAAGATTAATGGTAGTTTCATTTCAATGATGGTAGATTTATTTAATTCTTTTTCCAGCGGTAGATTTCATACTTTGGTTGTTTCGATTGACAGGAACATGGTTTACAGTAACAGCCCGCCTTCATCGCCTTTTGTAGGAAGTGGTCGTAGCTTGCCTGATGATGAAGAATACGATCCTCTGAGGACAAGTGGAATCCCACAAAAGTGTACCTGTGGTGGTTTTCCAAGGGTTGAGCTTTCATACTCATCTGCATATCCGGGAAGGAATGTCATCGTCTGTGAAAACGCCGGCGAACGTGCCCACTTCCATACTTTCAAGTGGTTCGATGAGGCTATTATGGAAAACATTCGCAGGATCAAGTTTAATGCGTTCCCAGACGTGAAGTCAGAACTGAAAAATATCATGAATGATCTCAATGCGATTGAGGATGCGGGCACGAACGATTACATAACAGCCAGCATTGACATTGCCAGACTGGAAGATGCAACATCAAAACGACAAAAAGATAGCGAAGCTGGAAAGGCTCGTTTCGAAGAAGGGAAAGGTCATATCCGCCGTCGAGTTGCGGATTATGCTCGCTTCAATGGTTGTGCTTGCTCTGGTGTGCATGTATATGCAGCTCTAAGTCTCGTATCTTGCTATCCCTGGACTTGTAATAACTTCGTTTCGTATCGTAAGAACATATCTTTGGATGATGTTGCTGTCTCATCCTAAGAACCTATTGTTGTATTAACTTGCTTCGTAAAATTAAAATGGACCGTTTAAAAATTTAAATCTACCGTCTATTATTGGAAATCTACCGTCTAGTATTCGAAATCTACCGTTACGAAATATAATTCAACCGTTTTAAAATGTTACTCTACCGTGACATGTACTACTATTTCGTAATGCACGGTAAACCTACCACCAAACAATTTTCAAACAAGGGAAGGGAATTTCAACGGTTGCGACCTTATAGGGTATCCTCCCAATGTTGACGCAAATCTCGTGAAACGCTCCCATTGTTGTAATAAAGAGCACTGAAGCAACAATTCATTTCTATATAAGAAGCATGCACCTCAATCTGATCGCTAATTAACCTCACTATCTACATGTAGAGGAACGGTCAGTTATGGAAAACTTTCACGACCTTGCGGAGGTGCGAATAGGTATCGGCGGATGGCATATCCGGAAATTCACTCCTCTTTCGCGTACAAATACGACACTTGGTTTGATCTTGACGGATGCTAAGGTTCGTGTTTAATAGTTTCTCCAACCATCAGATTTTTCCTCTTAATGATATACGTCATTCTCTATAATGTAGGGTGTTAGGATTGAATGTTCCATAAGTAGCCAGTTCGTGGAACATTACGTCAAATTTTTGGAGCAAGATTGGATATCGATTATCATATTCCGTTTTGGAGAGAACACCAGAGATATTCGGGCAACTAACCATCCTTACAAAATACATTTCTACGACATCACTGTTATGAAGAAGGTGGTTCCGCCTATGGTGGAACCGTGCAACACATTTGCACCATTCTCATCAATATTTGATGAGACTGTTAAGACAAGTATTTTACATGGTAAGTGTTCATAACTGGACGTGTAATGACATATCACGTAGATTTCCCGTTTTATTCATTTCCTCTTCCTGTTGACAATTAAGATTTGATCGGCGTTCTGTTCGGCGTTGGTGAGTTGAAGATAAAAGACCGTGATGTTACCAACATCGACAACCATATGGTCAAGTTTTCACTTCGTGGCATATGGTAAGGCCTCGTTAATCCGCGTCATGTGTGCATATCTCTTCCGTGATGCATCAGTTCAAATGTCTAACATTTGTATATATCATTTCTAGCAATTCGGTGTTGAAATGTAAAGCATACGGCCGGACAACAAAGGAAATTCATGAGAATTACCTACCATACAATGGAGAGCCTTTAGTCGTCATTCTCCAGATGTGTAAATGTTTTAAAGTATAATTGGTTATACACTATTTATATATATACATATATAAATCAATAATTATATTATATAATAATACCATGAATATAAATTTAATATACGTTATATAGTCTACTTCAAATTAACACTAGCAAGACGTCTCAAATTATGATTTACACAAATATATTATCCATAAAAAGTAGAAGATATTTTAAACGAAATCAAACTAAAAATATTGTCTTTTCTCTATAATATATTTATATAAAAATAAAAGTATAAACATATTTTAAACTTTCAAATTTACAAAATACTCAAATCTATTTAATAAACATTACAAATACCGACCAATGTTCTCTATAATAGTTTACATCACGCCAAGTCAATTCTATAAAATATGAAGATATTATTTTGAAATAAGAATAATTTTTTATTTAAGTCCAATACTTTAACAAATATGAATATAGTAAGCTAAACATTTTTATAAATATTAGTATTTAAATATCAAATTTTATGTTTTTAAATTAACTTTAAATTTATAAGTTTAGATATTTAAATACAAAATTAAACATAATCCCGCGCTCAAGCGCGGATCCGGTTCTAGTATTAAGTATAGGATCAAACTAGTTATTTTAAGGGCCAGGGATGGTGAAATGGGAAATCAATTTTATGTTACACAACAATCTAAGGCAATGCTTTTAAGTTTTAACTCGTTGACCTGAAGAAGCTATCCCCTATATATTATTTGAGGATCCTTATTAAAAATTAACTTTCTCTTCATGTGTTTATTTCAATTTTGTCATGATGATGTGTCATCACCACAATGTCTCTTAGATTCATTTTGAAAATAGGTTTAAATTACTAGAGTAATTACATGATATGCCACTCATAATTTGGTATAACAAATATACTATCCATAAAACTAACTATTAGTCTATAATAATATATATCTCTATTTCCTTATAAGAAAACTACAAATTTATTACATATTTTAATAATAATTATCAATCAATCAAATTGAATAACAAAGACTTGATATCTACTTATATCATACTAATAGTTTTTAAATTATTTTACTTTTCTTTTTTTGTTTTTTTTTGTTAAACTAAATTTGATTATCAAAGAAAATATATAATTAAAAATCAAGATATTTTAAAATTATAATCCCTTTAAAATTTATTCATATATGGAAAGTTGTTGTTGGCTTTTAAAATATATAAATTATTTAAAATATATAAATCCAAGTCAAAATATTTGATTTGTATTAATATCAATCAGTAATAAAATTATGATAATTATAAATTATTCATTTTCTAAACTTAAATAATAATATAAATTAAAATAAGTAACCATACATTTAACTAAATAAACATATAGTAATTATATTTATGTATATTTTCATATTCATATTAATTTAGTAATAAATTCAGATGTGAATAATATATGCTAAATTGTTACTTAGTCAATAATGATAGAAAACAACTGATTTAGCAAAGTTATCCTATGTATATATATATATATATATATGATTTAGTTGTTTTTATTTTTACTAATATAATTTTTTTAAAAATTAGAATATTTGAAAATTACAAATATATAAATGAATATATAATTATATATAATAAATATTTGTATGAATATTTCATTCTGTGCAAAGCGCGGGTTACTACCTAGTTTATATAAAAGCATGAATGACCAAAACCTACCGAAAAAAAGTAGTTGTGCGACTGTGCGAGACGATAGGTGCGAACTTGTTTAACTCGGTGACGAGGTTCATCTACGTTCATCTACTTAACGAGTGTCCTTACTCAAGAAAACGAACAACAATGAACCGAGAAAAAATAAAAAATGAAGTCAAATCCATTTAAAACACGATTAAGAGATTTTTTTTTTTGAATGAAACGATTAAGAGATTTTATAAAAAGAGAATAAATAGCGAGAGGGAAAAAAAACACCATCGTTTTTTTATAAATGCATTTTATATATTTTCCGTTTTAACACTAATCCGAGATTTGTAAACACATTTTAACAGAGAGGAAATCTAATCTCCGGATGGAACTCATACCTTAGCTTTTATATACTTTCTGAATTTTGAATTTTAATTGATTAATGTCTGTCTGATTTTTTGCAACAAAATGTTTTTAAGAAAAAAAATCTTCATCCTTCCCAGAGGTTTAACACCTCTTTTACTTCACGCAGGAACAGAAACATGATTTCTTTTTGGGAGAAGCTACCCGAAGCCATCCTCAGAGCATGTACATCAGTGGGTTTTACCCCAATATCTCACCCAAAATAAATTATAAGAAAAAAAAACATTGATGAGAGAGAGACAGTATGAGAAATGAGAAATTAGTAGAATTCTTTAGATACTTACTGCTTTAACATGTGTCATTCTGTGAATGGTTTATTTCTTCTAAAACAAAGCAAATTTAAATATCTAATACAATACAATGACATTAAAATACTACTCCCTCTGTTTCTCAATATAAACTCTTTTAGTTAAAAGTATAAAGATTAAGAAATTTAATTTTCTACAAGAAGCAGCAGTTAATATATCGAATAAATCTAATTTAACCAACCATAAAAAATGTTTTAAAGTATAATTGGTTATACACTATTCAATAATTGTAAAAGTTGCTTTGAAATCTGAAAAAATCTTATATTTTAAAACAAGAAAAAAACTTTCAGAAAATCTTATATTGAGACAGATGGAGTAATATAAATTTGTTGAGAAAGGCTTTTGAGTATCTCAACCAATGGAGTTTCTCTCAAGTACATTGGCCGACCTATTAAATTCTAAACTTAAACATAAGAAAAAATATTCTTGAACTTTGCGTGTTACCTTCACGCAATCTAAAGTGGTCGTACAATTAGAGGCAAATCGTAACCGGGTCTAAGAGAGAACATATGTTTCGGCGAATGACGATAACCGGGAGAAACTGAGATCTCGAACCGGGACAAAATCAACGAGAAGAGAATTTTGTACTCCATGAAGGCCAAGTTCCGACCAATACACATTCTCCCTCCGAAACCAAACGGCATAAAACCCATCTTATTCTTACAACCACCGTGTAAATCACCGTCAAATCTCTCCGGCTTAAATTCGTGAACATCGTCTCCCCATAACTCAATGTCGTGGTGCATCGCCACCACATCGATCCAAATGTTTGTACCATTCGGAATCACTTGGCCGTTCACGTTAATGTCTCTTCGTGCTTGTCTTTGTGCGTTCGGTGCTGACGGATACAGCCGGAGAACCTCGTTCATCACCCAACTCATCTGCATAAATGATCGGAGGTTTAATTCGTTAATAATTTCCAAGATGATAGTGATTTAATTAACTACAAAATGTGATCTAATTAAGTACACTATAATGTCTAACGACAAGCTTGTCACGCGTTTTCGTTATGGATAAAAAACAAATACGATACTGATTCATTATGGATGGATCTATAGAGGCTATGGACTTGTATGTGACAATTGTGACCTTTAATTTGGTTTTGACTACCGTGAGGCGTGAGCATATGTGAATGAATTAAAATCAAAATTCTGAATTTTTTTTGTTTACTGTTGAAAATGATTTATGAAACTATTCAATAATAATTTAGAGTTAATTCGCAAGACATTTTATAATCTCTAATATTTGGAATTTGATATAATTTGAAGAATTCATCTGATCAATGGATTCTAAAATCTCTACAATATACTTTTTTTGAATTCGTATATAATATTATATTCATAAAACTTTACTGCAATATATCTCAAATGAGTTAATACATAAAGATTTCATAGTTATTTACTTTCGAGTAACACTGTATTTTAGTAAAATAATTGAAATATTAATCCAATAAGCATAATTTACATATATAAGATTCAGTAACAGTAACACCAAAAGAATTTGAGATATAATTTAGAATCATTAGTTAACTAACAATATATTGTGGTTGTATTTGAATTATATTAAATCCATCATTAAACTAACTTGTATTTTACTCTCAGTTTCAATTTATAAGTAAAACTAGTATTATGCCCCGTGCCATGCACGGGCATCGGCTATTCAAACCAAAATATTGTAAATATAATTGGGGAAAGTTTTCAAATTTTAAATTTGTTAGTAGATCCTCATTCTTTGCTGTTCTAAGAACCTTGACCAAAATAATTAAAAACTATGATTTTACATATTCGTACTCTTAATTCAAATCTTAAAACATATGTGCAACTGCGAATTTGAAATAAAAAAATACACATTATCTAGAAATTACAACTAAAGTGACCTCGAGGTTTCCTTTTGTTTCAAATTCATGGTTTAATTTCCTCTTGAACCAAGCTGTAAAGTGAAGCTATCAAGGAAGCTTTCAAATTTTAGTGAGATGAAGAGGACAGTTTAAACAGAAGCACTTCTGGTTCAATAAACCAAAGAATACAACAGTGAAGCTTCTCCATTGTGATTTCTAGATAATGTGTATCAGATGTCGTAGGTGACTTGAACCTAACACATTATTTAAGTATGTTATCATGGCGACCTTCTAAAACATCCCGACAATGTTTTGGTTCCTGTAACTCAAATGTCCATGCACTTAAATATTAATTTGCTTCTAGATAATGATACATTGTGATTTCTAGATAATGTGTATACAATAAACCAAAGAATACAACAGTTTAAACAGTGAAGCTTCTTCAGTTCTGTTTACAGACGTTTCACACTTTGCTTCTGTTTACAGCCGGCACTTCTGTTTTCATTTCAGATATCTGTTTAACTTCTGGTTCAAGAGGACAGTTTAATCTCCACCTTTGCTTCTGAACGAAAAACTTTAAAACTCACAATCACTTTAGTTCTTCCACAAACTAAAAGTCATTCAACCTTGACAGCTTGGTTCTGTCATTATTTGCTTTAGCCGGTTTCCATTGATCGTGGAGTCAATTATTTTTTTCCTTTTAGTTTATCTAACATTAGAAATAACAACTGAAAACACATTGTTTGTTCACCAGTTACACATGAATTTTCATTTGATGAGTAAAAAGCTCTCAAACCGTAAACTAAGTCTGGATCTGAAAAAAAAGAACCTGTGCAGGTTCTGGTACGGTGTCTTGTGCCGCTATACTCGAGGACGACGTATGGATCTTGCCTTGAAAACCATTCCGTGTCTTTCAATTTCTGGCACCCAACAACTGATATCAAAAAGAAAAAACAAAATCAACCTTTCTGAGATCGAATCAAAACGATTCACAAAAAGAAGAAGAAAAAAAAACATGAAAATCGAAGAAAAAGCAAAATCAGGGAGCGATTGTGACTCCACTGAAAAGTTTCCCGAGTTCTTCATCGTTCCTGATGGCAAGAAGAAGATGCCTCAAAATGATTCTCGAGTTTTTGTTGTCTCTCGCAGCGTTACCAGCAAGCTCCAGAACCTAAATCAAAATTTTCAGAATCAGCAAATGACTTTCGCTATAACAAATCAGATCTGAATGAAGAAAAGAGAGAAGCTTACTTCGGCGGCCAAGTACTCGAGAACGGCGGCCATGTAAACCGGAGCTCCACCTCCGAGCCTCTGGGTGTATCGTCCTTTCTTCAGGAAACGGGTGATTCTCCCCACCGGGAATTGGAGACTGGCTTTGATCGATTTCGAAACCGATTTGCTCTTTGGACCACCGCCTTTCCTTCCTCCGAAACCCTTCTTCACTTTCCCGGTGGTTTCCATTGCAGATGATGAAGATTAACACTGAGGAAGGAATTACAGAGAGTAACTTTTCTATCAGAATTGCAGAATGAATCTGAACAAAGAGTAGTCATAAACCTATATTTTCTGTTGATACGCTGAAAAAACGGGAAGAAAATATTGAGGAGGAAGATGAAATTGGAGAAGAGAGAAGGTGAGCAGTAGAGAAAAAAGTTTGTGGATTGAAAATTATATAGAAGATAAAACAGTTTGAAATCGTGGAACGTGGTGGATCATGTATTTCGAGAAAAATCATGCACTTTCCAGTTTCAGAAAATTACGGAACGTTCAATCTGAGAGAGATCGTGGAGCTGAAAGTTTTTTTATTTTTTTTTTCGGTAAAGATTTTTTTTTTTAACATAACCGTGACTTTAAAATAAATTTTAAACCAAAAAGTAAAAAGATTTTTTTGAGGAACACGTGTCGAGCAAAGAAATATGGGACTGACTTCCGTTTTATATGTATTAGATTATATGCATGATGCATATAATTTCATAGTTAACTACGTGAATTCTGTTGACTAGTACTATGCTTGGTAACGTACCTTCTTTAGTCCGGCAAGTTTGCTATACTCAATCTCGGAATCTCCAATGACTTGTCTGATCTCGTCTCTGAGCGTGTCTTGCCACTCGGGATGGATCGCAATTAGCATTAACGCCCACGTCAGTGCTAAAGCCGTTGTCTCGACGCCAGCAAAGAAGAAAGTTTTGCATTCGTCCACAAGCTCCGCCGCTGTAAACTTCCCTTTATCGGCCTTAAGCAAAATTCCAAGAAGATCATGGTGGTTGTCTCCATCGACCAATGATCTCATCCGTTCGTTTATGATCGACAAAAGGAGACCATCGATCTCTTTACCTAACGCCTTGGCCGTAGCGGTATGCTTGAAATCCAAAATGTCGCTAAACGGTAAGCCTAAGTAGCGATTTGAGTGGAAGAGAGCGAGTTGCATGGCTCTTAGGTTTTTGAGGACTTTAGTTGTGTTTTCTCCTGTGACTCCGAAGCTTGTCTTAGCATTTATCTCACCCGCTGTTCCTATGATCTCGTTCTCCATGTCGAATTCAAGATTGCCCGAGTTTATCTGTATGGCCCATCTGTCCAACATGTTGGAAGTTGATTCCACCATCATATTTGCCATAGCCTATTATTTAAGACCATCAATAAACATCAAGGAGAATAAAAGAAAGAGTATGGTATGAAGTTTTGATTTGAATGAGTATTTCTTTTTTTTTCTTTTTTGATCGGGAATTTGAATGAGTATTTCTAGTCTTTGCAACACCATAAGTGATAAGACTTTGGAATTTTCTCTGTCATGGAAAAATGGTGGTTCTTGCTTTGAGGAAATAAGGAGTATAAAGTCTAAATTGCTGAACTATAATAGCTGCATATCCTCTAGATATTATTTGAGAAATAATTTAAAATAATTGCTGAGAAACGATTTTTAAAATAATTTATTTATGTATCTTTATGACAATGATTTCGGAAAACTAAGTCACATATTTTTTTAAAAAAATATGGTCACATGCTTTCAAACTTATAATTCAATATATTTATTTTTTTTGGTTTCCAACCATGTGTATTCTTTTGAGTATTTGTTTCATTAGTTTTGGCATTAATATTTTATTAGTTAATGAATAATGTTTTGCCTTTTACTTGATATTTGGTTTATCATTATTTATTTTTATTTTTGAGGAAGGGGTTTGAGAATTTAACATCATTTTTTTATAATATATTTAAGCCAGAATATTTAAAATTTTGTGGAATTATAATACCAAAACATGTTTGAAAGCATGTTTGATAAGTAATGGAAATTTGTGGTGATAACTGTTGTAGTAGAGATTACAATTTTCAAAATTTGTACATAAGATTAGTTAAGGGATTGAAATTATTTTGGGATATCGAAAAAAAAAGCCTGAATGGTTTTAAGACAAATATTCAAGAGTTTATATTGAGTAAGTGAAGCGGAAAATAAGAGAAGTATAAAAATAAACGAGATGATTTTGAGATTTTGTTTATGAATAATAATAGGAAAACTTGCAAAATCTAGACCAAACCAAAAATCTGAATTGAACATCTTAACAACCTTTATTTAATACTACTAGTATTTGATCCACGCTATGCGTGTGAGTCATCTAGTTAATTTTATATCTTTGGACTCTTACTGATTTTAGCGATTCGAAAAAGTGTTTCCAATCATATATATATATACCTTAAGATTGAGAGGGGAAAATGCAGGAGTAATGATGTGGCGATGACTTGTCCATTCATCGCCTTCGACCATAACCAAACCGTTACCAAACATTGGCTCTCTGTCTTTCTTGAAAACATTTGGCTTTCCCCAACTCTTCCCCAATACACCTTTCGACATAACACTCAAGAATTCAGGATCCGCCACGTACACGAACGGCTCTATGCCTAGCCAGTAGACAAACACTTTCCCTGCACCACATTAACACGTAACCAATGATTATGTTAATATTTACATACAGTAATCCAAATGTTTGGTAGCTAATATCGATTATAATCTATATAAGTGTTGTTTAAGATCTGCCAAAACGAGTTTTATATCAAGAAAATACCGTCACAAATATTATCAAAGACTAATACTAAATCTAGAGAAATTATGGTCCAAATATCCCGAAAGAACTGAGAGTTTATATACCGTATTGTTGTTGCCAAAGAGCAAAATGTGGAAGCGCGATGGAATGTATGTCATGGTTGATTATGGTGGAAGCTTTGCTCTTCTCCGCCATTGCCAATGCTCTCTTTAGCTTCTTTATGTCGTTAAAGTTTCCTAATGGAAAACTAGTAGGTGGACCGAAAAATCCGTTTTCTCTAAGCTTTCTTTGGGCTCGAACCGGCCATATCCAGCAACGCAGAACAAGCTTCAAGAACATAAGGCTAAGAACTACGACGAAAACATTGAAGAACATGTACCAAAATCGAGTCACGCCAAGAAAATGATCCATCGCCACTCTCTCTAAATATGTAAGAATATATATATATATATATGATATATGGATATGTGTATTAGTGTATATATGTGTGTGTGTGTGTGTGTGTTTATATAGTATTGTGAAGACTTTGTATATGAGTAAGTGATTTTTGGTGCAATGGGTGTTTGTATCAGAATGTTTGCAGGTTTTGGGAAGTAATCAAATGAGGTATTTATAGATTTACTCTTCTCAATCTTTTAATTTATTATAATTATTGGACTTTATTTTTATTTTAAGTTGTTACATAACGTTTCTTTACCACTTTCAACGGTGTAGAGGGTGTCTTCAACCACCGCAAACCAAAGGCGTTTGCATGTATGGACGAACAGTATGTGAAACCGATCACTTCACTACCTAATTTTGTACATTCTATTAAACTTGGGCACGTCGGATGTCTAAACGATGAAAATAAGTTAAACGTTCCATCTCCATTATGTGTTGACCCATCGCATTCTTTCTCTTATGACCAGCTGTGCCGATTTGATCACTTGAATTCTCAGAAACCATGGCCACCACATACTTTTGGTCCTAACGTTCACCAAAATTTGATGCTTCATCTGTTTGGATCAATTACATTGTACTATTTTGATGGCTATTAATTAATTACACTGAATGAAAGACTAAACTGCATACTTAAAGCTTCATAGATTATGCCGCGAAAGAAAACCGCTCCCTTTAATTACTCCAGATAGTAAGGTTCCTGAAATCAAATTCTTTTTAAGAGTTCATTAATCAAACCAACGATTAGCTACTTGGACATTGGAAATTTAAATCTGTAACAATATTAAACTTATGTTCGATCACGTGCTTATCATTATTTACAACAATCTAAGATATTCTCTTAGAACAGTATCATTTTCGTATTGCATAAAATCTAGAGTACCAAGAGTATCCTCTAACCATCACTTCTAATTACTTCCGAGCAAGGTCGAAAGCACAAGAGTCCATATGGAAAGAAAAGCTATTTCTATTAAATATACTAAAAATTAACCCGCCTAATGGCCGGGTTAATGGATGGACGAACAAAAGAAAGATTATATTAATCCAACATTACATCGTAAATTTTAATAAATATTTGAAAATATTAAATTGATTTTTTAGTTAAAATTACCAACTTTAATTTTTATTCCTTCTTAGTATTCAACACATATACCATTGATTATTTTTCTATCTTAGATGGTTTTTAAATATATTTATATATACCCTTCTTTCCTCTTATTCAAATTCTCTTAAAACAGCTGATTTAACCAAAAAATTATAATCATTTCAGTATAATTGACACAGACGTATAGGCTTCTAGATGTGTAATTGTTTTGTTGTGGTCAACAAATGCAACGCACACATTTTTAGTGGTTAAAATGTTTTTTTTGCAAGATGTTAATGTCATAAGAATAATTTTTAAATAAACTGAAATGTTTTGTTGTTGTTGTTGTTGTTGTTAATCGATTATTTTTTTAATAACTTGTAGAATTTTAGTTTTTTATTACACATAAAATTATTTATAAGTATTTTGAACTTTTACAACTTTAATTTACAAGAGAAAAAATCTTAATGATTTTATGAATCCACTGCAGCAGATGGTGACCTCAACGGTTATCTTTTGTGATCTTGGCTATACTTTTCTTCAAGTAATACGCTTATAGTCTTCAATTTGTAATCGTGGTTTATCTTACTAATACCAATGAAAATGTGACCTTGGTGATTTCGTTGACATGGTTGCTAGTCCGGTAATATTTTTGGTGTTATATGGACAGACAAAGTCAGATAGTTCTGGAGATGGTTTAGATATGAGTAGTATATGGTGTATGTTATTTGGAGTGAGTATGGGGTTTCTTTGCAGCCAACGGATTTAACTAATGGTTTGTCTGATCATTAGTTAATATATAATACCGATTCGTTTTATATCTCCTAGTTGTATTCTCTCGGTTTTTGGTCAAGAATGGAATTGTCAGAGTATCTTTTCAACCCTAAAATGTACATATGTGAACAAAGGATACAAAATTTTAATCATGTGGATTTTGAGTTGGAATTTGGATTCTCTGAAAAGAATCCAACCAAAAAATTTGGATTATTTACATTTCTTGTCTTCCAAAATTGATTGCTGAAAGTCCAACAATGACACATGATTATGCATTCTGCGCAACGCATAACATCCAAAACCAACAACTAAGCCTCGACATTGTAGCCAACATAATTTGACAAAAAGATTGAAATCTCGCATCATTCGATTTTTCTAGACTATTACGTTTTCTTTTTCTTTGATCCGTTTGATATACGAGACAATAACAGTGATACATGTTTTTCATATAATTATAAAGTAGGGATTTTCATTACATAATAATTTAAAATTTTATCTACATCAATTTGCTTTTAGCCATCCATCTTTAATTTGCACATTTACATATTTTAACTCACAAAACCACAAAACGAAACAAATTTTAGAATTTAATACACATAATATCTTTTAGTACAGTTTATTTATTCCATCAAGTATTGAAATTATAAAAAAAATATCCGCTCTGTGTCATGGGATGTAAATTACAATATATTTTTTATATGTAAATTTATGTTATTTTGATAAAACAAGATTATAAAACTTATAAGTTGTTTATTACTTATTAAATATAGAAATATAAAGAGCAAAAAACCATTGATTCAGTTTTTTATTTTGTCTTTTTGCAATTTTAACTTTGAATCGGTGAAAATCAAAGTAATAAGTCCCCACACGAGCTGAGCAATGCTTTTTCTCATGTCTGTATTTCTGCAGACTACTCGCATGGGAAGGAATCAATGCACATCAACTAGTTCGTGATTTTTTTCACCAAAAAAAAACTAGTTCGTGATTTTAAATCTTTTGAGTTGAAGGTTAATAAATTAACATGTTCTTTTTTTTTTTGATAAGAATATTAATTATATTGCCCATTCCTGGGAAATTGTTTTTACATGCCTCTTCTACCGGAAAAAAAATAAAACAGAGAAGAGAGATTACATTAAATCTGTTTAACACACATTTCGTATCCAAATTTGGAAAAGTTTGCTAAATCGTATGTTGTCTTGGTTTGCCAAAAACTTATCTCGTAATGCTCTATCCAGATGCCTGAACACCACTTGTGGAGGGGCATGAACTGAGTTGTGAAGCCTTGCGTTCCTTTCTCGCCATATCAAGTAGATAACTAGTTGACCCAATAGCCTCTTGAGTAGAAGTGGAACCCCGGGGGAAATGTTCTGAATCCAAGTAACCAGACTGTCCCAATCAGAGGAAGTGATTAGCGGAGTAGACAGCCTGTAGGAGATCCGAGTCCAGAAATAAACGGCAAAATCACACTGAAAGAATAAGTGATCTCTTGTTTCTGGGTACCGACTGCACAAACAACAATCAGAGGGGACATTCATACCCCATCTATTCAACCTGTCCCTAAGTGGAAGTCTATCTTGATGGGCAACCCAGAAGGTGAAAGCATGTTTCGGAGTGTGACCAGTGAACCACACAGCCTTGGTCCAAGGCAGAACAGGGGAAGACTGCCTGAGATGATTCCATGTCAAGTAAGCAGAGAAAGTACCTGAGTTCTTTGTTGAATGCGGAATAATCCAAGAGAATCGATCTTATCATGTTCTATAGTTCATCTCAGCTTACTCGTGTCTTTCGTTTCGTTTTGCCGAACAGTATCAATTTGGGTACGATTTCAAATTGATCAAAAATCTAAATCTCAACTTAACCGCAAAACTACTTCGACTTGAGTTTCCTTACTCTATCATTAAACTCTTCCACTGCCTCCTTAGCCTTCATCACAGAGATTTTTCTGATCTCATCAATCCTCAAGCTCGTTTGTTTCCTCAACTCTTCCCTCATGTCTTCGGCTTTGTTGATCATTCCATGAACTTGTTCCATCAGAGCTGATATCAAAAGACCTATCTTCTCTATGATCAAGTAGATAACTTCTCTCGATTTCTCTCCTACATCTTCCGCCATCTTCTTGAGCTTAGCAACCAGATTTTCAGCTCTCTTCATGGTTCCTTCGACGGAATATTGCTTTCCCGCGTTCAGCCACGTAGACTCGGTTGTTGTCTGTTCGTGGAGGTCACTGTCAACAATCACTTTTAGGCCATACTTTTCCCAACGTCCTCTAGCTTCTTCTAGCACTTTTGCTTGCTCTCTTGCTCTTCTCGCTTCATCTTGAGCCCAATCCCTGCAAAAAAGATAAATCATTTCTCGAATAAAGTTCGATTCATGCTCATTTGATTTTGGTCGGCAAAGAAAGAAGTTTAAGATGATATTTTCTGTACCTGGCTATGGATAAAGCGTTCCTTTCAACTTGAAGCTCATTTCGCAACTGGACTATCTCTTGGTTTTCATCCTCCACTTGCTTTTGAAGTCTATCAAACCTCTCCTTCTCATACGACATCTCTGTCTTGTTACTCACTAGGCCCTGAAGTTGTTCCTCAAGCTCATTTCGTAACCTTGCAAGAGACTCCATTTCTGTTTCGATCGACGTGCGTTCTTTCTCCAATGCAAGTGTCTCCTCTTCTTTCTCAACTCTAAGCCTCGCCAGCTCCGACTTTGCTTCTTCAGCCAATTTCTCCACTGCATCTACTATTTCTTTTTCTCTTAAAAGCTCTTTCTCAAAGCTAGCGTTAATGTCCTTCTCGACCTGAGCAACCAGCGCGTTATGGGCAGAAACCACATTTTCAGCCATAGCCTCTGCTTCGATACGAGCTAGCTCCTCACTAACTACTTCAAAAGCTTCACCAATGGCAAGAGACACAGCTGTTTGTGCTTTTGTTACTGCTTTAGACGGCTGAAATAATCTGGTACGCCCTAGAAGGACACATGCCTTTCAAAAACTGAACTTGGTTGCGAAACGTTAACGACGATGTAACATAAGAAGCAAGAATCTCACTAACCGAAGGCGTGTGCTGTTATTCCATTTTCTCCAGCAGATAAGTCAGCTATAAGGGCAGGCCATGCTTCTGGGTTTATTTTATCAATGTCAAGAAAACCAGATAGTTGGTACAACTTCTGAAAAAGGAAGAAGTGGTCTGTGTAAGATTTAGGACACTCCATTGACTAGCTGTGGCAAAGGCGAAAGGAAGGAGTAGATAAAGAACCTTGCTATCAGCTTCCGGGAGCTGTCGGAATTCCAAAGCCATCTTCCAGCTCAAAAGATCCTGACGTGAAAGAGGACTGTAGAGAAAAAGAGACTTAAGAAGAGAGGATATCACATAGCAACAACGGCTGGGGTTTTCTTTATAGCTTATATGCTTGAATGAAAATCAATAGCAGATCTACCTTTCTGGTGAGAACCTAAACTGACTGATCTCAGCAGAAGGCATGTTGTGATTAGAGAGTTTGCTTGAGATAAGTCCTGCCTCTGCCAAACCTATACTATCCAATGAAAAAAAAAAGATTAAACATAACCTTCACGGATTCAGCATGAATGTTTTAATTAAAAGTCCAATGATTACCTTGAATGAATGCAAAATCAGGATCTTCAGGTGTGATATCATCAAATGCAAGTTCAGTAACATTCTCTATGTACATGGCAGGATATATTTTTGACGCTGAGTTCCTGTAACCGATGAATATGTTCACCATGTGAGGCGGTGATATATTTCACAATGTTTCAAGGAGAGAAATATTTGATAGTTACTTCGATAGAGCATTGCTTGCAGCGACTACCCAACGAGCGAATTCACGGCGTGTACATAAATCATAAGGCCTAGCATCAGATTCAATAACCTGAAAATTGAAAATCAGTTCTTAACACATTAGAAAGTTGTTGCATTGGATGATAGTTCAAAATAATCTAAACACCTTTTTTTTTTTTTTTTTTAAGTACCTTTAAGGCTTGTAAAGCTGCAAACATTTGACTTTGAACTGGATCCACAACTGTTGGAAAGATAGGTTTTAAGGGGTTTACTTCTGGAACTGTTGAAGGAGCAGGTATTCCAGTATACAAGCGGGTTTTCTATAAAGGTTTAATGTCTTACTTATTAGAATAGACTCGTACATAGCTTTATACAGACTCAGAGGAGATAATTAAAGAAATACATAATCACAGTAATCCTAAATGCATAATCACAGTGATCACAATAATGCCTAAATATCTTATTTACATATTTAGCTGATATGCCCCCTCAAGATGGAGGTTTCTTGAAAACGCCAATCTTGGAACAGGCTTGATTAAAACGCGAGTGGGGAAGAGATTTTGTCAGAGTATCAGCAAGCTGGTCCCGTGTGGAGACATGAGAGACTCTGAGCATACCAGATTGAATGTGATTTCGAACGAAGTGGTAGTCCAGAGCTATATGCTTCATACGAGAGTGAAAAACCGGATTTGCACAAAGATATGTTGCCCCAACATTATCACAATAAATCACAGGAACCGTTGGAATATCAATCCGTAGTTCAGTAAGTAAGGAACATACCCAGCGCACCTCAGCAGCCGTATTGGCAACAGCTCGATACTCAGCTTCTGTGGATGAACGTGCAACGCCATTTTGTTTCCTGGAAGACCAAGAGATTGGATTTTTACCAAGATACAGAAGGTAACCGTTGGTGGACACAAAGTCGTCAGTATCACCAGCCCAATCTGCGTCGGAAAACGCATGTAGAGTACGGGAAGAAGATTTGTGAATAGTGATACCATGAGTGGGTGTGCCAGCGAGATATCTGAGAACGCGTTTTGCCGCAGCCCAATGTAGAGTGGTCGGTTTGTGCATGTACTGCGAGAGACAGTTTACAGCATATGATAAATCCGGTCGAGTGAAGGCAAGATATTGAAAACTCCCAACAAGAGATCGATACTTGGAGGGATCTTCTAGAGGTTCACCATCATGTAAGGTCAGTCGTGGTGATGTTGGTAATGGGGTGGTGACCGGCTTTGAATCAATCATGTTATACTTTGAGAGCAGGTCAGCAACATATTTCCTTTGCATGAGATGGAGACCAGTAGCTGTCCGATTGACTTCAACACCAAGAAAATAGTGAAGATCCGTTGGGTCTTTGATGGAGAACCTTGTTGCCAGACTTTGTAGAACCGAAGAGATCATTTCGTCATTGCTACCGGTGACAATAATGTCATCAACGTAAACAAGAACGTAAGTGAGCGTGGTCCCCGTGTACTTGATGAAGAGTGATGTGTCTGCTAAAGAAGCCGTGAAGCCAATGTCGTGTAGATGCTGCTTGAGAGAAATGTACCAGGCGCGAGGCGCCTGTTTGAGCCCATAAATGGGTTTGCGAAGACGACAAACAAAGGACGGACGATCTGTATCAACAAATCCCTGAGGTTGAGACATGTAAATTTCCTCTGTTAGTTCACCTTGAAGAAAGGCGTTGTTAACATCTAGCTGCTTGATTGGCCAGTCCCTGGTTGTGGCAACATCAAGGACGATACGGATTGTTGTGGTTTTGATTACAGGGCTGAACGTTTCTCCATAATCTAATCCATACTGTTGCGTGTACCCCTTTGCGACTAGACGAGCTTTGTAGCGATCCAGAGAACCATCAGAATGAAACTTGGTGGTGAATATCCAGCGGCATCCAACGAGATTCTGATTTGGTGAAGGAGGAACAAGATCCCATGTGTGGTTGACAATATGAGCGTCAAATTCTGTTGATGCAGCTCCACTCCATTTTTCATCTTTAAGGGCCTGAATAATTGTTGTTGGTTCCATAGCATGATGAGGCGGACCTGAAACAGAGAGAGAGAATTTTTGTTTCGGCTTGTGGATATTATTTTTGGCTCTGGTTTTCATCTTGTGGATATTTTGGTTTTGTGGTTCAGTGGGTATTTGGATTAGTGGATTTTCGGCGGAGGGGGTTGTATTTTGGCTTTGTGAAATAGCTTGGTGTGGATGGGGCTGTATTGTTTGTGACTGAGGTGTGGGTGTCACCTGATTAGTTTGAGCAGTGGGCTCATTTTGTTGGTTTGGCTGGACCATAGGTCGTGGTCCATTATCAGGAGCAGTGGGCTCAGAAGGTTGAGATGAGGAAGAAGATGGAAGTGAAGAGTGAGAAGACGATACCTGCGGAGATGGTGGTGGCGTCTGGGGATGTGGGTGGTGAGGAATCTCGTTCGGGGGTCCAGCAGCAGGCGGAGATGATGGTAGAATGGGAATGGTGAGAACCGGTGATGGTGGAGGAACTGTTTCTGTCTGGAGCTCAGTAATGGCAGGCGTCTGAGATTTCCGAAAGGGAAACACTTGTTCATCAAATCTGACATGACGGGAAGTATACAAACGGCCAGACTGAACATGAAGGCAAAAATATGCACTCTGAGTCGTTGAGTATCCCAGAAAAACACATTGTAGCGATCGATCATCAAGCTTATGAGAGGCATATGGACGTAGCCAGGGATAACATGCACATCCAAAGATCCGAAGCTTCTCATAGTTGGGTTGTTGTTGAAACAGTTTCTGAAAAGGAGACACCATTGATAGAACCGGAGTGGGCAAGCGATTGATGAGATAGACTGCCACAGCGAACGCATACGGCCAATACGGTTTAGGTATTGAGGCAGTAGATAGAAGTGTGAGACCAGTCTCTACAATATGTCGATGCTTTCTCTCTGATAACCCAATGTGTTCGGGTGTATGCGGAGGTGATGTAAGGTGTGATATCCCATGAGTGGAAAGAAAGTCACGCAAAGCTATAAACTCGCCACCATTATCCGAAAATAATGTGCCAATTCTCGTCTGAAACTTGTTCTCAACCAACGCTTTATAAGCTGTGAAGGTACACTTGACATCCGATTTCTTCTTAAGAGGGTATAGCCATGTGTATCGTGTGAAGTGGTCGATAAAGAGTACATAGTACTTGAAGTTGTCGATGGAGAGAACCGGCGAGGTCCATACGTCAGTGAAGATAAATTCAAGAGGACGAGTAGACGTAATAGAGGAATTTGTAAACGGCAACTTGTGACTCTTATTAAGAAGACAATCAGAACATGACAGGTGTCTTTGACTTGAAGAAATCGGAATAGAAAATGCAGAAACGAGAGTTTGTAAAACAGAAACAGAAGGATGACCCAGTCTTGAGTGCCACACTTCTAGATTTGGTTTCGGACCTGACGAAGAAAGTAACGCCATCGCCTGAGAACCCATCAGCGGCCACTCATAAAGCTGATTCTTAGTGCTGCCTTGGAGTAACGGGACCCCCGAATTGAGATCCTTCACCTGAAAAGAAGCAGGGAAAAATTCGACCGAGACATTGTTAGTATTGCACAAGCGATAGACTGAGACAAGATTCTTCTGAATGTTTGGCACATATAGAACATTATTTAATTGTAATGATCTAACGGGAGAAGAGAATTGCTTAGAACCAGTATGGGTAATAGGCAGACTGGAACCATCTGCAAGCAACACATCATCAGAACCACCATACGGCTGATGAAGCGAGAGATTGGCAAGATCTGTTGTCATGTGGTGAGTGGCTCCGGAGTCGAGAAGCCAGGGATCAGCCGGGTGTGGTGTGTTAGTGACAAGGTTTGCACGCGGTTGCCACGGACGAAACGGAGACGACGCCGGTGGGAGAGTTTGCAGAGACTGAATTTGTGGACAACGACGAGCACTGTGTCCTTGAGTGTAGCAGATTTGACACTTCCCGAGGTAAGGCTTGGGAGAGCGCGAGGATTGGCTATCAGATCGAGGTGGATATTGTTGTGAGCGTGAGTTGGGACGAATGTTGTAGTTGGAAGCAAAGGTCCGTGAACCATTGTTGTTGCGAGCTTGAGTGTTGTTGGCGGTGATCGGAACAGATGCATCTGAGGGGGAAGTAGTGGAGAGGCACAAAAGCTTTGCTTCATGGTTTAAAAGACGTTCATGTACCTCAGTAATGGACGGTGGTGTGTCCTTGCCTTCAATCTGATCAACCACTGTTTTGTATGCATCCGGTAAACCATCAAGTATGATCTCAATCGCATCTTCATGATCATACGGCTTACCAAGAATGGCCAGTTGATCAAGGCGTGTTGTGACACCTTGGATGTACTCGTCAATGGATTTGGATCCTTTGGAGAAGTGTTTGAGTTGAGTTTTGAGTTGCTTGATGTGACCTCGGCTGGGTTTTGCATACGTCGCGGCAAGCTTGGTCCAAACTTCTGACGCTGTTTTCGTGAGAGAGACAATCGGTTGGAGAGATGGGGACAGAGAACCGAGCAAGGCACTGTAGATGAGACGGTCTTGACGCGTCCACTTGACAAACTCTGGATTTGGAGTTAGTTCTGTTGCTGTTGCGACGGTGGGTTCCGGTGCCGGAATAGATCCATCGAGATGACCACCGAGACCATAGCCATCAAGGAAGGAGCGAACTTGAAGGCTCCACATAAGGTAATTTGTGCTTGTGAGTTTTGTAACATGTGACATGTTGAAGGTAAAAACAGAATCAGAATCGGAGAGGAGAGAGACGTGAGTGTGTTGAGGTTGGTTGGAGGCGGCCATTGACGGCGGTGGTTAGAGGAAGCGGAAAAAAAAAAAATAGGTCTTTGGAGCGTAAAGCTCTGATACCATATAAAGGTTTAATGTCTTACTTATTAGAATAGACTCGTACATAGCTTTATACAGACTCAGAGGAGATAATTAAAGAAATACATAATCACAGTAATCCTAAATGCATAATCACAGTGATCACAATAATGCCTAAATATCTTATTTACATATTTAGCTGATATTTTCTGCTTCTCGTTTGGAATTTGAGAAGTATCTACTCCATCAAACTCCTCTTCCGGTGATGCTTTGTTCGCCTCGTGATTTTCTTTGCTTGTAGACGCGGATTCCGAGTCCACATCTATGGCATCCCGAGATAAAGCTGGAGAATCTAAACTAACATCCAGAAAAGGGAACGCTTTTTAAACAGGCAAGCACATTGAGAGGTAAGATCATGAAGAAACTGAGAGAAAACAGACGACGCATACGAGTTAGTCAATATATGAATTTCCAAGCCAGCTGATATGAAAATACAATAACCTATAGGTTCAAATTGCCGTTGTTCGTGATACAATCTATCAAACTAGGCATGTCCAATGTCTAAAGATGAGAAGAAGTTAAAAGGTCCCTGTCAATACCTTTATAGCTTTCCTTGTTCTCTTGATCCATCAAACAATTTCTCGCATGACCAGTTACGCCGACTAGGTCACTAGAACCTTCACTTGAACTTTCAGAAACCACGGTCACCATCACTTCTGCTTTTGGTCCTACAGTTCAACAAAATCTGATGCTTTCACTTTTTGGAATCAAAAACAAAAAGAAATGTATCAGTTTTCATGGTTAAGATGCATACTTGAAACGTTTCGCTTGAAAGAAAGAACCCAAAAAGCTAGCCCAACTAAGAGAACCATTCCGGCCACTCCAGATAGCAAGGTTCCTGAAATCAAATTCCTTCAAGAAACTCATCAACCCAAACCAAGAATCAGCTTACTTTGTGAAAGTGGATATCAAAATCCGTTAGAAAAAGCAAAACTTTTGATCTCTGAGAACAATATCATTTTTCGTATTACACAAAAAGAAGAAAAAAACAGTGATTAGGACAATCCTGAATAATAATTACAATCGAAAAATATGGTAGGCTAATGAGAGACATGTGGGCTCACTGGTAGGGGCAGTTGGGGCGTTATATTTTGTTTATTGTAAAGTTATATGTAAAAAAAGAAAAAAGAATATATAAAAAGTTTACAGTTTTATCGATAAAATACTCTATACTAGTCCAAATACTATGAATATTTTTTAAATTGTAAATTGTCGGAAAAAAACGTATAATTTTGATAGCGGTTGGCGGCGGTTGGTAACAATCATAAAAACCGCTTTATACCGCTAAAATTCAAATGCTGCTTTCAGCAAGCGTTTGCGGTTGCGAGCGGTGGCGAGTGGTTCCAATTTTTTTTAAATATAAAATAAATTATCTTAAAAATTAATAAAAAATAAGGAAAATTATAAAAATTGGAAAAAGTTAATAAACTTTTTATTTTCTTGTATCAATAATTTTTATATTAAATTCTTATTCTTAATATATATCATTTATCAACTAAATTTATATATATAACTATATATATTTAAAAAAAAATTCAAACCTTTTTAAACTTTATATTTTATTTTTCATTTGATAATGTATAATATATACATATTAGTTAAATATATATCTGTCTATACAATTATGTTTTTATACAGAAAATTGTTGTAGACTCTTAAAAATATTTATTTAACTATTTATGATATGATTTACTTTTTGGTCTTTAAATTTTAATTTTACATATTTTTATATATAATTTCTGATTTTTATATAAATGATATATTTATGTATTTTATTATTTTAATATCAAACCGCTATTACACCCGCTGTCAACCAGTCAAAAATCTCCCGCAAAAGCAATATTTTTCAACCGCTATACGAGTCGTAAAAAACGTTCATTGAAGCTAATAACCGCAATCGTCCGCTTCCGCAAACTTCCGCAACCGCAGCCGCAACTGCTGCGGGTGAACCAGTCGAGCCCTTAGAAGAATCAGAACATGACCATTGGTGAAGAGTTTTCAATATTTAAATAAAAATAAAAGAAAAAAAATAGGAGAGAGCATGAGAGTATTCTCAGAAAATAGGAGTTTCTTCCGATGGTAATGTTCTTTTGGAAGGATCCACAAAAATATTCAAGAATAATAATTCACTATTATCTTTAATATATATTATTTCATAATAATTTAGGAAATTAGGTTGATTTAATCTGTATATCTCTATAATATTATTTGAGAAATCAGTTTCCTATGTGTCGCGCTCACATTAATTCTCACGAGGTCGATTACAGAGATGCCCTTAATGAATTCAAATTATAATATTCGTTTGCCATTTACTATATTTTCTAATACATAAAATAATTTTTGTATAGATATAAAAACGAAAATTACAAAAAAGGAAATTTTTTTAAAAAAATCATATTAAAAAGGAAATATCTTTGAAATACAACAATTTTTGTATTATATATATAAAAACGTTAATTCCAAAAAAAGGAAAGTCTTTTTAAAATCATATTAAATCAGAAAGAGTTGCCATTACTAAAATTTTTATTATATTTTTTTGTTTAATGATTTTTTTTTTTTCAAGATCACATTAATAAAGGGAAATAATATTAAACATAAAATAATTTTTGCATATATATAAAAAACGAAAATTACACAAAAGGAAAGTGTTTTTTGAAATCATATTAAACATGTAATAACTTTGAAATATAAAAGTATTTGTATTAGAAAACATTAATTCTAAAAAGGAAAGTCTATTTGAAATCATATGAAAAAATAACTTTAAAATAATTTTAAATATTATGATTCAAAATAAAAACTTTAAAATGATCAAGATTTCAAATAAATCAAGACTGGGATGATAACGAATAAACTGGAGGTAGTTGGAAATATTGAAAACAGTTTAAATATCTAAAAGAACGTTAAAATGTTATATAAAAATCGTTAAAAACATTAAAGTTATTCCAAATAACTTTTATATATAGAAAACGTTAACTAAAAATAAATAATTCTGACAATATGTTCATAGATTTTCAACAAATTATCAGATTGGTTCATTTATGCAAAGAACCAATCAACATTTAAGTATTTTTTTAATTTTTTTTCCAAAAAATACATAATATTATATATAATTTTACAAAAATTGATTTATAAATCTAAATAAATAACTAAAAAAACAAGAACCGGACTGACCAAATTTTTAAACATGAAATCACATGTTTAATTAAGATAACAACATAAACGTAAAATAATATTTCATTTCCTCTTCAGACATATAAATTACATAAAAAATAAAAATAATAAACAAATAAAAGTGAATATTAACCAATTATTATGATATCTTTATTTTTGTAAATATTCATATACATGCATAAGCTTTCAAAGCAACATATATCAATGGACATATTTTACAAAATAGCTTTACAAGTCTAAGATGAATAACCGACCCAAATTTAGCCTAAAGAGAACAACAAATTAATTGTATTTCAATTCAAAGAAATATATGCCACATAATAAATCTAAAAATAAGTAACATATCTATTTAAATTCTTATACCAAAATATGTTTAATAAGATATATACCATCTAAAAGTTATTTAAAATAATCTTCTATTTACATGAATACATATAGTCGAAAAAACAAATAAAAAATTATAAATAAATGAAAAATAACATTAACCAATATTTTTAATTGCGTTATTTTGCAAATATTCATACCCAAAATCACCTAGTAAGTCTATACATATTAAAGCGTTATTATGAGAGTTTAATATAATTTATTTTCTACGTTTTTGTGTGTTTTACTCTCATCAATTTATTATGGTAGCAGAGAAAACTATTCTTAGTATCAGGTTAAAGCTTCCGCATTACAAATTTGTTGAAAATCATTTACTCTTTTGTTCTTTTTGTTCATAGTTTGAACAAGTTTTGTTTGTGTTCAAGTTCCTTGGTTCGACGTTTGAACAAGTTTTCTCTCGTATGTGACGATATCTGAAGGATGTGCCGTTGTTGAAGTTGGTGAAACACAGATTTGGTTCATGTTCATCGACATCACCGGTTTTGAATTTTTGATGACCACCCAACGTCACCGCCAACTTGGATGTCATGAGGCGGGCATCAACTTTGGGCCAAAGAAACTCAGTTATCAAAATTTTCAAAGCAAGCCCAAGTTCGACCCAATGTCATGCTCCAGCAAACGTAGCTGTGTTCTTTGTTCACATGTCCTATGGGCATGATTGCTTTGTTTTAAAAAGAAAAAGAAAAGTTTGTGTCTTATGACTTGTAAAGGTGAGAAGTGTTGGACCACTTTGTGGTTAAGAAAGTTTGAACATGAATCAATGATTTGACTCGTTCGATTTGATGTTTTTCTCACGTTTGTGAATAATATCATTTTGATTCGGTTTCTCACTCTTTGGATTCGAATGGTGCAAGCCGATCAGGCTGTACGGATCAGGCGGTGCAGACGGTTTATGCAGATCAACTGTGGATCAAGCGTATTAGGCGGATTAAGTAGAAAAAGTGTGGATTAAGTAGTTCAAAATATATGTTAAATGGTGAAATAATAAAAATAGCAGAAAAATTAGAAGCAAATTCGAATAAAAAAAATCTACAAAGTAATCATATTTGTATAATCAAAATCTACAAAGTAAGGTCTAAAGCAGAAGCGTCCGTACCTTTAAACCAATCGCCACCGCGAGAATCGCCAGTCAACTCATCGTCTCCCGAATCAGACCACCCTCGAAAAGGATCCGACCCGTTCCTCTCGCCCGAATTGCGACCCGATTCTGCATTCCGCGCAACGCATGACATCTGGAGGCGGCGACTGAGCTTCGTCGTCGTCTTCGCTCTCGCCGGAGAAGCTCTGAAACTCCCGTGATTTAGGGCAATCCTGAGCTGGAGAGAGCTTGGCGTCCATGTCGCCATCGCAGACGCCATGCTTCAGCAACGGTTTCGAAAAATTCGCATTAAAGTGATTTTAGCAGAGGATGATGAACATTTTACACTTCTTTGGTTCGTTGCTTTCGTATACGAGACAAGAAAAGGGACACCAAACCTTTCGTATAATTACGCAAAAGGCCCTTATATTATCTAAGACTTTCAAACATTAGCCATCCATGTTTTTTTGCTTTTTTTGCATAATAACATTTTGTTACTATTGATATCGAGAGATCCAGATGGACCAAATCAAGAAGAATCAGAACATGACCATTGGTGAAGAGTTTTCAATATTTAAATAAAAATAAAAGAAAAAGAAAAATAGGAGAGAGCATGAGAGTATTCTCAGAAAATAGGAGTTTCTTTCGATGGTAATGTTCTCAGAAAGAATTTGGAAGGATCCACAAAAATATTCAAGAATAATAATTCACTATTATCTTTAATATATATTATTTCATATTAATTTAGGAAATTAGGTTGATTTAATCTGTATATTAGTCTATACATATTAAAGCGTTATTATGAGAGTTTAATATAACTGTTTTCTACATTTTTGTGTGTTTTACTCTCATCAATTTCTTATGGTAGCAGAGAAAACGATTCTTAGTATCGGTTAAAGCATCCGCATTACAAATTTGTTGAAAATCATTTACTCTTTTGTTCTTTTTTTTCATAGTTTGAACAAGTTGAGAAAACGATTCTTAGTATCGGTTAAAGCTTCCACACTGTTTTTAATGTATTTTAGAATACAACAATCAAATACTCAATCCAATAACATCTGTTTTTAATGTATTTTTCTAAATACATGATTGAATAACGCTTGTTTTCACTTTTTTAAAAAAATACATCAAAATACAGTATCAAATAACACCTCCAAAATCTTCCAAAACCCCAAAAAAATTATAATTTTATGGATTGAGTATGGACATCATATGATGAAGAGAAGAAAAAAGAACAAAAAGATTGTGGAATATATGGCATATACAATGTACAAACATATGGTGGAAAGTATATGATGAACAAAAATATATAGGGTCTTTTCGGTTGCTCATTTACATGATCCATCTGGATGGATCATCTCAGTGATGCATTTGATATTGTTCTTTTTTTTTTAATTTTTTGACATGCATCTAGATGGATCATCTCGATGCATCTGAAAACAAAATTTTGCAGGTGTAACGAGAAAACGTGATTTTGCAGAACTAACGAGAAACATGATTTGTCGTTTTAGCGGAAAAAGTTGATTATGTGGTTTTAGCGGGAAATATGATTTTGCGATTTTAGCGGGAATACTTTACCTCATTAGGATATTTGATACAAATACTTTACCTCATTAGGATTAAAAAATTATGATTTACACAAAAATCAGATTTTCAACTTTAAACTAATTATTTATAATATTTTGTATAAAAAAAATTATAAAACACAAGATATAGTGGACATATTGTGATGCAGAAGACATAGTATTTTCAAAAATCAATCCATTCATCTTATATGGTAGACAAATAATCGTGGATATATAGCGTATGGTAGAAAACAATTATGGACATAGAATCAAAACTTATGATACAAACATTGAATCTTCAATTCATTATGATTAAGAAGTTATGAATTTTTTAAATATAATTCATTATGATTAATATATATATATATTAAGACAAAATTGTTTTTAATTTATTTTTTACAAGATCGCTATAAAAATAAAAATATAATAAAAAAGAAACCAAAAAGAAAAAAAAAAAGAAGTTGAGTTTAAGAGCAATTTGAACTTTTGCATCTTAAAGTGCTTCTACATATAAATAAAAAAAAATTAAAGTGTACCTTTATGTAATACTCTCTTCATCTCTTGTATAAATATTAAATAGCTTTCTTCCATCCTGCAATGTGTCCAAACGGTTTTTTGGCATCCCTGGTAAAGTATACTCCATCTTTTTTGGCAGCGTACCTTCGTAACTGACCACATTTTCTAAAAAAGATTTGGTTCTTTTGTTCGTATGCTTTTATGGTTAAAGAAAAATTATTGTACTTCAAAGAACAATCCCAAATTGTATGCGAATTAAAAGTTTCTTTAAAGCGAATGATATATGGAGGAGCATTGAAATTTATTTTGTTCCAACCTAGGTCGTTATCTCCTGAACGGCAATGAAAAT
The DNA here is from genome assembly GCA_010577795.1 of Isatis tinctoria. Taxonomy (NCBI): domain Eukaryota; kingdom Viridiplantae; phylum Streptophyta; class Magnoliopsida; order Brassicales; family Brassicaceae; genus Isatis; species Isatis tinctoria. The sequence continues at coordinate 15,749,467 of CM021249.1, read as the reverse complement.
CAAGAACTATACCAGGAGAAATTTGGTTATAAATTTCTACATGGGAAGTTTTACAAGCTCCATTTAGCCCAAAAAATAGAGTACTAACTAACATAAAAGTTATGAGATGACTCATTTTTCTATGTATATTTTGATTTTTTTTTTGAACTTTATATACTTTGATTGTTGGAGTAAAAGAACATTTACCTGTAGTATTTATACAATTATTTAGGGAATACATTTTTCTTCATTTACTAGATAATTTTCTGTGGTATTAGCTGAATTCACGCATGAACCAATTAGCTATCCGATAAATGTGTTTTAATTGTCGAAAAATATGGTTATCCAGTAAAATTGTAACAAATGAATCAACCTTAAAAAAACTATGGTTGACCACAAAATTCAAACTTTAACAAACCAAATTTCTGTTTTTTTTTTGTCAACAAGATAAACGAAAAATAAACAAGAAACCAAAAAAACCTCCTATCTTGATTCAGGTAACCAAATTAAATTGAAGTGCCAAAAATATTTAAAGCGACATAAGTCTTTGTAATGAAAAAAAATTATACGTTTTTTTCCGACAATTTACAATTTAAAAAATATTCATAGTATTTGGACTAGTATAGAGTATTTTATCGATAAAACTGTAAACTTTTTATATAATTTTTTTTTCTTTTCTTACATATAACTTTACAATAAACAAAATATAACGCCCCAACCGTCCCTACCAGTGAGCCCACATGTCCTCTCATTAGGCCCACATGTCCTCTCATTAGGTCCATTGGGCCCACCCCTGTCCGCCGGTCGGTGCGTTATCCGGGAGCTCGAAAGTCATAATATACTGACCCTGCAATCACCACATGACCGTTTCCCGTGTTTTTTCTTAACTCACACGGTACCGCGAATGACTTCCCGGTAGGTCACTCATCCTTCCACTACTTCAGCCCAAGCACGCTTAACTTTGGAGTTCTTTCGGGATGATTAACCGAAAAGGTAAGTGCACTTTGGTGACATAGGTAGCCAAATCAATTCTTTTAACCTTTCCCATATACATTTCCATATATACCAGGAATCGGGATGTTACAATTCACCCCCACTCAGAGTGCAACGTCCTCGTTGCACACCACGACCAGTCCCATAACGCCTCCCAGGTCAGCACTGGGATGGCTAACCAACTCTAATACCACTTATAACGCCCCAACCGCCACTACCAGTGAGGCCACATGTCATCCCATTAGGCCCATTGGGCCTCTCACTAAGCCCACATGTCCTCTTATTAGGCCCATTGGACACACCCCTGTCCGACGGTCGGTGTGTTATCCGGGAGCTCGAAAGTCATAATATACTGACCCTGCAATCACCACATGACCATTCCCCGTGTTTTTTCCTAACTCACACGGTACCGCGAATGACATCCCGGTAGGTCACCCATCCTTCCACTACTCCAACCCAAGCACACTTAACTTTGGAGTTCTTTCGGGATGGTTAACCGAAAAGGTAAGTGCACTTTGGTGACATAGGTAGCCAAATCAATTCTTTTAACCTTTCCCATATACATTTTCATATATACCAGAAATCGGGATGTTACACAAAAATTGAAAAATTAGGTGATAAATTAAAGAAGAATTTGACAAATAAGGACACAGTTAGATTTTTTTATCGAACTACAATTTTGTTGACTTTTGCCAAAACATGACTGAACTATCCTTATTCAAATCTAAAAATGCAAACTAATTTTCTTTTATTTCCAAAATCAAATTAAAAATAAAAAATAAAGAAACATTCATTAATATATATTTCAATCACATTTTTGGAAAAAGACGATGTTAAATAAATACTCTATTTTTTTGTTTTATGAATTCTAGAATGCATATTCTACATTTTACATTGTGTTGAATATGAATCCAACTATTTGTATGTTTTTTAAAGTTTACAATACGTATTGTAATGTTTACTTTAAGAAGAATTGAGCTTTATCTCGTTCTTACAAGGTAATTTTTACAATAAAATATATTAAGAAATTATTTACATTAAACAAAATGAGGAAATAGCTAAATCAAATAATGGTCTTTTTTTTTTCAACGAAATCAAATAATGGTCTTCTTGCCACCAATTAAGCATTCCACAATGAATTATAATCTTTTGTCATTTATGTAGTGAACACCTTTGATCAAGTGTATATTTTTTTATAATGCATCATTTTCTCACTCTTTAAATGGTTTTTGTTCCTTGTTTGGTGACAATATGTGGATCACATCATTCTCTTTCTCTTGTAAAACATTTGTCCTCAACACTGTTTCACATTGAGCTTTTTTTTTTAAGAAAAAAAACTGAAGTGATTTTTTACATAGACTGAACTAAAACAGAAATTTTTTATTTTCTTCTTCTTTTTTTATAACAAAAAGATCAATTAAGAAATAAATGAATTTTTTTTTGTTTTTTTTTGAGTTGAGCAAATAAAATTTTTTTAAAAAGTTACACAAAACGATATTTTTATATTTTTTATTTTAAAAAAAAAACAAATAAGGACATTATTTTTATTAAAAAAAAATTTGTTGCTTTATTCTTAATAAAATAGAAATATAAATAATAATCTCAAAATTTTATTTTTATGGTTTTTATATAATATATTAAAAAAATAAACTTGTAAAATAAAACAGTTTTTTTTTAATAGAATAGAAAACAAAATTGATGATAGATAGCAGAAGTTTTTAAGCTCTATAAGGAAGATGTGTGACCAACAGGCAGGAAGGAAGTGCTCATGGTGGTTTGAGATCTGGCCGTGCCACACTCTCTTTTAAGCCGGTTGGATGGATGATGGAAGGAAGTGGTTGAATGAAACCGTGAAATGGTCGTGGGGCACTTTTCGGCTAGTTGGATGATTTGATGGTGGAACAAGGATCACTCCAAAAGGTTGTGGAGTTCCTTTGTTAAGGTCATGAATCAAGCCTATATGAACAAAGAAATCAAAAGGAATCCACTTACAGACTCATATGAACTGGGAGAGAAACCACCTTGGGGGCCAGCACCCTAGCAGGAACCGGAAGAGATACACTAGTCAAAAATCAACAGAACTAAGCGTTAATAAGAACCGAAGCATTGAACACTATGACAAAAAAAGGCTGAAGAAAGTACGAGAAGCCGTAAGTGATATTTAATGTTTATCTTTTAAAGTTTTCTAGAATATTTTAGGGTTTCTATGATCTATTATAAATAAACCATTTATGCCTCATATTGTATTCAGTTTTTGATAAAGAGCTTTGGCTTCTGAGAGAAGAGTATTTGCCATCCCCTTGTTTTCGGTTAGATCTTTAATGATTTCAATGAGTTCAAGAAGGCTTTGATTCCTAGGTATTCTTAGACTAAATAAGAATCTTTGCATCTATATAGCTATCGCTACGTCATTTGGTATCAGAGACAGTTTTCTTTGATTTCTCAATCGAAGAACGATTCTGGATGTCATGGTGAGTGCCAGAAACTATACTTTCGAGGACGAAAGTCCTTTTGTGGAGTGAGAAGAGAACCATGAGATTTACAGACAAATCTATGGGGATCCAATATACGATATCTATGAAGACGATGAGAACTACAGAGAGATCTATGGTGATTCATCTATGATATGTATGCAGGTGATGTCTTGAACATTGATCATGTTGATTTTGTGTTCAAGCAAGGTGTTTTCTTGAAAGATTAGAAAGCCCGTTTTATGACGATCTAGAGCAGATCCGAAATACATCAAAGAATCTTGAATATGAAGATTTACACGACGTCGAAGAACCAGTTGAAGATTCGAGGACGGATCTTTCTTGGCCGGCGAGATATTTGGAATATCTCCAAATATATTAAATATCTTTGTTATTTTTATTTACTAGTAGAGCTGCTAACTCCGCACATGTGCGAGATGGGGTTTTGTTGGTTATATTTTTAGTTTCTTCGTATTATATTTAGTATCATCAAAATTACGTAATTCAGAATATTTTAATATTTATTTGTCCGTTTATGTATATTTTAAGAATTATGATATCATTATTATATATGTATTCTACCAAAATCCCCCATCGAAGATAATATTTGTAAAAAGCAAAGTGAAATATTGAACAAATAAATTAAAACAATATGTTTATGGTTTTCAAAAAGGAAGGCATTGGAAACGTTTGAGTCCTTGTTTTTGTCTTCTGCTCGGCGGTTGTCTTCTAGTTTCATTGGGCTTCCTGTGTGAAGTGTGTAATTTATCAGTTAATAACATGTAGTTTTATGAACCTTGGGCTTAAATGTTTTTTTGTAATTTAATAAGTCTTTACCTTCTTTTGCGTTTTTGCATCCATTGGTTACACATCATTATTCTGTGTTGATAGCTCCTTATCTTATTCGTAATTTGTAGGTGAGGATTTATAATCATGAATTTTTAAATTTGTAATAAGAAAATATATTATGGATCTACATACTTACTTTCAGTTGAAAGCAGCCCTCTGAAAGCTTCCAATCAAAGAAAAATATCAAGATCTACCTTTTTATAAAATATATTTGGAATAAAATGTCAAACAAATATGATATTCTAGTGGTTGTGGCCTTTTTAATGAGTTTAGTGATTTCAGTTCGAATCCCATAGATGCAATTGTGGTGGTTTTTTTCTGTTTTTTTACTACAAGGGTATAATTGTCATTTACTCGAAGGATAAAAGGACAGGTGTCGCATGGAGGGAGAGAAAGTTGGTTAATTATATATAAGATATATTTATATAGTTTACATATTTATTTATATTGATATTTAATGTTTTCTAGAATATTCTAGGGTTTTTATGATCTATTATTAATACGCAGTTTAAGCCTCTGCCCCGAGTGTATCAGGAGAAGGAAAGTTCCAAAGGGAACGAAAGGTCGCGTGGGTATCGTTCTCATAACAGGATCGATGAAGATGGTGCAAAGACTCACAGAGCGAAACAACATCAACGTTATTTGGGCGAGGGACCTTCCCGAGGCTTCAGACCATCTGGCTATGTGCCCCCTGAAGAGCTGAGGACATGGTTTGCAGTCAAAGGGGGAGAGTCGCTCCAGTCTTTAAGTGTGGGGAAACATTTATCAGAACACGAATTTAAGATGTTAGAGGCCTTCCACGGGGGACATGGTTCTACAGAGGTTTCTGATGGAAAGAATGATCTTAGGGTTCATTCTAAGACTAGGAAATCGCTTCTGTTCAATGAAGAGGAGGAATCTTCGGAAAAGATCGGTGGGGATTCGTCTCTGGATTTAGCAAACCTCAGTGTTCTCTCGGAAATGGAAACAGATGACGATTTGTTGGAGGAGGAGATCAAGGAATCAGAAATTGTTTCTGCAACAGAAGTGCTGGTCACGGGGGATGTTTCCAAAGTGGATTCAATGGAGGAAGACGTAACAGTTTCAGTTTCTGATGGGAAAGCTTTGGAGGCTACGGTTCTAGTTGATGTGCCGGTAGTGGTGGAGACAGATGGGGCAGATGAAGGGCATATGATTGTGACCGCGGAGGGAGAGAACGAGGATCAAATAGGCGATCTGGGAGTTGTGGAGACTTCGTCTACAGAGGCTGCCATTGCAGAATCCAAGCTTGGGCAACGTCGCAAGCTTACGCGAATCGTTCCGGGGAGTTTTGGTGGGACAACTAAGAAGCGTTTCGTTCAGGCTCTAATCTCACCGAGGAAGAAAGGATTGCCACGCCAATCTGGTAAGTCAGGGGAAGCTCTGGGTACTGAAACGGATCGAGTCTCTTTAAACGGGAAGAAGCTGGGTAAAGGTACTGAAGGTGGTGTTTGATGTCGCAAGTAAAATTACAGGCAGTGTGGAGTGGGGGATGCTTATGGTTTTTTCCTTTGTTGGTTGAGTTTCTCGCGAATAAGGAGACATGGGTTCCAACTATGGTTGTGAACTCCGTTGGTCTTTTCTGCAATTTTTCCGTATCTTTATCATTGTTCTCTTCATTTCTCGGTTATGAAAAAGTTCTCGTCCTCGTACGAGTTCATTCCGGTCTTCGTCGACCCATAATTAATAAGATTATTATTTTGGGTTTCTGGTACTCTTGGTTTCGACTACTTATTATTGGTTTATGTACATTCTTGCGTTACTCACGCTTCGCTTACCCCATTTACCCAAAGACGAAGGATTACTTGCGGCACATTGGTAAACGAGGGGAAATCTCGATAGTTGAGGGAGATAGAGTCTCTTTAAATTCAAAGACGATAGGTAAAGGAATAGAGGTTATCTCTCTGATGGTAATGTGGCAGGTAATGTTGCAGGCTCGGTGTTCACAAGGTTTTATAATTCGGTCTTTCGTTTCTGCTATTAAGGTGTTATGGGGTTCGCCACGGGCCATGGCCTTTCCTTTTAATTTCTGCAATTCATGTTTCTGGAGCTTTTTGTTTGCGTTGTTTCAATCTCTGGCATCTGGGTTGGATCTCGAGGTTGTACGACTATCCTTGTGCCTTCGATTGAATAAAAATAGGTATTTCTGTTATGGGTGGATCTTGCGTTCTCGGGTTTTGCTTCTCGCTTCGCCGCTTTGCAGGGGATTGTTTTTTCTCTCTTCTGGGTTTTTGATACTTCGTTTGTCATTTATCCTTTGCCGACATCAACTAAAGGTCTTGGGTTTCTTTGATTATTGGTTAAATTTGTTTTGGTTTACCACTTTATTCTTTCAGCCATTTACTATACGTCATGTGATAGACTTCTTTGATTTTGGTTATGGGCCTGGACGTCCACATGTCTTTATTGTCAACGTTCGACGACGTGTTCAGGTTGGGTCTCTTCATGCCCAAATTGAATTGAATAAAATAAGTGGTGGTTTTTAAAGATGCGGGTTCTGAGTTGGAATTGTCAGGGATTGGGAAGTAAATGGACTATCAGTTATTTACGAGAAATTTGGTTTAAATTTAAACCAGAATTTTTATTTCTCTCAGAAACTAAGCAAGGTTTTCCGTTTGTGCAAGGATTTCAACATTATTTTGGCTATGATAAATTATTTACGGTAGATCCAATTGGGAACAGTGGTGGTCTTGCTCTCTTCTACAATGATTCTTTTTCAGTAGACATTTTGTTTGCTAATAACAGGATAATTGATGTCGAGGCACAATTTCAGGGACGGAAAATTATTCTTTCCTTTGTTTACGGAGATCCGGTTCAGAAGCGTAGAGAGATTGTCTGGGAACGCCTAATGAGATATGGGTTGCTCAGAAACGAACCGTGGTTTATTATTGGAGATTTAAATGAGATTACTGGTAATCATGAAAAGCAGGGCGGATCGTTAAGGCCGGCGTCGTCCTTTGTAGATTTTAATAATATGATTAATAATTGTGGTTTTGTGGACTTTCCTTCGGTCGGGAATTATCTATCGTGGAGGGGATGGAGAGGTCGTCAACTTATACGGTGCAGGCTGGACAGAGCTTTAGCCAATGTGGAGTGGCATAATCTGTTCCCAACATCCTTTGTGGAATACTTGGGAATGGTGGGCTCCTATCATAGGCCAATTGTCGCCTCCTTGAACGTTACGGCACCAACGCGGAGACATACTTTTAGGTTCGACAAACGCTGGGTTGGCCAGGAGGGACTGATGGACACGATTGCGCAAGGCTGGGGGAGCAGGCAGAGGATATGGGGAAATAATTTTGTTGACCGAGTTAATTCCTGCAGGCATGCGATATCACAATGGCGGAAGGTAAATCTGTCGTATGGGAAAGATGAAATAAATAAACTTCAGCAGGCCTTGGATGAGGTTCAAAGTGATGATTCTCGAACTACAGAGGAAGTTCGGGACATCTCGAGGAAACTTCAGGAGGCATATAAGGATGAAGAATTATATTGGCAACAAAAGAGTAGGAATATGTGGCATCGGTCGGGGGACCAGAATACTAAATTTACCATGCTTTAACTAAGCAGCGGCGAATACGGAACAGGATTGTGGGTCTTCACGATGATCAGGGTGAGTGGCTGGTGACAGATTCAGGGATTGAAAAGGTCGCAGTAGACTACTTTGAGGGTCTTTTTACTTCTACGGATCCATCAGATTTTGATGAGTTTCTGAAGGTGGTTCCAACGACAATTACGGAACAAATAAATGAGCGCCTTATAGCTCTGGCGACGGAAGAGGAAGTAAGGACGGCGCTTTTTATGATGCACCCGGAGAAGGCTCCATGTCCTGATGGGATGACAGCGCTTTTTTCAGCAATCTTGGGCACTTATAAAAACGGAGGTGGTGCAATTAGTTAATGATTTCTTCAGATCAGGCATTTTCGATCCGCGTTTAAACAGGACAAACATCTGTTTGATCCCAAAAACGGAGAGGCCAAGCCGTATGTCGGAATTACGGCCTATTAGCCTATGTAATGTGGGGTATAAAATTATTTCTAAGGTATTATGTCTGCGGCTCAAGTGTTTTCTTCCGGAGCTTATTTCGGAAACACAATCGGCATTTGTATCTGGACGGTTGATTTCAGATAATATTCTGTTAGCACAAGAGATGTTTCATGGGTTACGGACAAATCCGTCTTGCAAGAGCAAATTTTGACGATTAAAACGGATATGAGTAAGGCTTATGATCGGATTGAATGGAATTTTAGAAAAGCTTTTGCAGAAGATGGGCTTTGCGCCACAATGGGTGACTAGGGTGATGCAGTGTGTTACATCCGTCCAATATAGTGTCCTTCTTAATGGACAGCCAAAAGGCCTCATTACGCCTAAAAGGGGACTTAGGCAGGGCGATCCTCTCTCACCATACCTGTTTATTATATGTACGAAAGCGCTGATTGCAAACATAAAGGAGGCCGAAAGAATGAAATTGTTGACAGGCCTAAAGGTTGCTAGAGCGAGTCCTCCTATATCTCATCTGTTATTTGCGGATGATAGCCTTTTTTTTTGTCGAGCAACCAAGGAGGAATGCCAGGTTATCTTGGGTCTTCTTAAGGAATACGAGTTAGTTTCTGGACAACAAATAAACTTTGACAAATCATCAATTCAGTTCGGTCATTTAGTGGAAGCAGGGACCAAGGAAGAGATTAAGGCTACCCTTGGTATTCAAAGATTAGGAGGAACGGGGTCGTATCTGGGGATCCCGGAGAGTCTGGGGGACCGAAGACACAAGTGTTTAGTTTTCTGCAAGACCGCATGCTGTCGCGCGTTAATGGAAGGACACCAAAATTACTGTCCAAAGGGGGGAAGGAGGTCATGATTAAGTCAGTCGCCACAGCGTTACCGACTCATATCATGTCTTGTTTCAGGGTTCCAAAAAAGGTTACATCTAAACTGGTAAGTGCGGTTAGCCAATTTTGGTGGAGTTCTGGTGGTTCGTCTAGAGGTATGCACTGGATGTCGTGGGAAAAATTATGTCGACAAAAGGTGGATGGAGGGTTGGGTTTTCGTCTGCTTCAGGAATTTAACACAGCTCTTCTTGCTAAACAACTATGGAGGTTAATAGACCACCCTTCTTCACTGTTCGCGAGAGTTTTTAAGGGGAGATAATTTAGGAATTTTGATCCCCTGGCTCCTATTCGATCCTACTCTCCGTCATATGGATGGAGAAGTATCATCTCAGCTAGATCTCTGGTTAGAAAAGGACTAATCAAACGGGTGGGTACAGGCTCGTCAATTTCAGTTTGGAATGACCCATGGATCCCAGCCCATTGCCCGAGACCAGCTATACCAAAAACTTTTGTTCAGTATCCGCAACTTTGTGTGAACCATCTTATTGATGGACGATCGATGACCTGGAAGACCGAATTAGTCGAGGACCTTCTTTGTCCGAAAGATGCTGCTCTCATACTGGGTATTCCGATCAGTAGGCTCCATCGGTCTGATTCTTACGGATGGCATTTTACTAAATCCGGTCGATATACTGTTAAATCAGGGTATAATGTGGAATGACAATCTCAGGTTGCTACCAGAAACCCCCCTATGTTTGGGCCCGATATAAAACCTTACAAGCCTTTACTTGGAAGGTGAAGTGTCCTCCAAAGTTGAGGCACTTTATGTGGCAAGTTGTCTTTGGATGTTTACCGGTGCTTGGTAATCTCAAAGCTCGAGGGGTCCAGTGTGATACTCAGTGTGGTAGGTGTGGGATGGAGGTCGAGACGATTAATCATGTTCTTTTTGAATGTCCTCCCGCGGTTCAGGTTTGGGCCTTATCGCCAGTACCGTCGAACCCTTCTGTTTTTCCAACGGGTTCAGTATTTACGAATATGGATTATTTATTTTGGAGACTACCTACGGATGATAGGGGGCAGGTTTTTCCATGGCTACTTTGGTACATTTGGAAAGGAAGGAATGATAAGTGTTTTAATAATATTGATCGGAGTGCAACTGATATTGTTCAGTTGGCGGAGTCGGAAGCTCTTGTGTGGTCGGAGGCACAAGTATGTGAGGGGTCAGATAATCTAGCAGAGATCCTCGGAATAATATAACTGGTCTACCAGATCGGCCAATTACAGGTAGATACTGTCAAGTTGATGGTTCCTGGAAAGCGGGCGATGTTTTTTCTGGACAGGGGTGGATTACAGGAGGTGTAGGAATTGAGGTAATGATGGGAGCACGGAATATAAAGGGAAGTCTTTCACCTTTACACGCTGAATTTGAGGCACTCATCTGGGCAATGGATTGTATGAGTATTTTACAATTCAAGGAAATTACCTTTGCATCAGATTGTTTGGAGCTAGTGAAGATAGTATCTGAAACATTGCTATGGCCGGCATTCTCAGTACATTTGGACGAGTACCAGAGAGCAAAGAGTGCTTTCGATGGTTTCGAGCTCCTCCATATTCCTCGATCAACCAATTCAAGAGCGGACAAACTAGCAAGAAGTGCTAGATCTTATCCCTCACGCATTATTCATGTTGATGTTGATGTTCCGACTTGGCTTGTCGAGTCGTTCTAGGTTTTTGGTGTTCTATTGCTGTTGACAAAAAAAAAAAAAACAGTTTAAGCCTCATATTGTATTAAGTTTTTGATGATTTAATAAAGAGCTTTGGCTTTTGAGAGAAAAGTATTCGCCATCCCCTTGTTTTCGGCTAGATCTTTAAAGATCTCAACGAGTTCAAGAAAGTTTTGATTCTTAGGTATTCTTAAACTAAATAAAAATCTCTGCATTTATATTCTATATATATAGCTTCCGCTACGTCAAAAAAGTCTAAGAAAAGAAATTTTGATATTTTTGCACTACCATTTTCTGAAGATATGATTTTTATCAAATTTGAATATAATTTAATGATGATTTGATTATATATACAATATTGCATATGCTTTCCATATTTGATCTATATTTGAAAAGAAATATCATTTAAAAGTAAATAAATATGTGTTGTGAATGAACAATATGGTATATGATTTTACATAATAAAGTATGTAAATGATGCAAATAAAATTATCAATTCCTTTTTATTTTAGTGGAGAAGAAAAAATCTTATAAATGATTAAACTGCAATGATATTTAACAATAATAAAAAATATAGCGTTGAAAAGTTGAATGTGTAATTTTTGTTTGATGAATTAAATTTATATTTAGTTAGTAAGAATACAAATGTGTAGTTATTATATAAGGATAATTTAAACAACATGAAATATGAATTTTATAATAAAATAGCTAAATTAATTGAGTGATATTATACATATTTTTGTATATTAGTTATTTAGGGAATTAAAAAATAATTTTTACCCGAAATATCATAATAATTCAGATTTAAAATTTTTCTCTATATTTTCTTTTCTGCTTTAGATTTTTTTTATTAACTATTTAGGGAATTTAAAAAGCAAAATTTTTCTGAAATATAATGATAATCTTTTTCTCTATCTGACACATCTTAAATACATAAAATAATAAAACAGTACATTGCAAAATCTAGTTAATTACTAATTTTTTAACTCCCTAAATATAATAATAATTGGGATTTAATTTTTCTCTACATATATTTTTTTCTGCTTTAGAAATTGTTTTTATTAATTATTAGTGATTTGTTTGAATATTATATCATTTTAAATTATTTTGAAAAATAACCCCTCTATTTGAGAGTTTGAAAACTAACTTTCTTTGAATTTAAAGTTACTAAAATTACCCTTAATTAATCAACTACATAAATTGTTTTAAATATAAATATATTATATTTAATATTACCGAAATAGTAGCATTGGCATACATGTGGTTAATTAATATTAACCTCTTAATGTTCATTTACTATAGCTTTTGCATGATTTACTATAGCTGTGCAAGTTCCTGTCATTGTTTTAGAGGATTCCCACTAACACTATACTCTTTGAGACATTTTTTTTGTTTTTGACTGAATCTTTGAGACATTGTTCAATCTTTTCGATTTTTTTTTCTAAAAACATTTCTCTTCGTGGTTTTTGATACCAAAATATCACCAGATAACTCCCCTTTGAAGCAATTTTGAACCATATCTTCACATGCTTGCTGATTTTTGTGTGCATCTTTGCCTGTTAAATCCAGACTCGTTTTGGCTAAATGAAACATATGTTTGAGATTTTTGTTTACTGAACTTTGTCTGGTAGAACCCAATAGAGTAAATTGGTCGGTATAGTCCAATTTATTGTTTTTCTATAAAACAATATGTTACTTTATATTATAAATATAATGTAAATAGTATAAATAAATAAAAAATAATAATTAAGAAATAAACATACCGGAAGGTTTCTTTTTTGAAACATTTTTGTAAATGTTTAACTTCTTTCGTAAGAAGTTCCAATTGAGACTGGATATCTATGATGACATAATTAAGCTTCACAAAAGAAGTGTTAGTTGTGTTTTTTTAATTCCATGGTACTCACTTAACTAGTAACTACTCATTTGTCACCATATTGATATGATCTTGTTAAAAATATTAGTATATAAAAAATGGTCAAACATGAATAATCCAATATAGCTAAATCATTATTACTAAATGTAATTGTATTCCATATATCTAAAATATAAATATTCTTAAAATACTTTGTTTAAGATAAGTTGTTAAGAAATTCAAAAATTTATTAATGATGGCATAAATATCTTTTTATTCAATAAGAAAGTTAGTTTTCAAAGTTTTAATAACATAAGTTAGTTTTTAAATTGAAAATGTATTTAAGAATATTAAACCAAGAATCCCTTAATTATTTAGGGAGTTAAAAATTTAATTTTTTTCTTGAAATAAAATGATAATATTTTTCTATTTGACCCATGTCAAAGTTCTAAAATATTAAAATGCCACATGGAACAATCTTGTCAATTATTAATTGTGAAACTAAGATTTATATAATAAGATAGAGTTTCTACTGTACATTTCATTTATTATTTTTGAAATATTTAATTCTTTAATTATAGAATATATATATTTCATTTTCCACAAATAGATTATATCTAAATTACATATTACTGTTAAATTATTTTTAAAAGATATTTTAATTTTAAAATTAAATTATATATATTGTAATTTTATGCTGGTTTATACCTTTTTGTTTGTGTATACCTTTTTTTGGTGGCAGACTAAGTAGCCTTGGGCATTCGGGTTTTCGGGTCGGATTCGGATCGGGTCCAATCGGGTTCGAGTTTTTCGGGTAGAGGAGTTTTATATCCAATGGGCATTTATAAAATTTTGGTTCGGGTTTGGATCGGTTCTTCTCGGGTCCGGGTCGGTTCGGGTCTAAAATTTTATACCCAAAAAATACCTGAAAACTTTTTACCGAGTAAAATTTCGGTTTGGATCACTAATTTTCGGGTATTTCGGTTATTTTTTGCCAAAAAAAATTTGGGTCCGGGTCGGTTCCAAAGGTGTTTCGATATTTTTTACCCAAAAATCCAAAAATATATCTGAAATTTTTAAAAATAATCGACACCTAACCGGAAAAAACCATAATAATACCCAAAATTTCAAAATAATATTCATCAAGCCGAAATAAAAACCAAAAAATTGTTTTCGTAATAAATATTAAAATGAAACAAGTATTACAAATGGTATTAGTGGTCTAGTGGTCCATGGACCAGAGTTCTGAATCCCACTCTATTCTATAATACTTTCAGGTACCCGATTGAGTCTTAGTTATGACCCAGACCCGACCTGAGAATCGTGGATACATGAGCTAAAGACCCGACAAAATAAAAGTTAAGGATCTGAATCCGACCCAAACCGATATTTCTAGGTCGGTTTCGGGTCGGGTCCGAGTAGGCCTAAGGCTAAGGCTGAGCATGGTCCATGGCAGTAAATCTAAAATTTTAAAGTCAATTAAGAATTTAACGGTGTGACTCCAAGGTATTGTCCTCAATAAATAATTCAATTTAGAGTTTAGTTTTGGTCCAAATTCTTATGTTTTGTTTTCTTTTTTGGTTTCAGGTATACGGAAGACAAGTTTTCTTCAGAAACCTAATTTTGGTTTAAATATTTTCGGTTTAACTAATTTATGTTTCCTAACAAATCGCATCACATCTGTTCACAATTATAATTAGTTTGACAAAGATTTCAAAGTGACTTTATAAAATCCTCATACTCCAACGCATCGAACAAAACACGAAAAATATTAAACTAGTCTCAAGCAACAAAATGCTCCAAAAAATACATACGTAAAATCAAGAAAAGAAAAAAAGCTCTATTAGAAACCAGTTACTTTTTGAGTCATGGAAGCAAATGCAAACGGAGGAGAAGGTCCTCAGAACCAAGCAACACCGGCATGGCTCGTAGCGTATTTAAACCGGCAAGGAGACTGGTTAGAGAAGACAAGGGGTAATCTGGTCGTCGCGGCGACCATTATTGCAACCATGAGTTTTCAACTCATGTCAAACCCACCAGGTGGCGTTTGGGAGAATCCTCCGAATTGTTCCTCCGGAGAAAATTACGATCCCACTTGCAAGGGAATACCTGGAACTTCCAAATTGGAGCACGTGCCTTCTAAGCGTCCTTACTATGTGGCAATGATCATCAGCAGTGACGTGTCTTTTACGGCATCGATGATCCTGATTCTCTTAGTCATCAGTGGATTTCGACTAAGGTAAAACTTTCGAAAACTTCTAATTTTTTCTTCGTTTAAGGGTTCAAATCCAAGTGTAGATGCTAATGTCATGATTTTTCTATTTAGGAATCGGTTCATATTGACGACCATGGTTATGCTTATGGTGGCGGCTGTCCTATGCATTTCAGCCGCTTTCTATTGCGCTTTGGAGTTGGTTCATAACCAAGACATATTGATTTCTTCTATCGGACCTCAACATATCAGATTCTGGATCCTGTTTTCTGCTGGAGTGCTCCTCATCCAAGTACTTTGGTTCTTATGGTGGTTAATACGGATGATCTGCCGCTGTCGAGGGTCCACTCCACCACTCCTTCCGTTAACTTCATCTCCCGCCGAATAAGAGCACGAACCCTCTTGGATCAAACCATCTTTAACTATTAAGTGATACTTATATTTTATTATCCAATAATAAGATAAATGCATGTAATCACTTTATAATGTTTTAAGTTTATTAAAATATATGTTTATATTAAGCCAGTTTGATGTATTTGTTTTAAAAAAACCGTCTCCTTATCTACTAAAAAGTTGATTATTTAAATAAATTAGAATATTTATTATTTATTTTCTTACTGTTCCCTTATGTAAAATGCATGGTATGGAACAACATATATATAAGCTTTTATTTTTTTACGGAAAATTCAAACAAGGTTAACTCAAAGATAAAAGAAGTGGCAAACAAACAAATGAAATACATTGATTTTTTTTTCCTTAAATTAGGTAACCTTTTTTTTATGCCTCACATGGGTACAGCCGTATAAATCAAGAATACATCAAGTTTTTTTTTTTTTTTAATTGTGTTTGAATCTAAAACCGGTCCCTTAAAAACCCGATATACACAAGCTGAGTCTTTTCCTTTTTAGCACACTTGATTATCGGCGTGGACACTCGGTTCGCATCTGAGTAAAAACCATTTGGTTTCAGGTTGTCTGGCTAGAAGAGTTTTGGATGCAGTGGATACTTACAGAATTTTGGTTCAGTTTCAGTTCAGTTCCTTCCGGTTCCGGGTCGGTGCAGTTTTTAATTTTAAGAACCAATATATACCCAAAACTTTTCGGTTCCTATTTCGTTCTGGTTCGATTTGGGTACTTATTACCCAAAATACTTAAAATATTCTGAAAATCAAAATTATAAAAAAAATCCGAACTTATTGATCAAAATCTAATAAAGACAAAAAGAATATCTGAAATGCTAAACTATATGATAAAACCCAAAAAAACTGAAAAATAAAACTAATAGAAATAGTTAAAATATATATGTAATACCCAAAAAGTAACTAATACATTCAATATTTTCGAGTATTTAGATAGTCGTTCGGATATAGGTTCAGTTCTGAGTATTATTTAATACCCGCGGATATCAACGAACAGGAGCCATCAGGTATTTTATATTTTTTTTAACCGGTTCCGGATCCGTTTTTCGGATCGGTTCCGGTTCGAATTTTTCGGTTTCGGGTAAATACACTAATTTATGTTTTACACTCCATCGAATTACACCATGCCATGTCATAATCACCAAAGACCGGATGCGTTCTTATATTATTCTCTCTGGTCGCGAGTGAGTTCGACACTCTTGTGTTTCCTCCCACCACCACCACACAAAGCCTTCCTCGACGATCAAAAGAAACTCTTTAATTCTTCTGACCATGGAAGGAGAGGTTCAAGAGGACTGGGAATTGGTGGTGCTTCAGAGATCTGGATCTCCTCAGAGCTTGGAGGAAGAGACTGTTGATGAAGATGACATGCAAGGTATGATGATAACCTTGGACTACTTCAACAGCAACGGTGTGGACACAAACGATGAAGATGGGTGTGTTCAATCAGGTAGTCCAGGTTGGATCGAGCCTCGCTCTGATGCTCCTTACGGCTTCAAGCATGTCAGCGAGTTATGGTTGGATTCCGGCAGCGACAATGAGTTGGGTTCAGAGAAAACTCGGCGTGGAGAAATGGGTTTTGATCCGGAGGAGAGAGAAGAGGAACCCTCGATTGTTGTCGGTAATGGAGGAGAAGAAAAAGGGTTTATGTTGTGGTGGAAGATTCCGATCGAGGTTTTCAAGTATTGTGTGTTCAGAGTTAATCCTGTTTGGTCTCTCTCTGACAAATTATGAATTCTGTATATTCGAGATGTCCTCTTAGACCATTAGGTCAGAGTATATATACACAGCCGTAGCTTACAAACCGGAAAGAATCTTGGCCCATATTTATCTATAAGGAAATAATACACATATGAAACTAATCGGATATATTATGTAGATATTCTCATACCCTCCCTCAAGTTGGAGCATGTAAGTCGCAAATGCCCAACTTGGAAAGAAAATCGTCAAACTCCTTGCGTCCCAAAGCTTTAGTGAGAATGTCAGCCAACTGTAGTTTAGTAGAAACATGATAAGGCTTGAGAACACCTTTGACAATCTCGTCTCGGATGAAATGGCATTCCCGTTCGATGTGTTTTGTCCGTTCGTGAAAGACTGGGTTGTTACTGATGTGAATCGCAGGTTTGCTATCACACCGCATCGTCATTAGTTCACTATGATCAAAACCGATTTAAAAGAGAAGAGACTTTAACCAGAGCAACTCCTTCGTCAGTTCAGACATTGCTCTGTATTCTGCCTCGGCCGAAGACATCGCAACAGTGTCTTGTTTCTTAGTCTTCCACGAAACTGGTGAATTGCCCAATTGAACAATCCATCCAGTTAATGAGCGACGGGAAGTTGGAAAAGCGGACCAGTCGGCATCACACCAGCCTGTCAGATGAAGTGGAAAATCAGCTCGCAACAGAACTCCTTGTCCAAGAGTACCTTTCAGATATCGAACCACTTTCAAGGCTGCAATCCAGTGTTCCGCTCGCGGTTTGTGCATGAATTGAGATAGAATGTGTACCGCGTATGTCAAGTCAGGTCGTGTGGCGAGTAAGTAAATAAAACGCCCAACTAACCTGCGATATCGTTCCGGATCCGCGAGCAGAGGTCCATCTGCCTTGCCAAGTAAGTGATTCTGATCCATCGGGGAACCAACATGCTTACAACCAAGAAGACCGGATTCTGACACAATATCTGTAGCATATTTCCGTTGGCAAATGTAGAAACCAGCTGGACTACGAGCCACCTCAATACCCAAAAAATATTTCAGAAAACCGAGGTCCTTCATATGAAAACAGGTAGATAGATAATCTTTAAACGTCTTGATAGCTATAGGACGACTTCCAGAGATTATCAAATCGTCCACGTAGACCAGGATACGAAGAGATATCCCACGCTTAGAATACACAAACAGAGAATAGTCAGATCGTGTCTGTGAGAAGCCGTAGTTGAGGAGCGCGTCGACCAGTTTAGCAAACCAACAGCGAGGAGCTTGCTTAACCCGTAGAGTGATTTCCGCAGGCGACATACCCTAGTATCGTCAGGAGTCGAAAACCCAGGCGGAAGCTTCATATAAACCTCGTCATGAAGATCACCTTGGAGGAACGCATTGTGAACGTCCATCTGGTGCATGGTTCTTTTTCGCAGCATAATCAAGGAAAACCCGAACTGTTGTCATCTTTGCTACCGGCGAGAACATTTCCGTGTAATCAATGCCTTCTTTCTGATGATTTCCCAAGACCACCAGGCGTGCCTTATAATGCTCGATAGTACCATCCGAACGATACTTTATCGTAAAGACCCATTTACAGCCCAGAGCCTTCTTATTCGGGGGTAGCTCACCCACATCCCATGTATGTTGGCGTTCTAGAGCGGTGACTTCAGTACCAACAGCGTTTTTCCATCGATCATCTTGCATAGCTTCAGTAAACGACTGTGGTTCTGAGTGAGCTGTAATAGAGACCAGAAAACACCGATGTTGTGGAGAAAATTTATCAAATGAGATATAGTCTGAGATTGGGTACAGTGAATCTGAAGACTGCGGCGAGTCAGACACTATGTCGGGTTCAACCAGAGAAGCACATCCGACCACATAATCACGTAGTTTTGAGGACTGAGTCTTGGTACGAAGACCGCGTCCCAAAGGTTCTGAAACAGGAAGTGGGACAGATGACTCTGGTTGCTCTGTTTCGGACTCCAATTGTTCTGGTTCGGAGTCAGAGGAGCTGACATCATCTGTAACCGTGACGGTAGAGACAGGTGTTGTCTGCGCAGGTATTGCTGTAGGAGATTCATCGTGAAGCAACACTGAGTCATCAGACGCAGCCGCAGTAGACACAGGATCACACAACGGCGATTCTTGTGATGAAGCTGCCGGGAGAGTAGTAGCAAACGGAAACTGATCTTCCGTGAAGACAACATCGCGGGAAGAGAAGACAGTTTCTCGGTCCAGATCATACAGTAACCACCCTTTCTTTCCCGGTGGATAACCCAGAAAAACACATCGACGGCTTCGAGGAGTGAACTTGTCCCCTTTATGATGGAGATCGTGGGCGTATGCTAAGCAGCCAAACACGCGAATGTGGTTGACAGATGGAACACGCCCATAGAGCTTTTGATAAGGTGTCTTACCCCCAATAGTCTGAGATGGAGTCCGGCTGATCAAATAGACAGCAGTCTTTACACAATCTGCCTAATATTCAATGGGAAGATGTGCCTGAAACCGTAAAGACCTGGCAACCTCTAAAATATGCCTGTGTTTTCGTTCAACTCTCCCATTTTTCTGGGGTGTATAGACACAAGAAGTTTCATGGAGAATCCCATGCTCTCGAAAGAAACTTGTCAGACACATAAACTCTGTCCCGTTATCACTGCGGATTGTTTTAACGGTTTTAGAGAATTGTGTTTTGATCAATGCCAAGAAGTCTCGAATAGAATTGCTCACAGACGATTTATCCAGGAGAAGATATATCCAGACGGCATGAGAGTGATCGTCCACGATGGTAAGAAAATAGCGAGATCCACACCGAGCAGGTGCTCGATATGGACCCCAGAGATCGCAATGTATCAAATCAAAAACTGCTTTTGCATTATTCAAACTATCCGGAAAACTTTGGCGAGTTTGCTTCGCTCTTAAACAAACATCACAATTCGTAGATAAAAGCTCAACGAACCCAAATTTCTTGCGGGAACTCAGCGCCATCCGGAGATTGATTGCCCACTCATCATAGTTTGTCCCAGTTAGGAGCGGAGACAAGATCACTGCACCCGGATTATCATTAGATGAGAGGTCGTAAGGAGAGATGGTTTTAGTTTTCAAACCGGTAGGCACAACGATCGACATCGTGTCGGATGCGTTGAGAAAGAAAGAGAGGCTCTGTTTTTGTGAATAAAAACAAAGGCAGCTAAGAGAAACAAGTCACCGGAAGGAGTAACTTGTTTAAGGTCAAAACGAGAGAAAGAAAACGAAATTGAATATCACAATTTTTCACAATTGATCGGCGGCAGTTGTTTCGTGCTCTGATACCATGACAAATTATGAATTCTGTATATTCGAGATGTCCTCTTAGACCATTAGGTCAGAGTATATATACACAGCCGTAGCTTACAAACCGGAAAAAATCTCGGCCCATATTTATCTATAAGGAAATAATACATATATGAAACTAATCGGATATATTCTGTAGATATCCTCATACTCTCTATGACAGCAGCACTTGTGGGTTTTGTGGCGAAGAATGTATAATATGAAGAAGAAGAACAACAAGATCCGTAACTTACAGCTTAAGCTTCTGCTTGATGATAAGGTAACTTTTATAATTGTTTGTCTATGTTCATGGCTAACAAACTTGGCTTGGAGTGGTTTCATAGTTTAATCCTTAAGCTTCATTGTTGGTTTGATGAGGAAATCAGATACATGACCTGAGTCTCTTTCTTTTGTACTTGTCTGTTTTTGTAAGCCTTCATTAGCTCTATGATATTTTTGTCTTTTGCTGCTGAAATTCATGTTCATCACCAATCTGGTTCTTCTTCGTTTGTCTGTCTTCTGAATGAATACATTCATTTTTTGCTTTTTCAGAAGGTGGCGAACCATGCTGCTCGGTTTAACGAAGCAGCGATCTCATTAGTGAAACGTGTGCCCATAATCCGGCCAGCACTCCCATCGTCCATGGTGGGTATGAACCAGTGGTCTATGATGAGTTTAAGGTGAAAGATAAGTACCGTAAATTAAGGGAATAATATAATGCATATATGTGAGATTAAATTATTGATGTAGTTGGCATGTATCATATGATTGTGTTATATGACGAGTCTCAAAATGCTACAAAACATACAAAAGATGCTTGTAAGTTTGTACCGTGAGTGTATGTGTGTGTGTATATTGTTACTTGTTTGGTGTACAAAATTTGGGTCAGAATCACAGTGCAGGTTTGGTGGTTACAAAAATGTAAAGAATTCTAAAGCAGTAAGATATTACTACGAAAACAAGTTCTTTTAACGCTTGTGGTAATCAAACGTTGAACAAATATCATTTATATTCTTTTCGTGACTCCGACTTTGATGAGCTTATAGGCTGGTCCAAGTCATTTCTCTTTAGGCAACAGTGTCCTACTAAACAACGAGATTGTACGAAGGCAAAAAAAGCCAATAACGGTAGAAAATGTACGATCAAGATAAGAAAAGGATTGAGACAAAGCCTAAAAATTAACAGAGAAGTTTACGTGAAGGGAAGAAGAACACATTGATCTGATTGATGTTGGAGTCTATCTTTCACTTTATAGCTAGCTCTAGCAATTGTGATTAGACTTCGAGTCTCATTTTTTTTTTGTCTTTTTCTCTCCATTATTAGTTAAACATTTTACCACAAAGCAGATATACCCACTTATCATATAATCACAATTGTCCATTGTAAGATCCAAAGCAAACCAGTTGGATTTTAACAGATTCCAAGATGAAATAAAGCAAGTGTAGCCTTTCATTTTAACAAACCTAAATCTGCTCCTCCATGAGAAGAAACCTATAAGCCTATAAAGACCATTTCAACCATATATATATAAAAAAACCTATATAATATGTGGAGTAATAAATTCGGAAAATAAAAAGATTGGAGTAAAGAGGGATGGGTCCATGTTTATTATGCATGTGACAAACAAACAAAACCCACAAAATTAATGAGAAATTGAAGAGAAACATGATGCTTTTCATAATTCTAAAACCAAAAAGTCTTCAAACTCTTTTCTCTTGTTTCCTACTCTGTTCTCTGTCTGGAGAGTGCCCATAACTTTTGTTTTGTCTGTTTTTCTTTTTTAATCTCCGTTTCCACAATGGTCTACTTACAGCCCACGTGAGAAGTGTTATTAGTTCTTATTATTAAACACTAGGGGTTTTCCCGGGCGTAGTTTTCATAAAATTTTATTTCATTTTAAAATATTATAATTTTTAATATATATTGTGTTCTTATTTTAATAACTCATATCATAAGGTGACCACAAAATTATTAAGAAATAAAACAGTATGCAAATATGCAAAAAAAAAAAAAATAACTTTGATAAATTATTGTTTATCCAACATGTTATTTATTTATATTTCATCTTGTTACATCTATATTCTTTTAGGAAAAAAACTGAGAAACTTTAAAGAGAATAAATCATGTGTAAAAATAGATAATAACTTTGATTGAATACTACACAAAATCCCGAGTCTTCTTTTTTAATTGATATCATTTATATTAAATGAGAGAATATTATTTTATTTATTATTATGTCATTTGTTATATTTGAGATGACACATGAGAGTAAATATAATGTTATTTATTAAAAAACATATTTATTATGCTTATATGTCATTTGATTGCTAAAATGAGAGTAAACATATATAGTTCTATTATTTTTTAAAAATATTAAGTTATAAATAAAGTAGAAATAATTTGTTGTTTATTTTTTTGAAATATGATATTTTTTTTTTATTAAATTTATTTTTATATAAAATGAAAATATGTTTATTTATAAAATTTTAATACTTTTTCAACAACAAAAAAAAAAAAAAATTTAATACTTTAACCTTACGATTTATTATTTGAACTGTCTTACTCTTCAAAAAAATTTCAAAGGCGAAGGAATTACCCACAAACAGTCATTGCTACAGACAAACTTTCAGCAAATGTGTTTGTTTATAAGTTTTGCATTTTTTTGCTCGCTATTAATGGCAATCTGTAGGCAATATGGTGCAGTAAGCTCAATACGTGTTTGTGTAGAAATCAGATGCATTTTGTGTCGTGATGGATTCCCATATTTTTGGCCAATGTGTGTTTGTGTATTCACACTTTATCACACGCTCAAAGTTTTTGCTCACTTTACTGTAAAGTCTTTACATAACCAAAATGGAATTTCTTCTTCTATTTAAAGTGTGTTTTCCCAATCCGAAAGTTGAGCGTGTATTCCTCTAAAAAGCTCCCAAATAAAAGAGAAAGAATTACTTGGTTACCACATTGCATTCGGGTTGATACACTTTGACCGTGTGATTGTGTTTCGTCCAGTCCAAGTATTCACAAATTAACACAGATAGCAACCTCCCTGAATTTCATTTCAACACTCCAAAGTAAGTGCCTTACTCAACTGCACAACCTCAATGTGCACAGAGTTATGTAGCGTCAAGAGAGCAGTATTATGGATAAAACTCAAATTGAAAAACTTTGGCAGGCTATTTAAGCAAAAACACACGGAAGTTAAAAAAACACATTGAGAAGTGTTGTTTTGAGAAGGAACAAAAAATCATTCTAATAGAAGAAAACACATAAAACCGAATGGAATAATTGGATACAGACTTGTGCATGTAAGTCTTGGAAACTAAGGAACTCCATCAGACTTAGGTAAGCAATTTGTGTATGAAGTTGCTATATAGTCTCAATGGACATGGTGCGAATAAGTTCCCTTATGAGCTATGGACCATACAGCAATTTACCCTTGTATATACGATTAGATTAAGTGGTAAGTATATAACATACCACACTTTCTGGAACACCGGGAGGCGGCATGGAAATGTTCCTCGGAGGAGGACCTTGCAAAAGTGATCTCTAATCAAATCGCCACTCTCCTATTTTGCCATATGTCAGCTCACCCTGCATTTGTCAGTCGGTAATATATTTTTAGAATACATATGAAGCTGATATAAGTAAAAGGAAGGTGGAGTTCTGATGGCGTATCACTGGATATCCTACTTTAAGGACCATGTATAAGGTTGCAACAAAACTTGGTAGATTTGCCAAGTGTCTAATAAGAAAACTTAAACAAACTACGCAACAACGAATGTGAAACAGAGAGATTTCAGATTTTTTTTGCTTAAAATATCGACTTCATCTGAGAAAGTGTTAAACATGAACTCTTCGTATTTTTTATTATAAATAATTCCCAATAACAGAGAGAAATTCAGATTTTTTTTTCCTGTTGAGCTTCTATTACTAAATCTGAAAGAAAAAGAAATAATGTTTTATCCAGAAAGAGAAGAAGAAGTCTGAGACTAAAACTGTATTTCAACAGAATTAGAGGTGATTGTCATTAAAAAAAAAGCCATTGTTAATGATATACCCTATGCTGTCTAAGTAGCAACAGAAGTATGGCAGAACAAATGGGTAATGGGTATGCATATGTAAAATTATACCTCTCCAAAAGGAATTCGAGTGTTTTGTCGCACAAGCGCACCAGAAGCAACCATGCCATGCTTTTCAACCACGACACCGTCAAGAATTGTCGCTCCCATACCGATAAATGCCTCATCCTCCATAGTACATCCATGTCAAACGTCACATGGATCTCATATAGCATGTAAAACTTGGTAGATTCGCCAAGGATTAGAAATCTGTGTTTATATAGCAACAACAAAAACGTATGGATCTATCAAATAAACCCCCCCAAAATATACCTCTGCTACATGAAGATCTCGGGTATATTCACCCTCAATCTCTCTCGCAATCCTACGGGCTTGCGCTTCCAGCTCTTTAGTCCGAGCACTTCTTCGAAGTGCTGTGGTATAGAGTTCCTCATCGAAAGTGGTCTTTACTCCAAACAGTGACTCATTCACCTTAAATTGATCCCATCCCCTGTCCAGCAGAAGCGTATCAGCTAAGCCTACTACCAGTAAATCGCCATGTTATGAGAGATATGGATACAGTAGTCTTCCTAATCTAATGGACAATCAGCAAAAACTCTTTCTCATAATATACTAGATGCTTTCACTTTTAAAAAATCTAGCTCAACAAAGAAATGGAAATACATTAGCTTTCCAAAAGGAATATCATAATCCGTCGAAAGTGCAAACACAAAAAGTATCTATTTATTCCCACCATATACATCTCTAAATTGTTCAGATAAGTAACAGTGGTCTAAGGATCTAGCAAGCAAATCTGCATATCTAATCACAAAAATTTGCATCCGATTAATAAATGTGCAAGAAGTCAAACATGTGTTATATATACCTTTTCCAAGGCTCATCAAACACATTTTCCAGACCCTGAGGAACATCCCCATCAGGTACCCGGGGTGCTAGCCCTCTTCCCTGATCAACATGACAAGACTTTGATATAGAAGAGCCCGTCAACAGCTCCGTTGGCTTCTCACTCTGAACGACATTTAACATGCCATCATTGGATACAGAGAAATCCTAACACCGACACCAATGAAAAAAGGAATGAAAATGTCAAATCTTAAAGTAATGTCCCTGCCATGTAACGCATTGACATAAACTTAAACAGAAAAAAAGTTTGCATAAAAGCATGCACATCTTAGCTACAACTTGCACAAGTTCATCTGCAGGAATAATGAATGTCTTGGACGGTGGCTTTCGGCCAAACTCAGAACGGGATTTATGCTCTCGTAAAGTACCTCCTTTAATGAAGGATGCCATCTTTAGAATGATTCCTGGAAGTTTCATAAAAATTATAAATGGCAAGAAATAGTAGTGTCTTTCTATGCTTTACATATCTAAGGAAAAATAAATTCTGATTCAAGGCTCACCAAAATCTTTCTCTACATCAGCAGCATGAAATATACCACTAAAAACCGATCCATTTTTTAGATGCACTTCCATAAGATGCCAATCTTACATGTTGTGAGGTACACTAAACTATCACGTGAATGCCTCCTCAAGCTTTCAGCGCCCCCCATTGAATGCTGAATATATCAAAAGGCATAAGAACTCAGAACATGACGTTGCAGATATATCGCAGCGTATCAACAACTAACCTGTATTTAGTGTATTTGCGGGATGTGACTTATTCAGAACATATATTCATCACTAAACCATAAAAGAGACTAAAGAACATATATTCGTTCGCTACTAAGCTGACATAGCTAAGGATACAGCCGTCGATGATATAATCTCAAACAAAACCTTCGGTCTCAAACAAAATCAAATCAGTCAAAGACCAAAGAGTGAAGCTTAGTAGCTTGCTCACCTCGTAGCACGCATCCATACCAAATAGACGATCCTCTTCCAATATGAATGTTCCCAATGACTGAGGCGCTTGGTGCCACAAAAGCTTCCTTATCCACAATCAGAGCCTTATCGAATACGTTCATCAGTGTCCAATGCCTGAAGACTACCAGAGAAATTTCAGGACCAGAAAACAAAATCAAAAACAAAGACCTCAGTAGCAAAGCACAATCCTATGTGAGTTGATCAATCAATCCCTTCTGCTATTCAAATCTACAATCACGATCACCTACAAATACATAAATCTCCAGATCTCTAACCTGATCAGAATATCGGGGTATCCTCGATCACTGGACTCGAAATCAGCCGGATTTAAGAGCCATCTGTGACAGAAGGTAGTGGTGACAAAACTGTGGCACTCGAGACCGCCGACAGAGAGAACTTGTAGATGCAGCCGAGGCATATCTCAATCTGAGTGGAGACGGTAGCGGGGAGAGAAGAATGAGAGAAGATGTGAGGGATTTTAGTGGAGAAATTAAGTATCTCTACAATGGAGAGAAGATGGATCGTTTCGTCGTTACAAAGATTTCTGAGGAAGCTGGCTCGATTTTCTTGCCGACGGAGCGAGAGTATTGAATTATTTTAAGCCAATCACATTGAAACAGAATTATTACGTGGCATTTGTTGATGACGTGTCATGCTTCAGAAGCCTGGGAATCAATCCCTTTTAATATACAGTAGATTCCAGTAACTTTAATACGATAACTCTAGCCTGATATAATATAAGATGCTATTAGGACCTCATTGTATAAATAAATAACCTGTGAGGTACACACTGCAAAGGCGAAAATGTGGAGCTTCTTCACTCACAAAAATCATTCTCTTCATTGAATGCAGACGTAGCCTCTCTGCAAATAAATAGAAGAAATAAACAAAACATCGAGAAGAAACCACTCCACAGTGATAAGAGTAGAAAAAAGAAGAAGATCTAATACATGGGTGGCTCCACAAGCAAGCAGAAGAGAAACAATACTAGGGGAGATCAAATGAAGAGAGGAGACCAACAAGAAAAGAGCTGGATGAGAAAGAGAGAGTCATTTCGGCTCTGAAGATGGCAGAGACAGAGTGGAAGAAAGAGAGGAAGAAACTGAGAGAAGAAGTGAAGAGGCTGAGGCAAAAGATGGAAGAGAAAGAAGAAGCGAAAGCGAAACAACACGAGTGGGAATGGGTCGTGGAACAGATGTGCTTAGAGAGAGCTGTGAGAGAAGAAGCTGTGGAGAGGTGGAAACAACTCTATTTCGCTATCAAGAATGAGCTTGATGATCTGATCCACACAACATATGGTAAAACAAAAACAAAAAGATTCACAACTAATCTCATATTTTTATTTTTTTTGTTTTCGAGAAGGAAAAGTAATGAGTTAAAATATTTGTAGAAGAGGCACTGCGACAGAAACAGCAACAAGGAGGAGCAAAGACAGTGCAAGAACTCAGGAAGGAAGTTAAAGCTAAGGAAGAAACCATTGAGACACTCAAGGGAAGAATAGCTTTGATGGAGAAACAAAGAAACGGGAAGGAAAGAGAGATTGACTTACTGAGACAGAGTCTACGTATAATCAGCAGTGGCAACAACCGAAAGAACAAGGCACCGTCGTCATCTTCTACAAGAAACCTGCCGATATTCAAAACAAAATTCATCGCATGTAAATAACAGGTTTTTAGTCATATATCAAATTACTTTCCCACAAGGATTGCTGAATAAGTAAGTTCAAGACATTTGTAAGCCATTTATTTCTGTACATACTTCTTCACAAGTAATATATTGATAATCTTGTTCCCTTTTGATATTGTGTCTATGTTTATGTTTTAACAAGACAGAACCAAGGGTCGCTCCAAAATAATTACATTTTGGTACACAGTACTCCTTTACTTTGTAATAAATGAGAAAAGAATGCAACCCAGTGGATGCTAATCTCATAATGGTCTTTATCTCCCTCCCAGTGATCAGATATTAGTCTTTTCAACACTGTCCGGATCTTCAACATTCTTGTAATATAATTTTACACTCTGAAAAGATTGCCACCAAAAAAATTGATTCTAATAAGCTATTTATGGAAATGCTCCATAATGTTTAAATGCTAACTATCCTGTTAGAGATTGAATCTTCCATAACTTTGGAGCTATACGTTATTTTCTTAATGCTTATCCTAAATGAGCAACAATAACATACCTCTAAGAGTGTGATGTAATAGAAATCCTCCATGTGCTGCATAAGGGCACTCCCATCACGAATTGCGTTGAATATTTTGATTTCCGTTTGAAGTATCTGCTCAACGAGTTCCTTCTCACCTTTCATCTGGAAGATATCACCCAATTTTACTCTCACGTCAGGGTTGTCAGTCAAACTCTTGTTTCTAGTAATGTTTCTCACTACATTACTAGCAAGACTCTCTACATCTTCTGAAGTATACTCATACGTAGAAACTTCTAAATCCCAGAAGAGATTAATAGGTAAACAAGTTGAGTTCGTCTATATGGATATATGAAGCCAACACAACAGAAGTAATTGATAGTAGATGTGAACATAAAATATTATAGAACAATAGTAAGAGCAGCTCCTATGAAGTAGAAGTCAATAGAGAGATCTCTTTTTCCTGCTGTGTATTCAGTTATTAGCTATGGAAAACAAGTAAACCCAGTAACAAACATATGCAGAATAAATATATGAGACACAAGCATGTAATACAAAACTAAAATGATCATAAAAAAAAAAAAGTGAAGAAACCAATTAGAGGACTTACAAATCTACTAACAAGAATATCAGGTGTCGCTTCCCCAATCACCTCACCATGATAACCATCTTTCTGAAACTCCATACTCTCCTGCAACTTTATATCACTCATCAGAAAATTTTCTGATTATTTAATAACCTTATACCGGGAGAAGTATATTATATAACTTATAGAGCTCATACTGCATAAAAGGTTTGTCACATCCAAAGAAACTTACGCATAATCGTTTTCGCAGGTTACACGATATACAATTGATCGTTTGCTAAATCGAAAACCAAAAGCGAAATATGTCTCCAATGACAACTAGGAAACATGAATCATTTCATTTGCGTAGAACAGCATCTCCAGGAAAATTTTAAGAAATAATGATCAGTGTAGATGAAAAAGATTTTGCAATCAAAGGGTCGGCTTACCACTTCTCCAGCAGCGAGATAAACAGGCTGAGCAACATGACAATAACCCATTAAGCGAGGAACTGTGGGGATTATGTCTCTGTGGTTAACAACTCTCCAACTGTCTTTTACTTTCTGCAAAAAGTACAAAATGCAAAACATATAAACCAATGAGATTTTGTATGACGACGAGCCCATCTCACTCAACAGTTGTCAATTAAAAGCTTGTTACGTTAGAAGAAACAAGACCTGGTTATAAACATCAGCAAATTTTTTGTTTCCTACTCTTGGAGATCCAAAATTGTACATAGTAACAGTGATTGCTCCACGTCTAACAAGCATACACAAATCATGTTAGTAAAATGATCATCAAGCTGCTTGTTGTCAGGGTAATGTAGGAGAAAAGGAGTTCTCAACACGCTTACTTAGCTAATTGGCTTGACGCAAGTTCAATAGCCAAGAGTGTAGCTAATGCACCACCCAAGCTATGGCCAGTCACATAAGCATGCCATTTATCTTCAACCGCAGCAACATCGTCTCTACCAAGGGGAGAGAGAGAGAGAGAGACAGAGCATATGCATCAGAAATATGTCCAAATTTTAGTAAGCCTCGGAAACACGTAAAAGTCCATCACTAGTATTGTAATCTCCTGAGCAAATACATGAATAATAAGCCCCTACATGTAGCCAATTGCCATTTTGAGCAGCGATATTATCCTTATCTGTACTGAATCGTACGCGCTCAGAAATCCACTATGGACCTGCAAAATCAATAGCAGCATTAAGGATCAACTCAATAAAGGGTACACAATGCCAGAATTTAAAACATACCTGTACTTCTTCTTTGAAATCCCCACCAATTCGTTCAGGATTTAGACTGCAACATATATTGAAAATGTTGAGCAAGAGATGAACAATAACTTGTTAAAACTTTAATTGTGCATAGAAGATGAATAAAAGAGATGGCACTAACCCAACAGGAGCTAGCATCAGATCAGTCTGCAAATCTTTCCACTTTGTCTGAAAAAATATGAAACATTAAGAGTCATAACTGAAAAGAGTAAAATCAACCCCATGATATTGAGAAGATACAGATAAGCACATACCTGTTCAGTTCCTCTGAAAGCGATAACTACTCTTTTCCTCCTTGCGTCACGCCAAATTGCCACCTGCAGATTGAAAATTAATCTATCACTTACTAACGTGAACTTTTATTTTCAGGAAAAGGATTTCTCATCCCTGAAAGTACAAATATAATCAGTTAGTAAACGACAAGAGAGTTTTCACCTGAGTGTCAGTGATGTCGTTGTCTAAAAAACATAGCTTTTCGAATTCAGATTTGATAAAGCTTGGATGCCCAAGGGCAGTGGCAAGCATTGCCCATGCCTCCATGGCACTTTCTGCGCTAGAGAAGAGCGTTTTCATTTCCTCGGCGTTCTTATCATCCACTCCGTCACCATTTACTAAACCAGAGAGTTTCTCACTCTTAGAGAAACCATTTTTCTCTAAGACCTTCTCTGTACCAAGACCGTCCTTGCTTAATTGAGGCACTACTGCTTTTAAAACCATTAATGCACCAAAGACATTATCAGCCTGCTTAAGCAATTCTTGTGTCGCACTCTTCATGTCTGTAATAGAAGACTTTGGTGCATTAGTAGTAAGCTGACCATCTTCCTTTTCATCATCAACTTCTCGAGTATCGGCAGCAGTGGCAAGCCCTGATTCGATGTAACCTGCTTCTGCAGTTTTTCGTGATTGTAGACCAAATTTTTCCAGTATTTCCATTCCATCCAACTTCAATTTCTTAGGTGAAGGTAGGCCAAGTTTCTGGACGACATTTTGACTAACTATGTCAGGAAAGCTATCCCAGAAATTACTTTCTGACGCACTGCTGCCACTTTCATTGTCACCCTCTAGTTCATTGCTATTGCCATCACCATCACCATCACCTTCTTTATATTCGCTACGGCGATCCGTATCCAATGAATCCTCTGAACTAGAGTTTTTGTCACCTTTAGAGCCATCCATATTCTTGTTTCGAAGTTCAGTGTTCTTAAGGGGAGTATCACTAAGTGACTTTAACTGTCCAAAGGCATACTCTACAAATTGACGTGCTGGCACGGCGTCAGAGTCAACAAGATTGCTCAAAACTGACTCAATTTCCTTTCTTTTAAGGAATTCTGAAATAAACGGGAACTTCCACCATTTCTTTTCATCTTCAATCTCCTCAAATCCCTTGTACCTAATCTGAAAGTCTATATACGGTAAAGAAAAATACCAAAGTAGTAGAGATACTAATATTTCGGGTTTAGCATATATAAACATGTGATGGAACATAAGAAAGAGCTTCAATTTAACGGCAAAATGGAGTTGTTTTCAAGTGAACCCTTTGTAATAGGTCACAGGAGACCTCAATCATCGTATTCTTTCAGTGAACTTAATAATAATGTGAAACAAATTGATCATCTGATCATCTACACAAATAAGCAACACTCTCAGAGAGAATAGCTTTTTGACAGCATAAACTGACCTCTAGTTGAACTTTCCCATCACCTCCTATACCGTCTAGTTCTACTAGCACCTCGTGCAATTTTCCTTGGCAAAAGAGAAAAGAAGAAGCACTAAATTAGACACAGAAATCGCAAGTAAAACGTGCTGTAGGTTCGTCAGATATATCACTACTATTGTAATATAACTGATCCATAGTTGGTTCCTCTAGTCTTTATCACGCCAAAGACCTTTCTCCCAATGCTTAAAACTCGAAGTGATAAACTAAGTAAGAAGTGGTAAATGAATGTTTGTGTGAACGAATTCTCACCATCACAAATGCATTCCAGGTCGACTTCGGAGTTCCCCATCCGTTTATGTGGGGTAACAAGATTTGCATCCCAGGCAGCAATCTGAAGCTCATTAAACAATTCTTGGCAAGTCAAGCAAGGCTATATAATAGAAACTGTTAAGACTCAAAATAACATAATAGTTGACTATGTTTTCTTTTTGGTCAACAATAGTTGACTATGTTTAAGACTCAAAACTTCAGTAACAATTTGACTAGATATGAGGAACTTGTCCAGATACTCTCAGAGTTGACCAGGCCACACGATACTCGAAACAAAAATATTGTACCTGCATCTTTTTTGCAGGAGGCAGCTTGATATTTAAAACAAACTCTTCGTTCCATTTTGGCTCTTTTGTCCTGTTAATAAAGTAACACATTAAGAACATCAAGTTCATCACTTATACCAGTAACTAAGAGTCTGCACTGCTCTTTAACATTCAACACAAATTTACACACGGATTTTCTAAGGCTCAACATCAAAAACATATACATCTAAACAACGGCACCAATCAGTGGAAAGCTAAATTTGATGAAGAAGCCATAGAACTAACTAAAAAGTGATCAGGACACTTGTAATATGATCAAGCTAGATACAATAACAGAACCACGAGTGAAGCAGAAATGAAAACCGCAAGAAACCAAAAGCAACTTGCCCCCATTTGGTTTTGCTTTTAGCAACCTGACCATCTAAGTCCATCACCACGTAAGGATCACTTGTTCCCTAAAAGAGAACCAAAAAAAAAAAAAATAATAAGAATAACTACTTGGCCAAGGCATTAAAGTAAAGCTTTCAAGCATTCGTTTAAACACACATACCCATGGATCCAAGGCAGGAAAGTCAAATCCTCTTTTGAGTTTTATAAACAATTGCCCATCATATACTTCTCTTACAAATGACCTGAAACAATTAAAATAATAATAATAAATAATTCAAACTCTTTCATTATCTAAAAAAAAATCTCTTTAGCGACAAAAGAGTGAGTGACATACTCTGAGAGAGAGAGAGTATTACAACCAGCTGCATTAACCTCACGTTTCCCGATGTTTTCCTGAGAAAATTCAAACGGAAAAAATCAAACAGCGAGGATTATGAGATTCTCAGAAGAAGAGTGATGATGATGAAGTTACCGGAGGTGTAGCGTATGATTCGAAAGCGAAACCAGTGAGGATGACGGCGAGATTGATATCGAACGGAGGCCGTTCGTGTTCCTCTTTCTCGGATGAAGTTTCGTCGGTTCCGAGTTCCTTCGTCTCCGATTGGGTGAAGCGAGTGAAGGAATGAGCGTCATTGGCTATGCCTCTGGAGATTTCGCGGAAACTGATTTTACCGGGGAAGTGGCAGCACGTGCGGGGAGTGAAGAGAGTGGAGCGGCGAAGAAGACGGTGTTTCGGACGGTGGAAGTGAAGGGAGCAGTGTAATTGAAGAGAGTTTTTTTTTTTTTTTTTGGTATGAAAAAAAAATTGGAGAAGAAGAAGAAGAAATCAATAATTTAAACGTAGAGACTATTTAATTCTCATTCTGCTGACAAAAAAAAAAAAAAATTCTCATTCTAAACCATCAAATTTCAACTAAACTCGGTTGGTCAGAAAAATTAACAATACTGTTCACTTCTTTTTTAAAAAAATTGCTGATTAAGTTTATTTTTAATTTTTATTATTTTATTATTTATTATGGTTAATTAAAAAAAATTAAACACTATTTCTTCTTTTCTAGTTTTCAAATATGGAAACTTTTGATCTTTCATCTTAAATATATCGTTTTAACCAAATCCATAGTCTTTGAAAAAAAAAAAAAAAAAGACCAAATCCATAGTCATGAATTTCACTTGAGAATCTCCAACAACAACAATCCACCACGGTCCGTGAAACATCAAATTTATCTAACTTTTAAAGTCACAACTCAAAACTTGTCAAGATTTCATCCATTATTCCTATGAATAGGTGTTGGCTTGACATCCCACCAAATAAACAAAGGCATGACTAAACAAAAACATTTGTGAAGACCATTTCCAACTTTATTCCACTTTTTTATATAAAAAACTGTATTTTGCAGTAAACCTTTTTTTCAAATCAATTCTATTTTCAACTAAAAAATAAAATTACTCTAAATATGAAGTAAAAAATAGAGTCACTTTACTGCTGTTCATTATTTTATTTTTGAATAAAAACTAAAATAAGATTGGAGTAAAATTCAACTGCATTTCAGAGTTAATTTAAAATAAAAAATATATACAATTTTACATTAGAAATGCCCGAAGTCATCAGTAAAGAAAAATAAATTTGAACTTGAAGAATCAAAAATACGGTTATTGACAACAAGATTATAGATTTGGTATTCACTAATGTTCTTGAAACTGATAAACCTGTTTATGTGTTAGGGTCTACTTAAGAAAGTGGGTAAAACACAGTTTGGTGAAGCTTTTAGGCAATAGTAAAAAGATCCAGCAAACTTCATTGTCAGTGGCCTGTATCTGGTTCGAGAGATATGGTCACGTGGTAGAAGCTAATTTGATGACTTTCAGATGATAAATTCCATCCACCTCTGCCTCTAGAAGCAAGCTGATGCACTCATTAGCAGCAGGCAGGAAATCTCCAAAGAGTGGCCAAGAGTGATCTTCTCAATCAAAAAAGAAAAACAAAAGAAGCTAACCTGAGATCCCAATCTATATGTAATGTCCAAACACATAATTGCATTAGCATATTTTTTTAGATTGAAAAAATGAGAGAAATTTGGTAAAATGAGAGCTTTTACTTTTACATAACAAAACCCTAAATTTGACAAATCAAATCCCTAAAGTTAAAACATTCTACTGTGTGCTTCACTACACATAACCCGCGATAAAATCTTCAACAATAGAGTAATCTAAATATTAAAAACTAAAAAAATCTTAAGAACCAAAAAAAACAAAGGGAAAAATTGTTTCATTTCTTTTAAATAGAAACTGCAGGGTGTAATATTACACCACGTTATTACATATATCAGATCTTAAATCTGACCACAAAATCTTTCAAAAAATATACTTATTACAAACATAATTTAGAGAAATAAAAATTGCTAACATCATAAATTATCGATAAAATATATAAATAAATAGTTGAAAAGTATGAGTATTCATTTCCTCATTTCTTCTCGTTCATGCCAAGACTGTTTTTAACACCGTCGAGAGCACCCTGAGCCATGTTCTTCACTGATTCACCTGTCTGCTCTCCAAT
This sequence comes from Isatis tinctoria, assembly GCA_010577795.1. Lineage (NCBI taxonomy): Eukaryota > Viridiplantae > Streptophyta > Magnoliopsida > Brassicales > Brassicaceae > Isatis > Isatis tinctoria. The sequence goes on along the minus strand of CM021249.1, from coordinate 15,713,974 downwards.
TACATAGATTTAAATATCCATTTTGTTATCAACTTATATTTTAGCATTAATAATTATATAAATAGATATTTGAATGTAACATGTAAATATACCTGGCCGAGAAAACCAGCGGCTTGTTCCTGGCCATGTTGGGCGGAGTCTCTGGTGGAATGAGATTTATCTGCAGACTTGTTTTGTGCTGATTGTGATATATCAGCAGTCTTGTCATGTGCTGATTGTGCCGCATTGGCAGTCTTGTCACATGCTGATTGTGCGGTCTGCTTGGCAGATTCAGTCCACTGCTCGGCTTTCTCTTGCAATATATATCCATCAAACAAACGTTATATACATCAAAAATATTACCAGACTAGCAACCATGTCAACGAAATCACCAAGGTCACATTTTCCATTGGTATTAGTAAGATAAACCACGATTATAAATTGGAGATCAGCTATAAGCACATACTTGAAGAAAAGTATAGCCGAGATCACGAAAGAGGAAAGGAATAAACCGTAGATAATAGTTGACGTTCGATCATAAAATCATAAGATTTTTTCTCTTGTAAATTATGTTAAGTTGTAATTTGTAAAAGTTCAAAATATTTATAAATAATTTTACGTGTAATAAAAAACTAAAATTCTTCAGATTATTAAAAATAATCGATTACCAACAACAACAAAACATTTCAAGTTATTTAAAAATTATTCTTATGACATTAACATCTTAAAAAAAAACATCATTGTAACCACTAAGAATGTGTATGTTGCATTTGTTGACCACGACGAAACAATTGCACATCTAGAAGACCATACATCTGTGTCAATTATACTGAAATGATTATACTATTTAATTTGCTAAATCAGCGGTTTTCAGAGAAATTGAATAAGAGGAAAAGAGAATAAGAGGAAAAGAGAATATAAGTATATTTAAAATTGAATAAGAGGAAAAGAGAATATACGTGTTGAGTACCAATCGGTTGCATTTCTAAATTTTTTTAGAGAAATGGTCTCATATGCCACATAATGAAGTTTCTCTTCCCATATTAGCACATGCCATGTAAACTTCCCAACATACCATTCATTAAATTACTAATGATTATTATACCCTCATTTATATTTGAACAGAATTAAAAAAACCTGCTCGATCTCTCTCTCGACGGCGTCGTGAAATCGTGGACCAGTCTCTTTCTCGACGGCGGCTTGAAATCGGAGCTCTCCGTTCTCGACGGCGGCTTGAAATCGGAGCTCTCTGTTCTCGGCGATGTGAAATCGGAGCTCTCTCGTTCTTGTTGGCTGAAATCGGAGCTCTCTGCGGCGTGAAATCGGCTACAGAGAAAATCGACGACAAGTTTTCTGAGAATTGGATCAGCATTATTCTCCTCCTCACTTTCGTCATCGGAACCTACTTGTACGCTTCTCTCTATCTCTCTCTGTTTCCCTAATCAGTTTCACAATTTAATCGATGAATACAGTTGTTTTTGAAAGTCGTGGATTTTTGATGATTCAGATGTAATCCAGTATGATTGTTAGGCTATCTATGTAGATTCTATTTAGGTTGTGGTTTGATTGAACATGACAACGAATGTTTTTCAGGGATATTGATTCATTACGAATTCGGATTGAACAAAAATGGAACTCTATTGTGTTGTGGGAGAGTGGAAGTGCATGGGAGAAACTGAATGGAGATTTTTTGCTGATCAAACGAAAACTGCTTCGACGTTTGAGATAGGTGACAATGTAAATTACTTGGAGTTATTGGAGATGGTTGGAGAAGATTTTGAACTTCAAAACCAAGAGTTTTCACTGACGTACGGCTTGAGTTTGTGCATGAAATCAAGTTTTGAAGATTCTCCTCCAGTATCCATAAAGAATGATAGACATTTAAAGATTTGTCCATTCTTCATAATCGGTGATCTCGTCTCTGAGTACCAACAATACCAAGACGCCACTGCAGATGAAGAAGGCGAGTATGAAGAAGACGAGGATGAATAAGGGGAGCTATTGGATCATAAGTGAAAATGCTGTTGAGATCACCTGTTTTTATAAATCACCATCTCATGTTCCTTTTCCTTGCCCGTATATTATTTTATTATGTTTCATGTGTTATTTGTGATCTGTCTGTGTGTAAAAGGTGAGGTCGGAGCTAAATTTTTTTATTTGTGTTGTGTTATAAATAAAGTCCATTGTGTTTTTTATGCCCTTGCTACTTCAAATAAACCTGAATCACTGAACAAATTATAACAGATATTTTAGTGGCTAAAACCACTTAACAAACTCAAAAATGATATAGTTCTTCGAAAATGTCAAAGTTTCGTAAATTCATGAAGGCTTTCCTAAATACAATATGTTTCTTCCTGAATCAGATAAGCTCGTAAATCTGATAACCTGTGAATTCCCACATTTTTTAACATGGATTTTTAACCGGAATGACTGAACAAATTATAACCGTATTTTAATGGCTAAAACCACTTAACAAACTCAAAAATGATCTAGTTCTTTGATAATGTCAAAGTTTCATAAATTCATGAAGGCCTTCCAAAATATGATATATTTCTTCCTGAATCAAATAGGTTTCTTCCCAAATCCGATAACCTATGAATTCCCACATTTTTTAACATGGGTTTTTAACCTGAATGACTGAACGAATTATAATCGTGTTTTTTTTTTCTCCAGCGGGGTGAGACTTTATTTTAATTTAAGTTTTGGAAGCTTTTCATATGTTTTAGAATCGTTTTCTCGAATTTATGTTCATTCATTCAAAATAGATTATTCACTTTATTTTTTTAGATTTGATTTTGTTTTTTAGTTTATATGAGCCAGTTTCTAGATAATATGTACCAACTCCTTGAAATGTATTAACTCTTCAAAATGTAATCATTCAAGAAGGTCTTTCTAAAATCTTATTATTGTTTCCTAAAATATTTAAACAACATAGATAACAATGTCTATCTACGGACAATAGACATGAGGTTTTCAACGTCTGACATATTATTTGTTTCCCTGAAAGAAGAAAAAAAGTATATAAAGAATTTGTGAAGCTTTCTTCAATTTTTAGGAAAAATTCGTACAAATTTAGGAAGTCATCCTAAATTATATGTTATTTACTAATTGATCAAATACAAATTTAGGAAGCTTTTCTAAACTTTTAGGAAAGCCATTCTGAAATTTTAAAATTTTCTTTTATTGTTTTATAAAGACCTTCTTAGAGTTTTGAAAAAATATATTATAAACTTTTATATTAGACATTCTTAGACATATGAAGATGCCCATTTGCCTTTACACAGAGTAAAGAAACAGAATCAAACTTACCCAATAATACTTATAAAAGTGTTTTCTTCTCAGTTATGACACAAAAACTTACTTTGACATTGCAGCTTGGAAAACTGATCCACCAGCAGAGCCGATTTTGGATTAGTTTATCGATTGATGCTTAAGGGATGAAGAACATAGATTTATTCAAATTTAGGAACTTATTATATATATTTAGGAAGTCTATCCTAATACGTTTACACAAGAACTTTTGTGTTTATTTATCTAATAACTCAAATTTAGAAAATCCTATTTCATATTTAGGAAGTCGTTCGCAAAACTTTTGATAACTTTTATATTTATTTATGCAACAATTTAGATTTAGGAAACAGTTCTACATATTCAACAAAGCTTTCCTAAAAAGTAGAAATGAGAAAGATATATCTAAATTTTTTTAAAAAATTGGTTGTTTTAAAAAGATATTTTTAAACATTGAAAAGGATATTGGGTTACAAACATTTAGGAAAATCTTACTAAAATTTGTATGAGTAGTTTTAGGTATCTAGAAAAGTTAGTTTTCAAATTTGTGAAGCTTTCTACAATTTTTAGTAAAAATTCATATAAATTTAGGAAGCCATCCTAAATTATATGTTATATACTAGTTGATAAAATACAAATTTAGGAAGCTTTCTTAACTTTTAGGAAAGACATCCTGAAATTTTAAAATGTTTTTCTATTGTTTTGTAAGATATTCTTAGAGTTTTGAAAAATACATTATAAATTTTTATGAATATTTTACTAAAATTTTTATGAATATTTTTAGATATCTAAAATGTTAGTTTTGGAATTATGAAGTTTTCTTGAATTTTAAGGAAATATTCATACAAATTTAAGAAGACCATCCGAAATTGTATGTTAATTACTAGATAAAAAAATAGGAAGCTTTTCTAAAATTTTAGGAAGATCTTCCTGAAATTTTAAAATGTTTTCCTATTGTTTTTTAGACATTCTTAGAGTTTTGAAAAATACATTATAAAATTTTAGAAAAGTCTTGCTAAAATTTATATGAGTATTTTTTGATATCTAGAAATGTTAGTTTTGAAATTTATGAAGTTTTTTTTAATTTTAAGGAAATATTCATACAAATTTAGGAAGACCATCCAAAATTGTATGTTAATTACTAGATTAAAAAAAATATAGGAAGTTTTTCTAAACTTTTAGGAAGACCTTCCTGAAATTTTAAAATGTTTTCCTATTGTTTTTTTTTAGACATTCTTAGAGTTTTGAAAAATACATTATAAAATTTTAGGAATGTCTTACTAAAATTTCTATGAGTATTTTTAGATATCTAGAAATGTTAGTTTTGGAATTTATGAAGTTTTCTTGAATTTTAAGGAATATTCATATAAATTTAGGAAGATCATCTTAAATATGTTAATTATTAGTTGATCAAAAACAAATTTAAGAAGCTTTTCTGAACTTTTAAGAATGTTTTCCAAAGAATCTGAAACAAGGTTGCATTATAATGAGATAAGGCCTAGAAAAAACAATTTTCCCTTGAGTGACAAGAAACAATAGAGACATTTCCGTTGGATCCTGCTAATAGGCTGGTATGAATAAATATGTATTATGTTTGAATGAAATCAACTGTAGATATACTTTTGAACACAAAAAGAATCTCGTAGAGGGTAATTAGTAAACATATGTCTTAAGACTTAACTCACGAAGAGAAGAAGACAATTGAAACAACTAGAGTAGCTTAATATTATTAGCGAACTGAAGAAGATAAGTATAAGATTATAATAATATTTGAGTCACGCTTTCTAAACCAGAATAGATATATCATACATTAAAACAGTTACAAATACGAAAAATCTGTAGTTTCTGCAGTTGTTCATAGATGTGTCGTCACTTAATCCTTTTCATAATGTTTGATTTTAAAACCAGTACATGCACAATCGAAGTGATCCATAGACTGATACAAGCAAGATTCTAAGTTTATCAAGAATCAAAAGCAAGATCATTGGTATGCCAGAATTTGTTATGGAACCACATGGTGTCACTCTTCACAGTTTAGCCATCCTGGTTCATGTGCCAACCATAGTATGCATGCGTCCTGTTCCTAATAGAGAATACTGCATGTCCGAAACTCGCTTCTCTGAAGGCAGAGTACTTAGGTTGAGGTTCAGTCATTCTGTAGAAAAAAATATCACACATTCAAACTCAACATACTGAACATAAAAGAATCTGGCCACTGAAACAACAAAGACAACCAATGAATGAGACATAGCAAACAAGTAAACGGTCTGAGACAAACATGATATAAGTGAATCAGACCACTAATATATTTCACATAGTTATCACACAAACATATACACAAATGGATTAAATCATAACAACATGGCACACCAGTTCAAAATGAAGCAGGGCCAGATCCAGTAATTGCAGAACATATTCTCATCCTCGTACATAAACCCACGAAATTACTCTGACTACCAAACTAACGAGAAAGCAATAGATCCCAATTCACAAAATCAATCCCTACTAAAATGGAATCATGAATCATTGCAATAAGCGATGTCAAGAGAGAGATGGGAGATTGGATTACTTGAGAACCATGGTTGCTGCTGCTGCTCCTGCTGCGCCTCTTTTTCCTCCTAAGGCTGCTCCTGAAACCCTACCTTCTCATCTCTTTCTCTTGGCACCAGAGCCTCGTCACGTAGCCTTCTGCTCAGCAGAAGCATTTGCTGCTTTGCCTCTGCCTCTGCCTCTACCAGCTGCCTTTCTTGAACCTGAGATTCCAGCTCCTGAAACCCAATTATATAGTTCGTTTAAGACATATATACGAAGCTCTCAACCCAATTAACTGTTCTTATAAGCAATAGAAACAAAGAAAAAAAACGAGCAGGGAGATGAGGGCACTTCCTCCTTCATCTCCATCATCGTCTCTCCACCTTCGAGAATCAACCTCCTTCATCACTCTCTGGAGCACCACCACAACTACCACCACCCTTTACTTTTTCCCTTTCGTTATCTTCACAGTTACATTCAGTCGCCAATGATCCAATTCTCGCCCCGTTTCTCTGTCCTTCTCTGTCCTCCGCACATTTCTCTACCGTCGCAATTGTTTCTGGATCTCTGGCTTCCACTGTCACACATCTCCTAGACTCGCAGCTCCTTCACGATGCCGTCTCTTGCCACCGTCTCTTTCCTTCGATTCAGAAGGGTCAAATCTCGGTCTGCAATTAGAAAACCAGAGTCGGAAATTTGGTAGAGATCCATGGCATCTATAAACCTGTCACCGAGGAAGCTAAAGACGGAAGGCGCAAAACTCGAGACCTAAGGCTGAGGAAGTGGCTCCGTGAATCGGTACAACCGGAGGCGCTTTACTGGCCACGGCACGACGAGGGTGGTAGGTTTCCGGCGACAGATTATGGTTTTTTTAGAGAGAAGTTTCTTTTTTTTTTCATCGCGTGTTTTAGTGGAAGGGATATAATAGTCATTTTGTTGTTTAATGAATGTTATGTTTGGAAGAAATCACTCCATGTGTTACTTTGGGAAGAAAAACTTGAAACTGTGGCATATATGAGAATTGCCTTTTTTTTTATTTTATTCACTTTTAGAATCAAGATAGGAAACATAATGAAGCTAATTGTAACCAATTATTTCTCTATAAGTATCTTATATTCACACTAAGATAACCTATCATCTCTTAAAAAAATAGCAGAAAAAATTAAAGTTAGTAATTTTAACTAAAAAATCAATTTAATATTTTCAAATGTTTATTAAATTTTACAATGTAATTTTGGATTGGGCAATTCTCAAAAATACCACACTTTGATGTTTTTGTGACAAAAATACCACACCAATGTGAAAATGACAGAAATAACATTTTATATGTTTTTTCCCAATCCCTTAAACCTAAACCCTAAAACCTAAAATCTAAATCCTAAATAATGACTTTTGAACCCAAATTTATTAGTCTAATTATCTTTAAACCATTAAATAAATGTTATTATTGTCATTTTCACATTGGTGTGGTATTTTTGTCACAAAAAACATTAAAGTGTGGTATTTAAAGGTTTTTCTCTTTTGGGATTAATAGATAGCATTTTTCTTTTGTTCATCCATCCATTAGGCGGGTTAATTTTTACTTTTTTTTAGTATCTTTAACAAATATAGCTTTTCTTTCCATATGGACTTTTGTACTTTCGGCCTTGCTAGGAAGTGATCAGAAGTGATAGTTACTTGGTAGATTTTATGCAATACGAAAATGATACCGTTCTGAGAGAATATCTTAGATTGTTGTAAATAATGATAAGCACAAGATCGAACATAAGTTTGATATTGTTACGGATATCAATTTCCAATCTCCAAGTAGCTAATTGTTGGTTTGATTAATGAACTTTTAAAAGGAATTTGATTTCGGGTACCTTACTATCTGGAGTGACCGGAACGGTTTAATTTCTTTGGTTAGGCTAGCTTTCGCGGCTTTATCTCTGAAGCTTTGAGTATGCACTTCAGTCTTTCACAGAGCCGGCCCTTGACAGAAGCTGTAGAAGCTTGTGCTTGCGGCCGTAAATAATATAGATAGTTTAGCGGCCACAAATTCTGATAAGTTTTTCAGTAGCTGTAATGGTAAAGGTGAAGCCTTGGATTATCAGAGGTGGAGGGTTCGATTCTTACATACCTATTTTTTTAAAAAGTTTCCTTTTTAACATAAATAATTATTAATAGACCACTTTTAAAAAATTTGCTTCTAGCCCAATAATTACTAGGACCGGCTCTCTTTCATTCAGTGTGATTAGTAGCCTATCAATTTAATACAATGTAATTGATCCAAACATATGAAGCATCAAATTTTGGTGAACGGCAGGACTAAAGTATATGGTGGCCATGTTTCTGAGAATGTAAGTGATCAAATCGGCACAGCTGGTCATCAGAAATAGATTATACAAGTTTAACGGAGATGGAACGTTTAATAGATATACAAGTTTCGACATACGACGTGCCCAAGTTTAATAGATTGTACAAAATTAGGTAGTGAAAGTGATCGATTTCACATACATGCATACACCGCTGAAAGTGGTAAAGAAACGTTATGTAACAACTTGAAATAAAATAAAATCCAATATAATTATAATAAATTACAAGATTGAGGAGAGTTAATCTATAAATACCTCATTTGGTTGATTCCCATATTTCACCTGCAAACATTCTGATACAACGCCCATTGCACCAAAAATCACTTACGCATATACAAATTAAGTCTTCACAATAATACATACACACACACACACACACACACACACATACATATATATATATATATATATATATATATCTTCTTACATATTTGGAGAGACATTTGCGATGGATCAGTTTCTTGGCGTGTCTCGATTTTGGTACATGTTCTTCAATGTCTTCGGCGTAGTTCTTAGCCTTATGTTCTTGAAGCTTTTTCTGCGTTGCTGGATATGGCCGGTTCGAGCTCAAAAGAAGCTTAGAGAAAACGGATTTTTCGGTCCACCTACTAGTTTTCCATTAGGAAACTTTAACGACATAAAGAAGCTAAAGAGAGCCTTGGTAATGGCGGAGAAGAGCAAAGCTTCCACCATAATCAACCATGACATACATTCCATCGCGCTTCCACATTTTGCTCTTTGGCAACAACAATACGGTACATGATAACTCTCAGTTCTTTCGGGACATGTGGACCATAATTTTTCTAGATTTAGTATTAGTCTCTGATAGTATCTGTGACGGTTTCATGAAAGGTATAATTTTCTTCCTAAGCTCGTTTTGGCAGATCTTAAACAACATTTATATAGATTAATTATAATCGATATTAGCTACCAAACATTTGGATTACTGTATGTAAATATTAACATAATCATTGGTTACGTGTTAATGTGGTGCAGGGAAAGTGTTTGTCTACTGGCTAGGCATAGAGCCGTTCGTGTACGTGGCGGATCCTGAATTCTTAAGTGTTATGTCGAAAGGTGTATTGGCGAAGAGTTGGGGAAAGCCAAATGTTTTCAAGAAAAACATGAGCCAAGGTTTGGTAACGGTTTGGTTATGGTCGAAGGCGATGAATGGACAAGTCATCGCCACATCATAACTCCTGCATTTTCCCCTCTCAATCTTAAGGTATATAAATATATATATATATATATGTATGTATGATTCGAAACTAAACACTTTTCTAAACCGTTTACATTGTTAAGAGTCCGAATATATAGAATTAACTATTAAATAAATTAGAATAATATCATTATATATATATTTATTTTCTGTCAACCGTTTTATATATAAAGATTGTTAAAATGTCAATTCAGATTTTTGGGTTGTTTTAGATTTTTTAAGATTTTTATTATTTTGAGATTTTTTTTATGGATAATAATATTCAAAATATTAGGTAATATAGTATGATTTTGGTTTTAGTTGGTACTGAAATTTAATCAAATCTATCATTTTTCAACTAAATTTAGATTTTATATCAATTTGTTTCATTAGGTTCAATATTGAATTTGGGTTACAAAACATATATACATTAACGTTAATTACATACATCATCAGTATGAATATGCTTTAATATCGATTACATAGATAATTAATATACTAACACATATTCTTCACCTATCAATATTTGAGAAGTGAACTTAAAAGAAAGAAAAAAGTACATAGATATCATTGTTGAAAAATAAATTTGGATCGTTTTAAAATGACACATGAAAAAGTTACTCAAAGAAACTAATCACCAAAAATAAGATTTTACCGAAATGGAAAAATATGAAGCATAGTCAAGTTACGGTTTTAGATTCAACGGAGTGAATAACACGATTCTAATTTAATCATACCAGCTGTCAATACCAAATTGACGATGACTAATTCAAAATGACTATAAAAAAATTGGACATGTCATCTTTTCCATTTCATCTTTTATTTTATTTTGCCATATCATCATTTAGTTTGCTGGAATCATTGTGATATAGATATATAAATAATTTCTTTTTAAAACTGTTTCTCAAATAATATTTAGAAGATATGTGACTATTATAGTTCAGCAATTTAGACTTCATAGTCCTTATTTCCTAAAACATGAGCCACCATTTTTCCATGACATAGAAAATTTCAAAGTCTTATCACTTAAATACTCACTAGTAATAACTTGCGTCATGCGCGGAGTGAAATACATATAAAATAATTTATTATTATGGTTTTGAAAATATTATATAAAAATAATTGAATTTAAATTTTTTATGTTTGCAGAAAAAAATAGTTACGCATGTAATACTGTATTCTGAAAATAGAACAAATAGTTTATTATTTTCTATAGTTTATTATTTGTATATTTAAGATATACCATCAGAATATAATTAAAATTTGATTGCATGAATTTTTTAAAAAATTTACTATATGATGTTTATATATATATGTTGTTCTGAATTAATTTTTCAATTAGTGTTTAATCAGTAAAATAGAAAGAATAATTATCCTCTTAATCAAATCATTTTGACAACTGATTTTTATAGAAATGTAATGTAATAGTATAATTTCTTAATATTTGCTAATGACATAGGTTTATTAATTAATGTTTCATCAGTAAAATTAGAAGAACAATAATCACTTTAATTAAATCTATTTGACACATATATCTGTCAATTTGAATTTGAACAATAAAAATATCTTTAATAATTTAACTTTTTTAACCAAGTTAAACTATTTTTAAAAAATTAATATCTTTATATAAATATTGCTCTTAAAATTGGATGCTTATTAAATCAAACTTTTACTTTCATGGTTTCTTATCATTTTGATTCTTTTTATAATAGTATTTTGAACCATCATACATCTTCATTTCCAATGTAGAACTTTGAAACATATTCATATTTTTTTAACATTTTAGTGATTAATATTTGGTTTTAAAAAATTCAAATTATGAGTTGTGTTAAAATATATGTGTGATGTGATAATTTATTTTTAATATATGTGTGATGTGATAATTTATTTATTTGTATAAAACTTTGTTCAACCAAAAGATGAGAGAGAAAAATAAAGAATTTAAGTAAACAATTAATTTGATATATTTGGTAGAAATGGAAAGAATAATAATATCTTCATAAATGTTGAATTAAGTATAAATGATTCATATAAACTATGCTTTCACCAAATTAATACTAATGACATTTTCTGTAAATAATCTAGTAAATTATGTCATTTTTTAAATTTGGTTTGAGGATGATTGTGGTGTTGACACTTCATCATGGCATTCATGTAAATAACACATGAATGCAAGGTTACTTTTAAAATTGGATTCTCAAATAATATATAGGGGATTCAAATCAAAGCTTCATACTATACTTTTTCTTTTATTCTCCTTGATTTTTATTAATCATCTTAAATAATAAGCTATGACAAATATGATGGTGGAATCAACTTCCAACATGTTGGACCGATGGGCGATACAGATAGACTCGGACAATCCCGAATTCGACATGGAGAACGAGATCATAGGAACATTGGGTGAAATAAGTGCTGAGACAAGCTTTGGAGTCACGGGAGAAAACGCAACTCAAGTCCTCAAAAACCTAAGAGCCATGCGACTCGCTCTCTTCCACTCAAATCGCTACTTAGGCTTACCGTTTAGCAACATTTTGGATTTCAAGCAAACCTTTATGGCCAGGGAGTTAGGTAAAGAGATCGATGGTCTCCTTTTGTCGATCATAAACGAACGGAAGAGATCTTTGGTCGATGGAGACGACCACCATGATCTTCTTGGGTTTTTGCTTAAGGCCGATAGAGGGAAGTTTACAGCGACGGGGCTCGTGGACGAATGCAAAACTTTCTTCTTCGCTGGCGTCGAGACAACGGGTTTAGCGCTGACGTGGGCGTTAATGCTTCTTGCGATCCATCCCGAGTGGCAAGACACGCTCAGAGACGAGATCAGACAAGTCATCGGAGATTCCGAGATTGAGTATAACAAACTTGCCGGACTAAAGAAGGTACGTTACCAAGCATAGTAGTACACAACAGAGTTCATGTGGTCACCTATAAAATTATATGCATGCATACATTATAGCACTATTTGCCTAGACGCGTTCCACAATGAATGTGTAATTTGGCGTGTTCACATATAATGTGGTCTGTTAAATTCAATACTTCTATTTCAAATTAAATATCGTTCTAGAGAACAAAATATTACGATAAAAAAAAAGTCTTTAATGATTTTAATGTAAATTTTCATATTGAATTATATTTTTATATATTCAATTAAATTAATAAAAAATAATATTACTGAATTACAATAGTTAAATAAGGGTAAAATTAAAAATTTAACTAATTTATTAATTTGTATAAAAAATCTTAAACTGCTAAATCAAAACTGATAGAGTAAAATATAAATTAGTTTAATGATGGATTTAATGTAATCCAGATGCAACCACAATCTATAATTAGTTAGCTAATGATTCTAAATTATATCTCAATATTTAGTGTTATTAAATCTTACAAATTTTAATTATGCTTAAATTTTTTTAACATTTTGGTGTTATTGAATTAATATTTCAAAACTTCACTAATTAAAATCCAATTGTACTAAAACTAAACAATTATAAAATATTTATATATTAATTCATTTGAAATAAATTACAATAAAATTTCATGAATATAAGATTATAAACGAATTCAAAGATATCATAGAGATTTTAGAATCCATACAGATGAAATCTTAAAATTTATATCAAATTTTAAATATTGAAGGTTATAAAATTTCCTGAGAACATATGATTGAATAGTTTCATAAATCATTTTTTTTATACAAAAACTGAAATTCATGATTGAATAGTTTCATAAATCTCTTGAGAATTAACTCTAAACTATGGTTGGTTTTAATTCATTTACATATAATCACTGTGGTCAAAACCAAAGGTCACAATGTCACATACAAGTCCGTAGCCTCTTTAGATCCATTCATAATGAATACAATATTGTATTTATTATTTAAGAAAAACGTGTGACAAGCTTGTCACTAGACATTAGTGCATTTTGTAGTTAATTAATCACTTACATCTTGAAAAAATTTAACGAATTAAATTTCCGATCATTTATGCAGATGAGTTGGGTGATGAACGAGGTTCTCCGGCTGTATCCGTCGGCGCCGAACGCACAAAGGCAAGCACGAAGAGACATTGACGTGAATGGCCAAGTGATTCCGAACGGTACAAACATTTGGATCGATGTGGTGGCGATGCACCACGACGTTGAGTTATGGGGAGACGATGTTCACGAATTTAAGCCGGAGAGATTCGACGGCGATTTGCATGGTGGTTGTAAGAATAAAATGGGTTTTATGCCGTTTGGTTTTGGAGGGAGAATGTGTATTGGTCGGAACTTGGCCTTCATGGAGTACAAGATTCTCTTCTCGTTGATTTTGTCCCGGTTCGAGATCTCTCTTAGACCCGGTTACGATTTGCCTCTAATTGTACGACCACTTTACATTGCGTGAATTCAAGATTTTTTTTTTTTTTTTAAGTTTAGAATTTAGTAGGTTCTAAACTTTTAGTACTATGTATTACACATGTGTTTTGTGATAAATATTTCCAGTACCGGAGAAAAATTCTAGATATAGTTTTTGGTTGTTAAATTTCTGTAATTTCACTACTTAATGGAATATATAATGTGTTTGTGTGGAAAAATACTATAATCTGACTAATATTTTGTGGAAAGCTTCGTGATTCAGTGGATTTAACATTCAACAGTGAAATTTTTACTTCAATTGTTGGTGCTCGTTTAAATGGGTTTTAGTGTGGTTGTTTTTTACAGTTTTTCGGCAGGTGATGTCTTAAGAGCATCATTATTGGGAGGTTCTACACTAGAGTCTCTAGAAAAAAAAAAGATAACATAAAATATTTTATATTATTTTATGTTATTTTTTTTTTCTTAGAGACTCTAATGTAGAACCTCTCAATAATGATGCTATAAGAGTTTAGAGAATTTCACACTGAGCTTTTCTCGGTTTAAACTGAAATTTAGCAGAGGTGTTCTTAGCTTGTTCATCTTACATTTGTATGGTGAGTTTATCATCTGGCGACTGAAATCCTAGTGAACTGAAGATCATTTGTGGCTACTTATTTTTAAGTTCTTACATTGCTTTTTATTGATTTTTTTTTTTGTTAGAAATTTCTTTTCAGAGACTTAGTCTGTGGATCTGTTTATGTGGAATAAGGAAAAGGTGTTTGTAACTCATAATTAGTAAATTTTCTAATGGACTACAATCTAGTAGTTTTTACTTCTTACATCAAGGAAATTTTTCACACAAAAAGCTCTTTGGTAACATTTACTTTTCTACTTTGATGATATTCTGTCATTGTCCAAAAAAGAGAGTAAAAAAGTCTCTTGCCTTCTCGCTATTTATACTCTGTTTTTATGAAATCTGTAAATCGTGTTTTAAATGGATTAGACTTCTTTACTTTTTTTTCGATTCATTGTTGTTTGTTCTCTTAAGTACGAACACTCGTTCAGTAGGTATGTACGTGAATCTCGTCACCGAATTATAAAACAAGTTCGCACCTATCGTATCGCACAACTTCTTTTCTTGGTCATTCATGCTTTCGTCCACATATTGTTTTGTAAATTGATCATGGTGAAACCGGGCCGGGATAACAATAAGAAAATGTTGAAGAGAGAAATAGCTTCTTCAGGTAAAAAACTAGCTAAAACTTAAAAGCATTGACCTAGAGCATGATTATTGGTAGAACTCCACTAAAAGCTCTAAAATATTATTTAATTAGTTTTTTTATTTAGTAATTTTTGTTTTCTTTTTTCAGCCAATAAAAATTCATATGGGTTTAGAGACAGCTTCTAAAACCTCTTGGTTTAGAACTTGTCTCTATAATCATTACACTTTTTTAATTTATTTTAATGCTTCTCTTTTTGTTAGAACCTCTCTCTAGAACTCTCAATAATCATGCTCTTAGAGCATGTCCATTTGTAGTATCTCAATAGATATCTCACTACTAAAAAACAATAAAAATAAAGAGAGGCGAGAGAGTGGAATGAGTATCTAGAAATATCTCATTTGAGATGTTTTGAGAACTTTTGAGATACCCACATCTGACATATGTTTGATTGTGAATGGTCTAAATTTTTGTTTTAATTTAAAATTTAATAATATAAGTAAACTAAATAAAAATATTAATATTTACATAAATGAGATATCCAAATGAGTAAATCACTAATGATGTTGCTCTTAGATTGTTGTGTAACATAAAATTGATTTCCCATTTCACCATCCCTGGCCCATAAAATAACTAGTTTGATCCTATACTTGATATGGATTCTCATTCTAATTTAAGAAATAATTTCCTCTTTAATGTTAATCTCATCACCTCTCATGAGTTAAAATAATCGCGATCGAGGGAAACAATAGACAAAACAAAACCACCGGTTCTGCGAATCCTCCACGTCTCTAAACCTCTTCCATTCAAAGCTCCTTCCATCTGCCACGTGTCCACTTCTTCACTCTCTTTTTATCTTTCCTCTCCACCCAAAAAATGCTCTCACCACATTTTCCCGAGAAAAAAAAAGCATCCTCTCTCAGAAAGAACCTTACACAAAAACCATGTCTGGAGGTGTTGGTCCGACTTACAACGACATAGCCTTACCAAAAGACGAACACCATCACGCTGCCGGAAAATCCGCCGGATTCTTCTCGTTCCGGCAACTAAACATCCTCGCAGTAATCGTCGTCCTCTCCGCAAGCGGTCTCGTCACGATCGAAGATTTCTTATTCACACTCCTCACCGTCTTCTACTTCTTCTTCCTCTCCAAACTGATCTTCCCTCCACACGAGAATCCAAACCGCGACGCTCCTCTCACAAGCTCCACCAACAAGATCTTCCGTGTCTACGTAGCTTCCGCAGGGATCGTCGGGCTCTTGATTCCGATATGCTACATCTTCGAAGGACTCATCGAGGACGATAAACGCGGAGTGAGCGCCGCCGCGCCGCACGTGTTCCTTTTGGCGTGTCAGGTTTTCATGGAAGGGTTAGCCGCCACGTGTGGCTTCTCTGCTCCGGCTCGGATCCTCGTGCCGATCGTTTACAACGCTAGGAGGATCCTCACGCTCGTGGAGTGGATTATGAACGAGTTCTCAAGGGTATCCCCGGAATATGGAACTGGGACGGGGACGGTTTCGGCGCGGCGGATGTACGCCGGGAAAGTTTTGGCGGCGGTGAATTTAGGAATTTGGTCGTTTAATCTCTTTGGTGTTCTGATTCCGGTTTATCTACCGAGAGCTTTCAAGAGGTATTACGGTTCTGGCAAGGAGAACTGAACCCGGTTTAGATCAATCCCAGTTTGTTGTCTTTTTCTCTTTTTGTTTAATTACTCCGGTTCGGTTTAAATTAATCGTGAGTTTAAGGGTTTGGTCGTTCAATCTCTTTGGTCATCTGATTCCCAGTTTATCTCCTGAGAGCTTTCAGAAAAGGTATTAGCCAGTTTAATCGTAGCAGAGCTTGTGTTGTTTTTTCTCCCATTTTGTTTACTCGGTCCGGTTCGGTTTTAGTATTAATCGTGATCCGGATGTGTTTCTTTCCTCATTACTATCTTTGATGAATTCAGTTTCTGTAGTTCATGTTTTTTGTTAAGAGTTCCTTTTTAGAATGTTTCTGTGATATTATATAACAAAAGAAATAGAATGTTATTTCACAACGCATTATCGCTTTAATAATGTAACGAGATGTAACAAGATTAGATGTAGGAGCTGATCCAAGAATATTCCAAAGTTCCTAACTACCATCAGTACAGAAGTTGTTCTTACAACAACTGCAAAAACCAAAGCTAACTAGCTTATTTATTCAGTGTGTATATAAGTTGTTAGAACCCAATCTCGTACCTTTTCTTCACCATCTCACTGAGTCATGTTCAATGGTTTGTTTATAGTTTTTTTTTTTCATTTATCTTCATGTAGAAGAAGCTATTTTTGTTAGCTGACTCCAGATCTTAACCCCGGGAAGAAACTCCAGCTGTTACCTGCGACCTTCTCAATATTCTCGTCTTTCGTGTTATCGAACTTAAATTCTTTGCTAGATCCAATCGAGGAGGAACTCAGCTTATGAATCCTCTGCTGTTCGGTCTCTCTATCTCCGGACACTTTCTCCATGCTTTCACTCTTTTGGAAGCTGCTTCTTCTCTCGTCTTTCTCTATCCGATCATTGTTGTTCATTCTGTCGTGTGATCGGTTCAACTTGCTCGCAAGACAACGTGCAACGTCTTCGCCTGTTAACTCAAACGAGACTCTGTGATCCGCTACAATGACTTCAGAGCCATGATCCGAGTTAGCCAGAGACTCGACCTCAGAGATTTGATTCGTCAGTGGCCATGCAGTGTTGTTTGGTGTTAAGTTTCCAGAAACCATCCCTGGACCGTTCGGTGTAAGTGCGCCTGAACCCACCCCTGAACCGTGGCCAACAGGAGTGATAGATCCAGAACCAAACCTTGACCCCCATTTACGAGCTGTGAAGTGCTCAAAACCAAGAAACTTTGGAGGCTCACCGACTCGAAACTCAACCATGTGTGACTTACCAGGGTAAGGAGAACTTGTACCGGAGTTTGAAATCACTGAGCCAGGGGAGATTAAGTTACCACCACCAGGACTCCCTGGACACACTTGGTTAGACCGAAACTCGTAGTGTGAAGACGAGAACTTTTGGTTCATCCCGCTGCTATCTCTCCTTGTTAGCTCCAACGAAGATGTAAGCAGCTGAGCAAAAGGAACTTCAGGGGAAGAAGGTGTAGTTATGTGGACAGATGATTCCGGAGGTGGAGTGAACGGTGCAGTGGATGGTTCGGTTATAAACGCGGAGAACACTGGAGGAGTGACGGGTTGAGTTTCGTTAGCGTATGGTCCAATGGCGAACACAGACTGAGGTTCTTTAGGGGAGAATGTATTGCTTGAAAGAGAAAGTGGACCAACAGGCGTATGAGAGACCGATGAAGGATCAGACTGAAGAAACGAAGCTGGAGATGAAGGAGGTGCTATGAAAGGAAGAACAATCGAAGTTGAAGTGGCTGAGTTTTGAGCTGAAGTCACTTGAGCTCCGGATGCAACCGGTTCAGGCACAAGCACGGCATTACCGATCCGTTTGTTGTTCTTTTGAGATCCAAAACACGAGTTTAAGCTCCAACAGTTTCCCCACCTTCTCTTCTGTAGAGTCAAAACACCATTAGATAAAGATTCATTGTATCGAAGTTAAAACACTCTTGATCCCGTTTCTATAGACATGGAGTACTGTTTCCACCAAAATTTGAAATAAAGAAACAGAACATAACAAAACTTTTCCAATAATCACATAAGACATTGTAGCTACGCTTTTGGGGAAACTATACTATCTGTGGAAATTACTTATAACATGAACTGAAATAAAATGCTTTACTCTTTTTTTAATCATGCATGAATGCAAATATGATGACCTTGTAAAGCAAATAAGATTGAAAAAGCAAAGGAAAAAACACATTTGCCTTTATAAACCAAACAACTCATCTTTTTACCTTTTACGGACATATAAAGTAAGAGATAACCATCATAAGTCGTGAAATCAAGAAAATCAAGAAAATCAAATCAAGAAAATCAAAAGCAAGTCACCGGAACTAAGCTCATTGATTGCATAAATCTTATCTCTGATCTATATGCAACTGTGCAGAAAGTTGGATCTAATCGTAAATTCAATCTTAAACCGCTTTAATCAAGCATTTTATTGCCGTTATCGCAACTCTAAACCAAATCAAAACACTAAATCTCAAAATTCACAAACAAAAGCTACAAATCTCGGAATCACGATCTATCGTTGGACACACGGAAAAAAAAAAGAAAAAAAAAGCAGCAAACAATACTGAACTATAAACACATTATCGAACTCAGAAAATCAATAATAAAAAGAAAGAAGGAGCTCGTGGTAACCTGCACAGACGACGGCTGAACACGAGACTCGGCGGTGACGATGGCTGTAGCGGCGGCGTTTACAGTCTCAACGCTGTTATTAACGTTCCTCATCTTCGACTCAGATTCACCGACAATAACATCCAAGATTTACTACTCCCACAACTAAACTACTTTGGATCTCTCAGACAAGAAGAAGCAACTCACTGATTTTTTTATCCCGACAAGATCAAGCGAAACTACACGAAAATTAAACTAAAAGAGAAAATGCATAAATCAAAAGCAAAGGTTTGTATAATGATGAGATTTGAGTCTCTCTCTCTCTCGCTCGCTCGCCTATCTCTCCCAAAAGGGTCCCACTCTCTCTCTCTCCCGTCGTTATCTTGTCCAGCTTTCATTCAATTTTCCACGAGCTCTTGCCACGTCATCATTATAGACGGTCATCAACAAGTTAATTGAAAAAAAAGGATTTATCATTATTATCATCATCACTCACATAATTTTTGGTTCGACTCCGTAGAACTGTACAAGACTACAAGTAGATTAAATTATGTTCGTTTTAATTAACTTGTTATTAGCAACAAATTGTAGTGAGCAAATCGTAATTATTGACAACAACAACATAATTTAATCGAATTTGTTCGATTGAAAAAGAAAAAAATTAAGAACAAAAGTTCGTGTATTTTTTTAGAACTTGAATAACGTTGCCTTCTGGCTATATTTAGTTTTTTTTTTTTTAATTAGTTACTGTCTTAAAGTAAATCTTTTTAAAATGGATGATTCTATATATTGTCAAAAGGAAAGAAGAAAATAGTCTGTGCGAAGAGTTGACCAAGCCGTATGTAAGCATATGGCATGGGGACCGATCAATAAGTGAGGTAATATTATAGCCGATTCATCATTGGAAGTCCCATGTGACTCATCTCAATTTTTGAGTTACTTTAATATTTTTCTTTTTTATAACGTGGGTTACTTTAGTTTAGAGCATCATTATAGGGAGTTTCTAATTCAAAGTTCTTAAAATAAATCTCATGTGTATGTATATGTTTTTATTATTATTTAATAAAGTGTTTCTTAAATTTGAAGAACCAAGTACAAATATCTCTTAAATAAGAAACATTTGGGATGGGTTCTTCAAATTTAAGAAACTTTTTATTAAACAATAATATAAATATATACATATACATAAAAATTATTTTAAGAATTCTGAGTTAGAAACTCCCTATAATAATGCTCTTACGCGAAGAATATATACTATTGATTTGTAGTTTTCCTCTCTACTGTTTCTAAACTATTCTTTTTGTTAAAATTGACAGTTGTTATTAGTGTTTTTATGGTCTGATAATTTTTTTTTATTTGACTACAAAATGAAGGATTATAGTTATATAGTCAAAGGATATAAAACATTTTTTTATATATATAAAAAGGAGAAAGGTGAGGCACAAAAAAAATAGTAAGCGCACGTGCGCACACCATCTTCTATGGTGAGTTGTGTGTGATGGCTTTTTGAGCAACCCTCGTGCGTGTGTACGACTGCCACTCCTTACCTTTCTTTTCTTACCTTTTCCGTTTTTGTTCCTTTCCTCCTTTTTTAACTCTTAAGAAAACGAATTTACTCTTTTTGTTTGTTTAATTTTCTTTTTCTCTCGTTCTTTTTTTCTTTTTAAAAGTTAAAATCACAGTCTTTAGAGCTAAAGTATGTATGGGAATGGGATGAGCCTCATGTTGCTCAGGTCACTCGGTGGATCAACACTGTTCTTTAAGCGGAATTGTTCTTAAACTGATCTTCATAGTATTGATCAAAGGAATCTTACCATTCCGAAACTCTTTACCTCATACGTGTTATCAAAAATAAGGCATACTATATCAGTATATTTTTGGACAACTTTTCAACATACTTTTAGAAAAATGATCGAAATTTATATCTCAATAACTATAGTGATAAAAGGTGTGGTTTTGAGTGATCGAAGTCGAGGATTCATTCAACTCCTCTTAGTAAATTTTTTCTTCAATAAAAAATAATATAATCCAATTGATTTGGTTTTCTACGTCATAATAAACCATTTAAGAAAAATCGGTTGGCTCATACTACATATTGATTTGATGAAAAAATTTGCTAGTCTCAACAACGGAGAAGTTAAAATTTTAAAAAATCTGGGATAATTTTTGTCGATAATTTGGTACAGTATTTGTTTTCAATAAAAAGAAAATAAATAATTTAAATGATAAAAACGATATTTTCCATTGAAACTGATATTAATATTTTAGTAAGATCATAAGATATAATATGTTAAAAGGTTAATTATGGATTCCAAAATTCAACCAATAATAGAATAAATTGCAGAATATAAATGATTATTAAAAAAATTAAAAATCAATAAATTTTTCATTGAAAAATGAGAATGAAAACTATTGAAATAAGAAATTAGAATCAAAATGATTTGGGAATATATTAGACCCCTATTTTCCTTCTTTTTGGGTTCAAATATGTGTAGAATCTTTGCTCAAAAGAATTCAGCTAAAGCCCAGCAAACTTAAACTAGGCCCATATATCCTTCCTTCTTCACGGCCCATTTTCCTTGCAAAAGAAAGAGATTAGAAAAACAATATTTCTGTGTTTGCGACATTCTCATTCAGATTTTCCCATAGGATAATTTAGATTTTCATTTTATTTTTTTTTTTTTTTTTTTTTTCTGTTCGTTATTTATTTTTCTAGCTAATGGACATGGGACTGGTGATGAAGGTGAGGAAGTGAGTTATGGCTTAGATTCTTCGAAGAACTATAATACAATTTCGAAGCTGACCATGGCCATGGCCTTTCAGATTATAGCTTCTTCATCCTCTTCACCAACGATTACAAAATCTCACCATCTCTCTTTCCCTCCTCTGCAATCTTCTTACAAAGCTTCGAAACCTAATCTCTCCTCATGGTTTTCTCTCCTGGGTTCTTCTCGTTTCTCTCCTTACATTGGTCTAAAGCATATGGGCATCTCAATCTCGCCGAAATCTTCAAACCCAGGTGTCGAATTTCTCTATCTCGTCACAAAGTGGTTCCTTTGTTGTAAAAAAATATGTTCAGTTTGTGTAATTGTGTGGTTCTATTTTCGTTTCTGTACAGAGAGGAGGAGAAGAAGTAGTAAGGGTATGGTGATTCGTGCGTCTCTGTTTGGCGTTGGAGCACCTGAGGCTTTGGTTATTGGTGTTGTTGCTTTGTTAGTCTTTGGTCCTAAAGGCCTTGCAGAGGTTAGTGTCTTGTGCTTGTGTGTGTGGTAGATTTCTTGATGATTTATTTGATTCATAGCTTGTTAGGGTTTAAGCAACTTATTGAATTGGTACTGTTAAATTTTATATTAGGAGAAATGGAGTATAGATAAGGCTAGAGATGGATAAGCTTTTGGCTTCATTGAGTTTGAGTCTCTGTGGTTTTGAAACCGGAATCTTTATCTAAAGTCTTAGATTGGGAGCAAGTTTCTTTGTTCGGTTTAGATTAACACTCGTTCTGCGACTCCTTTACCGAGCATTTGAGAGTCTTTGAGTTTTAATAATAAGAGAAGAGAAAAAAGCTCTCTGTTTCTTCTCCAGATAGTCTGTAGGAGTTGTTTTAGGATCTTTGAAGAAACTTTTACTTGCTATGATCCTTGCAGGTAGCTCGAACTGTTGGAAAAACTCTGCGTACATTTCAGCCCACGATTAGAGAGTTACAGGTTTATTTTTCATCTCAAGACTCTTCAGGAAAAAAAAGGTTTATTTTTAATTGGTTACATTGGCTGTTTTTGTAGGATGTTTCAAGAGATTTCAAAAGTACCCTTGAGCGTGAAATTGGCCTCGATGAAATCTCAACGCCAAATGTGTACAACCCGAACAGAATGAACCCTGGTCCTCCTCCTCCTCCTCCACCATCAGTTCCTAACACTGAAGAGCCTGTGACTGCAAGTGACGCCAGTGAGTACTCTGAGCTTACTATGCATATGTTACCAAAAAATAGGAAGCATACTAGGCATTTGATTGATTCGTCTAGACCAGACTGTTATTGTTTTCCATATTCATATTCGTGAATGGAACTTAGTGAAAGCTTGAGCTAAGGTGATTTCCTTGAAATAAGCAGATGATGCTCAATCACCAAAAGCTTACACAACCGAGGATTACCTCAAGATCACTGAAGAGCAGCTAAAAGCTTCGTATTCTAGTAAAAGCCAAACAGAAGATCAAACGCAGACTCAAGAACCGCTACAACCCACGGTACAAAGCCAGCCTGAAGGTGAGCATGTCATCAACAAAATTAAAAACTCTCTCATCTTCTTCTAAATTTAGCTTAAAATCCATGCTCAGAACTGCTTGTGATCTCTGTCTTGTTGTAGGTACATCGAGAGAGACCACGGCTGCATCTCCTCCAAGGCAAGATTGAAAACACCAAAAATTTAACTTGTAGTGTTGAAAGCATAAAAGCCTCTCTATTGGGAAGCTTCGGAGGGATTTTTTTTCATCTGCCAAAGGAGACGAAGCTATTAGCTCTCAGCGCATTCATTCTCAGAAAGCATTATGTGCAACCTTGATGGACTGAATATATCAGTATATGCAACCCATTTGTGTATTTATGTTCCATTAATTTCCATCTTAATGATAATAATTTTGGGTTTATTAGGTGAAGCTTGACCAATACTTATATTATCCTACTCTTCAATGGTCTGCACATCATTAATTCTTTATTGACATGTTCACATATACGTTGCTCTCACAAGTGGTATGTGACCAAAAGAGAAGCAATATATAACATCAACATTGGAAAGTTTCATTTGGAAAATTCTTAAGTCTCTCCTTGTGTACTTAAGTTCAGGTCTAACTAAAACGTTGAAGAACTTCAACAATCTGTTACGATATGTATTCAAGATTACGTCCTCGTAAATGTAACAACACTTATTCTTTAACTGACCCATCCACACAAATCACACATCACAAATCACACATCACTCAATACAACTTCAATTATAAAGCAATGATCTAACTCTCTCTTGTTGTGCAACCGATTTTTCTCACTACGGACATAGATTGAGAAACACTCTATGTCTGAAAATCGATAATCATTATAATAAAGTTAGAAGGCAGAGTTTGCTAAGCAAAAATTATGTTCTTACCATTGCCAAGGAAGAATGGACGGAATTGATGACAAGGATTTAGCCTAGAAGACCTCCAGCAAGAATGTAAGATTTATCTTTAAAGCATGCCCAACTTACAGCAAGAAAGTTCCCGAACTCCTGTTCATTAAACGCATAAGCACATACTGATATATAATTCTAATCAATGTTGAAAAACTCGTTAGGCGGTCACTAGACCTCCGATAGGGGCCTAGTGTCTAGAAAAAGTAATCGGAGCCTAGGCCTACAAAATTAGTACACTGATTAATTATATATTTAGATTTTGTACGTTTCATATTACATAAGTGGAGCTTCTGTCTTTGGTTTCTTTTTTCGGCGCCATTCTAATTTTTACAAAAGTAAAAATGATCAGTCATTGAAGAAACCGCTTATATAAACATACAGAGAAGAAACAGAGAAACTGAAGATTTCAAAGTTTACTTAAAGGTTTGTCCATTCAAATCCAAAACCAAACTAAAATTTCAAGGAAAGAATGACAGAACCATAAGTTACATGCTTCTTCAAACAATATGGAGCTACTAGTTAATTTCTCAGAGGCATTTCATCAAACAAGTTACAGGCGTTTCAAGCTTATCCTTTCTAAATGATCAGTCATTAAAGAAAGCGCTTATATAATCATATAGAGAAGAAACAGAGAAACTGAAGATTTCAAAGTTTACTTAAAGGTTTGTCCATTCAAATCCGAAACCAAACTGAAATTTCAAGAAAAGAATGGCAGAACCATAAGGTACATGCTTCTTCCAACAATATGGAGCTACTAGTTAATTTCTCAGAGGTATTTCGTCAAACAGGTTACAGGCGTTTCAAGTTTAGCCTTTCTAAATTTATAATTCCGCCACCCTACAACGATCTTCAATTTTCTAAATCAGTTTCCAAGAGACCTAAAAACTTAACAACTCAGAAGAGAAACAGAACAGATGGTTCATAATCACCTGCAGAATCTGCGATTGCAGAATAGTCACCTGCAGAATGTGCGACTGCAGAATAGATTCTTGATATGAGCCATTTTCTCCTCATTCTAACATTTGTTTTCTAGTTCTTATCGAGTCTTTTTAGTCTTTATCGAGTCGTTTCAGGTCATTAGGAAGCTGTGGACGAGGTTTAGAGTTGCTGGAGCCTTTGGAGCAAAAAGGAGTCGAATGGGAGCAAAAGAGCCAAATTTAGATGTCGAACACCCGCTCCCGATTTCCGAGCATGTGCTCGCCACGTGGCAAGACAAGCGTTTGGGCGCCAACTGTGCCCTAGCTGACTTTCCTTATTTTGGCCACGAATTTGTTATAAAAGAAAGAGCGAGCCTCCTTATTTTACACAACTTTTACCTTACCTTTAATTTTCCTATTTTTGAAAGACTTCCTACCTAGAGTTTTCAGAGCTTTGTATTATTTTTGGGAGAAGAATCTCTGCAACACCTTGAGAAGAATTCTGAACCCTCTTAATATCTCTGTTTTTATTCTTAATGCATTCTTTTAATTCAATTGCTATGTTTTCTTATTCCATGTCTGAGTAGATCTCTTAGTTAGGTTAAAGATTTCAAAGGAGTTCATGAGCTAATGGATTAAACACAAATAGGGTTATCAATCGATTGTCTTCATCTCTGTTGATCTTATTGCTTGAATCGATTTGGCCAATCTATTCTTGATCTTAGGTTAGTCTAGACAGTGAGAGTTGCTAGGTTGCTAGAAGAAACATTGGTGAGCAATTTATTATATGCCTGCGAGAGTAGATGTGTAGGAGAACTGTGAACAAATCAAACTTGTTCTTAATGCTTGTCTGCGATTTTTAGAACCAACGAGAGTTAGGATTCTAGGTTATTAGACAAAGTTATTGATACCATGAGAGTGGATTGATATTATCTTTATGTTTGAGTTCTAAACTTGTGCTTAATCATTGCCTGAATAGTTGTTTGATCCGTTGCTCTGAATTGCCTGCGAAATTCCTTGGCCTAGCGCTTGCTTAATATTGTTTTTACATCCGTTTTAGATTAGTAACTTGCTACCCAAACAATCTTGATCTGTCTTAGCTTTAAATCTAGCTTATAAAACCATAGTGTAATACTTGGTCTTCGTGGGATCGACCCCTAAGTACTACTACGTTTGTTGTGCACTTGCAGTAGGAAATTAGGGTTTAAAACCTGTGTATCAATTCTCAGATAGATTTTTTTTTTTTTGGTTGTGAGATTATCAGCTATGGTAGAAAGTGAATTACAACCCCTTCGTATAGTTTTTCTGAATAACCTTCCGAGGAATTGGGTTTTTTTAGTCAGGACAAACTTTCTTATATGGGTGTTTACTGGTAGATGTCTCGCCCGCAGCATCGTGCGGGGGATGAATTCTCTTTTTCCGGCGTTATTATTGTAATTGATTACATTATCTTATATTCACATATGCCGAAATTGTGTTTCCTTGTATACTATCGGCATATATCATCTAATTGGATCACAATTACAATCACTCATTTATGTATATCGCTATATTATTGACGCTGATATTGCTCATACGATCAATTGGATATTATCGACACATTAATCCATTCATCATTTCAGACAATCGATAACATTTGAATACTTTCGACACATGTTCACGTAAGGATACAAAATTTGAATACTGCTTTATTTTATTGCATATATCCCCTCGAGCTTTCCCTCGAACCTCCTCTTGAGTAGTATGTGGATCTTCAAATCCATTTCAAGCTTCCCCTTTAATTTCCTCTTGAGTCTCCTCTTCAGTAACATATGTCTTTTGAGAACCATCTTCGACATCTCCTCGAGCTTCCCCTTTAACTTCCTCTAAAGTCTCCCTTCATTAACATATATCTTTTGAGAACCTTCTTCGACATCTCCTCGAACCTCTCTTGAGTAGTAGGTGGATCTTCAGATCATTTTCAAGCTTCCCCTTTGAGTTCCTATGGAGTTTCCTCTTCAGTAACACGTGCCTTTCAAAGTCTTCAACATTCGCTTGAGCTTCCCCTCGAACCTCCTCTTGAGTAGTAGGTGGAATTTTAGATCATTTTTGAGCTTCCCTTTGAACCTCCACTTGCGTAGTAGGTAGATCTTCTGATCTCTTTTGAGCTGCCCCATTCACTATCCCTTTCGAGCTTCCCATTAGCTTCACATGGAGTTTCCTCTTCAGTAACAGTAACATGTGCCTTTCGAGAACTATCTTCGACATCTCCTCGAGCTTCCCAACAAACCTCATCTTGAGTAGTAGGTGGATCTTCGTATCACTTTCGAGCTGCCCCATTAACTTTCTATGCAGTTTCCTCTTCGGTAACATGTGCCTTTCGAGAACCGTCTTTGACATCCCATTGAACTTCACCTTGAACCTTCTCTTGAATAATATGTGGATCTTCATATCCCTTTCGAGCTTCCCCTCGAACCTCCTCGTGATTAGTTGGTGGACATTCAGATCCCTTTCAAACTTCCCCTCTAATTTTTTATGGAGTTCCTCTTCAATAACAGACGCCTTTCGAGAATAGTCGTCAACATCCCATTGTGCATCCCCTCTTACCTATTCTTTAGTAGTAGGTGAATCTTCATGCCCTTTCGAGATCCCCTTTAACTTCTCTATAGTTTCATATTCGGTAGTAGGTGCCTTTTAAGAACCGTCTTCGACATCCCCTCGAACTTCACTTCGAACATCTTCTTGAGTAGTAGGTGGATTTCCAAATTCCTTTCGAGCTTCCCCTCGTACTCCTCTTAAATAGTAGGTGGATCTCCTTATCTCTTCCAAGCTTCCGCTTTAATTTTCTCATCAGTAACATGTGTCTTTCGAGATCTGTCTTCAACATCCCCTCGAGATTCCCCTTAAACTCCCTCATGACTAGTAGGTGGATACGTAGATCACTTTCGAGCTTCCCTTTAGCTTCCTTTGAAGTTTCCTCTTCAGTAACCGGTGTTTTTTGGGAACCGTCTTTAACATACCCTTGAGCTTCCTCACAAACATACTCTTGAGTGGTATGTGGATCTTTAGATCCCTTTCGATTATTTTTTTTAACTTTCTCTAGAGTTTCCTCCTTAGTAACATGTGTCTTTCGTGAACCGTCATTCACATCCCCTCGACTTCACCTAGAACCTCCTCTTGAGTAGGAGGTGAATCTTCAAATTCCTTTCGAGCTTGTCATTGAACCTTCTCTTGAGTAGTAGGTGAATCTCCATATCCTTTTCGAGCTTCCCCTTTAACTATCCTTTTGCGCTTCTCTTTAACTTATTTTGGAGTTTCCTCTTCGATAATAGGTGCCTTTCGAGAACCGTCTTCAACATCCCCTTGAGCTTCCTTGCGAAACTTCCTTTTGAGTAGTTGGTGGATCTTCAGATCCCTTTTGAGCTTCCCTTCGAACCTTCTTTTGAATAGTAGTTGGACATTCAGATCCCTTTCGAGTTTCCCCTTGGACCTTCTCTTAAATAGTAGTGGAATATTCAAATCCCTTTTTTGATGGTGGGATTAGCACCCCTGATAACAACTTGGCAATAATTGAGATTCGGTTCTTACCGATCTTTCCCTAATTCCGAATTAGGTTGTTAGCCCGAGGTTTGGGGGTATTAGTCTCATCATCGAATTCCAGCTACGCATGGCTGAGATATACTTCGGAGGAAATGGCTACTATTTTGGTACAAGCGCGGAGGTATACCACGTCCTGGTCGAGGTTTAAGCTCGGAACACGATAAGATTTACTCTTATCCTAATAGATTTCCTGAATATCGGAAATAAGGAAGATTTCCATATTTCTGATAGTCAGGCCGTGGGCTTAGATCTAAACGGACTACAAGGACTTATAAATACATACCCCCTTTACACCAAATTCTCCATTCAGAATCGGAGAGAAGAATTACTTTTAAGCTAGATTTTACTTTATTGATCTTATTTGTAACTCTTCTCTTTGATAAAGTAACCGCGGCATTCCGAGGTTACATATTTGTAACACTTTCCACATTAAAGACCCGATCTTAATCATTCTTCTATTTGCTTAAAACCTAAAACGAACCCCTTTAATTTTATAAATTAGAAGTTTGAGTCCTTTCTCAACACCTTTCGAGCTTCTCCTTTAACTATCCCTTTTAAGCTTCCCTTTAACTTCCTATGGAGTTTCCTCTTCATTTGTCTTTCGAGAATCGTCTTCAAAATCCCCTCGAGCTTCCCCGCGAAGCGCACATGATATTATGTGTTTTTAACGTATTTTGATTCGTTTTTAGTATTCGGTTTGAGTTTTGATTTGCATCTTTCGTTAGTTTTTCGAGTCTTTTCTTTTGTTTTGAGTCTTTTACAGATTTCATGAAGTTCCGAAAGAGTTTGGCGTTTACGGACATGTTCGAGTCGGGAAAACACGAGAAAGGACAAAGTGAAGAACGACCGTTCTTTGAGAAGAACGACCAGACAAGAGCGACCGTTCCCCCAAGGGAACGATCGTTCTCCATTTCACCAACCTTGCCGACAAAGCAGAGGAACGACCGATCCATGCAAGGAACGACCGTTCCCGGTCTCACCTACTTCACCAACAACCATGCACGGAACGACCGTTCTCCACCTAGAACGATCGTTCCCAAGCTCACCTACTTCACCTACTTCGATCGACCAAGGAGAACGATCGTTCTACACCAAGAATGACCGTTCCCCGCTTCACCTACTCCCCTTCACCTTGGCCTATATAATGGACTCACAACATCACTCTCAAAACACACCTTCTTCTTCCTCCTCTCTTCTCTAGCTTCAAAGCATAGCTTCTTCTTTAGTTTTAAGTTTTATGTTTATGCTTTTATCTAGTTCTTGTTAAGTTTCTTTTAAGCTTTAATCTTATGCTTTTAATCTTATGCTTTACTTTCAGTTCTTATCTTTATGCTTAATCAAGTTTTACTTTCAGTCTTTATATTTATGCTTTACTTTTAGTCTTTATATTTATGCTTTACTTTCAGTTATTTATATTTATGCATTACTTAAGTTCTTATTAAGTTATTTTCAACTTTCATTATCTATTCAAGCTTTTATTATGAACTCTATAATCTCTTTGTTTTCTTCTTTAATCATGTCTGAGTAGACCTCTTAGTTAGGTTAAGGTTTGTCAAAGGAATTCATGAGCTTTAGGGTTAAACACAAATAGGCTATTCAAATCAATATCTTCACCCTTGTTGTTCTTAATGCTTAGATCGAATTGATCACTTGATCTTATGAAATTTGGTTTAACTTAGACAGCGAGAGTTGCTAGGTTGCTAGAAAGAACATTGGTGAGCAATTTAACCATTACCTGCGAGAGCAGATGTATTGAGAATTGTGAACATATTAAACCTATCCTTAATGCTTGTCTACGATTTCTAGTACCAGCGAGAGCTAGGATTCCTAGGTTGATAGACAAAGATATTGGTACCACGAGAGTGGATTGATATTTCTTAGTGTTTAAGTTCTAGATTTATGCTCAATCATTGCCTGAATAGTTGTTTAATCCGTTGCTCTGAATCTCCTGCGATATTTCTTGACCTAACGCTTGCTTAATATTATCTTACAACCGATTTCGCTTTCATTACTTACTATTTACAAAAACCAAAAACATATTGAATTGTCTTTTTGAATTAGCTCAATATATCAAAGTGTGAAAACTGGTCTTCGTGGGATCGACCCCTAAATACTACTTCGTATGCTGTGCACTTGCAGTAGGAAATAGGGTTTAAAACTCGTGTATCAGTTTTTGGCGCCGTTGCCGGGGACCAAATTTTTCATCTTTGGTTTACGGTTAAATTATCAGACTAAGAACTTTACTGAACTCGTTTTCTTTTCTTCTTTGTTTTTGTGTTTCAGGTGCATGTCCCCAAGGAGCACAAGGAGCAGAAACAACGAGGATCTTGTTAGCTTATCAAACGAAGAGTTAGCAAGAGCAGAACGAGGGAACAGGCAGAGACGTAACACACCTGTTCCGGAACCAGAAACAACTGACACCGCCAACTCAGATATGGGCGGACAAGCAGACATCGCAGCTCAGCTGCTACAACTTCAGACAGCCATGGAGCAGCTTCGCATGCAACAGGAGAGGCAACTCATTGCACAACCTGCCTTCGGAGACAAAGATGCGGCTCACACATACTATCAGGATCGATCTGCGATCGTTACCCCGACCATCCAGAGGCAAGATTACGAAATCAAACCTCAAATGATCGGCCTCGTGAAGCAACACCTGTTCCACGGTCTGCCTGCTGAGATTCCGATGGATCACATCGAGAACTTTGAAGAGATCTGTAGCACGACCGGCTCCAATGGTGTGCATCCAGATTTCCTGAAGTGCAAGCTTTTCCCTTTCTCTCTACGGGAAAAGCATCACGGTGGTTAAAATCTTTACCACCAGGCTCTCTACCGACTTGGGCTAGTGCACGAGCAGCCTTCTTGGATAAGTTCTACACGAAGTCCAAGACCGCAGCCTTGAGGAACAAGATCTCCTCATTCGAGCAACAGTCCGGCGAATCCTTCAATGAAGCATGGGAGCGGTTTAAGGAGTACAAGCGCGAGTGCCCTCACCACGGGTTTAGTGACGAGCAGCTGCTCAGCACCTTCTATGACGGAGTAGATTGGGACTACAGAAATGCCCTGAACGCAGCTAGTAACGGTGACTTCTACACTAAGTCAAAGGAAGGAGCCCTGGAGCTGATCGAGAACCTAGCCGCAAGTTCCAGCAACAAAAGCCCGGAGTACGACAGGAAGAAGGTCAACAGTGTGGACTCCAAGAAGATTGATGAGCTCGCGGCCATGGTTAACCTTTTGCTAAAAAAGAACCAGAAGTCAGTCCACTTTGTGGACGAGAATGGGGAAGCACCTATCGCTCAAGTCTACGAGGAGGAAACCGGGAATGATCAGATGGAGGTGAATTATGTGACGGGACAGAGTTTCGGGCAGAACCGCGGTTTCAACAACCAAGGCTTCAACACTCATCCAAACCTGTCCTACAGGAGCACCAATGTGGAGAATCCGCAGGATCAGGTATATCCTAAGCAAGGAGGATATCAGCCACAGATGGGCTTTCAGAAGAACTACCCCAACAACTACCAGAACCGGCCATTCGTTCCTAATCAGAACCGTTTCCAAGGAGGGAATCAGCCAAGGCAGCCTTTCACGAACTCGCAGCCCCAGTCTTTCACAAACTCACAGCCTTCATCTTCAGCAACCGGCTCCCAAGACGAGCTGAAGAACATGATGCAGCAGATGATGGCGAGTCAACAAAAGGCGGCAGCAGAGATCAACTCCAAAGTTGGCACTATGTATGTTGATCTTAATGGGAAGTATGAGGCTGTACGGACTCACTTGAAGCAGCTTGACACTCAGATTGCACAAACCGCTGAATCAGTTAAGAGGACACAAGGTACTAACGCAGAGGTTAACTATGTGAATGAAGACTATGTGAAGAATCAGAGCTTTCAAGCTCATGCGTCTAACGACCAAGACGAGCTGAAGAACATGATGCAACAACTACTGGCGAGTCAGCAAAAGGCAGCATCTGAGATCAATGCTAAGGTTGATACAATGTACGTGGACCTCAATGAAAATATGAAGCTGTATGGATTCATATGAAGCAGCTCGACGTTCAGATTGCACAGACGGCTGAGGCTATCAAGAGGACACCAGGAACTCTGCCTGGAAGGGCTGAAACACCAAGGAGGGATTTCATCAACGCCATTGAATTGAGAAGCGGAAAGACGCTCCACCATACCGCGACCTCAACTTCAAAATCGGCAAAAGGAAAAGGAGTGGCGATAGAGCACCTGCTCGTTACCCCAGAGCACATGCTCCCCCGAGATGCTCCCACCAAACCCGCAGAAAATCTTCCAGCAAGGGTTTATATTCCTAAGGTGCCCTACCCAGTTCCACCTAGAGATCAGAAGGAGATTAAGGCAGCCTTTGTAGAAGCAAGGAGTATACCACCAGCATTGAGGGTATTGCCTAAAGTTGAAGATCCGGGAAAATTCTTGGTCCCATGCTCGATTGCTGGAATGGAATTCAAGGACGCTCTTTGTGATTCCGGGTCTACTGTTAATCTCATATCAAAGGCGATTGCAGAGAAGCTGAAAACTTATGAGGTAAAACCTAGCCATATGACTCTTCAATTTGCAAACACCTCCTCAACAACATCGTCTGCCAGCATTCACGATCTACCTGTCCGAATAGGGGATTGCCTAGTTCCAACTGATTTTCAGGTTTTGGAGATGAGAGGAGGTTATGGCACACCCTTACTTCTTGGAAGACCATTCATGGCTACAGTGGGTGCAATCATCGATATGCCGAATAGGCAAGTTTGCTTTTCCAAGATTGACAAGAATGTCTTCTACGAAGCCGTTCCCATAGGAACAACCACACGCTCCTCTTGCATCTCAGCAGTGGATAAAGAGGAAGCACCCGCTCCAATTCCGCAAGCACCTGCTCCACCACCCGGGAAATTTAGGGAGGATGCAAAAACGCAAGAAAATGTGCCGTACAAAAAGATTACGGGAGGTCCTCAAATGACTTTGATCCCTCAAGGATATGATGGAAACTCGGTTGACTACAAGGTCAAGTGCAAAGGTCGTCCTAAACCTTTCTCTACAGTTAGAGCTATTCTTCCATCAGAGTTGAAAGAGAAGGATATTGGTGTTGTGAATGGAATGCTGAGTAGAGTTCTGAACATAAGGATGTCTGATTTCGGAGCCTGTTTTGGAGCAAGCTCCCAAACCAAGCCTCACTGATACATGGCACCAACGTCAAGCTTAGCGACGTAAAACAAGCGCTTTCGTGGGAGGCAACCCACCAGGTAACATGTAAATATCGTGAAATTTTTCGTTCTTGTTTTATTTACGTTTCTTGTTTTGTTTGAGATTGTTTTTCAGGCTTTTATTAAGTGTTCGAGAAACCGCTCTGCTGGGAGTGAAGAGATCGATCGTTCCCTAACAAGAACGGTCGATCTAGACGGAAGAACGATCGATCCGGAAAGCAGAACGGTCGTTCTGTAAACAATCCGTCTTCTCGCAATTCACGCTGGAACGACCGTTCTCTTCCTAGAACGGTCGTTCGCCTCACTTATCCACGATTATCCACGACGGAACGATCGTTCCGAGTTAAGAACGATCGTTCCCAGGTATGATTTCTTCCCCAAATTCGAAACTAAACCGGTTTTAACTTAGATTAAACCGGAAAAACACCTGAGTTTATCAAAGGGAACGATCGATTCATCTCATTTCATCACCTTCTTCATCGTTCTTCATTCTTCCTCTTCCTTAAGAACAAAAACCTAAAAAAATTTGAATCAACCATAACTCTCTCAATACTTGGGGTTTTTATCAATTCTTGGTTCTAATCCACTCAATTTTTCGAGCTCTTTCTGATTCTGGAAACCGTTCTCACAAATAACAAAGGTATGAGTTCGAAATTCCTTGGAACCAATTCGCCATTGTTGAAGAAAATTGCTTGTCTCTTGTGTCCAATGTTGTTTGATGGTGAATTATTGCTAGATTCTTGTCTAGACGGATATAGGAGCTTGATTTTAGGTTGAATTGATGGTTTCATAGCAAGAATGGAAATTGAGTTTTGGTTGTCCGAAAAAATCCGACCAAGTTGTAAAAAATGAGTTGTGCATTCGAATTCAAGGCTTTGAAGAACATTGATTCTTGTTTCTATTGATATAGGAACTCATTTTGACAAATACTTGATGAATTTTCAATGAAAAACAGCTCATGAAATTTTTTTTTTTGTGTGCAAATTTGCTAAAATGGATCGAAAATTGTCGGTTTTGTAGGATGAGCCAAGTTCAACGAGAAGTGGGAAGCTCTAGCAACACGAGCAGGAAGCGTAAGACAGCGCATGACAAGAACCCGCTCAACAGACCCATAACCGGAAGGTGGGACACATACGACACCAAGTATTTGGCGGACTTGCGCCAAACGAAGCTTATGCCAAACCGGTTGGGCAGTGAGGCTACATTGGAGGCGTTGGGTCTGAAAGAGGATGTGGAGACTGTGTTCGAGAACATTGGGTTCGGACGGCTGTGGAAGATCAACGAGCCCATCTATCCGAAGTTCGTGAAGGAGTTCCTAGCGACTTGCCGTCCACCTACGCCAATCCCGAAAAACCGAAGGCGAGTGAGGGTACTCTCACATTCTTCCTCAACAAGAAGCACTACGAGTACAGCCTCTTCGAGATTGCGATGTATATGGCTTCCACAAAGGAGAAGACGTCAAATTCTCCAAGTTCAGAAAAGAAGATGCGGATGAATTCTGGGCGATCATTGCTAGTGGGCAGTATATTCCGCGAAACGCTAAGATAACCGCGATCAGGAATCCGGTTTTGAGAGTTGTGGTGAAGATCATCAGCAACACCTTCTTCTGCAAGAAGGAATCGGGAGCTGTACGAGATGATGAGTTATGGATGCTCTTCTATGGAGTGAGGCATCTCATCCCGATGTATGCAGAGACGGAAGGTCCTACCGAGAACTACGCTGCGGTGTTGTGTGATATGTTGGTGAAGATCAAGACGAGGCCTCCGAAGATACTATATGTAAGCAACATCCTCACACCTATCTTCCGACACACGCAGATTGACCTATCCGGGGAGGAAGTTCTGAACAAGTGGGAGAGCGTTGACATCGACCATCTCATCCGTTGCACAGTCCTCAACAAGAAGGACGTCTACCAGTTCTATGGGCGCGACGGAGTGGCCCGTTTTTGTAGACTCCCAAACAGAGGTATCACTGCTCTCATTGATCAGGACAGTTTGGAGTTTGATGTTGGTCAGGAGTTTTTGATAGCAGATCCAGCGGGGCAAGTCGCACATGTTTCGCGACCTCGCAAGATACATCGACCACTGCACGCACCACAGCCTGAAGAAGAAAGTGATGATGAGATAGCGGAGGGTGGAGATGATATCGAAGAAGAAGAAGAATCACAGCACGACAACTCCTCCCACACAGCGCGGATAGATACCGCTTACCGCCGAGCCCTCCGGCAGATGACACAGCACAGCAGCTCCAGTGGA
Source organism: Isatis tinctoria (assembly GCA_010577795.1). Lineage (NCBI taxonomy): Eukaryota > Viridiplantae > Streptophyta > Magnoliopsida > Brassicales > Brassicaceae > Isatis > Isatis tinctoria. Next base: position 15,677,684 of record CM021249.1, on the reverse strand, counting down.
TCATCAAATCACAAAAGAAGAACAACTCGATGATGAGGAAGATCTGGGGAGCGATCCAGAAGATTCGACCTTGTTCTTGTGCATCAGGTTCGCAGACACGAGGAGATGACAGCGACGACTCGAGCGATGACCATGAGAGGAGGACCAAGGCGAGACAAGATCGGTTGAGCGGATAGAGAGCAGCACCGATAGCTCCACCAGCGACCACTGAGCTGTGGTTATTTCTATCACCCTTGTTATATCCATTTTTATTTTATGCTACTTTTATTTTATTTTACGTGTTTCTATTTCAGTTTTGTTTCAACCGGGACGGTTAAAAACAAGTCTGGGGGAGGGATTTATTTGTGTACTAACATTGTGTTTTATTGATGTTTACTTCTTATGTTTTATTTTGGTGTGTTTAGATTTTCAAAAAAAAAAAAAAAATATTTTTATCGAGTCAAAACAGTGTGTGATTTTGTTAAAACTTTTTGGAATTGCAACATGTTCGATGTCATTGCCTTAAGACTGTTTAGCATTGTTTGAGGATAGTTTGGAAACGCAGAAAAATCCATAACTTGATCATTTAGTGAATTTCTCAAATCATCTGAACTTAATCGAATTATCGGAACTTAATATGGACTTAATTTATCTCACTTAGGGGGTTGATAATCATGTATTGGATTTTACATTTGGAGTTTTCTTTGCATCAATTTTTACCAATCTTTGCTAACTCCAAATGGCTAGACTTATCCTTAGTCTAGTACCACACCCTTACCATTTCCATGTTGAAACCCACTTTTCTTCGTTTACTGTCATTTCATTCATGTGCAAAAACTATGGAGTATACGGACCGACACAACTTTTCTTTAGGATTGTGTCTAGATAGGTGGTCTCTTTCTGATTAAACTCATGGGATGTGTCTAGAAATGTGATCTCTCTCTTTGAACATATTCATTAAAAAATTTCGTTTCAAAAGAGGGTGAACTTTTAAAGGGTAGAAGGTTTTATTCACATTCAAGAAATAAGCTTACATTGTTGATGTTCTTTTGATGCAGATCTTAGAGACTAACCGGTTCCATTCTCCGATATATAAAAAAAAAAAAAAAAAAAAAAAGAAAGAAAAAAGAAGAATAAAAATTATTTGCATTAAAGAAAAGAAAACGGAAGGAACCGGGAAAGTCTAGGTAATATCGTTAAATTCCATAAAATGTTAAAAGAAATTAATCATGTTCTTGATTTGTGACTTGTTAAAAAAGGGTAGAAGGATTAGAGTTAAGGAGAGTTGTGTACCTCCTAATTGGTCTGTGTCTCACGGTGATTTTGCATAATGATTTGCATCTGTTTATACTACTAAAAGAAACCGAAACACTTGAGCCACCAAATACCAACCTTGATACCTAGACCATAACGTGTTAGATATTCCCTTTGTGAGAGTACACGCATTTGATAATGAATGTTAAATATTAAGTTCTGCTTGATCATGAGATTTCATTTATTTGCTACGGTTATGGAGAAGTACAATGAAGTACGGTTTGATCTGAACTTTGCGAATGCGGTTTACGGGCAATTGACTTAGAGTATGGTCCTATAAGTTTTACGAATTTCACACGTTTTTCTAACCTCTCCTCTTTGTAAGATATCTGGTTTTGCTTGAGGACAAGCAAAGGTTTTAGTTGGGGAGAGTTGATATTATGTGTTTTTAACGTATTTTGATTCGTTTTTAGTATTCGGTTTGAGTTTTGATTTGCATCTTTCGTTAGTTTTTCGAGTCTTTTCTTTTGTTTTGAGTCTTTTACAGATTTCATGGAGTTCCGAAAGAGTTTGGCGTTTACGGACATGTTCGAGTCGGGAAAACACGAGAAAATGACAAAGTGAAGAACGACCGTTCTTTGAGAAGAACGACCAGACAAGAGCGACCGTTCCCCCAAGGGAACGATCGTTCTCCATTTCACCAACCTTGCCGACAAAGCAGAGGAACGACCGATCCATGCAAGGAACGATCGTTCCCGGTCTCACCTACTTCACCAACAACCATGCACGGAACGACCGTTCTCCACCTAGAACGATCGTTCCCAAGCTCACCTACTTCACCTACTTCGATCGACCAAGGAGAACGATCGTTCTACACCAAGAACGACCGTTCCCCGCTTCACCTACTCCCCTTCACCTTGGCCTATATAATGGACTCACAACATCACTCTCAAAACACACCTTCTTCTTCCTCCTCTCTTCTCTAGCTTCAAAGCATAGCTTCTTCTTTAGTTTTAAGTTTTATGTTTATGCTTTTATCTAGTTCTTGTTAAGTTTCTTTTAAGCTTTAATCTTATGCTTTTAATCTTATGCTTTACTTTCAGTTCTTATCTTTATGCTTAATCAAGTTTTACTTTCAGTCTTTATATTTATGCTTTACTTTTAGTCTTTATATTTATGCTTTACTTTCAGTTATTTATATTTATGCATTACTTAAGTTCTTATTAAGTTATTTTCAACTTTCATTATCTATTCAAGCTTTTATTATGAACTCTATAATCTCTTTGTTTTCTTCTTTAATCATGTCTGAGTAGACCTCTTAGTTAGGTTAAGGTTTGTCAAAGGAATTCATGAGCTTTAGGGTTAAACACAAATAGGCTATTCAAATCAATATCTTCACCCTTGTTGTTCTTAATGCTTAGATCGAATTGATCACTTGATCTTATGAAATTTGGTTTAACTTAGACAGCGAGAGTTGCTAGGTTGCTAGAGAGAACATTGGTGAGCAATTTAACCATTACCTGCGAGAGCAGATGTATTGAGAATTGTGAACATATTAAACCTATCCTTAATGCTTGTCTACGATTTCTAGTACCAGCGAGAGCTAGGATTTCTAGGTTGATAGACAAAGATATTGGTACCACGAGAGTGGATTGATATTATCTTAGTGTTTAAGTTCTAGATTTATGCTCTATCATTGCCTGAATAGTTGTTTAATCCGTTGCTCTGAATCTCCTGCGATATTCCTTGACCTAGCGCTTGCTTAATATTATCTTACAACCGATTTCGCTTTCATTACTTACTATTTACAAAAACCAAAAACATATTGAATTGTCTTAGCTTTTGAATTAGCTCAATATATCAAAGTGTGAAAACTGGTCTTCGTGGGATCGACCCCTAAATACTACTTCGTATGCTGTGCACTTGCAGTAGGAAATAAGGGTTTAAAACTCGTGTATCAGCACACTCCCTTTAACTTCCTATGGAGTTTCCTCTTCATTTGTCTTTCGAGAATCGTCTTCAAAATCCCCTCGAGCTTCCCCGCGAAGCGCACACTCCCTTTAACTTCCTATAGAGTTTCCTCTCCAATAACATGTGTAGTAGGTGGATCTTCACATCCCTTTCGAGCTTTCCCTTTAACTTCCTCTTGTGTTTCCTCTTTAGTAAATAATAAATTTCGAGAACTGTCTTCAACATTTTTCGAACCTCCTCATTTTATGGCCCTCATGAATTGTCTTGTTGAATCTCAGTAACTGAAAAGAAATACTAATCTTCGTGATTAGCTTCATTTTCGATGAAGCACTTGTGAATCAAGAGATTAAGATGTTTGGTCTCTTATGCAGCCGGCTTCGCTTCCGAGGTGTTTTTCTTTTCTCTCCATTTCCCTTGCTTTGCCTACGATTGCGGAAGCCTATGGCCAAGATTCAAAATGTGACCCATTTTAATTTAACTATTTAAAAAAATTAGACAATAAATCAAATATAATCTAAAGTTTTCGTAACTAAATTTAATAGTATTTGAAAAAGTATAATAGTATTTTGAAAGGGAAAAGAATCGTTAAACAGAAGTTTTTAACTCAAATATAAAATAAGAAAATTTGACGAAGAAAATACTAACAAGACATCTTAGAAAAGAAAAAAAAATCTAAACAAAAATGATAATCTTGAGGAAAAACAAATAATAATAACCAAAAGTTCACATGCATGAAGCCACTAGCTCCAATTTGTCCAAGTTAAAAATACAGAAAAATGATGATGTGGTTCGAATTTGTAGCTAAAACAAGTATGATTGATAAATTAACCGGTTAACCTACAAACAACTAACTAAATGTTGTCCCAAAATTTTAAATTTATTATGTTACCTGAGGCGGTTGCCTTTTTCACAAAGGTGTAGGCACTGCCTTGCCTTTATCAATATGATTTTCTGATATGATTCGAAATTCGAATTTAGAATTATTTCTTCTACTAAGCTACGACTTTTGTGTCATTCTTTTTCAATCAGTATGCCAATGATCTTTCAATATGATTAAGTAAGTATCTATTGATGTTGCACAAATCATAATTTCCTTTTAAGCTTGGCTTCTGTCGGTACCATTATGGTGGGATTTAGATTTGAAAGAGACAAAACCAAGTAATGTGTGTGTGGAGTTCACTTGGAAGGATGCCAATTGTTTGATTACTGTCTTTTAAGAGAGTTTTTCCGAGTGTCATTGCTGGAAGTATCAGTTTGATAATGTACCGTGAGGTTGATGCATGGCTTATTCATGGGAGAATGTCTTCAAACTCTTGCAAGTTCGAAAGTTGGGCTCTCCTCACGTAAAAATAGTTTTGTGGTTCTTCTTATTGGTTACAAAATAAGCAATGCTGAGGAGATTCAATCCCTAAGCTGCCACTCAACACACACAGAAAAAGAATGTTTTGGGATCGAATCGTGAAACTAAAAAGCATCATGTCACACAACTAAAGTGGGGGTTTGGAGGATGTAGAGCAAGCTAGAGAACTTGGTAGAAGAGGTACTAGGCGCAATTCACCACTCGAACAAATCTGATGGTTTCTACTATTAAAAGCACTACAAGGTTGAACATCTCGAGAAGCTTGAAAACTATTCTTCCCTCCACTACAAGAAAAAAGGGAAAATACCAACGGCCATTTCCGTTGGGAAATCGTTGGTTGATGTTAACATAAACATGCATCATTTAGGCTTGCATTAGAGTAGGTTTGCATTGCATATTTGATATAATTTGTTACGTTTTGTCATTAATTGTGTTGCATTTAGAGTATAAGCACATTTCATTAGGTTCTTGTAGAGTTTGGTCCATCTTGAGGTCTTATTAGGTACTAATAGATAAGCTTTTGGCATAATTGAGTTTGAGTCTCTTTGGTTCTGGAACAGGAATCTTTATCTATAGTTTTAAAATTGGGAGCAAGTTTCTTTGTTCAGTTAGGATTAACACTCGTTCTGCGACTACTTTACTGAGCATTTTGAGAGTCTTTAGTCTTTGGATCTTTGAAGAAACTTCTACTTGCTATGATCCATGCAGGTAGCTCGAACTGTTGGGAAAACCCTGCGTACATTTCAGCCCACTATCAGAGAGCTACAGGTTTATCTCAATCTCAAGACACTTCAGGAAAACAAAGGTTTACTTTTGATTGGTTGCATTGGCTGTTCTCATAGGATGTTTCAAGAGATTTCAAAAGCACCCTTGAGCGTGAAATTGGCCTCGATGAATTCTCAACGCCAAATGTGTACAACCCGAATAGAATGAACCCTGGTCCTCCTCCGCCATCAGTTCCTAGCACTGAAGATCCTGTGACTGCAAGTGACCCCAGTGAGTACTCTTAAGCTTACTCCGCATATGCCACTAAAATAGGAAGGATACAAAATGTCATCAACAAAATTAAAACCTCTCCCATCCTCAGAACTGCTTGTGATCTCCGTGTTGTTGTAGGTATCGAGAGAGACCACGGCTGCATCTCCTCCAAGGCAAGATTGAAAGCACCAAAAGGTTGACTTGTAGTGTTAAAAGCATAAAAGCCTCTCTATTGGGAAGCTTCGGAGGGATTTTTTTTATCTGCCAAAGGAGACGACGTTATTAGCTCTCAGGGCATTCATTCTCAGAAAGCATTATGTGCAACCTTGATGGACTGAATACATCAGTATATGCAACCCATTTGTGTATTTATGTTCCATTAATTTCCATCTTAATGATAATAATTTTGGGTTTATTAGGTGAAGCTTGACCAATACTGATATTATCCTACTCTTCAATGGTCTGCACATCATTAATTCTTTATTGACATGTTCACATATACGTTGCTCTCACCAGTGGTATGTGACCAAAAGAGAAGCAATATACAACATCAACATTGGAAAGTTTCATTTGGAAAATTCTTAAGTCTCTCCTTGTGTACCTAAGTTCAGGTCTTACTAAAACGTTGAAGAACTTCAACAATCTGTTACGATATGTATTCAAGATTTCGTCCTCGTAAATGTAACAACACTTATTCTTTAACTGACCCATCCACACAAATCACAAATCACACATCACTCAATACAACTTCAATTATAAAGCAATGATCTAACTCTCTCTTGTTGTGCAACTGATTTTTCTCAATACGGACATAGATTGAGAAACACTCTAGTGAATACAGTGAGCTCATTAAAGTGTTTGGGCTCAGATCAAAAGTTCTTTCACCTGCAACCCGAGCCCTTCTCAAAGTAGAGTAACATGGTAAATCTCTTCCACAAACCATGACAAATGCAAAACATCAACTAAGTAGCGATTTAATAATAACACATAAAACAAGTTTTAAACAAACGCATAAAACACACTCTCAAGTCTCAAGGTTGAGTCTACATTAACGATGTCAGCATACTTGCAACCCACAAAATGGGATTTAGGATAATGAAAAGAAGAAGAATCTCAAGAGAGTTTCTGCATCAAACGGTGACAGCTACACATTTCACCATGTCAAAGAGTCCATCGTCAATCACAACATCACAACACTGCATCTTACCCCAAATATATCCTCCTTGGCATCTTTCCAAAGCAATCTCCGCACAGCAAATGGTCTCCTTGTCGTCATGATATTTAGGGAAGAAAAGAGCCAATTTCTTCTCGCCGTAGTTCACCGTGTTGGACCAGCGTGAATGGGCAGTCTCAGCAGCCAAAAATGCTTCCAAACCGTTGACAACACTCCAACGCTTTTCCTTTGGATCATACGCCCTTAACACATTCGCAGAAAAATCGTGATAGTACAAGACGTCGTCAACCACACACACACGCGCATGCTCCCAGTCCTTGGTATTCAGCTGCCTGTCGATTTCCCATTTGCTGTCATTTGGTCGATAAACAAAAGATTCACTCTTCGTGTGACCTTTCATGTAAATCTTATCCTCCATCACCACAGCATCATAAGACCACAGCGCAATTACAATCATGTCTTGCATTATCTTCACAGGCTCCCACATTTGGGTTTCTGTATCAAACACCGAGACTGACTTCCTCCACCCTTCCCACCACCCACCATCCTCCTCTTCGACATGAAAAAACCCATCACCGATTACGTAAATCTTCCCTCCGACCATGTTAGCCACTTCATACAATATGTGATGAGAAAGGCCGGAGATGGGCTGCACCGTGTGAGATCCGCAGTCAATGCTGAAGGCATCGCGATCCTTGAGTACATAAATCTTCGAACCCACCGGAACATAGCTTGCACATGAAGGCATAAGAGGAAGTGACCGGACCACGACCAAGCGGTTGCTTCTGTTCACTTTGCGGTGGAGAACATAGAGACGGCGATCACCAGTGGAGCGGTCACGGAGGACAGCATAGAGACGGTGTTCGTTGCAGCCTAACAAGGATCGTCTCGTGTAGCTCAGTCGAGGCAACGAGTTTCTTGAAACCCTTAGAAACGAGGGAGATGGCCGGATAACAGCTTCTTGGTACACGTGCTACGATCTCCACGGTGACGTCATCTGGAAGTGACGGAATCAGAGGAGACTGTGGCAGCTGCTCATTCTCCGGCGAAAGCTTCTTCTTTTTAGACATCTGATGGAGTTTAAGCTCAAATCAAGCAAGAATCAGGAAATGGAGCTAAAGAAAAAGAAAATATAAATAATTAGAGATATATGATTAAACAAAGAGTAGTCGCTTCAACATCAAAGACGAAAGCTGATTCCAAGTCCAGACAGATAAATTTTCCAATTTTTATCTAGTTATTGGTTTCGCTATCACTCAACATTCACCAAAAGATGTAAGCATGACGAATTTCTGACCATTTTTCATGCAAATTTCAACAATAACCCCCAATAAATCATAAAGACAACAGTAATGGAAAGAGAGAAAGAAGATTTTAGATTTCGCGAACAAACCTGCAAGTGATTCTTAGGCTTGCGAGACTAGTTTCAAGGAATGTAGGGTTTTCGCTCAGAAACTCTCGACCAAGAGAGACGACGAGCTGTGACTGTGAGAAAGAGTGAAGAAGATGCAGAGAGGAGAATCTCTTTAGGGGGTTAATGCGAAAATCAAAAACGGTGCCGTTTTATTCTTGCGGCCAATAACAAAATAGGTTATTTATTACTCCTATATATCATTTCAATTTGAGGTCCGTAACCCAACTATTTATTATGTATCTTGGCCCATTATTAAATATTTGTTAGAGTAACCACAAATTCCACAATATTATGGTTCTTGACTTCTTGTGGCTTGATGTTTGTTCTCCACTTCTATAGATCACTTTATCCAATTGTCAAGACTATATACTTGAGGATTGGTCTTACTTACTGAACCCACACCCACTCGTCACTTCATAATATATTTTAATTTTTTTCACAATGAGACAAAACACATGGTTTTGTGAATGAAAGGTTATGCCTGCTTTATTAAGTTACACCAGGCAAGCATCACCCGTGCTGCAAATAACCATATCCACTTCCTGCTTGATGATTTGAGAACAGTCATTGATCATCAGATTCTGGCTAATGAAGTTCAGGAATTTACAGATACCAGATTCTAGCTAGGAACTTGAACTCAGTTTTGGTAAAATTATTATCAAAGAATCATCAGTATATGCATATAATATAAAGTTTTTGCATGTTTTCAGGTTTTTCTTTTACATGTTGTGCACCCAGATTATTAAATTGTCAACTACGTAGTCCCTGATCTGACCGGCTTTGTTTAACTGTTTCCTTTTTCTTTGAATAAATCATCTATAATAGTTAAGTAAGTAGCTTGCATTTTTATTGAACATGGTAACAAAACACTGTGAATCCCTTTTCCAGGTCTTAAGCTTGTGATCCTGACGTGGACATCTTACTTTTATGCTTGAACCTGAAACCGAAGGCTTACGCTGATGGTACATTTGTATTTTATAGCTGAAAGTGTATCTCAGTGCGCTATAGAGATCAACAAAAGCACCAATTCAAAGTGAACAAGTCAGAACAAATATGTTTTGAGTCTTCATAAGGAATGTTTTGTGTTCTATGATCCTTCCCTTTTCTTTAAGAGCCAACGATCCTAATCTCCCAGTGTTCTCTACTCCAGTTTCCTTCATCTGCAAGGAAATGTAATAAGAACATAGAGATAATTCTCATCTTATATATTCTCAGCTAATCTCCCTGATTCTAGACTTCAATTTCGCTCCACTCGCAAGCCTCACGCCAACTTGTCAACAACCAGGATCAACAAAGTTATCCCTACTAAAGTGTTTGGGCTCAGATCAAAAGTTCTTTCACCTGCAAGCCGAGCCCTTCTCAAACTAGAGTAACATAGTAAATCTCTTCCATAAAACATGACAAAAGCAAACTTCAAGTAAGTAGCGATTTAATAATAGCACATATAACAAGGTTTTAAACGAACACATAAAACACACTCTCAAGTCTCAAGGTCTAGTCTACATTAACGATGTCAGCATACTTGCAACCCACAAAATGGGATTTAGGATAATGAAAAGAAGAAGGATCTCATGAGAGTTTCTGCATCAAACCGTGACAGCTACACATTTCACCACGTCAAAGATCCCATCGTCAAACACAACATCACACCACTGCATCTTACCCCAAATATCTCCTCCTTGGCGTCTTTCCAAAGCAATCTCCGCACAGCAAATGGTCTCGGTGGCGTCAGGATATATAGGGAAGAAGAGAGCCAATTTCTTCGCACCGTAGTTCACTGTTTTGGACCAGCATGAATGGACAGTCTCAGCAGCCAAAAAGTCTTCCAAACCGTTGACAACACTCCAACTCTTTTGCTTTGGATCATAAGCCCTTAACACATTCGCAGAAACATCGTGATAGTACAAGACGTCCTCAACCACACACGCATGCTCCCAGTTCTTGGAATTCAGCATCTCGTCCAATTCCCATTTGGTGTCATTTGGTCTATAAACAATTGATTCACTCTTTGTGTGACCTTCCAGGTAAATCTTATCCTCCATCACCACAGCATCAGACCACAGGTGACTTACAAACATGTCTTGCTTTATCGTCACATGCTCCCACATTTGGGTTTCTGTATCAAACACCGAGACTGCCATAAAACCATCACCGATTACGTAAACCTTCCCTCCGACGATGTTAGCCACTTTAGAAGACATGCACGACATGCACTGAGGAAGGTCGGAGATGGGCTGCACCGTGTGAGATCCGCAGTCAATGCTGAAGGCATCGCGATCGTTGAGTACATAAATCTTCGAACCCACCGGAACATAGCTTGCACGGGAAGACATAAGAGGAAGTGACCGGACCACGACCAAGCGGTTACCGCTGTTCAATTTTCGGTGGAGAACATAGAGACGGTGATCACGAGTGGCGAGTTCACGGAGGACCGCATAGAGACGGTGTTCGTTGCAGCCTAACAAGGATCGCCTCTTGTGTAGCTCAGGCGAGGCAACGAGTTTCCTGAAACCCTTGGAAACGAGGGAGATAGTCGGATAACGGCTTCTGGGTACACGTGCTATGATCTCCACGGTGACGTCATGTGGAAGTGACGGAATCAGAGGAGGCTGTGGCAGCTGCTCCTTCTCCAGCGAAAGATCCTTCTTTTCAGACATCTGATAGACTTTGAGCTCAAATCAAAGCAAGAATCGGGAAATGAAGCTAAAGAAAAAGAAAATATATAATTAACATCAAAGACGAAAGCTGATTCCAAGTCCAGACAGAAATTTTTTTAATTTTTATTGAGTGATTGGTTTCGCTATCACTCAGCACTCATCAAAAGATGTAAGCATGAAGAATATCTGACCATTTTTCATGCAAATTTCAACAATAACCCCACAACTACACTCAGAATTCAACAATAAGATAAATCATAAAGGCACCAGTAATGTAAAGAGAGAAAGAAGACTTGAGATTTCGCGAACAAACCTGCAAGTGATTCTTAGGCTTGCGAGACTAGTTTCAAATAATATAGGATTTTTGCTCAGAAACTCTCGAGCAAAAGAGACAACGAACTGTGAGAGTGAAGAAGATGCAGAGACTAGAATCTCGGTTTATGTGAAAAGCTAAAACGGTGTCGTTTTATTTCTTGCGGCCCATAATAAAATAAGTTATTTATTATATTTCATTTCAATTTGAGGTCCGTATCCCAACCATTTATTATGTATCTTGGCCCGTTATTAAATACTTGTAACTTGTAAGAGACTAAGAGTAACCACAATATTATGGTTCTCGTGATCTTATTATGTTCCACCAAGTTTGAAAACCTATGGCGACTTGATGTGTGTTTTAGGTTTGCTGATGGTACATTTGTATTTTACAGCTGAAAATGTATCTCATTGCCCTATAGATGTCAACAAAAACCACTGAGTCAAAGTGAAGCTTCCAAGTGAACAAGTCAGAACAAATATGTTTTCACTCTTCATAAGGAATGTGCTCTGCGGAATTTGTGTTCTATGATACTTCCTTTTTCTTTACGAGCCAACGATCCTAATCTCCCAATGTTCTCTACTCTAGTTTCCTTTATCTGCAAGGAAATGTGATAAGAACAGAGAGATAATTCTCATCTTATTCTCAACTAATCTCCTTAAGTCTAGACTTCAATTTCGCTCCACTCGCCAGTCTCACGTCGACTTGTCAACAACCTGGATCAACTAAAGTGTTTGAGCTCGGATCAAAAGTTCTTTCACCTGCAAGCCGAGCCCTTCTCAAACTAGAGTAACAGGGCAAATCTCTTCCGTAAACCATAACAAAGCAAACTTCAACTAAGTAGCGATTTAATAATAACACATTCCCGAATATGTACAATTCCTCTTCAATAAAATCATAGTTAAACTTATTTTCGAGAAAAAAAGTTAAAACAAAACAAATCTACAATATATTAAACAAAACCGCACTCTCCCGCACTGTAGCACGGTCAATCATCTAGTTACGGTAAAAACTGTAGAATTTACATAGCGAATACACATCTGGATATCAGAATTTGTATGTGTTTTTGTCCACAAGATCTTAATCATTGACCCGAGAGAATATCAGATTTTTTTTTCTTGTCTACATATAATTTTCTCTTTTTTTTTATGGAAATCTTAGACCAAAATAATATACGGACATGACTAAGTATTTGGGTAAATGAACCTACCATCGGGCTGAAAAGAGATCAAAAGTGATAGAAAATACGTAAATAAAGGAGAAATGAAAAAAAAAATCTAACTAGAGTATTTTGATTTGGATGGTTTTTATATTTGAAAGTAGCCACGTGGACAATCATTTAGTATTTAACAAGAAAACAAACTATAAAAGAAAACCAGCATAGAAAACGTGCGACATTTTAATCTCGGTTGTATACTTGTATTGTCCAGAGAGTCGCTTTTCCATCAACAATTGATGCTAACCATTGAACTGCAAAAGCCCAAAAAACAAAAAAAAGGCAAGTAACTTTATTAAAGTTAATTGAAATATGTACTTACACTACAAGAATCGACCATTGTTTTTTTGTTGTTGTTAATATCATTTTTCGAATTATATAAGTGATTCGTGACTCTAATACTTTATATCAGTTTTACTGACTGATGCAACTATTTAAATGATATAAATATGTATCAATTACAATAAATGATGTCAAAATTTGTATCAGTCAAAGTAAATGAAACAAATATTTGTTTCAGTTATAATAATTGATATTAAATATTTATATCAATTATTTTAGTTTTTTTGGTCGGGACCAATTATTTTAATTGACGTATATTAAGAACAAAACAAAACAAATAAATCTGGAAATAATATTAAAAATCATTAATGATTTATTTACAACAAAAATTCATTTCATGGCATAAAAATTGTACAACAAAAAGAATTAAAACGAAAATGCAAAAAAAAAAACTAGATCTACAATTATCAAATGCAAAAAAAAACTAGATCTACAAAAAAAATTGGAAGCGGAGTGAAAAGCAATGACCCCATCTCCGATGCTTTTCCTAGAAAGTTTAATTAGTCGGAGTTTGGGTCTCGGAAACTATGAGACGTTGGTAAGTTGTCGGTAATGACCGAGAAGACATGTTCTCGGAAAGCTGTCCTTCCCTCTCATCTGATAACGGTGATAGTGGTGGACCTGGTGGTTATGGAAGAACGGCGAGAGCGGTGGTGGTGGAAACTAGATCTGAAGAAACAATCTACAAAAAAGGAAGACAAATATTGCATACGTTAAGAAACATAAATCATATTTAGTAAAGAATAAGAAAAAGAAAGATATAAGTTCATGAAAAATCGATTAAGTTGTGACTGATAAATTAAGAAGATCTGAGGAGACGAGAAGAAAAAGATAAGGGAAAAGAGAAGAAGTTAAAAATGAAGGATGGTAAAGAAGAAGATCTAATAAATTAAACAGAACGTCTGTCCCAAAAAAATAAGAATATTTAATAAAAACTGAGCACAAACACTTTATGACTGATTTAAATAAAACTTAAAAATTAAATTAATGGAAGCTTGTCGATTCCGACGAAATTATTAATATTAACTTAAAAATGATGCAAATTAATATTAACTTGTATCATTTATATTTCAATTGATGTTAATCAGATTAGTATTAGTATCAACTAATTTAACTGATGTAAAATTACATATTTAGTGTCAGTTTTTCATAGTGATTCTATATTATATCAGTTTTTTTTACACTTTATACTTTTTGTTTATATGGAGTACTATTACTATATATGAAACATTTAATTTATAAATTAGATATATTGTGTAGCTTTAAAAAATATAATATATATATATATTTAAATGGAATTATATATATCATTTTTAAGTCATGTTTGTTGTTACCATCATTTATAAGGTTTGCATCACTTTGTTAATTGATGCAAATTTTTATTTTGTATCAAAAAGTTATAAATGACGTAAATTAGTTTAAGTTAGTATCACTTTTAATTTATTGTTGCCAAATAAACCAGTAATGACATCAATAATTTTAATTGATGTTAGATCACATATTTAACATCAGTTGTTAATAAGTGATTTAATTTAGTATCGATTGTTTTTCTGACACATTATATATGATGCAACATGCCTATTTTCTTGTGGTGTTAGGGAAAAAAATTGTTTTAAAAAGATGTATGTTCTCCTCTTTCTATGCATATTTGCACTAATTTTTCTTATCATATCCTCATTTATTTTAATTTTATTTGTGATGAGTTAATTAGCATTAATAGAATAAAATAATTTTGGAAGATGAAGAATTTGTTATGTATCTGAGTGCTTTGTTTTAAGTGAACATAATTACTGGTATCAGCCATATATCATCACAGGTTTCTTTTTCTACATGACATCTTTCATCTTCTTTTTGTTATACTTTTATAATTCAACAAAAAAGCAATTCTTTTTTAATTACCTTTCCAAATTCTTATTCGTTTTCTTCTTTAAAATTAAAGAAGTTTTCAACAAAGAGATGAAGAAAGAAATAGATATGACTGAAGATGTTCAACAATTTCATGTAAATGATTTTGACATCAAACATGACTTTGATTTGAACAGGCTTAAAATTTGCTCAACCAAATCATGTACACAATTTAAACGTCAAACATGATTTTGACTTGAACAAAATTAAAAATTTGGCTCCAAAGTTAAATTTGTTTTAAAAAAATCACATTATATACGTGAATATACTCACTCCCTTTGTCTACACATAAACAATTTTTTTGTGATTTAGTGTTTTAATGAGTTTTTTTTTAAATGAAAATAAGTAATTAATATTATATTACCTTCCTCCTTTCGAAATGGCTGTACGTCTTATCCCTATTTTGTCAGGGTCTTGAAACCTAATTGCAGAAAACATATGTCAAATCAAACCAACAAAAGCACAAGCAGATTAGAGATACTGTGTTTATATTTTTACTCACGTCGCTTCCAATTTAGGCTCTTAACCCCGGGAGTATCAAAAGCTAAGCAATCCTGCTTTGTCCCCCCACTGCAAGAGTAAAAGACGAGTTCGCTTCGAAGTATGATGCACATTCAGTAAACTTTTTTATAAGTTCAGTGTCGTTATTTCCAAGTCCATAATTCAGAAAATTAAATAGGACCATTTCATCATCTTCCAACTGCAAAACAAAAAAATGTATTAGTTTTTAAGATTTAATGACGTTAGTAAATACATAGCAACTCACCCGTGCTAAAACAGAATTAGACAACCACCGAATAAACTCAACGGACCAGATTCCACCAAGTTGGTTTCTTTTTCTTCCGTACAGTTTCAGTTTTTGGTCAACCAATCTCATTGCCAAGCCCCTGATAAAAATGAAATACAAATATGAAAAACTCAAACGCCAAGGAAAATTTATTATTACAAAAAAAAAGAAAAACGTTAGTGCTTACCTTTACCTAGCATCCATAGTCAGTGTCGGTGCAACGTTTTGACTACTCTAAGCGAGTTCAAAAATTATGCATTTTTTTATTAAAAATCATAAAGTGATAAAAACAAATTATTGTTGAAATATAACTTTTTTTGCTTTTTTCCTCCATAATCAATTATTAAATTCAGATAGTCAAATTTTTTAACCATAGTTGTTTCATTTGGCAACAAAGGCAACTCATTTAGGAGGTGTTATTGAATTTGTATTTTAGTGTGTTTTGATAAAGTTGAATTATGAAGTATTTTGTTGGATTTTGATAAATTTATCGTTGATTATTTTAAAATACAAGACAAAACTCATGTATTTATTTTTTATGAGAGAAAATACATTGGAATTCACTAAACTGAATTCTAAAATAATCAAAAGGGAAATGAATAACACTGGTTTTTAATGTATTTTTAAATACATCAAACAAATATTTAATCCAATAACAGTTGTTTTTAATGAATTTTAATGTAAAAAAAACATGATTCAATAACATTGGATCTAGTTATACATTTAATACACTCAAATGCATTAAAAACTCTAATCTAATAACACCTCATTAATATCTTTTGTGACAAGGTAGACCACAAATAATTTTTTATTAGCTTCAACTTTGAAAAACTTCTTTGAGTTGTGGTGACTGATACAAGAATAGTCATAATATACAATAAGCAATTTCTGTGTTCTGATAACAATTTTACATTTTTTTCAAAAAATCAAGCATTTCAATAGAGTTTCATTGGTATTCTCGGAGAATCTTTAATTTCATAAAAAAATCATCACCAACAATGTTTGAATGCATACCATTCTTTAAAGAAACTTCTAAATTCAAACATTTTATCTTCAAAATATTCTCACTTGCGGCTGTTAGTTTTTAAAAATCGAACAAAAATTTCAAAGTATATTCATACATTTAGAACTACTACATATATATATATAACTTATTTTTTATATAAAATGGATGCCCCTATAAAATAAATGTTCTAAACTTTTGCTTCACCTACTTGCTTTATAAGCCGGACCTGTCCATAATCTCAGAAAATTCTCCTCATCCCCACAACTTAACATGAGATAGTTATTATGAAGAAGAAAATCCTGAAAAGTACAAAGAAAAACTATTATTTATCTAAACACAACAACACAGACTTCGAAAAGGTATATAATCTAACAGAGCACAAACTATAACTCACCGCGAAAGTAAAAGTATGGTCTTTTACTCCCTTAACTTGAAAAAGACATGCACCGTTTAAGAGACTCCATAATTTAATAGTTTCCTAAAATATTTATTGTTAGTCCTATAATAATCCAAAGATGGTGTAACCAACAAAAAACAAGGCTTGTAAGAGACACTTTGCTAGCACTGGAGAGTAATTGTTGATCATGCTTATGAGACTTTATGTCAGTCACATGGCCGTTTAAAGTCTTGGCCAACTATTTTAGTAAGTTCTTTAATGTGTGAAAGTGAACCTCCTTTTACAATTGTGTACAAAGTATCTATAGGAATAGTAAATATTCTCTAGATATGATCTAAAGATACGATGGTATCAGGAAATGAAATAGAGCTGTGTATATATACTTTCATACGACATCAATAAAAGACATCACATTGTAAACGATTTCATGGTATCAGAGCAATAAAAATCTTTTGACCTAGAAACACAGCCGCCGTTGTCGTAGCCCTCACGCTACTACTGCCGCTGCTCAAACAAAGCTTCCGCCGCATCTTTTGCCGCCGTAGCCCTATTTCTTTCCCTTCATAATGTCTGGAACAGTTGTTGTTGTCCCTCCAAATCCGTTGTACAAGCTTCATGCCAATGATAACCCTCGAGCTTTGATTTCTTCCGTCGTATTGAAGGAAGACAACTATCCGGAGTGGGCTACAGAACTGAGAAACTCTCTGCAAGCAAAGCAGAAACTCGCCTTCATAGTATTATGTGATTGAATGGATGATTGTTATTAATTGAGATCAGTACAATATATATAGGTACAGTGAGAGACTCTAAGTTAATCTAAGAGAAAAGACTAATCTATCCTTTATATACATATATACTCTACACTCCCCCTCAAGATGGAGTAACGTGTGTTACACCAATTTTGCCATTCATGTCGAGAAACCGTGGTCGTGGCAATGGTTTCGTTAAGCTATCCGCAAGCTGATCCTTTGAGGAGACATGCACAACACGAAGTAAGCCAGCCTGAATTAGTTCACGGATGAAGTGGTAGTCAAGAGCTCGATGTTTCATCCTCGAGTGGAAAACCGGACGAGTATGTGGCTCCAACGTTATCACAATAAATAACCGGTGAAGAGAATGTTTTGACGCCAAGCTCAGTAAGTAAGGAACTAACCCAGCGGACTTCTGAGGCGGTCGTGGAAACAGCCCGGTATTCCGCTTCCGTTGAAGAACGAGCGACACCTTTTTGTTTCTTAGAAGTCCATGAGATTGGTGTCGTGCCGAGATATATGATATAGCCGTTGGTGGAGATAAAATCGTCGATATCACCAGCCCAATCTGCATCTGAATATGCATGTAAAACCGAGGATGAATTGCGACGAATTGTGATACCATGCGAAAGTGTCCCAGCTAGATATCGGAGGATGCGCTTCGCAGCTTGCCAATGGAGATCTGTCGGTGAATGCATGAACTGCGATAAACGATTCACGCTATACGCTATATCCGGTCTTGTGAACGCTAGATATTGCAAACTCCCAAGTACCATACGAAATTCCTTTGCATCCGTTAGGGCCGTTCCGGAGCGAATAGAAAGCTTGGGCGTTGGTGACATCGGTGTAGCAACCTTCTTGGCTTCAAGCATTTTAGCCTTGTCCAACAAATCAAGTATATACTTCCGCTGCATCAAGTGAAGTCCGTGTGGCGTGTGAACAACTTCAATGCCGAGAAAATATGTGAGGTCCGTGGGCGCCTTTAGCAAAAATTTCTGTGACATATCGTTGATAAAACCATCGACTAACACAGGCGTACTACCAGTGACAATGATGTCATCCACATATACCAAAGTATAAAGCACCTGGGCGCCATTCAAATAAACAAACTCCGAAGTATCAGCACTCAAATTCTGGAAACCAAGCTGAATGAGATAACCTTTAAGTTCTTGATACCAAGCACGGGGTGCTTGTTTAAGACCGTATAACGCTTTGTTAAGTTTCCAGACATGATTCGGATAATCGTGGTTGATGTAACCGGGCGGTTGAGACACATAGACTTCTTCATTAAGCGTTCCATGTAGAAAGGCATTGTTAACGTCAAGTTGCTGTATACGCCAAGATTTAGTCACAGCAATGTGTAGAATCATGCGGATCGAGACTGTTCTCACAACCGGACTGAACGTCTCTGAGTAGTCATGGCCGTGACGTTGATTAAAACCCCGAGCTACTAATCGCGCTTTGTATCTGTCAATAGCACCAGTAGGCAAATATTTGACAGTAAAGATCCATTTAGTAGATATCACATTATGACCTGGTTTCGGTGGAACAAGGTCATATGTATGATGGCGTAGCTGAGCATTCATCTCGTCGTCCATTGCGCGACGAAAATTGGAATCTCGCAAGGCTTGGATTGCGGTTGTTGGAATTGGTGGCTGAGGTTTAGAAGTGGTGGCGGTAAAAGATGTTTTGGTTTTCTGTTTAATGGTGTTATCCTTGGTTCTGGTGATCATTGGGTGGATATTTGTATGGGTTTGGGTGGTTTAGCTGGTTGAGGTTGATTTGGTTGAGCAGATGGTGTTGGGTCAGGATTGGGACGATGTATGGTTGGTATGGTGGTTTGATTGGTTTCTGTTTGGACGGTTGGAGCTGGGGAGACTTGAGAAGTAGCAGGTGTAGGTATAGAATATGAAGAAGGATGAGGTGGTACCTGAGTGTTGCGACGAGTGTAGACGAGGATGGGTTGTGTAACCGATTGATGTTGACGGTGAGGATCCTAGATCAGGGGCGCGGTGGACGACGTCGATACTAGTGGTGGTGCAGGGAAGGGGATAACCGTGGAGTGGTTTGGAAGAGATGGTTGAGGCTCGGTGGTTAAGGAGAGTTGGGTTGGGTTAATGGCAAGTTTAGAGAAGGGAAATTCAGTTTCAACAAATTGGACGTGGCGGCTTGTGTATATCCTTCCGGTGGGTATGTGTAAGCAGTAATACGCACTTTGCGTAAGGGAGTATCCAAGGAACACACACTGGAGTGACCGGTCTTCTAATTTGTTGGCGGCATAAGGTCGGAGCCACGGAAAGCAAAGAGAGCCAAAGACGCGTAGCTTGAGGTAGTTTGGTTGGCATTGAAAGAGATGATAATACGGGGATTGGTGGTTCGTTGTTGATGATGGAAGGCGATTGATGAGGTAAACCGCGGTTGCAAAAGCATAAGGCCAGTAGTGCTTCGGAACAGACGCTTGATGGAGTAGTGTGAGACCGGTCTTAACGATGTGACGATGTTTGCATTCAGCAATGCCATTATGTTCCGGCATGTGAGGTGGGCACGTGAGATGAGAGATCCCATGAGTGGCTAAGAAAGACCGCAACGCAATGTACTCCCCTCCATTGTCGGTATAAAGTGTCCGGATTTGCTGCTGGAATCTGGTTTCGACCAACGCCTTGAATGCAATAAATGTGTCGCGGACTTGAAACTTCTGTTTGAGCGGGTACTGCCACGTATAATGTGTATGATGGTCAACAAATATGACATAATAACGGTAATTGTCTCCAAATACAATAGGAGACATCCACACATCAGAATAGACATATTCAAGAGGATGGGTTGAGACAATCGTATTAATATAAAAGGGTAACTTGTGGCTTTTATTGATTAAGCAATGAGAGCAAGGAAAATGTTTATTGGAAGTTTCAGAACACGGTAAAGAAAACTGAGAAATAAGTGATTGTAAAACTGGTGGAGACGGGTGGCCAAGTCTAGAATGCCAGAATGGCAGAGTTGTTTTTGGTGATGGAGAAGTGAGGTAGGATGCTGGTTTGGTTTCCGGTATTGGCCACTCGTATAGCTCGTCCTTCGTTCTCCCTTGGAGTAACCGGGCCCCCGTTCTGAGATCCTTCACCTGAAAAGAGGCGGGGAAAAATTCCACCGATACTTGATTAGCATTACATAATCGATATACAGAAATAAGGTTTTTGTGAATGTTAGGGACACAAAGAACATTGTTTAAAAGTAAAGAACGTGAGGGAGTGGGTAGAGAGGTAGAACCAGTGTGGCTTATTGCGAGACCCGATCCGTCGGCAATGGTAACCTCTTCTCCACCGTTGTACAATTGATGAAGAGAGAGATTATTAAGATCACTTGTCAAGTGATGTGTAGCGCCCGAATCAACATACCACGGGTTTGCAGCAGACGGAGACATCGATGCCATGTGGGCTCGGGGCTGCCAGGACGTGTTTGGGTTGCAGTAGTTGTTGCTGTTGGAATACGGATTACGCGGTTGATGGAGCTGCGAACAGGTCCGAACACGCTGCAGATTTGACACTTCCCCTGATATCCACGAGTAGAACCTTGTTGTTGTGGATGATTTGAAGAGGAGGAACGTGAATATGAGCCGTTGTTGTGACCAGAGTAAGAGCGTTTCTGAAAAGCATTGTTGTTGTTGTTGAATGTTGAACGAGTAGCATTCGCTGAGACTGGAGTGAGCTGAGACGATTCTGATTGTGTAGTCTGGAGTTTCACTTCAAAATTAAGAAGTTTTTCATGAACCTCAGTGATTGTAGGAGCAGTGTCGCGGCTTTTGATTTGATCGACAACTGTCTTGTATTCCTCGGGGAGGCCTTCGAGAACCGCGTCGATCTGATCTTCGTGTTTCATTGTCGAGTCAAGAAGCGCCAGTTGATCAAAACGGGTTGTAAGTCCTTGTACATACTCCTGGATCCTCTTTGTTCCTTTGCGCCAAGTTTTAATATGCAGCTTGATTTGTTTAACATGTCCACGGCTCGGTTGTGCATATGTCAACTTGAGTTGTGTCCAGATTTGAGCGTCGGTGGCAGAGGTGGAGAGAATCAGTTGAATCGAGACAGAGATTGCTCCAAGTAACGCACTGTAAATGAGACGATCTTGCCTTTTCCAGAAAGTGTGCTCAGGATTCGGCTTGACGACGTTGTCGGTCGTGATTGTTGGTGGCGGAAGCGAGTTTGACCCAACGAGATATCCAGCTAAATCATAGCCATCAAATAAAGCATGAACCTGCCTGCTCCACATGATATAGTTGGTGTCGGTAAGTTTTGTGACGTTCGACATGTTGACGTTGTAAAGCGTCGGTTTGTCTGTGATTACAATGGCATCGGTGTTGGTAGGCATGATGAGATTGATGAAGAAAACAAAAAAAAATGTGAGAGATGAACGGAGAGATTGATCTTAGAACAGATCTAATGAGGAGAACCACAAAGTTGAAGAGAAAATTGTGAACCACAGAGGGTTGAAGAGACACAGACGGCTAGGTTAGAGACCGTAAGCTCTGAATACCATATTATGTGATTGAATGGATGATTGTTATTAATTGAGATCAGTACAATATATATAGGTACAGTGAGAGACTCTAGGTTAATCTAAGAGAAAAGACTAATCTATCCTTTATATACATATATACTCTACACATAGATGGCACTCTTCCAAAACCAGAGTCAGAACTGGATCTGAGTATGTGGCTTGCCGCTAACTCAATGATCATCGGTTGGATTCGCACATCGATTGATCCCAAAATTCGCTCTACAGTTACATATGTCTCTGAAGCTACAACTCTTTGGGAGAGCCTTCGTGTTCGCTTCTCTGTTGGAAACGGCGTCCGAAAGCAAGTGTTGAAAGATGAGATCGCCTCATGCCACCAAGATGGACAACCTGTCCTGGAGTACTATGGCCGCTTAACAAAGTTGTGGCAAGAGTTACAAAACTACAATACCTCTAAAGTGTGTCACTGTGAAGCCGTAGCTGATATTCTGAAGGAGCGTGAAGATGACCGGGTTCACAAGTTGATTTTTGGCATGGATCTTCCGTGCTTGGCAACATACGATCTACTATCACCGGAGAAGATCCTCTTCCGCCGCTGAACCAAGTTTACTCTCGCGTGATCAGAGAGGAGAATCATATTGTTGCGTAACTCCGAGAAGATACCAAAACAGAGGGAATCGGGTTTTCTGAAAAATCCGAAGCCACCCCTCAAGCGGAAGCCGTGTCTGGACAACGGTTTCGAGATCGCTCAGGTCTCTCTTGCACGCATTGCAACCGAAAAGGTCATTAGGTAACAGAGTGCTTCCTTATCCATGCCTACCCAGATTGGTACTATAAGCAAAATCAGGGACGTAATCCTGCACCATCTGACAACAAAGCACCGACTGTTCAACGTGGTGGTCGTCCGGCATGAGGAACAGGGCAAGGTCATGGCAAAGCTCATAGCGCTCGTGCTGTATCTACCTCTGCGAGTGGAAATGATCAAATTGCTCAGCTGATCAGTCTTCTCCAAGCTCAACGCCCAAATACCTCTTTCAAAAAGTTGTCGGGTAAAACCAATCTTACTGATGTTATTATCGACACTGGAGCCTCTCACCATATGACAGGATATTTGTCGATCTTAGTTGATGTGGTTGATATCACCTCGTCTCCTGTCAAATGCCCGAATGGGAAATTTTCACGTGCCACCAAACGTGGCGTCTTGCCGCTTGGCTCCGATTATAAGCTCGCTGATGTTCTCTTTGTTCCAGATTTCAATTGCACCTTGATTTCTGTTGCAAAGTTACTGAAACAAACCAGCTGCATCGCGATCTTTACTGATAGTCTTTGTTTCTTACAGGACCGTTTTACGAGGATTTTGATTGGAGCGGGTAAGGAGCGTGAGGAAGTGTACTATTTCACCGGAGTTCAAGCTGCTCGTGTCAACTCTGCTTCTCAGGCATCCTCGTCTTCTGGAGTTTTGTGGCACCGTAGATTAGGACACCCTTCTTCTAGTGTTTTACTCTTTTTACCCGAATGTGACCGACCCTCTAAGGCTTTTGGGGAGATCAAGAATTGTGATACTTGCTTTCGTGCTAAACAAACACGAGACAGTTTTCCTGATAGTATTAATAAAACTTCAGATTGTTTTTCTCTAATTCATGCTGATGTTTGGGGTCCTTACCGAACTCCCTCTACATGCGGTGCTGTTTATTTCTTGACATTGGTTGATGATTACTCGCGCAGCGTTTGGACCTACCTAATGTCCGCCAAATTGGAAGTCTCTACCTTATTGCGTAATTTCTGTGCAATGTCGGAGAGGTAATTCGGAAAACAGGTAAAGTCTGTTCGAAGTGACAATGGTACCGAGTTTCTTTGTCTAACATCCTTCTTTCAGGAACGTGGCATCTTCCATCAGACTTCCTGTGTAGATACGCCTCAACAAAATGGGCGTGTGGAACGAAAACACAGGCATATCTTGAACGTTACAAGAGCTTGTTTGTTTCAAGGCAAATTTCCGGTCAAGTTTTAGGGCGAGAGCATACTGACAGCTACTCATCTGATAAATCGCACACCTTCGTCTGTGTTACAAGGGAAGACCCCTTACGAGCTCCTTTACAATAAACGCACATGCTACAATATGCTTCGTACGTTCAGGTGTCTATGCTATGCTCATGTTCCCTCCCGCGATAAAGACAAGTTTGGCACCCGAAGTCGTCGTTGCGTTTTTGTAGGCTACCCTTATGGAAAGAAGGAATGGCGCCTCTATCATCTGGAAACGGGAAAGTTCTTTGTTAGTAGTGATGTTCTGTTCCAAGAAGACTTGTTCCCTTTTGCTGACACTCAGCCAACTGCACCATTGTTAGCTGCTCAACACGAGGACATTGTTGATTCTGATTGGGTGTTACCATCTCCAGCTATAACCACGCCTATCTCTTTAGATGAGTCGGCTCCTGAGATCGAGGATTTATCTTCCTCTGCCTCACCTGTTATACCTGCAACAACAACAAAAACTGATAGGTCAACCTCTACCACTGAATCAGACACTGACACAGAGATCCCTGCCGCTGAATCAGAGAGTGAAACAGAGACCCCTGCCGCTGAACTCTTAGGTCAGGGCCAACAGATTAAGAAACCTTCGGTTCTTCTCCGTGACTATGTCACTTAAAATGTACACTCCTCTCACGCTTTTGCACCTGGTCTCTCCACATCAACTTCCTCTGACACGGTTTCTAGTAAAATTCTCTATCCCATTGAACAATTACTATCTGATTCGGGTTTCTCTGCCAATCATATTGCGTTCATGGCTGCAATCTTAGACAGCGAAGAACCCAAATACTTTAAAGATGCAGTTCTTATTAAGGAATGGTGCGAGGCAATGCAAAAGGAGATTGAGGCTCTCGAAACAAATCATACGTGGGATATCACGGATTTACCTCCAGGAAAGCGAGCTATCAACATAAAATGGGTGTACACACTCAAGTTTAACTCCGACGGAACCCTGGAACGTCACAAAGCACGCCTTGTCGCTTGTGGAAACCGACATAAAGAAGGTACAGACTACAAGGAGACCTTTGCTCCTGTAGCTAAAATCACTACGGTTCGATATCTCCTCAGTGTTGCGGCTGCCAAGGCATGGGAGGTTCATCAAATGGACGACCATAACGCCTTTCTTCATGGTGACTTAACAGAGGAAGTGTATATGAAGCTCTCACAGGGCTTTAAATCTTCTGATCCCACTTAAGTATGTCGTCTTCGCAAATATCTGTATGGCCTTAAGCAAGCTCCTCATTGTTTGTTTGCGAAGCTCTCCACAGCTTTTCGTCAGTTTGGTTTCACGCAGAGTAAGGAAGACTACTCGTTGTTCTCATATAAAAAGGGTTCCACGATCATGCACATCCTCGTCTACGTTGATGATTTCCTTATCGCCGGCAACAATCTTGATGACATTGCTCGCTTTAAAGTACATTTTAACAAATGTTTTCATATGAAAGACCTTGGGAAACTCAAATACTTCTTGGGGATCGAAGTTTCCCGTGGTCCTGATGGTTTCTATCTCTCCCAACGGAAATACGTCTTGGACATTATCGCCGAAGCAGGCTTATTGGGAGCCAAGCCGTCTCATGTTCCTATGGAGTTGAATCATAAACTTGCTACAGTTGAGAGCCCTGTTTTTGCCAACCCAGAGCAGTATCGTCGTCTGGTCGGGAGGTTTATTTATCTAACCATCACACACCCTGATCTAAGCTATGCACTCCACATCTTCTCTCAGTTTATGAAAACGCTGCGTGTCGAGCATTGGGAAGCTGCTCTGCGTCTGGTTCGCTATTTAAAAGGCTCACCGGCATAAGGGATTTTATTAAGATCTGACAGTGTTCTTACTCTAACTGCATATTGTGATTCGGATTGAGCTGCTTGTCCTCTGACGCGTCGTTCCTTGTCTGCCTACATTATATACTTGGGAGACTCTCCAATTTCTTGGAAAACCAAGAAACAACACACTGTTTCGTGTTCCTCTGCTGAAGCAGAGTATTGGGTAATGGCTTACACTCTCCGTGAAATAAAATGGTTGACAGCTCTTCTCAGAACGTTTGGTTATGCACATTCTCATCCTAGTCCTCTACATTGCGATAGTCAAGCTGCTATTCACATAGCTGCCAACACAGTCTTTCATGAGCGCACCAAACATATCGAAGCTGACTGTCATCAAGTCTGTGACGTGGTTCAAGATGGGTTGATACAAACTGAGCATATTTCTACGAAAGAACAAGTCGCTGATCTCTTTACCAAGTCTCTTCCGCGACCTACTTTCGATAAGTTGTTGTCCAAGTTAGGTGTTGTTCGCGGCAACGAACCACCTACTTGAGGGGTATAGGAATAGTAAATATTCTCTAGATATGAGCTAAAGATACGATGGTATCGGGAAAGAAAATAGAGCTGTGTATATATACTTTCATACGACATAATAAAAGGCATCACATTGTAAACGATTTAAGTATCAAAGTAAAAAAATACCTTTTAAAAAGTTAAAAAGTTTTCTCTATATTTGAAGTGATCTTGTGGTTATAGATGAAACAAATTATCTGCTTAAGTGTTAAGTCACCGCTTAATTGTTTTCGAAGAAACTACTAAACATTGTACGACGACGAAAGAAAACGTGTAAAGTCATGCTTGATATCAAACCTTTGTGCTAGTTAATTAGCAAACAGTTTTAGCAAAGTTTTTAACGCGTGGAAATCGAAATTAATTTTTTATTGCGCTTAGTTACATGTAAATATTAAAGTAAAGATGGACGCATTAAAAGTGCTTTGAAAACTAAGTGAAGATAGACGCATTAAAAGTACTTGGAAGACTATGTGCTAATTAATTAGCAAACAGTTTTAGCAAAGTTTTTAACGCGTGGAAATCGAAATTAATCTTTTATTGCGCTTAGTTACATGTAAATATTAAAGTAAAGATGGACGCGTTAGAAGTACTTTGAAAACTATGTGCTAATAAATTAGCAAACAGTTTTAGCAAAGTTTTTAACGCGTGGAAATTAAAGCTAATCTTTTATTGCTCTTAGTTACATGTAAATATTGAAGTAAAAATTGATGCATTAAAAGTATTAGAAGACTATGTGTTAATTAATTAGCAAACAGTTTTAGCAAAGTTTTTAACGCTTGGAAATTGAAGTTAATTTTTTATTGCTCTTATTTACTTGTAAATATTAAAGTAAAGATGGATACTTTAAAAGTACTTAGAAGACTATGTGCTAATTAATTAGCAAACAGTTTTAGCAAAAAAAATTAACGCGTGGAAATTGGAGTTAATGTTTTATTGCTCTTAGTTACATGTAAATATTAAAGTAAATATGTACGCGTTAAAAATACTTTTAGAAGACTCAACAACCTAAGTTAAAGTCACACAAATCTTTCGTAACAAACTCAAGTAACTCTCTCTCTCTCATTGGCTGAAAATTTCTATAAATTTCACATCTATTGTTTTTGTCTCAAATACATAAAACAACCTAACTAGAGAAAAGCAAAAGAAAAAAAATGGAGGGAGCGAACGAAGCACTTCCTGTAGAAATACAAACTGAGATTCTGCTACTGTTGCCTCTGAAATCTTTGCTTCAATTCATGACCGTCTCAAAGAACTGGGAATCTATAATCCGTAGGAAAGATTTCCAACATAGTTACTTTCTCCGATCGATGACAAGACCTCGGATGCTCTTCGCCTTCAATCTAAAATTACACAAACCAATCCCAGATGTGTTGTTCCACTCTGTTTATCAAGAGGAACCATTGTTGTCGTCTGGTCAACAACAGATGGGTTTCTCTTCAGAGCCACGATATGATAAGATTTCTGCACCCATCCGAGGTTTGGTCTGTGTTCAGTCAAAAACTAAGGTTGTGCTATGCAATCCGGGTACCAGAAAAATTCTGACTTTACCGGAGTTGGCACCGCGTAAAGCGTGCTCCATTAGAAGAACTTATTTTGGATACGATGAGGGTACGGATGTATTCAAGGTGTTATTTTCAGAGTCTTTTAAAACAAATGGAGTTAGAGTTATGCAACATCGAGTCTTCACAGTGAGACGGGGCGAAGAATCTTGGAAACCGATTGTATGTGAGCATCCTTATCATCCAGTTACTAATGCACTATGTATAGGAGGAGTTTTGTACTTTGGTGCTAGGTGCCGAGATACTCAACCTAAACATATAGTAATGAGCTTCAACGTGAGGTCTGAAGAATTCACTGTTATTGAATTGCCTGAGGGAGTGGAAGTTCCGTCTGGTACTAAATTGGTGAAATATAACGGGGAAGTTTGCTTAGTGGATGGCTTGGGGATGGACTTGTATTGCAATGGAGAACTTCATATTTGTGTTAGGGATGAAAGTGCTCGAAACTGGCGGGTAGAACGCGTTGTGATTCCTCTTTGGGGAGATATTTCCCAGGGTATGAGGCTTTCTTTCGAAGGTACCATTGGAACAGGAGAACTAATCTTCGCAACGAGCTCGTTGGTTGATGGATCACACTTTGTGGTGTATTACGATACAGTCACACAAAATTTCAGAAAGTTTAAGATCGAAGGAGTGGATGAAGGTTCATGTCACTTTGCTCGGACCTTTTTAAACCATTTTGATAGTCTTGCGCTTACGTAAGAAACAAGCAATATAGATGGTCCATTGATTTATCTAGAAACTGGTTGGTTGGTTGTTCGGTCTCTCAAATAATATTTAGTCTTATTGGGTTTGTTCTCGTTTTCATTTCTATTTGTCGTTAATCTTTGTTTATGGTAAACAATAATGTTCTATCAATTCAGATCTTTAATTATCTGCTCTTGGATCAATGAAAGTCTATGTTTATGGATCAAACATAATGTTCTATCCTTTCTATCTTCAGCAACTTTCATAACGTTTCTTCTCTGTTTCTACTATATTTCTCCTTTTTTTGATGAAACAGAGTAATTCAACTTTTGGAACAACAAAGGAGGAACTCAGCAACCTTTGCTAATTGCACTGAACACTGTTTATACACTTGACTAGACATTACTCAGCTGTTGATTGTGTCTTCGTGGTGATTTCACTCACTAATTGTCAAGGATTCAGTTCATCCATCCTTTCAAATATCAAAATAATAACTAACTTAATAGTTTCTGACACAATTGTAGACCCAAAGATGAAAAAAATTGCAATGTAATTTTACTCATGTTTCATTTTGGTAATATATATATATATATATATTCTTGTGGTTTCTGGTTCCTACTCGAACATGTTTGGGAGAGGTTTCACGGCCATGAATACATTTCCAATTATTTAAATTAATCAAAATGTATAATATATGATCTCAAAAGTTATATCAATTAAGGTTTCTCAATAGCTCTCAGAATACAACAGTTGACCCATTATAGACTGCGGCATCTTTAACACCCGAAGAAGACTCAACTCTTTTTGTAGCTTTCTTGGCCTATACATTAAAATTTACAACATTATCAAATACTGTATTATTTGTATGGACTTTTACTAAAAAAAGGAACAAAAAATTACCTCTTCATCCCAATTTGTAAAGATGGTAACGAGTGAGAGACATATAACTTGGACAACGAGTGCGCATATGATCCCAAGCCAAAGCCCCTTCAAATCAAATATGATTATAACACATTTTATATTTTTTTTACTACAGTTGAAATTAATCGATTAATTTGGAGGAAAAAAATCTGAAACATTAGTTAATTTAATCTTAACTTACCCGACCACCAACGTGAAAGTGAAAACCAAGTAACAACCCTGAAGGTACACCAACAAGATAATACGATCCAAGGTTCACGAATGCTCCTATCTTCTGCCATCCACATCCTCTAGCGACACCTGTTAAACCCGAAAAAAAAATCAACAAACATAATTAGTGATAACCGGACTTAACCAAGTGCACTCACTTGCACGCAAAGAACCGAGAGGAACCTGAAAGAACGCACTGAAGACTGTCAAGAAAATTTCCTAAGGCGAGAATCGGCATCATCGAAGCTACGTAGGTGACTACTTCTGGTTCACTACTGTAGGCCAATCCCCATATGTTCCTTATTAGTATTAAAACCAATCCGATCACTATACTTTCTGCAATTGCGATGCAGATCACTACACGCACCGCAAGCTTAGCCACTCTTGGATTCCCTGCTCCTAGCTCGTTTGATACTCTCGTGCTATAAAGATTGAAAAAAAAAAGAATTCAATATATATGGTTTATAGAATCGGTTTAGGTTACATGATTTGGTTTATATATATATATATATATGTTTTATGTTTACCTTGCAGCGCCACTAAGACCAAACGGGATCATCCAAACTGTTCCTGATGTATTAAGGCTGCACATGTATTCTTACTAAATTCAGCTACGCCCAAAATTTTGACTAGATACTCTTGAATTAGGAAGATAAAACGTTTTCACTTATATGCTTTGTTCTTACCAGATTGAGAGCACAGAAGTTTCAAGAACCGGGTTTGGAAGAAGACCTGAAAGGAGAACCAGAAGCTCAAAGGACCACATCTCTAAGCTGCACTCAGACAACATTACAAAAGGATAAGAAAAAAAAAATCAAAATTGCTAGTTAAAGAGATCCCCCATGTAAATGAGTCCTTTGTATATTCATAATGCTTCCGACCAAAAGACTAGTGAATGATAAGCGCAGAAGTAGTCCGCTGCTACCATTTAAAGGTTTGTCTCCTTTTCTTTTTATTTTCACGTGCGGTCTTGATCGCAAGCAGACTAGTCCGGCTACTACCATTCAAAGTTCTATCTCTTTTTCTTTCTTTTTGTTACTTACCAGACCATAAATGCAGAAGGAATAGCAAGTCTCATAAAAGGGATGATGTCACGTAGAGCCTCCTTGGAGAAACCGGTCCAAGTCAGTGAGCAAGAAGGAGATAGCTTGACGTAAGAGAACAAGAGAACGACATTAAGCCAATACGAGATAGAATTAGCCACAGCAGCTCCTTTAAACCCTAAGCCAGATTTCAAAACCAAGACCCAACAAAGGAGGACATGAAGAGAAGTGGTGACTCCAGAACAGAAAACCACAGGAAACACATTGTTTTGGGCCTGCAGAAACCTGTTTAAGCACTGAAGTAGACCGTACGCGAAGATGCTTGGGATCATGAATGCTGCATAGGAGCCAGCGAGTGAAGCAATAGATTTGTCTTGTCCGAAGAAGACGAGGAAGTGCTCTGTATTAAACCAGATGATGGAGAGAGGAACAGAGAGTATTGTAAGAACAAACATTGCTCTTTGCATTTGTATCCCTAACATTCCGTACATCTTTGCTCCGTATGACTGGCCACAAAGTGTATCCAACGCACTTGCTGTTCCCATCTGTTCATGAGGAAATGGAAAAAAAAGTGAATCTAGTGACCGTTTCTTGCTTCACAAGTACGCAATCAAAGCAATTTGTAAACTCTTACTTGTATTTAAATTTTAAACTGTTAGACAGTAGAAGTCATTTACTATTTCAGTCTTTGACATGTGGGCCTCAAGTTTACGTATGAAAAGAGAAAAAAAAAACATATTTGATATGATTTTGTTTTTTGGCGTTTTCACTTTTGTCCATAAAATGACGAAATCTTTTTCTTTTTGTTATTAAATCTCAAAGGAGGAGCAGAAAAGATAGATACGCAACTTTGATATTCAAACAAGGTGGCCTGATAATTAAGTCCATTAACAGGTGAATACTATACACTATTTTCTTGATATTATGAAATGATGTAGAAATCATTTTTATTTCTCTTTCTAGAGACATATTAAAGGTTTAAATCTAGAAAACCTAAAACTTAAGGGTGCTCATATATGGAAGCAAAAAAAATATTAGGATCCTCCGGTTACCTAATCAAGTGTTTAATTCAGACCTTTATTCCTAATTTCCTATGTTAAACTTTTAAGAAATTATTATGATACATTTTTAAGCAAGAAATCAATATGAGATATGTGTATAAATTGAGAGAGTAAAAGTGAGGAAAACTGACGAGGAAGCTGAAACCGGTGACGCTGGCAAAAGAGGTGGCAATGGAAGCGGCGGAGAGAGGAAGAGAGCCAAGATGCCCGACGAACATGATGGAGATGACTTGTAGACAAAACTGAAGAAGACTCACGCCGATTAGTGGTCCCGATAGCCATAGCTGCTTCTTCACTTCCTCCTTCACGCTACCTTTCTTATCTTTCTCTTCGATTAGAGGCAATGATAATACATCCTCTCCTCTTTCTCTATCTTCCCTCATTTTCGTGTCTATGTGGAGAGATAGCAAAATATTGACGAGTAACAACGATGTCTCCTTTCTTTAAGGGGGCTTTTGTGTTTGGTTTGGTCTCTCTCCTCTCTCTCTCTCTCCTGATGTGTGGTGTGTGGGGATTAGTACTTTTTTATTTGTTAACTGTATATATAAGTCAATTGTAATATGCCGTTATATATGAACAAGGACATGTGGGATAGTGATTTACATTAGTGTAATCATATCATCGTGTCACCACTCAAATTTTCGGCGATGTTTTTATTTGTTTCAAAATTATTAAAAACAATCGTTTTATAAACAATCGTTATCTTGGGATAAACTGTGTCGCCCCCGCTGTGATGGGGGACTTGGTTTTAAGATCATCAAGGATTTCAATACAACTTTATTAGCAAAACAACTATGGCGGTTCACTGATCATCCGATATCTTTATTTGCTAGGGTCTTTAAAGATCGTTATTATCGTAAATCGGATCCACTAGATCCAATTAGAGCGTACTCTCCGTCCTATGGGTGGAGGAGTATTGCCTCTTCTAAATCTCTGGTTGGCAAAGGACTAATCAAAAGGGTACAATCAGGAACATCCACATCTGTGTGGCATGTTCCATGGTTGCCTGCCCCTCGCCCGAGACCAGCAACTTGCAAATTTAATACTTACCCAGATTGGAAGGTCAGTGATTTGATTGATGCATCATCTCGATGGTGGAATTTTCCACTGATTGATGCGGTAATCTCTCCACAAGACGCGGCTATTATTCGACAGTTGCCCGTTAGTGGGATGCAGAAACAAGACCACAATGGGTGGCACTTCACAAAAAATGGTAGATACACGGTCAAATCCGGGTATGAAGTTGAGAGGATGTTCCCTGATGGAGAGGGATCGTTACCTCAATATGGTCCTAATATAAACAAATTATTGGCTCAAACGTGGAAGGTTAATTGTCCACCTAAGCTACGGCATTATATGTGGCAGGTTTTATCTGGTTGTGTATCTGTTATGAAGAATCTGAGAGCAAGAGGAATTGCATGTGACATGCAATGCATGCGATGTGGTGCAGAAGAGGAGTCTATCAATCAGGTTCTTTTTGAATGTCCACCTGCAGTTCAAACATGGGCTTTGTCGAAGGTACCTACCAGTGATACTTTATTCCCGGGGGGATCGGTGTTCGAGAACATGGATTATCTTTTTTCAATACTTCTGCAAGGAGTAGAAGAAACATACTTTCCATGGATCTTATGGTACATATGGAAGAGTAGGAATGGATTTCTTTTCACAAACAAAGATCGCAGCCCTCAAGATATCCTTGCAATGGCATTAATGGAGGGGCGCATCTGGGAAGAGGCATATACACTCAAGACGACTGAAGAAGGTAGAGGTCTGGTGGCCGTGACTATGATGGCTCCGGTGGCCCCGATAGTTTCGGGAGATTGGTGGTGCTTCGTGGATGGAGCCTGGAAGGATACAGATATTTTCTCAGGACAGGGCTGGGTAGTTAAATATTTGGGTCAACAGCCAAATATGATGGGTATGCAGAATATACGGTGCAGTCTTACCCCCCTTCATGCGGAATTTGAAGCTTTAACTTGGGCCATGGAATGCATGTGTACATTACAGCACACTACAGTTATCTTTGCGACAAATTATTCGAATTTGATCAAGATTGTCTCAGATCTCTTAGAGTGGCCGGCCTTCTCGATTCATCTCGAAGAATTCCAACACTGGAAGGATCGTCTCGATAACTTTAGGATCATCCTCATTCCCCGAAAAAAGAACGAGCAAGCAGACAAATTAGCGAGGACAGCAAGGAGTCATCCTTCAAAATTGGTACATATCGATTCCGCTCCTCCACACTGGCTCACAATGAATGTGTAGTTTCTGGATTCTTAGTATTGTTGTAAAAATAAAAAATAAACAAAATTTCAGCTTAGAACACTTCGTAACGTCCAATTTTGTAGTTTTTTCGGTTGCCCTACTCACAAAGTGTTGGAATTTTTACTTACACTAGTTACGACATCTCTAATGCTAAACTGTATTTTTTACTCTAAAATAGATTAATTTCAAAATGCAGTTAGGTTTTGTTTTAACCCTACTCTATTTTCAATTGCAAAATAGAGTAATAAACAAAAAAATAGAGTAAACTTATTTGTAACTCTATATTTGAAATAATCTTATATATTCTTTACTCCATTTTGTAGCTGAAAATAGAGTAGGGTTGAAAAAAAATTACTACAAAATACAATTTAAAAATAGAAAATGAAGAACTGTAGGAGATGGTTTTATACTCAAAGACCTCCAAGAGACCAAGACTGCGATCTCAAAGGTCTCGAAATTAAAACGTTACGCATCTCGAAATTAGACATTGTGTCCACCAATACGATGATTCGTTGAAACCAGTAGAGTTTTATTCCCAAAAAGTAACGTGATCACACTAAAAACAAAAAAGAAAAGAGAGAGAGAAAAATCGATACAATAGGTCTTTTCATAAATACATAGATCGACGTGACCAAGAAAACTTATCTTACAAACTTGTCAGCAGTATTACAAAAACGAAGGTACGTGGCCGAGTTTTGGAGTCGACGTAAGGTATTAAGACTTTTGGTTTTGGTGTTTTACCAAACATAAAAACTCTCTTTCCCAGCCATAAGGTATATGCTTCTTTTTTTTTTCCTCTGTACAAACTAGCATCACATTGTAACATATCTTTGGATACTTAGGACCGAAAGATCCTATACCATCCATCTTGTAAAATGAGTTGAAGTACGTTCTTGACTTGTAAATTAAGTTCTTAATATATAATAGTCCTGGGGGACAGAGAAATTAATGTTCAATTTCTATCATGTTTTCCAAGACATGTTTTGGACTGTGTAAAGAAACACAATAAACTTCATTTTTTATGGGGTTTGTGAAAACATAGTAGTTGTAAGCTTGCAAATAATTTACTAGAAATAACCATAAAATAATACTCTCTCTGTTTTACAAAGAGTGTTGTTTTAGAGGTTTATTTTTGTTTCATAAAGAGTATCGTTTTCAGTTTTCAATGCAGAATTTATTGATTTTTATATTTTATAATTATTTATATTATGTAGTTTGTTTTATGATTGGTTGAATTATGTTTAGTAGATAGTTAATAATGTTTTCGTTTTTGGAAAACTAACAAATTAAATATTTTTTAATATGTGTGCACAAATCTAAAACGACATTCTCCGTGAAAGAGATGGAGTAGCTTGAATTGATTAATAATGATGTTAGGGTTTTTATCTGCTTTAACTATAACTTTTTTGTCTTTAGATATTAAGATGAATGAGAAATTAAAAGATACAAAACAGTTGATCACCAAGTTCCCGTAAAATATTTTTCGGGTGAAATCCGCCTCCAACAAACCCATTGTCAGTCAAAAGTTATTACTTATGATATAAGACATTAATAGAGGTTTTCTCTTTGGTGGAGGTTTGGTTTAACAAACCTGATTAAAGAAGAAGCTCTTACATCTAATGTTGATATCTCGGGCGTTGAGGACATTAACATTGCTCTTCAGGATGCAGAACTGTTTGAAGCACAATCTAAGGGGCTCTGTTTCAGTTGGTGGAATAATCAGGAGGACAACCCTGTCTCCAAGAAGATTGACCATGTGTTCATTAACCACGCCTGGTCAATGAAGTTTCAGGATGCTTACGCTGAACTGCTTGAGCCATGCCAATCAGATCATGCGGCTTGTCTATTTCACGTTCTCAATCTTGTTCGTAAGCAGCGTAAGCCATTCAAATTCTTCCACCATATTATTGATCTTCCCGATTATCAAGACACTGTGAAGGATGCTTGGAAGTGCAGCAAGATCGTGGGAACCTCTCAGTTTAGGTTGATGAGATCTCTCAAGTTGATGAAGCCTGTTTTGCGACGACTAAATAAACAAAATTTTGATGGCATCTCGTTGAGGGTCAAGGAACAAGCTTCTAAGGTCTCTCATCTACAGCGAGCTTTGTTGTCAAATCCGGATGTAACCATTGCTAGAGAGGAGCATCAGGCTAGACGGAAATGGCAAACTTTAGTAACGGCAGAGGAAAAATTCTACAGATAGAAGTCGAGGGTGCGTTGGCTTCATCTTGGCGATCGCAACACACCGTTTTATCATAAAACTGTGACTCAGAGAGCTTCAAGGAATCATATCCACTATCTCAGAGACGATCATGGTAACCTCTTCTCAACATCTGATGAGATGAAAGAACACACGGCTGACTACTTTACTCAGGTATTGGGCAACACTGATATGCCGATTTCCACAATCTCTGTAGCTGAGCTGCGGGATCTCCATCCTTTCAGATGTAGTGCAGATCAGATCGCCCTTTTAATGAAGGAAGTCTCAGCAGAAGAAATAAGAACCACTCTTTTTGCAATGCCATTGAATAAGAGTCCAGGACCGGACAGGTTTTCTGTAGAATTCTTCAGAGCTTCTTGGGACATTGTGGGGGCAGATGTAATTGCAGCTGTGCGGGAATTCTTCAGGAATGGCCGTCTTCTTAAGGATCTAAACACGACTGTTGTTGCTCTTATTCCGAAGAACACTGAGGCTTGTATGTTAAGGGACTACCGGCCCATAAGCTGCTGCAACACTGTCTATAAGCTCATTGCAAAAATCATCGCAAATAGACTCAAGCCTGTCCTGTTATCATACATCAAACCAAACCAGGCAGCGTTCCTAAAAGGCCGAAGTCTTGGAGAAAACGTCCTTCTAGCATCAGAATTGATCAGAAACTACACTAAGAACTCATGTCCTAAGAGTAGCATGCTCAAGGTTGATCTGCGTAAGGCGTTTGATACGGTATCTTGGGACTTTGTTCTCAATCTCCTTGAGGCGCATGGCTTTCCGCCTTTGTTTCGAACGTGGATTCAGGAATGCATCACATCTCCTCGGTTCTCCATTGCGATTAACGGTGAACTTGCAGGGTTCTTTAAAGGAGAGAAAGGGCTGAGGCAGGGTGACTCCATCTCCCCTTACTTGTTCATAATGGTCATGGAGGTACTGTCTACTCTCTTAGACAAGGTTGTTTCCATGGGACAATTTCGACTTCATCCTCAGTGTGATGACCCTCGGATAACACACCTTCTCTTCGCTGACGATGTTCTCGTCTTCTCTGATGGATCAAGGCATTCTCTTACAGGAGTGAAGGAGGTTTTGGGGCAGTTTAAGATAATGAGTGGTCTTGATGTCAACCAATCCAAAACAGAACTATTCTTTGGTGGTTACGATGGAGTGCAGGCATCTATGTTGAGTGACCTCTCTAGGTTCAAGATTGGCTCCTTCCCGACTAGATATCTCGGGTTGCCTTTGAATCCTAGACGAATTGCTCTTTTCACACTGCAACCGTTTCTTGAGAAGATAACGAGTGAGCTTCACTCTTGGACTACTAAGTTCTTGTCTTTTGCAGGCAAAATTCGATTATTAACTTCTGTCATCTATGGCATGGTCAATTTCTGGAGCTCAGTTTTTGTCTTGCCAAAGCACTTTTATCGTAAGATTGACTCTCTCTGCTCTGCGTTCTTATGGAAGAACAAGACAGGTTCCGCCATCGGTGCACGAGTGGCTTGGAATCTCATTTGTAAACCTAAATCAGAAGGTGGTTTAGGGGTCAGGCTATTGGAGGACTTCCAAATGGTATTTCGACTCAAACAAATATGGAAATTATTCACAAACGCAGGCTCCTTGTGGGTGGCTTGGATCAACGCTCATATCTTTCGTAGGAAGAGTTATTGGGACACGCTTGATGCAAATCATTTCTCTCCTCCAATTAGGAGTATGTTACAGCTCAAACATTTGCTTCTTCATCTTTTGCGCTGCAGAGTGGGAGACGGAGCCAAAGCACTGTTCTGGTTTGATCATTGGACTCAATTGGGACCGTTGATTGATTTTATTGGTGAGAGGGGACCTCAACAGTTAAGGATACCGAGGAATTCAACCGTCAGTTTTGCAGTATCTGAAGGGCATTGGGTATTTCTGGCTGCTCGAACTGATGCTGTTCTAGCACTGCAGGTTCTATTGTCATCTATTCCCCCACCATCTCAGGATAAGGGAAGAGATAATTTTTTTTGGCACTATGGCCAGGACAGCTACAAGGACACTTTCTCTTCACGATCAACTTGGAGCTACCTAAGAGAACAATCTCCAACTGTATCTTGGTGTAAGGCAGTCTGGTTTAAAGAAGCAATACCGAAATGCTCATTCATAGCTTGGCTGACAATGTTGACAAGGTTGCCAACAAGAGATAGGTTATGTCGATGGGGAGTTATTGATACTACCGACTGTGTACTCTGTCAAAGCGGCATAGAAACGCATGATCATTTGTTTTTTGACTGTCCTTTCTCTGCAGAGGTTTGGTTTCATTTCTCTGCTAGGTTCGGCTCCCCGCCTCCATCGTCTCTTCATCTGATATCTGAGTGGATCTTGGTTTCCACCAACTTCACGCCTCCTACCATGGGTGTCATCGCTAAGCTAGCCTTTCAAACAATCATCTACCTCGTCTGGAAGGAACGCACAGCCACATCCTCCACTCCATCTGCTCTTCGCTCTTCCGTCGACAGGATCATGAGAGATCGTCTTCTCTCTTATCCTGCTGGTTCAGTAAGTAGTCCTTCTTTATTAGAATTGTATTTCCGCGCCGTTCCTAATTCTTTTTAGTCTCTTTTGCTTTCTTCGTGTTGCTGTTGTAATAAGTTGTTTAAAAACAACATTGTAACCTTCTTCGAAAATGATATAAAACTTAACATTAATACCAAAAAAAAAAAAAGAAGAAGAATACAAGACTCCAAAAAAATGTTAAGAGTTCTCTTTTACTATCTTGCTTCTTCCCTCTGCTTATATCCTCTGTATCTTGTTCTTTTTGGGGATGATTCTTAAAATTCATGATACGTCTCTTTTTCTTTTCTATCTGTATTTGGAACTTGTCTCTTTTTTTTTTTTTCATGATTTTCCTTTTGATGCAAAACTGACAAACCTATGAAAAAAGAAATAACACATGAACTTGGCAATTTCAGATTTGAGCCAGAAAAATGATTGAAGCCCATTTTCATTACAAACTCCACCTTGGGCCTAATCACCTTCATCTCTTCTTCCAAAAATACCACTGAGCGATGAGAAAATCGTTGGACAACGCACTGATCTTGTCTTTAGAAACAATCAAACAAGTAAACAACAACAACTTGGATTCCTTGAGGATAAGTGGATAACGTTTGGCTTCTAGCGACGACAAAGAACTAAAGGGTCCGTGATTAGAAATTATTACGAAAGTACATATACAAACAGAACAACATATGTAGATGAGGACGAATCCAAAAACTTTAATAAACCCTAATTTATTACCCTGCCCCTGATTTAGGTCAGCCAATCCTATCGTGACAAATGTGGTTCAATTGACAAGAAGCAAATTATAATGCTAAACATTGAAAGTATTGATAATATAAGGGCTTAATTAAAAATATTACGAAATGTTAAGCATAAACCCTAAAAAAAAGACCCAAAAAACTTTTGCATAAAAGGCACTCACTCACAGAGCCTCATCAATCGCTTCCACGCGCACTTCATCTCTCTCCTTTGCCTTCTTTTAATTTTCTCGTCTTTCGTCTCCGTTCAGTCGTTCACTCTCGATCTAGCAGACATGAGACCTCCACTTACAGGTAAGAACCCCAAAAGTCTATAGCTTTCCTCTTCTGTCTGCCTCCAGAGTAACTCTGTTGGACTCAAAACATGATTGTGTCAAATCTGAATTCGTTTCGTTGCTGTTAGGAGGACGTGGTGGCGGTGGATTCAGGGGTGGAAGAGATGGAGGATTTAGAGGTGGACGAGGCGGAGGCGGTGGAAGAGGTTTTGGTGGAGGCCGTGGAGGAAGTGCCATGAGAGGCGGAGGCCGCGGTCGTGGTGGACGCGGGGGTGACAGAGGTCGTGGTGGACGTGGAGGAATGAAGGGAGGAAGCAAAGTGATTGTGGAGCCTCACAGACACGCAGGAGTGTTTATTGCTAAGGGTAAAGAGGATGCTCTTGTTACTAAGAACTTGGTTCCTGGTGAAGCTGTTTACAATGAAAAGAGGGTCTCTGTTCAGGTATGGACTCACTTGGATTCAAAAGATGTGTTAGAATCTGATGGTTTTCGTTTGCTCTCTCATGGCTTCTTGAAAGTTTTGAGTTTTGTTGGTTATAGTTCTTATAGTTTTAGCTGCTTGAATTTTGCAGAACGAAGATGGAACCAAGGTTGAATACAGAGTTTGGAACCCTTTCCGCTCTAAGTTAGCTGCTGCAATTCTCGGTGGTGTTGATCATATTTGGATTGTAAGTCCCAAGACAAAAGAGTTTGGTGTTTTGTAATTAAAATGTCATGTTCTTTAATGGATCTTTTGGAAAACTTTGTAGAAACCTGGTGCCAAAGTTCTTTACCTTGGTGCTGCTTCTGGAACCACTGTCTCTCATGTGTCTGATATTGTTGGCCCTGTAAGTGAAGCCTATTACTAATCAGTGATGTTTCTTCTTCTGCTAATTAGTTCTCAGATCATTGAATATCCTCTGTTTTGTGACTTACTTTTCTCTGTGGCTTACTGATTGGTAGGAGGGATGTGTTTATGCCGTTGAGTTTTCCCATAGAAGTGGTAGAGATTTGGTGAACATGGCGAAGAAAAGAACTAATGTTATACCAATTATTGAAGATGCTAGACACCCTGCTAAGTACAGAATGCTTGTTGGCATGGTTGATGTTATATTCTCTGATGTTGCTCAACCAGATCAGGTTTGGTTCTTTTCTTACTATGAAAGTTCGGAGACTCCGTTATACAGTTATATCAACGAACGTTACTTTATATTGCATTGCATCGCATCTTTTGCTTTTTATAAAACCAGTACACTGAAATCGGCAGATGATGATCATACTTGGATTCCCCTTCAGAACCTTATGGGTGTTGCAAACTCCAAGTTTCTGATGCTTCTTCGAATCTTTTTACCTTTTTTCTGTTCTGCGCTTACCAAAT
Organism: Isatis tinctoria; assembly: GCA_010577795.1. NCBI lineage: Eukaryota > Viridiplantae > Streptophyta > Magnoliopsida > Brassicales > Brassicaceae > Isatis > Isatis tinctoria. Next base: position 15,636,431 of record CM021249.1, on the reverse strand, counting down.
TTGCTTGCTCCTATATTTTTTTAAATCCCAAATATGTGTTTTCTTTTTAATATTAAGTTATTAACGCTTTTTAGTTTTTACACTCCCAACAAAAGCCATAATTCTTCTGCTCAAAACTCTTTTTTTTCTCTGCTAAATAGACTTTCTTTTTAATTCGTTAGATTAAGTTTTCAACATTGAATCTTCTAGGCCATTTTAACTAGTTATACTGTGATTGAAGCCAGAGACTCTCTATTGTAGTAGCGGTTTTGAGGTTGCTTGCAGTAATAGCTCCAAGAAATCTGCAATGAAACTACAAATGCTTCTCATCGTTCGTCTTACCGTTTTCTCTGTTTATGTTTTTTTAATTGAAACCCATTTGACTCAACTCTTGAAGGCAAGAATCTTAGCTCTGAACGCTTCATTTTTCCTCAAAACTGGAGGACACTTTGTTATCTCAATCAAGGTCAGTACTATAATCTTTCCTTTGATTCTCCTAGCAACGTCAAATCAAATTTTAGAATGTTCACTTCGTTTGGGAAAATGTCTGACACTAATCAAACCGTATCTTCTCTGTTTCAGGCGAACTGTATTGACTCAACGGTTCCAGCAGAAGCAGTGTTCCAGAGCGAGGTGAAGAAGCTGCAGCAAGAGCAGTTTAAGCCAGGAGAACAGGTGACTCTGGAGCCGTTCGAGCGTGACCATGCCTGTGTTGTCGGCGGTTACCGCATGCCAAAAAAACAAAAGCCTGCAGCTACTTAGAAAGATACTTGTTGTGTGTGGAACAGTGTGACCAAACTGCTGCAGGTTTCTATGGTTTGGCTTTTTGTTTGTTTTATTAAGCTAAAGATGGATATGCTTATATATCTTGTGGTTGGATACTTCTTCTTTTGATAAAGCACTGACATAATAATGTAACATTCTCATAAAAACATTGGTGAGCTTATTTAATCAACTACGTGCGTATACGAGTTCGGGCTCATTGGAATTGTATCGCCCTATACACAATTAGAATTGCTGATGTTGCTCAACCAGATCAGGTTTGATCATACCTTATATCGTACCGTAGAATATTCGAAGTGTTTACTAATATCTTCACCATATTGCTTGCCGAGAAAAGTTTGCATTCAAAATCAGCAGATGATGATCATACATGAATTTGGACTCCCCATCATGGGTGATGCAAAGTCCCTAGTTTTTGATGCTAAGCAATGAAATCTCTTGTCGTCAGTCTTTCTTTTTCAAGATTCATGTCCATGTGAGACTATGTGTGACCTATGCTCTGCAAGCTAGAATAGTAGCTCCCAATGCATCTATCTTCGTCAAAGCTGGAGGTCACTATATGATGTCAATAAAGGTCACTAACAAAACTTCAACCATTGATTTAAATCAATTCATTCTCTTTTAGTTTTGGTGCATTATTTGTTTTACTATAAGTGTTTTTCTTTCTTCATTCAGGCGAATTGTACAACAATGCCAGCAGAAGCAGTGTTTTCTAACGAAGTGAAGAAGCTGCAAGCGGATGAGCTGAAACCAGCAGAGCAAATTACTCTTGGCCTCTTGAGCCTTGTGAGCGTGACCATGCTTGTGTTGTTTGTGTTGTTTGTGATTACTATAAAATGTTTCACATACGTTTGTGTTGTGGTATTATTATGCTTATTTGTGTTCAGTTTTTAATTTTTGATCTTCCAGAAGTAGAGTTCGTTAGGAAAACAAATTTTACACTGTTTAATTTGATTTTATTTATATTATACGGTACGATTTTGGTTTTATTAAAAATTTTTTATCAAATTGAGTATAATCTTATGAATTTGATTGGAAAAATATGTTACCACTCATATGATTTTGTGGAAAAGTAATTTTTAAGTTGTAAATAAAGATTGGAAATTGTGATGTTTTATTTATTTAGACATCATTTAGTAAGTACATGTACAGTGTTAAAAAAATTGTAGCTTTTTTTCATATTTGTTTCTTATAATTTCACTTTTTAATTTATAAAAATGACAATTAGCAGTTTATTTCTCTACTTTCTCAATCAAATTTATTCCACTACATTCAAAGATGGATTTTTAAATTAATAAAAAAAAATGAAAATGTCAGAAGTGGGATTTGAACCCACGCCCTCTCACGAGGACCAGAACTTGAGTCTGGCGCCTTAGACCACTCGGCCACCCTGACTTGTTGACTATATTATAAATCTACCATACACCTTCTCTGTTCTGGTTGATTGCCAATATGGCAAAGAGTTGGTACATCAACGCATATATTTTTAGTTTTAAAATTAGTATTTAACTAGTAATACTGCAAACCCCACGCTGTTCTTTCTTTTTTTTTATATATTTATATTTAGTTTCTAAAAAACAACGTGTGTTAATATTGCTTAAAAATGCTGCTTCGGTAGTGTAACTGAATTTGTTTTCATTGAAGTTGTATTTAAAGTGATTTAAAAGACTTTGTATAGCTGACCGATTAGATATTTTAATTTGTGATGAAAAAAGTTGTAGGATTATAGATTGTATAGATTTCTTTTATTAATTAACACTATTTTGTACTGCAGGTAATTTAAAAGGATGAACCAATTTGAGAATTTGACTTTGTAGCAGTTGGAAGGAAAGATGAATCATTTGAACCAATTAATTAATATATTTGTTTTTTCTACGGTCAAGTAAACTTCTATGAAAAAAAATACCCTCAAAGGAAGAGAAATGTGAGAAGACGAAGGATTTAGATAGGATCATATCTGTTTGTTTAAGTTTCTCATTGAAGACAATATTCGCTGGTGTAAGTTAATATGTAATTAATTAATTAGATTTAAATTGAAAAGCACAGTTAACGTGGGTAGCATGAAACGAATACGGTGATTGAAGATAAGCCTGCTATTTGGTTTATTTTTATTTTTTGGTATTCAGTTTTCAGGAATATTAGGTCCTTATTTCTTATTAACATAAATGGAAGAAAGGATTTTATAAATTTTATTTTGTAAAGTTAAAAATAGATAGAAGAAGATAGAAAACAGAGTCATTTGTCCACATATCAGTTCAGAAAAATAGATAGAAGCAGGACAAAATAAAATAAAAAAGAAAGAGCGACCAAGTTTATTTAGATGGTCTCAACGAAGGGAAGACATTCTTGTTTTCTTATCACTGTATCAATTAAAGAAAAAAAAAGACTATTTTTTGGCTTCTCCATAACTTTTAAGGCTTGCAACAGGAGGAAAAAAGTCCGCCGATAACGGTTGGTACCTACAGAAATTCAGTGAGGTAAAGGACAACAGACAAGAAAAAAAGAAACAGGAGGTACTTAGAAAAACAAAGAACAATTCTTTTATATAGGAGTATTAGCTCCGGACTAATTTTTTAAATAGGAGTTTATGAAGAATTTATAGTTATGGTGATCAACATTTAGCTGTTTCATCCATGAATCAGCAGCTGTTTAAGGGTAAGGCATCCGATCTTGATCGAATCCTGTCTTTCACAGCACTATGTTTCATCGTTGCCTTTGTTGTTGCTGTGATCTCCTTCCACCACATTATCTGCAGCTCTTGAAGCCGTTTTATAAACAGGAATGGTGGTCGATGTAGGTACCTTGAAAAGAAGAAGATAGAGTTTTATAAGTAAGGAAACTTGCAGGTTGGGATGTGATATATCGGGTACCTAATTCATCAAATCATCACACTTTTCAATAAAAAATTATGCTAACTAAACCTGTAGCATTGTATTAACTAAAGACTGATCACTTACCATGCAACATCCATCAAACTTGCAAGAGACATATCGACACTCCTAAGGTCATCATTCCCAGGTATTTTTCTCAGCCAATTCGTTTATCTGAAGAGATTTCAAGTACAATACATTTGCATAAATGTTCACACAAAGATATGTAATTTTGAATGCCGCCCATAAACTCTGGTTAAGAAGATTTTACATTGTTGTTATATTTTGCTCTTCTTTACGCAGTCCATCAAAATTATCCACAGAAATATCTATCTGATCAGGCTTCTCACTGTGTAACACTTTTCTGTTTTGTAAACCCAGTTGTTGTACACAGTGTTATCAAACCCCATAATCAGTATATAGCAAAAAATCTAACATAACGAAAGAGCTGGCAACCACTTAAATATATATACACAATCAATGTGATCTAAGTCCTGCAGAACTTGGACAGAGTCGGAGAATTCTCCTATAAACCACATTGATAAGAACACATGTTACCACTCAGTTTGGAACAGTTGCTTATAACCTTCTGGACTTCTTATTTTTATTACTTATGCGTACATATAATCTATGAGTACAATAACGAAAGCTACAAAAAGAAAGTTGGAACATCGGATCTAATATTAACATTTATGAGGATGAAAGTGCTTCTCTTTTATTTGTACCATTCACAAAAGACCTATTTATGCTGTTAACAATTACAACACACAAAAAAAACATACCTTTCATGATACGATGAGAAAGCAGCAGGAATAAGAGTCGTAGAAGAAGATTGATGAGGGTTTGGTATTTTTGTGGCTAAATTTATAGGGGAGGTTGTAGAAGGTGAAACGAATTCCATGGGTTGCGTAATTACTCGAATTTAAGTGGAATGAAAGAGGGGAGATGGAGAATCTCGGCGGTTATGGTGCGTACACTTGAATGAAAGAAGGAAGATGAAGAATCGCGCCGTTAAGGTGTGTCTGTAGGCCCACACGCTTAAGAAAACTAAAGACCTGTAAGCCCAAGATAAAACAAAACGGTGTCATTTTACGTTGCTCGGGGAAATTTGGGACACGTGGCAGAGCAATGTTGCACAGTGGAAAGAGTCCTGCCTAATTATATATAAAGATGGGCCAACACTTTTTTCTTTTTTTTCTTGGAGTCACATTATTACCATGACCGATTCTGGATTTGTTGAATGGATTTTGTAGTGTCTTGTTAAGGTTTCTATATCGATAAATTTGCCAATAATAACACGTTTCGAAGTGTCTTTAAATATTTAGAATTTTTGTATATCAAACATATAGTATTTTAATTTACTGATGAATATGGAGTTTCCATTGACTATACAAAATAATAATAATAATGTGATGGTGTTGTCAATATGGTGGGAATTTTTGTTACTACCCGGCTTTTTTTTTATTTTTTTCTGGGACATGAACTTGTGACGATATCTACCTTTGATCTGGATGGCAGATCTCAAGATCTTGGAGTTCCCTGCCAAAAATCTATTGAGGAGAAGGTTAACAAACAAGTCAATTTTATAACCAATTCTACATTTTTATCTCTTTCTTTTTGAAAAGCACGAGGGATTTGTTTACGTTGTTGAGTTTCAACATAGAAGCGGAAGAGACTTGGTGAACATGGCAAAGAAGAGAACTATTGTTGATGCTAGACATCTTGCAAATACAAAATGTTTGTGTACATTGGTTAATGTCATATTATTTGATGTTGCTCAACCAGATCGATCAGGCTTGATCTGATCTTATATCGTACCGTAGCAGAGTCATCAAAGTCTTTACTAAAAATCATCACCATATTGCATTGTGTACATAATATTATATGTTTGCATAGAAAAGTTTTCATTCAAAATCAGCAGATGATGGTCATGCTTGGGCTTGCATTTGGATTCCCCATGGGTGATGCAAACTCCACGTGCTTTTATGCTACTTTGATTATTTTTATAAGCAATTAATTTTTTTGATGCTACTTGGGAGTTTGCTATTTTTTCTTGTGTCATGTCTATCGTTTGTATCAATTCTTAATCAAATCTATTTAAGCACGTTCACTGCATCTAAATAGTTTACTTTTTCTTTGGTGACGACTTTGTTCCATTTGTTAGAACTAAAACCTAAATAGATTGAACATAATTAAAGAAAAATTAAGGTCAATTCGCTTGTTCCAGATTGCAACATGTTTGTTTACAATATGGATTGTTTTCATTGGTCAATATTTCTTTTTAATAATAGTTTATAATTTATAATGAATTGAAATACACTAAAAACAAGACTAAAAATGAAAATAATGAAAATATAAAGCGAAACTGTCAGAAGTGGGATTTGAACCCACGCCCTCTCACGAGGAACAGAACTTGAGTCTGGCGCCTTAGACCACTCGGCCATCCTGACTTTATGGCAGATTATAACCAATAAATTTATTAACATCATGTAAAATAAAAAAAATAGAATGATCAAACGTGAATACGTGTCGTGCACAACCTACGTAGTCTCTTGAATATGTTCATTTATTGATTTACACTTTACAGCATTGAGCTCCCAAGAAGCCTATCTGTAATAGGCCTGAGCATTCGGGTTCGGGTCGGGTCTATTCGGGTTTCGGGTTTTCGGGTTTGAAGATTTAGGATCCATTCGGGTATTTTAGAATTTCGGTTTGGGTTCGGGTTCTGTTCGGTTCTATTCGGGTTCGGGTCGGATACCCGAACATTTATAAGAAGAAAATAAAAATTAGTTAAATTTAAATATAAATCAATTAAATTTGACAAATATAACTAAAAATTTCATATATTCTATTAATTTTTGATATTTTAGTTATTTTTATCTAAAAGTAATTCATATATTTGGATTTATAATTATAATTTAGGATAAATAAGCTATATCAAATCTAAATATTATTAATATTTTAGGTATATAATTGTATTTCGGTTATTTCGGATACCCATTCGGTTCCCGGTTCGGGTCGGGTTCGGGTTCGGGTTTTCGGATATTGAAATTTAGGACCCGTTCGGATATTTTACGAATTTCGGTTCGGGTTCGGTTCTACTTTTTCGGTTCGGGTTCGGTTCGGTTTTTCGGGTTCGGTTTTTTTGTCCAGGCCTAATCTGTAATATAACAAGGAGAGTTTTTTTTTGGTCAATAATAATGTCATAAAGAGAAACTTTGTTACTTCTTGTATTTTTACTTCTTTCTTCGACTTGTTAGGGCATCTTCAATGGTAAACTGCATTTTTACTCTAAAATAGAGTAATTCCAAAATACAGTTGGGTTTTGCTTCAATCATACTCTATTTTCAACTGCAAAATGGAGTAATGAACAAAAAAAATGGAGTAAACTCATTTGTTATTCCATATTTAGAATAATCCTATTTTTTACTCTATTTTGCAGTTGAGATGGAATAGAGTTGAAGTAAATTTACTGCAGTTTTAAAGTAGAAATGGAACACTGTTAGAGATGGTCTCAGTGGCGTGGCTAAAAGATGAAACTAAAAAATTACTTCATTGGGTAAGTAAATATATGAAGTGATTTCCTCACTAATTATCCTCGCTTAAGTAAATAAAAAGCGGTGTGTTCTGGCAATATAGATAAGGCCTAGTCAAGGCCCACAAACTGAATCTTCTCATAGACAAGAAAAATTAGTGTTACTAACACACAATACAAAAACGCAATAACAACAAAAATGTTAATCACGAACTTTTGATAATTTCATAGAAATTCGACCACTACGACATTGACACAATGTTGGAGTACATCTGTTTGTTGCTTAATAAATAAATAAAAGACAAGCAAAGAAAAAATTATCTATGCAAATATTTAGAAAATGATTTGGAATCCACTGAAATATGAAATTCGAAGAAAACTTAGAAAAAAAGTGGTGCTCCACATAGCATCTAGCTACTCTCTTATAGGTTCATTTCTGTAGCACTGAAAAGAAAAGAGAGAAAAATGCTTGAACGCGTGGAAACAAATGCAAAAAAAAAAAAAAAAGGAAACAAGAAATTGAAGTGCAGCAAATCACAAATGTGTGGGTTTCGTGTGGCGACGGTAAAACTCAGACCAACTCCATCATCGAGAAGCGCGTGGCTTTCGTTGCCCTAATTTTCCTTCATGTTTTTAGTTTATTCGTTAGTTATTGTATCATTTTCATTTTATTACTTTTTTCTTTTTTGGGTTAACACATGTAACATGTTCGTCAATTATTTGTTCTACAAAAAAACTAACATTTTGGTAAATTTAGAAAGAGAACGAGAACTAACCGTAATAAATTCCAAAGTAGCACCGTTCAAACTGATTAGTCTCTTCTCTTGATTTCCCGTTTTGCAGAAAGAAGAAAGTCTTAACATTCGAGAACAAGTCTTAACTATAAAACTATTTATTCGTACATGTAATAAATAGCTCTTCTCTTTTTTGGGAAATTAGGAATAGTGACAATTAATCATGTTCACTATATTTTCACTCCAAAATTTTTGCAAAACATAAAATTATAGCCGTTAATGTCGAATTCAAATGGTTTTTTTGTTCTTTACATCAGATTCAAATAGTTTTTGTATGTAATTTTAGATTTTTATGATCTTTATTAAGTACATTTTCCATAAATATACTAAAGCGTAATTTCAGGGATATTAAAGAAATGATGGTAAAGACAGAACATTTTAAGAAGAAAAAAAAACAACCATAGATTTTTATTAAGTTTCATTGATTAAAGGTTAAAACCTTTGTGTCGCTTTACTGCCGAAAAATCAAACAATTAACCGGTAATTTCCGGTTAGCATGAACAGTCGACCACCAAATCGGGACCTACCAACTCTTTTCATTTTTGCTTTTCGAACGTTTTACCAAAATGACCTAACCTGGTCAACTGACCTTTTGAGTTTCTTTCGTCTCTCTGTACTTTATAATTTAACTATCTATGAAGTCAAAATAATTTATCTATTATATTCCCTAATAAAACTACTAGTTGTATTCTATTTTATCTAACAATCATATCGTTAACCATTACTTTAAAAAAAAATCGTGTACAAATAACAACTGTAAACTGTAAAGTCCAAACCATCAAAATTCATAAGTAGAGTAATGGAACAAAAATTTATTGCCATGTGTTGTTTGCTCTTTTGGATGATAGTTCTACGTGTTTGTTTAGATTCAAAAGTTTACATGTTTTAATGTTGCTCTCGTATTTAAATTCTAATTATATTATTCTCTGCATTTCTTGACCAACCAATATTAAGTTAACATGCACGAAGAAGATACGTTATGCACAGATACAACTAATAAAGCTGGAACTCCTTTTAAACAAAACAAAAATGGTTGGAACTCAGAATTTGTGTTATAACTTAATAATTAATATATATGGTGGAGAAGAGTCGAGTTAGGCAAGGAAGTAGTAGGACACGTGGTCATCAAACTATTCATATTATCATACACAATGTGAAATTAAGAAACTGTTTAAGAAACAGGCTAGAGTAGTCAAGATTTCAAATATAAAATTATGGTGCAAAGTATCTTGGATGATATAGTTGCTAAGATTTTTTTACTCATTAAGTTTTTGCCTTCACGCAACCTACCAAGAAATGTCAAAAACTTTATGTATGTTGTGGGTATAGATATTATAATGCGAGTAATTCAGAATTACAGGAAAGCTTTAGCTAGATACAACTTATACAAGTAATTAAATGCAATAAAATTTTCGTTATTAGTAAAGTAAAATCTGTCGAATTCTTTTCTTCTTCTTCTTTTGTTTTTGTCAACACCAATTCTCATTGTAATCTCAAATGACACGCACATATTTAATGGTTTACTGTTTCAACTCTAGGTAATTAAAGAGCTGTTACTATAAGTACTGTTGAAACGATTAATTAATAAAAGCTAAAAGCTTAATGATCAGTTAAAAGTCTGTTTGAGAAATATTTTAATATATTCATATTTTTGTTACAAGTTATTAATCTACACCGTACGTATTTTGTAGCAACAAAATAGCTCTTTGATTAGAAGTCATTCTCTAGCCATATATTACCAGCCAGATCAAATTATGAAACATAGGAGTATATACAAAATCCATGTCTTGGCAGCATAATATCTTCTTGTTAACAAACACCATAATTAATATTTGCATTTTAAAAACAAGAACATAATATATGCATTAGAAGACCTAAATAAATTTCTGAGACATTGATCGAAAATATTAAAATCAATAGCATCTCGATGATGTTAATATGTGTCAAAATACGTACATCCAATTGGGTACCACAATTAATTTTTGATTATAACATGTAGAGACATAGAAACCACGATTTGTGGTTTAATCTTAGAAAAGTGCATGAACAAACCTCTAACTTTTAGTCCCTGATAAATAATATTTTAATCATTGCTTCTAATTTTTTTTTTCTTTAGCTTTTATATAAGCAGCTTTTGGATTTTCGATAGGGCCAACTAGTTGTTTAAAGTGGCAATTTGCTTCTACAAGTTTGGAGGGCCCTTCTTCTCATAGGCAATTTGAAACCTATTTTATGTTTTTTCCATCCATTTTCTGTTCTGTCTTGTATATACTCACATATAATGTTGAGACTTTGGCAAAGGTATGGAAGGTAGGGCTATTATAAAACCAATTATTGTTTGAAAACAAAAACAAAAAACACAAGAGCTTTATAAAATTTGTGATAAACATATACACTATATTATATGAACATTGAATTAATAATATTGCCGGCGATCGTCCATTCTTAAAGGTCAACCTTATTATGACCATAACATTATAATTTTCGTGCTAATAGCTAGCTTTTAGAATTAATCTATGCATTGGGTATTATATAAATTATGTACAGTTTACAATAATAGTGACAAATATAACATCATAGTACTTTAATACTTATCCTCTTTTTAGTATGCCGTTTCGAATCGGGATTATAATCTTATTGCATATATATAACTCCATTTTGACTTATACTAGTATTATCTATGATATACACGATAAAAAAACAAGATAACGCAAAAAATAGGTAACTTAGTAGAATTATAAAGTTGCATGATGATAATAGTGTTCATGTTTTATTGGAAGAGGTAAAAGAAGGGTACAAAACGGAAACAACGCACTTGCATGTGAAAACCTGATGCTACTTTGAATTGAAACCCAAGTGGCATGTTTTTGTTATTTTATCCTATTTTTAGGGTTTTATTTTAAGTTAATACGATACGCCAAAAATTGAGTTTTCTTTTTGGGGTCACGGAGATCTCCTAAGCATATGTTCAGAAAATACATGTAATTATATTTACTAGGTTGCTTTACTTAATAAATATATAACTTACGAAGAAAATGTTTTTAGTTGACAAAAAATGATTTGACAATCGAAATAAATAACAGTTTTAAAATAAAAATATTTGAATACCTTTTACAAATGAAACAAACTATGTACCAACTGCAGTCAAAAAACAAAAAAAAACACTATTGTTACCGTAACTGTAATAAATAATACTCGAACGTAATCTAGAATAGTTATTGTTTTGTTTTTTTCTTTGTTTCGGAATTGGTATTAATTTAAACGTAATAACTTGAATTCAATTAAGGTAACAAAAATATTTCTAGAACCTGTCCGATTTTAAAAAACTAAGTGTAAGCAAATGAAAGACCAACACGTGGCGGCCGTCCTCGGCAGATTAGCCGGTAATGTTGGTAAGTAAAATTACGAAAAAAAAACAAAAGAGTAAAGAAGGAAATAGAGGATATCCACAAAACCTCAAGTATTGGAAATTTTTTGAATGAACCAAACTCAGTTTAACAGACAGAGAGTTTATAACGTAACAGACTGTGATCACGATCCAACGACACAGATCCACAATCAAAAGACACGTGTCATAATCGTAGTATCAGGTTAGTCTCGTGTCCTCGTAAATGACATGTCAGGGGAGAGAGAAAACATTCGGTTAGAAAACGGTGAAACGAAACTATTTTGCCGTCGAAACAAGACAGATGCAGGTGTGTTTGAAAGTCTCAACATCGCATCCTGGCCGTTCGATTGCTTCGTGAAGGGTAAAAAGGTAAATTTAAATATCTGATCGGACGGTTTTAAAGCCTTTTACTCTTTCCTTTTATATTTCGTCACTATCACCTCAAAATACCATAAGAGAAAGCAACTTCCTCTTTTCTCTCTCTCTAGTTTTTTCTTTCTTCAGAGTATCTAATCTCTCTCTCTCTTGTCTTTTTTTTTCTTTCCAATATTATTATCATGCGTTTCATCGAAACTCGGTAAATTTTTTGAAATTCCGATATCTTTTCTTTCTTTGTTTCTGAGCTTTTGAGAGAGAATATAAATGGCATCTGGATTTCCCGGCGGCGGTGGTGGACCGGAGTTTTACGGCGTCGGTGGTAGATCTATGCCTGGAGGTCCCGGAACCGTCATAAACTCCGGTAACAATAATCCTCAGCCGACGTATAGGAATCAGATTCCGGGAATTTTCCTGGATCAGATCGGAAACAGAATCTCCGGTGGAAATGGAATCGCCGGAAAACGAACTCTAGCTGATTTTCAAGCGGCTCAGCAGCAGCATCACCAACAGCAATCTTTTCATAGCCAAGCAGCCATCAGCGCGTTTCTTCTAAGGTCCGTGAAGCCTCGAACGTTCCAGAATCTTCAGTCGCCGATGATCGATCTCACGTCCGTTAACGATATGAGTTTGTTCGGTGGTTCGTCTCAGCGTTACGGCTCGCCGTTTCTTCCGAGTCTCAGGTCACAGACGCAGCATCAATCGGATTTGGGTTTATACAGTGGGATCCGAATGGGATTCGGGTCGGGTAACCAGACGTTATCCGGCGTTCCGTGTATTGAACCGGTTCAGAATGTAAACCGGGTTGAGGAGTCGGAGAACATGCTGAATAGTTTAAGAGAGCTTGAGAAACAGCTTTTAGACGATGACGACGAGAATGACGCACAAGGCGGTGATGATGACGTGTCTGTTATCACCCACTCAAACAGCGACTGGTTACATAGCCTCGTGACTCCGAATTCGAATCCTAACCCGAACCCGAACCCGAACCCGGCTTCCTCTTCTTCACCGAGCTCTTCTACCTCGTCTTCTTCGCCTTCCACAGCTTCGACGACGACGTCGGTATGTTCGAGGCAGACGGTAATGGAAATCGCGACGGCGATCGCGGAAGGGAAGACCGAGATAGCTTCGGAGATCCTGGCGCGTGTTTCTCAGACGCCGAGTCAGAGGAGGAATTCCGAGGAGAAGCTGGTGGATTTCATGGTGACGGCGCTACGTTCGCGGATTAATCCGCCGGCGGGGATCGCTGCTGCTCCTTCTCCGGCGACGGAATTGTATGGGAGGGAGCATCTAGTCTCCACTCAGTTGCTCTACGAGCTGTCTCCTTGTTTCAAACTCGGTTTCATGGCTGCTAATCTCGCCATTCTCGACGCCGCCGGTAACAACGACGACGCGGGGACGTCATTTCACGTCATCGATTTCGAAATCGGCGAAGGCGGACAGTACGTTAACCTTCTCCACGCGCTCTCCACGCGCAGGAGTGGTAAGAATCCTCTGGTGGTTAAGATAACCGCCGTGACGAACAACAGCGACGGATTTTCGGTCGCCGGCGACCGTGGAGAGGAGAGGCTGAAAACCGTCGGGGATCGTTTGAGCGAACTCGGTGATCGACTCGGTATCTCCTTGAGGTTTAATGTGGTGTCGGGTTTAAGACTCGGCGATCTGAGCCGTGAATCGCTCGGATGCGATCCCGACGAGCCTTTAGCCGTGAACTTGGCTTTCAAGCTCTATCGTGTCCCAGACGAAAGCGTATGCATGGAGAATCCGAGAGACGAGCTTCTCCGGCGCGTGAAAGGACTCAAACCGCGCGTGGTGACACTCGTGGAGCAAGAGATGAATTCGAATACGGCGCCGTTTTTAGGCCGAGTGAGCGAGTCGTGCGCGTGTTACGGCGCATTGCTTGACTCGGTCGAGTCGACCGTTCCGAGTTCTAACCTGGACCGTGCCAAAGTCGAGGAAGGGATCGGCCGGAAGCTAATAAACGCGGTGGCGTGCGAAGGGATTGATCGGATCGAGCGGTGCGAGGTGTTTGGGAAATGGCGGATGCGGATGAGCATGGCCGGGTTCGAGTTGATGCCACCAAGTGAGAAGATAGCCGAGTCGATGAAGAGTCGACTCAGTAGCGGAAACCGAGTCCACCCGGGTTTTACCGTTAAGGAAGATAACGGAGGTGTGTGCTTCGGTTGGATGGGACGGACACTCGCTGTCGCATCCGCTTGGCGTTAACTTCACACTCTTTTTTTACGTTTTTAAATTTTTTTCTTCTTATTATTATTACCATATTATTATTATTGTTGTTATTAATTTTCGGGATATTCTGATATTATTATCATTGTGGTTTTCCATTTCAAAGTGTATTAAATATATAAAGATGGAGGATCGGAGGAGAAAAAGGAAAGGTAGGAATCTTATGTAACAAAGAAAAAGGACTTTTAATATTTTACTAATAATAAATGAAGATGTGATTGGGTTTTAGGGAATTTCTGAAGGTTATTTAATATTCTATTATTGTAATATCTTGTCAATATCTTGCAATCACTAAGATATTACAGAATTTATGCCCTAAAAAGCTAAAATCTGATGAAATTTTGTACTAGAATCTCGCAGGTGTGGCAAATAACAACTTGACAGATAATGATTCTTAGACATCATACCTACTAATTATTTATCAAACCAACTGAATACTTTACTTTTTATTAAGTTATAAAACAACTGCATGATCAAATGCACATTACTATTCTCATGGGCATGGCATCGTAATTTTGTATTGAAGCAAATTACTACTTCTTGCTGAATTCAGGAATGAATATCTTTGAATATATCTATATGATAAACTTGCCGTGGAGAATATGAAATATTTTTATCTCATATATACATATATATATATTATGGAATATATGCGTGTGATAGTTATGATTGGACTTTGTCAATCTTAACATGGGTAGTTTTAGCGTGAGTGAATATGTTGGTGAGAATATAATGAACATTTTTTTGTTTTTTGGAAATTAGAGGAAAAAAGATATATCATATGGTGACTTTTATGGTCATGGACCTCATAGTTCAATTATTTAAACACTAATAAAAGTTGGTGTTGTATGGGTCCATTTCCCATGGAATTCGATGTTCATGTTTATACATTTTTAAATTGAAACTCTTATAACGATCCATCTTTACGCAAAACTTGTAAACTCCGTGTCCTTGGAATATTTAATGCATATATGAAATATACAAACCTGGTCACTATAAAAGATATTATTATTATTGTTTGGTGCAAGCTGTTTGCGGCTAAATATATGCATAATCTCTCGAAAGACCTCACTTCTTATATAATAATTTCTCTTAACTTGTTGGTTAATTAACATTATTTAATTCCAGTATACGCAACTTAAAAGTTAAACCGTGTCTAATGTTTGATTGGATCGTTAGACTTTTTTTGTTTTTGTTTTATGCCAACAATATCACATACATAAAATTTGAGCCACTTTCTTCACATGCAGAAATTTGGGTTAACATTTTTTTTGCATAAAAATTTGGGGATAACATTTAAGTACTAATAGAGCCAAAACTGAGCTAGGTTACTGTTGATCAAGCAAGTACTTTGATGTTTCACGTTACATTAGAGATTCCCTATTATTAACGATGAATAATCTATGTAATTGATATACGTGTGTCAAATTAATCCACGTATTTATAAGATTCTAAAGGCTATACCGCAATAGTCAATTGCACACGTTAGTTTTCTTTTCTATCTTCTACAACTCCAACCAAGTAAAGTAAGCGTTTAATAATAGAATTTGTTTATAATAAATGGGAAAAAAATTTCATTTATTCATCGGAAATCTCATGAGGTCGTAACATTGCCGGTTTTGTGAATTGTGATGTAACAAACTTTCCCGAATACGACATTATATTAAACATTCATATGAAATAAATGAAGACTGAAGTTTATATTCATTTAGTTAGAAAAAATGAATGATAAAAATTGAACTAACTGAAAAGTTCAATTTCTTTGGTCATTTATGACAACTCACACATCTTATGCAGTTGACGTTGGCATATTTTTTTTCACTTGATCTGAAGTTAGGAGTGAACCTGCAAGAAAAGTAACAAAAGGCTTTACACACGCTTGCAATAAATGTAAGATGGTGAGAGCCATGCATGTGTATATACGCATTACACACATACGTATACTATGTAGGCCAAGTGCATTATATTGGACCACTAACTTAAAATTCATTTATTTATTTTATAAAATGTTCGACATATTCTTTTATGATTTGGTGTAGTTCTATTGTAAAATAAATTACAGAACAATGGAACTGATTTTAAAATAAAACAATTATGTTTTAAAGGGATCAAGCAATAATATAGACTGTAAAAGATGGTTCTTCTGAAGTCTACATGTGGTGGAAGCCCATACAAAAACGGAAACTTAATGAATTTACTATGAGTTTATTTTTATTTATTTATTTATTTTTTTTTTAACGCTGATACAAATTATGAGAACTACTACAAGGACAATTCTATAACGGACAACGCTACTTGTTCCACTAGGATCCATGACCACGATGAGACGGCTCCGGTTGCACCACGCTGAAGACCTCTTTGTAAACTTGCCTTCATTAATCTGTAGAAATTGCTTCATCGGAGATTTGAACCCAAGACCTCCTGGTGTAGAAGCATTAATGAACCCTTGGTCAAACCACTGGACCAAAGGGGCTTCCACTATTATGAGTTTATATGTTTGCCAAAACAAACATTCGAGTTTGGAATTAGATTAGTTTAAATCTTACTTTGTCGATTGTCGAGACTCAAAGTAGACTGTAGTATATTAAAAGTGCGATTCATATATATAACCAGTGGCGGATCCAGAAACTTATTGGGTGTAGGGCACGTATTTTTTAACTAATAAATAAAATTATAAAAATATAGAATTAATAACCATAAGATAATCGAATGTCCGGTGTAGTCTTTCACCATTACATGCCGAATTTGAGGCGCTTATATGGGCAATGGATTGTATGAGTATCTTACAATTCAAGGAAGTTACCTTTGCATCTGATTGCTCGGAGTTGGTGAAGATTGTGTCTGAACCAATGTTATGACCGGCGTTTGGAGTGCACTTAGACGAATTCGCAAGGGCAAAGGAGTTTTTCGATGTCTTCGCTCTCATCCATATTTCAAGATCAACCAATTCAAGAGCGGATAAGTTAGCAAAAAGTGCTAGATCTTATCCTTCATGCATTATTCATGTAGATGTTGATGTTCCGACTTGGCTTGTCGAGTCGTTCTAGTTTGGTATTGTTCTCTGATGTCAAAAAAAAAAAAAAAAAAAAAAAAACAGAAGAAAATCTATGACTGAATAAAAAGAGAAAACATAAAAATCTTACAATATACTTAAACTAATAATAGATAAAATCTATATTAACATCTGTTAAAAGAATACTTTAGAAACTCTCTTTCACCATAAAAAAAAGTAACATGGTGGAGAAGAGAAAAAAATTGAAAAAACCAATAGATGAATTGATGGTTAGATCAAGTCACCATAAACTTAATTGTTTTTAACTTTTACTTTTAATTGACTAATTGAAGAAATTGGGCTTTGATGTCAATAGAATTAATGGGTGATAATATTTGTGGACTAAAAATTTTTCTTTTCAAAAAATAGTATGGGGCACATGCCCCCAGATCTTGAACCTGGCGTCCGCCCCTGTATATAACCCAATATATAATGAGCACCACGTTGATAAAACAAGTAGGATGATGTGAAATAGATAATGGCCAGTAATACTTAAAAAAAAAAACACTTTAAAACAAATATTTGTATACCAATAGCATTTATAAATTTTAAGTAATTGAGTATATCATTTTTATGTAATTCATCTATCAGATATCGGTATGTATAATTTAATATAAATCTCCATCAATAAACGGTAGGTCGGTCATTTGTTCAGAAAAAGTTAGTTATTTTAAAAATATTAATTTAACTTACACATTTTGATGTGGATGGACGTGCAAACATTATAATAACGAAGTATTTGGATTTCGAAAATAATAGTAACTTGGGCACGAAGACAACATTTAACAAGAACATATTCATACTAACTACTAAGTACAAATATTACGCTAGCAAGTTAATTAACAAGTACACAAATCAAAAGATCGGGGAAACAAGAGGTAAAAGTTAAATATTATTTGTACAGATAAAAGTTAAAACAAAAAAAAAATCTAACAAGTACAAAATCAAAGGAGAGGATATACAAAACAATGTGCACGCATCATTCACTTTCACAGAAAATAGATATATTCCCATCATCCCATGTTTCATTTATTACCAGCGCCAATTTTTGTTTTTGTTTTTCTTTCTAAATTATTATTTGGTATATATTCTAAATTATTATCCAACGCTTCAGCCTGAGAACTTGAGAAGTTAAATTTTATAAATATGAGACATATGTTAAGAAAAAGAATATCATAGCTATTAAACCAATCCAACACGTGAAGAGATGGAACATTTGCTTTTTTCGGGGAGAGTTAGAACTATTATCATATTTTATTAATTTTGTTTGTTATTAATCAAATTAAGGATTCTGTATCTGTTGGCTTCCATTTACACAGCCTTTTTCGTCCAGCATTGGCGTCCACTTCATTCGTTTTGCGAAGCTACCAAATCTAATAAAATATTTAAATATGTAACTATGTAAAATAAACATTACTAATCTTAGATCTAAGCAAATTATCAGAAACCGAAGGAACTCAATGGAATCAAACCGAACAAGAACAACTAAACCAAATTGGTTAGTCATGATTTTTAAAAATTCAGATTTCCAAATCCGCCAGAACCAAACGGAAAATTCAATGGATATCCAAAGTATTCAAAATACAATTGTATATCTATCTAAAGATTAGTATTCAAAATACATTTGTATATCTAAAGATTAGTTATATTAAATCCAAATAATCAAAATATCTAAAATCTTACTATTATTATTTGAGAAATCATTTTATAAAAAAAAGTCATGTAATTATAACTTATGCCATTGACTTATTTGACAAATTTGTTTGGCAATAAGAATAGTAGGTTGAAAAATGATTAACTCATTTTTGATAAAATAACGCTCCTACAATATAGCCACTAAATATTTCCAAACAATAAAATATATATTTCTGTCAAGTTTGATCTCATTTTTCTTATCATTATCTTTTTGAATAAGGTATAAAATTAAAACAAAATCTTGTATACACCTTCTATTTTTATGAAAAAAAATTGTCAAAAATACAACACTTTTGCAATAAAAAATTATATTTGGTTTCTACGTCGATCTTTAATTTTCTTTTTTAAATTATTCGAAAACTGAATTCCTGATCGATCAAAATCAAGTTTTAGCATTTACGAAAATTAAGAAAGCTTTGTTCAGCTAGTAAGTTTTCGATGTTTTGTCATTTTAACATTTAATTATTCCATATGAATATGATATATATACGAAATCATCACACCATCACCATATTGAGGAACACCATGGCAACTCGGTTTTTTGGACTTTCACATTTCGTTGGTCCAAGAGCAATAACACTATGGATCCAAAGCCCATAACTCATCAGATACTGCTTTTTGCACCCAACCTTTGCAAAGCTATTATCATTGTCAATAACTACTTAAACCCATTATATAAAGCAAACGAGAAGCTATGGTTTTTTCACAAATGGATCAGGCTTTCTTAAATGTGCTCAATTTAGTTTCGTTTTAACAATCATCATCAAGCAAAAGAGATCAAAAGTTACATCGGTAGAGTCATGAGTGAAGAGAGTGACTGACCATTGCAACAAGTTAACAACGGGAAGTGGCTGTAGAGATTTAAGGAACGAATGATAAAATTAAGGCGATTATCGCTGAACTCATTTTCTTTGATCTGCATAAATGTTCTGTTATACTTTAAATCTAGTAAAATATCTGAATAGGATTCCAAATTAGATGTTGGGATGTCGGGTAACATCTGATCCGAATGAAAACTCGAAACAGAAATCTAAAATATCTAAATCTATATGTTTTGAGTAATTTAGATATTTTTGAATAATTTTTATAATATTTTTTTTGTTAATTTGAATATTTTTGGATAGTTGTGTAGTTTTTATCGAGATTTTTAAGTAATTCAGATATTTAAAGTAGTTTTGGATATTTTTGCGTATTTTTTTTTGGATAATTTTAGATATCAATTTTTTTTTAATCCGAACGGAATTCAAAAAGGCAAAAAAAAAAAAAAAAACGAACCAACCTCGATCTCAAATGTTTTAAAAACTCGAATGAAACTTATGAACTTGCTACAGAAACTTACGAATGGGGACTAGGAATAAGAGCTCTAACCTACTGGAACCAAGCATGCATCCTGAAGTTGATTTGGCCACTTTTCTTCCGCGCAGGGTCGGTGTGGGTAGCGTGCGTGGTTCAAGACTACCATCCTTGAAGGGTCATTAAGCAACTTCTGGTCATGCAAGCCAAAACAGAGGTACCCGTGGCTGTCAAAGAAGCTACTAAAAATGAGGGATATATCATATTAATGGATAAAAATGAAAGCTGGAAACGGTAACTCAGCTCGTTTTTGGACGGATAACTGGTCTCCTTTTGGTTTGCTTGATCGGTATCTCACTAGTTCCGGCTATGCCCGTTTGGGGATTCCTGAAAATGCAACAATCTGTAGCTTGTTCCGCGAAGGCAGATGGAGAATCCTACCAGCTAGAAATGATTCCCAAGTAAATGTGCAAGCGTTCTTAACGACCCTATCATTCACAGACAGTGAGGACGATAATATCTGGGAACTGAATGGAAAACAATCAACTACTTATTCTACCTGGGATGTATATGGTATTAGAGTGAGGGGATGAGAAGGCCAAACATGAAGTGAAGGCCAAGCATCTCCACATCAAAATGAAGAAGAAGAGAAGTGTCAAGCATGGCAAAGCCTAGAAGAAAGCTAAACACATGGTCAAGACATCAAGAGGATGATCAAACATGTGAAGAAGAAACAATGAAGGCTGTGGAAGTCATGGAGTGTGTTGCAAGTGGTGCATTAATAAGAAAGATACTTCATAGGTCCAAGCTTAGCCTAGACAATCTTCGTGGCTAAGCTTGAGGGGGAGTGTTGAAGATGAAGATCTTATTGAAATAAAGCACAAGCCTGCTGTGTTAAAATACACAAATCTGCTGTGTTAATATGCACAAATCTGTTGTGTTAAGATGCACAAGTCTGCTGTGTTAAGCATATAGTCGATTATACACCCCAACTACATGGATTAATATAGGCGACTATATGATACAAAATGGTGTACAACCTTCTGGTGTACAGACAGGTGTACAAGCCTTCTGGTGTACAGGCGGGTGTACAGCTTACTGTGCGGACACTGTTTACTGTAACCACAGCCACATGTAGTGGAGGGAAGGAAGAGTCATTCAAACTCAAAATAGAGCTGTTGGTCATATTTTGTCTTTTAGTGAATTCAAACTCATGTATTTGCCTATAAATAAGGCTTGTATGCATTGTAAGGAAGATACAGAAAAATATTAGAGACAAGTTCTATATATACTCGGTGTTTAGCTCTAATCTACTTTACTTATGCTTAATTAAATATTAGCAATGTAGAGGGTTGGTGTTAAACACTTTGGGTCTGCCTAAAGGCACCATTACTTGTCCAATTCATTACTCAAATTCTTTCTTTACTTTTTCACTAGATTACTGAGCTAATCCCTTGGTTAGAGCACAAACTCTAAATGTTGTTGCTACTAAACCCAGATTATGCTACATACCAGTGCGTTGCTTTTATTGTTGAAGTGAGTTCATGTGTAGTTAAATAAGGACACAATCACAAGTTGATTGTTGTTCCCTGTTGTGTGAGACAAACACTCACAAATTCTAACATATGGAGCCCTGAAGCATCACAAGCCTTTGGTACCCTGGACCAAAATTGTATGGAGTAAAGGCGGGATTCCAAAGAATAATTTCCTCACCTGGTTGTTTATGCTTGATAGGTGTCCAACCGGGACCGCTTATCAGCCTGGGACTCTCAACAGACTTGTCTTGTCTACTATGCCAAACACGCCCTGAATCTCGCAATCACTTTCTTTTCGAATGCTCCTTCAGCTGGTCAATCTGGAACCACATTGGCAATCGCGCAAGTATCACTCCACACCGTTCGTGGCAGCTAAACGTTGATCTGCTACAATCGCTAGGAGCTAACAGCTATAAGGGAAGACTGGCAATCCTAGCTTGGCAAGCTACCATCTACGCTCTCTGGCTAGAATGAAATCATAAGCTCCATCAAAATTTTTTAAAATTACAGACTCATTGCTTCCTGCAATTGATTTGGTGGTCGGAAATCGCATCTCCGCAACTCGTCCGCTGCCTCCTCAATGCTCCCCCCTCTATGATTCTGCCACTTTGCTCGATCTTATCACTCTCCTTCCTATCTCATCACTCTGCATGTCTATCAAGGTTCCATCTTTTGACAGTCTCTCGGTTCGACTAAATCTACTTTAACATTTCGACTACTACGTTCCTGGGCAATTAGGATTTTAAATTATTGAGCTAATTTGTCATTTGGGTTTGTTCTCGTCTCTTAAGCCTCTGGGCTTGTAAACATTTGTATTTCTTTCGTGCAATTTAATAGTAAACCTTTGGTAAAAAAAAGAAACTTGCTACGGAAACCCAAAAATTCGAAAATGTAAAAAATCCGATCCGAACGAGTAACACAACCCCAACCTTAGCCGCGTAAATCTTACCATTTATTGAGCTAATTGGGCTTTTAAATTCAATATAAAGCTTCATGGGCTTATTCGAAGAGAAAAGAGAAGCTTTCTCAGTCATCATCATCTCTCAATGGCTTTGACCTTAGCAGCGTAAACACAAATAATCGCTCTCTCTCTCTCAAAGGAGATAAATGGTGGCTTCTCTGAGACTTCCTTCTCTCACCTCCCTCTTATTTCCCGCCACCACTCGTTATCCGGCGGCTCTCCGGCGAACCGTATGCCTGCGGAACAGAACTGCTTCTGGCTTCGCGACGGCGCCGAGTGGCACTACTGCTTCGCCGGAGACTAAGTCCGAGGTCCAGCGGCTCAGGTCTGACCAAGCCGTCACGCCTCGCTCGCAGGATTTCAGTGCGTGGTACCTGGATGTTATAGCCAGCGCCGAGCTCGCTGACTATGGTCCCGTTCGTGGTACTATGGTCATCCGTCCCTACGGTTACGCGATCTGGGAAGCGATTCAGGTTTCTTGTTCAATTTGGAGTTTACTTTTGAAGTTTATTGGATTGCGAAATGTTCGTTGCCTCGCTTTGATTTTGCTTGTGCTTGTTAATTTTTGCAGGATTATCTAAATGTGAAATTCAAAGAGACTGGTCATAGCAACATGTACTTCCCACAGGTACAGTTTGAAGTAGGAATCTAAGAGAATTACTGGTTTGTTTTGTTTAATTCAGTCAGAATTTAGCATAGAGTTCGACTAAGACGGATGAAACACCTGTTCTTGATTTGAGTATAGATTATTCATTTGGAGTTTTTTCTAGGTGAAGTTCATGTGTATTTTCGTGAGCTAAATTTGGAACTAAGTTTCAAGAGGCTCTCTTAACTTGGAAAACTGCAAGGTTTTTGCTAATATGTGTTATCATGTTTGTATTCTTGGTGTTATACTTATGACATTTTAGGTGCAAGAGGTGGGGTTTTTTTGTTACATAAGCAAAGTTTCTTAGATGGCTGTTTATACATGTATTTGTTCGAAAAGAAGGAATTTTTTACCCGTAATGAAGTGAATGCATCTATGCCATTTATTGTTGTCATTCTTGTTTTTGTCATCATTGCTATATACTTATGTTTTCATGTTACATTGGGGTTTCAGTGAGAGTTTGGCCTTTTGTGCAGTTTATACCGTACTCGTTTATTGAAAAAGAAGCTTCACACGTTGAGGGATTTAGTCCCGAACTAGCCCTTGTCACTGTTGGAGGAGGAAATGAACTTGAAGAAAAGCTTGTGGTAGGAATCTCTCTGGCAGTCCTGTGTTTTACCACAAAGCTAGAGTTTTGAGAATTCATTACCCAAGTTCTGGCTTTGATTGTTGCACTTGTTGAGGTTGTGGCAGGTTCGGCCTACCAGTGAAACCATTGTGAATCACATGTTCACCCAGTGGATTCACAGCTATCGTGATCTTCCTCTCATGATCAATCAGGTGTGCACAGAAATCCAAGTTGTACATTATAAACCTGGCACTTTTTTTACTGCTCCTGGTTAATTTCATCTTTCTGCGGTTTAGTGGGCCAATGTCACTAGATGGGAGATGCGGACAAAACCATTTATTAGGACTCTTGAATTTCTATGGCAAGAGGGTCATACTGCTCATGCCACTCCTGATGAGGCAGAAAAAGAGGTTTGTTCTTCATTTTGTTGTCGTCAACTTATGGAGTCTTTTTTGTGGTACCCTCCTGTGAAGAATGTTTAGTGCTGTACTGCAGGCAAAACAGATGATCGAAATCTACACCAGATTTGCCTTTGAGGAAACTGCCATACCTGTGATTGCAGGTCGAAAATCAAAGTTGGAGACCTTTGCTGGTGCTGATATAACCTATACTATTGAGGCTATGATGGGAGATCGGAAGGCTTTGCAGGCTGGTACCAGCCACAACTTAGGGCAAAACTTTTCTCGTGCTTTTGGAACTCAGGTACAGAATGATTATCGTAGAACTATGTCATGCTCATGCTGACTTTTGAAGTTGTTTGGAGTTTAGTTCTCTCATTTTTTTTCTTCTTTTTATTGTATAGCGAAAGCATTGTTTCCTACCGGTTCATTTATGGTTTTGCCTTTTTTCACATTCTTTTTGCAAATTCATCCTGAAAGAATGTTAA
Source organism: Isatis tinctoria (assembly GCA_010577795.1). Lineage (NCBI taxonomy): Eukaryota > Viridiplantae > Streptophyta > Magnoliopsida > Brassicales > Brassicaceae > Isatis > Isatis tinctoria. Next base: position 15,611,824 of record CM021249.1, on the reverse strand, counting down.
ATGACCATGCCAGTTCCAAGATGAGAATGGAGAAAGGCAACATGTGTGGCAGACATCATGGGCAGTCAGTACACGTTTTGTCGGTGGCATTATCATGACTCATGGAGATGACACTGGTCTTATGCTTCCTCCCAAGATAGCTCCAATACAGGTTTATCTCTTCTATTCATTTTGGGTTTTCTCAAGCACTCTCCTTTGCTTTATATCTGAATTTCAATTTGTTAAAAGCTAAGGAGGATTTGTTTTGGGGAATTTGGAAACTGTAGTTGTTCTCTTTAGCCAAAGCCGGTAACTCGGTTGCAAGTGACGATTGATGGTTGAGATAAAAACTTCTCTTTTCTTCCTTCGTAGGTAGTGATTGTACCCATTTGGAAAAAAGACACTGAGAAAACAGGAGTTCTCAGTGCTGCATCATCAGTGAAGGAAGTTCTCCAAGCCGCTGGGGTTAGAGTTAAACTTGATGACACAGCAGAACGAACCGCAGGATGGAAGTTCAATTTCTGGGAAATGAAGGTTCGTTACTCTCTTAAGGTGAAAAGAGTTTTCAATCAACTCTGATAGTTTCATTCGATTATGAAAAACTTGGGGTTTGCAGGGAGTCCCTATAAGGATTGAAATTGGTCCACGCGATGTATCTAGCAACTGTGTTGTTGTCTCGAGGAGGGATGTACCAGGAAAAGCAGGGAAAGTTTTTGGAATATCAATGGAGCCGTCAACGTTAGTAGCTTATGTGAAAGAGAAGTTGGATGAGATCCAATCATCGCTTCTAGAAAAAGCCATATCATTCAGGGATAGGTACATTTTTTTTTTAATTGTTATCTCTCTCCCATGTCCATAACCAGACTCTTCCTCACCACAATCGTGATGTGACTGTGCAGTAACATAGTGGATGTGAACTCATACGAGGAGCTCAAAGTTGCGATATCTTCAGGGAAATGGGCAAGAGGTCCATGGTCAGCCAGTGACTCGGATGAGCAAAGGGTGAAAGAAGAAACCGGTGCGACCATTCGGTGTTTCCCCTTTGAACAGACTCAAGGGACCAAAACATGTCTAATGACCGGAAATCCAGCTGAGGAAGTTGCAATCTTTGCCAAGTCTTACTAAGGAGGTCCCTCATTTTTTTACACATTCCCAAATCATATCAATTTCTGTTTATTAAAAATTGGGTCCAAAAGTGCAATGTAAGATTTTGTTGTTTTAGTGCATTTGCCCCCAGTAACGTTCTTATATGTTAAATTTTGTAAAGGGAAATAACATATTGAATTATTGAAGATTTTTACATGGCAAATTCCTTTTATTGACCCCCTTAACTTCATGGTTCGATTCCGCTATGCACCCACTCGTTCAACTTTTTCTTAATCCAAAATGGTTCTTGTCGATCCTTCCCCAAATGCACTCCTCATAGCGCTTCCGATTTTGTCATGTAAATATTTCAATCATAAAGAAAATCACAGTTTCCAATATTAATGGAGAAGAAAAAATAGAAAAATGTAGAAGACATATATTATTTTGAGTTTTATGAAATTAATCAGTAATTGATTTTTTTTTTCCTATCTATGAACAACACAGATTCTACCAGGTTCAAACAAATTGATATGGTAGCACATTGATGACATTAATATAAACAATTAGACTACATACCTTGTCAATTGATTTATTTTGAAAATCTTTTTAGTAACTATTAGATTTGTTGACTCTATTATTTATTTATTTGGATGTATATTATTTACATATGTTAAAAAAATCAGGAGACACATATTATGAAACCGTAAAAATATTAAATAATCGAGGAACTTTCTTTTATAAGTAAATTTATAATTAGATAACTTTCTATCAAAAGTAAATTTATAATCAAAGTCTTTTATTTTAAAGTAAATCTATCATGATTTATTATATTAATAAAACGCGTCTCATGTTAAGTTAACACGTGATGTTTTTATAATTCGTAATATTTAAATATTAAGTTAACACGTTTTGTGTATTTTTTTTAATTGAAAAGTTATAAAATATAATTAAATTTTGAAATGAGTATTTATTGAAACGATCTTCATTTTGATGACCAACTGAAGAATTAAAAAGAAACAAAAATGTATCAGATGAGTCATTTAGGACTAATATAAGGTTCATTTTTTGGTACAAATTTATTTGGTTTGATAAAAATATTTTGTAAAAAAATATGGAAGCTTATAAATCGATTGGTCTACTTTACATTCACTATTTCAATTTCATTTTAAAATTTGGTAATCTTAAATTTGTTTCTTTTTGCATGCAGTATCATATATTTGACTTATAATCAAAACCATATATTTTGAGATATAACTGTATATAAGTGCTCAAATTGAAGAGGGCTGGTCACATACACATGTGTCCATTGCCATTGGTGCTTATGAGTTGGTGAGAGAGACGTTTTCTTTCTCAAAAAGTCTTTTGTTTTTTTTTTTGTTCTCAATAAGTCTTTTGACTCTATCTTCTTTTACTATTTTTTTTTCTTCTCGACATGATTTTTATCAAGACATGATAATGATGTAAGCATTTTATAATTCAATATTGTTAATACTTACATTTTTCTCCTGAACAGTTAGATGCTTGCAAAGTTTTGAAGAGGAGAAAATACCACAAAAAACTGCATATATAAAGGTAAACAAATATTTGCTGTATTCATATAATTTATCTGTATTTTTATTTTACAATTTTAAATTGCTAGCAGCGATATCAGTTTTATTTTAGTTTGTATTATCAATAATATTTTTTATATTCATTTTGACCATGAATTTCTTTTTGAGTTTTCGTTTTTGAAGTTTTAATTTTGTTTGGTTTTTTCTTGAATCCTTTTAATCTATTCCATACATCATTTTTTACATACCTACTTGATTTTCATACAATTTTTTATATATAATTGGTCATCTTTTGTTGACAGAAAAAGAAAAAAAAAGATAGTTAATTATCTCTTTGATTAGTTATTGAATATATTTTTGTTTTCTTCAATTGTTTAAAATTTCTTTGAACATATTATTCTCATTTTTATTCTCATAATTTGGTCTTTTTCACTTGTATTTCTATTGAATACTTTGTTAAAATTTGTTAAAAAGTCACCTAATGTAGTTGTATGATTAAGTGACTTTTTAATTTCAATTTAATAGAGATATTTGTTTAACAAAGTTTTTTAACGATTAGGTGAATATATAATCTAAAAATTGTATATTTTCTTGCTATTTGTAATGATTTTATACATAGATCTCTAATACTCCTCCGTTTTAAAATATTTGATATTATAGAGAATTTCTGTTGTTTCAAATTATTTGATGTTTTACATTTTTAGGTTGACTTTAATTTTATCAAAAACTGTGTGACCAATTGTATTTTACTATTTTAATTTATAATAAATTAAATTGGTTTTCATTTTTACTTTTAATAATAATTTTTGAAAAAGATAGATTTCTTAATTTGTATTTTTTTGCCTAAAACACCAAACATATTGAAATAGAAAGAGTATTATTTAACATACAATCATTTCTTAGAATATTTTGATTGCTGAGATACCAAAGAATAAATAAATATTAATATTTAATTTTTTGGTTTGTTAAACTTTATTGAATGATTAGATAAAAGACAAGTGTAAAATATTTATTTTTTTGGTTTGTTAAACTTTATTGAATGATTAGATAAAAGACAAGTGTAAGTTGGTTTCTTGAATATAAATCTGGATTCTGCCTGGGTTTCTCAAACCAGAATCTCCTCATTCTCTTTTCTAATTTGTAGATGTAGATAGATATACTCTACCGATTATAATAAAGCTAAATCACAATAATTTACTACTATATCTTACTATATATATATAAAGTATAAAGTTACCTTTTATCACTGAAAATCTAATACCTCAAATCACCAATTAGATTAAAAAAAAAACTTATTGGTTCTAAGCCTAAAGAGATCGCTATCTTTACTTTCCTCAGGAGGTCACTCATGTGGTCTAGAGACTTGGCATGAACTAGTGGACATGAGTCTATATATGATCTTATATGATAGGCTTAGGAATTGGTGTGTTTCATGATTGAAAACGAATGTAGTTTGGAGATGTCACCAGTTTTTGATGGATCTTTCCTTTTCTTCTCTCGGAACACGACTTATGAAGTTTTCAAAAATTTTCGTTTTGATCATGGGTGTGCTGACAGTTATCTGGATTAAAAATGAAATATATGCTAGATTTTTATGTTTTATATGCCAGAATACGTTTGTTAAAATGTTCATAAAATTTGGGGAGATTTTTTCAAGTAAAAGTCAGTCTTTAACTGATTGTTTGGCTATAAAGTTTGTCTGCAGTCAACATTCTATAATATAAGTAAGCAATAGCACCTGGTTATGTTTTGTATTGTTTCTTTTATGGATTTCTAATGGAATATTGTTCCTTGCAGGTGAGGGAATAAACAATTTGACATCAAGTGAAGAAAGACTTGAGAAAAAAGATATAATCAAGTTGTAGTGAACAAACTGTGGGGTTGGAGTGAATTGAAGCATGACAAGCACCAACCGTGTAGAGCTTAAGTGTACAACTGACAGTGAGCTTCCTAGGAAAATGGTGGCTAAAGGTAGCATAAGTTCAACAAGGTGTGACAAGAAATCTATTGTACGAGTTGCAGCCTCAGATATTGATCATGCAGAAGACAAGAGTTCAAGAGAGCCTGAAAAGGTTTTATTTTATTTCATCTCCTTTCCTTTGTGTTCCTTTTATATTTTTTTTGTTTTCCTTCTTTTCTGATTTTGTCGGGGAACTGTTGGTCTCATTATATTAATACCTGATCCTTTCTTTTTGTGTTTATGGCAGCGTCTAGGTCATCATTTCACAGAAAGAGTAGAGCATGTTCCAATAAAGAAAAGGAGACTCATGGTTCTCTCCGCGTCACCAAAAAAGTCATATGGTCCATGTGGAAGCTCAAAACATAGGACGCAGAGCAACCATGCTTTGCCTGTTTCGAGGTTAAACCCAAAATTAATTGATGGAGGAACATCAGACAGCTGCAGTGAAAAGCCTGATTGCAATGGTCATGCCTTTTCAGGCAAGAACGATATCATAGCTCCTCAAAAATCTTCGGTTGAGAGTTTTTGCAGTGATTTGGCTGATGAGAGCATTGTGCCTGTCACAACGTCAAAGAAGAATAAAAGGTTCAAGAATGTTAGGTTACACTGGGACTTAAATGTTCCTATGGATGCTTGGAGTCAACCTTGTGATGTAGAAGATGATGCCTCTGAAAGAGATGTAAAGGGAGAAATCACGGAGTCAATATTGGCCCGTAAAGAGAGCAAACTTATTGATGGAAATAAGGACCATCTAGATGGTTCTAAGGGCGAAACAGCTGCTAAAAATGGCAAGAAGTGCCAATCTGGTTATGAGTCCCAGCTTGAGGAAGGAGAGTTGAGGGAGCCCTACTCTTGGGAAGAAAACGAGGGTGATGCTGGAGAGGATGATGGATTCTACTCTATGGTTGAAAGTAATGACAAGAAGATGGAGGATCCTGATAAGACAATCTTGGCAGATGCACCAAGAATCAGAGAGGCTAATGACGAAAGTGACATAGAGAAGCATGTTGTGGCATTTAAGGAGTTGCCTTCACATGATGCCACCAAGAGGATAAGGCAAGTTTAGCTTTCCCTGAACATCTTTATTTATTTTCTAGGTCATTTCACTTCTTAGTAGTTCCATTACTAACCGAGTGATGGTCCTTTTGTTTTAGATATGATGATTACGAAGAGTTAGGCATGGATCCATATAAGTCTTTTGGGAGAGATGACAGATCCGGGTTGCGTATGCGTGCCAAGAGTTCTAGGAGAGGGTACTTTAGTGGTTGGGATTCTAGACGCCGCTTGTCCTCACCTAATTACAAAGGTGGTTTTTATGGTTTCGAGCATCCACAGCTTCAAGGTATGATATATGATCCAGGTATGATGGACGGCTTTGATCAATCAAGACCATGGTCACAACCTGATGGTTATGTATGTCACCAGTTCTGGAATGGCGGATACCATAGTCGGTTTAGGATGTTTAATAACCAATTTCCTGGTTGGGTGCACAACCGGATGAGTGGTAATATGAGAGAAAGAGGTAATTCTACAGTCTTCAGGAGATTGCACTACATGCAATCAGAGTCAAGATCAAGAAGTCGTTCTCCAGTCCCGAGGAACGGTCGAAACGGATTGTATCCTCCTCGTGATGGGTTTAGAGCAGGCAAGAGGATGATGGAGAGATTGAGATTCCCTGCAGATCAAGAAATGAGTTTTATGTCACCTCCAAGAAACAGAATGTCATCGCAGAGATTGTTTGAAAGGAGGGGCAATGATTCTGGAGAGAATCATAATAGCCTCAGGGAAAGGAAGTTCCGGCCTGGGAAGAAACTTGGCGTTGGAAATTCTTTGAGAAGACTAAATTCTGACAATGACAACAACTTTATACGGCACAAAAGATTTGATGGTATGGAAGATAATATTGGCGGAAACAAGTTTGAGATTGCCCAACAGCAAACTAGATCGGCTGAGGTTGTGGAAGATGGCAATGATGATATTCGACGGTTCAGGTTTAACGAAAAACAGTCAGTGGTGGAAGCCAACAAAAACAACGACGACATCACTCTTTAAGGTTTTTCAATAGAACCTCTCTTTTATGGTACTTTTGTTTTGTTTGTTTAGCATTTTCATTTTAAAAACATTAGTTTAGTAGGAGGAGAGAGAATGGTATGACAATGTTTGCTGCTTTTATTTATGAGTATGATGGTGTTTTTTTTTTTTTCTTTCCATTTTTCTTTTGTCTCCACAGAGTTTTAGGGTTTTTAGTAGCTGTTGCATATATTTCTAGAAATAATCTCAATATTTAGAAAAAAAACAAAAAATCTTCTTTCCAAATATCATTCTTTATTTTTTTTTACTATTTTGGCATTTGAATTTAATTTTTCCGATTAAAACATAAATAGAGAGAAAATAAAATGAGATAAAAACTTGCGAGGATTCTTTAAAAACAAAATGTAAATATATGAAAATTATATTACTTTATATTAATATGTATTGTAATTTAAACTAACGATGACATATAATGTCAAAATCTAGTAACTATTATTAATATAAGTGTTAGGCTCATGTTGAACGCATCCTATTTTATACAAAAAGATTGTCTATTCTTTAAAACTTTAGGTAAAAAAAAGAAAGCAAAAAAAGAAAGCAAAAAGGAAAAGAATAAATATCCTCCTATGTTGTGAAAATATTGTAACATCAAAATATAGAAGGATGAAGTTTTATATGGAGTATTTTGTGATTTCATATAAAAATTGCAAAAACTTGTTAAAATATATCTATTGTCTATTGTCTACATGTAGAGCTTATTTTCCTTATATTATAAAATATATATTGCTCGAATTGAATTAAAATATCTTCGATTTGATAAAATTTATTCATTTCATTCTCAATTTTTTTTTATATAGATATTCAAAACATATGAAAATAATGATGTTCATTTTTAAATTGATACCATTATATTTGATTAGAATAGTATATTTTAGACTCATATTTTGATATGGAAAATGACAACAGTATCCTTCGTATAGATCATATTCATAATTACGATATTCACAAAATTCAGTGCAGATATTTTTTTTTTTGGTATGCAAACGGGAAACAATGTTTCCTGCAATTATTTCTGAATCAATACGAAAACTACAAACGGGTTCGCCTTGGATACAAAGATCCCAAAGCGCATCATCCCTAAAAAAACAAGCACAAGAATCTGGAACAACATCAAAGGTATGCAAACCCAAAACTAAAAAAAAACGCATAGTTGGCTAAACCATCCGGAAGATGGTTTGCTTCTCTATAAACATGTGAAATACGGACTATCTAGTCCACAACGAGAAAACCATGGCACCATCGTACCAGGAAGGATAAAGGGTGTGAATCCCCAATCCCCAATTCAGTGCAGATATTGTCCCCTCCATAACCACACGCTTCTTCAGAAAAAACATTGAACACTTTGGCGATTAATTCCATAATCCATATAGAATATACAACCTTGTAGCCACTAATATCAAAAAGATTTCGTCTCTGTCTTTCTTTATCATCACGCCATCTCGTATTGAAAACAAAAAAAAAACAAATAATGTTGAATCAAAGTCTTGTTTATTTGAATTATTTGTTACCTCCATAAATATATTTTTCCATAAGAGCAGCTGTTATTTTCCATTTATTAAAACCAAGCGATTTCAGAAGTAGGATTATCAAAAGCAGAGTTATTATTTTCTTTTGATCAAAAGCAGAGTTATCAGAAACTTATCCAAATTCTTTATATTCATAGGACTTGAACATCACATAAACTTTAAGACTTTAACTCCAAATGCAATCCCTAAAAATGTAGCAATGGCAATCCCAAATATTCCGACAAGAATCCCAGGGACAATCAACGAGCTCCATCCTTTCTCTGTCGCCATTCCCGCAGCAGTCGTGGGGCCTCCAACATTAGCGTTTGATGCAAGAAGCAAAAGCCTTAGCTCTATCTTCATTATGTTTCCTATTCCCAGTAACACTCCAAGATGTATCATTATTTGTAACGAGGCAAATATAAATATGCTTGGTCCTGTCTCTATTACACTCCTTCTGTTTCCACTTGCTCCCAGCACTGCAAAAAAACACCTTTTCCAAAATGATAAATATATCTATAAATCTTGAACCGCAGATCTCACCTGCATCAAAACTAGAGCCATTGCTTCTCCAGCTGGCGCGAGATGATTCGAATTGAGAAGGAAATATAGTTGCTAAAACAACAACTATAGCAGTAATTGCTGGTAAGCTACCACCAGAAATACCAAAATGCTTTGTAAAAACAGTTGCAAGTTTGCATATAGCTAAAGACACAACTATTCCTGTAGCCATTTGTATCACAGAGATTTTTTCTCTGCCTTTGTTCATCATCACACCATCTTGCCAATGCAAATAAAAAACAAATTACAACAAGTTTGTAAGACTCAATGATGAATCAAAGACAACTTCGGTATATATATATATAATCACTATCTTACCACTAGTTTGTGGTAGTGAAGATTCAGGAGGTATTTTAGAAGCTAAAGCAAACAATGTCATGAAATATAAAGCGCATATAACGCTATCAGCAGCAAGTCCAGCAGCTATTACTGAAGGTGAAACATCAAGAGCTTTTGCTATCGCAATGTAGTTTCCAGCTGCAAGTTAACAATAAATAATTCATCTTTATATTGTCACAAAAATGTGTTCAGAATTGGATTATTTTGTTACCTCCACCAATATGTCTTCCCATAAGAGCAGCTGCTATTTTCCAGCTATCAGAACCAAGTGATCTCATCGGGACCAAGATGTAGGCCAAAACTGTACCAACCGTTGTAGCAACTGTATTTGTATAACCACAGAATGGCTTTTAGAAAAGTTACAAAAGCAGAGTAATGTAATGATCATGTAGATAAGTGGAGGAGAGATGAGTATGTGTACATGATCCGATGAGAAAAGCGAAGAAAAGTTTTCCCGTAGATTGGATCACACGGCGCAAATCTGCTCTAAAGAGAAGCAGAGGAACAGCTAATGGGAGCAAGAAATTCATCATCACTGAGAAAGCATGAGCTTCTGAAGAGATGATCCCTAAATTGCTAGCTGTAAGTCCTATTAGAGTGCTCACTAGTGCACCACTCATGGCACTTCCGATTTTTGTCTTCTCTGCCCTGTTAAGATTCCAAAAACAAACCAAGTATCAAGAACATCCACAGTGATTAGTTACAACGTTGATGGAAATGTTGGCTTACCAGAGACCAAAAGTTCCAGTGGCAAAAAGTGCAGTCCACATTCCCCATTGATCGTCAGGAGAAATGAGAGGCGTGCTTAACTGCGATCTCACGTTAACCGGTCGGACCGGAGAGGATACATCCGGTCCGGGAAATCTCTTGCTTCGGTTAGGAAGCCGTGAGAACAGAGATGAATGAGAAGAAGGAGAGGAGCTAAGAGGTGAAGAGACTGCTCTAAAAGAGGAGCCATGAGCGTTTTGGCGGGAAACAGTTTGAGGTCGCCGGAGAAAGGGTTTCTGCGACAGAGATGGGATGGAAGTTACATTCAGGAACGGCAGAGTCGTCACCATGTCGCAGACCTTCTGGTCTAGAGAGAGAGAAGAGAGAGATTGAGTTTGTGGTGGTTCTGACTAGTGGAGGGTCTTTGCATTTTTGTAAGGTTTGGTTATGGTAAGAGTGGAGTTGTCACTGTGTGTAGGAGACACCGGTGGAGAGGAAAGTGAATAATTAACATTTTAGAATTAAAGTATTTGAGTGATTGTTAGATATTTGAAAGCTTTCTTGCATGAGAATTCTCTGAATACAAAGTTATTTAAATATAGTTTGTGATATAGCTAATGGTGTAGATAACAGTAATACTGGTTCTTGGCGCTGGTTCAAGCATTCATAAATCCTCCGGTTAAGAGATGGTTTTAGATCAGACACAACAATTGTTGGAAAAAAATATGGGTTCGTGTTCATCAGTAATTTTCTTTTTTGGCTTGGGGAGATGATTCCGACCAAAACATAGACGTCGCTATTTCTAAGCTTTAACTCAATCATTAAAGCCATTTGAGACAACTTTTCGATTATATATATCAGAAAAGTCACCCCCACCATTCATCCATCCATTAAAACTTTAACCAAAACAAAACAAATCATATGATAATTATGATATATACATTATTGTGGGGGTGAATCGTTTAGCTAATAATGCTAAAAGATTGGTGACCAAAAGAAAATATAAAGCCAAGATTAAGAAAATGACGTTTGGGGCATTATAAGCACAATCTTTGCATATTCTTTTTTTGTTTGGGTTGGGGTTGTTACTTTTATTTCTTTCTTTTCTTTTCTGCTCTTCAATGCTAAATACGAGATTATTATTTTATAACGACTCACGATTTTTATCTCGATCAAGATTCAGGTATTTGCTACAAAAGATAACCAAGTCTACAACCATCACAATTCTACATCTGTTTAGCATTTCAGGGAAAGACGTAAAGCAACACAGATACTCTAATATTTATTGGTTTTTTTTGCAACCAAAATCGACATAACCGAGATTGGAGAAGAGACTGTTGTCTTTGTTAATGAAAGATACAGAGAGAGCAGAGAGAGCAGAGAGAGCAGAGAGAGCATATTACCAACTTCACATGAACTTGAGGACTTTCACACCAAAAGCAATCCCAAGGAAAGTTGCAATGGCGATACCGAAAATTCCAGCAAGAATCCCGGGAACAATCAACGAGTTCCATCCCTTAGCCGTCGCCATTCCAGCCGCCGTCGTAGGTCCACCGACATTAGCATTTGATGCCAAAAGCAGCAACCTTAGTTCGATGTTGAGCAGCTTCCCTATGCCTAATATCACAGCGAGATGTGTCCCAATTTGGACCAGTGCAAACAAGAATATGCTCGGGGCCGTGTTTATCACACTCCATATGTTCCCGCTCGCACCTATCACAGTGAAGAACACCTGAAAGAAAATATCTTTTTTTTTTTAAAGGAAGATTGCATTGTTTGGAAAATGAAGTGTGTGTGAAACTCTCACGGCACCTGCATTAGAATAAGAGCCATGGCTTCTCCAGATGGAGCAAGACGACCAAACTGGGAGGGAAAGATTGTTGCTAGGACAACAACCACCGCGGTTATAGCTGGCAAGCTACCACCAGAGATCCCGAAATACTTTGTTAGCAAAGCCCCGACCTTGCATATAGCTAATGACACAGCAATTCCAGTAGCTATCAGAAGCACAGGGATTTTGTTTTTGGTCTCAGAATCTTTGTTCGTCTCTGCATCTGTACGTGGGAGAGCAACATTTAAGTCAGAAATCAGAAACTGAATCTATCCACGGAGTTGTGCAAAACTAGCCAGAAAATCGACATGATAAAGGAATGGAACAGGACACATGGCAATGATCCGAAGCCAAAACAAACGAAACCAGACATCAGAGTAAAATTCAGACTTACCATTACTTGGTGGAGGTAAAGTTTCAGCAGGTATTTTGGAGCCTATAGCGAACAATGACGTGAAATATACGGCGCATATAACATTATCAGCAGCGAGTCCAGCAGCTAACACTGATGGAGAAACTCCGAGAGCATTCGCTATGGCAACATAGTTGACGGCTGGACAAAACAACGATCACATTGTAGACTTATTAGAAGCCACTATAAGAGGAATGAAACAAAATTGGAAGATACAAATGGAAGTTGACTTACCTCCACCGATATGCCTTCCCATGAGAGCAGCTGCAATCTTCCAACTATCCGGACCAAGAGCTTTCATCGGCACTAGGTAGTAAGCCAGAGCTGTACCCACTGTTGTCGCAACTGTAATGAAACCATGAATAGAAAATGATCAAGCTTTCCGATAATTCAGAGTAAAAGAAAAAAGCAAGGTTAGTGATGAATTTTGCCTTAATTAACACCCTTGTACTAGCAAAAAGAACAAGAGGAGACATGAAGTGGTTCTTACTCGATCCAATCAAGAAAGCCAAGAGAAGCTTTCCAGTGGACTGAACCACACGACGCAGATCAGCTCTAAAGAGCAATAGAGGAACAGCTATCGGGAGCAGAAAGTTCAAGACAACAGCAAAAGCAGGAGCTTCCGAAGAAATGATCCCAAGATTACTTGCAGCAAGCCCAATCAGTGTGCTGACCAACGCACCACTCACCGCACTCCCAACCTTTGTCTTCTCCGACCTGTAATCTCAGAATCACAACCACTTGTGTAATCAAACATCATCTTCATGGAACAAATTATTCAATCATCTGTCTTTCTACAGATAAAACCAATGAAGGGAAAAACTCAACTTCACCTAACTATCAACTTTTTTTTTTTTTTACAAAATTACAAAATACACGTGCTTCTCGAAATTGATCGAAATGTGGGTATACAAAGAACATAACAAAAGTTCAAATTTTCGGAACGATCGAAGAAAAGGCGAAGGCGTACCAGAGACCGAAAGCACCAGTGGCGAAGAGAGCAGTCCAAGTTCCCCATTCATCGTTACCGGGAATGAGAGGCGTGCTCAATTGCGATCTCACAGTAACCGATCGGATCGGAGAGGACACGTCAGGTAACGAACCCGGCGAGAGAAACCTGCCGTTACGAGAGAAGCTAAGCGGCGGCGAAGAGACTGCTTTAGACGAGAATTCAGGGAGATCCTTGCGTGAAACAATGTGCGATCGCCGGCGGATCAGTCCCGACGACGGCAACGAGATCCCTGTCGCGTTCAGAAACGGTAAGCTCGAAGCCATATCGCTCGTCTGCGTCTGCTCTGCGAGGAGAAAAGATGGAAAGTGAGTAAAGAGAGAGAATCAGTTACTAAAGAGAGTAAGTGGACTTGTTGACTCCATAGTTCGCGTCAACTTTTGCTCTCTAATCAAATCATCATACTGACCCGAACCGACCCCTTAAACCAAAATTTGATTCAATCAAACCAGTAAACCAAAATCAAACCAATTAAATAATGTATAATCTTCATTACAAGTATCTTCTCGAACCAGCCAATTTGTTTTCAGTTCAGGTTATTTGAGTCGTGATTCAGGTTCAGGTGATGGAATACTTGGAACTAGAACCGGTTATTTATAGCGCAGATCTAAAACCGGTTAATATCTTTCCAATTCAATTCGGAATATCTCAGAAGTGGCAAAAATAACGAAATATTGATACAAAAACGTCGAAACTATCCTTTCACAAGAGACACAAACTTGTATTTTCAAATTGATCTTCATCTCTTCTGTTTCTTGGGATCTCGTTTTTCCTCATCTGCCTCCAAAGCTTTGAGTTTGTTTCTAATGGCAGCTACTTTTTCGTCTCGGTTCATTTGTCTTGAGCTGCTTCCACTTGCAAACTTGGTTCTGTTTGCTTCTGGTAATAGTCTTTTAGGGTGATCATGAGCGGAAACTTCTGGAAGCTTTTCACTAGCTAGATGAACCACCAAAGGCCTACCACAAGCTAACCTCCCATGCATCTTCTCTTTAGCCAATTCAGCTTCCTGTGTACTCACTTTAGATTGTACAAATCAAGTGATTGCTCAATCTCATCTAAGCAGTTTCAAAAACCAGGAAAAGACAGATTACTAGTTACCTCTTTACGGCTGTATTGAATGAAAGCATAACCGCGTGGCTCTCCTTTCTTTGGCCCGCGTGTGTGCCAAAGGAAGTCTTCTGATATGATCTTCCCATATGGAGAAAACATCTTTATCAACGCAGCTCTATCAAGAAAGAGAAAATTATATGGTATTGAAACAAAGTTTTGATCCATGGAGGGTAATAATAATAAGCTTTGATTCACGGTGTTTTCTTTTTTCTCCCTTACTCGTTTATTCTAAGATCCAAGTTTCCAACATATAATCTGCTCTCGCTCTTTTCATCTACAAACCCATTGGTGTCCTGAAGCATGTCAAAAACTAGTTAGGAGATGACACAAAGTAACATAAGAGAGAATAAGCAAACAAGCTAACTGAGGAATTTAAGAGATACAAGCTAAGTTGAAACTTAATAGACAAGCTAGACAAAAAGCCAACTTTGAAAACGAAAGAGATATACACATAAACTGATATGAAAATTAATGACATAAGATAGTGTAGTCACCATTAAATTGCAGAAACAAACAGATCGAAAGGTATTTTTCCGCCAGGAACACGACGAGGAAGCTCAAGATATCAAAGAATGTATTCTGCATCCACCTGCAAATATGCAATTTCAGCATTAGAACAAGACATTTTTAAAACAAGTTCCCTCTCAAGATTTCAACAGTTACACACATGAGAACAATGCTCAAAGGCCAAGACAGTAATCGAACTGATTCTTCTACATAGAGATGGCGAGAGAGTTAGTTTGATTGTCGCCTAACAATACTAAGTTACTTGATAGTCATGTGTCACGTAAGGGCATCAAAAGCCTCAAAAGAAAAGCATAAACCCAATCTAAAAGTACTCAGTTAACACTCTCTATATTTTCCAAACACTATCGAAAACAGAGGCTTCTACATGAGATTTGCAGTTATTCCACAAAGCACCAAAAAAGGAGAAACCTTTAGCGCAAGAGAGCAAGATCTGTGTACTCAAATTCATTGTCCGTTCTAAGTGTGATGAACTAAGAGTAACCTATTACCGACAGAACTCTAATCGTACAATAATCAATACTACTCAATTAAGACGGAAACCCCTCGTTGAGCAGTAGTCACGAACTATTACGCCTAATCGCTTCGATTACATCTCGACGCATAGCTAAACTCGCTAGAGGTAATAGAAAGACAAACCCAGAAAGTTCAAATCTTTGGAAATTATAGATGAAAACTGTTTAGAGAATCTCCATGGAAGCAACTTACGGGAGCTCAAGCGCGATCTCGAAGGCGAAGGCTCCAAACTCCAAAGAAGAAGGCTAAAGCACCATAATTTTCTGGCTCTAACCAGTAAACGTATAACCACCGGTTTAGAAGGAAATCGAACCGGTGATTGTGAGTGTGAAGTAGGCCTGGGCATATAATCCGGATCCGACGGATCCGAACCGATCCGATCCGAAATAACCGATCCGGTTCGGATCCGGTCAAAGCTAATAATCCGAACGGTTCCAAAATAAATGTGTTTCGGATTTCGGTTCGGATCGGTTTTAAATCCGGAACCGATCGGGTATCCGAAGAAACGCATATTGTTTGTGTTTTCGGATTTTTCGGATTTTCGTCGGGGTTTTCGGTTTTTTTTTTCCGGGTTTTTCGGATTTTCGTCGGGTTTTTCGGATTTTTTTTCGGGTTTTTCGGATTATGCGATTTTTTTTGAAAAAAAACGGATTTAAACCCGAACCGGTATATGTTTCGGATCTGTTTCAGGTCTTTTATAAATTTTGAAAACCGATCCGAATCCGAAAAAATCCGAACCGATCCGATCCGAAATTAAGTCGGTTCCTAAACGGGTCCAAAATATCATAATCCGAAAAACCCGAAATCCGAAAAACCCGACCCGATCCGAACCGAGGATCCGAATGCCCACACCTAGTGTGAAGTAAGATGCGGGAAATTAGTTGCTGTTCTATACAAAACGATGATATATTTTTTATTTTTAGCAACTCACTCACCTAAGATCCATAATTTATATTTTTCATCGTATCTTTCCTTATTAGATCTAACATTTCTAGAAATTACCTGAAGATTATAAAATTTTTGGCTAAAAGCCTAAAAGAGTGTTGAAGGTGAATCGAGCACTCGCAGTTTGGCGAGCGCGACCACGAGGGGGCTGGTCGGTCGACCGAGACGTGCTCGCCTTAAGGAATCGGGCTCACCCAAAGGTTCGAGTTTGCAGAGGGAAAGTTAAGGGTTCGTCTAATTAATGAGAAGAGTAAACGCGGTCGCTTGATATTAAAGAGATAGAATAATGGAGCTTATTACAAAGTGAGGGCTCGGCAATTACAGGTTACTTGGCGAGCGCTATCTAAGTGAATTTCGGATGCCTCATTGGCTCTACACTGGTTCCTATTTATAGTGAGCGCCGGACTGGGCAAGACTAAAAACGAATGATGTCAGTGCGAGCCGTACGCACTCGACGGGCTGACGACGAGTTAATGGGCTCGTCGGATGACCATCTGTTTTGGCGGGCTGATCGAATGTTTGATGGGCTCGCCGGGGTTTCTTATTGGGCCGAATCCTGTGCCCAAAGAGGCCCATACAATTTGTCCCTCCCCGAGTCCGGTTGTCGAGGGAGTCTTCGCGAAGACGCCGATTCTTTTGGTCGCGCATGGTGTTTTTCTGGATTTTTGGTCGCCTATTGGGCCTTTGTGGTCGCTCTTGCTTGGGCCTCAAGGGTTTTGGGCGTCGCGTCTGTTGAGATTCCCTAGGCCGTCGAATTAATGCTCAAGTAATGATTACCTCTGTTGCCATCGTCTTTATTTATCCCTGAGGTGAGTCTTGTTTTCTCATTCATTTGCTTTGCTACTGTAAGGTAAACTGAGAGCGCTCGTCTTCTTTTTTTTTTTTTTGCGCTCGTTGTTGTAGTATAGTGTTGTAGACTATATAGCGGTCGCCGATGTCTGGGGTAGAGTCGAGCGGGTCGGGGTCGTCGTCGTCGGGTTTAGGAGATACTTCAAGCAGTCAGGGTTTGGATCCTCTTGGGGTCATTCGCCCAGACCAACTTTTCGGTGCTGTTGCTGGTTGCGCAAGCCGCTGGCCCGTCGAAGTGGGCGCTCGCCCGCGTGTTTCGAGTTCTGTCGGCGAGCGCGAGGAGACTTATCCGACGGCCGAGGGTGATTCCGGCGAGCGCGAGCGGGCTCGTCTATCCGCCGCGAGCGATCTCGGCGAGCGCGACCTTGCTTCCGGCGAGTGCGCGGGCGATTCCGGCGAGCGCGAGCGGGCTCGTCTATCCGCCGCGAGCGATCTTGGCGAGCGCGACCTTGCTTCCGGCGAGTGCGCGGGTGACTCCGGCGAGCGCGAGCGGGCTCGTCTATCCGCCGCGAGCGATCTCGGCGAGCGCGGTCTGGCTCATATTGTTCCTTTTGAGCGAGGTCGCGTGAAAAAGTGGCGCGGGGACATTCGCATACTGCCTTCGGTCGAAAATCCCGAGCTTTTGGAGCGTCCCTCATATTTTGGGCCATCGAAGTCTGACGAAGAATCGATTGGCGAGATCTTGGAGAGATGCTGTCGATTGCTACGCGTGACGGCCCGGAAGCCTGAGGCTGCCGAGCGCCCGTGGAACTGCCCGGCTGGATGGTTCTGTGTTTACGAGTCGTGGTTCGGCAAGTGTCTACTATCGTTCCCCCTGCCGCGTCTTGTCATAGACTACTGCTGGATGAGGCGAGTGGCGCTGACTCAGATCTGTCCCGGGACGATGCGTAACTTAGTTGGAACTGTGGTTTTGGGAGAGGAGTGCGGGGTCGATGTCTCCGTGCGATTCTTTGAAGAACTTTTCAACTTATCTCGGAATTCGAGAAGGCTGGGCACCTACATATCGGCGGCGAAGCCCACCCGTAACATAATCACATCTCATCCCGAGAAAGTGCGCGATTGGTGGGAGAGATACTTCTTTGTGAAGGTTGACGAGCACTCTACCCCTGCTGGCGACGGCCGCTTCGTTAGAAGATGGAATTCAAGAGCTGGTAGCACCTTTGGTTTGCCGAGCGCTTATCGCTTATGTTAGTCATATTCTAAAAGTTTTTTTTTTGTTTTGTAGTGCTGCACCCTGTTTCTCTTCCGCCACCGCCGAATTTTTCCGAGGATCTGGAGAAGATTAGGGAGCGTGGGATCCTCAAGTGGCCGAGCCTGTACGAGGATCGCGTTCGACGTGCTCTTTCTCGCGTCAAGTTTGGTAAGTTTCCTGTAGCTGTTTTTCGTCGAGTGCGAGCTTGTCCAAATGCTAGTCCAGTCCTTGTGCGAGCGTGGGTCTGCTTTGGCTGATCCGTCTCTCCCTATTTTTTGTTCAAGTGGAGGATCCAGCGTTTGCATCTGTCAGGCGGTTCGACAAGGAATCGATGGGAAACCTGGAGATTGAAGCTTCTGATTATGCGGCGTCGCTAGAGCGTCCCGCTGCTGTTGTGGAGGCGACGGCGACTCCGAAAGAAAAGCGGGCTCGCAAGAGGTCGTCTAAATCCTCTTCTCGTAAGCCGAAGTCTTCAGTGCCGACTGCTGCTGTGGCGGCGGAGCAGGATGAGGCGGACGCATCTGACGAACGTCCTCTCAAGTGAAAAAAGAAGAGCTCGCGGGCTAAGAAGGTCGTCGAGAGCGAGGTTCCAGTCGATCAGGTCGAGCCCATTGGCTCTGGCGTTGGTGAAGATGCGATTGTGGTGACATCACCTTTACATCCGGCGCCTGTTGGCGGAGATGAGGCTTCCGGGGGAGAGCCAGTTGTTCCTGCCGAAGGAGGGGGGTCGCCGAATGAGGGGGGTCGCTCGGTTTATGCTTTCAAATTCGAGCACTCGGGGGAGCGAGACGCTTTATAAAGACGTCAAGGGGTGCAGCAGGCTTTTTGGCGATCTCCGCTCATACCCTCGCAACTACGTCGAGGAGCCTGTCAACGAATTGGACAAGAAATCCCATGAGCTCATTGCCAAGGCTTTTATTCGGGTGAGTCCGCTGATTCTCTCTTTTTTTTTTCTTTTTTTTTTTTGGCGAGCGCGATGGCTCCTAATCCATCTGGGCGTTGGTTTGTGATGTGTTTTTTGTTTGTAGGCTGCTACCGAGGCGAACACTGTGATTGACATTTATCGGGAAAAATTGCGCGAGTATGGGGACCGGGAAAAGGTCGCGTCGGATGAGCTTCTCAGATACAAGGAGGCTGTGGGCGAATTGGAGAAGGAGAACGTCTCCCTTAAGGCGAAGATGAACGAGCTCAAATCGGCGAACGAGGCTCTGATGTCCGAGAGTCTGGCTATCTCGCAGAGGAGTGTCGAGCTTATGTCTCAGCTTGACGAGAAGGCCAAGGTTCATGATGACCACTTGCTCGCTTGCGAGGCGGACAAGGAGGCGTTGCGTAAGGAGCAAGTTGTTTGGCAGAAGTTTGAGCAAGAGGTGTGGCCAGCGCGAGCCTATCGGAAGTACGAGCCCCGATTTGCGCAAGCGAGGAAGTATCTCCGGGAGCGTGGGCAGCTTAAAAAGACGATTTTTGCTCACAACCAGGCTTGTGGGATTTTGCGGGCTTATGAGTTGTTGGAGGAAGAAGGCGTGAAGCTTCCCTCGGGCAAGATCGAGCGAGTGAAGGAGGATATCGCCAATTATGTGGCTGAGCTCAAGGCCGTGGACGTGATTATGGAAGATGAGTTGCAGCTGCGCATGTCTCCTCCTCCTGTACCTAACGTTGAAGATCTTCCAAATACTGATGAGGTTAGGAAGATTCTTGTCGACTTGGGTTATGAACTGGAAGATGACGCCATCGATGGGGTCTCTGGGGGCGTGAATTTTATGGATTGCGAGACCGCTGCCGAGCGTGTTGACGGGGTCGATGGGCGTGACGGAGGCGACGGTGGTCAGGAGGATGACGACTCGGAAGAGGATAGTTCAGAGGATGATGATCCGGCTCAGGAGAAGGTCGCCGAGGGCGAGCAGGAAAGGAGCGAGCATTTCGGTAGGCGAGTGTATCATTGATGCGTGTCGCTGGCATGGTTCACACTTGGCGACAAAACCTTCGCAGTCGGCAATCATGGTTGGCCAGTAGAAACCTTGTCTTTTGATTTTAGTTGCGAGCGCTCGTCCTCCGGAGTGGTTACCGCCTGCTCCCTCGTGGACTTCTTGCATTATGCGAGTGGTTTCGGGCTCGTTGATACAGTGCAACATGACATCCGCTGCGCTTCTTCGGAATAGATTCCCGTCCGTCATAATATAGCGAGCGCAACGCGTGCGTAGTCGTCTTGCTGCCCATCTGTCCTTTAGGACCTCGCCGTCTGCGATGTAAAGTTTGATGTCATCGCGCCAGTCGGAAGGCCTGAGGATCATCGTTTGCTTTGCGAGGCGGTCGGCGATTTGTGCGACGAGCGCGGGTACGCTTATGCTCGATGACTTGATTGTTTCGACTGGGATAACGCGTTGATTTCTGGATCGGATGTTGACGCTAGCGTGGCGAGGGCGTCCGCCGGGATATTGTCATTCCTTGGTATCTTTGATAGCGAGAAGGTCTCAAACATTGCAGACAGGGTTCGAAGGAGCTTGAGATAGGCATCCATGCGCTCGTTACGCGTTTCGTATTCCCCGCTAAACTGGCTTGTGACGAGCATTGAATCGCAGTAGGCTTCGATGTGCCGAGCGCCGACTGCCTTGGCGAGGCGGAGTCCTGCGATGATGGCTTCATACTCGGCTTCGTTGTTCGAGGCGGGGAAGCCGAGGCGGAAAGATTGCTCTATGACTTCTTTTTCTGGAGAGACGAGGCGGATGCCGATGCCTGACCCGTTTCGCGAAGCGGAGCCGTCTGCGAATAGGGACCAGGACTTGACTTTGGGAGTGTTTGGGTCGCTAAACTCCGGGGTGAGCTCTATCAGGAAGTCGGCGAGGACCTGTGACTTGGAGCAGGTTCTTGTCTTGTATTCGATATCGTGCTCGCTGAGTTCGATGGCCCATTTGGCTATGCGACCAGACTTGTTCGGGCTGTGGAGGATTGTTCGCAATGGATGGTTTGTTAGGACGATTATCGAGTGCGACTGGAAGTACGGTCGGAGCTTTCGAGATGCGGTGACGACTGCGAGTGCTAGCTTCTCCAGTGTCGGGTAACGTGTTTCGGCGGCGTCGAGGCTCTTGCTGATGTAAAATATCGGTTTCTGCTCGCCCCGGTCTTCTTTTACGAGTACTCCACTGACTGCGGCGCTCGACACTGCTACGTAGAGGCATTCTCGCATCGGTCGTCCCACACAAAGCGCTTGTTGGCTCGGAGGATCTGGTAGAACGGTAGGCACTTGTCAGTGGATCGAGAGATGAACCTGCTGAGGGCTGCGATCCTGCCAGTCAGTCGCTGGACTTCTCGAGTGCTTTTTGGTGATGGGAGGTCGAGTACGGCCGCGATTTTAGCAGGGTTGGCCTCGATCCCTCGCTGAGTGACGATGTATCCCAGGAATTCGCCTGAGGTGACTGCAAAGGTGCACTTGGCTGGATTGAGCTTCATTCCGTACTTGTTCAGGCTTGCGAAACATGTCGCGAGGTGCTCGACGTGATCCTTGGCGTTTGCGGACTTGACGAGCATGTCGTCGATGTAATCTTCCATCGTAGCGCCGAGCTGGGCGGCGAACATGCGGTTGACGAGACGTTGGTACGTTGCTCCGGCGTTCTTGAGCCCGAAAGGCATTACTTTGTAGCAGTAGGTTCCGCGTTCGGTGATGAACGCGGTTTTTTCTCTGTCGGCGGGATGCATCGCGATCTGATTGTATCCTGAAAAGGCGTCCATAAAAGACGATTTGGTCGATATGGGGGAGTGGGAAGCTGTCTTTGGGGCACGCTTTGTTGAGGTCGGTGAAGTCGACGCACACTCGCCACTTGCCATTTTTCTTCATGACGACAACCGGATTCGCAAGCCACTCGGGATACTGTACCTCTGTTATCGCTCCAGTTTTAATCAAGCGTTCGACTTCGTCGTTTCTGCTTGATAGGTTTGTACGTCGGGTCGACGTTCAGTTCGTGCTGCGTTATGCTGGGATCAATTCCGGTCATGTCGGCTGTCGTCCAGGCGAATGTTGAGACATTCGAACGAAGGAAAGTGACGAGCTCGCCTTCTATTGCTTTGTCCAGGTTGCTGCCGATCGCGATGCAGCGGCTGATGTCGTTCTCGTCAATGTTGACTTGAGTGGTTTCTTCGCGGGGCGGGCTCGCAGGCGGTGGGAGTTCGATGACGGGCTCGGCGATAAAGCAGGTTCTTGAAGCTTTGCGGTGTTTGTGCTCGGCGAGGAAACAATTGCGCGCCATGCGTTGATTTCCTCGAATCGTGCATATGCCAAATGGTGTTGGAAACTTGACGCATTGATGGTAGGTGGAGGCGACGGCTCGCATTGTGTGAATCCACGGGGTGCCGAGGATAATATTGTAGATCGGGGGCTTGTCGACGATCACAAACTTGATCATCTTCGTCGTGCGTCCGAGGTAGACGGGTAGTTTGATGGTCCCGATCGTCATGGTGGTTTCGCCCGTGAAGTCCGTCAACGGTCTGATTTGAGGCTTGAGCTCGTAGCCTGTTAGCTCCATTTTCTCGAGGGTATCTTTGAAGATGAGGTCGACCGAACTGCCGGTGTCGATCAGCACTCGGGTCACATCGCAGTCGCAGACGCGAGCCTCGATGACGAGCGGGTCGTTGTGTGGCTTGTCTAAGCCTTCCGTCTCTTCTTCTGTGAAGGTCATGGTTGATGAGAACTCGGGGTCGGCCTTGTGACGAGCCGACCATTGAAGCGGCGCGATTGTTCTTCTTTCTCGGTCGGTGATGGATCGGACTGAGTCGTTGCAGTCGAGTAAGCCTCCCATGATCATATTGATCCTTCGACGGGGTAGAGCGGGGGCGTCGCCTTTCTCGTCTGGTTGTCGGTCGCGCTTCGGCGCCTCCATGTCTGGGTGTATTGCCGCTTCTGGGCGAACCATCCCTGCGTCCGCTCGCCGATCGGCGAGCGCGGCGTTGAATCGTTCTCCTTCGTTTGGGGCTTGCCGATGGGTCGGCCTATCGTTGGCGGGCTCGCTCTTTTTTTGGTCCTCTTGATAACGTTTGAGTAAGAGTCGGTGGAGCGTCTCACATTTGGCCGTCGAGTGCCCCATCTTTTTGTGGTGGTCGCAGTAACTTTGGGAGTCGTCCGGCTTGACGTACTTGTTCCATGGTTTGCTCGGAGCGCTGGCGACGAGATAGGCGTTGCCTTTATTGTTTTTTTCATCCTTGCGATAATCCTTGTTGTAATGTTGTCTTGGTTCGTGATGCTCTGGTTGGAACTTCTCTTTGCCGGCCGACGACCGCGGAGTCGCGTGCTTTTTGGCGAGTACGGCTCGTTCTTCTTCCATCTCGACAAAGATCATTGCTCGGTGAAGAGCGTCCTCCAAAGTTGCCGGCTTGTTTTTCTTAAGATCGGCTTTCAGCTCGCCGTCGTACCACAGGCCGTTGTTAAGCGCGGACAAGGCATTCTCATCTGTGATCGTGATTCGAGAGACTACATTGCGGAAGCGATCGATGTAGGCTCTGAGGGGCTCGGCGGGACCCTGAGATAATGCCCAGAGGTCAGCGCTTGAAGTTTCTTGCTCTATGTACATCGAGTAATGCTTGAGAAAGGTGGTTGACAGCTGTTGGTAGTTGTCTATCGAGTCGGCGTCGAGTTTTGAGAACCACGTCAGGGCGGGTCCGCTCAGTTTTTCTACGAACAGCTGACAATAGCCGGCGTCGCGCTCGCCTGGAGTGAAATGCGCTCGCCCCATGGCGATGCTGAATGCCGTCAGGAATTTGCTCGGGTCAGAGTTGCCTTCGTAAGTCGGGAGCTTGATCTTCCCGGGGTGTTTGAAAGGTACCCCGGTCACGTTGCTAGTGAATGGCGTGCTTTGAGTCTCTCAGAGAACACGGTCGATCTCCGGTGCCGAGCTCGTCGCTTGGTGAACTCTGGTAGTCATTGCCTGAAGCTGGCTTTTCATCCATTCGAATTCCCTGTCGCGAGCGTCTTCGCTGGTTCGTTGTGGCGCCTCCGATGCGTTGGTGATTGGATTGCCCGTTCGAGGCTCGGCCGAGCGAGGGGTTTGTGTTTCCTCGAAGAGCGGTCGGCGAGCTTGGATGGGGAATGCTTCAGTGGGTTGGACTTCGCTGATTCGTCTGTTGCATATCTCCTGGACGGCGGTGAGCTCGTCCATCCTGTTGTTTGTAATTCTTGACATGTCCTCCATCCTCGTCATTATGGATTGAAACATCGATTGAACGTCAACCGGCTGTCGGTTAGGATCGCGGTCGTCGGCCGTTGTGGAGGGGCCGGATACCTGGTCGGCGAGCTCGACGATTGGGGTCGGGCGTTCGTCGGTTGGAGCTGGGCGCTCGTCGCTTCCTGTCTGCGGCTGTTGAGTAGAGGCGCTCGTAATCGATCGAGTGATAGGTCGGTTCGGAGCAGCTGTTGCGCCGAGCGCTGAGCGCAGTACTCCTGGCATGGATGCGATGCTGCTCGGGTTGAAGTTCAGCGGCATTCCATACTGCGGATCAGAGGGGTTTGGTGCTGACGACCCTTCTCTTCCTGGCTGACTTGGATCGGACATCGTTTACCTTTTCTTGCGTTAGAACCCTTAAGTGCCCCACGGTGGGCGCCAAATTGTTGAAGGTGAATCGAGCACTCGCAGTTTGGCGAGCGCGACCACGAGGGGGCTGGTCGGTCGACCGAGACGTGCTCGCCTTAAGGAATCGGGCTCGCCCAAAGGTTCGAGTTTGCAGAGGGAAAGTTAAGGGTTCGTCTAATTAATGAGAAGAGTAAACGCGGTCGCTTGATATTAAAGAGATAGAATAATGGAGCTTATTACAAAGTGAGGGCTCGGCAATTACAGGTTACTTGGCGAGCGCTATCTAAGTGAATTTCGGATGCCTCATTGGCTCTACAGTGGTTCCTATTTATAGTGAGCGCTGGACTGGGCAAGACTAAAAACGAATGACGTCAGTGCGAGCCGTACGCACTCGACGGGCTGACGACGAGTTAATAGGCTCGTCGGATGACCATCTGTTTTGGCGAGCTGATTGAATGTTTGATGGGCTCGCCGGGGTTTCTTATTGGGCCGAATCCTGTGCCCAAAGAGGCCCATACAAAGAGATAAATTGAAAAGTTATTTGTCTCACTATCCTTAAATAAATTAAGCTAAAAAATATTACAAATTGTAAATCAAAATTTTAATTATATAAAAACAAATTACATATTTATGTATGTTTAAAATAATAAATACATTTATATTATTTCCCATAACTAAGTAAAAAAAATATCTTTGTATTTTTTTTCTTTGATTACTAATCTAAAAGGAAATAAATTGAAGGAGTATGCTTTTTCCCAAAAATACTATTTCTTTTCTTACATATGTTTGAGTTACTATATATATAGCCAGTTAAAATTGAAAAATTTATAAAACAAGTTAAGAAAATATTTTAAAAATGAATATCATCATGAAATCTTTAGTCACAATTATCACTGTGATTTTCATCATCTTTCAATTTCTTTTCGTACAACAACTGCTATTACTCTAAGTACTTGTTTATTCTTATACTTCACTCTTAAACTATGAGGAAATAGTACCACGTGGGTCATTTTGAGACTTTAATTATTAAGATGATTTTGTTATTCTTTCAATGATTATAGATATTGGTTTAATGAGTTTTACAAGTTATATATAGCCATATAGGGTATAGAATCAATATGCGGGATGTTCAATGTTTTGATCGAAGGGAATCATGTTTCTTTGGAGGGAATCATGTCTCTGCAACTTATGGGCACGATTTCTCGACGATGTGGCATCGCGTCCTGGAGATTATTTGTGCTGCGCCAAACTCCACTCGGACTTTTCTCCTTTGGTATGTGTTTCAGATCGTGCTTTTCTCTCTTTGGAAGGAAAGGAATGGAAGGCGACATGGAGAAATTCCGCTTACAGCAGACCAATTCATCCGATCTCTTGATAAACAGATTTGAAACAGAATCCTCTCTCTTCATCTTCAGGGTGATACAAGGTTCGAAGACGCCATGGAGCAATGGTGGCAACTCGATGTGTCGCTGATTAGAATCAATATCAATGTAACATTTGGCATAAGTTTATACCTTAAGTAATTTTCTCTTAAAACTCTCTGCAACAATGATGCAGTCTCTGTAAAAACAGTTTTTTTGGTTGAATAATTTAAAATTCTTTCAAAAAAAAAGATAAACATATCATGATATCATAGATATACAAAATATGTTTATATTTCATAAATTGCTAACTAATTGGTCAAACTTAAAGTCATTGTTTACTAAATGTGAGAAAAGAGTCAAATAATATTTTATTTGGAAAGTCATATGAATAATAGATACATACAGTTTTTCAGAAAATAAATTCAGATTATGTCAAGAAAATTATTATTTTTCTTTAGAATACCAACAGCTTTTATAAAAAAATTCGCATTCCATCCTTTTTAATAAATAAATTGTAAGTAAAAGTTTTAATTATGGAAAAATACATATTTAAATATGTTTAAGATAATAAATACAATTTATAATATTTCCCATAACTAAGTAAGAATAATTGTCTTTGTAGTTTTTTCTTTGACTATTAATCTAAATGGAAATAAATTAAAAGACTATAATTTCCTATCTTTGACCAAGAAAACCTTTTTAAACATACATTTGAGTTCTATATATATAGTTAGTTGAAACCGAACTTTTTAAAAAATAAGTTAAGAATATATCTTAAAAATGAATATCACCATGAAATCTTCAGTCACATTTATTATTACTATCATTTTTATCATATTTTCTGTTTCTTGTCGTGAAGCACCTGCTAATACTCCAGGTAATCGTTTATTCTTATATGTCATACTTAGTTATTAAGATGATTTTGTTACTCTTTCAATGATTATAGATATTGGTTTATTGATTTGTATATGTTATATACAGGTTATATAATAAATCTGCCAGATGTTCAATGCTTCGACGGAAGAGACTCATGTTTCTTTGGAGGAGAAAAGGCTTGTGCTAGAGTTTGTGAAAGACATGGTTATGAAATTAGCGAATGTACTGATGCATATGGATGTTGTTGTTATATTTCAAATGGTCCAAGTCAAATATGAAATACTTTACTCCAGTATAATAATATATGCTTGAAAAATAACATTATTATTTCAATGTACTCTGATATCTGTGGAAAATTTAAAGAGATATAAATAAATTATACTAAATTAAAGTGATTTTCATTATATTTGAGAAGTATATTTTAAATATTTGAAGAATTGATGGGTTAAAAAGTTATTTTTCTTATGTTTTCTGAGATCTTATTCTTTCTTTAAATTTTGATGCAACAACATACGAATTATGGATTGATCTATTTAATGCTAATTGTATAAATTATTAATTAATATTTTAGGAATGGAAGTTCAATTAAAAATATTCCTTCAAAATAATTGCATCTCCATTTTGAACCCCACAACTAGGGATGTCAAATTGGTTGATCCAAACCAAACCAAACCATCAACTCATTAACTCATTACTAAATGGAATGGATAATGGTCTTATCCAACTTATTAAGCTAATAGTTTGGATTAAACCATTAACCCATTAACATAATGAGTTAATGGTTTTAATGAGTTTATCCATTTGTATTCAACTTTTTTTTTTCATTTTTTTCATATAATCAAAATTGTATCAAACAAACAAATATCCAATAACAACAATAAGTGCAACTTCTATTAAATGACATCAACATGAACATCCAAAAACAACAAAACTGTATCAAACAAACAAATAACCAAAAAAAATCCAAAAAGCTCGTAAATGGAGATCACGAAATAAAATTGAGTGAGGTTATTCGGATATATAAATTTAAATCCCGTCAGGTATATATGTCAGATCAATTCTTGTCTTTAAAAACAAGCTCATGTTTGGTTATTGTTATTTTTATCCTAGTGTGTTATTTTGTGATGAAAAAAGATCAAAGTGTGCTACTTGAAGGTATTTTTTAAGAAAAAATTAACATTCCTAACAAAATTCAACTCTCTTACCAAAAATTCTAGATTTTGAATGGTAGTAGATGCGGATTCTAATTTTAGTGCAAGATGAAACTGTAGCTGATTTGATATAGAATCTGGTTCAACAAATGCCGAATAGTTTGAAAATTTCTCTCGGTTTAGGTTTGATATTAAGCAATAAAAGTAGTTATCACAAGCTCATTGGCCTCTCTGGCAAGAACAATGAGACCAAGATTGTTTACAATTTTAAGAGAAACGTCGTGATACAGAGTAACAAATTATTGATCATCGTCAACAAAATCTTCATCCTCATCTTTGATCTTCACGTCAGCGTCTTCTCCAAACTGGATACAGACATCGATCTGGGACAGAACATATTGGATGCTGTCCGAAGAAAACAATGTACACGTTAGCTTCTGTATTGGATCAAAGTTAGAGAGAGGAAATCAGTTTATTACCTTCGTTCTTTCCTAATGTCAAGGGGTATGAAATTCACCATCCCATATTCTCCTACCTAATAATGAAAATCAAATTACTTGCTTTACGTTCAATATTTGGGGCTTGCAAAACGCCATGAAAATCATATAACATACCATCTCAATCAGAGCTTTGTTCAACTTCGCATAACGAGGACCCATCCTTTGGTTTAACTCTGCCAACAATGTGCGAGGCTCCGGATCCAAGTAGCTGAAAAGTCATGATAAACCCAAAGCAAATTTACTTGTCTCGAAACTGCAATAAAGGAAAACGAAAAAAAAAAACAATGGGAAGAATAGGAATCCATACTTATCAATGTTGCTTTTATCCTGCAAGAGATCCATCTTTGAGAGGATGTTGACGTGTGGTAGTTCAAGCTGGATCATTGCAGAGAGAGACGACATGCAACCGCTGATAAACTTCGTGACATCTGTTATGAACTGATCCAACAAAATTTATCTTCTTGTGCACTTTGATAAAAGTAATATAGTGGAGAGAGGAAACAGAACTTGATACAAAACCTGTGAATCAAGTAGATACACAACACAAACGTTGAAGTTCTTCTGTTGCAAATGCGCCACAAAGTTCTTGAGCACAGGAACATGCGTAAACAGTTCTATCTGGCCTATTAACAGGAAACGTTAATCCAAGAAATAAATAAACACAAACTAGTAATAGAAGCCACTTTTTATCGAAAGTATAAAACACACTCATCGATAGTTATGTACCTGGACAATCGAATATAAGGTAATCGTCGTCCCTGTAGTTGTCTAATTCTTCATCCACCCAATCATGTAAGCTATCCTCAAGGTATCTATGGGTTAAAAGTTAAAGGCTTTACCTTTTTTCACATTTAAAGGTAACAATGCTAAGACCGACTGTACCGAGATAGTAATATTCTCAAGTTGCTAAATGTTACAGCAAAATGATTCTCCATGTAGTTACTCACATATATAGGTCACGAAAATATCAAGAATATTTATGTAATAACAAAAGGATACTCCATACAGTACATGAGACCACCATTAGGACCAAGCTTAAGCTCCTCCATTACATCTTCCAAAGAAACAAGTTCTCTGATATCTGCATTCACAGGAAGTAAAGTAGTAGTAGCTTCAGTGAAACCAAGAAAGTGTTAAAACCAAAGGGATTGATTGAATTTATAAGAGGAATCTTCCACTCACCCATAGCCACAGGATAATTAAAGATTTCAGCAGCAGGATCCAAGTTAACAACATGCATTGTTCTGCCGACGGTTTCGCAATGTTCATATAAAGATGAGCAATAAGTTGACTGATCCAAAAAACCCAATAAAAATAAAGGAGTAAGTCAAAATCTCACTGTTATACTACAGAACAGAACTGACATAAGACTATGTAATGACCTTTCCGCTGCCTGCTGGACCGATAACGAGCTGTGCGTAACCCATTGTAGCAAAGCAGAACCTCCACACAAAAATAATTCAAATCGAACAAAGAGAGGGAAGGATTCTAAAAGATGCAAAGATTGCGACTGTTATATAAGCAATGCACCAAACACCTAAACCGAACAACACACTCAGAATGTCGCAGGAACCCATAAACCAGAAGCAAGCAATAGACACATCTCAGCACCTGAATCAAGAAAAAGACACCACAAGGAAATGATTTTATTAGGGTTTAACTGTTTAAGACAGAAACTTCGACAGAATAAACCGAAAAGATGGTCTCATGGTGAGTTAGACGAAGTCTGATAATGATTTTTTCATGTATGAAATCAAGCTAAGTAACCCAATATTTAAAGTTTAAACCACAGAAGATTAACACAACACACAAAAAACCGAATATGAAGCAAAAACTTGTAAGCATTGACTATCAAATAAGCGCCACAGATAGTTAAGCACTAACAACGATTGAGCATGATAGAATACATTTCTATAAGTTTTAAATATGTATCGGTGCCAGAAAAAGATATAACTCTACGGAAACGAATCCAACCCTCAAGCATCAAACATTTGATGATACAATGATGAACACATGCGTTTGATCGAATAGGAAAAAGCATCAAACATTTGATGATACACTAAAATACATATGTATATACCTGAACAAGGACGTCACAGACTCACAATTCTGGCTCTTCAAAACGGTCTACAGAGTAACAGCAAGATGTTAGAGATAGACTGTAATCTCGACACAGTGACTAACTTGCCCTTCCCTGTTTCTATTCCCACATATATCTATAGCCGCTATTCATACAACTGTCTCCTTATTCTATTCTAGTCTTTATATGAATCTTCAGTATGTATCTACTTAGCTAGTACTAACATACTCAACATACACATGTCCATTCACGTAAACTCTCCTTTTTGTTTTTTTTCCTCTGATAAAG
This sequence comes from Isatis tinctoria, assembly GCA_010577795.1. Classification (NCBI taxonomy): domain Eukaryota; kingdom Viridiplantae; phylum Streptophyta; class Magnoliopsida; order Brassicales; family Brassicaceae; genus Isatis; species Isatis tinctoria. The sequence goes on along the minus strand of CM021249.1, from coordinate 15,580,846 downwards.
CAATCTAGCCAGCAAAAGGTTTAACTAAGAAATAGTTATAGCGTGGATAATGGTCTCCCTAATACCTGCCGCCAGAGAAAAACAGGAACCCAAGAAAAAAGCTTCACCGTTCGATTCTGGCAACTTCCGGTTATGATTATCCTGAAAGAACCAAGCAAGATGTCATACAGCTTAAAGGTGATCTAGAAGCAGCTTAAAGTTAACACGGGTACTGCATGAGACGAAGTCTGATAATGCTGCACAGAAAGAAAAGATTGGAAAGCTAGAGAACTGGCATTGAAAGAAGGTCTCATGGTGAGTTAGACGAAGTCTGATAATGATTTTTTCATGTATGAAATCAAGCTAAGTAACCCAATATTTAAAGTTTAAACCACAGAAGATTAACACAACACACAAAAAACCGAATATGAAACAAAAACTTGTAAGCATTGACTATCAAATAAGCGCCATAGATAGTTAAGCACTAACAACGATTGAGCATTGACCAATAGCATCACTACAGGACACTACAGAATCTGGACGACAGGTTTGCATCGCTAAAGAAGAAGTTTCACAAAGAAGATGAGCTAAACAATGTCGTTGCAGAAAACACAAGCCTTAACCAAACACTCTCGTAAAAAAAAAAAACAGAAATCATGGCAAAAAAATGGGACCTCAACATTCTCGTTATGCAATAATGAAGCTTTTGTTAATGGTAGAAGCTATGAATCGAAACTTACAACACCAGCTGGAGAGTAAGTGCTGATACTGTTAACAAGTCCTTATAATCAATCAATTCCAATCAAAAACAAAACCAACCAAAGCTATAACACTAATTCGTAGACTACATAAGAGAGATTACAGAGAATCAATCGAGGCTGAGTTCAATAAATCTATTATTCATAAAAGTTTGCAGAGAATAAGAAACACAAAAGGGGTTTACCGAAGAAGACGAAAACCCAGAGAATTCTCAACGAAGCCCAGAGAATTCTCGACGAAACCCAGAGTTTCGTGAGATTGAGAGAAAGAAAGAGTTAGGGTTTGTGAGTGTGTTTGAGAGATCGTGAGATTGAAACAAAGAGAAATCTCTGATTCAGATTCGGTTTAGCTGTACAATTCGGTTTGAATTGGTTAAATCTCTGATTTTGTAATTAATGGATTGTTTTTATTTGGTTTAAACTATATTGGTTTGGTTATGGATAACCATTAATCCATAATATTTCAACTCATTATGGTCCAACTCAATAAAACCAATAACGGTTGAAAAAGTATACAAACACGTATTGATGTGTTTGTTAAACACGTGTAAAATGTGTTCGCGTTAGGTAGATGATTAATCATTTTGTTACAATCGACCGCCTCTGATTTGCTATAAAAAGGTTTTCGATGATGTAAATGAGATGATGATACAAGCATAATAATAATTCACTTATACCTCTGGTTCTTCGATCTCAACAAAAACACCTACTATAGTAATACATTTTTCACTTTGCTTCTTCTTTCACACAGCAAATTTTGCTCTCTTCCATACGATCGATTATTAGCTCTTCCTTACGATCGTTTATTAATATACATTATAATATTTTATAACACGTTATCAGTACGAGTGTTCTTATACCAAAAAGGTGGGTTTTAAATTATGTTCAATTTATTCACTTATTCTTTTTATTTTATGTTCATACGGAAAGAATGACACTGCCTTCTCCGAAATGATCACATGGTAGACTGTGTCTCCTCAGATCATATATTAATGGAGTGGAAGGTTAAACCTCCTCCTTGATCATTTTATGGAATGGTAAGTTAAACCTCTTCCTTGATCAAATATTTATAGAATGGAAGGTTATACCTCCTCCTTGAATTTATGGTAGGCTATGCCTCATAAATTAATTTAATTTATTGCAATTTAATTATTCTGCAATTTAAATTTCGCATCTAAATTCATGCTATTAAAATTTTTGCATTTAATTTTTGTCTTAATTCAGTATTTATTTTCTTATAAATAATTCTATTACTATAATAATATGATAAATAAATATTTGACTACATGATTATTAAATTTAACTTTTTCAACGGTCACAAAAGTAATTTTTCAAAATATTTTTACTCTTCAAACGGCTAGTACAACGGTTATGAACAGTAATTTTCGATCTATTAATATACTCATTCTTCATTCATTTTATTACATCCTCTCTCATCAAAGTTTTCATCAAATATTCTTCAAATAATTTTTATTTTTGGAAAAGAAAAGGAAAAGAAAAGAAGATGATTCGCATATTATAAACTTTATGTGCAATTGTTATTTTTGCTTCTATTTTTGGTCTCTTCGTTGGAGATTTTGCTCCCGAAGAATTTATCATTACTGTTGCAGTATATTTTTATGCATTAATATTTCTTGTAATCGCTTGTCTCATTAATTGTTTATCTTACGAAATTAAAACAAATGTGCTAATAAAAAGAGTTTATGCCTCTGCACTTATTTTTGCTTTTCCGCAAATTTAAATTATGTCTTGTATTATAATTTTTTAAATTTCAAGCTCGTCCATCAGGAATATCATGGCATTTGCTTTTGTGGACGAGCTTGATGGTTCAATGTCACGAGCTCATTGTTTTGTTCCGCAACGAGGAGTACTTGCATCAACTCCGAATAACGACTATATCCTTTTGCTCGATATTGTTGTTGCAGGATTACGTTTCCAGGATGAAAGGTGGAGAGCGTTTTTTCTATCATATCATAATCACTTATTTCCTCTCCACATAATATCATTCTCGATGTAATTCCAAACATTGCGGAATTAAATTCACTAACACTTTTATAATCCTGGAAGCGGAGATTGATCCACTCTTGTTTGGCTTTTGGTAAGATCACATACTTCTGGTGATCAAACCTTTCCTTTAATGATTGTCATAGATCTGCGGGATCTTCTTTTGTGATATATTCGGCTTTTAAACCATCATGAATATGGTGGAACAGGAATATCATGGCCTTTGCTTTTTTCTCATCCGACGTCGTTTCCGACTTTTCAATGGTTTCAAGGAGCCCGTTTCCTCTTAAGTGCATTTTTGCACTTACTGCCCATGTCATGTAATTTTTTCCCGTTATCTCAAGGGCATTGATTTCGAGCTTTGCCAAGTTTGACATAATGACTGTATAAACAAATTTAAAGCATGATTAAATATCATAATTTAAATATGAAATTTAAAAATTATAATACAAGACATAATTTTAAATTGCAGAAAAGCAAAAAATAAGCGCAGAGGCATAAACTCTTTTTATTAGCACATTTGTTTTAATTTCTTAAGATAAACAATTAATGAGACAAGCGATTACAAGAAATATTAATGCATAAAAATATAATGCAACGGAAATGATAAATTTTTCGGGAGTAAAATCTCCAACGAAGAGACCCAAAATAGAAGCAAAAATAACAATTGCACATAAAGTTAATAATATGCGAATCATCTTCTTTTCTTTTCCTTTTCTTTTCCAAAAATAAAAATTATTTGAAGAATATTTGATGAAAACTTTGATGAGAGAGGATGGAATAAAATGAATGAAGAATGAGTATATTTATAGATCGAAAATTACTGTTCTTAACCGTTGTACTAGCCATTTGAGAAGTAAAAATATTTTGAAAATTTACTTTTGTGACCGTTGAAAAAGTTAAATTTAATAATCATGTAGTCAAATATTTATTTATCATATTATTATAGTAATAGAATTATTTATAAAAAAATAAATACTGAATTAAAACAGAAATTAAATGCAAAATTTTTAATAGCATGAATTTAGATGCGAAATTTAAATTGCAGAATAATTAAATTGCAATAAATTAAATTAATTTAGGAGGCATAGTCTACCATAAATTCAAGGAGGAGGTATAACCTTCCATTCTATAAATATTTGATCAAGGAAGAGGTTTAACCTACCATTCCATAAAATGATCAAGGAGGAGGTTTAACCTTCCACTCCATTAATATATGATCTGAGGAGACACAGTCTACCATGCGATCATTTCGGAGAAGGCAGTGCCATTCTTTCCGTATGAACATAAAATAAAAAAAATAAGTGAATAAATTGAACATAATTTAAAACCCACCTTTTCGATATAAGAGTACTCGTGCTGATAACGTGTTATAAAATATTATAATGTATATTAATAAACGATCGTAAGGAAGAGCTAATAATCGATCGTATGGAAGAGAGCAAAAATTACTGTGTGAAACAAGAAGCTAATAATAATAAATAGTAATGGAAAATCCCTGGTTTCCTCCCGGCTCAGCTTCCGCCTTCAACCCGACCCTTCCGACTGTCGGTGGTAGTCCCAACCGCCCTCCGCCTCTCCCCCCAGATCCCCCAGACCCATCCTCGCCTCTAGCCATATCTAATTTCCCTCCTCTCTCGACTTCGCCCCAAACTGCGCCTCCGAACACTGCTATTTCAGCACCCACTGCTTCAGCTCCGAAGCCTTCTGAAACAGTAGCCTCTTCAAGCGCCGCTCCTCAGTCTACTCCTACTGTGGTCGTCTCTTCGACCTCCAAAATCACTTCGGCGGCCTCCCAGGCTTCCCCAGCTACAGCGACCACTGTTCCGCCTGGATTTACTATCCTAAAACCAAAAAATCCAGCCTCGCCAGCTTCCCGTAACCCGGCGACGCAATTTAAAAACACCCAGCAATCCCCTACTACCATTCCAAACACTACTAAGCACGGATCTACTATTCCAGAAAGTACCCCCAAACGATCTTCCCAAAAACAAAAGTGGAAAAAAAATCGAGCTCCCCCTTCCCTGCCCTAACCCACCCTCTACCTCAGCCACCCCTCCGCCTCCACCCACAACGGCTACACCTATCTCAAACACTCCGTCAAATACCCATAACCCCCTGCCCCGAACCTTGCAGCGAGACTTCGATCCCGTGAAAACAAAACCTTACAAAGGCAAACTGAAGTTTTCCAAACTTCTGGTTGAATTCCACAAGTTATAATCCCGGATGAGGTTTTTCAGAGGGGAGCAGAATATCATAAAGACTTCATTATTGGTTATTTCTGTGCTCGAGCTCCTACTTTCAAACATGTGCAGAGCGTTATCAATCACATGTGGGGAAAAGGAAATCGTCTTGAGATTCATTTGAACTCCCAGGAGAATTCAATGCTTGTGTGCGTCCCCAACGACTATATCAGGCAGAAGATAGTTGAAAAAAGGATATGGTATATTGGCGATTCAATGTTCCATGTTGCTCTCTGGGCTTCAGTTCACTCTGCTGTAACTCCGCCTCTCAATTCCATCCCGATTTGGGCTCACCTGCGAGGAGTCCCATTGGATCTGAGGACGTTAGAAGGGCTTGGCTGGGTATCTAGTCCTCTGGGCACCCCGAAAGAGACAGATGACTTTACTATTAATCTTGTTAATTTGGAAGTTGCCCATGTGAAAGTTGAAGTTGATCTAACCCAAGACCTGCCCCGGAAGATGATTCTTAATAGAAGCAATGGCCAATCCTTCTCTGTTTCTAGTGAGTACTCTTGGTTACCCCCACGCTGCTCCCATTGCAGGGATGTCGGTCACATCGCGAAAAATTGCTTACTTCTGCCTTCAGCTCCTGCGGACCCAAAAAAGAAAATGGCAAAATCTTCCACTTCCCCACCAGAATTTGCTCAACCTGTCTCTTTACCCACTAAAGTAAATTCATCAATCCCGACCCCAACCTCATCCTCAACCCCAGTTGCCTCCCCTACCTTAGCCCCCCCAATTGCCTCTCCCTCTGCGGCTTCTTGTAAGGAGAATCTTCACTCTTTTCAAATTACTCCCATCCCAGTCTCCCCTGTTCAATCTATCTCCTCCACTGCCTCTTTTGGCCATGGACTTGGATCGGAATATCTTATCCCCTATTGCCCCTTCTCCATTCCCCAAAATCCAACTACAATTACATAACCACCCATCTCCACCTCATAGATCAAACAAAAGAAAATGCCTATCCCATTCCCCACCCTCCAATGATGTCTCTTCCTCCCTTATTACCCTCAACCCTTTAGCCCAGCGCCTGACTCTGACCCTCCCTCCTAATTCATTAAACCAACCTTTATCACTTCTACCCAAGAATGACCTTCAACCATCCACCTCTTCCCAAAAAACCTCTCCCCAAAAAACCTCTCTCAAATTCCTCTTCAACCCCTCTCGTTTTGCTGGTTCTATCCTCCCTCAGGGAGGCCCCCTTTGATTTTGTAATGAGTGTAAAACACTTTTTTTTGGAATGTCTGAGGCATTAACCTCGAGGATAAACACCAACCTTTTAAAAGTTGGCTTTATCTTGCCCAGCCATCTTTTGGAGCTCTTTTGGAAATCCATGTAAAAGAAAGCCACTTGAACCAGCTTATGACTACTATTTGCCCGGGTTGGAAGTTTACTTCAAACCATAACTCCGTCGACAATGGGAGAATTATTCTTATCTGGAAAGATACAGTGGAAGTGACCGTCCTCCACCAGTCCAAGCAATCCCTAACCTGTGAAGTCTCTATAAGCCACTCTCATCGCTTCTCTTTCACCGCGATCTACGCCTCTAACACTCATGCTGAGCGTGTGGACTTATGGGTGGAGCTATTAGATGTTCAACAGAGGTTTGCTCTGAATTCCAAGCCATGGATTGTGGAAGGAGATTTTAACCAGATCATCCACCACCAAGAACACTCCCTCGCCACTGTGAATACCCTGGATTCTAACATGTGTACACTTAGAGACTGCTTGGCCCAGGCAGGTCTTTTTGATCTCCGGTTCTATGGTCCTTTGTTCACCTGGTCTAATAAGCAAAGTGAAGGTCCTATAGCAGAGAAGTTAGACCGTCTACTTGTGAACAGTAACTGGATTGCCACTTATCCAAATAGCACAGCCACTTTCTCGGCACCTTTATTCTCTGACCATACACCCTGTATCACAGACCTCAATGTCCAAACCCCAAAAGCCAGAACTCACCCATTTAAATTCCTAAACTACCTTGTCAAACACCCATTATTCCTATCAACAGTTGAAGAGGGTTGGATTCAAGCCGGAAGCTTTGCCTATAACCTTGCGGATCTATTCTGGAAACAAAGACACCTAAAAAGAGTGCTAAAAACACTAAATCGTGAGAACTTCTCGCAAATTCAAATGAGAGTGAGTGAAGCTAACCGTTTGCTTGAATGTGTGCAAGTAGATGCCCTAAGCAACCCAACCACTGCTATACTTGAGCAGGAGAGAGTACTTCATGATCAATGGACTTTCCTAAGACACATTGAAGAATGCTATTTCAGGCAAAAGTCGAGAGTAAATTGGTTAAAAGAAGGAGATCTTAACACGGCTTACTTCCACCGCCTTATGCAGGTCCGGCCATCTTACAACACAATCAAACTGTTTCTTCTTGACTCCGGTGAATTCATCACTGATCCAATGGAGATGAGCGCTCTGGCAATTTCCCATTTCAAATCCATCTTGGCCCCGACTTCCCTTCCACCCACAACGTGCACTCTGCAGTGGTTCCGAGACTTGACGGCATATCGCTTTCCACCTAATCATGCAACAATGACCATCATCCCAACTTTGGAAGAAATAAGATTGGTGCTGTTCAAGTTGAACCCCAACAAGTCCCCTGGACCGGATGGGCTCACCTCAGGTTTCTACAAGGAGGCTTGGTCAATTCTGGGTGTGGAAGTATCAAACTCAATCAGGCAATTCTTTGTATCAGGCTTCATTCCATCCGCGACTAATTCCACCATACTGACCTTGGTACCAAAACGTCCTGGAGCTTCGAAGATCACAGATTTTAGACCAATCTCCTGCTGTAATACTCTGTATAAGACTATCTCAAAGGTTCTGGTCTCCAAGCTAAAACCTTGTCTGCCTGATTGGATTCTCCCTAACCAGACTGCCTTCATCAAAGGGAGGGTACTTGTAGAGAACACAGTGCTAGCTGTTGAAATAGTGAATGTTTATGATAAAAATAGAGGGCCTAAGAGAATAGCTATAAAAGTGGATATAGCGAAGGCGTTCGACACCGTTCGATGGGATTTTGTCCTGATGAGTCTTCGTGGTGTGGGAATTCCAGAAACCTTCATTCTTTGGATAGAGGCTTGCATCTGCACTCCCTCTTACACCATAGGGTTCAATGGTACTGTTCAGGGCCATTTTAAGGGAAGGAGAGGATTACTCCAGAGAGACCCGCTCTCTCCTTACTTATTTGTAATTGTCATGAACTCTCTCTCTCCCTCTTACTAAACAAAGGTGCGGCTGAAGGCAAATTTGGCTACCATCATAAGTGCCGGCAATCCAAGCTAACTCATCTTTGCTTCGCCGACGACCTGCTCATCTTCACGGATGGTACTCTTCGTTCGGTGTCAGCGGTAATCGGTATCCTAAATGACTTCGCAGCTGTCTCTGGTCTTGCAATGAGTGTAGAGAAGACCAGCTTCTACTCTGCGGGTCTCTCTAATGCTGAGATTCATACTATCTCTTCCTCGACACAACTAGACCATGAAACTTTGCCCATAAGATACCTTGGAGTCCCTCTTTCCCCAAAGAAGCTGTCCATCTCCAATTGCGAGCCACTGCTACAACAAGTAAAAACAAAAGTCAGCTCCTGGGCTGCCAAGTCCCTTTCCTTTGCGGACGGCTATTGCTTATTAACACAGTTATTGCAGGAATTTCAAATTTCTGGTGCTCCACGTTTATTCTGCCTAAGGAATGTATATCAAAAATTAACTCTCTTTGTGGAGCTTACCTGTAGAAAGGGACGATTGAGGGTCACCACTCTGCCAGGGTCTCATGGGATTCGATCACTTACTCCAAGGATGAAGGCGGACTAGGAGTAAAAGATCTTCACCACTGGAATCAGGCCTGTATGCTAAAATTGATTTGGATGCTCTTCTTTCAATCAGGCTCCATCTGGGTAGCATGGTTCAAGAACGAGGTCTTAGCTGGCTCGCTTAATAACTTCTGGACAACTGCGACGAAGAGACAGCACTCATGGCTAGTAAACAAGTTTTTCAAAATTCGACACTTGGTCTACGACAACATAAAGCTACGAGTGGGCAATGGGCTTACCTGTCGGTTTTGGAGCGATAACTGGACGCCATTCGGGAATCTGAGCACATACCTTGGCGCTTCAATCACTGGAGGAGGTCGATTAGGGATCAATCGGAATGCAACTATTAGTGACTTAAGGCAGGCTGATGCCTGGCGCCTTCCGCCTGCAAGATCGGAGGAACAGGTCAACGTCCACGCTTTTCTCTCCACACTGACTCTTTCTGCAGACCAAGACAGCTATGAATGGGAAATAGAAGGGTAAGTCACTAATAGGTACTCAACTAGGCATCTCTACAATAGACTCAAAAGGCATGTTCCCCAAGTACCTTGGAGTGGAATTGTCTGGAGCAAAGGAGGTATCCCCAAACATAACTTCCTCGCTTGGCTCTTCATATTAAATCGGTGCCAACTAGGGACAGGATTATGGGCTGGGGGTTAACTACAGATCCATCATGTCTTCTTTGCCAAAATGGTCCGGAATCCCGGGATCACCTCCTCTTCCAATTTGATTACAGCTGGGCAGTCTGGAAGCATCTTGCCTCGCGCTCCAGCCTCCACCCCCATCGCGACTTGCACTCATGCATTCAACATCTACAACTGCTCCCTCGATCATCTCCTGCGACTCGTTTAGCGATTCTGTGCTGGCAGGTATCCATATACTTGCTTTGGACTGAACGGAATCATCGCATGCATATGCAGAACTTCCGGCCTTTCGACTCTCTTCTGAAGCAAGCGGACAACTTGATCCGCAACCGCATCACCAGTCTTCGTAATTCTAACCCGGGAAGGGCGTCCGAGATGCTTCAACTATGGTTCACCACGACAATCACTCCACTTTAGCTGCAACTGTTGGAGATCGATTTCGGTTTCTAATCTCTCATTCGTTGCCTTCTCTCCCGGGTTTGGGCTACTGATTAGTTGCTGGTTCACTAGCTTTCTTTAACAATTGTGGGTTTCAATTTCTGGGCTAATGCCCATTAACAACTCTAAAGCTCTGGCTGGGCTTGTACCTTTTTATTTCTTTCTGCATTTTAAATAGAAAACTTTCTTTCAAAAAAAAAAAAAAAAAGAAGAAGCAAAGTGAAAAATGTATTATTATGGTAGGTGTTTTTGTTGAGATCGAAGAACCAGAGGTGTAAGTGAATTATTATTATGCTTGTATCATCATCTCATTTACATCATCGAAAACCTTTTTATAGCAAATCAGAGGCGATCGATTGTAACAAAATGATTAATCATCTACCTAACGCGAACACATTTTACACGTGTTTAACAAACACATCAAAACGTGTTTGTATACTTTTTCAACAATTTTCTTATTTTTACTTTTAAAATATTGTTTATTTTTCAAATAATTGGTTTAATATTATCTAAGAAGTTTATTTCTTTATTTTATGCTTACGTTAATTTTCATGAAACCTATTTTAAATAAACTATAGTTATTTTTTATTTTTTTATTTTTAAATTATTGTTTTTTTAGAAAATAGAATCAGTTATACATGTAAATATATAAATGTTTTCCTTTAAAAAATATAGCTTATTTTTTCAAATAGTTGGAAATTTTCAAATAAGCAATTTTTATATAAAATAAATCATTAGATTAATATTATTATAATCAGTTATTCCTACTTTGTGCTTATTCAAAATTATTTCCCAAATAGCATAATGAATTCAAAAAGAAAAGAGAATTTAAAATAGTTTGATATTTTTTTTTTTTAAATAACACTTTGCGACTAACTAAGAAATAATTCAAACAATGTGAAATTAAACTTTAAAATTATGGCTATTATTTTGATCAAAACTAAACCAGTCCACAGCCAACTACATTCTAAATCTCTAACCGATTAAAATGTTCAGGAGATTATCGGTTCGGTTCGTTAATACAGTTCTAAACCAATTGTTACCTCTTATTTTTCTATTTTCTTCCCAAAATAACAGTTATTAAATTTTATGGTTTTTCATGAATATATATTTAAAAAACAAGTATAGTTTAATCCGAAGAAATTTATGCAATCTAATAATATACTAAAAAAAATGAATTACCGAATGGATCCAAATTCTTATAATTGAAATTGCAAGGGAAATTTTCAGAAATACCATTTTGAGGCAAAATAGAATTGGGGTCCATACCACTTTTGTGTCTAGGGGTGGTGGTATTTAAAAAAAATGCACACCACAAAATGGTATTTCTCAAAATTTTCCAAATTGCAAAGCTCACTAAATAACTATATTAAATTATTTAAAGTAATTTTTTATGGATATAAATTACAAACAATTTAAAACCTATAATTAACTAAAAATTGATGCAGTAACCATTTAATGCCAGACGTAAACAAGTATGATTCGGTTAAGTTAAATTAATTTAACTGCGTCGCTTGCCTTTTAGCATCTGTTGAGTTCCATTAAAGTCATTAAAACCGTCTATATTTCCTTCAAGCTATGGCTAGTGTGACTCCAATAAAGTACAAAGTCGGAAAAATAAAACAAAATGAGAGAGAAAAACAGACTTTGATGGATTAGACTAATTTTTCTCTTTGGGAACATGGTGCTACTGTCATCATCTTGTGAACTTTCCATTGAAAACAATGGCGTCCACGTCAGAATTCTCAGAAATCTGCAGCGACGACACAGCTTGAGCAGCAATCAAATCAGCTGATATTCTCATGTTGCTGTTATCCCATCCCCTTGCAAAAAGCTCATATGAGACTGACCAGTTACAGTCTCTTGGTCTGCTACTGCGAACCGCAGGGCTCGAGCAGCGTTGGTGAGGAAAGAATCCGTTTCTTCCGCCTGTAAAAAGATTGAATTTGGCGGTGTAGTCCCATGGCTTGAAACCCGTTTCTTGGTTTAGCATGATACGGTACGAGTCATCACAGTCCTCGCCAAGTAAGACGTGCAGAGCAACAGCCTCTGCAATGGCGGCACCTTCCTCGTCCAGTCTCCTCTGCTCCTCTAGCTTTTTCAGCTTCTTCTTCTCTAGCTCAGCCCTGATAGCTGCAGAAGTAGCAATGGATTTCTCCATACGAATCTTTTTCTTCTCTGCTTGTTTGATACGCTCCATTTCGTCTTCCTCCTGCTTCTTCTTCGCAACCTCTGCTGAGTTTTCTTCATCTGCTGTTGCTCCTTCCTTCTTCTTTTGCTTCTTCTTCTCTAGCTCAGCCCTGATCGCTGCAGAAGTAGCAATGGCTTTCTCAAGACGTCTCTTTTTCTTCTCCGCTTGTTTGATCTTGTCCATCTCATCTTTTCCTTGCTTCTTCTTCTTCTTCCCTTTTCCAACAATCGGCTGAGCTTGTTTGCGCATCGAGCTACTGATATCCATGATTGCTACACAAAACTCTCTTCCACGTCTCCAACGAATAAAAAACTAAAACGTATACATTCTACAAATGTTAACTGGCTTCTTCTTTCTTTTGGCTATCTATTTCCCTTTACTTTTTGATTCTACAAACTGTTTAACTGAACCAACACACAGGGCGTCTACGATCTCAATGAATACTACACCCACTCAGGTATGTAAGTATACCTCATTTTACGGACGATACAATCCCAAACAGAAACAACCGGAGATAACAGAAGAGAGACGTTGTAGGAATTTGCAGACTTATCCCTTGGAACCATTCGTCCTATTCTCCAACATCCCTTAACTTCGCCCATTTTCTAACAAAAGGAGAACTTCACTTGATTAGGTTTGTAGTTACAAAGTAATATGCCAAGTCAATACATCTAAAATCTTAACCTAATGTAAGCTGCAAGAGGTCACACTCCTAGATGCCAAAACATTCAATAGAACTTTTACTGTAACCAAAATTGACCTAACAACACAATTGCACAAGGGACCTAAAGGAGACTTGCGGTTCAAAATTAAATAAATCACACAAAAGTGAAGGCACATGCTCTCAAACCCTAATTCTGAACGCTAACACCGACCTGCACAAACCCTTATAAACTATCTGACTTAATCATATGCCAAATTTCACAAACGTTAATCAGACATCAGCAAATGATTGATTACACACAAAAAAATGGGCGAAACTACATTACATGAACACATAACTATCAGATCTATTCCAGAAACTCAACAAAAACACCAAAATCAAACCAAACACGACATGAATTACTCGATTTGGTCAAGTGATTTAGGCCTCAACACCATAAGTAATGATTTAATTCCGAAAAACTCAAATCTAAACCCGATCAAAGGATTAAAATCTCGAGTCAAATTGGATTGATTTATGGAAATTGAAGATTACACCGAAACAAAGGAATCGGATCCTAACCTTGGCAAAATGGCATAGAAGCAGGCTAGATTTATCGGATAAAGAGAGAGAGAGAGATATCAAAACGTGGACGTAAAGTTGCTGTTTGGATCCAGAGGTAAAGTAGGGAGAGAGAGAGGATTTTCGCAACGCATTAAAATAGACGAAGGTATGATGAGTACAAGAGACTGGACCCCCCGTGTAGTGGTATTCATCCAAGTGAACCGCGACACGTGTTGGTTTTAGAGGTAATAAGGATATCAGAGTTTCCGATTGGGAGTCTATGACTTGGGCGGTGCTAACTTCGACTGACCACGTGGCTATTAAAATCTTGATTATTCGATACGTGCGGGGCCCATTATCTCTGTTTTTTATTCGTTAGATTATAGAGGTTTAACCATTGTTTTTGTTTTTTTTTTTAACGGCTGGGATTTGGGTAGAGAAGCAACTTACGTCTTTTCTTTTATTCCGTCCCCACTCCTTTAATTCCTCTCCAATTTCTTTATTTATTTATTGTTTTCTCAAATTGATCCATTATCTTTTTCATCTAATCAAATTGATCCATTATCATTTTCATCTAATCAAACTGATCCTGATTAACAAAGTCCCATTTGTATATCCAACCGATCGTCCCTTCAGCCCTCAGAGGTTGCCCCCCTGGCTCTACATCCATCACCAGCGAGGGTGCTTACTATAAGTCTATAAGTGAGAGAATGGTTCAAACTTTACGATAGTTCGTTTCAGGTTTGTGGAGGGTAAGCACTTATTATCCAATTTTGTTTGTTTCTTGTATCAATGTTCGTGTTTACAACCTGTTCTGAATAACCAGCCCTGCATTTGAGTGATGGTTGTATCAATGTTCGTGTTTACCATTTTTGTGGAAATTTTATTTTCCGTTTTATTTTCATTCAATTGTAAAACGATATAATATAACAATTATAGAAACTGTAAGAAAAAAAAGTCACTATACTGTATTCTTAAATGTGAACTCTTTTTTTCTAAACAAAATGCATGTACTATGCGACAACATCAAGGTTGATAATTTATGAACGTCATAGTTGAGTTCTATTGTGAATAAAAAATTGATCCAATTAAAATTTGGACATGTGAGATCACGAAACTATGTAGAGAAAATCTGATAAATACATTTAATGGTGATGTCGTTCATCAAAATAAAAAAATAAATAAAAAAAAGATGATAAACATGCTATCAGAGTTTCATGGTTTTTAACACAAAAAATGACAGAATATATTAAAAAGTATGAAAATGTATAATAAGCATATCTATAATAATAAAGTTAACTTCTGTCTCTCCTCCCAGGGGAAAAAATGACACGTGGAATGTTTTAGAGCCATATCCAAACAATTTTTTGGGCCTTAGTCTAACATTAAGAAGGATTTGGGCTTCGATTAAGTGGAACTGTTGGGCCTGGATGTGACGTGTATCGTCGCTTCCGTTTCCTCGCCTAAGTTTTTCTTCACTCAACCGACGGCGCTGCGTTTGTGACGGTGAAGTCTTCCGCGACCGTTTCGGCTGTTGCACTCCTTCGCTTTAACTCATCCTTTATGCCTCATGACTCAACTTATGGGCATTGATTTCGGCTTCTCGCATTCTCAGCGATGTTCTTCGACCTTGGCCTATAAATTACTTCGGAACCAGCCATCAAAGGTACGATTTCGACCATGAAAAGGTTTGTGCTCTGTTCCAACTTACTATGACAATCACGACGGTGAGTGTATGTCCTCCGTTTTTGTTCTCGCTTTATGTTCGAAATATTTGGTTTGTGGAAGGCGTTAGATCATATGTTAAGCTTCTAAGTCTGTGTGATTCTAGATATCATGTGATTGTACAGTCGTGTATTGTAAATTTTCTTGTGTACATGTACAATCTCGAGTTTTGTTGGCGTTATATTTATGCTCACACACTCTCGCTGCGTTCGCAGTAGATCATCAACCGGAGGCGCCGTTCGTGTTCTCTTCTTCAATCTTCTACAAATTGTCCAAATCAAATTCTCTTGGTATGTCGCCTCCTTTCCTATTTTATATGGATATAAGAAAGCCACATGTTACCAAGCGCCTTCTGTTTATTAAGCTTTAGGGTTTGTGTTAAAATTGTAGAGCATGATTACGATTCAGATTTCGAATTTGGAATTCATGGTAAATAATCTCAGAGGTTTGAATGTGGCTTTTAAATTATCTGAATTCTAAGGTATACTTCTATAAACGATGGTTCATAAACCCTTGCTGTTTTTTGATTGAACTATCTATTTCGTTTGTGTCCACTCTTTTCCTCTTTGATTTTTCAAGATCGTAGAGGTGGCTGGATTGAGTTTGTATATTTGATTTCAGATTTTTAAATTGCCTCATCTTTTACCACTCACAAGTGCGAGGAGCAACGACCTTTAACCTCAGGTATCCAAATCACTCAATTAGCTCTTCAGCATCAGGAATATATGTATGATGTTCTTTATTGTTAACGTCTGCTATGTAATCCAAATCAAAGATTCATTGCTCTATATTGTTGTTCACGCTGCTTTACATCTCTGAGTAATACACTTTTCAATTTAAAGAAAGCTAATATGAATACTAAAACATTATTGTAGTACATGAATTTTGGCAGGTGAAAATGTGGTACTTAAGAGATGCCTCAAAGTCTGGCAAGAGTTCTGATTCTCCTTATATGTAGAGACAGAGTATAATTTAGGATCAGGGTTATTAAACAAAGTGATTGCATGCAACTGTACGTTTCTACTTTCCAACTCATAACTCTTTCATGTGAGATACTAAGTGTTTCAGTCTTGATTCTCTTTATATGCAGAAATTCAAAAGCAAAGTTTTAATTTAGGTTGGGAGTCTTACACTTTTTGATTGCAGGCCGACAACGGGCTTTCTGGAACGACATGAAGAGGCTGTGAAAGACGAAAAGAGTGGTTTTCTAGAGTCACCAAGAGAACAGGTAAAGAGTGGAGGAGACCAAGTCATATTGATTGAAAATCTATTCCCATAAGACTGCAGGTAATATTCTATCATTCACTTAATGCTATTTTTGTTTGTTCTTTTCTCTTTCTGGCTAAAATCTATAGTTTAGCAATATGCTACAAATGGATTCACAGAACTAATCCAGATGCTTCAAGTATGTTATATTCTTTGTTTAGATATTTCCTGCATATTTAAGAAATATTGTCCAGGAAACGCATATAAATATTACATATTCATAGCCCAATCTATTTACATATTTTGGTATGAGTTCCCCCCCCCCCCTCTTTCTTCTTTTTAAACCTCGATTTAAAATCTCTCCACAACCTCACTACATCATTTTTAAAAATTTTAGATGTTAGATGCTCACCAGGGTCTCCACATATATTTTTAAAAAGAAAAAATTTGATTACATTCATATGTACGTTTTGAAACTATGATTAGTCTTCTAGATTCATGAGGTTGTTAGAATACATTAGCCATTTTCATACAGAGTTATGTTTTGTACATAAGTTATTGTACACGAACATGAGTTTCTTATGATGCGTATTTTGTTTCCTGATTACTTCTTTTATTTAGTCTGTTTCTCTATTTAAAAGTATGATGAAAATTGCTAGCCAACTTAGCATCGGACACATGATTGGCTTTGCGAAGTCAGATTCTTTTTGTGTTCATTATACCTGAACTTATCCACTATAAAGTTTAGTTTCACCATGGGTGAAATGTACTTTAAGAATGCACATTATAGGTACATGTGTTTATCTGTTGGATTGACACATTTACGTACTATTGTGCTTTACTATAGTCAGAAGGGAAATAAAAGGAGATACTTACGGAGATTGTACTGAAACCGAGACTGTACTGCAGATGTTGAAAAGGGTGTGTGTTCATGGCTTCTCTTATAGGTTAGTACATCAATTCTTATCTTAGTAAGTTATTTATTCATATTTCTCTATGGATGTATTCCTTCTCTCTTTTTTTTAGTTTTTTTTTTTCCATTTAGTTCATGAGAAGACGGACCCCAAATCAACAATAGCAGCTAAACCTTGGGCATGGTTCAACTTCCTTTTTTATTAGGTTTCTGCTATCTTCATGTTTGTACTGTGTTTTGACTTAAAATATGAATTGTGAGTTGAAGATGAAGCTTAATATTTTCTCAGTGTATTTTCTTTTCTTTTCAGTTTCATGGCAATTGGTTTAGGATTAAAGTTTGGTTTTTCAAATTTTAATATCGTATGAGTATACGTATCATGTGTCAAAATGGCTTATGCAGAAGAAGAACTGGATTATGAGTTTTGTATAGAGACATAGGAGGAGAAAATTTGGAAAATAATACTATTACATTATTTTTGGCCAGAGGTGGGTGTTAATTGGTTCTTGATTGTCTCAAGTCCAATTATCAATTCACATCAATGATCAATGAAAAGGTAGCACAAAATAATATTGAAGATGTATTTTACAGCACATCAGTGCAAAGGGAAATCCTCTTGGGATCAAGTTTTGTTGGACCATGAGAATATATGTTTGGGGTTTCAACACTACTCTCTTCTTTGAATTCTTAAATTCTTAGAGTTTGTTTACAACGATCAGCAGCATATGCTCTATAGATTGTTGGAATTAGAAATTTGTTAATACTTCAAATAATTTTTAAATGCATGTGAATGGATGGGTGTTAGTTTTCTTATATGTACATGGAAGCATGGCATATCTACGAAGGAGAAAGCTTGGAGGTGGTGTATAAGGTCAACGGAACCAGGGGAAGAATGAAATTTGGAATGGTAAGGAAAATCAATGAAATATCAATTTGAAAACCCCGCTGTGAAACTGGACGAGAGGAGAACATTGGAGTATGATAGGTTCGATAAGACAAAGCGAAAAACTTAATGGAAGTGGCTTGTGGTGTGTAATAACACCAATTACGGAAAAAAATAGGTAGAGGTAGTAGTTTTTGGTGACCTTTTATGTTTAAAAATCATGAAAACAAGTCTTCAATGCCTGTGTTACTACCATGCTTCTGTATCCGTCAAATGACAAAAATAAAAAAAGTAACATAAAAACAAGAAAATGCATAAAAAGTCTAATTGCGATTAAATGTTTAAAAAAAAACCTCTGCAACCAAACTGATAAAAAGGCTGTCTATACAATTTCCAACTAACCATATGAACGGAAAAAAAACCTAAATAAACAAAATCAACAACTCCCACACAAATCAGATGTCCCACACATCTGAAACTACTCCTTCGAAACTTTCCGAACTTGAAATCATGGCGACTACAAATATAGATACAGTAATCCAACAGCAACTTTAAATAATAAAAAAGAAAGATCCCTAGTATCAAATAAATATATCTTTTAGTTTTCTAAAATATTAAACTATTCTTTCTTTTTGTTCTGATTTTTACACATAATTTAGCGTAAACATATTAATATTATTGATAAATTTGTTATTTTTTTGTCAACAATAAGTTAGTTATTTAAATAGGTAAAATTTAATTGTTTTATTATTGTTTATCTTACCAAAATATTTAATGTTATAAATAAATACAATTATGATAAAATGACATAAATTTAACAAATTTTCATTAATTTTTTATATACATTTATTATATTTTTGATGATTTTAAAGTTATTAACTATATTGTTGATACACTAGCGGGGTCGAGAAACTAATAGTAGTAAACTTGTAAACGAAAGACTAAGACATGATTTAATATTGACATACATTAAAAAGTTAAGTCTTAGGATCTTCTGGCCGATGCTTGAGCTAATCAGACCTTAAAAGATGTAATTGTCGGCTTGGGCTGAGCTTTTTCTTTTTTTTTTTCTGAATGAAATACGGTTTATACAAAAACAAAATTTAAGAAGCGAGTTATTAATATGCAGGCGTCTCCATTCTATCAAGATTGATATTATTTGTTATTTTATGTGTGTGTATTGTGACAAAAAGTTAGGTGCATATATATATGCGTCAGTGTATATATTTGTGTATTATATAAATATATGTAAGTATATAAAATTTTACATAAGAAAACTATTTATTAAAAAAATTTGGTTATTGACAACAAAAAGATGTTGATTAAGTCAACGATGCAAATTTGTATTTAGATAAAATTATTCAAATACAACGCATTTACTTGGATCAGCCGCATATTGTGATAACGCTTGCACTGATTTTCTATTTATTTATATGAATTTTTTTGATAAGTTGTAAAATTATTTAGTTTCATATATTTCTTCTGTATAAATATTCAAAATGTATGAAAAATAATAGATGTTATATTTTTAAGCAGGTTACAGTACATATTATTAAGTTATTTCATCTTAAACCCACACTACAAGAAAACATTCAAATTCCGAGGGAAATTCCGAGGGAAAATGATTTCCTCGGAAATTCCGACGAAAAACGAGGAAACTCCGAGAAGAGAGTTTCCTCGGAATTTCGTCGGAAATTTCCGAGGACATCACGTTTCCTCGGAAATTTCCGAGGAATTTCCGAGGAAACGCAGTCCGTGGGAATTTCCGACGGATAATTGTAAGATACCGAGGAAAGTTTGGAGCCGTTAGAGACCCGTTTGGAGAGCCGTTGGGTGATTCAAGAATTCCGAGGAAATACCGAGGATTCCTCGGTATTTCCTCAGAATTTCCTCAGTATGTCGGAGCCGTTAGAGACCGTTGGGGGAGCCGTTGTGGGATTTCAATAATTCCGAGGAAATACCGAGGAACGGTGTGTTTTCCTCGGAATTTCCTTGGAATTTCGTCAGTATTGTCGGCTGGATTTCATCTACAAATACACCCACCCCTCTTCCTCTTCATTCACTCCATTTCTTCTTCTCTCCTCCCATATCTTTACACACGATTTTCGTTTCACAAAAACATGTCTTCTTCAAATTATTATCGTTCTTGGATGGATCGACCTCATTTGGATCCGAACACGAAATTGCTTACGAAAGAATACGAACGAGGTCTAAAGGAATTCATGGGGTTAGTAAACGACAACCGGAAGCCGAAACAGGTAAGTTAATATGTCCTTGCTCTAATTGTAAAAATAGAAGGTTATTAAAGAGTTGGATGTTTGGACACATTTTTTTTAAATGGTTTACACGAAGTTACAAAATTTGGTATCATCACGGGGAAACAGGATATGAACCTGGTAGTACTAGCGAACCTCGGCCGGCGGTTAGATTAGAAGAACCAATTAGAACGGATTTAGACTATGGTGTAGGTGTTGAGCAAGATGGCGTATACGAACAAGAAGACCGGCCAGATTGATGATGGTGTTGTGGCGGGTGTCGTCGACCTCATCCACAGTCAGGTGGAAGAAGCAGCGTCTCAGCTGCAAACCGAAGACGAAGATTCGACGGGTTCCCAATTGCCTCGGGAGCAGATCAACGAAATCGTTGCAAAGGTACGTTTTTTTTTAAAAAAATTTCATTTCATCTTAATTATTATTCACATATTCATTTTTTTTCAGTCGGTTCCAAAGAAGAAGGGCGAATGTTGGGTTGGCTCGTCGGTCCCGGTCGGTTACGTCTTCTTCTGCAGCCCCTCCTTTTGTTGATCCGTCCGAACTTATGGGTCAGTTGCAGGACAAGGACCAACGCATATCTGCTTGGAGACTCAGATGGCAAATCAACAGGCGAGCTTCGAGGCACAACAGGCGAGCTTCGAGGCACATAGGAAGATGAACGAGCAGATGATGGAAATGATGAGGAGGTTGCACCCGAACGTCGATTTCCCGACCATGCAAGATCCCAACACACAAAACCCGTAGCTTTTTATTTTTGCTCAAAAACATTGAATGTTTTTTTTTTATTTGTACCACTTTCAATTTTAAATTTTTATTTTCGAAATTAAATTTCTAAAAATTTTAATTTTTAATTTTCGATTTTAATTTCATATTTTCGATTTTAAATATCTAATTATTAATTTTTTAAAAAATAATATTTTATATAATTCCGACGAAATCATCCCTCGGAAATTTCCGACGAACTCATCCCTCGGAAATTTCCGAGGAAACGATGCCTCGGAAATTTCCGAGGAAATCATCCCTCGGAAATTTCCGAGGAAATCGTCCCTCGGAAATTTCCGAGGAAACGATGCCTCGGAAATTTCCGAGGAAATCATCCCTCGGAAATTTCCGAGGACGTCGTCCCTCGGAAATTTCCGAGGAAAACCATCCCTCGAAATTTCCGACTATTTGTCACCTCGGAATATTCCTCGGTTTATTCCGACGAATCTATCCGTCGGTTTTTTCCGACGACCTCTCCGACGACTGCTTGTCCTCGATATGTCCTCGGAATGTGTAATCCTCGGAATCCCGTCGGAAATTTCCGAGGAAATTCCGAGGAACTACAAAATTCCGAGGAAATTTTTCCGACGGAACGAATCATCGGTATTTCGTCGGAATAACGTTATTCCGACGGAAAACCGAGAAATTTGTCCCTCGGTATTCACTTGTTTTCTTGTAGTGCCATATTTTTATACGAAATAGGTTATTTCATCTTAAATCCATATTTTTATATGGAAGATGACAACAACATGCATCCGGTGTACACAAACCATAAAATAATCATGATCTTTACAAAATTCGGTGCAGCCTTCGTATCCTCCATGGGAGCATATTTCTGTTCCGGTGAAGCATTTGACATCCATCTGATCTGTTTTATAATTTATTTATTAAAATCAATATGTATGTTCATTAAAAAAAGGAAAGAGATAAAACCATGTAATTACAAAAGAAAGGTATAAAACCAAACCAGTACTTGGATTTGTAGTTGTTGTAGTACGAGAATTAACAGATGATATCTTGAAGAAGACAGTAAATATAAATGCGACTAAAGTTCTTATGATGATATTCATTTTTATGATATTTTTAATTTTTTTTTTCCGAATTCTTTTTTATGTAAACTAGATATATATAATAAAATAAACGTACATAAAAAGGTAATTTTTGGTCAAAGATGAAAAATATATATATGTTTTCCACATTTCTTCTTTATAGTTTTATAGTAAAAAAATATATGTAAAATTATTTGCTTACCTACTTTACATTTAATTTGGTGAGATAATATTTATTCTCATGTATTTTTTTCTTTGTATGTAGCTAAATTTTGGAAATATTATATGCAGAGTTGAATGGTTGTAACTTAAAAAAGATTCACTACACAAAAATGTTATTCAATAGTTTTGTTTCTTTTATATCAGAAATAAATCTCAACCCATTAAATTATGTTTAATAAGGAGTTATTAGAAAGTCCATCAGTGGAAAGAAAATTTACACGAAAGGTTAACACCAAAACAGTGTTTAAATCTTCAATTCGTCTGGAGTGTATGATGAAAAATTATCCAAAAACACTGCCTCCAACAGCAAAAGTTGGATTTACGGTAGTTTATCTGCAAAGTTAAGTCTGAATCCAAGTTGGACAAGTCCTGAATAGCCTTCGTTTATATAAACTACTTTCGGCTTTAACATTATCGAAGTTCTTTTAATCTAGTAGTAAGATTATAATAAATCAATATCAAGAGGTTATGAAATAGTTCAATATATTGTTTTAACTTTTAACTTGTCCCTTTTAAAAACTTAAGACCAGTTCTGTGTAGAGTACAACAGTACTTTAATCATGTGTGCTTGTTGTGACAATGTTTCTTCATGTGGGTGATGGATACGTGGCTTGCTTATGCACCCGTCAAGAATAATCTCAAAGATATAATGTTAACATCAACCAAAAGTTGAAAGTACGTACTAACAACAATTCTTGTAACTGACCAACTTGTTGTCCGATTTTTCTCTGCCAATTACTTCCTTCATTAATAAGTAATTAATACCATCTGCTTATCCAGTGATGTACGAAAGAAACTCATATCACAGTGCAAGTACCGGAGAAATAGCGATTTGTCGTGCTTACAGCCTTATTCTTTAAAAGGTAATTAATTGTATTGGCCTCCATTTACATATGCCTCCAAAATTTCCAATTCGTTACTAACTTCTAGTAAAATTCCAAGCTAATTCGCCCTAGAAAATATTTGATTCTAGTGTATATAATTATATAGTCAGTTTGAGCCAAACGATTGTGTATAGTTTTCTCCATGATGGTTTATAGTCTCCGGATTTATCCACCTTGATTGTTATTTCTCTGAAGCAGAAGCAAAAATCTTTTTTTCTTTAATCTTACTATTCCCAAGGCTGGTGTCAAAGTGGAAGAGCCTCTAAAGCAGGTCTTGAACGGCCAAGAGGTTGATGTATGCTCTCGTATCACATGAAAACCCAAATGGAGAATGATCTCTGACATCATAATAAAAGTCAGCGGTATAACGGCCAAGAGGTTGATGTATTGCTAAACACGTGATTCTGTTGATCTATGACCTCGACTAAGTCAAGTTTGTGGATAAAACTTAGAGAGAAAACAAGTCGGAGCGAAACATTTGCTTTATTGATTGAGATCGAAAAGTACAGACAAATAATCACATCTCATAGCTAGCAAATAGCAATAATGAAACTAGGTCTAAAAGCTATGAAGTCTAAGTCTGTAGATGTTTGCGGATGGATCTTCAAGGTGAAAGACCTCCTCCCGGATCGGCGCGAAGACTTTCCTTTTCCTCAAAAGAAAACGTTCTTCTTCTACGCTAAAAAGGAATAATTGTTAAATACTAACATATATCCAACGTGAATAAATATTTTTTTTGGTAGATAAAATTGCATTAACACGAAACTACAAACAAACTCGTTGCAAAGTGGTGCGACCAACAATATCATCCTGAACAACAGACTCCAACGTCTCAGGAACAGAAAGAAGAAAATGAAAACCGAAAGGCAAAGAGTACGCATAGTTTGCTAATCCATCTGCGAGGCGATTAGCTTCCCTATACACGTGAGTAATCCGGACCGACCAGTCCCTTGAAAGAAAGCCATGGCACAGACGCACCAGGAATGACAGCGGATGAGAGTCTCCTATCCCTGTCTTTAAAAAGCCGACCACTATCTCTGAGTCCACCTCAAGCTCAACTCGTGATAGTCTCTTCTCCCAAGCAATGAATAAACCGTAATAAACCCCCCATAACTCCGCCAACGGTGCGGAACACCTACCAATATTAAAGGCGAATCCCCCACACCATTTCCCAAACACGTCTCGCAAAACACCTCCTGCTGCAGCCACACCTTGGATCCCTCGCGATGCACCGTCCGTATTGAGTTTCGTCCATCCCATTGCCGGAGCGACCCATTGAACCTGACGATCCTCCCTAAGAACCAGATTTCTCCGCGCTTGGTTTGAAAAGGATGTCATAACCTCCTTACACTTATTTTGCAAAAACCTCATTCTATCACGGCAGAGTGTAGTTGCCCCAAAGATGTTGCCACATCTCCACTTCCAAGCCCACCAACAACAAATTGCAAATCTGATATTCCAACTAACCTCTTGCACCAGATCATTTAACCTCAAATTCGAATACAACCATTCCAACAGCGACGGTGAAAAGAATTGTTGGCGTCGGCGAGCTGGGACCAATCTTTCCCAGATACCTGCCATCGCAGAACAATCACGAAGGAGATGCAATATAGTCTCCTCCCCACCTCTACAGACCTGACAGACGGATGTGTCTCCTATATGCCGCCTAAATCTTTCAGCATTGGTCATCAAAACCCTGTGCCATGTGAACCAAAGGAAAGTGCGAACCCTTTCTGGTACGTGTAATTTCCAAATACAGTCATAAAAGCGGGAAAAGCTCTGCCGTGGTGAATCATCCCGTGTCAGCAGGTTATAAGCAGACTTCACCGTAAATAAGCCATTGTCATCCTCCCCCCAAGACAATCTGTCGCGAGCACCTGTAACACTATCAACAACAAAAGAGAGCAGCTCCAATCGTTTGCTTACAGCGATGTACGGAGCAATTCGATTCATATCCCAGCCTATGCCATCATTCCAAAGCTCTCGCACAGACAGAGCTAGAACCTCCGGAGGGGCCTCGGCAGTCATAATATCAACGAGTCTCTCATTATTTAGCCACCTATCCTGCCAAAATTGAATGTTCCGACCGTCTCCCAGAATCCAACTATATCCTCTCATTATAACTTGTCGCAAACCTTGAACAAAGCTACACCAAGTCGATGACCAAGTACTCTTCTTTACGAGCCACGACAAATCCCGAATGTCACCCACCTTGTATTTGCTTCGTAAGACCCGAGCCCAGAGGCTTGTCTGGTCCTGTAAAACACGCCATCCCACTTTTGCAATTAATGCCATATTCATAGCAAAAGGCCTACGAATACCCAATCCTCCCTCCTTCTTAGGGACGCAGATCTTTTTCCAAGAAACAAGGTGTTGTTTCCTGTTTTCTGAGGTAGCTCCCCATAAAAAGTCTCTTGATATCTTGTCTAACATATTCAGCGTATGGCTCGGCAGCTTAAACGTACTCATGGAGTGAATAGGTATAGCAGCCAACACGGACCGTGTCAGTGTAAGTCGACCAGCGAAACTCAACATCTGCCCTCTCCAGCCTGAAAGACGAGCAGAAACTCGCGCGAGAACATTCCCAAATGTCTCCTTATTTACCCTTTTGTGCAGTACAGGCATTCCCAGATATTTGCCAAGGTCTATGGTGCTTCTGATACCACTCTCTGCACTTATCAGCCTCCCTAACTCGCGAGATACATTGGCAGAAAAGAAAATCTTCGACTTTTCTAAACTAACCTTTTGGCCAGAGGAAACACAAAACCTCTCAAGCACACGTCTGATAACTCTTATCTGCGATATGGATGCTTCTGCAAGTAGAATCAAGTCATCAGCAAAACAAATGTGCGATAACTTAGGACCTCCACGTGACAAATTAATTGGTTTCCAGTTCCCTAACGCTGTCTCGGCCTCGATCAATTGGCATAATCTTTCCATACAGAGCACAAAAAGGTAGGGTGACAGCGGATCACCTTGTCGAAGCCCACGTTTCAGCTGAAAAGAATCCGTCTTACCCCCATTCCATAACAGGCACATAGACGGACCCTCTACGCATTTCATGATCCAACGAACCCATTGCTCGGAAAGACCCACAGCATGCAATGTATCCTCCAAGAAGTCCCATCGAATCCTGTCATATGCCTTTTCCAAGTCCAGCTTTAATAACATCCAACCCTTCCTTCCTTTTTTTCGTCTCATTGAATGAACAGCTTCTTGGACCACAATGATATTGTCTGTGCTCAAACGGCCAGGAATGAAACTCGACTGTTCTGGGCTTATCAACTTCGTCATCACCCCCTTAAGTCGATCTACCATAGATTTTGTGATAGTCTTAAATAAGACATTGCACAAGCTGATTGGGCGAAATTGTGTTATTCGTTCGGGTTTGTCAATCTTCGGTATCAGGACAACCAGCGCTTCATTAGTGCCCTGTGGGAAGGAGGAAGTTTGAAAGAAGTCAAGAACAAACTTTATTACAGACTCCCCGACCACATCCCAGCATCTCTGATAGAAGATAGGCTGAAAACCATCAGGTCCAGGGGCCTTAAACTGTCCCATGTTCCGTATTGCGTTTTCCACCTCAATAGCCGTAAATGCTTTATTCAGAGTAAGATGATCCTCCCTTGATAACTGTACAATGCCATTACGCGGGAGCATCGGCACAGTCTCATCCACATCCGCTAAAGAGTAGAGACGCTTAAAATATTCCACAGCGAGCCCTTCCAATGCAGAAGGGTCGACAACCCAATGTCCTGTATCATCTCGCAGCATCTCAATAGTATTTCTTCTCCTACGAATAATAGTAGAAGTATGGAAAAACTTAGTACCTCTATCACCATGCACAACCCACTTCTCGCGTGATTTCTGGTACCAGAGTAGCTCTTCCTGCTCCAATACTTTCTCAAAGTCTCTCAAAAGTTCCTCCTCTTTCTGTAATAACTCATTCGTTTGATTTTGGTCAAGAATGCGCTGTATACTACTGATTTCATCAACCAATTTGTCCTTGCGCTTCTTTATATCCCCGAAGACATCCCTATTCCATTTTCTCAGAATCTTTTGCAATTTATCTAACGCCTCGCGAGTGCTCAGCTCTCTATCCCACGAGGCATGCATCAAATCCTTGAAACTGTCATGCTCCAACCACATGGCTTCAAAACGAAAAGGACGGCGTCGGGTATTACCTGGTGGTCCTGGTGCGAGCTGTAGATATAAAGGGACATGGTCCGAGGCAAGATAAGGTAAGTGAGTTACGGTAGCCTCCTGCCATTGTAAACGGGCCTGCGCACAGCACAACACTCTGTCTAATCTCTTAGCTACGAAGAATCTCTCCTCTCTACCTCTTCTCCATGTATACGGACTCCCTTTGAACCCCATATCAATGAGAGACAGATCATTGATCCAACTCCCAAACGTCAACGAATCCTGAGACAGCCGACCATTACCACCACTGCGCTCATCAGTTCTGACAATGGTATTAAAGTCGCCACCAACGATAGTCGGTCCTGTTACATTGCTTATTAACTCTTGCAGCTTAGCCCACAAATCACTTCTCCTGCTCGGCGTAGGGGCAGCATAAACTACAAAAAGATTAAAAGCATCGCTACCATTCACAACCTTCGCCTGAATAAACTGATCCGTCGCTTTTACTATTGTCACATTCTCCACTTCTGCTCGCCAAAGAAGCCAAATGCCTCCACTTTGACCGACCGCATCGACACGGAAACTGTTAGCGAAACCCAATCCTCGACAAATTTGTGCAGCTCTATCCCCACCTGCGTGAGTCTCCATCACAGCTAACACATCTGTTTTATATTTCTTCAAAAGGTATCTGATCGATCTTCTGAAATTAGGTTTATTTGCCCCCCGGCAATTCCATAATAAGCAATTCGTCATGATAAAAAACGTCATAAATTGAAGTACCGGGGCAATCTGCTATGGCTGCACCACCGTGCTCTTTTCGGTCCGCTCCTCCTGACATCTCTGTTGGTCAGATAACTCAGTATTAATTCGAGTCTCCGACGACTGACCGTGAACCACTACGATTGCCTTGTCTGAGTTCATTATCTTACGATTCTCATAGTGTTTCATCGTCGGCCTATCCATCTGCCTCGAAGACCCGGTCTCGATTCTCATTCTCTTCCCACTGGCAGCGAGCTCGAAATCCCCATACATCGGGCCAAAGACCAGTCCACGACTCGGAGCTCGGGTCTTATAGGTCGTTTTGTTCACATTCGGATAGCTTCCTTTTGTCTGGCCCAATCGTTTCTCTTTATTCTTTCCATTTTGCCCAGCTGGCCCATTATTTTTTACAATCGGCCCAATTGGCCCATTATTCCTTCCATCACCGAACACTATTGCCGTGACTTTCTCCACACTTTTCGCCGCTGTCTGTGGAGAGACTGGAATCTGATTTTCCTTGTCCACCACCTGTCTTGCACCAGTTCCCGTGAAATGTGGCGAATGATGCTCCAAGTTACCGAATCTGTTGGATACCGAAATATTTTCAGATAACACAATATTCCCAGAAGTAACGATCCGAGGAACCAGTGATGTACTTGCCCCATCAGGTACAGCCACTTTGCTCCGACGGTATTCCGGGGCCTTACCCGGCCTTCGAACCTGTGTAAAACCATCTCCTTGCGTTTGTACTCCCTCCGCCGCCGCTCCCTGAACCACGTTCACAGTGCTACAATCACCAGAACTCTCATTCGTTGCCGTACCCACTGTGTTATCACCTTTTTTTGGACAAGCATGAATTAAGTGCCCATGTACTCCACACAGGGAACAAATATTCACTAATCCCTCATATAGAACACAGTACCTTTCACCATTAACTACCACCGAACCCTTGAGAGGTTTTTTGAGATTCACCTCCACACATACCCTGGCAAAACGAGCCCTTTCCACATTCAGAGTTGTCAGATCCACCTTCACCGGTGCACCCAAACCCTTTGCTATCCACATAAGAATGGCTTTATGATAGAGGTTTACCGGGATGTTCGCCAACCGAACCCAAACTGGGGTTGTGGTGATTTCGTCCCGCAGAGGATCGAAATCCGGTGACCAAGCCTGGACCAATAAGTAGCTTCCAAAAACCCTCCATGGTCCTCCGGCCAACGCAGTTAAATACTCCTCCTCCTTCTCGAAGCGGACTAGAAAGAATTGCCGTGGAAGATCCATGACAAACATCTTCCCCGTTGGTTGCCACATCTCTTTCAAACGACGAGTGAGAGTACCAAGAGGAACACCTCGACCCAAAACTTTCACAATCATACACTTTCTCCATAAACCGTTCATAGCCTCTAAAACCTTGTTATCAATCGTTATCACCGGCTCTCCATCCTCTCCTTCGGGAAACTCAAGATTCATGTTAGAAGCTACAAACGCGTCGTCGATTATTTCCTCCGGAATCATCATCCCCCCCGCACCACTGCCTCCAACTCTCTGAGCCCAGGAACGCGGCGGATCCGGCGGACGTCCCTGACCCCCTCCTTCGTCCATCGCCGTATCCTGTGGACCCACCGTGTCGACCATAAAATCGCCTTTCTCTCCGCTCATTCTTTTGTCAACTTTTCAATACATGGTATAATCGATAATTAATATTGACGGCATTTTGAAGGGTGCTAAACCCGTACCCAACAAATTCTAGTCACATAGTTAGGTCTAGTTTGGGTTTTGATTCTCGAGTAAGTATTCTAGTTTATTTTTTTTTATTCAAAACGATGAAATGGATGGAGTAGAATTGACATGCGCTTAGGTTAGTTGTGTACATTTCATTTCAGGATCGATTTTCTTTTGAAGTTGATTCATATTGGGTTATATAAACCTTTAGGTTGTCGTCACATACTTCAAATTAATCGTACCTAACTTCAAAATTATGCAATGTGATAATAGATTATTGGTAGAATAGCAAAGAAAAAAAGTAGATACCAGAGACTTTTGTTTTGTCCCTCTCTTTAATGTCATTATCTAATGATGATTCAACGCGACATCATACTATTTTCTCAGTCATTTCAAATTTGTAACTCAAAAGGCTAATTAGCCCGACTCTTTTCTACTTCATTTCTTTATATTGACTAAAACAAATATTAGTCATATCAGATTTTATTTTAAGAGTACAAAAACGTAAAAATTGGTTTAAAGCAATTAAGAGGTGGAACCCTTCTTGTATAATTGGATTCTCCTACTTATCTCTTTCTCCAACTCTTCTTTTCCTCCCACTTCTTCCAGTTCCTGCACCATTCCCCAAACCATACAAATTAACAAACTCACGTGTTAACAACAAAATAACATGTTGTTTTAAAAGGGGTTTTAGATTCTTGCCCTAGGTCCAAGAAACAGCCCAAATGGTACACCTTTGAATTTGTCTGTGTGGTGTAGCTGAAAATATATATCGTTGTTAAAATAAATATAGTAATTAAACCGAATCAATCGATAGTAATTAAGAAAAATTAAGTAGAGCGTCGGATTATGGTATTAAACCTGGTGAGCGGCGGCGACTTTCCGAAGGTAAGGGACATTGGCAATGGGACCAACAGGGAATCTCTTGTGCACAAGTCCATCGTGGACGAACATGTAGGCGATTCCGAACACTGTTATTCCCAGTCCCTGCCCATGTAAGAAAAATGAAACCAATCCGGTAAGAAAATCAGGTAACCACAAAATGCGTACACGTGGCTAAATTTATTTAAAATTATTTCAGTGATGTTAGAACATCCACATTGGGGTTCATCTACTATATTAAAATATGAACCTTTTTTGGAACTAAACTTTAGTAATGGTTATATTACAATATGTGCCATTGAATTTTTTTTTATTTTTAAAGATTTTCATTAAGGGTATAATTGTCATTATGATATTATTTATAATGTACGGTTAAAATTAGAAGTTGAGATAAACGGTTTAGATTAGAAGTTGAGATAAACATTTATCATTAAAACTTTTTTTTTGTAATGATAAAATTCAGAGTATCTCTATTAAATATGTATCCAAACAATATAAAATAATGGGTCCCACTTTCCTTATTAATTTAAAACAAAAATAAAATAAAATCATACATATTAAATTATTAAATCAAATAATAAATATAAGTAAATAATATAACACATCAATTGTTTTTACAAATTACAAAATCAAAATAAATAAATATGTTTTTGAACATACTTCAATTATTAATAAATAAAAACATACATAAATAATTCAAATATAATATTAATAAATATAGTTTATAAAATATAAACTTTTAACTTGAAAAATTAAAATTCTTAAATTAGATTGATACATTTTAACTTGATAAAATGAAAATATTAAAACTAAATCTATATATATATTATATTATTCAATTATCTAGTGAGACAAGTTAATTTTTTTTAAATATATAATTACAGGGTTTTTATAGTTTCTATTATTAAAATATTTAAATAACAATAATATGGGTTAAGATATTTAATTGATTTTCTATGACATTAAAAATAACTAATAAATTAACGGATTAGCATATATTTTTTTATAAATGTGAAATTACATTCAAATATATATATAATGGGTCTGTCAATTTTTTCAAATTATAATATTCATATATTAAAATAATTAAAACTATATATATAGATATAAAAATCGATGATATATTATATAATCATACCATAAATTTGAAATTAATATAAATTATATATTATTATAGTCAATTCAAAATAAAATTAGCAACACTTCTCAAATTATGACTTACATAAATATATCTTTAACCAAAATAGAAAATATAAAAACAAAAATCAACAATAAATATTATCCGCTCTTAGCATATATTAAAACTATATTAAATATTTACAATTCAAAAAACAATATTCGAAACGAATTTTAAAAAATAATTATATTAATTATATTCTGATTTCCATAACAGAACTTTACAAAAATATCTGATTACAATATATTTAATATCAGAGATTCTGTAGTTAAATCAAATTTATTGATTAGATATCAATATTATGAAAATAATTTCACCAACCACAATTCAAAAAAAAAATTCACATTGTAAACCTACTTTTTTTTTTGGACAACAGATTATACTAGAAACTAAGCGTCCAATGGACTTGGGAAGATACAACCGGAGTCATGCTCAACGGCTAGACGAGTAAAGAACAACAGTACAATAACATAAAAGATAGACGCATTAAGGGGCGAGACTTGCTCAACAGCGTAAAGAAATTCATAGAGAAACTTCACCCGTAACTCGAAAGCAGATGCTCTAAAGAGCAACAGATAGTCGAAATGATAATCGACGTTGATACGTCCAAGTGGTTGGACTTGAGAACGGACTTGACCGTTGTTGGATGTGGAACCTACTTTCTTTCTCTAAATTTATAATCAAGCCATAAAAAAAATTCACAAAATAATTCACACCACAACTTTATGTAATTGTTTACTTTTAATAGTTTTATAAATTATAATTATATCACAAAAATTTATAAATTCATAAATTTATATATTTAATTGAAAAAAGATTATTCATATCCCGCGCGTCGGCGCGCGGGTACGAGTCTAGTGTCTCTTTAAAAAAATATATATTTTATTAGTGGATCCTTAAATTTATAATCCCACATCACTCCGCCTCTCTCTCATGGACCTTTGACTCCTTGGTTCGCCACGTGGAAGAAGGAGATTGGTCGACTTTTCATTTCTTTTTTATTTAAAAAAACAAATATATATATATATATATTAAAATATTATTTTCTGTGAACCCCAATACAGTTTCACTAACGGGGTACTCTTACAACATCTAACTATCAACCTCAAGAAAGAAATTTCGTAGAATTTAAAATTTTAATTTACTTTCACTAAACCATCTTTCATACTTTTGGAGGGGTGGAAAAGCCCACAAAATTATTGTCCTACTTTCGGTTTCTGTGAGATAATTACAAGTTAGTATATAAATTTTAAAGTCAACGTCCAATCACGATAAAGTTTTTGGATATTGTCTAAGAAGATAACAAAGAGACAGGACTTGACTTACCGCACCAAAGCAGAGACCAGGAACAAGTCCTTTATTGAAGAATCCATAGTAAAGAAGACCAATCGCAGGAACCGCGTTTATAATAGCAAACACATCGTTTAACTCAAATGCTCCTTCTCTAGGTTTGTGATGAGACTACTCCAAACAAAAACCGGATTGAAAATCACATATAAGATTTTGATTTTTGTAGCAGTAAACCGGAAAACAATATACATATTTCAATTACCTCATGCATGTTCCATAAAGAAGCGTGCCAGAGAGCTCTATGAGCCCATCTTGCCCAAAACTCCATCCCAACCTTTAAATCCAAAACTTTTTTAGAGAAAGAGATTACAGAAGCGGACTGCTCAACGGCTACACTAAACCGGAGGAGACCGGCCGAATTAAACCGGTATTGAGGAGGAAATTGGAACTTACGGCGGCACCAATGGAGAGAGCAAATGTACCGAACATTTCCGATACTGGAACCTCACCTCCCTAAACCGCCCCATAAACCAAGTCTCAATTTCGAAAATCAAAAATTCTGATGATTTTTTTTTATGTGTTTTTTTTTTTTTTACCTTCATTTGCCAAGAAAAACGGTAATAAACGGCCATGATTGCCATGGAAGTAATGCCGAAGCTCGACATCATAGCAGCGATCAGATAAGTGAATCTCTCCGATTTCTTCCTCTCCGCTTTCTTGAGAAGCCGCAACGTCGTCAAGATCTCGGGAGAGCTCGTGCTTTCGGGTCTGTCGTCCATGGGAGAGCTCTGTTTCTGCCCTTCAACGACGAAACAGACGGTGAGGATCTTCCGTCGTCGAAAGTTGTTGAAACTGAGAGACGGAGGAAACACGGCGGCGGAGATAGGGTGATGATTGAGGCGGGAGTTAGAGGAGGAAGAAGAGCGGTTGAGTGGTTTGAGTGTTACGGCGATTGATGAGAGTCCTGCCGCCATAGAAGAGAGCTCGAAGAGGCTTATGAGACTTGAAAGAGAGAGAAGGAGAGGGGAGAGCTGTGTCGTTGATGTGTGGTCAAGCTTAACATAGACGAGAGTTATATGCAGAGAGGCCACAAATTATTTTCTTGCCGTTGTGCGCTTTTTTTCTTCTTCTCAACAGTTAAATATATAATGACGTATGTCAAATTTATTGTAACCATATTTTTTTAGTAAAATATTTCATTTTGAGTCATTATATTTTGTTTTAAACAATATATCTAGTAAGATGAAATTTGTCATTCTAAAAATATATTTTCCTTTTCTCTTTATCTCTTTTATTTTGTAAGAATTTCTAAGAAAAATGGAAGAAAGATGGACAAGTTATATATTGTAAATGAATAAAATTAGAAAGCTGACAGACAAAGAAAAATTATATGAGAAATTGTGGAATTAATATTTTCATTTTATAGTTAAAAATAACCTAAATAATTTATTCTTCAATGTTTTTTGTCTTTTAAAAATAAGTTTGTAAGAAAATGGAAATTAAAAGATTATAAAATGAGAAATGTAAGGATAAATACCAATTTTAGCTTAAAATATTTATTTATCCTCACCTGTAGTTAATCCAACAAACTTTAGAATCACTAATTTGATATAATTTTTTCTACTCGCTATAAGAGTCAGTTCTAAAATAATAACTTGTACTTTTCAGTTTTCAGTTACCTAAATTAATTACAGTTAATGTTTTCCAGTTATATTGGCTAAATTCATTTTAGAATCACTTATTTACCACTTTCTATTTTTTTATTATTAACGCATTATTTTGATACTTTTCCAGTGACACTTAATTGGTCATCTCTTCAATCCAGTACAGTACTATATAAAAATTCATGATCTTTTGTGTTCTTCCTAATTTTCAATATTTTTCTTTATGATCTTTTGTCATTTTTTTTGTTATAAACGTTAAAAAGTTTGTTAGAATCAAAAGAAACCTTTTGAAATTAACGATTAAAAATAACTAAATATGAAAAGTGTGTTCAGATTCAAAACAACCAAACCAAACCAAAGTCAGCTCGTCCCCCGTCCTTAGTCGACAGTGCAGCTAGCCTCTTCCATGTTGCCTGGTGCAGTTAGCCTTCTTTATATCGCATGGTCCAGCTCGCTCTGTGCAGTTTGTTGCATTTTAAATTGCCCAAGTCGGCTCGTCCAATGCAGCTTGCCGCGTCTCAGATCACCCAATTCAGCGATATTAAGTCATCGGATATAAATTGTGTTTTTCACACCAAAAACTGGGTCAGCAGAATAACTTGTTGATCTGGTTGTCTCGTTACTAGGTCGTTTGATGTCTTGTTATTCTTTAACCTTGTGCACCACTTGAGATGATTAACCCCAGTGCAAAGCAGGTTAGCTGTAGCCACTTTTTTTTTTAATCATTCAATCTTTAGATCACCATGTATTAAATAGTGCGGCTATACTATCAGAAAACGAAAACTTAATATCAGAAGATTTATATTTATTTTTAAATTTGTTAATGTTATTAATTCGAAAAATCATTCTTACAAAAAAAAACTATGGACGACCACATGGTAAAACGTAATCCATCTACATAAAAGGCGATATTTATTCAAATAATATCTATTTATAAAACACTTAATATATAGGAGTATCTTTTAAAGTAAATTTAGTAAGTTATAATGTTACTTTTCGTTCAGAATAAATTCATGTAAAACACAAAAGATTTTACTCATTAGTATTTTAACAACGATAAATCACGTGTATATAACAAAAGAATATTTAACAACAATAAATTACGTCGTTATCATATATATATATACGAAATTTTCTGTTATAATTTACCTAATTTATTTTATGATAGAGAATAGAAACAGACCACATGAAACAAATAATAAATATAGTGACAAGAAAGGAACTCGGTGGTGGCTTTGAGTTTGAGGTTACGAGGGGCGATGGGATATTTCGGGTATTTTCCCACGTCATCGACAGCGAAACGCTCCGACTTCTCTTAACTGGCTTCACGTGGCCTCTTCTTCTACCGAGTAGGCGAGGAGTATCGGCCATCTTCCACCGGTTGAACCTTTATTGGTCGGTCTCTTTCATACGATAGCATGTTAATTGAGGTACATGAGCTTAGGTAGCTTCTAAATCCTCACTAGGGATAGGTAACAACTGATTTTCTTAAGAAATACTCATTAATTAATTAGTCTGATATTAATGAAAACAACATATCGAAATAAATATACCTATTAAAAAAAGTAACAACTGATTTTCTTAATTCAAAATATGTTTCAGACTAACAAACAAGTTAGTAAAGTTAAACAAAAAGAATGTCTGTAAAGTTAACAAAATATAGAACCAAGAAAATTTGGAAGTTGAAAGCATTTTTCCCTAATTTATGTGACAAAAAATAACAATTGACATCAGAACTAAACAAATTAAAACCAAAACAAGTGAAACATATGAACCTTGTAGTTGACTCAGAGAGAGGCAAAGTTATTTAGACTTTTTGTATCATTGGAGTTTCAAACTCTGGAGACACAATCTAACCCAATCATAAACTATAGTCCTGTTCGTTTGAAAAACGCAGCGACAAGCAGCGGCGGCCAGAAAATAACAAAGAACAGATCAGCAATATATCAGAATAAAGAGTTTGAAGATACTACAATCTACCGCTGGCGGCACATAAACCTGGTATAGAAGTCGCTGAAATTTAGAGCGTCAGTTAAAATGATAAAAAGACCACCGGCGACCGTCACTAGCGGCAATCGTATAACAATTTGGCGTCAAATTTTATCTTTCCTATTTGTTATTTTCAGTCGCCGCTCTCTACCGCTGCGTTAACCAAACGAACAGCGCTTATCTCTTTAGTTTTGATCAGTAATTTATTTGTTAATAACTGTCTTTGCTTTTGATTTCAGAATACATAAATTGTTCAACAACTTAATTATTATGAAATTTACGTTTTCATAAAAATGATATCTAACCTAGATTACTAATTAGTATATATATATATACATATATATATATATATATGTCCAAAATATATTCATAATACAAATATTGATTTATGGGTTTTTAATTTGTTTTTATTTCTATTGAAGATCGTAAGAAAGAGAAAATGACAGAATGATTTTAAACTAACTATAGAATAATGGTCACAAATTTGATAGGATTGAAGAAGCATAAGGCGTAAACCATGTTCTTTAATGGATTCATCGAAGTGTGCTAATATTGAATGACACATAAAAATACGGCATAGAACACATGTTTGAGGAAGCTACACCGAGTTTAATCGTTTGGAAGCACATGGCTTCTAGAAAGTCTTGAATGATTTGAACACGTGTCAGCTTTGGATTGGCGGTGGACAACGATTAAAGACACAAATCATGAGGAACAGTGGAGGAGTCTCGACTCTTGTCTTTTGCTTGATTTAATAAACTGAATGATTCTGAAAATGGATTTGATGTCGTGAGAAGTTAGCCCCAATGGTTATAATTTCCTCTATTCTTTGCCTTTTGTGTTTGTGAGCTTACGATAAGTTGTGTTTCATCAATTGGGCTTTGCACTCACAGCCACCCTCTCCGCTTAAAGGTTTCACAAAGTTAAGAGACGTTATCAGAAAAAGGCACTTTTTAGAGTAGTTTTATTTCATTTTAGACACTTTAAAATGTATTTTCAAATTTTCAACCCTTCTTTTATCATTAACCGGTTTCTTCAATTCAGTATGTACAAGTGAGATTTACAAATAGATCTATATCCATACCAATGACAAAAAAGCATGCAAGAATCAAATCCAAATGTACGCGAGAAGACTAAACCGAAACACATGCTCTAGTCTGGTTTGCAATGAATATTTCTGGACCACCCTAGGAATCGAAAACAAATGTATGTGAATGTTCAGATTACAAATGAAATTATCATCGTTCAAGTGCTAATGTGCTATACCAGTTGACAAAATTTCATCTCTCTAAATTCGTATATGAAGTTTGAGAGTTTAATAACTATCTAATCATCATCCGTTAACCAAATATTCAATTATAAATGGGTGATGATGGGAGGTTCTAAAGTCATTTAAAAATGATAATTAATCACTGGTTGACCAAATTACTCTGATATCGGTAATCGGTTCAACTTCAAACCGACTTTAAACCACGAACAAAATCAGATTATCTGCAAATTATCGAAGAAATGCACACGTAATAGAATATTCTCAACGCGCCTATAGCTTCCTTAACGCACTTTTTTTTTTTTTACTTCGTCTGGAGGGTAATCGATCTTCTTCTTCCTCTCGTCTCTCTCTCTCCTCTCTCCTCGGTGGAAATCATGAGTATGGAAGCATCAGAGCTACAGGATCTCTCCGACGACGCCGATTACGCCGCCTCTCAACAACAAGTTTGTTATTCTCCGACTCATCATTTTTCCTTACTTTCAGTTTTCGGAATCGCAATTTTTCATTTTGGTTAGAAGCCAATCGTAGTAATCGCTATGAATCTCTCCGCCTGCCTTGCGAATTCGTTGTATTCGTTCTCTCTTCGTTTTCTCTCTTAAGTTTGGTGGATTGATCGTTTTGGTTCAGGGATCGGCTAGCATGATGCGGTGCGACAGCGAGAAGAGAAGTTCACCTAGTGAACACGAAGGCGCTGAATTGATATATTTGAAGGATAACGTTGCGATTCATCCCACACAGTTCGCATCGGAGAGGATTAGTGGTAGATTGAAGTTAACCAAGCAAGATTCGACTCTCTTCCTGGTAAATCACAGTATTTGTTTCCTTCCTTTTCTTTTTCCGCTTGATGTAGAGTTTCTTATTGGATTTGATTTTTCATATCTGTGATTGGCTTAGTCGTGGATTCCGTACAAGGGACAAACCTCAAATGCAAAGCTATCAGAGAAAGGTAATCACGATTCATTGGGATTTAGATTCTGTATGTGTTTGGTTATTTAAGAAAATGCATTAACTTTGGTTTTATAATTAGTCTCTCTATCTTTTCTAGATAGGAGTCTTTATACCATCACAGCAGTTCCGTTCACTGAAGTTAGATCCATCAGGCGACACACTCCTGCTCTCGGATGGCAGTATGTAATCGTTGTGCTGTCTTCTGGTAAGTAAGCAAAACCTTAAGCTGTTGCTGCTTTGTAGAGATATATTCGTGAATGAGAATTGTTTGGGATGATCGATTGCGTCAACAATGTAACTAAAAGGGTTTTATTAGACATCTATATCGGTCTTCTAAACGAATACAAAAGTAATCTTCTCTCACTGATAAAGATATTTGGAACCGCAAAAAGAATCTGTATAACTGGTAAAAAATATGTGGTTTTATTAGTGGGTTTGTAAACAGGATATGATTCTCTTTCCCCTTCTCTACAAACCAAATTATCTAGAAAACGTTAATTGTTTAAAATGATTTGCAGGACTTGCATTTCCGCCTCTGTACTTCTACAACGGAGGAGTCAGGGAGTTCCTGGCCATAGTGAAGCAACACGTTTTTCTTGCAAGGTATGTGTCAGATGTGAAATACTTTGTTTTTTGTCCCTGGCTTGTATTGATATGCTTATTTATGGAAAGCATGCCTTTATATCTGTCAGGTTACTGTATCAAAGTAACTTAGGGATGCACAATGTATTGTAACTTTCAGACGGCTTTTATTGTGCATGTTACTTACTCATCGAGGATTCCTGATATGAAAATTTTCTGGACGACCTAAATTTATCGTCGTATGGAACTGGATGAATCGTTATATAGTTATTGGGCAAACAATATAGTCTTACATAATCTTACCTTTTTATAGATTGGCAGAAGATGCAAATGTGTTCATTGTGAATGATTTTCAGAGTCCCTTGCAGGTAACTATATTAAATCATTTCATGTTGGGTGGAGTGATGGTTTTGGTTTATCTTATGGGCTAAGATATTTTGTGATTATATCCGACAGAGAACTCTTTCTTCACTGGAGCTCCCAAGTTCACTGCCTGTTGCAAGTGGACAGTCTACATACCCGTTAGATGGAGTATCTTCTAATGAAAATCAAGGGAGAACAAGTGCAGGTGGCGACAACAGAGTTTCTAATGTTTCCCAGTATGGATTGAGAAAGCAGAAGAGTCATGATCCTACTCGTGATCTTTCAATTCATCTTCTAGAGAAGTTTTCTCTGGTTACTAAGTTTGCTCGAGAAACAACCACTCAGTTGTTTTCCGAAAACAATGGCTTTGGTTCCGTTGACAAGAGATGGAATAACCAACCCGTGCATAGTTATCCTGAAAAGTTGTCAAATATTGCTGAGGAAAAATATCATGAAAACCCTCATAGTTATCCTGAAAATGAGCATGATG
The DNA here is from genome assembly GCA_010577795.1 of Isatis tinctoria. Lineage (NCBI taxonomy): Eukaryota > Viridiplantae > Streptophyta > Magnoliopsida > Brassicales > Brassicaceae > Isatis > Isatis tinctoria. Next base: position 15,540,366 of record CM021249.1, on the reverse strand, counting down.
AAGAGATTTCTAATACCGTTGATGTCCCTGCTGATCCCTTAGAGGTGAGGATCATTTTTCTTTTTCTCTGTTTTGTTATAAGCATTAGCATGTTGGGGAAATTATATCCGTATATTGTAAATCTTCCTGTGCGTCATGATGCAAAGTCTTGTTTCATCTTTTGGATAGATTGTCATTTATCTTAAATGTGTGGGGTGAAAGTCATACTAGTACGTCGTACGACTTAAATCCATACGTAAAGTTTTGTCCCATGCCTATATTTTAGCTACCCTATCGGGCGTAATTCGATCTATAGAGTCTTTCCTTGGATTTATGCATGCATTTTAGTTGTGCTTGTACTCTCAGTTATTTGGAACACTACCTAGGTACTAATGACTAGTTGAGTTACTGCAGTTTTCTTGTTCTTGTTAAGGTTTGTTGGAAACACAGATCTGAAATTTCTTTTTCATTCAAAGGCAATCAATTTGTAACTTTAGGCATGTTAAGCATAGATTTAAACGCTCAGCTTTAGTTGATTATCACTTCTGCTATATATGTGGATGCTTCACCCTGTATTAGCAATACATACATTTTCGGATGGAATGCTTTCTATGCTTCATTAACACCAAGTATCTGGAACTGTTTATTAACAAACCACTCGTAATGGCACTTACATGTAAAATATGGAACTTATGAATTTGTTATACATTATGCCGTATAACTGTTCCTCCTTTGCAGTTTAACAAGTTGAGTTTGGTGTGGGGAAAACCAAGGCAGCCACCAATGTGTTCCAAAGAGGTAAGCACTTTCAATCCTGCAATTTTCCTAAGTCCAGAAAGTTCAGAGACGAAATTCGTTTGGGTGCTGTGTTACATTTTTATACTAAATGGTAGAGAAAGAAATGACAAAGTATGAAATATTCTGTGGTGAAGTTTAAAATATCGACAAAGTATGTGCACCCTGGTATAGAATATGTTTTGTTTCTTTGTTTGCTAAGTGTGCACGCATATGTTTTCTATTTTCTTTCATCTTTGTTTAATTTCAAACTTTTTCTGGGTTCTCAGTTCATAGCATTCTTGGATTCTGAAGGGCGAGTTGTGGAATCAAAAGCTCTTCGAGAGAGAGTTTTCTATGGAGGCATTGAGCACCAATTGAGAAGAGAGGTTATTAATTTTTCTGTTTCAGATGAAATTCAAATACAGTCTTTGCGTAATTGTATGCAGATTGATAACTTAGGATCACCATTGTAGGTCTGGCCCTTTCTCTTGGGGTATTATGCATATGACTCAACATACGCAGAGAGAGAATATTTTCGATCTGTCAAACGGATGGAATATGCAACATTGAAACAGCAGTGGCAGGTTCGTTCATCACCATTTGGCATCTTTTCTAGAAGATTCCTTAATTGGATATGTAGTTCCTTGGCAGGATGATGTCTGACCTAGTGAAATAAATTTGAGGTGTTCCTAGACTAGCTTATATCCCTCATGTTCGATGCACTCTTAACAAGTATTTTATTCGTTTTGACAGAGCATCTCCCCTGAACAAGCAAAAAGGTTCACAAAATATCGGGAGAGGAAGGGGCTGATAGATAAAGATGTGGTAAGAAGAGTTTTGAGGATATTTCTTTTTATGTATGTGGTGTACCCTATTCATCGAATTCATGGTATATTTCTTCTTGTGTAGGTAAGAACTGATAGGGCATTTGAATACTATGAAGGGGATGACAATCTGAACGTCAATAGCATGCGTGATATTCTGTTGACCTACTCGTTTTACAATTTTGACCTTGGTTACTGCCAGGTACTCATCCCCACTTAGCCTATAAGCAGGAACGCTTTCCAGTTCTGTCTTTTGCTTTAAATTTTCGTAACTGACAGTTTTTCCACTGGTTTATTAGGGAATGAGTGATTATCTGTCTCCTATCTTGTTCGTGATGGAGGATGAATCAGAAGCCTTTTGGTGTTTTGTGGCACTGATGGAACGCCTTGGACCCAACTTCAACCGTGACCAGAATGGGATGCATACTCAGCTCTTTGCACTTTCAAAGGTCTAATACTTTTTATCCTCAATAACACCTCTACAGTTTACATTTTGCATTTGTTCTTTTATATCAGCATTCAGCATCAATGTTGGGATCTGAATCTGGAACCTTTTCACATTCACTGTCCCACAGCTGGTGGAGTTGCTCGATAGCCCGCTGCATAATTACTTTAAGCAGAATGACTGCTTGAATTACTTCTTCTGCTTCCGCTGGATCCTGATTCAGTTTAAAAGGTTCGTTTCTTCTTTCCTGCCTCGTTCAGTTTTAAGTACCTAAAGTACAGTTACAGCACAATGTTATTGGAATTTCTTTGGCTGTGTTGTATCTGATTGTGGTGGCAAATGTACATGTCCCAGGGAGTTTGAGTACGAGAAGACAATGCAGCTATGGGAGGTGTTATGGACGCAGTACCTAACGGAACATCTTCACCTATATGTTTGTGTGGCGATCTTGAAGCGATGCCGCAGCAAGATAATGGGAGAACAGATGGATTTCGACACACTCTTAAAGTTCATCAATGAGCTGTCTGGGCATATTGACCTCGACTCAACAGTCAGAGATGCTGAAGCACTTTGCATATGTGCTGGTGAAAACGGTGCTGCTAGTATCCCTCCAGGGACCCCTCCTTCATTACCCTTAGATGAAGGTATCTTATATCCTCTGGACGATGATGTTTTGTAAGTAATACAGTTTTTTTCCATTTTCATTCGTCGTCGGGGACATGTTACCTAAATTTGAATTTCTTTGACGGGGCGTTATTAATTCAAATGGACATATATGCTTTTTTTTTTGGTTTTCTTCACTTTGTTAACTTCGGGAGTCGAAATATGTATTGTACTGGAGTTGTTTACTTGTTAAATGAGAAGGTAAAGAATAGGAATCAGGGCTTATTACAATTCTTGCGTAGACTTACGTCCCTTGTCAAATTGTATAACTAAAGGCAATATGATTCGCAAAGTCTATGCAAGAATTTTTACCCCTGGAGATAAAAGTCCTAAAGCAGAGGAAAGAAATCGGTGAAGGCAAAACATGGGTCAAACGCAAGACCGTCCGGATAATGAGAAATGAGAGGCAAGGGAGATCCTACGCGGACGTCATAGGCAAAACAGTTGGTCTCCTCCATCCAAGTAGTGGTAGTGCTCTCTTCTCCTCCATGGCTTCTTCTCACTTCAGTAGACATAACTGGTTTGTCGTTGCACGGAGTGGCTTCTTCAACTGATTCAGGTGCATTCTGTCTCCTGGAATTGGGTTTCTTGTTCAAATGGGTGTTCCAGTAGTTCTTCACTTCGTTGTCAGTCCGACCTGGAAGGCGACCAGCGATCAACGACCATCTAATAGAGGAACCAAAAAAAAAACACGAGTTAATATTTGAAAAAGTGATGATGATGAGGTCTTTGTTCTTCAATGGTTAAAAAGGAGTAAAGACCGGTTTCCGAGGAGCTTATGCATGCGGATGATGAGGTCTTGTTCTTGAGGTGACATGCCTCCTCTTTTGATATTTGGTCTTAGATAGTTCTTCCATCTCAACCTACAACTTTTCCCTCCTCTCTTCAATCCTGAACACAATTGAAAACAAGAAAACAAAATTTCCTAATTTTCCCAATACTCCCCAACCTTTTTTTTCTCTGGAGCAAATGAAAGACAAACTCTTATATGTGGAAATTTGAGTTTCGGACCGGATCTACGAGAGATGTCTGCCCAGTTTCCTTCTCCATGAGTCTCGACATAGCTTCTCAATATCATGTCTTCTTCAGGTTTCCACAAACCTCTTTTCACATGAGACTTCCGTTCTTCTTCCCTTTTCTCCATCCTTGTTCTCTTTTTTTTCTTCTTTTGCCTCCACAGTTTGCGAGTGAGGCGTGTTTGCTATAATATGCACATAAAGTGCGGGAGTTTCCAACTTTAACTCTTACATGTGGGGGCTCTCTAATAGAATTATTGAAGGGAAAAAGAGTACTTTTCAAACAGCAAAACTACTGTAAAATTCGTGCAAAAACTATAGCTGTAAAAGAAGCCCTACTTCCTTTGTTTTTATCCTCAGTGTTGTTACAAATTATTGGCGCTTTTGGGCAAACATATTAGCCCAGGCAGATCAGAGGTTGGAGATTGCCATCAGCCTCGATACCTGCGTAACTTCATTACCACTTACTCTCTTTCTTCAATCACACTTCGGTATTTTATTCCTTTCTCTATTCAAATATACCAATGGCAACGTCCTCCTTTCTTTTATCAGTGTGGGTACATCAAAGTTTTTTTATACAAATTAGTGAATAACTCATATTTGTTTCCAAGTTTCATTTGCAAAGAAAGAGGATGCCTAACAAACATAACTTGTGCGTTTACAGGTGTTGCACTTCAACAGTTCTTTGTCGCTCCAGAAGATAAATGGCGTGCAGTTTCAATGTTTTGCTCGCATGTGGTTGTTCGGATGTGCATGCCCTAGACTGGTGCATATAAATGGATAACAAATTAATATCCAACATATTAACGAAAAGAGACATACCTCTAGTATATTTGAGTGATCTATGTACATCTAGATTCCTTGTTTTTATTACTTATAAAGAGAATTGATTTTACGGAATTCAAAACAATTTCTGATATTACATCATAAAATATGTTGCATTTTAACCTTGTATGAATTTCAATACAAATAATATAATAGTAGGGTTATTGAGAGTTGGACCTATAAGAAATTAGAAATTTGTTAAATTTATAGAGAGTTTTGTATATTTGGAAAATCTATGAAAATATTTAACTACAATTATATTAAAAATCTAAGATAGATAGATATATAATATATATATATAAAAGTAATATTCTGAAAGTTTTTTTTTATGTGTTAAATTGTTTAAAATCCAAATTCCAATAATATCAGATCTTAATAGAATCACAAAGACATTAAAAGCAAAACTTTTTGAATATCAAATAACTTTGTATTGTTAAAAAAACATGTGTTAAATGATTATCCATTATTTTATATTTGATCTAAAAAAATCTTACACCTACCAACTCATTACTCCTCTATATAAAGGAGTCATTGTCTTTGTAATTTGATCATCCCAAAAAATATTACTACCATACCTCTCCTTAAACTCTCTCTTCACAAGCCAAATATATAATATACTTATATAATACAAACACATAAATAAATCATACATATATCATAAATTAAATCACAACACGTTATCAGCACGAGTGCTCTTATACCGAAAAGGTGAGTTTTAAATTATGTTTAATTTATAATTTATTCTCTTTTATTTTATGTTCATACGGAAAGAATGGCACTGCCTTCTCCGAAATGATCGCATGGTAGACTGTGTCTCCTCAGATCATATATAAATGGAGTGGAAGGTTAAACCTCCTCCTTGATCATTTTATGGAATGGTAGGTTAAACCTCTTCCTTGATCAAATATTTATGGAATGGAAGGTTATACCTCCTCCTTAAATTTATGGTAGGCTATGCCTCCTAAATTAATTTTATTTTATTGCAATTTAATTATTCTGTAATTTAAATTTTGCATCTAAATTCATGCTATTAAATTTTTGCATTTATTTTTCTATCTTAATTCAGTATTTATTTTCTTAAATAATTCTATTACTATAATAATATGATAAATAAAATTTGACTACATGATTATTAAATCTAACTTTTCAAACGGTCATAAAAATAATTTTAAAAATTTTTTACCCTTCAAACGGCTAGTACAACGGCCATGAACAGTAATTTTCGATCTATAAATATACTCATTCTTCATTCATTTCATCCCATCCTCTCTCATCAAAGTTTTCATCAAATATTCTTCAAACAATTTTATTTTGGAAAAGAAGAAGAAAAGAAGAGAAGATGATTCGCATATTGTTTCGCATATTTTTAACTTTATATGCAATTCTTATTTTTGCTTCTATTTATAGTCTCTTTGTTGGAGATTTTACTCCCGGAGAATTTATCATTACCGCTGTATTATGTTTTTATGCATTAATATTCCTTGTAATCGTTTGCTTCATCAATTGTTTATCTTAAGAAATTAAAATAAATGTACTAATAAAAGGGGTTTATGCCTCTGCACTTATTTTTGCTTTTTCTGCAATTTAAATTATATTTTGAATTATAATTTTAAATTTCATATTTAAATTATGATATTTAATCATGTTTTAATTTGTTTATACAGTCATTATGTCAAACTTGGCGAAGCTCGAAATCAATGCCCTTGATATAACGGGAAAAAATTACATGACATGGGCAATAAGTGCAAAAATGCACTTAAGAGGAAACGGGCTCCTTGAAACCATCGATAAGTCGGAAACGACGTCGGATGAGAAAAAAGCAAAGGCCATGATATTCTTGCTTCACCATATTCATGATGGTTTAAAAGCCGAATATATCATAAAAGAAGATCCCGCAGATCTATGGCAATCATTGAAGGAAAGGTTTGATCACCAGAAGTATGTGATCTTACCAAAAGCCAAACACGAGTGGATCAATCTCCGCTTCCAGGATTATAAAAGTGTTAGTGAGTTTAATTCCGCAATGTTTGGAATTACATCAAGAATGATATTATGTGGAGAGGAAATAAGTGATTATGATATGATAGAGAAAACACTCTCCACCTTTCATCCTGGAAACGTAATCCTGCAACAACAATATCGAGCACAAGGATATACTCGTTATTCGGAGTTGATGCAAGTACTCCTTGTTGCAGAACAAAACAATGAGCTCGTGACATTAAACCATCAAGCTCGTCCAACTGGATCTGCACCATTACCAGAAGTGAATGCTGCATCGTCCAGATACAATAATTGGCAAGAGCGTGGACGCGGACGCGGTAGATACCGAGGTCGTGGTCGTGGACGAGGACGTGGGCAAGGACGAGGAAGAGGATTCCGTCAAAGTAACTCAAGTTCTGAAAGATATCATAAAAGGTTCCCTAAAAATGACGATAACGGGAAGTGAGAAAACAATTAATGCATGTTACAGATGCGGCATGAAGGGGCATTGGGAACGTGTTTGTCGTACCCCAAAACATTTTGTCGATCTGTACCAGAAATCACAAAAGGCAAATGAAAAAGAAAGTGAAGTCAACTTCATATCGAATGAACCCGGATCTTCCTCACATGGTCTCGATGACGACACTCATCTCGATATTTCAGATTTCCTGATTGATCCCGAGAACATCAACTAATAATGAAAATAAAAGAAGAAAAAAAAAAAAAAATCCAAGTGATATGGTTATCTTTTTTTAAGAATAAAAGTTGGATCGTTTTAATGTATTATATACCTTTTGTAAAATAGTGTTTGTTGTAATATAAGTGTTTTTCTAAGTTTTTGTGTTCCTGTTTAAATATTTACTAATATATGTTTTATGATCCAGAAAATGTCAAAATTTGAGATTCAAGATGGAGATATATGTCTTGCAGATAGTGCTACAACGCACACGATATTAATAATAAAAATATTTCTCTTATCTCAAAATGCATGATTCCGCTGAAAGCGTGAGTACTATATCCGGTAATGCAAAAATCATTATGGGCTCTGGAAAAGTCAGTTTTTCAATGCAAAGGGGAACAAAGTTCGAAATTAATGGTGCATTATACTCCCCAAAGTCTCACCGAAATTTGTTGAGTTTTAAAGATATCCGTGGAAATGGATATCATATTGAGACTATGAATAGAAATGGCATTGAGTATCTTTGCATTACATCGGAGAGGAAACATATATTGGAAGAATTGAAAATGTTGTCCTCCGGATTATATTGCACAAAAATAAATACGATTGAATCATATATTACAGTAAACTCAAAGTTTACTAATACGTTTAAAGTCTGGCATGAAAGGCTAGGACATCCTGGTTCAAGCATGATGCGAAAAATTGTGCAAAACTCTAATGGCCATCCGTTGAAAAACGAAAAAATTCTGCAATCGGGCGAGTTTTTATGTAATGCATGTTCTCAAGGAAAACTTATAACTCGGCCATCACCAGCTAAAATTGGAAATGAATCCCCTGTATTTTTGGAAAGAATACATGGAGACATATGTGGACCGATACATCCACCGTGCGGGCCATTTCGGTATTTTATGGTATTAATTGATGCATCTAGCAGATGGTCACATGTATGTCTTTTGACCACAAGAAATACGGCTTTCGCAAAATTCATTGCCCAAATAATCAGACTGAAAGTACAGTTCCCTGATTATACCATAAAGAAAGTGAGACTTGATAATGCTGGTGAATTCACTTCAAAAGCCTTTGATGATTATTGCACGTCAATAGGGATTGATGTTGAGCACCCAGTTCCCCATGTGCATACACAAAATGGCATGGCTGAGAGCTTAATAAAACGATTGCAGCTAATTGCAAGGCCAATGATAATGAGAACAAAACTCCCAATTTCTGTGTGGGGACATGCTATACTGCATGCCTCAGCATTGGTCCAGATTAGACCAAGCGCATATAATCAATATTCCCCATTACAGTTAGCTTCTGGTCAAGAACCAAATATATCTCATCTCCGTGTTTTCGGGTGTGCGGTTTATGTTCCTATAGCGCCACCGCAAAGAACAAAAATGGGGCCACAAAGGAGATTAGGAATATATGTTGGATACACATCCCCAAGCATAATAAGATATCTTGAACCACAAACTGGTGATATGTTTACGGCACGCTTTGCCGATTGCCATTTTAATGAAGATGAATTTCCAGCATTAGGGGGAGGAATTAAGCAAGTCTCACAAGATATTACGTGGTTTTCACCAACTTTAGTACATCTTGACCCTCCTACGAATCAACGTGAACTGGAAGTTCAGAAAATTATACATTTGCAAAGTTTGGCAAATCAATTACCAGATGCGTTCACAGATACAAAAAGAGTGACAAAGTCATATATACCTGCTGCTAATGTCCCCTCAAGAATTATTGTTCCTGAAGAACATACTGACAGGAACTTAGCAAATGAACCTAGGGTTCAGTTGAAGAGGGGGAGACCAGTGGGTTCAAAAAATAAAAATCCACGAAAGAAAAAGAATTTGGGAGAACAAAGTGAAAAGGTTCTAGAAGAACCACAAAAGGAAGAAGATCGAGATGATGAAAAAGAAACAGAAAAATATGAGATTTCCATCAATTATGCCCAAACTGGAGAGTTATGTATTAGAAATGAAATAAAAGATGATGATGGAATATCTCTTTTTCCGTAGCAAAAGAAATTGATCAAGAAAGTGATGATCCTGATCCAAGGTCCATATTGGAATGTCAGAAAAGACATGATTGGGAGAAATGGAAAATGGCAATACAAACTGAATTATCCTCCCTCAATAAAAGAAGTGTTTTTGGACCTATTGTCGCAACACCTGAAAATGTAAAACCAGTTGGGTACAAATGGGTATTTGTGCGGAAAAGAAATGAGAAAAATGAAATAACAAGATATAAAGCCCGTCTTGTTGCCCAAGGTTTTTCTCAAAGACCAGGAATTGATTATGAAGAGACATATTCTCCGGTCATGGATGCAATCACATTCAGGTACTTGATGAGTCTAGCAGCATCTAGAAATTTAGATATGTACCTTATGGATGTTGTGACAGCATATCTGTATGGATCACTGGATAATGATGTATACATGAAAATCCCCGAAGGGATGAAAATGCCTGAAATATTAAGCTCAAAATCCAAAGAAATATGTTCGGTCAAATTACAGAGATCACTTTACGGATTAAAACAATCCGGACGAATGTGGTATAATCGCTTAAGTGAATATTTGTTGAGAAAAGGTTATATGAACAATGCGATATGCCCATGCGTATTCATTAAGAAATCATCATCTGGTTTTGTGATCATAGCTGTATACGTTGATGACCTAAATATAATTGGAACGCAAAAGGATATTGATGATGCAAGAGCTCATATGAAAGAAGAATTTGAAATGAAAGATCTAGGGCAGACAAAATTCTGTCTTGGGCTCCAGATTGAGCATCTCCGAGATGGAATATTTGTGCATCAGTCAAATTATATCAAAAGAATCTTGAAGCGTTTTTATATGGATAAAGCGACTCCTTTGAGTACCCCAATGGTCAATCGATCACTTGATGTTAACAAAGATCCATTCAGACCTTGTGAAAATAGCGAAGAAATATTAGGTCAAGAAGTACCTTATATGAGCGCTATAGGTGGACTTATGTATCTTGCAAACTGTACTCGACCAGATATAGCTTTCGCTACTAACCTACTTGCAAGGTATAACTCAGCACCTACACGGAGGCATTGGAACGGAATAAAACATTTATTCCGTTATCTTCAAGGTACAATTGACTTAGGATTATTTTATCCGAGAAACCCCGAGATTGGTTTGGTTGGTTTTGCAGATGCAGGATATTTATCAGATCCGCACAAAGCTCGATCGCAGACTGGATACGTCTTCACAGTTGGCGGAACTGCTATCTCCTGGCGTTCCCAAAAACAGACATTGGTTGCAACTTCTTCAAATCATGCAGAAATCATTGCACTTCACGAAGCATGTAGGGAATGTGTGTGGCTCAGATCAATGACTCATCACATACAAGTATCAAGTGGAATTCTCACGAAGAAAGAACCCACAAAAGTGTTTGAAGATAATTCTGCATGCATTTCCCAAATTAAGGAAGATTATATCAAGAGCGACAGGACGAAACATATCCCTCCAAAATTTTTCTCTTACATCCGAGAACTCGAGAAGAATCAAGAAGTGGATATTCAATATGTTCGTTCAAGCGACAATGTAGCCGATTTATTCACGAAAGCGCTTCCAACAACTACATTCAGAAAACACGTTCATAGTATCGGAATGCGTCATCTAAAAGACTTATAGATATCCTTTCCAGGGGGAGCGTTACTGCACTCTTTTTTCCTTGTTATGGTTTTTATCCCAAATGGGTTTTTCTATAATAAGGTTTTTAACGAGGCAGTACGTAATACAAAATGGATAATCAAGGGGGAGTGTTAAAAAAACATGTGTTAAATGATTATCCATTATTTTATATTTGATCTAAAAAAATCTTACACCTACCAACTCATTACTCCTCTATATAAAGGAGTCATTGTCTTTGTAATTTGATCATCCCAAAAAATATTACTACCATACCTCTCCTTAAACTCTCTCTTCACAAGCCAAATATATAATATACTTATATAATACAAACACATAAATAAATCATACATATATCATAAATTAAATCACAACATGTATGAAATTAGAAAAATATCAAATCAACAACACTAGTCTTTAGTAAGAATATCAGAATTAATTAACCAATAGTAATGGAATTCGATATTTTTTACCATCATTAACAAATTGAACTCTTACTTTCCCCCCTCATGTCACCTGTTAATCTGTTATATTGGGCGGTTCATGTCAATATCTGCGTTAAGAAACGTAAAGCTTTTCATATCAAACAGTAAAGCAAACTATATCATCCCTACCTATAACGGGCCGAACTAATTAATAGGTCATGTCAAAATCTACCCAAGAGGGATAATAAAACACACTAAACGGTTTAGTCTAAACCATAGAGGTTGGTTTCTCGGTGAGAGCTGGTCCAAATGCTCAATCTACTTCCTCGTGGAAACGATTCTTCAGCATTCTTCGTCGTTCCTTGCCACAATTACCATCACATCAACGACCTTCTTCTTTCTTCAGCTCGCTCCAGATCGACTTGTAAAGGACTTCAGCTTCACGGCTATGTCGTCAAATCAGGCCTTTTTCTTATCCCTCTCATCGCCAACAACATCATTAACTTCTACTCCAAGTCACAGCTTCCACTCGATTCTCACCGAGCTTTCGAAGAAACCCAGCAAAAGAGCGCGACGACGTGGAGCTCCATCATCTCTTGCTTCGCGCAGAACGAGCTTCCATGGATGTCTCTCGACTTTCTCAGGAAAATGATGCTGGAGGGAAACATTCGGCCTGATGATCGTGTCCTCCCTTCAGCTACAAAGTCGTGTGCGATTCTGAACCGTTCTGATATTGGCAGATCGGTGCACTGTCTCTCGATGAAGACTGGGTACGACTCTGATGTGTTCGTGGGGAGTTCTCTGGTCGATATGTACGGGAAATGTGGAGAGATTGTTGATGCGAGGAACGTGTTCGACGAAATGCCTCACAGAAATGTTGTTACTTGGAGTGCGATGATTTATGGGTACGCGCAAATGGGTGCAAACGAGGAAGCTTTGTTGATGTTTAAAGAAGCTTTGTTTGACAATCTCGATGTCAATGATCACTCGTTTTCAAGTGTCATCAGTGTCTGCGCCAATTCGACTCTTCTTGAGTTAGGCAGGCAAGTTCAGGGTTTGTGCATTAAGTCCAGCTTCGACTCGTCTAGCTTCGTGGGAAGCTCTTTAGTCTCCTTGTATTCAAAGTGTGGTGTTCTCGAAGGAGCTTATCAAGCTTTCCACGAGACCCCCGTGAAGAATCTCGGGATCTGGAACGCCATGCTCAAGGCCTGTGCGCAACACTCTCACGCTCAGGAAGTTATCGAGTTGTTCAAACGGATGAAACGCTCTGGGATGCAACCAAATTTCATAACTTTTCTCAACGTGCTCAATGCTTGCAGCCACGCGGGTCTGGTCGATGAAGGGAAGTACTACTTTGATGTGATGAAAGAAGAATACAGAATCGAGCCGACGGATAAACACTACGCGTCCTTGGTGGATATGTTGGCACGAGCTGGTAAGCTACAAGAAGCTCTTGAAGTTATCAACAACATGCCTATCAATCCCACGGAGTCTGTATGGGGAGCTTTGTTAACAGGCTGTACAATCCACAAGAACACTGAGCTTGCGGCATTTGCGGCAGACAAGGTCTTTGACTTAGGACCAGTGAGTTCCGGTATGCACATTTCGTTGTCCAATGCTTATGCAGCGGATGGTAGATTCGAAGACGCAGCCAAAGCTAGAAAGTTGCTTCGGGACAGAGGGGAGAAGAAGGAAACAGGGCTAAGTTGGGTTGAGGAAAGGAACAAAGTTCATACATTTGCAGCTGGAGAAAGACGGCATGAGAGAAGCAAGGAGATCTATGAGAAGCTGGCTGAGTTAGGGGAAGAGATGGAGAAAGCGGGTTACGTTGCAGACACGAGCTTTGTTCTGAGAGAAGTGGATGGAGACGAGAAGAATCAGACCATAAGGTACCATAGCGAGAGGTTAGCTATTGCGTTTGGGCTGATCACGTTTCCTGCTGATAGGCCGATCCGGGTGATTAAGAACTTGCGAGTGTGCGGCGACTGCCATAACGCGATCAAGTTCATGTCCGTATGTACGGGACGAGTGATCATTGTGAGAGATAACAACCGGTTTCATCGGTTCGAAGGTGGCAAGTGTTCTTGTAATGACTATTGGTGAAGACAATTGAGGGTTGGTTTCTGATTCAAACATTACGGCTACTTCTTCTTGATCATCATTTGTAGGATAAAATCATAAAATGAAAAATCTGGAAGTACGATCATTATTTATATATCACATTGCAAATTACTTTATAGATTAAATTGGTCTATATTTTTGTTCACTGAGGCTGTAAACTAATGAATCAGTATTTTTTTTGTTTTTTTATATAGTATCAGTACGAAGAACTCTAGTTCTTGTTTATTTATCTGATGACCACTTTTTATTTCTGGAGACATTTGGAAGTATTAATAATATAGTTTTGGAAGAAATATAAGTTTGTGTGTATATATTATTGAACGTGAACTAATATTTAGGTTTAGCTGAGTTCTATAATATAAAACCAACTTTATTTTTTGGATAAAGTAATATCACAAATTAAAAATATTGAACCGGCGAAATTTCTTTTTCGGGTCATAAACCAGACGACTCGACGACCAAAAAAAAAAAAAAAAAAACCAGACGACTCAATTTTGAAAGAAAACTGGAAATGAAAAGAACTTTCTGGAATTCGTTTGCTCTCGCAAAAACTCGGCGGGACCCTCCATACAAAACGGTTACTTTCGTCGAATGCGGTTGCGGATTGGAGCAAAACGACGGCGTTTCAACGAACAATCCAGAATCCCCTCGTCTCCTCGCATTCAAAAGAAGAGACTAGAACTTAGAACTTCTCTCTTATATATACACATTGTTCCTTTCCTCCTTGCCTGTGTCTTACATAGAATCATCACAATCTAATCGAAACGCTCTCAAGTTCTCGATTCATCTTCCAAATTTTCTCAAGCAATCTCTTCGTTTTTCGTTTCCGTTGAATAAAATCGTTGGCGATGGCGGAAGTTCAGATGGCTGACGCGGAGACGTTCGCCTTCCAGGCCGAGATTAACCAGCTTCTTAGCTTGATCATCAACACTTTCTACAGCAACAAAGAGATCTTCCTCCGTGAGCTCATCAGTAACTCTTCCGATGTATGTCTTCCTTAAACCTCTACGATTCCTCTGTTTCTTATATCTCCTGCATGTCCATGGATCTAGGATTCGCTGATGATTAGGTTCAGTTTTCGAAATTGTGCTAAGACTTGGGTCTCAAGGTAGTTTAGGATGACGAATCTATGTTGATCGACCTCGTTAATGGTCTAGGCAGTGGCGAATCATTCTTAGACTTGTTTTATTGATGTGTTCTTTCGATGTTTAACAGGCTCTTGACAAGATCCGATTTGAGAGTTTGACTGATAAGAGCAAGCTCGATGGACAGCCTGAGCTCTTCATCAGGTTGGTCCCAGACAAGGCTAACAAGACACTCTCGATTATCGACAGTGGCATTGGCATGACCAAAGCGGATCTAGTCAACAACTTGGGAACCATTGCGAGATCTGGGACCAAGGAGTTTATGGAAGCACTCCAAGCTGGAGCTGACGTGAGCATGATTGGTCAGTTCGGTGTTGGGTTCTACTCTGCTTACCTTGTTGCGGAGAAGGTTATTGTCACTACAAAGCACAATGATGACGAGCAATACGTGTGGGAGTCTCAAGCTGGTGGTTCCTTCACTGTCACGAGGGATGTGGATGGGGAGCCTCTTGGTAGAGGAACCAAGATCACTCTCTTCCTCAAAGAGGATCAGGTAATGAATGTGAAAGCCTTGAAAGTTCTGTGGATGGTGTTTTTGTTTGGTGTGTGTTCTTATACGAGTGTCTATTTGTGCAGCTTGAATATCTGGAGGAGAGGAGACTTAAGGACTTGGTGAAGAAGCACTCTGAGTTCATCAGTTACCCAATCTACCTTTGGACTGAGAAAACCACCGAGAAGGAGATCAGTGATGATGAGGACGAGGACGAACCAAAGAAGGAAAACGAAGGCGAGGTTGAAGAAGTTGATGAGGAGAAGGAGAAGGACGGTAAAAAGAAGAAGAAAATCAAAGAAGTCTCTCACGAGTGGCAACTCATCAACAAGCAGAAACCGATTTGGTTGAGGAAGCCAGAAGAGATCACCAAGGACGAGTATGCATCTTTCTACAAGAGCTTGACCAACGACTGGGAGGATCATCTTGCCGTGAAGCACTTCTCGGTGGAGGGTCAGCTCGAATTCAAGGCCATTCTCTTTGTTCCGAAGAGAGCTCCGTTCGATCTCTTCGACACCAGAAAGAAGTTGAACAACATCAAGTTGTATGTCAGGAGGGTGTTCATTATGGACAACTGTGAGGAGTTAATCCCAGAGTACCTCAGCTTCGTTAAAGGTGTTGTTGACTCCGATGACTTGCCACTCAACATCTCTCGTGAGACGCTCCAGCAGAACAAGATCCTTAAGGTGATCAGGAAGAATCTGGTGAAGAAGTGCATTGAGATGTTCAACGAGATCGCAGAGAACAAAGAAGACTACAACAAATTCTACGAGGCTTTCTCCAAGAATCTCAAATTGGGCATCCACGAGGACAGTCAGAACAGGGCAAAGATCGCTGATCTTCTTCGTTACCACTCCACAAAGAGCGGTGATGAGATGACGAGCTTGAAAGACTACGTCACAAGGATGAAGGAAGGCCAGAAGGACATTTTCTACATCACTGGTGAAAGCAAGAAGGCCGTGGAGAATTCTCCGTTCTTGGAGAAGCTGAAGAAGAGAGGATACGAAGTGCTTTACATGGTGGATGCGATTGATGAGTACGCTGTTGGACAGTTGAAGGAATACGACGGAAAGAAGCTGGTCTCTGCAACAAAAGAAGGACTAAAGCTTGAAGACGAGACCGAAGAAGAGAAGAAAAAGAAAGAAGAGAAGAAGAAATCTTTCGAGAATCTCTGCAAGACGATCAAGGACATTCTCGGTGACAAAGTTGAAAAGGTCGTGGTCTCAGACAGGATCGTGGATTCTCCGTGCTGTCTTGTGACTGGTGAATACGGATGGACTGCGAATATGGAGAGGATTATGAAGGCTCAGGCGCTGAGAGATAGTAGCATGAGCGGGTACATGTCGAGCAAGAAGACCATGGAGATTAACCCCGACAATGGAATCATGGAGGAGTTGAGGAAGAGAGCTGAGGTGGACAAGAACGACAAGTCTGTTAAGGATCTGGTGATGTTGCTGTTCGAGACGGCTTTGTTGACCTCTGGATTCAGTCTTGACGAGCCGAACACGTTTGCAGCTAGGATTCATAGGATGTTGAAGCTGGGTCTGAGTATTGATGAGGATGAGAATGTCGAGGAAGATGGTGATATGCCTGCGTTGGAGGAGGATGCTGCTGAAGAGAGCAAGATGGAGGAAGTTGACTAGGAGATTAAAAAAAGCCTCTCTTATGTTCTTTTGATGATGTCTGGTCGCCTGAGTTCTAAGATTTCTTGTATCTTTGTCTTGGTGTCTTTTAGGGTCGTTTGAACTTTTCTTTATGGTTTGGTCAGTTCAAGGGCTTTCTTTCTTTTTCATGTTTTACGTGTGTTTGTCCAGCGTTTGTAATTCAAAGAAGTGAATATTATTACCCTAGTTCGGCCAAGCTCAGCAGCTGTTCTTGTTTATGCACTAGTATTATATTTACTTTCTCCAGGTTACCACACTCCAAATAGTTCAGCGCACAATATAGAACGATGTGTTCCGTCGAAGCATAGAATTACTGAATGTAGACGATTTGATTTGTTATATCGTCATCTGCTCTCACCAGGAGAGAGAGACGTAATAGATCGGGTTTTGTTTTCACTTTTGCTATAACAATGAAACTGAACTCAGATAGATCATGAAGAATTCTGGAATTTGGATTACAAAAGCAAAATTTTAAGCTGAAACAACTCATCCATAATCTCTTAGTGTCGTCGACTAAAAAACATTTCTTTTTCAAGGAAGACCTGAACCAGATGGTGCAGCCGCGCCGTAACCTCCAGCACCACGGCCAAAACCAGGTCTGCCACCACTTCCCTGCACAACAAAAGATAAGCCACAGAATAATGTTAATACAATGGCAACCACAACATAAGCTAAACAGTTCACTGGTGCAGTAACAGATTTCTAGTCGTTGTAACTAAATCAAGAGATGGAAGTTCGGATGAGAGACTGAAAGGTAAATGGTTTAGCAGGTTCAGGAGTTCTATGCTACAAGCATCAAAACTAGACAATTTATGAACTTTTATGTCACAGAAGCAAAGGGCAACGCGAATTTACTTGGAAAGATGGCTGGTAATCAGCTGGAGCACCACTCTTGTCGCCTCCAAACTCACCACGAGGACCTCCACGGTAACCCTCACGGTCACCGAACCTGGGACGGTCTCCTCCTTCAAAGCGAGGTCCTCTGAATTACCAAGAAACCACACACTTATATCATCAGAGCAAAGAACAAGATTATTGTCTATATAACGAGTAAAGCAAAGAGTTAAATCACCTTGGGCGATCGCCAGGTGGGCCACCAAATGGACGACCAATAGGCTTAGCTGACTTCTTCAAGGTAGCAGGAACAACATCAGATGGAAGGTTAAGGTAAGTTCTCAAGAACTCAATCCCTTCGTTGGTCAGAAACCAATAGTAATGCATCCATGCGAATGTCTCCCTAACATACTCCTTGGATTTGAATGACTGCATGAGCTTGATCACTTGCAGGTTGGGTACTGATTCAATCAACGGGTGCTTTGCAAGATTGAAATCCTTCTTCGCAAAGCATACTCCTTCTGCGAAACCCAGATAAATACGATCCATCAACACATTCTCATCTTGTAAGCATCTGAAGTACGCAAGACTAAACATCACCATTGCTAGCAAAACAGGTTATGCAAACTCATATTTCTGAACAAACTATAGCTTCAGCAGTGGATTTGTCCAAATGTAATCGAAGCCTGAATGTGAATTCCAGAGTTCTAACCCTAACAAGAATCGGAATTGGAACTACATAAACTAATTCCTAGATCACAATGTTCATCATTACGCAAAAAGGCTGAAACAACACTAAGAATGAGTTAATTCGCCACATCGTCTAATCCAATCGTAGAATCCGAAGCAGTCGAGAGTCTTACTGATACAAATATCAAGCAACAGAGAAATTTCACAAAACACGAACCTTTGAAAAGGTACTTGCAGATTTCTCTGCGGTTTTCCTCTGAGATAATCTGAAAGCACAAGGAAGAAGAAAAATGTTAAAAAATTAACAAAAATTAACAGCAACAACATCCTGACGTAACATTGAAAATATGATGAGAACAGATCTATAGATCGAAATAAGAGCTCATCTGTACCATTGTATCGGTGGGAGAGACGCACGGCAATTCGAGAGAATAAAAAGCTAGGGTTTTTCAGCATCTGAGAAAGAGGATGACTTTATACGGCTTTTATTTTGGGCTTCTAATGGGCTGTGATTATATGAAATGTGGGCCTTTAAGATCCGGCAGTAGTAATCTGGTTTAAATGACGGTTCAATCGGATTGGACGCGGTTAGGCGCGTACCGTTTTTTCTTTTCTAGTCTCCCGAAGACAGTTTCATCACAGTCCAAAGTAATGGATCCTCAACATGAAGTGTCATGCCAAAAGAGACTTGTATTTATATCGAATTTCCTTTGGAAAAATGCAGGGAGTGTTATTACTTTGTATATTAAGAAAAAAAAAAAACTTATTTCTTAAATCTATGTTACACCTGGTTTAACAAAATTTATGTTATTTTTGTTGGTCTTATGTTACACTAAAGACACGCAAGGAAAGGAAAGCTAAGACACGTCTAAGAGATTTGGTCTCTAGCAGAGAGACTCCTACATGCTTAAACAAAAGTAGAGAGAAGACTAATGGTATTTTAACTTAAGATAATACACTGTACATATACCATCCATTATCCAAAAGACGTATATATGAAACAAAACTAAACCGCTCAGCGTCAGCTTCATCTTCTCCATCTGTACAAGCAAAACCCACAACAGAATCTCTATATTCTGTAACCAATCTGGGTTTTGCAACACCTGAGACACTTTATCATGATTCTCCCCCATTTATTAACTTCACGTGGAGATTTCAGGTGGTTCTTTATTTAAGGTTTTACTCACTCCACCATGATCAGTGGCTGCCTCAGAGCCGATATCGTAAGACGAAAGAAGCCGTCTCTGTTCAATTAAGAGTTTTAAGGTTAGATCTGAAATAGGGTTTCTATTTTAAATATTGTCTTAAAGAGTTTGTAAAGGAGAAGATAACTTACATGTTCCTCAAAATCCGGGCTAGACAAGTTGATGGATAGGTTTCTCATCAGTAGTAGCACCTGCTTGGTGGGGGCATACAAATAAAACAACGATCAGGTTTTATCATGAGCCGACGTTGTTTCAATTAAGATATATGTGAAACTGAAAAGACGAGACTCGTACGGTTTCCACATCTATAGGGTCCATCTTCTTCAGCTTCTGTAGATGATTACTTGCATATGGGTCAAAAACACTTCCAATGAAGCTGTATACTTGGGAAAAGTCCGGTAAAACTGAAACAACGAAGAAAGAACTGTCTAGTAAAAAAATGGTCTACAAGGTACATATAGGATCAAAATAGGAGACTTGTGTAACAACGCTTACCTCTTAATGAATGGCCAGCATTTCCCTGCTCATTCGTGTCCCTGTTGGATCGTGGTCTTGGAGTATTTTCAGAGCTACTAGAACAGTTGTTATTCCCTCCTGCTCCTGCTGTTTCCATCAGAACATTGAAGAACAATATACTTCATTTAGCAAATTTTGAGAAAGGAGAGATTACATTAAGAGAGCAATAGTGATGGCTTGTAGATGAAAGCAAAACCTTTTGGCAGGGGTGTGAAGCTAATTGTTTGCACATTATTTGTCCACGGAGCCGCCGGCGCAGCAGTGGTTGGAGGAGTCATCAGCATCGAAGAAGACTCGGGCCTAAACATATAACTCGGGTCATTTGGTTCAGGCGTTGATTTGAAGGACCCTGATACTTGAGGTTGAACTGCACATGCCGTAAAATTGGCATCAATATAATTTTCTCAATAAGCAAACCTTATTTCAATTTCCACTAGCTATTACGTACCGTTCTTGTGAGCCTTCTGAGGATATGGATGAGCGGCTTTTCTTTTAGGTCGAGGAGGAGGGAGATGTTCACCCGTCCCACTCTTTTGTACCTTCAGAAAATACTTCTGAGCATGACTTCTTATCTGCGATATTACAGGAAAACCGTATAAGAAACCACAATAGTGTTCTAACAAGCTCACTTGTGTAATCCAAGAAAATCTAAAGATTACACTTTATTATTAAATATCAGTGTGATCAGCGACAAAAGCATGTGCCACTCTTGCTCCTAATAGTTGAGACAATAAAGTTGTTTTAAAAGAACGCTTTGTGAAGGTATCAAATGAGAGAAAACAACCCTAATCCAACGTTACACTGAGGGCCCAAGAGAGATGTCAAAACAACTATAGTATGCGGAAAATAAAAGTAGCTCAGAAGATATTTTTCGTTTTTTTTACTGCACCTGAATCACTGTCTTTGACCCAATAAAAGCTTCAATTTTCTTCCAGTCTCTGTCAAACCTAAAAAAAAAAAGATAAAACATAAGCATGAGGGATATCAGATCCAATACCAAACAACCTTAATATATACTGTGTCCAATCCTCATATAATACTGTACGAATCAAAATACAGAGCGTAATCTGCAATGAACAGTGTTATCATCAAGGCTTGAAGATATAACAATTCATAGTCTCCACTAGAACTAACCCAAAGATCTTTCCTACTGCATACCAAACCTTAGTACTTCAATTACTATCTAATCTGTGTTCATATACTACTGTACAAGAAAAAAGCATCTCAGCTAGTCTTCATTGAATCCTCTTCACTAACATATATATAGTTTCAATCACTGTTTTTTTTAATGATAAATCCGTGAATTTCTCGATCGTTTCATGGTTCACTGTTAATGATCACTTTCAAGTCTTAGGACGTATCTCGGCTCATCCAATTTCCATAGCTATTACAGTCATTCACATCCTGACGTTCTCAATGCTTTATCAGACACCTGATTGGACAAAATGTGCATACACAGACAAAACCCACCTGCCCTAATCCAACACTCAATCCCAATTCCGTGTCCGAAGGACATTCACAAAATCTATTCGAAGCATAAATTGCGCATAATCGCGATCGAAATTCGACGCATATTTCACGGGTTTCTGAAACAAACACTTGAATTGAAAAAAAAAAAAAAAACCCTAATTCAGCAAAATTGCGGCTAATTCTCGCCGAATCGAAGCTCAAAATGGTAAATTTCTCAAAGGGAAAATAACCCATTAACGAGAAAATGGCAAAGCTCAAAAAATGGAAAACTCACAGCTGAAGAGCTTCGAGGAACTTGTCGTGTTCAGGCTCCGTCCAGCTCTCCCTCGACTTGGTAATAGTATAAGGCTTCCTAATCTTCTTGCTGAGATCCTCCGAGGAAGAAACCGTCGCCGTCGCATCCGCCACCGCCGCAGCCGTGGAAGATGTCGCCGGAGAGGAGGAGACGGCGGCGGCGAAGGTTCCGATAGGAGGAACGGTCATATCGTTCGGATCCAAGAAGTATCCGTCTGCGGGATTCGGATTTCGAGAGACCATGAAAAAAATGAGGGCGAATTTTTGGGGATTTTTTTTGTTTTTTTGTTTGCTAGTTTTGTTGTTGGTTCGTTGAAAGCTGTGTAAAGAGAGAAATGTGGAAGAAAGTATATAAAATGGAATTAATTTAGCGAATTTTGTGTCTCACGATGAAACTCTTGTGATCGTCTGAGGTCGGTCACTTTGCCGACTGATGTAGCCTTGAACAACCTAATTATAACGTGCCACGTGTATGGAAAATATAGTTTCCTTTTAAATAAAGTTTTCTCTTTTATGTTTCCACTCCATTTTAGGCCTATGTATGATTACGACTCATCCTCTCTCTTCCGTTATTGGCTCTGTATAATTGATTGTTTTTTGAGTAATTGCAACCTATATACCATTCGATAACCATATTTTGCAGATTAGTCTTGTGTACTGCTCAACAATTTGTAATTCGCTTCTACCCCTATAAGCTACGGTTGTGTATAGCCCTGGGATTTAAAACCGACCCGAAATTACCGAACCGACCCGAACCGAAGTTTTCATGAACCGAACCGAGCCGATTTGATATGGGAGAACCGAACGGCTACATTTATAATTGTATTCGGTTTACGGTTCGGGTCGGTTCGGTTTAGGGTTACCGAATGGTTAACCGAAACTGGAACCAAAGAAACATAAGATGCTGTTTTAAAAACCTAGCTTCATTTTTTCTTCTCTTCGTTACTGCCACTTTTGGAGCCACTCTCGTCGAGCGTCGTCTCTGCAAACAAATCGGTAATAACAGCATTCTCCATCCTTTTTCTCCTCCGATTTGAAGATTTTGGCAATAGCAGTATTTGTCTTTCCTCTCAATCTCGGTGATAGCAGTCGATCTGTCCTTTTACGGAAATTCTGAGTCTGTTCATAACCATGTCTTAAGACTTTAGCTTGTAAACACTCACGAATGTAACACACTAGATTACTATTGGTTCATTTCTAAACAACATTTGGGGAAGCTTAACTTTTTTTGAAGTATTAGTTAGGAAAAAACTTCAGATTCTTGTTCTCTAATGTGTATCAATTTTTGTCAAGTTAGGAACCAGTCTTTAATATTTTATATTTTTTTTTCTAGAAAAAGGAGGAGATTAACATCTGGAGCAAATCAGATTCTTGCCTTAGAAAGAAAAGAACAAGAAGATCATAATTCAGACCTAGACAAAACTGGTATGTTTTTTTCTCAATGGACCTTTCTTGATCTTATCAAAACATTTTGTATACGTGTTCATTGGATAAGTGGTTTTTGCTTTTTTAAGTTTCAAGTTTTTAAAGAATCTGGAGCTATAGATGATGTACTTGGTTTCTTTTGAAACTTTTCATTATAAGGAAAAAAAAATCTGATTCAAAGATGTTGGTTTTTTAAAATTTTTTTTTTAAGTTCTCTTTTGATCATTAGTACATTTCGTGGCTGTGATTTGAGATTGCTGTGTTATATTCAATCAAGTAGAAACTTTGAGTACTTTATTATGATGATTTCTCTTAATATAATCTTTGTTTTTGATCAAATAAAAGTTTACTAATGTCTGATAACAACGAAGAAGCAATGAATGAAGATGAGGTTAACACAGAAGATGTTGAAGAACCTTCTGTTGGAATGAAACGTAATCATAGTCAGCAATCAAGCGCTCAACCACCTAAAGATAGTAAAAGGAGGAAACAGATTGCTCGTAGGGCACCTGTATGGGCTCACTTCACTACGAAGGAATCTGATCCGTCAAAGGCTATATGCAATTATTGCGGGACAGAGATTGGGTGTGATTCTAAGACGGTTGGGACAAGCCCAATGATAAATCATAATAGCAGATGCAACATGTTCAAGACGGCACAGGAGAGTGGTTCTCAACAGGTGATGAGTAATGATGGTAGTGGAGGTGTACTTATGAACTTGAGGTTTGACAAGGAGTTGTTTCGAAGATCGGTCAATGAGTTGATTGTGATCAATGAGCTGCCTTTTTCATTTGTGGAATCAGTGGGTTTTAGGAGATTCTGCCATAATATCATCCCCTTGTACACGGTGCACTGCAGGAAGACAGCAACTAAGGATATTCACAGAATGTTTATGGAAGAGAAATTGGCGCTGAAAAATCTGTTTAGCCGTGAGAAGAAGAGAGTGTCACTTACCACTGATATATGGGTAGCTCCGACGACTTCGTTGAGCTACATGGTTATCACAGCTAATTGGGAGTTGCAGAAAAGGATAATCAGCTTCAAACCGGTCACTGATCACAAGGGTAAAACCATTGGAGCTCACTTAGTTAGCTGTTTAGAAGAATGGGGAATAGAGAAAGTCTTCACTGTGACTTGTGATAATGCCAAGGCTAATGACAAGGGTATACGCTTATTCAGAGAAGCTTTGAGGTTGAAGGGAGCTAATGCTTTGGTTAGAGATGGTTCACATATACACATGCGTTGCTGTGCGCATATTCTAAACTTGATAGTGAGAGAAGCTTTGGAGCATGTGAATAATAGCGTTATGGCTATTCGGAATGCGGTTAAGTACGTGAGATCATCTTATGATAGACTGAAATCTTTTGCATTGCGTACGGAGACGGGGAAGGTTAGTAGAGGAAGTTTGCCAATGGATTGCAAGACTCGGTGGAACTCTACTTATTTCATGTTAACATCTGCGATAAAGCAAAGAGGAACATTTCAGAGGATGTTTGACGAAGACAAGCTATATAATGACTATTTCCTTCAAAAAGAAGAGGATGGAGTGAAACGTGTTGGACCACCTATTAGTTCAGATTGGGATGAAGTTTCAAGGTTGGGGAATTTTCTGAAATTATTCTTCAATTGCACCTTAGCTTTTTCAGCTTCTCAAAAAGTCACTTCATCGCTGTGTTACCATGAGATAGTGATAATTGAAAGGAGACTTATAGCATTAAGTCTCAATGCTGATGAAAAACTAAGGAGTGAAGCAATGAGCATGAGAGGAAAGTTTGACAAATATTGGGATGGCCTCTTAAATATGAATCCGCTGGTTATTATAGCTAGTATGTTTGATCCAAGAAATAGATTGGAGTTTGCTACATTAACTTTCGAAAAGCTGTATGGTAAAGGTAGCATAGAGTCTGAACACCTGAAGACTGGAATTCTGAAAGTCTTGCGAGAAATCTATGATGAGTATGCGTTGGTGTTGAAGCCATCTAATTCTCACTGTGATAGCTCAGGAAGTAAAGGCAGTTCAGTATCTTCTGCAGGTCTGGTATTTGACTTATCCGCTGAAGAAGTGGATGAAAGGATGGACATATATTCAGAGATGGACAATGGAAGTGCAAATGAAATGGGTACCGAGCTGGATATGTACCTGTTAGAGCCCCGTGTTCCACGAGACAAAAACTGTTTAGGACTAGAATACGATGTCTTGGGATGGTGGAAAAGCAATAGTGTTAGGTATCCTATCTTATCAGAGGTTGCTAAAGATGTGCTTGCGGTTCAAGTGAGTTCTGTTGCTTCAGAATCTGCCTTTAGCACCAGCGGTCGAGTTTTAGATCCCTACCGAAGCTGTCTCACACCTTTTATGGTTGAGGCACTCATTTGTCATCAACAGTGGCTGCGACACTCTATCAAAGTGGAAACAAAGCTTGAAAATTTGGAGAAGATGATTGAAGAACTTGTGTTTCAAGATTCATTTGGTATAGTGTTCTTCTAAATCTTTATCTTTTCGATAATTATCTATTTCTAACACTTCGTTTTGTTATCATAGAACCTTGGAGTCAAGTTGAAGATGATATATGAGTCCAAAACAGGTTTGAGTTTATGTCGGTTTCTCTGCACCAAAGACAGACACGTGAAAGTTGTTTTAAATACAGACACATGTATTATTTCTAGCTTCTTTTTACACGATGTGTGTTTATATACTCTCCTGTTTTTCTTTCCTTTTTTTGTAGGGAGAAAAGGCATGGAAAGAACAAAAAGAAGGCAACGGCACAACATCATCAAATCTCTTTCCATATTTTGGTTTTTTTGTATTGTTGGCTTGTTGTTGTCTTTTGAATACTATAAAAACAGAGAGATCATAAGTTTTTGTTCTCTGTTTTTACAACAACAAACAAACATGCTTTGATTAATATATTAAAACTCTTTTAAGTTTACATTATCAATGATTAACGACTAGAATTCTAATTCTAAATATTAAATACATAAAATTAACAAATTTGTTTTCTACTCAACTATCGAACTAATCATGATATCAAACATGTATGCAATTAATGCAAACATAATCAACTCATTCAAATTGAAAATTACATAAAATGATGTAATAACCCGAACTAACCGAAGTTATCCGGATACCCGACCCGAACTAACCGAAATAACCCGAACTAACCGAAGTTACCGGAACCGAACTAACCGTTTAATAATGAGAAGAACCGAACCGAACCGAACCGAAATATTTCGGTTTCAAAGTTGTTCGGTTTAATTCGGCAAAATTAACAAAAACCGAAATACCCGTAAACTGAACCGAACCGAACCGTATAAAATTTCGGTTATTTTCGGCTATATTTTCCGAAAACCGAAAAACCCGAGAAACCGAAAACCCGACCCGTAACCGACCCGAAGAACCGAAGTCCCAGGGCTAGTTGTGTAGGTTCGGCTGTCGTATCCCCTAAAGATTTAGTACAATATATTTTTATTCTGTTTAAATAGAAATATTACAGATGTATAGAAAACAAAATAAGTTCAGAGTGCCCAAACAAATAGTTACCCGATATCGAAGATATTAGTGCTACACAATCTATAGCAATGATTGTCACTCATGAACCTTCAACGCACCTCTTCGTCCGTTGCGACTGATCCAGTCGCCGCGCTCGCCGACCTTGTCTCCACACACGACCACGCCAAGCCCCGTGCTTAAAAATCCCCAAACTCCATGCTTAATAATCCCAAGCCCCGGCGAACAATCTCCTACTATGGAACAAGAACAGGTTCGCTAATTCATAATGTATCCGCTACTTTATTTTGAAACGCACCTCTTCGTCCGTTGCGACTGATCCAGTCGCCGCGCTTGCCGACCTTGTCTCCACACACGACCACGCCAAGCCCCGTGCTTAAAATTCTCCAAGCCCCGTGCTTAAAAATCCCCAAACTCCATGCTTAATAATCTCAAGCCCCGGCGAACAATCTCCTACTATGGAATAAGAACAGGTTCGCTAATTCATAATGTATCCGCTACTTTATTTTGAAACGCCCATTTTTACAATTGCCGACTACCACTTTCCTGAATATTACTCGTTTCCCTGCTATTTTATTTAATATCGACTACGTAAAAATGTTGAACACTTACTATTACATATAAAAACAATGGTTGTTTAGAAAAGGGTATAAAAGACTTCTCTTACACAGTTGGTCTACAGTCACTCTAGTTTAATTTATCGTTTCTACCAATTCGCAAATATTTTTATGGTTTGGTATATTGCTGCAAATCACCCTTGTTTTTTTTTGTTTTCTGGACGAAAGTAATTCGACTTAGATCAAAATAATTTACGAGGAAAAAATTATTGGTCAGTTAATTATTCAAGACTAATGAAAATAAAATATTTTAAATTTTGAAATTGACAACTCGCATTATAGCATGTATATTTGTATAAAATTGTCTAAATTTTTTTTTTTCTGAAGCCCAATAACTTATATTAAACTGAATATTTGTCTACATGAATACATTCTGTAAGAAAAGATGGACATAATGTATATATAAACCACATATATGGAGAGAGAACAGCCTTTTTAGCCAGGATATCTGACGGCTTATCATGACGTTTGCGGAAACTAAAGGTAGCCTGAGTAAATTGTTGTCTCCAACTATGGGCTGTCGCCGAATAATGTTGCAGTCGGAGGTTTTGATGATGAAGCGTCATGATATTATGAAGTGCAAGGTTATCACCTTCAAAGATAACCTTGGGATAACCTAATGACCAAGTAGCCTGCATGGCTGCATTGCCCATATCAGTGCTGAAAATTCAGCTTCCACAGAAGTGTTCCTGCCTTCAAATTTCCCCATTCCCCCATATAGAAAATTTACCCGTAGAATATCGATCCTAAACTGCAGCCATCATATCCAAAAACTAGCCGTTTTATAATCAAGATAGCAATAGAAGAGAAAGAAGTCTCATGACCTAATAATGATGTTTCTCTTGACATCAAGGCTTTTATTGGCCAACAATGATGGCAGATTGCAAGATACATTTTCAGGACAAATTCGATGAGCAAAGAGATAGATCTCGTAAAAAAAAAATCAAATTCTATCATTAAGAAACTGCACG
Source organism: Isatis tinctoria (assembly GCA_010577795.1). Classification (NCBI taxonomy): domain Eukaryota; kingdom Viridiplantae; phylum Streptophyta; class Magnoliopsida; order Brassicales; family Brassicaceae; genus Isatis; species Isatis tinctoria. Next base: position 15,512,142 of record CM021249.1, on the reverse strand, counting down.
CTGCTATAACACCAAGGTAAAACCACGTAGTTCTATGAAGAAGTCTTACATGAACAAGAAAGGAAAACACAGGGATTTTGAACTTTACTTTGTATTTCCGATAAACTTTACACAAATGATTTACAAGCGTTTAAATAGAGACTGCAGAACATTCTAGATTACAATTCAAAATCTATCCACACGGTATAGCTTTTACAGCTGGAGGTGGTGAGTCATCTTGTACGGATTGCAGAGAGCAGAATCGGTTTTGGCATTGCAGCGCCGTGCTAACGGCATTGTCGACTGCTTTCACTTTTCTTGTCTTCTTCTCTTGTGGAAGCGTGGTCTTGTCTTCCTCTGTCTGGGCCACTGAGATCAATTGGGCCTTTGTAGTTGTAGTATCACTAACACTCCCCCTCAAACTTGGGGTGGAAGGAACTGTAACACCGAGTTTGTCTCTGAGAGTGACAAAGGAGCGACGAGCCAATGGCTTTGTGAACACGTCTGCAATTTGCTGTTGAGCCGGAATATGATGTGTCTCGATCAGTCCCAGTGCTACTTGTTCTCTAATGTAGTGATAGTCCGTGTCAAAATGCTTCGATCTGCTGTGAAGAGCTGGATTAGCAGAGAGATACACCGCTGACAGATTATCACACATGACTTTAGTCGGTTCAAACTGAGAGATTCCCACATCACGTAACAGAGCAGTTATCCATGTTATTTCCCGAGCCACATAAGTAAGAGCTCGGTACTCTGCTTCTGTCGAGGAGCTGGACACCGTAGGTTGTCGTTTAGCAGACCATGAAATGAGATTATCACCAAGTAACACACAGAAACCCGTCGTTGACAGTCTCGTTTCTTTGCAGCCTGCCCAATCACTATCACAAAACGCAGAGAGAACAAGATCTTTTTGTTTAGTGATGGGGAGACCCATGCCCTGTGTGCCTTTAACATACCGTAAAATCCTCTTGAGCAAGCCGAAGTCCGCAACAATTGGAATGTGCATCCTTTGACATATAAAGTTTACTGCAAACTGAATATCATGTCTTGTGATTGTCAAGTATTGTAGTTTACCTGCGAGACTTCGGAAGTAAGTAGGCTCAGAAAATGGTTCTGAGTTGAGATTGTCCATCTGTTGGGGTAGAGGAGTTGGCATTGGGTTGCAGGTGCTCATACCAGCTTGATGCAGAATATCAGATGCATAGGCATTCTGATGCAAGAGAAGCCCCGTGGGAGTCTTTACTATCTCAATGCCAAGAAAGTATTTAGGGTGGCCTAAGTCTTTCATGGAAAACCGACTATTGAGAGTACAAAGTAGTTTTGCCAGAAGTAACTCATCACTGCCTGTAAGCAAGATATCATCAACATAGACAAGAAGGATTAGCGTTTTACCCTCTTGATGATAGACGAAAAGTGATGGATCTGAGAGACTGCATCTGAACCCAAACTCGAGCAAAAAATTGCTGAATGTATCGAACCAAGCTCTGGGAGCCTGTTTTAATCCATATAAAGCTTTTGTAAGACGGCATACGTGCAGAGGTTTCTCAGGATCCACAAAGCCAGTTGGCTGATACATATAGACTGGCTCTTGAAGTTCACCATGCAGAAATGCATTAGAGACATCTAACTGTTTCAGAGGCCAATCTTTTGCTGTTGCAACATCCAGTACTAGTCGTATTGTCGCCGTTCTTACCACTGGTCTAAACGTTTCCAGATAGTCAACTCCCTCTTCTTGGTCAAATCCTTTTGCAACCAACCGCGTTTTTCTATTGATCCATCTGGTCTTAGCTTTGTTTTGAACACCCACTTTGAGTGTAAAATGTTCATGTCATCCGTAGGTGGAACCAGTGTCCAGGTATGCAGCATATGTATCCGACCGATTTCTTCCATGACAGATTCTGTCCATCCTGGATGCTTCATTGCAGAAACAATGCTTTTAGGTTCGTCGGTGGAGTAGCGTGAGGCAATGAGAGCATACCTGGTATTTGGCTTATGAATACCAGCTTTCCCTCTTGTTGTCATGGCATGAGTGTTGCCAATAACCGGAACCTGAGAAACAATCTCATGAACTTCAGTTGGACCTTCATGATCAGAGTGAACTTCATGATCAAGATCCGTCAAAGCGCCAGGATTAACTCCCCTTGTATCGAGAATCGGTTCCTCTGTCTGTGACAGATGTGGTCTAGGGAAGAGTTGAGGAGGACTAACTATTTCCACAGGAGTGACAGGAGGATCTGCAGACTGCCAAGCTCTCAAGAGAGGAGTTTGATAGGTCGGGACCAGAGTCTTGTATTTGTCCTTAAATGGCAGAACATTCTCATCAAATAAGACATTCCGGGATATATACACTTTGCCTGTTGGGGATATAGACAGCGATAGCCCTTGTATTGACTGTTGTAACCAAGGAACACACACTGAAGCGACTTGGGATCAAATTTTTTCTGTGTTTAAGGTCTGAGACACGGATAGCAGGCAGAACCAAACACACGCAGAGCAGAGTAGTCCGGCTTCTTGTGGAACAGTACTTCAAACGAACTTGTATTGTTCAACACAGAGGACGGAAGCAAATTGACCAAGTATGCTGAGGTAAAGAAGGCCTCAACCCAAAACTTCAGAGGCGTTTGACTATGATATAGCATAGATAAACCGAGCTCAACGAGATGTCGATGTTTCCTCTCAGCAATTCCATTTTGCTGAGGGGTATACGGACACGATATCCTGTGATGAATGCCACAATCTCGTAGATGTTTCTGAAACTTCTCGCTGCAAAACTCTCCCCCACCGTCACTCTGAAAGACTTTGATTTTTGTATCAAGTTGATTCTCAACTAGCTTTTGAAACATAACAAAGACTGAGCAGAATTCTGATTTGTTTCGAAGGGGATATAACCAAGAGTATCGAGAGTGATCATCAACAAAAACCACATAATATTTGAAACCTTGAGAAGATACAACTGGTGAGGGTCCCCATAAATCACAATGAACACGATCTAGGGGATGTAATGTGCGAGAATCAGAAGAAAAAAATTGCAAACTAGTAGATTTCCCCATCTGGCAAGGCTCACAAATGAGGTTTGTTATGCTCTTATTAACTTGAATCCCCTTGCTTGACTATAGGAGCTGAATAATCTTGGTGTTGGAATGACCGAGTCTGTGATGCCAAGTTGATTCATCCACTGCACACTGCCAGTTGGAGTAGAAAGCCACACACTCTTGATTATCCAGCACATAGAGACCCTTAGTTCGATTTCCCTTGGTCACCACCCTCTGAGTGGGTAAGTCAATCACACAGACCTTATTAGCATCAAAATAAACTCCACAAGGATGATCATCACACAGTTTTGACACAGAAAGTAAGGACTTTTGAATTCCTGGACAAACTAAAACCTCATTGAGAGATAAGGTACCTTTCGATGAAGGGATGGTGGCCGTACCCACATGTGTGATTGGAACATACGCTCCATCACCAACAAGAACAGTGTCATTACCTTCGTAGGGAGTTGTGTTCTGGAGACCAGTCATGGAGGATGTGATGTGCGCCGAGGCTGCAGAGTCAGGATACTACTCTTTGCCAGATTCTTCGGACACACGGAGGCTTGAGAAAGCTTGGATATCCGCCTGATAGTTGTTATCAAAGCGGTTGTAGCACTTGATAGCAGTGTGGCCAGTACGACCACAGATCTGGCACACCGGACGTTGTCCTGATGGTGGTGGTCCAGACTGGTGTTGAGAGAATCCACGTCCCCGAGTCGTGTATCCTCCCCTGCCTCGCGACTGAGTGAAACCACGTCCCCTTCCCCTGTTGTTGCCGTTGTACTGAGGAACGTTGGAGTCAGATCTCTCTGTGTTGAAAGCGAGATGAGGAGTTACAAACACTGTTGCATCTTCGTAGGACTGAAGCTTGACATCAAAGCCTTGAACTTCCGACACAACATCGTTAAAGGTAGGCGGAGAGAGCTTGCTCAGAGAACTCTGAATCACGGTGGCGATGGGATCATATTCACGACCAAGACCATTGAGAAACCCAAAGATTTTCAGAGATTCGTCAATAGGTTTCCCAATCGAGCTCAGAGAATCGCAGATGGCTTTGAAGTCTCGGAGATATACAGAGAGAGTTTTGTCCTTTTTGGAAAGAAGCTGAAGACTGCGCCGGAGAGAGAATTCGCGGGCAACACTGTTCTTGTTGAAGTTTTCAGCAAGAGACATCCATACCTCATGAGACGTTTTCAGACTATGAACATGACCAAGGACTTCCTCAGACAGAGTACCAAACAGCCAAGAGCGAACGAGCTGATCGGTACAGAACCATTCTTCATATTGTGGGTTCGGAACTTCAGTGGTGACCTCTCCATTGACGACGAGGGAGGTCGGAGGAGGCGCGACGACTGCACCATTGACAAAGCCAACGAGCTTTTGACTGGAGAGAAGAGACTCAAACTGAGTCTTCCAAAGGAGATAGTTGGAGTCATTCAACTTCAACGTGACCGTGCTAGAGACATGAACCTTGGACAGAAAAGGGTATGAGGTCGCCATTGAAATACATGTGAAGGCTACAGTGGCTCTGATACCATGAACAAGAAAGGAAAACACAGGGATTTTGAACTTTACTTTGTATTTCCGATAAACTTTACACAAATGATTTACAAGCGTTTAAATAAAGACTACAGAACATTTTAGATTACAATTCAAAATCTATCCACACGGTATAGCTTTTACAGCTGGAGGTGGTGAGTCATCTTGTACGGATTGCAGAGAGCAGAATCGGTTTTGGCATTGCAGCGCCGTGCTAACGGCATTGTCGACTGCTTTCACTTTTCTTGTCTTCTTCTCTTGTGGAAGCGTGGGCTTGTCTTCCTCTGTCTGGGCCACTGAGATCAATTGGGCCTTTGTAGTTGTAGTATCACTAAGATTACAAAGAGTATTCCAGAATAGAAAAGAGGTAGGATCCAAAAAATGAGCTTCAAATAAAATGGTTCATACAAAATAACCAGAGTGGTAAGACCCATAGAATATCGACTAGAAGGCAAAAATGGAGTAATCCTTAATATGTTATAAAATATTATAACGTATATTGATAAACGATCGTAAGGAAGAGCTAATAATCGATCGTATGGAAGAGAGCAAAATTTGCTGTGTGAAAGAAGAAGCAAAGTGAAAATTGATTTTGATAAAAGAGATGTGTGTGTGTGTGCATACAACATACAAGGTTTATATAGAGCATGTAAGTCGTTTAATCATAACAAACCGACATAGAGAAAATTATTTAATAATATGGGTAAATGGATAATACCTAACGTGTTGACAAAACACAACACGTTTTTCAACACTCCCCCTTGATTATCCATTTTGCATTACGTACTGCCTCGTTAAAAACCTTATCATGGAAAAACCCAGTGGGATAAAAACCATGACAAGGGAAAAAGAGTACAGTGACGTAATCTCCCCCTGAGAATGACTGATCATAAGTCACATAGACGACGCATCCCGATACTATGAACGTGTTTTCTGAATGTAGTTGTTGGAAGCGCTTTCGTGAATAAATCGGCTGCATTGTCACTTGAACGAACATATTGAACATCCACTTCTTGATTCTTCTCGAGTTCTCGGGTGTAAGAGAAAATTTTTGGAGGGATATGCTTCGTTCTGTCGCTCTTGATATAATCTTCCTTAATTTGGGAAATGCATGCAGAATTATCCTCAAACACTTTTGTGGGTTCTTTCTTCGTGAGAATTCCACTTGATACTTGTATGTGATGAGTCATTGATCTGAGCCATACACATTCCCTACATGCTTCGTGAAGTGCAATGATTTCTGCATGATTTGAAGAAGTTGCAACCAATGTCTGTTTTTGGGAACGCCAAGAGATAGCAGTTCCGCCAATTGTGAAGACGTATCCAGTCTGCGATCGAGCTTTGTGCGGATCTGATAAGTATCCTGCATCTGCAAAACCAACCAAACCAATCTCGGGGTTTCTCGGATAAAATAATCCTAAATCAATTGTACCTTGAAGATAACGGAATAAATGCTTTATTCCGTTCCAATGCCTGCGAGTAGTAGATGAGTTATATCTTGCAAGCAGATTAGTAGCGAAAGCTATATCTGGTCGAGTACAGTTTGCGAGATACATAAGTCCACCTATAGCGCTCATATAAGGTACTTCTTTACCTAATATTTTTTCGTTATCTTCACAAGGTCTGAATGGATCTTTGTTAACATCAAGCGTTCGATTGACCATTGGGGTACTCAAAGGAGTCGCTTTATCCATATAAAAACGTTTTACACAAATATTCCATCTCGGAGATGTTCAATCTAGAGCCCAAGACAAAATTTTGTCTGCCCTAGATCCTTCATTTCAAATTCTTCTTTCATATAAGCTCTTGCATCATCAATATCCTTTTGAGTTCCAATTATATTTAGGTCATCAACGTATACAGCTATGATCACAAAACCAGATGATGATTTCTTAATGAATACGCATGGGCATATCGCATTGTTCATATAGCCTTTTCTCAACAAATATTCACTTAAGCGATTATACCACATGCGTCCGGATTGTTTTAATCCGTAAAGTGATCTCTGTAATTTGACCGAACATATTTCTTTGGATTTTGAGCTTAATGTTTCAGGTATTTTCATCCCTTCGGGGATTTTCATGTATACATCATTATCTAGTGATCCATACAGATATGCTGTCACAACATCCATAAGGTACATATCTAAATTTCTAGATGCCGCTAGACTCATCAAGTACCTGAATGTGATTGCATCCATGACCGGAGAATATGTCTCTTCATAATCAATTCCTGGTCTTTGAGAAAAACCTTGGGCAACAAGACGAGCTTTATATCTTGTTATTTCATTTTTCTCATTTCTTTTCCGCACAAATACCCACTTGTACCCAACTGGTTTTACATTTTCAGGCGTTGCGATAATAGGTCCAAAAACACTTCTTTTATTGAGGGAGGATAATTCAGTTTGTATTGCCATTTTCCATTTCTCCCAATCATGTCTTTTCTGACATTCCAATACGGACCTTGGTTCAGGATCATCATTTTCTTGATCAATTTCTTTAGCTACGGAAAATGAGAATATTCCATCATCATCTTTTATTTCATTTCTAATACATAACTCTCCAGTTTGGGCGTAATTGATGGAAATCTCATATTTTTCTGTTTCTTTTTCATCATCTCGATTTTCTTCCTTTTGTGGTTCTTCTAGAACCTTTTCACTTTGTTCTCCCAAATTCTTTTTCTTTCGTGGATTTTTATTTTTTGAACCCACTGGTCTCCCCCTCTTCAACTGAACCCTAGGTTCATTTGCTAAGTTCCTGTCAGTCTGTTCTTCAGGAACAATAATTCTTGAGGGGACATTAGCAGCAGGTATATATGACTTTGTCACTCTTTTTGTATCTGTGAACGCGTCTGGTAATTGATTTGCCAAATTTTGTAAATGTATAATTTTCTGAACTTCCAGTTCACGTTGATTCGTAGGAGGGTCAAGATGTACTAAAGTTGGTGAAAACCATGTAACATCTTGTGAGACTTGCTTAATTCCTCCCCCTAATGCTGGAAATTCATCTTCATTAAAATGGCAATCGGCAAAACGTGCCGTAAACATATCACCAGTTTGCGGTTCAAGATATCTTATTATGCTCGGGGATGTGTATCCAACATATATTTTCAATCTCCTTTGTGGCCCCATTTTTGTTCTTTGCGGTGGCGCTATAGGAACATAAACCGCACATCCAAATACTCGTAGATGGGATATATCTGGCTCTTGGCCAGTTGCTAATTGTAATGGGGAGTATATATTATAAGCACTTGGTCTTAGTTGGATTAGAGCTGCTGCATGCAAGATAGCATGACCCCATACAGAAATTGGGAGCTTTGTTCTCAATATTAATGGTCTTGCAATTAATTGCAACCGCTTTATTAAGCTCTCAGCCATGCCATTTTGTGTATGCACATGGGGAACTGGATGCTCAACATCAATCCCCATTGACATGCAATAATCATCAAAAGCTTTTGAAGTGAATTCACCAGCATTATCAAGTCTCACTTTCTTTATGGCATAATCAGGGAACTGTACTTTCAACCTGATTATTTGGGCAATGAATTTTGCGAAAGCCGTATTTCGTGTGGTCAAGAGACACACATGTGATCATCTGCTAGATGCGTCAATTAATACCATAAAATACCGAAATGGCCCGCATGGTGGATGTATTGGTCCACATATATCACCATGTATTCTCTCTAGAAATACAGGGGATTCATTCCCAATTTTAGTTGGTGATGGCCGAGTTATAAGTTTTCCTTGAGAACATGCATTACATAAAAATTCGCCCGATTGCAAATTTTTTTCGTTTTTCAACGGATGGCCATTAGAGTTTTGTACAATTTTTCGCATCATGATTGAACCAGGATGTCCTAGCCTTTCATGCCAGACTTTAAACGTATTAGTAAACTTTGAGTTTACTGTAATATATGATTCAATCATATTTATTTTTGTGCAATATAATCCGGAGGACAACATTTTTAATTCTTCTAATATATGTTTCCTTTCCGATGTAATGCAAAGATACTCAATGCCATTTCTACTCATAGTCTCAATATGATATCCATTTCCACGGATATCTTTAAAACTCAACAAATTTCGGTGAGACTTTGGGGAGTATAATGCACCATTTATTTCGAACTTTGTTCCCCTTGGCATTGAAAAACTGACTCTTCCAGAGCCCATAATGATTTTTGCATTACCTGATATAGTACTCACGCTTTCAGCGGAAGCATGCATTTTGAGATAAGAGAAATATTTTTTATTATTAATAATCGTGTGCGTTGTAGCACTATCTGCAAGACATACATCTCCATCTTGAATCTCAAATTTTGACATTTTCTGAATCATAAAACATATATTAGTAAATATTTAAACAGGAACGCAAAACTTAGGAAAACACTTATATTATAACAAGCACTATTTTACAAAAAAAAGGTAAATAATACATTAAAACGATTCAACTTTTATTCTTAAAAAGATAACCATATCACTTGGATTTTTTCATTATTAGTTGATGTTCTCGGGATCAATTATGAAATCTGAAATATCGAGATGAGTGTCATCATCCAGGCCATGTGAGGAAGATCCGGGTTCATTCGATATGAAGTTGACTTCACTTTCCTTTTCATTTGCCTTTTGTGTTTTCTGGTACAGATCGACAAAATGTTTTGGGGTACGACAAACACGTTCCCAATGCCCCTTCATGCCGCATCTGTAACAGGCATTTGCAGCTTGTTTTTTCACTTCCCGATTATCATCATTTTTAGGGAACCTTTTATGATATCTTTCAGAACTTGAGTTACTTTGACGGAATCCTCTTCCTCGTCCTTGTTCACATCCTCGTCCACGACCACGACCTCGGTATCTACCGCGTCCGCGTCCACGCTCTTGCTAATTATTGTATCTGGACGATGCAGCATTCACTTCTGGTAATGGTGCAGATCCAGTTGGACGAGCGTGATGGTTCAATGTCACGAGCTCATTGTTTTGTTCCGCAACAAGGAGTACTTGCATCAACTCCGAATAACGAGTATATCCTTGTGCTCGATATTGTTGTTGCAGGACTACGTTTCCAGGATGAAAGGTGGAGAGTGTTTTCTCTATCATATCATAATCACTTATTTCCTCTCCACATAATATCATTCTCGATGTAATTCCAAACATTGCGGAATTAAATTCACTAACACTTTTATAATCCTGGAAGCGGAGATTGATCCACTCGTGTTTGGCTTTTGGTAAGATCACATACTTCTGGTGATCAAACCTTTCCTTCAATGATTGCCATAGATCTGCGGGATCTTCTTTTATGATATATTCGGCTTTTAAACCATCATGAATATGGTGAAGCAGGAATATCATGGCCTTTGCTTTTTTCTCATCCGATGTCGTTTCCGACTTATCGATGGTTTCAAGGAGCTCGTTTCCTCTTAAGTGCATTTTTGCACTTACTGCCCATGTCATGTAATTTTTTCCCGTTATATCAAGGGCATTGATTTCGAGCTTTGCCAAGTTTGACATTATGACTTTTCGGTATAAGAGCGCTCGTGCTGATAACGTGTTATAAAATATTATAACGTATATTGATAAACGATCGTAAGGAAGAGCTAATAATCGATCGTATGGAAGAGAGCAAAATTTGCTGTGTGAAAGAAGAAGCAAAGTGAAAATTGATTTTGATAAAAGAGATGTGTGTGTGTGCATACAACATACAAGGTTTATATAGAGCATGTAAGTCGTTTAATCATAACAAACCGACATACAGAAAATTATTTAATAATATGGGTAAATGGATAATCATCTAACGTGTTGACAAAACACAACACGTTTTTCAACATAATAGTCATAAAATAATAAAAAATTATTTGAGAACCAATGAAACGACTAGAGTTACAGTCGTTTTGATCCTGCAGCTAATATGCTGAGATACATGATGTGCATACTTGCTAAACAATGTATCTATATTAATGGAATCTCCAAAGTGAGCTACGAGCATTGTCTCAGTCACTGCTCTTATACAACTAGCTTCTTTTTCTCCTGTTTTTGCTCTACGTGATTGTAAGCTACAATCCTCGTTACTATGGCCGAGATCAAATCCATGCATCTCCAAGTCGTTTATTTGGAAGGAACCTTCATTTTTTATGATCTCCATTACTTCTTCCTTGCTCGGATCATAAAACGGAATTTTGAACGAATTCACTTTTGATGCACTCAAAAGTCCCTGTAAAAAAAGTATACCACGACGATATCAAATCTTTGTAATCATGTGTGGACAAATTTTAAAATGTCAATATATAAATATAGATTTTCAAAGAATTGATACCTCGAAGACTAAGTCCTGGAGAGAGTTGGATAATAATGTCAACAATGACAACAATCCCTATACAATGGATCATCATGAGTGTTTCTACCCATTACTGTGAGAACCATGCGTCCATTAGATACCATCTCTTCAGAGCGCATTATCAGAAATGTTGTAAAATCTCTTTGGAATTGATTTAAGTAAGCCTTGTATTCACTTAGAGGACTCGAACTTGTGATGTACACACTCATGTTGTTATTCTCCAGTCCGTCAGGAACCTTGCAAGTCCAAATATTATTGTTATATAGAAGCTTTGTACTTATAAAGATGTTTAAATGTCTATAATTAATTAAGTGCTTATAAGACCTTAGAGAGGAAATGAACACTGTAGACTGAATGTACGAAATGGAGAGAGTTGCGAGGGAAGAGCCTTGAGTAAAAGGAACCAGGGACTCCAGATATGAAGCACGATCCTTTGTTTGTGAGCTTCTTGTTGAACAAACTTATGAACTTGAAAGCTGTGTTGAAATCGTTGGAAGGGAGATCGTTCAAACAATAATCTATCTCTGGCTGGTTTCGGTTCAATTCCTGACATAGCAAATTGATTATGTTGACGATCTCAGACATCACTAGAAACGTGTTTTGTCCCGAAGAACATCCCAAATCGGCTACTTTAACAGATTTAGGGAAGTCCAAGTTTGTCAACATTTCTGTTGTGTTTTTAACCAAGATCGGCTTGGTCATTGATAAAACTCTTCTCTGAAATAACCAATGAAATATAGAAAAGAAATTAATAGATTGCTAAAATGTTCATTTCACACATGGCATGTGTCCCCTTTTAATTTGAAACTTCTTAACACTATTAAGGCAGTGGCTTGCTTCTAATCAATGACATATAATTGTGTTCTTTGAAGTAAATATTTGTATACAGAAGAGGAAAGAACCGTAATAAGAGAGTTTGCGGAGTAACTCTTGTCTCCATCTCCACCATTCATACACAGAGCACTGACAAAAGGATATTTACTACTACCCTCTTCATCGCCATTACTTTCACTCTTATCATTACATCTGCGTCACAGACTCACACACATATATAATATAAATTCCTACATCTATGTCAAATCAATATACGACACATTATATTTATATATATATTTAAGATGAATTTGAGAGAAAAACCTCGAGGAAAGATTGCTGTGGAGGAATCTTGAATCCATTAAAGATTAAAGAGGATAAATATTACACCTTATGTTGCAAGGAGGCTGCAACCTCGTACACTATATTTACAGAGCTGGAAGCTTGATGAAATATCTCAAATGTGGGACTATGATGTATACTGAGACTTAAATTATATTTTGTTTTCGTTTTAAAATGTTTGGAACCTGTGAAAAATGAATAGTGTACTGTACGCATGTCGGCATGTACCTAATGGGTTTTGTCCAAATTGGTCCGTGCCTCACAAATGAATCTTTTCTCTGCCAAAACAAATCTCTCTGTCAAAAAACAATAAATCTCTGCTTACCTTAGATATTTTCTTATCAAGAATAGTATAATTATGTGGAAGCCCCCTTAGTCCAGTGGTTGATTAAGGGTTCATTAATGCTTCTACATCAGGAGGTCTTGGGTTCAAATTCCCGAGGAGACAATTTCTGCAGATTAATTGAGACAAGCTTATAAGGAGATTTTCAGTAGGGCTGTTCAATACGGTAAAACCGAACCGAACCGATCCATACCGAACCGAAATAGAGCATATGGTTTGGTTTTGGTAATACCGTATAAACCATATGGATGTTATTTTTTCAAAACCGCAGTATATGGATATGGTTAGGTACCGACCTAACCGAATAAACCGAATAAAACCGATAGACATATATAATTTATATATATTATATAGATACACTATAATACATTTATGGTATGGATGTCTTTAGTAGAAGGTAATTCATATTTTACTTCCGTCTACGTATTAATTTTTCATATATAAATTATATACAGTAACTAGCTCAACTTAACTAACAGTTATATTTTAAATCTATAAATGACCAGAGTTTCGTGTTCAATCCGAAGAGGCGTGATTTTGGTGGAAGAAAAATATATAAGAATCTAATAACTCTTTTTCCCAATTATTCTATTCTTTTCGTTGATTTTGTTTTGAAAGTTTTAGTTATACTTTGATTCTTTTATAGTTTATAACTTTATACGATGTTATTCAGCTGCTTTACTACTTTTGTTATTTTTTTTTTCTTTGTATTTTAATAATTTTCGGTTTAAAACCGAATAAACCGAATAAAACCGATAGACATATATAATTTATATATATTATATAGATACACTATAATACATTTATGGTATGGATGTCTTTAGTAGAAGGTAATTCATATTTTACTTCCGTCTACGTATTAATTTTTCATATATAAATTATATACAGTAACTAGCTCAACTTAACTAACAGTTATATTTTAAATCTATAAATGACCAGAGTTTCGTGTTCAATCCGAAGAGGCGTGATTTTGGTGGAAGAAAAATATATAAGAATCTAATAACTCTTTTTCCCAATTATTCTATTCTTTTCGTTGATTTTGTTTTGAAAGTTTTAGTTATACTTTGATTCTTTTATAGTTTATAACTTTATACGATGTTATTCAGCTGCTTTACTACTTTTGTTATTTTTTTTTTCTTTGTATTTTAATAATTTTCGGTTTAAAACCGAATAAACCGAAAACCGAAAAGTATATAACCGAACCAAACCAAAGTGAATATGGATTTAGTATGGTAGTTAAATTTCACTAACCGAAAAACCGAAAAACCGAATAAACCGAACCGAAACCGAACCATATCCACATTGAACACCCCTAATTTTCAGCGTGGTGCAAGCGGAGCCGTTCATCGTGATCGAGAATCCTAGTAGAATGGGTAAAGTTGTCCGTTGTTTAATTGTCCTTGTAATAGTTCTCATAATTTGTATCAGCGTTAAAAAAAGAATAGTATAATTATATAAATAAGTATTTTAAGAAGAAACAAAATATACTATAAATAGTTTTATAAGTTAGTAGATTCGATCTTATCAAAATTAGTATAAATACTTTTAAATGTGTATGAAATAAATCAATTCTTAATGAATGATTTTATAATGTCAAAGCCAGACCTTCTCAGTCCTCACCTAATATTTTCTTTTCTGTAAAAACACAAAAACAAGCCCTAAAATAGAAAAATTTAATTCCACTCTGTTATGAAACTGAATGTTTCTGTGTCTGTTAATGAATGACCAAAGGTCCATATATATAGTGGTTTACATAAAAAAATAAAAGAAAATATTACATAAACTAGAAAAGGTAAACCTTGAACAACAAGGAATATGAAATTGGGCCGGTTATGGAGTCCATCACGACTTGATTTATAACACTCCTCCTTGGATGACATAACCGTGCCAGATGCTAAGGATCTTTGTAATACGCTTGAGGATGTTGCCTCATTAAAACCTTACCAGGAAAACACAGTGGGACAAAACCATGGTGAAGGAAAAAGAGTACAACACGTATTACTCCCCCTGATTTGAGCATCATCGAAGATCTCCAAGTCTTCGCATTCCAATATGATGTATGTGTTTCTTGAGTGTCGAAGTCGGCAATGCCTTGGTGAATGGATCGGCTGAATTTTCACTTGATCGGACTTGCAGAACTTGAACTTGACCGTCCTTTTGTAATTCATGCGTGAAGAAGAACTTTGGTAAAATGTGCTTTGTCCGGTCGCCTTTGATGTAGCCGTCCTTGAGCTGTGCAGTGCAGGCCGCATTGTCCTCGTACATGATGGTTGGTTCCTTGTCTTCAACCATGCCACAATCTGATCGGATATGTTGGGTCATTGACCTTAACCAAACAAATTCGCGGCTGGCCTCATGAATTGCCAATATCTCTGTGTGATTGGACGAAGTGGCCGCGATTGTTTGTTTCATAGATCGCCAAGAAACTGCTGTCCCACCGTGCGTGAAAACATAACCGGTTTGAGATCTGGCATTGTGCGGATCCGACAGATAACCTGCATCGGCAAAACCAACTAAACCTTCTTTGTTAAGGTTAGTATAAAATAAGCCTAGATCCTTCGTTCCTTGTAGATAACGTAGGATATGCTTGATACCGTTCTAGTGCCTTTGAGTTGGACATGAGCTGAATCGAGATAGGAGATTCACGGCAAAACAAATATTTGGTCTAGTGTGGCTAGCCAAATACATTAATGCTCCTATGGCACTTAGGTATGGAACTTCCGGACCGAGAATTTCTTCATCGTCCTTCTTTGGACCGAATGGATCACTGTCCAATCCGAGGCTTCTCACCATTATTGGGCTGGTCAATGGGTGGGCCTGGTCCATATTGAATCTCTTGAGTACTTTCTCAGTATATGCCAATTGATGCACAAGGATTCCATTATTCACGTACTCAAGCTGCAGTCCCAAACAGAACTTAGTTTTTCCTAGTTCTTTCATCTCAAATTCTTTCTTCAACTGTTTGGGCGATTTCCCCAGAGGTACCAAGGATGTTTAAATCATCCACATGCACTGCGGCTATGATTTCTGCAAGTTTATTGCAGTTCCATAAATGTAGATCATAGTCTATCTAATGATCGATTGATAACTTGTATCATTGAAACCAATTATCCTTTCTTTGGACGGGTTTAGTATATACATAAGGAATTCATATTTATTTATATGGACTGATTTAGATTGTTCTTATAGAAATTATTTACCAAGTATTACTTAGTCTATACTATATGCGCGCAGCTGCTTTATTTTCAGTCCATAAACAGCTTAGGAACAATGTTGTTCATGAGAACTTCTTTTCTCATCTTTCTGGTACCTTTATTTATCATTAATCCAGTGATCCATATGCTGCTTACTATATCAATCTGATTTCTTTCTTATGTGTCCAGACATCATAAATTTTCGAGTTTGTAGCAGCATCCACCACATTTGGAGTATATCTCCTTATAATTTGTTCCTTAGTCTCTGTGAGTATCCTTGTGTAACCAAGCTATTTTGAAATGCTTGTAAAACATGAACACTTTAGATCATGTGGTCTCACGATTTTCTTTCCTTCACAGGACCTATTTATCCACTGGTTAAATCATATGATGGCGTTTTCTTGTGTGGCCAATACACCTATCACTTTCATAATCCCACGTTTCCTTTTATCTTATGAATGCATTCTTATTCGTGGGTTCTGATCCTCGCTTGTTTCTTTATTGTTCAAGTGCTACTATCTTGTATGCGTTTTCTTATACATTTTGGTGTTAACACTCTTATGTAGTTCCTATTTTGATCCAGACATGATTTGATCGATTTTTGAGATTTCATTATCCAGGACCTTTATCACCTTGCAGCTTGGCGTCCCAAGCTACATGGTTTGGTACCTTAGATGTTCAGCTGGCCAGCCTTATATCTCTATGTCTGGACTAGTTTCCTTAATAAACTCGGATTTGCATTATGCACCATTTTCCGAGGTTTCTTATCTTATGGAACTTATTCGTCTATCTTGTATAGACTTCGTAGCAACTTGATTGTGTCTCTAAGACATCAATTTCGTGGTGCTTAAGCTGATATGACTTAGTCATTTATTTCTTTCCTTTTCGGGTCAATGTGTCTGGCATATGATTCTGCTAGCTTTATATGATCTCTGTATTTCTTTGTTCTCATTGGACGTCTTTAAATCTTTTTCTAGTCCGCTGATCTTGCCAAGACAATGATGGTTGATACCATTCCTTTATTTATCAGCTTATTACATTTCTCCTTCTAATGTTGGATATTCGGATTCATTAAACTCATGTAATCCGTGTTCCTTGGCCACTGAATAGATCACCCATATTTGGCTCGAGGTTTCTTTAAAATTCGTAGGAGAAACATTTTTTATCCAACATATATATATTCCCAATCTCCTTATGAGGTTCCATCTTAGACGGCACATATGTATGTGGTGGTTTTATTCAAAATCTCTTAAGATGGTATATGTCTGGCTCATGACCCGTATTCAATATGAGATGGGAATATCTATGCTCACTTATATGGCCTGATGCATATTAATCTTATATACATGTAAAACTTGTGATGTCTCCAAGCTGATAGACTTTAGGGTCTAAACCTTATAGGTAATGACATTTGTTTATAAAATTCGGCCAAGTCTTCTTATGGTCATCGAATTTGTAGTATAGTCATGGACCACGGGTTTGTCATCACTCCCCCTCATGAATATACTATAATTTCGTGATTCTTGGGACAATAAATCTAATGAGTTTCCCTTGTGCACATGTAACACAAAGTGAGATTCTATGGGATAACTCTTTGTGCCTTTTCATGATCAATCTTTGCATCAAGTTTTGGACTTGGATGGTTAATCCAGTCATGCCATATAGTGTAAATTTCGTGGGGGTATACCTATTGTGGTTACCATGGCTTTTCATACTGATCTTTGGCATAGTCTAGATCAATAGAGAATACAAGTATAGTCTCGACCATTTTCTTTTAATGCCTTAGGCGATTTTAAGGAACTTTTATTTCCTTTTGCCCATTGTTTCTATTTGGAAACCATTCTTATAACTCAATGGGCTTTGTATGGGTGAGAAATTTATGCCCTTTAGGCAATGCCTTTTGGTCGAGATTTTATACTTGTATTTTTGAACTCATATTGCCGTTTATATAAGCAATAAGACATTCATATTATCAAGCAAAAATCAAACAAGATAATAGCAATAAAATAAAGTCAAAGTAGTTCTATGTCAAAGCAAAACATGAAACATAAAATCAGAATGTCGAGATCCCGTTTCTTTAGTCAATGTATAAGCCGACCTCTCAGTCCATGTGTTGCCACACGACTTCCTCCTTATCATTATTAGCATCATTTGCTTCAGGAGCTCATCTCACTATTATGTTGCTCAATGTATCTTTTCTGCAGTTTCTCAAATCTGCTGATAGTATCTCTAACTTTCTGCTTTCTTTGCTCAGTTTCCAAAAGGTATGACAATATGTCATTATAGTTGGTGAAACTTTTGGCCTTATGTGATAACAACAAATCATTTGGATGGAATGTGGAGAAGGTCTTATATAGTAAGTCCTCATGTGTTACCACTTCACCACATAGTTGAAGACCATATGCGATTTTCATTAGAGCAGAATTATATTCATCCACGGATTCAAAATCCTGGAAATTAAGGATCCTCCATTCTTTCATGGACTTTCGCCATAATACCATTGAGTATCTTTCATTTAACTTTCTCCAGAGGACAAAGGGATCCTCAATATTTAGGTACTGATCTCTCAGTTCCTCAGTGAGATGATAGCGCATAATTGTTATGGCTCTATGCTTTTGGCTTTCAATTTCATTATTGCCATCAATGATACATCTCCCGAGTCCTCTAGACTTCAGAACAACTCTAGTGTTCATTACCCATTCTAGAAAATTATCTTCAGAGAGATTTAGGGCAGAATATTCTGAGGGTTCGAATCTCGACATCTGAATCACATTATCAATCAATTCAAGAATTTAAAATTCATGCAAACAATGCATATGATTTCAAGACATTCGACCATTTCTTGCAATGCTAGGTCTATATGTATCAAAATGAGATAATGTGCATAAGCCACACTGCTTAATTATATGCTTGAGCCACACGGATATGAGATGAGGATAGGATTTCAAGGTCCTTAATATATTCAGGGTTTCAGTTTATGAATGCATCAAGAAAAATATCATCTTAGCTCTCATGCAATAATCAATCAAATACTAATCATTCCTAAACCTCAAAATAAAAATTAGAATTTAATCAATATGGTAATTAGGGTTTTCAAGGCCCTTTAGGATTCAAATTCGAATTAGGGTTTTAAGAATCAATATACAATGAATCTATCAATGTCTAAGCTATCATGCGATTAACAAGTTGATACTAGTAATAAGTTATCATGCGATTTAAACAATTAATCATGCGATTTAAAAAATTAATCATGCCATCGGTTTTATCAAATAATCATGTGATTTTCTATTCATAAAAATCAATCCTAGGCAAGCATGATCTAGGACAAATAATAAAAGGAAAAGATCATGCAAGGATTAGGATTTTTTCAAAATTTCCTTTTTTCTGAAAAAGAAAAGACTAGATTTTCCTATTCGGGATAAGATTAGGGTTTGCAATTTTCAATTTCAAGGGATCAATAGATCAATCAATACAATCAAAAACAATTATCATAGAATTGAATCAATCAAGGAAAATTTAGGGTTTAAGTCTAAAATCGGATTTTAGGGTTTAAGGTTTCCAAATTAGGTTTAACAACCTAACAAACAGATTCTAGATCATAATTGAATTTAAAACATGTTTCTATTAAAGAAACAATCTTAATCGATTTTCAAGATCGATAGAACAATTAATCAATTAACCAAAATCAAATTTAGAGATTTATAAAATCGATTTTGGGGTTTTCAGAAACTAGGGTTTCAAAAAAAAATCGTATAAATATACGGGGAAGCAAAGATTTCATGACCAAGCTGCAAATCATATTTATTCTTTACGTTCTCTCTCTTCACTCTCCAATATTTTCTATCTTCGGAAAATGAAGGTTCGTTTTTACAATTCTCAGAACAGATTTAAGAAATCTACATTTCAATGGCTTTAAAATTATATGCATATATTATGTGATAAGAGTTATTTGCTTATACCATGAACTGCTAACTTAAATTGCAGAAGATAGTTGTATTCAAGTTTACAGTTTTTGATGAAAGCATCAAACAGATAGCCAAGGAAGTTGCCAGGGAGTTTCCAGGTACACCAACACTAATCCATGATTATATTAAACCAAAGATGATGGCATGATATTCAGTATTTTATATACAGAAAAGGAAGTTTATTCTATTTAGGCCTTTTAAAAAATTAAGCAATAAATCATCAGTTTGGCTCTTACTATGACACAAATCCACCTAACTCTAAAAACTGCAAATTCTTAGTAAAAAATTATATTTGAGTTGAATAAATTTTTACATTTGCTTAACAAATTAAAAAAATGTTAGGAGTTACTAAGGTGGTAGACGTTAAAGGAGAAGGTCAGGTAGAGGTGAGTGGAGAATTTAGTACGTTTGAATTGACAAAGGAGCTAATGAAGATAGATGAATCTGTTGAGCCAATCAAGATTAGACCAGATCGATGGTGTAATGGAGCCAGAAGTCAAGCTCCAACAACAACAAGATGAAGGCAAACGTTCTATAAACATAGAAGAAGTGTTTGGTAAGCCGTCCAATGATGACGCCAGCAGCTCAACATGGACAGGATTAGGATATGGATTGTGGGAGCAGGCAAAAGGTGTAGCTGTGGGTGCCGCTGAGAAGGCGAAAGATATCGGTGTGGGTGCTGTTGGACTTATCGAAAAATAGATGAAGGCAAAGCCAGAACCTAAGAAGAAGGGAGGAGGATGTGACCCAAAGAGACGTTTTGGTGAGCCAGAACTTTACCCACAGGAGAAACGAGGCATTATTGATGGTGTAAAACACTATTTAGAGAAAAAAAAAATGGCAAGAAGAAAACCGGCCGTCTCCGCTATGAATGGATGAAGAAAGAAGACATGAATCAAAAGAAGATGATGCAGGAGCATATGAAGAAACAAGGTGCTTGTATCAGCACACATCATAACTTTTCTCTCTAGTTTTATTTGATTCTTTTATTTTGAGGTGATGTTCGAGCTCCATGGACTACCATATTCTGGAGTAGAATTTCATCTCATCTTCTAAAATAAGGATTGCCTTCTTATTCTGTTGTGGTATTGTTTTTGTTGATTAACCTTAAGATTTGTTTTAACCGTCTGATATGCAGAAGGAGGAACGACACAAGGCTCAACAGCGACAGGCTACACAGGAAGTTTGTGGAACACCATACGAACCGGAGTAGCCAGTGGATACACGCACACACTACGAACCGGAGAAGACAGTGGATCCACGCACACACTACGAACCGGAGAAGCCAGTGCATCCACCCAAGAGAACCGTAGGGAAGAAAAACGAAAAAAAGAATCAGCTGCAAAGAAAGGGAAGAACGGTAACTAAATGATCAAATTCCAAGTCTGAAGAAGCTGCACGGGTATCAAAAATTTCTTTATAAAACGTTTTGAGTCCATGTACTACTTTTTTTGGGTCAACTAGTCCATGTACTACCGTGTTCTGGACGACAAAGTGTATCTCATTTTCAAGAAATGACTTTTGTGTTCTTATTTGTTGTGGTCTTTGTTAAATATTGCCTTTATATTGTTTTTGTTTGCCTTGAGACTTGATGTCTTGAATACTCTTGATCGATCATCCAAGTTGTGGGTTGAGTGATATTGATAGAGGTTAATCTAAAAATCGAGTCTTCTTACGAATGATAATATTAACAAGCTCATCACATTCATAAGTGACGTTTTTATAATATTATAGCAGCTTTGTCTCGAGTTTTTCTTGCTTCTCTCGCAGATTCACAAACAAATGAAAGACATGCAAGTAAATGACTTGTCAATACAAAACACTAAACTATCTTTATTTCTTCTAGATCTGGTCCCTTAATAAAAATTAATAAAAAAGGGAGATATATTAAATTAAAAAAATGGATGCAATTTTGAGAGAATATCTGTAATTCCACGTAAAACATATCATGAAATGTTATAAAAATGTTTTTACATAACTATATTAAAGACATATAGATTTGATATTCACAAGTATACATTTATTGTAGTTCTTTACGTATACTATTGTTTTTTTGGGTGAATTTACGTATATTACTGTTCATATATATTTTGGTCTATAAATCAGTTTATTAAAAATCGAAATAGAAACTAAATCATAATACAAAGGTATATATATCCAAATATTTAAGCAAATGGTTGTCAGAGAAATAAAAATCGTTTTTTGAAGGTAAATGACTTAAATCGAAATTAAAAACAAATTCAGAATAATCTGAAGTGAACAACAAAATTAAATCATGTAAAAGAACAATTTGTTTTCTACAAAAAAGAACAATCGAAACAGTCAAATCAATAGAAATAAATGCATATGATAATACATTAACTGAATTAAATGAAAATATTTAAAATATCTTATATTTGGTAAATGCATATGAAATTTCAAATTAAGACCATTAAAAGCATGAACTTTTGATATCAATATTTTAAGCATTGACTTTTGTTGACTGTTTTTTATATACATTACATATCTTTAAGGTAGCCAAAATAAACATGGCAATACCATATTTAACATAACTTTTTACATGTATTAAACGAGCGGTTAAACAACAACATTGTTTCGGTTTCTTGGCGAAAATGATAATGACGTTGCAATATTTTATAAAGTCATATAAATTTCAGTACATTGATTTGTAAAATCAAGAGTAGTTAACATCTCTTCCTCGTCTCATGATAGTTTCAGATATTAATGATACAATGGTATAAAATCTCAGGTTAAAGAATAACAATTTCTTTTTTATTTGTACACGTTTTCAAATGTATATTTTCAAGTTGATCTACTTAAAAAACTCAAGACATAAATGAAACTTCTCGTGAACACTTAGGTTTATAAGAAATATAAGATAACTTTTTAGATGGTTAAGTGTTCACCATCTGAATCTGTTTTTTTTTTCCAGTTTTTATGTTTTAAATCTTATTTTGTTTTCACAGGTAAACAATGCTCATGAAGAGTTATTGGAGTGGTATGCTGAAAATGGGAATCAAAACGATGTTGTTGTTTAACCACTCATTTAACACACCATATTCATTTTGGTTAACTTAACAAAAAATAATGTTTATAAAAACAGTTAACGAAAATCAATGCTAATTAAAATACCGATATCGAAAGTTTATGCTTTTAATGGCTTATATCCATAGTTCATGCTTTAAATGACCTCAATTTGAAAGTTCATGCTTTAAATAACCTCAATTTGAAAGTTTGTGCTTTAAATGACATTTTTTCCAAAACTAATACGTTGTCGTTTTGTGATTAACGGAGGATGGTAACTGTGCATTTACGTCAGTTAATAGTTCCGTTAAATAAGTTAACGTTATGCTCATTTTGGCATAGCCAACGAAACTTAATGTATTAAAATAATAGTCAACGAAAGTTCATGATTTAAATGATCATAATTTGAAAATTCATTCTTTTTATGACATTTTCCCGTTCTTTAATCCAAACTTGGCAACTTTTTTTTACCTCCCTTCAATCTTTTCTTGAATCCATTTTTACTATTTATTATGCATAACAACTCAACTTCTTATCCTATTTCTGTAGTTAATTAACTAGATCAAATTGGATAATTTAATTTCCTACATTCGATGTGGTGAAGTTGATTATAATATCATCATGGGACATGAGGTTGGTTTAATCCTTCTTATATCTGACGAGATAAAGACAGAAAACATCACATATATAATTAGAACACGGTGTTAGTTGAAGCTAAACTAAAGAGGAGCAGCCGCACATTAATGTATAGAAAGACTCGGACTGTTTATATATAGAAAGACTCGGACTATTATATATAGAAAGAATATTCTTAAAACAACAATCTATTATATATAGAAAGACTCGGACTGTTTATCCGATATATTCCTCCTGATTAAATCGTATTGAATTGACTATATTTCTTATTCTAGCTCCGATGGCTTGACCTAATTCTTAATATATTCACTAGCTAAAGCCTAAAGACAATATATATACAGGGAAGCAATGGTTATAATGAGCAAGCCAAGAGGTTGAAATCACATTCTTATACATCGCCTCTATCTTCAATCGCCAAACTGTATACTTTTCCGAAAATGCAGGTTCGTTTGTTCTTTAATTTGTTTACTGCACCTAAAATTTTTAAAATAGTTAGAAAAACAAAATAAAAATTGCTTCAGGCTTATTTTATTCCCGATAGGATTAGGAAGCCTACAGAAATATCCATATATATAGTTATGAAAATCCAATTAAAGTATCAAGTTTATATAAATTTTGCAGCAAAAAGTTGTATTCAAGTTGGAAGTTTTTGAGGAAAGAATCAAACAGAGAGCTATGAAAGCTGTATGTGAGTTTCCAGGTATATCAACATGTACACATCCCGTTTATATATAAGTATACTTTAATCTATCAAGGATTAAAAGTACTAAGCAATAATGTTTTGTTGTTGTTAGGAGTAACTTTTATAGACGTGAAGGAACATGGTAAACTAAAGGTGACGGGAGAATTTGATAAGTATCAAATGACGAAGAAACTGAAGAAGATATATGAATACGTTGACATTATCGCACTTGAACAAGTTGAAGACTCGAAGGAAAAACCGAATTCGGTTAAGAAGCCTGAACCGATAGTGAAGAAGACCTCATCTTTCCGTCGTTGGAAGATAGGTTTCTTTTAAAGGAAACGAGTTGTTTGAGTTATATGGGCTACTATATTCTAATAATATTTCATCTCATTTTTTCTGAAAAATTGTTTTTCCGTTATTTGTAATAATCATGTTGTGTTTATTAATAATGATACATGGCATGCTGTTATCTTTTTGTTAACGTTAAGGTTTTGTCATCCGATTAATAAAAGATCATCTATATTAATTGTCTTAGTTAAGTGATTTTATCGATGATCGCATCTCATGAACAAAACCTTCCTCTTATCGAGTTTAATCACAACGGGTCGACATAATATATGATCGCCTATTTAGTTCGTTTACAGAAATGAAAAAAGACTAAAAGAAATAAAGCAATAGTTTTAGTTGTTGTTGGAAGTTAATTACTTCGGATGTCGACTCAAAGGAGAAGGTCAGCTGAACCACTAGTGGATCAGAAACCATGTCATTATCAGTTTTTTACTCGGGCAAAAGACTACGTTGTTGGTTAGGTAAACTTGATAAGAAAGTTGAAGTGAATATAGAATATCGATCCTAGACAGCCATATCAAATCCCAAAAACAAGCCGTTCTATAACCAAGCAAGCAATCGCAGAGAAGAAGTCTCGTGGCATATATAGTAATGATGGTTCTCTAGACATCAAGGGTTTTATTGGCCAACAATGATGGCATATTTCAAGATATATTTTCAGGACAAAAGTTAATGAGCAAAGAGATAGATCTCGTAAAAGAATCCATTTCTACCATCAAGAAACTGCACACCGCTATAACACAAAGGGAAAACCCTGGTTGTTCAAGAAAGGAAATCTAGTTTTACGAAGAGTATTTTATAACAGAAAGAAGGTAAGATCCAAAAAGTAAGCGTCAAACAGGATGAGTCATACAAAATAGTCAAGGTGGTCAGACCCATAGAGTGTATGGAACGCTATGTATCTAAAAAGATACTATAATTGAGATGTTAACACTTACATAATTGAGTAGTCATAGTTTTTGCTACAAAATATCATATAACACGGTATTAGTTGAAGCCATTACTAAGAACGCCACCACATTCTAGCAGTCTTATTGTATTCAAAGACTCAAATTGTTATTATTTTAACCATCTACTCCTATAAGGCGGAGTATAATATAAATAGAAAGAGTCAAGTTGTTTCTCTTTTAACCATCTATATTATATCAAAAGACTCGAAATGTTTTGAGTCTAACCATCTATCATATAGAAAGATTTATATTGTTTTTATTCGTCCGGTCCGAATTTTTAATCATACATAATTTACTATTTCATTTTCTAGCTCCGGTGACTTGACTGACTAATCGTTATTATATTCACTAGTCAAAAAAAAAAAAAAAAACGGTATAAATAAGCGGGGGAGCACAGATTTTATGAGAAAGCTGCAAGGTTGCAATCATATATTCCTTCTTCACGTTATCCTTCTTCACTCTCCAATATTTTCTATCTTCGGAAAATGAAGGTTCGTTTTTTCAATTCTCAGAACAGATTTAAGAAATTTACATTTCAATGGTTTTAAAATTATATATATAGTATGTGATAAGAGTTATTTGCTTATACCATGAACTGCTAATTTAAATTGCAGAAGAGAGTTGTATTCAAGTTTACAGTTTTTGATGAAAGCATCAAACAGATAGCCAAGGAAGTTGCCAGGGAGTTTCCAGGTACACCAACACCAATCTATGATTATATTAAACCAAAGATGATGGCATGATATTCAGTTTACACACAGAAAAGAAGTTTATTCTATTTAGGCTTTTAAAAATATTAAGCAATAATTCATCAATTTGGCTCTTATTTCAAAGTTACATTATGACACAAACCCACCTAACTCAAAAATAAGAAGAAGCATACTCTTGTTAGTAAGAACATTTTTTTGAGTTGAATATATTTTTACATTTGCTTAAAAACAAAAAAAATATTTGTTAGGAGTTGCTAAGGTCAAGGTGGTAGACTTTGAAGGAGAAGGTCTGCTAGAGGTGAGGGGAGAATTTAGGACGTCTGAATTGAAAAAGGAACTAATGAAGATAGATGAATCTGTTGAGTCATTCAAGATTATACCAGATGGTGTAACGGAGCCAGAAGTCAAGCTCCAACAACAAGATGAAGGCAAACGTCCTATTAACATAGAAAAATTGTCTTGTAAGTCGTCCTATGATGATTCCAGCAGCTCAACAAGGACAGGATTGCAAGGATATGGATTGTGGGAGCAGGCAAAAGGTATCACTGTGGGTGCTGCTGAGAAGGCGATAGATATCGGTGTTGGTGCTGCTAAACTTATTCCCATGGCTCTTAATAGCTATGAACAACATATGAAGGCAAAGCCAGAACCTAAGCAGGGAGGAGGATGCGACCCAAAGAGACGTTATGGTGGGCCAGAACTTCACCCACAGCAGAAACGAGGCATCATTGACGGTGTAAAGGACTATTTTGAGAGAAAAAATAGGCAAGAAGAACACCGTCTCCAAAATGAATGGCTGAAGAAACAAGACATGGAACAAAGAAATATCTTGCATGAGAAGTGGAGGAAACAAGATTTAGCAAAGAATTCAGGTGCTTGTATCATCTTGTGAACACACATCATAATTGTTTTTCTACTTTGATTTGATTTTTACTTTGTGGTGGCGATCGATTCGAGCTCCATGAACTATACCATGTTCTGGACTAGAATTTCATCTCATCTTCTAAAATATTTAAGGATTGCCTTCTCATTCTGTTGTGGTATGTTCTTGTTGATTAACTTTAAGATTTGTTTTAACCATCTGATATGCAGAAGGAGGAGCGACACTAGGTTCAACAGCGATAGGCAACCTAGGAAGTTTGTGGGACACACTACGAACCGGAGTAGCCAGTGCATCCACGCAGACACTACGAACCGGAGAAGCGGGTGGAACACTACGAACCGGAGAAGCGGGTGCATCCACGCAAGTGAACCGTAGGGAAGAAAAACGAAAAAAGGAATCAGCTGCAAAGAAAGGGAAGAACGGCAACTATAAATGATCAAATTCCAAGTCTAAAGAAGCTGAACGAGTATCATACATTTCATTATAAAACACCCGATTGAGTTATATATATGGGCTACTGAATTCTAATATTATTTTCCGAAAAAATTGTTTTTTCCGTAATTTGTAATAATCATGTTGTGTATATTAATATTTTCCGTTATTTGTAATAATCATGTTGAGTTATTAATATTCATATTGGCATGCTGTTATCTTTTTTGTAAAACGTTAAGGTTTTGTCATCCGATTAATAAATGCTCATATAGTCATATCTATATTATGCTCATATCTATATTTTCTTGGTTAAGTGATACCGTCTCGATGATCTCATCTCATGAACAAAACCTTCCTCTTATCGAGTTAAAGCAATAGCTTTCCTTGTTGTTGGGAGTTACTTAGGATGTCGACTTCAAGGGAGAAGGTCAACTAAAGCATTAGTGGATCAGAAACCATGTCATTTATCAGTTCTTTACTCAGGCAAAATACTTCGTTGTTGGTTGGGTGAAGTATACTTGATAACAAAGTAGAAGTGAATATAAAATATCGATCAAGTTCTTAGACAGCCATCAAATCCCTAGCAATAGAAGAGAAAGAAGTCTCATGACCTAGTAATGATGGTTCTCTAGACATCAAGGGTCTTACTGGCCAACAATGATGGTAGATTGCAAGATACATTTTCAGGACAAAAGTTAATGAGCAAAGAGATAGATCTCGTAGAAAAAATCCTATTCTACCATCAAGAAACCGCACACCACTATAACAACAAAGTAAAACCCCGGTAGTTCAAGAAAGGAAATCTTACGAAGAATATGTAACACCCGTCTCCTCGACACTCGAGAACGGCGTGCCACTAACCACGTCACACAAGTAAAATACCCCACTCTACAGTGTCTCATAACCCAACTACCTCAATGCTATATGTACATGATAAAATACGGAGAAAACGTAAAAATCCCAAAGAAGCACCGTATCGTCAAAGCGTAAAATACTTGTCCGTCTCACCTGAAAAACTGGAAAGGGAAGAAGGAGGGGTGAGTAACAGGGGAGTCACTCAGTGAGGTATGGGATGCTAATCACAGAAAACATAAATCTGACCATAGCACGCCATACATAGGAAATAGACTAAACATGAACAAACACGGCACCTAAAGCACCCAATGAGCAATCAACAACCCTACGAACGGTACCAGTGACCGTCAGCACCCTCCCACTAGGAGGTCAGTGTGGGATAGTGCCCACTCACACCGCCGGGTTTGACGATTTATCGATCTTAAGGTCCCGGACAGCAGATCGACTAGGCTGCCCGTACCCCCTCTCACACAAGGCGTAGCTAGTACAGAAGTCCGTCTCTGTACCCCCGCAATCTCTAAACTCTAACATGCTCGACTCCTCGTATAATGTATATAAGTATATATATATAGCAAACAATTATCAGTTTAACATGCACAATCAAATGGGTTGAATCATCTATATTCCTATCTCCAAATTAACAATCAAAACTACCTAGACTCGATCAGAGAACGGAACACATTTAATACTAAATTCCATCTATGGCGCCTTTTGATGAAAAGTACGATATTCTGCGGAAAAGCCCTCACCTTAGCCGAGACGGATGATAACTGCGGCTTCTGAACTCTGGATGCTCAAACGGATGCAAAAACTGAAATCACCACGGAAAATCGAGTGAGGACGACATTCGACTGACGAACAAGGTTAACGGGTCAACTGGTCAAAGTCAACATGAAAGTCAATGGTCAACGGTCAAACCGGACCGAAACCAAACCGGACCTGACCAACCCGGTTACCCAAACCGGATCCAAAACCAACTGAATTCTTAAACCAACTTGAATTGAACCAAACCAAAATCTAATTACTAAACCGGTTATTAAACTAAACCATAATCAAATGCACTAAACCGGTTCAAACTAATTAAACATAAACTAATCTAATGAACCTAATCTATTACCCGGTGGAGAGATCGTGCGATGAGTTATTGCGGAGTTGCGGATGTTGCGGATGTTGCGGCGGGAGCTCCGAGCTCGGGATCAATGGCACGGTCGTTGGCGAGCCATGGTGGAGGTGATGTGATGATGCCGGCACGGAGGAGAACCAACTGAGATGAGATCGACACACAAGCAGATCGGGGATGGTGGTTACGTGATGAGTTGCAGAGCAAGCAACAACTAGATCGCGTCTTGATCTCTTCGGATTGACTCGAGGTGGCTTGCGATGGCTCCAGTGAAACTCGTCGGTGTTGGCCGGTACAGAGGGAGCGACGGTGGCGGCTGAAGGAGACGGTGCGGTGGTGATCGAACGAAGGTGGAGAAGACTTCACGGCAAAGCTTCAACTCTCGACAATGGAGGATGACGATGGCGGTGGAGAGAGCGAACGAGGCTCTCCTTCTTCTTCTTCTTCTCTCTCTCTCTCTCTCTCTCTCTCTCTCTCTTCTTCTTTGATCTCGGACTGTCGGCACGAGGTAGGTAAACGAAGAGGAAGATGTTTACGCTTCTATACACATACACATGATGCTGGGCCTTAATTGGGCTTGAAGACAAATTCAATTTTTGGGCCACGGTATACGGACGGGGTCGTTACAATTCTCCCCCACTTACGAGGAATTCGTCCCCGAATTCAAGTCCTGATCCGACTGGTTGATCTGCTACTCAAAAGCTCCAGGAAATAATATCCTCAACTGAGTCTCGGTCTCATATACTTCTTCTTGAATTTCATTTCTCTCCCAATAGACCATGACCATCAAGTCTTTTTCTCTTGTACTTTTGTTTCTAGACGCCCTGGAACTGCCCCTGGTTGGCTAATCGCCAATTCTTTCTTTTTTTTTTTTTACACTGATAACACTGCGATTATTGGTGAAAAATCGGCGCTGACCTTATAATGATCTTCCCGAATGCAACACAAATTTAACGAAGACTTTTCATGTTCTTTGAATATCCTGAAAAAAATGATAATCCATTCCGCTCTTGGGGTATGCACTTTCGTTCCCGAACTCCACTCAATGACATGGTAATCCGACTCGTCCTTAAAGTCACACCATTGTGGTTTAACTCTATCACTGACAAGTCTCCGACAAAATCAACTCCTTTAAGTACGACCGGTACATCTCAATGAATGCCTGAAGCTCTCAATTTTTTTTTTTTTTTTTTTTTAAACCGACTGAATGAATCTGTCTAGTCTCCGGCTCAAATACACACTGAATGACCAATACTCGACTAAGCCCGACATATGAAACTGTGCGTAGCTCCAATATCCAATCGGGTATAAGCTGCCCACCCCAAGCGACAATCGACCAACACAAGTACTAAATCAATGGTTTCCACATAAACGACATACACGAACCACAAACTCAAATCCACAATCTCAAATCCACAACGTCAAAAAGAACAGTCTCAACTATCTCGTGGTCCCCAATAACAATACTCGCGACAATAGCTTGGCGCTTGGGTGGTGGCAGAAACAACCCTGAACTCACTGCGAACAATCCCTGAAAATGAGAACATGCTAACCACAACTGAACAACTCGGTCTAACTGCTGGTGCTGCAATATAACTGACAAACGACGCATCCACGTACATAGACTGGTAGTAATTTATGACATATCCAACCATCTGCATGAAAACACTGAACACGCTCTCTCAACATGGTGACGGTAGTAACGAAAACAACACGATGGAAATCCCGACAGCTGCGACACATTTTTATATCCTAAATAAGTCTTATCAAGCTTGACTGAGCCACCTTGAAGAAATATTGCTTCTCCTCTATCTCTGCCTCATGAACGGAAAATTTTCTCAACCAATAGATTGGACTGGTGTAAACCTGTACGACATCACGGTTACAAATATCCACTTGTTGCCATTTAAGAACCTCCTGAATAAATCCTTATTGGCTATGAAAGTCCCAGAAAATCTTCAAAGACGACAAAACACTTACTCGTACTCCCTGATAATCCTAGTGCCTTGAGAAAGGTGTTTAAAAGCATTGGCATTCCTGTGCCTGGCTTCACGAGGAAAGAACGTCCTGTCGAACTCCCTCTAGAGTGATTGTAGGTTAACTCATAACAACTGTGACTACTCTCAACAAGTTCCTTTTGCCAGAGAAAGGTGTCATCCCTCAGAAATTGAGTAGTCAAATCCAATTAAAACTCTGTTGTACACTTCTTATGCTCCAAGTTACGGTCAACTTCTTCCTTTAATTGTCTGCGGTGACAGTATCCATTGTCCTTCCAATCTGATCCAAACTGTTGTCTTGCATCTTTCTCATTAGCTTCCTTTACGTGGGTCCCTCTCTGTCTCTGCCAGATATTGGCGGTAGCGATGGTGGCGGCGGAAGATCAACAACCGAAGGAGCATGCTGCTGTGAGCACCTCTCGTGGTACCTCTGAAGCTCCATCCACATTTTTGAATTACTAAGGTCGGCTCTGCTCCCTGAACCTTAACCAATGGTGCATATGGTGGTGACGGTGGAACGTGCGGATGCTTACTCTGCTTGAAGGGTGAACTGGCGAACAATCTAACTGTCCCTTGAGCGGTCTGACTGATGAGATCCTGATTAATCTGCTGAACACTGGTCTCTTCGGTTGAACCTGTTGAACAACGAGCTGACAAACCTGGCACGAAACAATTACCTTCCTTGATGGCAACTGAAAACCTGTTCAAACTGAGCTGAAATGAGACCAACTTAGAATATATTAATACCAGACAGAATGGGTGCTCCTTTGTTTTTATAAATACACACAGTCCCGGGAAATTTTTTTTTTTTTTTTTGAAACCGTTTAAAACCGTATATGCAATCATGCTTCCTACTACCGTCTCCCGAGTCAGAACCAGGACGACGATAACCTAGGCTCTGATACCAAAATGTAACACCCGTCTCCTCGACACTCGAGAACGGCGTGCCACTAACCACGTCACACAAGTAAAATACCCCACTCTACAGTGTCTCATAACCCAACTACCTCAATGCTATATGTACATGATAAAATACGGAGAAAACGTAAAAATCCCAAAGAAGCACCGTATCGTCAAAGCGTAAAATACTTGTCCGTCTCACCTGAAAAACTGGAAAGGGAAGAAGGAGGGGTGAGTAACAGGGGAGTCACTCAGTGAGGTATGGGATGCTAATCACAGAAAACGTAAATCTGACCATAGCACGCCATACATAGGAAATAGACTAAACATGAACAAACACGGCACCTAAAGCACCCAATGAGCAATCAACAACCCTACGAACGGTACTAGTGACCGTCAGCACCCTCCCACTAGGAGGTCAGTGTGGGATAGTGCCCACTCACACCGCCGGGTTTGACGATTTATCGATCTTAAGGTCCCGGACAGCAGATCGACTAGGCTGCCCGTACCCCCTCTCACACAAGGCGTAGCTAGTACAGAAGTCCGTCTCTGTACCCCCGCAATCTCTAAACTCTAACATGCTCGACTCCTCGTATAATGTATATAATATATATATAGCAAACAATTATCAGTTAACATGCCAATCAAATGGGTTGAATCATCTATATTCCTATCTCCAAATTAACAATCAAAACTACCTAGACTCGATCATAGAACGGAACACATTTAATACTAAATTCCATCTATGGCGCCTTTTGATGAAAAGTACGATATTCTGCGGAAAAGCCCTCACCTTAGCCGAGACGGATGATAACTGCGGCTTCTGAACTCTGGATGCTCAAACGGATGCAAAAACTGAAATCACCACGGAAAATCGAGTGAGGACGACATTCGACTGACGAACAAGGTTAACGGGTCAACTGGTCAAAGTCAACATGAAAGTCATGGTCAACGGTCAAACCGGACCGAAACCAAACCGGACCTGACCAACCCGGTTACCCAAACCGATCCAAACCCAACTGAATTCTTAAACCACTTGAATGAACCAAACCAAAATCTAATTACTAAACCGGTTATTAAACTAAACCATAATCAAATGCACTAAACCGGTTCAAACTAATTAAACATAAACTAATCTAATGAACCTAATCTATTACCCGGTGGAGAGATCGTGCGATGAGTTTTGCGGAGTTGCGGATGTGTTGCGGATGTTGCGGCGGGAGCTCCGAGCTCGGGATCAATGGCACGGTCGTTGGCGAGCCATGGTGGAGGTGATGTGATGATGCCGGCACGGAGGAGAACCAACTGAGATGAGATCGACACACAAGCAGATCGGGGATGGTGGTTACGTGATGAGTTGCAGAGCAAGCAACAACTAGATCGCGTCTTGATCTCTTCGGATTGACTCGAGGTGGCTTGCGATGGCTCCAGTGAAACTCGCCGGTGTTGGCTGGTACAGAGGGAGCGACGGTGGCGGCTGAAGGAGACGGTGCGGTGGTGATCGAACGAAGGTGGAGAAGACTTCACGGCAAAGCTTCAACTCTCGACAATGGAGGATGACGATGGCGGTGGAGAGAGCGAACGAGGCTCTCCTTCTTCTTCTTCTTCTCTCTCTCTCTCTCTCTCTCTCTCTCTTCTTCTTTGATCTCGGACTGTCGGCACGAGGTAGGTAAACGAAGAGGAAGATGTTTACGCTTCTATACACATACACATGATGCTGGGCCTTAATTGGGCTTGAAGACAAATTCAATTTTTGGGCCACGGTATACGGACGGGGTCGTTACAGAATATTTCAGAATAGAAAAGAGATAGGATTCGAAAAATGAGCGTCGTCAAATAGGATGAGTCATACAAAATAACCAATGTGGTAAGACTCAGAGTATATCAGACTAGAAGGCAAAAATGGAGTCTCAGAAAAGAGCGTGTGGAACGTTATGTATCTAAAAAGATACTATAATTGAGAAGTTAACACTTACATAATTGACATTATAGTTTTTGCAACAAAATTATCATATAACACGGTATTAGTTGAAGCCATTAAAGTAAGAACGCGACCACATTCTAGCCGTCTTACTATATTGAAACACTCAAATTGTTATTCTTCTGAGTTTCTGACCATATACTCCTATTAGGTGGAGTATTATATAAAAAGAGTCAAGTTGGTTCTCTTTTAACCATCTATTATATTAAAAGACTCGAAATGTTTTGAATCTAACCATCTATCATATAGACAGATTTATATTGTTATTATTCGTCCGGTCCAGATTTCATTTTCTAGCTCCGATGACTTGACTAATGGTTTATATATTCACTATAAAAAAAAAAATATCGTATAAATAAACGGGGAAGCAAAGATTTTATGAGCAAGCTGCAAGGTTGCAATCATATTCCTTCTTTACTTTATCTCTCTTCACTCTCCAATATTTTCCATCTTCGGAAAAATGAAGGTTCGTTTTTTCAATTCTCAGAACAGATCAAGAAATTTACATTTCAATGGCTTTAAAATTATATTTATTATATGTGATAAGAGTTATTTGCTTATACCATGAACTGCTAATTTAAATTGCAGAAGATAGTTGTGTTCAAGTTTACAGTTTTTGATGAAAGCATCAAAGAGATAGCTAAGGAAGTTGCCAGGGAGTTTCCAGGTACACCAACACTAATCTATGGTTATATTAAACCAAAGATGATGGCAGGATATTCAGTATTTTACATACAGAAAAAGAAGTTTATTCTATTTAGGCTTTTAAATAATTAAGCAATAATTCATCACTTTGGCTCTTATTTCAAAATTATATCATGACACAAATCCACCTAACTCTAAAAAAAAAAGGATGCAATCTTTGTAAAAACAATATTTTGAGTTGAATAAATTTTTACATTTGCTTAAAAAATAAAAATATGTTAGGAGTTACTAAGGTGGTAGAGGTTGAAGGAGAAGGTCAGCTAGAGGTGAGGGGAGAGAATTTAGGACGTCTGAATTGAAAAAGGAACTAATGAAGATAGATGAATCTGTTGAGACATTCAAGATTAGACCAGATGGTGTAACGGAGCCAGAAGTCAAGCTGCAACAACAAGATGAAGGCAAACGTCCTATAAACATAGAAGAAGTGTTTGGTAAGCCGTCCAATGATGATGCCAGCAGCTCAACATGGACAGGATTAGGATATGGATTGTGGGAGCAGGCAAAAGGTGTCGCTGTGGGTGCTACTGAGAAGGCTAAAGATATCGGTGTGGGTGCTGCTGAGAAGGCTAAAGATATCGGTGTGGGTGCTGTTGGACTTATCGAAAAAGAGATGAAGGCAAAGCCAGAACCTAAGAAGGGAGGAGGAGGTGACCCACGTAAACGTTTTGGTGGGGAAGAACTTTACCCACGGGAGAAACGAGGCATCATTGATGGTGTAAAGAACTATTTCGAGAGAAAAAAATGGCAAGAAGAAGACCGTCTCCGCAATGAATGGATGAAGAAAGAAGACATGAATCAAAAGAAGATGATGCAGGAGCATATGAGGAAACATGGTTTAGCAAAGAAGTCAGGTGCTTGTGAATACACATCATAATTTTTTTTTTCTCTAGTTTATTTGATTCTATTAATTTATGGTGGTGACCGGTTCGAGCTCCATGGACATTGGACAACTATGTTCTGGAGTAGAATTTCATCTCATCTTCTAAAATAAGGATTGCCTTCTTATTCTGTTGTGGTATTGTTTTTGTTGATTAACCTTAAGATTTGTTTTAACCGTCTGATATGCAGAAGGAGGAACGACACAAGGCTCAACAGCGACAGGCTACACAGGAAGTTTGTGGAACACCATACGAACCGGAGTAGCCAGTGGATACACGCACACACTACGAACCGGAGAAGCCAGTGGATCCACGCACATGTACACAACGAACCGGAGAAGCCAGTGCATCCACCCAAGAGAACCGTAGGGAGAAAAACGAAAAAAGGAATCAGCTGCAAAGAAAGGGAAGAACGGTAACTAAATGATCAAATTTCAAGGGTATCAAACATTTCATTATAACACGTTTTGAGTACATGTACTACCGTGTGATCTGGACGACAAAATTCATCTCATTTTCTAGAAATGACTTTTGTCTTCTTATTTGTTGTGGTATTTGTTAAATATTGCCTTTCTATTGTTTTTGTTTGCCTTCCAATTTGCCTTAAGACTTGATCATCCAAGTTGTGGTGGTTGAGTGATACCGTTTTGTTGATAGAGGTTAATTTAAAAATCGAGTTTTCATGTGAATGATAATAAACACAACTTGTGTTACACAAGCTCATCACATTCATAAGTGACGTTTTTATAATAGTATTATAGCAGCTTTGTCCCGAGTTTTTCTTGCTTCTCTCGAAGATTTACAAACAAATGAAAGACATGCAAGTAAATGAATTTGCAAGAATTTAACAATCATCTTGCTTACGAATATTATATGAAACACTTCGTTCTCTCGTTTCCTGCGTCTTTTTATACTTGTAAACTGTATTGTATGGTCAGCTTATTATACCAAAGGAAAAAAAATGAAAATGAAGATTGAATTCAGCATCCTCTTTGAAATGTGGTTTCTTAAATTTAGCTTCAGTTCAATTTCGGTTCCAGCAATTCAGTAGATTTTTCTTTTGTATTTCAAAGTTTTTTTTTTATAAAGAAAACTTCAAATTGAGAAATTTTATTACAGATTTGAGAATTTTGGTTCGGTTAGAAAATTTTGTCCGGCTTAGCATTCAACGATAGAATTGGTTAAACAATCAAAAGTCTCACTGAAACTTACGATTTTGCTTGGAGAGCTCGCGATTGTGGATTTGAGTCTGTTGTGCCGCGTGAACATCAGAAAGTGAGAGAAGACAAGAATGGCGCACGCGACTCTATCTCGCTCCCTCATCCTCTCTTCCTCCAGGTTACTTACCCTCAACTCTTTTCTTATACTCGTCTCCTCTTCAAATGCACTTCGATTCCCTTCTGATTCTGCTTCTTCAGGTTCTCTCGTCTTGGTTACGGCAGCAGATTTCTCAGACACCCAAACCCTCTTCCTGTTCCTCTGACCGGACAAAGATTCCGTTGCTGCTGCTCCGACGAGACTTCTCCTTCGCCTTCTGTAAGGTAAAGTTCTCGCCTTTGGCTGCTTCTTCTTGTTGGTTGCATTCTCTCTAGAATTTTGATTCCATTTCGTCTATTCTTCTGATGGCAGGAAACGTGTGGTCTCTGGAGTCCAGCCTACAGGATCAATTCACCTTGGAAACTATCTCGGCGCAATCAAAAATTGGGTCGCTCTTCAGGTTCTCTTTCTTTGTCTTCTCATTCTTTTATGATCTCGAAGAAATGCATCTTCTTTCATTGATTTATCCTTAGGTAGCTCCGCTTTAACTTCCCTTGTTAGCTATGCTGCTATTGTATAGTCAGTCTATTAGCATTAGACTTTTACTAGAATTCATCAGTTTTGTTGTAAAGTTCAAGGCTTTAAGAGAAAGGATTTATCTTTTCTGGTTCCTACAATATTTTGTCTCTCTTTTGTTTTTCAGGCTTTCTGTGTTTATATGTCTGCAGGATACATACGAAACGCTCTTTTTTATTGTGGACCTTCATGCGGTATGTATCATCTACCTTTCAGAGGCTAAGTTTAGGTGATATTTTCTTCTCCCTCTCTCTCTCGCAGTATTTATATATCTGTCTGGACCTATGTAGATAACACTACCATATGACACGCAAGAACTAAGAAAGGCAACGAGGGATACCGCAGCGCTCTATCTAGCATGTGGTGTAGAC
Source organism: Isatis tinctoria (assembly GCA_010577795.1). Classification (NCBI taxonomy): domain Eukaryota; kingdom Viridiplantae; phylum Streptophyta; class Magnoliopsida; order Brassicales; family Brassicaceae; genus Isatis; species Isatis tinctoria. Next base: position 15,474,301 of record CM021249.1, on the reverse strand, counting down.
ATTTCTAAGGTTCGTTTTCGATTTAACTCTTATCTGAAAGCATTGGCTTTGATCTGCAATAACTAATCAAAAGAGCGACCTTGTAGGCTTCGGTATTTGTGCAATCTCATGTCCGCGCTCATGTGGAATTAATGTGGCTTTTGAGTTCATCCACACCTATTGGTTGGCTACAGAAAATGACTCAGTTCAAAGAGAAATCACGCAAGGAGGTGCGTATATATGTTTTGTAGTCTCAGTTGTGCCACATTTTTTTCTTTCATTGTTATGTTATTCAAATACATATAAGAGAGATGTACCTATATATGAAATCCTACTTTGGTGTTAATAAAAGGCATAACATTTTTGAGGTTCGTGCTGATTTCTTGGTGGTATTAGCGAGAGAACATATGTAATCTTTTAATGTATTGGGCATCAGAACAGCATATTATGTGATTGTGTACATACATGATTCTGTTTACTGATTCCATTTTTGTTCTTTTCCTTGGCAGGGGGGTGAGAATGCTTCTGTCTCTTTGTTAACTTATCCAGTTCTGATGGCTGCTGATATCCTCTTGTATAAGGTGATTATTTAGAAGAGTCGCGTGTCATCTGATATTAGTGAAATGAAGAAGGAACACTAATTAAATTAACAAACTTATAGTAGCTATAGATGCATGCAAGATCTCTTCGGCCAACTGTCTTTGGGATTATTTATTTGTCCTCTTAAAGAAGTGCATGTAGAATTGTATGTAAGATGACCGTTTCGCTGAATTGCGTGATTCTTATACTCTGCAACATGCCTTTGCAGTCGGATTTTGTCCCTGTCGGTGAGGACCAGAAGCAGCACCTAGAACTTGCCCGCGACCTGGCACAGCGTGTGAATAATCTATATGGTGGACGGAAGTGGAAGAAGCTTGGAGGGTATAGAAATTTTTCTTTGTGCATTTAGTATATTAAGTATACCGTTCAAACGAGTGCTTATCATCTATGCTTTTCATGTTTCTTAATGGCTTGTTTTCCCTTCTTTTGTATCCACTCGTCCGTATAACATTGGCTATTTTCATTTCCAGGCGTGGTGGTTCGATCTTTAAGGTGAGACTTTGAAAATGCTTTGTCTATCCTCATTGTGTCGCTTAATAGGTTTATTAAAGATGGTTAAATCGTTTTTCAAATTTATCCTATATGTAGATACCAGAACCACTCATACCACAAGTTGGAGCCCGAGTTATGTCTCTAACAGATGGTCGTTCTAAGGTAGAACGTTTTCGTTTACATCTAATCTAAAGATTTTGGTGTCATTTATTTTCTTTCTGCATTCAGCAGTCGCGTCACTATTGGTCTTACTGTTAAATAAATCAACTTTTAAAGGAGACGGAATAGCGTTCACAAATTCTATTGGAAAGGTGTTAAGGTTAACTCTTTGTATTCTTTAACATGGAAGAGAATTTTGCTACTAGGTAGTCTGTTTGCTTTCAGCTTCGAGCTAACTTGTAAGGATTTAACACTTTCTGACCTTTGCCTCCCTAAATGTGGTCCGGATAGAGTTTTGTCGACTTTTAGAAGGCCAATATTTTTACCATGCTTATTGCTATTGTCAGATAGTTTAGAAGAATGTCTTACATGTTGCTGAGGTCTTACTGTCATGTAATCTTGTAGATGTCCAAGTCTGCACCTTCTGATCAGTCCCGGATCAATCTCCTTGACTCAAAAGATGTAAGTAAAATGAACTCGCCGTTGGTTTGCAATGCTTTTGGTTGTATGTGAAGTTCGTCTGCTACTAAATCCATTTCGAAAATTGTGTAGTTGATTGCGGATAAGATAAAACGGTGCAAGACAGACTCATTTGCAGGGTGAGTGCTAATTAAGTTTGTTTGCTCTTTCTTATTGCTATTTTAGCTTTAAAATTGAGAAAAGTTCCTGCTTCATGTTGTTCCAACAGCCTTGAATTTGACAATGCCGAGAGACCTGAATGCAACAATCTCCTCTCCGTATATCAGATTGTTTCAGGCAAGACAAAAGAGGTATGAAGAAAGAAATAATGGGTTTGACTCTTAAATGACTCGGGTCACATAGATGCTTTTTTCCACATGTTACTTACTCTTTTGGTCACAATAATCACTTAAAAGATGTAAAACAAGGCAAGAAGTGATGTACCCTATTAATCCGTGAACATGTGTTTATAACGGTTGCAGGAAGTGATGGAGGAGTGCAAAGATATGAGCTGGGGCACATTTAAGCCTCTCCTCACGGATGCTGTGATCGAGCATCTAAGTCCAATCCAGGTCTGCCAAGTCAATTTTCTTAAAACTCAATCTCATACCTTCTTCCCTCAAGTCTGTACCATTTCATCTCATCATACCTTAAAAATGTAAAAGTCGAGGTGTTTATTTTCACGGTTGGATAGGCATTTCATTCGCGTAATGTGTTATTTTGGTTTCCTATATGTTTTTTGTGTGCAGGTCCGATATCAGGAGATAACAGTGGAGTCGGCTTATTTGGACAAAGTATTGTCAGAAGGTGCGGACAGAGCCACTGAGATAGCCGAAGCGACAATTCACAATTTGAAACAAGCTATGGGTTTCTATATGAGTAGTGACAATGGTGTCTGAGTTCGAAGTTCAAACAAGAAAGTAATGTTTTTCTTTTTGGGTGGAAGAAACGAGTAAATTTTGCGAAATGATTCTTGATTCTTGATTCTTGATTCTTGATTCTTGAACTAGCGCAGTCAAATGCTGCTCAATATTCTTTGCGATAACTGTGATGTCTAGAGTTGTGTACAATTGCAATATGTTTCAGAATCTTTATCAATGTATGGATATCAATTCAGATGACATGTGCCTGCCCAAACAAAACCGATCAGCACCTTTTCAAATTAACTTCGTTTTTTATTTCCCTGAACGGGTAACAAATATAAGAAAGAAGAATGAATTGTAATTGTGTTATGTTGATATGGTGTGAGTTAGAAATCTAGATATACAAGAGCTACAAGATTTGATCATAAATGAGAAATACATGATTAAGTCAATGATGATGATGATGATGATGATGGAGAACAATCAACAAACACTAGATGTTGTGGGAAATTGAGGGAAACAATGGACATCTAACTTGTCTTCCAGGTCAAGGCTTCATGTCTGAATACTTTGGCCTATCGTTTTATTCAAACTGAAACTAAGAGCCAAAAATTATTGAATCAAATAAGTTATTCTCACATCGATACTCTCGAATTCGTATCGACGATTTGGTTTAGTCATTGTCTTAAAAGAATCCGACCGGATCTTTATCAAGGCAACACGACAAAAAACGTACTGACTTGGTATTTGCCTGGAAATTAGGAAATTAGAAAGTCGAAAACGTAACTCATGGTTCATAACTATTCCTACACTTGAAGACTTGATGGTATTTAGTCGTCGCTGCAAGCTTGTCGATTTGTCTGGTTGATTCGATTCAACTCTAATCTCGCTTTCTTGGTCCAATTTTTCGGTGGTCTTGAATTTCGAAAAAAATACATCCGTCATTTTATGTCAATAAGCTTTATTTAGTTTTCAAAATAACTTTTCTTTTTGATAAAATTAATCATCTTTATAGTATATACTTCTTAGTGTGACCTAAAAAAAAAATAGTATATAATTCATAGTTGCAAGTTTTGAAAAGAGTGTTAGTTAATTGCTGAAGCCATTTGGACATAATTCGACAGATCATTTTATAGTTTGGCCAAAAGTTATTCAATATAAGTCATATATTGAAAAGATGAAGTTTCAATTGGTGACCACATTTTAGGGAAAAAACATAGGGTGAATTTTTTCTTCCTGAAATTTTATACTAATTAAAAGGAAATGATTTTTTTTGTTCTTCAAATAATTTACCATTTTAGAGAATCTTTTAAAAAAAAAAAAATGATACATGGATTCTACACAATTCCTCCTTTTTCATCATATATCAAAGAATGAATAAAGAAATATTTCCCTTCCTAAATTTTACAAGGAACAAAAAGAAATTCACTGTAAAAAAAAAATATTTCATCAAATAAAATTGTATTCATTTTTTTCTCATTATTCTATCTATTACCAATCGAAGCAAATTCATGTTATTTAAACACTATATTAAAAAATTATAATAGTTATTATTGCAATATAAGTGAAGAAGTTACAAAATAAAAAAACAGTTGGAAGACATTTATAATTCTCCAATTAAAAAAGAAAATTAATGTTTCTAAATTATCCTTGTCTTTTTCTGCATGAATGCAATTATATTTCCGTGTTTTCTTAAAGATAAAATATAGTTGCCCGCGATGGAAGTTGCAAGACTCACAACTGCTTATATAAAGGCATTTCAAAGGTCATTAGCATCACGATTCACGATTTATTTTTAATTGAAGAAAAAATGCAGGTTCGCTTCTTAATCTTTTTTTCCTAATATATTTTCTCAACTGGAAGCTTGTAAAGTATGTTGATTACATGTATATATTACTACCAATATATCCAACGTCATTATACTATCATGATTAACTGTTGATGATGGTTTAACGTTTTCGTGATAGAAAGCTGTACTGAAATTGGATTTTCACTGTGAAAGAACCAAACAAAAAGCTATGAAGACTGTCTGTTGTCTCTCAGGTAACAAGAACATTCAAGAATGATTAATTTATGGCTTATTTTACTTTTAAGTCTCAAATTCCTCCCAAATAATTGATTTAAGTCTTGAGTATTTTTTTTCATTTGTAATTAAGGAGTTAATTCGGTGGAAGTGAAGGAAGATAAACTAACGGTGACCGGAGAGATTGATGTCTTTCAGATTGTGAAGAAATTGAGGAAGATATGTTATACCGAGATTATCACGGTTGGGCCGGCTAAAGAACCGGAGAAGAAGAAGCCTGAACCGGAACCACCACAAGTGCTTTGTCATTATATCCCTTCATGTCCTTCACCTTACTATTATCATCATTTCAACGCATCTGACAAGTAAAATTTCAATGCTTGCGTCATATCTCTTGAATAATAATATATATATAGATAATTTAATAGTATTCTCTATAAAAAAAAAGAAATTCTCAGCAATTTTTTCCATTTAAATCATAACTTTCATTTAAATTAAAAATATTAATAATGTACACATAGTTTATCATTATTAATTAAATTGATTCAGAGTTTTCATTTTATTATAAAATTTGAAATTTTATAATATTATAATTATATAATATATTTATATTGATAAGTTATTATTTACTCGTTATTATATTTGTAAGACAGATTAATAGTCATAAATATTCCGTAAACATATTCGTTTTTAACCACTGCATACAAATACCTTAATATCGCAATCATTGGCTTATACAAATTTCCTATCCATGCCCATAATCGTTGCATTTAAATCATCGCAAGAGTTTTTTGAAGTGGTAATGTTGCACTGAATTTTTTTTTTTACGAACAACTAGATCTGTCTTCTTTTTTTTTCTTTCAAAGTAACTCTTTTTCCATGTAACAAGACATTTTTCCAACTATAGTAGTTAAATAACTTTATATATCTGTGTGTCATGTCAGCATAACAAAGAGTAACACATGTCCAAAAAAAAAAAATTTACCAATTGGAAAATGTAAAATCTTCAATCTTTATGATCATCATTCACCCATTAACGTCTTATTTTTACAACAAAAGGTGATTTTGTGTACTTGTAGTTTCCTATGTTTATTCCCAAGAAGATTAACTCCACCTTAGACTAATTCATATGAATCCAACCAATCGAGTATGATGTAGACGAGAAACTTGTCTCGGAGACAATAAGGCAAAATGCCAAAATTGAGGCTGAAACGTTTTAGGTTTAACCATTATACAAAATCTCTTTTAAGAGGTAACTCGGGAGATTTACAATTGAGCTCAATCTGTTTGGCGAAGATGGTTATAAACTTTATCGAAGGTAACAACGGTGAAGCCTTGTGAAATTCTCAAAATATGATTCATTAATATTTTTAGACTTTTTGTTTTTTGATCTAAGGTATCAGATCGCTGATAAAAGACAATTCGATTTGTAGAGTTTAATAACTTTTTCACACTTATGGTTACGTGGATTTACGGTCTTTGGTTTGATTTACATATCAACGATTATGTAAAAAAGGAATATCATCCCTGTATTTTAATTCCACCGTAAACAAACGCGTCATGTTCTGTTTTCTGTCTAATTGTACCAAATATGATATGTTTTTCATTTTTTCAATAGAAATTGTAAGAAATACCACTTTTCAAGTATCACTTTTCATAAATATATTCACTTAAAAATATGCAAGAATACACTTGTTTTTAATGGACCAAAAGTTTATTGTACCATTAATGAATCTAATAAAAAATCACAAATCTAATTAATGAAAAAAACCAGGGGGTGTATTCACCTAAGGATTTGAGGTGATTTGTTTTAAAATCATAAATTCACTGTTATTCAAACATGAATTTTAAAAACCATTTAAAAATCCAGTGTTATTGAACTTATGATTTTAAAATGTACCCTCAAATCCACTGTTATTTGAAATATTTTAAGTGATGAATTTCAGGAAATTTGTTGGGATTTGAAAGTGTTTTGGTACAATTGCTTAGTTAAAAATATTAAAATCCAAGTTCCATGGTTTTAGATGGGATTGTAGAGTTTTTTGATTAAAATCATTTCAACTACCCTAATTCACCAAAAATCATCTCAAAACTCAAGTCATCTCAAATCTCTTCAAATACAAGATTGAATACACCCCATCTACGACGTCTTCATCTTATTCTTCTTCTCTCACCTCTACTTTCTGCCACCGACGACCTAATCTCTCCGGTGAACTAATCTTTTGACAGACTCACCGACTTAGAACTTCCGGTGAAACTTGTGAGACATCTCGACAAATAGCAATTTAGTTTCACTGATACATATGGAGGAATTTGTGAGAGCTCTTGGGATGAGTTTTCAATTGGGCAATTGGATAATTATCTTGATTTTACCTGGGATTCTGATTTGGGATAGAATTTGTCAAACTTAGCTTCTGATTTTGGTAGTCTAGACTCGACTTAAGTCAATTTTATTTGTGATTTCTAGGAAATTGTAATTTCTAAGAAAATTGTTGTTTTTGTGAAGAAGATGAAGTTTTGTGAAGAATATGAAGTTTTGTAATTGGTTCTGATTTTTATAAAGCTTTATGAAGCGTATACAGATTTGGTAATCTAATCTACATTTGATCAACCCAGGTATGACGAAGTAATATCGAGAGGAAGAAGAGATTGTGTTGTTGGACACCAAAAACCAACTTTGGGATCTAATATCAGATCTTCTAATTTGGGACTTAATTCATAGAAAACCAAGTTCTATAAAGCTTTATAAATGTTTTATAAAACCAATCTTTACGTAACCAAATAAAATCCACCATTTTCAGTTGAATTTGGCTGCTTGTCGCTGTCCATATCTCTGTTTTTTTATACAGTGACTCTTGGCCTGCAGGCGGTTCTACTAACTAAAGCTTTGTATTTCCTATCAGATTTTGTTGAATGATGGGAATTTCGAGGAGGCACTCAATCTCTTGGACCAAGCTGCATCGGAAGAGATACATCTGGATATCTTATCATACAACACCATTTTGCCGTTCAAAAAAAAAAACAACACCATTTTGCGTAAAGCATTTGAGAAGGTAAATATTTGGATCAATGGCTGGAAAGTCCCTCTACGCGAAATATGAATCAGTCATATCCCTCATTAATCTGTATGTCCCTCAATTTAATGAAAGGACGAAACTACCCCTCTAACAACTTTAAATGAAAAGTGGACGCCCTAGTTGTACCTACCAGTATTACACTAGTATTACCCACCCGAGTATTACCCCAGTACTATCAGTGTTACCCACCCAGTATTACCCCGGTACCACCAGTGTTACCCACCCCAGTATTACCAGTGTTACCTATCCGAGTATTACCCCGGTACTACCAGTGTTACCCATCCCAGTATTACCAGTGTTACCCACCCTAGTATTACCCAGTATTACTAGTATTACCAGTATTACTAATAGTATCCACCACAGTATTACCAGTATTACCGGTATTACCCAGTATTACCACGCGTAAGGGAATTCGAACCTTGGGCACGCGCCTGTGCGCGTGGAGCGCGCTACCACTGAACTACCGTGTTTTTCGTTGAACTCTTACATGTTTAATTATATTTAACCTTTGACACCCAAAATTACCCTTCATTAAGGGTAATTTTGTCTTTTCATCGGTGAGGATATATGAGCTCTTATTATCATCTAAAGGGATATATGAGATCATTGTCCTAAATATTTGTTTGTAAATAACCGCTGAAATTTTGGAAGCGAATAAACTGCTTTACCATACACATAACTTCTCTCCACAGGGAATGATTGATGTGATTGAGTACATAGTGGAGCAAATGCACCGAGAAAAAGTGAATCCAGACCCATCGACTTGCCATTTTGTTTTCACTTGCTACGTGGAAAAAGGTATCATACACATCAATAAAATACAACATCAATAAAAGCTTTGAATGTTCTAAGCCTAAGAATGGTTTTGTAAGACTTTATAAATATTTTTATAAAGCTCTATGAATAGTTGTATGTCTTGTATAAGGTTTTATAAACATTTTTATGAAGCTTAATAGTTCTAATTTTTATGAGATTTTATAAGGCTTAGGTTTATAAGATAAATGGGGTTGTAAGGCTTTATCGTTTTGATTTTATATTTTAAATAGATTTAAAAAAAACTTTTATAGTTTATTATTGCATATATACGTGGAAAAGTTACAAAATAAAAATAGTTGCAAGACATTTATAACTTAGTTTATTATTTTTACCCTGTAGTAAATTAGTAAGAGGAAAAATTGGTGTGTCTATAATCTATATCTCTTTTCTGCATAAATCCAATTAAATCTCTGTTTTTCTAATGACTGAGAGGGTATCTACTAATCCTCTTTGGAGGACAATACGAAAGACTAATCTGGTCCCGGATTTTGTAATGAGACATATTCCATCTTCATCTTGGCAAAATGAGAAAATATTTAGATAATTTTTACACAGATAAAAACCGATATATGACATAGACTAATAAGGCAAGTCCTTCCAAAATAAAAACCACCAGACCATGACCACTTGGTTATCTCAGTTTTTGTTGAAAGATCAAATATAACTGACTGCGACAACTCACAATTTCTTATATAAAGGAGTCATTTCAAAGCTCATTAGCATCACCACTTATTTTCTAAGCACTAATTGAAGAAAAGATGCAGGTTTGCTTCTTTATCTTTTCCTCATATATAGCTCTTCTCAAGTGGAAACTATGTAAAGTATGTTTAACGTTTTCATTTGCAGAAAGCTGTACTGAAGTTGGATCTTCACTGTGAAAGAACCAAACAAAAAGCTATGTCGACTGTCTGTTGTCTCTCAGGTACCACGAACATTCAACAAATCATGGTTAATTTATGACTTATGTTACTTTAAGTCTCAATATTTTTTTTTTGGATTTGTAATTAAGGAGTTAATTCGGTGGACGTGAAGGAAGATAAACTTACTGTGACCGGAGAGATTGATGCCTTTAAGATTGTGAAGAAACTGAAGAAGATATGTTATACCACGATTATCACGGTTGGACCGGCTAAAGAACCGGAGAAGAAGCCTGAACCAAAGCCTGAACCGAAGCCTAAACCGGAACCACCAATACCGATCTGTTATAATATCCCTTCATATCCTCCACCTTATTATCATCATCATTTCAATGGATGTGACGAGGAATATCCCAATGCTTGCGTCATCTCTTGATAAAGAAAAAACTGTCCGAAGGAAAATCCCAATGCTTGCGTCATCTCATAAACGTCATCAGCCTCGCATTAATCATTGGTTTTCATCTGTTAGCTGTTGTATGTCCCAAATTTTCAACTTTTAAGAGACTTTTCAAACTATTTTGGAAAAAGAAAAGTATCACATGTTGAAATTGAAAACCATATCTTTTAAATATGGAACAAACCTTTTTGCAAAATAAATTTTTATATCTCGGTCATAAATTCCAACTTCGTTTACTGATTTGTAAATTATCTCTTTCCTCAGGATTATGAGCTTATTGTGATAGCAATCTATTACGTCTCTGTAACGTCTCTTAGTGTAAGCCCCACACATTATAATCATCCATAAGATTTGCCCATGGTCTTATCGAGATGATAATTGCGACATTTTGCGGAGGAAAAGTATTATGCAACATATCCAGTTTCCACGACTGCATATTCATGTATGTTAAAGTTTATGTTATGTTCATACAAACAAAAAAACAGTTTAAGTTGGTTTTTATTTTATTTTTCTGTTTGATTTAAATTTGGTTTCAGTTTTTATTTTTTGGATATAGCTTACTTCAAATTGGTTTGGTACTTTGGTTCATATGAGTTTGGTTTTAATAAGTCTTAATTGAAGGAGTTTTTTGGAGTAGTATCCAAAAAGTCTCATCAATATTTATTGGCAAACAACTAGATCTATTTTTTGTTTTTGTTTTAAACTAACTATCTTTTCATGTAACAAGATATCTGTAACCCTTATTAAAGTAACATCTAAAGCTTTAATATTGAGATTTTGCATCCTATAGTATAATTCAAAACCTGAATCAAACGTTGAATCGGATATATCTTTGGATTACGATTCAACCTGGTTTAGTCAGTTGAATTAAAAAAAAATATTTTAAATATAATATATATATATTAATATAAAAATATTAAAAATATGTAAAATAGTTTAGCAATTTCAATAACTTGAAGTTTTGTGAAAATTTCAGAATTTAAAATAAAAACGTCTAAGTTCAATAAAATTTTATCAGTGTGAAACATCAAGATTTTATAAATGAAAAACATCATGATAGATGTGTTAAGAAAATCAAAATGTGATCAGACTTCGAATGGATAGAGGAACAGAGTTGTAAAGTAATTTCCTAACAATAAAAGATTGATAAACTAGGTGAACATTCTAACAAAAAAGATTGATAAATTTCCTAACATTTCCTAAGTTAACTCTTTTAAAAATGAGAGCATAAGAATAAAGTCATCCACAAAAAAAGGAGAATAAAGTCATAAAATAAAAATAGAAAACTCTAAAAATAAATTAAATTGACATGATAATTCTTTGAAAAATGAATTTTAAAAAATTTAACTAACAAAAAAAGAATTTTTTTCTAAAGAGGTAAGGCTTTCAAAAATCGTATCTGTCAAGATAAAATAGAAATCAATATACAAAATAAAGTTAGTAAACGAAAAAGTATTTAACAAAAATCACTAACTTTTAAAAAATTAAAATCAAAATAGATTAAGAATTTTTTTTGTCTTACAATATGACAAAACATACAAAGAATCATATATATCAAGATCACATAGAAAACTAATGTCAAAATAACTAAGCTAATAAAAAAAAAAGGAAAATAACTTGAGATTTAGTCTAGAAATTTTCTTATTTCTTAACTACTGGTATTAACAAAGTACACATAGAAGTTTTTAAACAAAAATATTCTTTAAAAGATACAAAAGGTTTGCTAAAAGACTGGATGATTCTTATTTTTTTGTCAAACCACTTTTTTGTTTTGCTTTCAGCGAAATTACAAAAGATTTTATTAAAAAAACTTGTCTATAAAACTCGCATATTTTCAAAAAGGTATAGATCTTTAAAAGGCAGTGTGGCTTGTGCTTATGAATTTCATGTTGTGAATTATGAATTATTTATGGTGAAGTGTTTACTATATATATTTTCTATTCGTAAGAAATAATAAATGGAAGCAAAAACAGCTTTGATGTGGTGTTGTGGTTTTGACAAAAAAAAAAATGTTTTTTTGGTGGGAGAGAGGAGAGAAAAAAAATGAATTTACTTCTTCTTCTTATTTCTTGTTTTTGTTTCATCTCTTGTATTTCTCAAAGCACAAAAACCCTCCTTTATATAGAGGAGTAGTAAGTTGGTAGGTGAAAATATTTTACAAGATTAATAATAAATTATGGATAATCATCTACCTAACATAACACATTTTGCATGTGTTTACTTTTTCAACACTCCCCCTTGATTATCCATTTTGTATTACGTACTGCCTCGTTAAAAACCTTATTATAGAAAAACCCATTTGGGATAAAAACCATAACAAGGAAAAAAGAGTGCAGTAAAGCTCCCCCTGGAAAGGATATCTATAAGTCCTTTAGATGACGCATTCCGATACTATGAACGTGTTTTCTGAATGTAGTTGTCGGAAGCGCTTTCGTGAATAAATCGGCTACATTGTCACTTGAACGAACATATTGAATATCCACTTCTTGATTCTTCTCGAGTTCTCGGATGTAAGAGAAAATTTTGGAGGGATATGCTTCGTCCTGTCGCTCTTGATATAATCTTCCTTAATTTGGGAAATGCATGCAGAATTATCTTCAAACACTTTTGTGGGTTCTTTCTTCGTGAGAATTCCACTTGATACTTGTATGTGATGAGTCATTGACCTGAGCCACACACATTCCCTACATGCTTCGTGAAGTGCAATGATTTCTGCATGATTTGAAGAAGTTGCAACCAATGTCTGTTTTTGGGAACGTCAGGAGATAGCAGTTCCGCCAACTGTGAAGACTTATCCAGTCTGCGATCGAGCTTTGTGCGGATCTGATAAATATCCTGCATCTGCAAAACCAACCAAACCAATCTCGGGGTTTCTCGGATAAAATAATCCTAAATCAACTGTACCTTGAAGATAACGGAATAAATGCTTTATTCCGTTCCAATGCCTCCGTGTAGGTGCTGAGCTATACCTTGCAAGTAGGTTAGTAGCGAAAGCTATATCTGGTCGAGTACAGTTTGCAAGATACATAAGTCCACCTATACCGCTCATATAAGGTACTTCTTTACCTAATATTTCTTCGCTATCTTCACAAGGTCTGAATGGATCTTTGTTAACATCAAGCGTTCGATTGACCATTGGGGTACTCAAAGGAGTCGCTTTATCCATATAAAAACGTTTCAAGATTCTTTTGATATAATTTGACTGATGCACAAATATTCCATCTCGGAGATGCTCAATCTGAAGCCCAAGACAAAATTTTGTCTGCCTTAGATCTTTCATTTCAAATTCTTCTTTCATATGAGTTCTTGCATCATCAATATCCTTTTGAGTTCCAATTATATTTAGGTCATCAACATATACAGCTATGATCACAAAACCAGATGATGATTTCTTAATGAATACGCATGGGCATATCGCATTGTTCATATAGCATTTTCTCAACAAATATTCACTTAAGCGATTATACCACATGCGTCCGGATTGTTTTAATCCGTAAAGTGATCTCTGTAATTTGACCGAACATATTTCTTTGGATTTTGAGCTTAATGTTTCAGGCATTTCCATCCCTTCGGGGATTTTCATGTATACATCATTATCCAGTGATCCATATAGATATGCTATCACAACATCCATAAGGTACATATCTAAATTTCTAGATGCCGCTAGACTCATCAAGTACCTGAATGTGATTGCATCCATAACAGGAGAATATGTCTCTTCATAATCAATTCCTGGTCTTTGAGAAAAACCTTGGGCAACAAGACGGGCTTTATATCTTGTTATTTCATTTTTCTCATTTCTTTTCCGCACAAATACCCACTTGTACCCAACCGGTTTTACATTTTCAGGCGTTGCGACAATAGGTCCAAAAACACTTCTTTTATTGAGGGAGGATAATTCAGTTTGTATTGCCATTTTCCATTCTCCCAATCATGTCTTTTCTGACATTCCAGTATGGACCTTGGTTCAGGATCATTACTTTCTTGATCAATTTCTTTAGCTACGGAAAATGAGAATATTCCATCATCATCTTTTATTTCATTTCTAATACATAACTCTCCAGTTTGGGTGAAATTGATGGAAATCTCATATTTTTCTGTTTGTTTTTCATCATCTCGATTTTCTTCTTTTTGTGGTTCTTCTAGAACCTTTTCACCTTGTTCTCCCAAATTCTTTTTCTTTCGTGGATTTTTATTTTTTGAACCCACTGGTCTCCCCCTTTTCAACTGAACCCTAGGTCATTTACTAAGTTCATGTCAGTCTGTTCTTCAGGAACAATAATTCTTGAGGGGACATTAGCAGGGTATATATGACTTTGTCACTCTTTTTGTATCTGTGAACGCATCTGGTAATTGATTTGCCAAACTTTGCAAATGTATAATTTTCTAAACTTCCAGTTCACGTTGATTCGTAGGAGGGTCAAGATGTATAAAGTTGGTGAAAACCATGTAACATCTTGTGAGACTTGTTTAATTCCACCCTAATGCTGGAAATTCATCTTCATTAAAATGGCAATCGGCAAAACGTGCCGTAAACATATCACCAGTTTACGGTTCAAGATATTATTATGCTCGGGGATGTGTATCCAACATATATTCCCAATCTCCTTTGTGGCCCCATTTTTGTTCTTTGCGGTGGCGCTATCGGAACATAAACCGCACACCCAAAAACACGGAGATGGGATATATTTGGTTCTTGACCAGAAGCTAACTGTAATGGGGAATATTTATTATATGAACTTGGTCTAATCTGGACGAATGCGGCCGCATGCAGTATAGCATGTCCCCATACAGAAATTGGGAGTTTTGTTCTCATTATCATTGGCCTTGCAATTAACTGCAAATGCTTTATTAAGCTCTCAGCCATGCCATTTTGTGTATGCACATGGGGAACTGGATGCTCAACATCAATCCCCACTGACATGCAATAATCATCAAATGCTTTTGAAGTGAATTCACCAGCATTATCAAGTCTCACTTTCTTTATGGCATAATCAGGGAATTGTACTTTCAACCTGATTATTTGGGCAATGAATTTTGCGAAAGCCGTATTTCGTGTGGTCAAGAGACACACATGTGACCATCTGCTAGATGCGTCAATTAATACCATAAAATACCGAAATGGCCCGCACGGTGGATGTATCGGTCCACATATATTACCATGTATTCTCTCTAGAAATACAGGGGATTCATTCCCAATTTTGGCTGGTGATGGGCGAGTTATAAGCTTTCCTTGAGAACATGCATTACATAAAAACTCGCCCGATTGCAAATTTTCTCGTTTTTCAACGGATGGCCATTAGAGTTTTGCACAATTTTTCGCATCATGATTGAACCAGGATGTCCTAGCCTTTCATGCCAGACTTTAAACGTATTAGTAAACTTTGAGTTTACTGTAATATATGACTCAATCATATTTATTTTTGTGCAATATAATCCGGAGGACAACATTTTTAATTCTTCCAATATATGTTTCCTCTCCGATGTAATGCAAAGATACTCAATGCCGTATCTACTCATAGTCTCAATATGATATCCATTTCCACGGATATCTTTAAAACTCAACAAATTTCGGTGAGACTTTGGGGAGTATAATGCACCATTAATTTCGAACTTTGTTCCCCTTGGCATTGAAAAACTGACTCTTCCAGAGCCCATAATGATTTTTGCATTACCTGATATAGTACTCACGCTTTCAGCGGAATCATGCATTTTGAGATAAGAGAAATATTTTTTATTATTAATAATCGGGTGCGTTGTAGCACTATCTGCAAGACATATATCTCCATCTTGAATCTCAAATTTTGACATTTTCTGGATAATAAAACATATATTAGTAAATATTTAAACAAGAACGCAAAACTTAGGAAAACACTTATATTATAACAAACACTATTTTACAAAAGGGTAAATAATACATTAAAACGTTTCAACTTTTATTAAAAAAAGATAACCATATCACTTGGATTTTTTTTTTTTAATTATTCGTTGATGTTCTCGGGATCAATCAGGAAATCTGTAATGTCGAAATGAGTGTCATCATTCAGGCCATGTGAGGAAGATCCGGGTTCATTCGATATGAAGTTGACTTCACTTTCTTTTTCATTTGCCTTTTGTGATTTCTGGTACAGATCGACAAAATGTTTTAGGGTACGACAAACACGTTCCCAATGCCCCTTCATACCGCATATGTAGCAGGCATTTGCAGTTTGTTTCCTCACTTCCCGATTATCATCATTTTTAGGGAATTTTTTATGATATCTTTCAAAACTGGAGTTACTTTGACGGAATCCTCTTCCTCGTCCTTGTCCACGTCCTCGTCCACGACCACGACCTCGGTATCTACCGCGTCCGCGTCCACGCTCTTGCCAATTATTGTATCTGGATGATGCAGCATGCACTTCTGGCAACGCTGTAGATCCAGTTGGACGAGCTTGATGGTTCAATGTCACGAGCTCATTGTTTTGTTCCGCAACAAGGAGTACTTGCATCAACTCCGAATAACGAGTATATCCTTTTGCTCGATATTGTTGTTGCAGGATTACGTTTCCAGGATGAAAGGTGGAGAGTGTTTTCTCTATCATATCATAATCACTTATTTCTTCTCCACATAACACCATTCTTGATGTAATTCCAAACATTGCGGAATTAAATTCACTAACACTTTTATAATCCTAGAATCGGAGATTGATCCACTCGTGTTTGGCTCTTGGTAAGATCACATACTTCTGGTGATCAAACCTTTCTTTCAATGATTGCCACAGATCTGCGGGATCTTCTTTTGTGATATATTCGGCTTTTAAACCATCATGAATATGGTGGAACAGGAATATCATGGCCTTTGCTTTTTTCTCATCCGATGTCGTTTCCGACTTATCGATGGTTTCAAGTAGCCCGTTTCCTCTTAAGTGCATTTTTGCACTTACTGCCCATGTCATGTAATTTTTCCCGTTATATCAAGGGCATTGATTTCGAGCTTTGCCAAGTTTGACATATTGACTGTATAAACAAAATTTGAAGCATGATTAAATATCATAATTTAAATATGAAATTTAAAAATTATAATTCAAGACATAAATTAAATTGCAGAAAAACAAAAAATAAGTGCAGAGGCATAAACCCTTTTTATTTTTTATTAGCACATTTGTTTTAACAATTAATGAGACAAACAATTACAAGAAATACTGATGCATAAAAACATAATACAACGGTAATGATAAATCCTTCGGGAGTAAAATCTCCAACGAAGAGAGCATAAATAGAAGCAAAATTATGAATTGCATATAAAACTAAAAATATGCGAATCAATATGCGAATCATCTTCTTTTCCAAAAATAAAAATAAAAATTATTTGAAGAATATTTGATGAAAACTTTGATGAGAGAAGATGGAATAAAATGAATGAAGAATGAGTATATTTATTGATCGAAAATTACTGTTCATAGCCGTTGTACTAGCCGTTTGAGAGTAAAAAAATTTTGAATTTTTTTTTTTTGTGACCGTTTGAAAAGTTAGATTTAATAATTATGTAGTCAAATTTTATTTATCATATTATTATAGTAATAAGAATTATTTATAAGAAAATAAATACTGAATTAAGACAGAAATTAAAAGCAAAAATTTAATAGCATGAATTTAGATGCGAAATTAAATTGCAGAATAATTAAATTGCAATAAATTAAAATTAATTTAGGAGGCATAGCCTACCATAAATTTAAGGAGGAGGTATAACCTTCCATTCCATAAATATTTGATCAAGGAAGAGGTTTAACCTACCATTCCATAAAATGATCAAGGAGGAGGTTTAACCTTCCACTCCATTAATATATGATCTGAGGAGACACAGTCTACCATGCGATCATTTCGGAGAAGGCAGTGCCATTCTTTCCGTATGAACATAAAATAAGAAGAATAAATGAATAAATTGAACATAATTTAAAACCCACCTTTTCGGTATAAGAGCGCTCGTGCTGATAACGTGTTGTGAATTA
Source organism: Isatis tinctoria (assembly GCA_010577795.1). Lineage (NCBI taxonomy): Eukaryota > Viridiplantae > Streptophyta > Magnoliopsida > Brassicales > Brassicaceae > Isatis > Isatis tinctoria. Next base: position 15,456,528 of record CM021249.1, on the reverse strand, counting down.
TGAATTATTTATGGTGAAGTGTTTACTATATATATTTTCTATCCGTAAGAAATAATAAATGGAAGCAAAAACAGCTTTGATGTGGTGTTGTTGGTTTTGACAAAAAAAAAATGTGTTTTTGGTGGGAGAGAGGAGAGAACAAAAATGAATTTACTTCTTTCTTCTTATTTCTTGTTTTTGTTTCATCTCTTGTATTTCTCAAAGCACAAAAACCCTCCTTTATATAGAGGAGTAGTAAGTTGGTAGGTGAAAATATTTTACAAGATTAATAATAAATTATGGATAATCATCTACCTAACATAACACATTTTGCATGTGTTTACTTTTTCAACATTTCAAACTGCCTTTTACTCATCACCAAAATAAAATAGCAAATCTATTTACTCATCACCAATTAAAAATTTAATCAGCGATATTATATTTTACTTTAACACAAATATATTTAATTCAACTATAATCTAAATCTTAATAGCCGTTAATCAAATAAATTATTACTAGGTGATTCTCCCGTGCTCATGCACGGGTATGAATATTTACTAAATAACTTAATTAAAATTATTGGTTAATGTTATCTTTTATTTATTTATAAGTTTTTTTTTTTGTCAACTATATGTATTATGTAAATAGAAAATTGTTGTAATTAATTTTAAGATGTTATATATCTTATTAAACATATTTTGATATAAAAAATTTACATAGGTACCTTTATTCATTTTTAGATTTATTATATGGCATATATCTTTTTGAATTGAAATACAATTAGTTTTTTGTTATATTTAGGCTAAAGTTGGGTCGGTTTTTTATCTTTGATTTGTAAAGCTATTTTTGTGAAATATGTCTATTGACATATGTTGTTTTTAATATGATTTTAAAAACACTTTCCTTTATGTAATTTTCGTTTTTTATATATATACAAAAATTATTTCTCTTTATTAATGTGATTTTGAAAAACAAATATCATTAAACAAAAAATTAAATCAAAAAGTTTTAGTAATGGGAATTTTCTTAAAGTTATTTCTTATTTAATATGATTTTATAAAAGACTTTCCTTTTTTGGAATTAACTTTTTTATATCTAATAAAAATATTTCTGTATTTCAATGTTATTTCCTTTTAAATATGATTTTTTTAAAAAAAATCCATTTTTATAATTTTCATTTTTTATATCTACACAAAAATTATTTTATGTTTGAAAATTATTCTCTTTTATTAATGTGATTTTTCTTTAAAAAATCATTAAACAAAAAAGTATATTAAAAGGTTTCAGTAATGGCAAAATAATATAATAATTGGAATTCATTAAGGGTATCTCTGTAATCGACCTCGTGAGAATTAACATGAGCGCGACACATAGGAAATTGACTTCTCAAATAATATGAGCACGGGTATGAATATTTACTAAATAACTTAATTAAAATTATGGTTAATGTTATCTTTTATTTATTTATAAGTTTTTATTTTTTTGTCAACTATATGTATTTATGTAAATAGAAAATTGTTGTAATTAATTTTAAGATGTTATATATCTTATTAAACATATTTTGATATAAAAAATTTACATAGGTACCTTTATTCATTTTTAGATTTATTATATGGCATATATCTTTTTGAATTGAAATACAATTAGTTTTTTGTTATATTTAGGCTAAAGTTGGGTCGGTTTTTTATCTTTGATTTGTAAAGCTATTTTTGTGAAATATGTCTATTGACATATGTTGTTTTTAATATGATTTTAAAAACACTTTCCTTTATGTAATTTTCGTTTTTTATATATATACAAAAATTATTTCTCTTTATTAATGTGATTTTGAATAACAAATATCATTAAACAAAAAATTAAATCAAAAAGTTTTAGTAATGGGAATTTTCTTAAAGTTATTTCTTATTTAATATGATTTTATAAAAGACTTTCCTTTTTTGGAATTAACTTTTTTATATCTAATAAAAATATTTCTGTATTTCAATGTTATTTTCTTTTAAATATGATTTTTTCAAAAAAATCCATTTTTATAATTTTCATTTTTTATATCTACACAAAAATTATTTTATGTTTGAAAATTATTCTCTTTTATTAATGTGATTTTTCTTAAAAAAATCATTAAACAAAAAAGTATATTAAAAGGTTTCAGTAATGGCAAAATAATATAATAATTGGAATTCATTAAGGGTATCTCTGTAATCGACCTCGTGAGAATTAACATGAGCGCGACACATAGGAAATTGACTTCTCAAATAATATGAGCACGGGTATGAATATTTACTAAATAACTTAATTAAAATTATTGGTTAATGTTATCTTTTATTTATTTATAAGTTTTTATTTTTTTGTCAACTATATGTATTTATGTAAATAGAAAATTGTTGTAATTAATTTTAAGATGTTATATATCTTATTAAACATATTTTGATATAAAAAATTTACATAGGTACCTTTATTCATTTTTAGATTTATTATATGGCATATATCTTTTTGAATTGAAATACAATTAGTTTTTTGTTATATTTAGGCTAAAGTTGGGTCAGTTTTTTATCTTTGATTTGTAAAGCTATTTTTGTGAAATATGTCTATTGACATATGTTGTTTTTAATATGATTTTAAAAACACTTTCCTTTATGTAATTTTCGTTTTTTATATATACAAAAATTATTCTCTTTTATTAATGTGATTTTGAAAAACAAATATCATTAAACAAAAAATTAAATCAAAAAGTTTTAGTAATGGGAATTTTCTTAAAGTTATTTCTTATTTAATATGATTTTATAAAAGACTTTCCTTTTTTGGAATTAACTTTTTTATATCTAATAAAAATATTTCTGTATTTCAATGTTATTTCCTTTTAAATATGATTTTTTTTAAAAAAATCCATTTTTATAATTTTCATTTTTTATATCTACACAAAAATTATTTTATGTTTGAAAATTATTCTCTTTTATTAATGTGATTTTTCTTAAAAAAATCATTAAACAAAAAAGTATATTAAAAGGTTTCAGTAATGGCAAAATAATATAATAATTGGAATTCATTAAAGGTATCTCTGTAATCGACCTCGTGAGAATTAACATGAGCGGGACACATAGGAAATTGACTTCTCAAATAATATTATAGAGATGAGATAAATCTAAAAATTAGTGTATGCTACAAGATTTTTTATTTCTTTAATTGGTCATTAACAGCAATAAAGTTAGCTCAACTAAAAAAATAAACACATCATTATTATAAACACAGCCAAATAAACACAACGATTTTTATATGACTAAATCGAAAACAAGAATCTCTATAGTATGTCACTAATTTATGTTTTCTGGTGATTAAAAAGGAATATCCAAGGATCCAAAAAACAAATTCAAACTCCAACATCTTTAAAAATTTATAAAAGAAAACCGTTGCGACTTCAATCTCAGTTTGATTTCAGTTTCAGTATCCAGTTTTCGTTTCGATGTGTTACAAGTACTTCTCGAAGAATGAAATCTAGAGAAAAACTTGCTTGACAAGTTCTTACATGACCGAATACGTCAACGGGTTCATAGTCAATGTAGTCCAAGTCGTACACGCGGCCTAATTAGTAGTCAACATTTCTTCCGGTTGCTTTCGTGGTTGCCTCGTTACATCTATTTTAATTTTCAACCAGATCCTAAAATGATATACTCGTAATAAGTTAATAGAGAATGGACCCACTTTACTCTTTTTTTGTGGTCGTCACAATGCTTTTGTTATTTGGAAATAGAAAAACTTTCGTAGCTCATATATTAATTTCGTCGTAAATTCCTACGCAATTTCTCTCTATATATAATAGATATCTTATGACTTACAATTGTCATCAAGCAGGTTCAACATCTCAAAGTACCTATCATCTCATTCTCTCTCATTAAAAATATATCGGAAATTTCTGTAGCTTACTTCAGCCATGACCGCTAAGGTAATTTCTCTATATTTTTCTCTCTTAAAAATCCAAATATAGAAACCATTTAGTCAAACTCATGTCTTAAATATGCAATTATAGCCATACTGATCTTGACTTTCAAATTGCAGAAATCTGTGTTGCAATTGAGTGTTCACGATGAGAGAATCAGGAAGAAAGCGTTTGCGACCGTTTCTCAATCTCCAGGTATTTTCATAAACTACCTTTCAAATTTTACAGTATGATATTAATAAAATTGGTAAAAATATACATTTTCTGATGATTTTTTTCCGTTTTTTATTAATATAGGGGTTACTTCGATAACAATGGATGACAAATCCGGGAAAATGACGGTAGTTGGAGAAGTTGATGTAACGAGAATCGTGATGAAGCTAAGGAAGATATGTAAGGCAGAGATCGCTTCGGTTGAAGATGTTAAACCACCGGAGAAAAAACCTGAACCGGCGAAACCGGCTCCAGCTAAACCGGCCGAAGTTGTTGCCATTCCGGTTACGCATATGAACTACCCATACCAATATCATTCTTCCTACGCAAATTCGCACTATCAACCATACGGGAATGGATATTCTAGAGTTGTGGTGGAGGAACCAAATACTTGTGTGATTATGTGATTTGATTAGCTAGAGTTATTTCAAATAATGTAAGTTATGTAACACTTAATTTTGATGGAAGAGTGTATTCTTTGAGGTGTACTGTTTAATATACATTTGTCGCGTCACCTAATCTGGTGAAATAAAAATTAAATTATGTATGATAAAGTTGAGCTCATACGCTTTGTTAATTTTTTACTTCAAAAATAATTAGTCTTTTTCCTCGCGGTTTCATTCATATACTGTAGACTTTTCTCCTATGCTAGTACTAAATCAAATATGTTGCGAGGGTTCAGTGCGTGTGATTGTTGCATCTATGTTAAGTATCTGGATGATCATTTTCTTCTATTTCGACTGCTATATACAGAGGTTATAGTCATTGCTGGAAGTAATAAGATATTATTGTTGAGTTGAAAGAATCAGGATATGATATATTTATCTAAATAGGATATATTGAAAATCAAATTGTCCTATTATGTTTTTTTTTTGGTAATATTGTAATTTATTGCCCTTATTTTAATTTTCGAAAATACATAAAAATAACAATTAAATTTTGAAAAAATTCGAAAAATATAGAAAAGGAAAGATAAGATTCAATAATTTTTTTTCATATAAATTTTGTAAATAATGGATTTATTAAAAATATTTTCGATTTTAGGTTAGAATATATATTCTATGTATTAGTCATAGTTCTACTTTGTCTAGAATGTATGTTCTAGTTTTTCTAAAGATTCTAGGGTGGCATAGAATGGATCGGTTCTATTCTATCATTTGTTCTATATTCTATCATTTGTTCTATATTCTATCATTCGATAAAATATATATTCTGAAGCTTTACCTATGTTCAAAGTTGGTTAGAATACATATTCTACACTTTTGTCTATGTTCTAACTTCGATAGAATACGTGTCGATCTATTTTAACTTTTGGTCTATCTTCTATTCATGGTAGAATGTATATTCTAACTTTTTGTCTTCGTTCCACCTTGGTTAGAATAATTTTCGTTCTATCCTATCCATTACCCTATGTTCTAACCATGAATAGAATTGATAATCGAGCTGTTTCTCTTTGTTCTAACCATCTATATGATATATATTCTATTTATTTGTCATTATTATATCTTGGTTAGAATTCATATTCTGCATTATTCAGTTAAGAAAATTTTTAAAAAATCGGATATGGTTACTGAATATTCTACAAAATCTAAACTATATCCTATAAAAAAACTAAATTTCCAATTTTTTTTTAAAAAAACGAAAAAACTTGAAAATCGAATTTTAAAAAAAAAAATTTAAAAAAACAAAAAAAACAAAACTTGGAACCTTCTATAGGATATATATTCTATTTATTTGTCATTGTTCTATCCTGATTAAAATTCATATTCTGCATTATACAGTTAAGAAAATCTTAAAAAATCGGATATGATTACTGAATATTCTACAAAATCTAAATTATATTCTAAAAATACTAAATTTCCAATAAAATTTTAATTTTTTAACAAACCGAATAAAACTTGAAAATCGAAATTTTTTAAAAAAATAAAAAATAAAACAATCAACATAATAATAATTTTGTTTAATTATTTTATTAGTTGATTTGATAAAGTAAAAATACAATCAACATAATAATAATTTTGTTTTTTAAATCAATTATTATTTCTTAAATTAAGGGGCAAAATCGGATTAAAATATTTCAGAAACATAATTGGACAATTTGAAATCACAAAAGCATAAGGGGGCAATTTGATTTTCAATCTAGCATTCTGAGTTAAATTTCCCAAAGAATTACTAGTAAAAAAATTTAAGATAAAGGTTATAGTGTTATGTAAAAAAAAAAAAATATCTGGGATGGAGGTTGCAAACAAAAAAAAGTAGTTAGAAGATATTGTAGTTGTCTCAGAAAGGCAATATAAAATAGGCAGGCATGTTTCGTATGACAAATGTAAAACCACTGTTTATACCAGTGGAAAATAGTATCAAACTTTCGGCATTTTAGTGTTCCAAGTATGATGAAGAGGTTAGAGATATGGCCTAATATTCTATATGTAATCCGCATTTGGTTTATTTGTTTTCATTTTGACTTGGTGCTTAGCAGAAGTCACACTGGTCTTATTCAATTTTTATTTGGATTTGTATCTGGATATTAGATATTAAATATTGTATCTATATATTATTATTGGTTTTTACAGTTGACTATTATATTTAGATATTGCATTATTGGGATCAAAAATCCACATCTTTGAAATCAACAAAAAAAATAACTATATATTAAAAGTTAATATAAAATTAATTAAAATTTCAAAATTAAAAAGATTATCCCAAAGACGAAAACAGATCAAAATAGACAAAAACTCTAATCGACTAACAATCAAACCGTTCTGGACCAGATGGCTCGATCGGACCTGAACTAAATGATTTGGCCAGATCCAAGTAGAATGGCTTGGTCACGACCATACCGCCCGATCCAATTCATCCGATCCGATCCATCGTGCTATTCTTTTCCTGCAATTTCCATTTTTTACCGAAATTATTTGCATTTGATTTCTGCACTTTTAAAGATCTCAAATATTTAGATTTCTTGTATATATGTAATTAATTTTCTGTCTCAATACAAATTCTAAAGAATCCAAATGAATGAAACTTAATGAAACATTTATATACATGCAGAAACTGAGATGGCCTAAGTGAAAACCAAAAATTTAATTAGATAAATTTATACTATTAAAACAGAAGTACACATTTTGACATAACCTTTAGATAGGTAATGCTATTGTCTTTTAGTTGTTTTTCAAATATTCCTTAAGGGTAGTTTAGTCAAATGAAATATGTCAATTATAATTAAAATTTAAACCAAAATTAAATCAAAACCAAATCTAAAAATATCTTATTAAATCAAAGTGAATCACAACTTCCTTTTAAACATATTATAAAATATTTGATTTTTGATTTTATGCAAGAATATCTTATACACGAAAATTTGATTATATATATATATATAGAAATGAATATTATAAAATTAAGACTCAAATTAATAGTAATTATTTTCAATTTACTAGATGAATATTTTACTTTAATAAAAATTAATAATATTATAAATTAGATTGATATAGTTTCAATTTAATAAAAACATAAATATTAAAAATTATTTAATATTTATATTATTCGGTTTAATAGTCAAGGGTTGAGATTAATATGTGTTGTGAATGAAGGGGTTGGGATTATAACATAATCTAAAATAAATATTTTTTCATATCTTTCATTTTCATCAAAATTGAAAAATATTATTAGTAATTGTGAAAATAGGAAAATAAATTATGAAATTAATTTTTCGGTCTATAAAACGAAAAAATAGAAATCCTATAATATATATATATAATTATAGTTAAATTATTAAATCAAGTGGTAAATGTAAACAAAATAACTTAATACATAAATTATTTTAAATTTAGAATTAGATAGAAGTACTTTTAGTTTAATAAATTTTAAATATTATAAATTAATTAATATGTATGCTATTTGATAATATGATGGACGGGTTGTGATTGATGTTTTTTTACTAAATGATGTTTATTGGAGGGTTAATTATCAAACATGCAAAATATCTAGACCACCGTGAAACGGGTTAAAAAGCGAAAATAAAACTAAAATAAAATAATTAAGTATACAATTATCTTTAATTTAGAATTAAATAGAATAGAATTAAATAGAAATAGTTTTAGTTTAATAAAATTTAAATATCTAAATTACTCAATATTTATGTTTTTTGATAATATGATGGCGATTGAGAATAATATTTTTTAACGAAATGATGTCTGTTGTGGGGTTAATATCAAACACAAAAAATATTTAAACCACGGTGAAACGGGCTAAAAGAATGAAAACAAACTAAAAATATTGTTCGCTAACGGATTAAAATACTATATCTATATTAAAAATAAAACTGTTAACACATCTAAAAAAAATCTTAAATATATTATCTAAAAAAAAGATTAAGCAAATAAAAAAACTAAAATATAGATGTTATTTTCTATTAAATTTAAATTTTATCAAAAATATATTCTCGCGGATCAAAATCTAGTAACTGTTCTATTTACAAAGTTAAACATTGTGAACAATCTCTCAAGTTGTGCTCGTCATCCTTTCACATGAGCCATACTAGTATCCTTTTTAGTTTTCTTCGTTCCAATTGGAAGGGAGTAGATAAATAACTGTTGCACCAAAAAAAGGAAAAAACGTTAACATACTGTAAAACCAACCACCTTCGCTATCTACGAAAAAATTATTCCAATTTTGGGTCTTTACATAGGACCTCTAAGAAACAGTTTATAAAATGGTTATGCTTGTTACAAAAAAAAATACAAAAACAAATTAGATCTCTAATCATTCAAAAAGCAAAAGATCTTTTCAATAGTTCCTATTAAAGTGACATGAAACAAGAATCTAAATAGCATTTTCCCAATTTATGTTTTGATGATTTTACACCTATAGTGACTTCCGGGCATTTTTGTTACAGAAGATGCACTTCTGGCTAAAAGTGCACTTTCTCATGCTGAAAAGACATCATCATCCTTTTTCTCATTCTTTTCTCTTCTGTTCTTCTCCACTTTTGATTTTTTTCTTTTTTTTTTCTCTTTTTATATATTTTACCATCTCAACATTCCATGTATTAATTTGATTATTTTATATTTTTTAAGAAACATAGAGTATTTTTTATTTTATAATAAAAACTATAGTTTTTTCTATATTTTGATATCCACTTTGATATATTTTAAGTAATTATGAATAGAAACTTGTAGACACAACTGATACACAGGTTTTAAACCCTATTTTTCTACTGCAAGTGCACAGCAAACGAAGTAGTATTAAAGGATCGAGAATCCCACGAAGACCAAACATTATACTATGGTTTAATGAGATGGATTAAAAGCTAAGACAATTCAATGTGAAGTTGGTTTCGTTGGTGACAAGTAATAAACTAAAATCGGTAGTAAAACAATAATAAGCAAGCGTTATGTCAAGGCAAATCGCAGGTAGTTCAGAGCAACAGATCAAACAACAACTGAGGCAATGATTAAGCACGAATCTAGAACTCAAACTAATGATAATATCAATCCACTCTCGTGGCATCAATAAATTTGTCTAAAAATCTAGAAATCCTAACTCTCGTTGGTTTTAGAAATCTCACTCAAGCATTAGAGACTAGATTTGATTTGTTCACAATCCTCCTACACATCTATTCTCGCAGACATATAATGAATTGCTCGCCAATGTTCCTTCTAGCAACCTAGCAACTCTCGCTGTCTAAGTTAACCTAAGATCAAGAATCAAGTGATCAAATTGATTTAAGCAATAAGAACAACTAATGGTGAAGATAAATGATTTGATAACCTATTTTTGTTTAATCCTTAGCACATGAATTCCTTTGAAAACCTTAACATAACTAAGAGATCTACTCAGACATGAATGAAGAAGAAAGCAAGGCGATTGAATTAAAAGAATGCATTGATATTAAAACAAAGTACTAGGGTTCAGAAATCTTCTCAGATTGAAGCAGAGATCTTCTCCCTTACAAGTAGAAAGCTCTAAAGACTTGAAAACTAAAAGCTAAGAAGTAAAAGATGACTAAAAACCTAAAACTATAGAGAGTATATATAATCGGGTCTTCTAGGCGGTTGCTCCCTCTTTTTCGTGATTAGGAATAAGTCAAATCGACATTCCTTATTTTTTTGGTCGTGTAAGCACGTTCTCGGTAGTGGCCAAAAGTCAGGAGCATGTGCTCGCTGTTTGGAGTTGATAATTTCTTTACACGATTCTCCTTCTTTACTTCAATTCTGATTCTTTCCTGATCCAAAGGCTCCAACTGCTTCAAACTCCAATAAAATCTCCATAGCTACTTAAAATCACCTGAAATACACTCAAAGACTCTAGAAAGTGGTTAGATATTAAGGTTAGTATGGGTCAAAATCATAACATATCAACTCCCCCGGACTTAGATCTTTGTTTGTCCTCAAACAAACTAAATCGAGACGCAGAGAAAAAGGTGGAAATTCTCAAAATCTCAGTAACCGAGAATAGACCATAACCTGCAGACAACATACTTCAGAAATAGAGATACACATTCTTACCAAAAACCTCTCCAACAAAGTTCACCAAACCCAAACCGTATGACTTGCAATCCCAGAAAGATTTAAGTTCAAGACAATAGACTCTCTACATTTAATTAAGGGTGGCATGAGCTTCTTGTTAAGAGCACTAACTTAGTAAAACGAGGCTTGGTGAAAACGAGGCTAAAATTTCAATGTGGAGCTTTAGAGTGTTTAGGGTTACCGTGTTCCAGAGAGAATGCAGGATATCGCACAAAACGGCAAGGGAGAATATACACATTGATCTTCCACAACCTCTAATTCACTCTCCTCCTCTTATAAGACCAGCTCTTCAACTCGGTTCTTCTTCCTTTTCTTGTTCACTCGCGATTGGCTCATGCTTCAGGACACATCTTTGAGTTACTAACTCATCACCTCTTATACTCGAGTTACTAACTCGTTTTTTTTTTCGATATGAATTTAAAAGAATAAGGGGAGTCTTTACATTGCATGTGTCCTTCGGCGAATTGTGATTCCTTTGTCCTCATACCCGATTTTTCAGGTGCTCTGGGGCAGCGAGCAAGTGCTCGTACTCTCGAAAATTTTTTTTCTATTCTTCTTCTTACGACTTCTTCAGAAATAGTGAATCAGAGGTCACGTTAGTCATTTTCTCGCCGACCTTTTTGCACATATCTGCATAAATGAGAAAAGAAAATACGAGTGCAAGTGGTTTGAAAAGAAGTTAAGGTCAAGGCGGGGTACTAGCTAAAAGCTAGCTATTCAGGATCAGCAAGAGTGGCAAAAGGAATAAGAAGTTCTGAATATATGATGTAACTCGTTCCCTAATCCTAATGCCCATAGCAAGAACAATTTAAGTCCAAATTACGTCCAGAGAAATACAGTCTAAAGTCTATCAGATAAAACCTTAAAGGGACTAAAGTTTTCTGGCCCGGAGGAAGGATCCGAATGTGAAGAAGCCTCAGCTCGTCTTTGTACTCTGAGTTCTGCAGCAATGTTCACTAGAAAGATGGTCAAATTCGCAAGTGGTTAAGAACTCATCATAGATTTTGGTCCTAATCTCCATATGTTTTGAAATGACCCATATAACAAACTTGGTGCATGATTTGTATTAGGTCATTCTTTTGGATGTAATGGAACGGCTTTCGGCTCCCTCCATTTTTGGGACAGAGTTCGGGAAAAAAAAATTATTTTCCTTAGTTTCTGCAGAAAATTTTATTTTCCTTAGTTTACATCGTTTTTCTGGCTTATAGCCATGGTTATAAAGAGTTATAGAGGTCGTCTCTTTTGGGGGATGATAGAGTTATAGAGATCGTCTCTTCGGGGGATGATAGAGTTATAGAGGTCGTCTCTCTCTTTTTTTTTTCTTTTTTTCTTTTTTTTTGGGGGGGGGGTGGGGGGGGGGGGGGGGGGGAAGGGGGGCTGGAGTGCGTGCAAGGCGCTCTCGTCGCCTCAGCTCGTCGAGTTGGATGTTGGTCGGCTACTTTCAACACGCTTTGGTCGGCGCAAGCATTCCGCGATCTCGAGGGTTTTGAATACGGGACTATGCTTCCTCTCATGCTCGGCGTTGTTTTTCAGTATTGATCTCAATTCACAGCATTCCTCGGTCGTATGTCCGAAGATTTCATGATGGTAGCAGTATGCCGCGCTACTCCTTCGTTCTGGTTTCAGGTGCGGATTGCGTTGGTCTTTTTGCGGTCTACCGAAGTACAGATCGGCTAAGTTGTCATCGTCTTCTGTTCTTCTGGAACCGTCGGCGGAGTGGTGCGTTTGACGCGTTCGCATGCTTCTTTGGATTTTATCGAGATGTTCCTAGGTTGGGGCTGTTTCTTTGGGTGCCTCTATTTTAATGAGGTAGTCGGCTTCCTCTAGTTCTTCTTCTAGGTTGTGGTATTCACGCATATTCATGCTGGTCCGGAGCGGCGAACTATGATACAGGAAGTTCCGGAGAGACAGGAGGGCTACTTCTTCGATCACCGTGACTAGTGCGAGTCGTCTCTTGCCGCCCTCGGTCACTATTGAGACCTTCCCTAATGTTGTTCTAAAGTGCTTGATATACGCGTTTAAGGTTTCTCCCGGGCGTTGCATGATGGCATGCAGTTCGGCTAACTCTTTTTCATACTGTGTGCACTCTTCTTTAAGCAGGAATTCCATTAGGAATCGTTTGTAGCCGTTGATTGAGTTTGGGGGAAGGTTCAGAAACCATTCTCGTACCGGCCCTCGCAGGTTTTCCGCGAAAATTAGGCACCTATTGACATCCCTTTCGACGTGCAGTGGGTCCATATCGTGCACGGCTGTGGTGATCGCGCATATGTATCGTCAAGGATCGGCACTGCCATCGTAGGTCGGGACCTCGTTTATTCCTGAACAATACAGAACGGTGTTGGTGATTTGATACGTGAATGGAGATCGGTAGGTTCCCATCGACGAAATACGGTTCACAGGATTTGGATCGCTTCTCGTCTTTCCGGGGTATTCATATCCTCGGCCTTGTGAGTACCCTGCTGTTTCGGACCCTGCAGGAGTCGACCTACGGTTTCTTTTCTGCCCCAAGTGCTGTGTGCCAGTGGGTATGAGTACCACTCCGTTTTTCTTGTGATTGGGATGTGTAGATGTTCTTCCTCTCTCCACATGTAGCCACTTTGGCGTCAATCTTCCTTTCGAGATTTTTTGCTTCCATCCGCTCGAGGAGCGTTTTTAGCATGAAAGACAGGTCGGTTTCGTTGGTTGGTTCCGGCTGATGTATTTGCTGCTCCGAAAGTTTCGGTACTTGGCCATCGTCGTCCTTTCTTTCATCGCTTTCTTCTGGAAAACCGTTTTGTTCTGAGGGAACTTCCGCCTCTGTCGTCTGGGAGAATTGCCTGGTACGTGCGGACAAGTACGTACCATACGGCCCTAAGTGGCAGATCCGTATATAGCTCTCCATCGTTCTTCTGCGAATGGTTTCAGTGTCGTTTGGAGATTCTGATCTTCTGGTTTCCTCCAAGCTTGTCTTCTTTTTTGTTATCTCGTACGTTTAGAAAACTGTCCCCCTCCTTCTAGCGCCGACTGTTGATGGTGGGGTTTAATAGCGGATTTATATCAAAGGTTTACAAAGGAAATCTTGGTGGAGAGGTTCAGTTTTCGGTGTTTATGAGATAAATCACTTTCCCCCTATCGGCATCACCTTCCCTCCTATTTATAGGATTTTCGGCTTCCTTCTTCCGGGCGACTTTTCTTTTCCCCTTGGTTCGATGCATGTCCTTTGACAAGACGCGCATTAATGGCTCTCGATGGCCTCGCAAACGGCGGCTTGCTTCCTCATTTTGCGTTCCAGTCCCATCATAACTGTCGAGCCGACCGATAGCTGTCTTTTCACGTCCGATGGGACTTCTTCTAGTCTTTCCCCCATCTTTCGCTACTTCGTCTACTGTATTACTTTGTCCTTACCGATGTTTCTTTACACCGACGTCCAGGCTGGGGGTCGTTCTAGACCTCCCTACAACAGATGTGTTACAAGTAATTCTCGAAGAATAAATCTAGAAAACTTTGGTTGACAAGTTCTTACATGACCGAATACGTCAACGGGTTCATAGTTAACTTAGTCCAAGTCGTACACGCAGCCTAATTAGTAGTCAACATTTCTTCCGGTTGCTTTCGTGGTCGCCTCCTTACATTTATTTTAATTTTCAACCGTATCCCAAAATGATATACTCGTAATAAGTTAAAAAAGAATGACCCACTTTACTCTTTTTTTTTTTGTGGTCGTCACAATGCTTTTGTTATTTAAAAAATAGAAAAAATTTTGTAGCTCATATATTTAATTCCTCGTAAATTCCTACGCAATTTCTCTCTATATATAATAGATATCTTATGACTTACAATTGTCATCAAGCAGGTTCAACATCTCAAAGTACCTATCATCTCATTCTCTCTCATTAAAAATATATCGGAAATTTCTGTAGCTTACTTCAGCCATGACCGCTAAGGTAATTTCTCTATATTTTTCTCTCTTAAAAATCCAAATATAGAAACCATTTAGTCAAACTCATGTCTTAATATGCAATTATAGCCATACTGATCTTGACTTTCAAATTGCAGAAATCTGTGTTGCAATTGAGTGTTCACGATGAGAGAATCAGGAAGAAAGCGTTTGCGACCGTTTCTCAATCTCCAGGTATTTTCATAAACTACCTTTCAAATTTTACAGTATGATATTAATAAAATTGGTAAAAATATACATTTTCTGATGATTTTTTTTCGTTTTTATTAATATAGGGGTTACTTCGATAACAATGGATGACAAATCCGGAAAAATGACGGTATTGGAGAAGTTGATGTAACGAGAATCGTGATGAAGCTAAGGAAGATATGTAAGGCAGAGATCGCTTCGGTTGAAGATGTTAAACCACCGGAGAAAAAACCTGAACCGGCGAAACCGGCTCCAGCTAAACCGGCCGAAGTTGTTGCCATTCCGGTTACGCATATGAACTACCCATACCAATATCATTCTTCCTACGCAAATTCGCACTATCAACCATACGGGAATGGATATTCTAGAGTTGTGGTGGAGGAACCAAATACTTGTGTGATTATGTGATTTGATTAGCTAGAGTTATTTCAAATAATGTAAGTTATGTAACACTTAATTTTGATGGAAGAGTGTATTCTTTGAGGTGTACTGTTTAATATACATTTGTCGCGTCACCTAATTCGAAAGAAAAAAAATAATTCATGTATGACAAAGTTGAGCTTCATACGCTTTGTTAACTTTTTACTTCAAAATAATCTTCAAAATAATTTGTCTTTTTTTTTTAATTGAATATAATTAGTCCTTTTCCTCGCGGTTTCATTCATATGGACTTTTCTCCTATGCTAATGTACAACTTTTGTTTGTCTCTGTCTAGTCTAAATCAAATATGTTGCGAGGGATCACTGCGTGTGATTGTTGCATCTATGTAAAGTATTTGGATAATCATTTTCTTATATTTCGACTGCTATATACAGAGTTTTTATACTCAATGCTGGAGCCTGGAAGTAATAAATAGTATTGTTGAGTTGAAAGAATTACTAGTAAAACAATTTTTGAGTATGTAAAAAAAAAAAAATTTGGATGGAGATTGCCAAAAAAAAAAAGTTAGTTAGAAGATATTGTAGTTGTCTCAGAAAGCAACATAAATAGGTAGGCATGTTTCATATGACAAATGTACAAGTACAAACCACTGTTTATACCATTGGATAATCATACCAAGCTTTCAGCATTTTAGTATTCTAAAGTATGATGAAGAGGTTAGAGATATGGCCTAATTAATGTAATCTGCATTTGGTTTATTTGTTCATTTTGACTTGGTGAAGAAATCACATTGAACTTATTCGATTTTAGTTGAATTTTGCATCTAGATTAGATATTAGATATTGTATCTATATATTATTAGTTTTCAAAGTTGACTATTACATTATTGGGATCAAAATCCACATCTTCAAAATCAACAACTAAAAGCAACTAAATATTAAAAAAAAGAAAAAAAAATTAGTCAAACTTTTTAAAATTAAACAGATCAATCCAAAAAATAAAAAGAATAATAATCAAAACAGACCAAAACTCAAATTACCCAACAACCGAACCGTTTCGAATCGAAAGTTTCAGTCGGACCTCAGCCAAATAATTTGGCCGGATCTGAGCAGAATGGCTCAATCACGAGTTCACGACCATACCGACTGATCCGAGCCATCGTGCTTTTCCTGCCCTGCGATTTTTGCATTTCAACAAAAATATTTGCAAAGTTAAACTTTTTAAACAATCTCTCAATTTGTGCTCGTCATCCTTACACATGAGCCATACGGATATTCTTTTTAGTTTTTATGGTTGGAAGGAAGTAGATAAATAACTGTTGCACCAAAAAAGGGAAAAAATGTAACATAACGTAAAAGCAACCACCTTCGCTATCTACGAAAAAAATTATTCCAATTTTGGTTCTTTACATAGGATATAAAATGGTTATGCTTGTTACAAGAAAACAAAAACAATTTAGATCTCTAAACAATTCCTATTAAGGTAACATGAAACAAGAATCCAAATAGCATGTAGCCAAATTATGTTTTCTTATGATAAAAAAAAAGCAATCTAATGACAAACACAAATTAAAATCCAACATCTTCAAAATGTGTAAGACAAACCCGTTGTGGCTTCAATCCGAGCTTTGATCTAAGATAACTTGCTTGAGAAGTTCTTGCGTGACCGAATTAGGGTCAATAGGTCAATAAAAGTCCAGGTCGTACACGCGGCCTTAATTATGAGTAGTGACACTTCTCTTCCCTTTGCTTTCGTCGCTGCATCGTATCGTACGTACCATTGATAGATATTGACTCGTTCACTCTTTTGTGGCCGTTCACAATGCTTTTGTTATTTTTTTTTAAAAAAAGATAAAACTTTCTTAGGTCATATATTAAATTCCGACGAAATTTCTATATAATAGATATGTGAGGACTTGCAAATGTCATCAAGAAGCTTCTACATCTCAGACTATCACTCCTCTCCCTCTCTCTCTCTCTTTAAAAATACATAGTAAATTTCTGAAGCTTTTCTATAGTTTTCTTCAGCCATGACCGCGCAGGTATACCCTTTATTTCTTATATTTTCTCTCTTAAAATAATTATATTTCAGTTTACTGATGGTCTAATCAATCATAATTATGTTTTAAAAATCTAAAATATGTAATTAGCCGTACTAATCTCGGGTTTTAAAATGACAGAAATCTGTGCTGAAATTGACTGTTCACGAGGAAAGAATCAGGAAGAAAGTGATGCGGACCGTTTCTCGGTTTCCAGGTAATTATTACAAAGTTTTCAAAATGTACAATATATCATGATCATACTTATTAGTAAGTTGGGAAAATAACTAAACATTACTTTATGATTTGTTTAAAAAACTTTTAGGGGTTACTTCGATAGCAATGGATGACAAAGCCGGGAAAATGACGGTAGTTGGAGAAGTTGATGTACCGAGAATCGTGAAGAAGCTAAGGAAGATATGTCACGCAGATATCGATACGGTTGAAGCTGTTAAACCACCTGAGAAAAAGCCTGATCCATCTAAACCGAAGACTGATCAGAGTGTTGCATCTCCGGTTCTGGTTCCGGTTCCGGGTCCGATCTGGTACTACCCGTACAAATGCTATGTTTCCTATCCAGATTCTTGGTACTATCAACCACCATGCGTGAATTATACAGTTGTGGAGGAACCAAATACAATTTGTGTTATTATGTAATTTTTCTATAATTGTTTTGGAATAGTGGTAGTTATGTAGCATTTTGGGAATGTTATTCAATGTTTAATTTTGAGTGATTTGTAATAAAATGACAAATCCACAGTTATTCAAATATGAATTTTAAAAAATGATTTAAAATTTAGTGTTAGTGAACTTGTGATTTTAAAATGTATTTTAAAAATTTTTAAGTAAAGTTTTTTATAATTCTCAAGTGTTTTGGTAGAATTTTTTAATTAAAAGTATAAAATACAAATAATTAAAAGTATAAAATACAAATTTTATAGTTTTAGGTGGAATTATAGTAATTTTAAATTAAATCAAAGCAATTTTCTAATTTATCAAAAATCATCTAAAACTCATTAAAAAATTAAATAATCTCAAATACTATATTTATATTTAATATATCCCCTTTAATTTGTTGAAAAATGTATTTTTGTTGGCGTATTGTAGTACACATTTCTCCTGTAAGCTTATTCGAAAAAGAAAAAAAAAAGGAGAGTCAATTTTTGTATGATGAAATTGATCTTAAAAACGCTTTTGTTAACTTTTTAATTACTTTTTATCGGATCTAGCAATAATTGATCTTTTCCCCCACGGTTTCATTCACGTAGACTTCTCTTATGCTAAATCAATATGTTGAGAGGCTGGTTGTGTCGGTTAATCATTTGGATACAAATGGGATATACACTTTACACCCACATAATTATGTCCACGTAATACATAATCGACTGTAAATAGTAAAAATAATTTTGAACAATTACCGAATGGCGTCTCTAATAGATGAGATAAAGAAGAGTCTAGATATATGCCCGGTCATACAAAAAAAAAAAAAAAAAATGAGTCAAGATGGAAAGTCTTTTTTTAATAAATAATAATAATAAAAGAAAATGTAAAAAGTATACATTGACTTGAGGGTTCCACTTCACATGTCGAATGTGGCCTACGAGGATATTTCGTTCTTGACCCGGTGATGGCAGAAAATCCAAGTCTTCTTGAGGAATTTTGTATAACTAGCGTAAAAATATCATTATAATTATTTTTGGAACATAAACCATTTAAGTCGAAACCTAAAATATGTTGATCATAACTTTAATATACCTAAACTTGTTTACCATTATAGAAAATCTGAAAATTTATAGTTTTTTATATAATGATTTGTATAAGAAAATCTATGAATGAAATATTTTCTGCCGCCTAGTGGTATTCTACATTGATTCCTCACCCTTTTTTATAGTTTGTGCTTTATATAAATATAAAGCTAATTAAGCACGACTTTGAAGTAAAGATGAACTCTTCAAAGTAACATGAAAACTTAAATAAATTTGAAGTGTAGATCATAGAATAGACATGTTACCGTCGCAAAATCTCGGTGTCACTTTCATTAATAACAACGATTACTACATCTTTAACTTGGACTGTATGTGTTGGAGAGTGAATGTTTGTCTCATTCTCATAGAAATCATACTTTTCTAAAACCAATCAAGCAAATCAGCTTCACAAATATTAAATGTGAGTTTATGGGATAAAGGAGATCGACTTGATTCGTATATATATTCCCATCATAGTTTTTCAAAAAAGAATTCATATTGATGGGATAGTTGGATACAACTTCAAAACATTCTCCTGTTAAGATGTTGAATAAGAATGATCAAGGCATCAAATCCAAATCCAGAGATGTGAAAAAATTAACTTTTCCATCCACCTGAATATAAATATAACCTGAAAGATAAAGTTCATGAGTGCAATATGAATTAACCACGTCTCAAGGTATCTTGGCATGTCTTTATCAGTCTCTCAAAAGTTCATACCAGTGAAAACCTAAGAAAAGATAAATCCAAATAAGCCCAAGATCTTGAAATCATTCTAATGCCCCGATATGGACTTATGACATTTCCTGAAAGATTTCGGTCCAATTATTAGGGAAAGAATTACTCAAATACCATCAATCTTACCACTTATTACTATAATACATCAGATGTTTCGAAAATTATTCAAATACTCACACAATCCTAGTAAATTACGGAAAACACCCTTCATTAATGTTTTTTTTGTTTTGATTGATTTTAACTAAAAAAGCCATGTCACTAATTCTGGAAAACCACGTCATTTTTTTTTTTTATGAGAAGGGAAGGAACGTTTAAGTTTCCCATCCCCCTGAAAAGAAAAAAAAATCACAATCTCCGGTTTCTAAATTCGTTGCCTTCGACAAAAACTGTCTCCACTGAAAATCACCTTCTCTGATTCTGTGAAATCGCCTGGAGCCGCACTCTGAAATCGTGTCGCTCGCTTGCATTCACCCCAAAATCGTCGTCGGCGAAATCTTATTCTCCGAAATCTTCCTCCGTCGAAGTTGTCTTCTCCGAACTTGCCTGTAAATCTTTCTCCGGTATGTGCATGTTTTACTTCGGTTTTGTATTTCGTTAGAGCAGTATAATATTTTGTGGCTGAGTTAGGGTTTTCTGTGGCGATTGAGTTCTGGTGTGGATGAGTTAGGGTTTCACAATGCGGCCAAGTCATGGCGTGGAAGAGTTCTGTTTTGCTGTAGATTTATGTTGTGGTTGCTTAAGGGTTCCGGGTTTAGGTTGAGCTGACTGATTTATGTTTACGTTATGATTGAGTTACATATTATGTTACGGCTGAGATACGCGTAAATTGCGGGTGAGTTTAATTTTGTTCTTTATGATCAGATGGAACAGACAGCACCCGATTACCCCCGAAGACTTTACCCAGAAGGGGCTTCCAATCTAGATAACAAAGACATTAATCACACTTGCTCTTTGTCAGAACTCGCTTCAGCTAGAGACAAATTAGGTCTTGATGTGTGGAATCAACTAAAGGAATATCCTGTAGGAATAATTGCTAAGCTAACTGATGGCAAAAGCAACTGGTCTGGTAGGACTGTACACTATCTTCTCTGCAGACAACTGCATATACAGAAGAAGGAGATCTGGAGCCTCGTTGTTGATCAAC
Organism: Isatis tinctoria; assembly: GCA_010577795.1. Classification (NCBI taxonomy): domain Eukaryota; kingdom Viridiplantae; phylum Streptophyta; class Magnoliopsida; order Brassicales; family Brassicaceae; genus Isatis; species Isatis tinctoria. The sequence continues at coordinate 15,435,703 of CM021249.1, read as the reverse complement.
CTATCAGGTTCAGCTTACTAGAATTTGGGCAGATCACTGGGCTAAACATAGGTCCGGTACCAAAAGAAAAGTTCGAACCTGAGCAATGTAGAGCGTTCTGGGAGGAGTTGAAAGTGCCGTATGGGGTTGGACCCAAGATAGATGAACTGAGGGATGCACTGAAAGTATCTCGGTGCTGGAGCCCAGAAAAGCGCAAATGGTTAGGTCTGCTGCTGCTTCAAGCCATGGGAGTGTATGCTTTGCATCATAATTCAAGGATTCCTTTTGAAAGTGCAAAAAGAGTATTCGATGACGACGCCATGAAGACCTATTCGTGGGGTCGCATTGCATTTGAAGTTCTCGTTGACTCTATCAAGACGTTGCACCCGGAAGGAGGGTCATACTGTATATCCGGCCTGAGTTACGCGTTGTTGGCTTGGGCGTATGAATCCGTCGTTTGCTTTGGAGAGCGTTTCGGCAAAGTAGTTGATGCGGAAGAAATTCCGCTTTTACGATGGGGAGGAACGCGGACTCGTGCAAGCTTTGAAAATGTCTTTGCACAGGAGATTGAAAAGCATGGCCAGGTAAGGACTCAGGCTGACTAACGATTTTATCCATGTCTGTGTTGCAGTTTATTTATGGATGTGTTATCGTTATCTTATGGCCGGGTTATTAATATTTGATGGCTGTGTTATTGTTTGCATGACGGCGGGGTTGTTCATAGTTGGTGGTGACTTATTCATATTTGATGGCTGAGTTATGTGTTGCTGTTGTAGGTGCGCGTGACGCATATGGTTAAGAAGGAGTCTCTAGAAGAACTGTTTCCACAGTGGGACGGTGAAGAAGACGACCCACGACTCGTGAACTTGATAACCGACATACACGAGGATAGGTATGTCCGAGAGTTCCAATGGGATGTGCAGAATATTGCGAAGAAGAAAAGCAAGTCGGGTCGAGCTGTGTCAGAGTGTGAGCCACCCAGAAAGAAGCAGAAGAAAGGCAGGAAGGAAGAAGACGGGGACGCTGCTGAAAGAGAGGAGAATAAGGAAGGAAGGCAGGAATCATGTTCAACTGGTTTTGCGAACAATGCGGCTATTAGTCGAATAGTCTCCGTTCTGGACAAAATTTCCGCCAAGTTTGATAGCCAGGATGTTAGGTTAGAGAAGATTGAGTCGCGGTTCACCTCGTACGATTCCACCATCCAAGAGGTAACCCGGAGAGTTGAACATATGGAGAGCACCATTGGTGATAGGGTCTATGCCTTAGTGGAAGATCGTCTGAAATGTCTGGGGGTACCGGAAAGTGGTGAAAACTTGCTCCTCGAGTTACCGCAGAAGTCCGTTAACAGCCCGGCGCTATCTAAGAGCCCTCATAACGTTTCGGGGGCGAGAAAAACCACTGTTGAGGAGGCGGCGAAAACACTTGCTGATTTTTCCGGGGCTAGAAAGACCCCTGATAATGTTTCTGTGGCGAGAAAGACCACTCATGATGATCTCCACGAGGAGACCCTCAATGAGAATATTGCGAGAATGAAAGGGAAACGCCTCGCGGGTCGAGCAGCACCGACACCAGCATGTCCGAAAAAGGTTTTGTTTGCTGCTGACGATCCAGATTTCGTGAGCATCTCCCCTGCTAAGGCACTGCCAGCACGACGCGGCAGCAGGCGACCAGAAAAGGCCGACGATGAGGAAGCTGATGCTAAGAAGAGAGAGGCCGCTTTAAAGAGGGCGCAAACACTCGAGGCAAGAAAGCAGACTACATTAAAGAAGAAGCAGGAGGCTGAGTTAAAGAAGAAGCAGGAGGCTGAGTTAAAGAAGAAGCAGGCGGCTGAGTTAAGGAAGAAGCAGGCGGCTGCGCCAAAGAAGCCGGCGGGGAGAAAATCTACTAAGAAGCGTGTTCCACTCGACGACGGTGAAATTGCAGATGTGACCGAACCCGTTGTCGCGGCAGCAAACGAGCCGTTACCGTCGTCTGATGACGACGTTGACGAATTTGTTCCGTATGTCGGAGAGAAGGTGACGACGTTGGTCCGCAAGAATGTCCAACCTTCAATTGCATTGTACGATCCTTACTCACCTGCCGACCCGGCTAAAGTGGAGAAGCTCATGAACTTGTTAAGGCCATTCGCGTGAGGACTTTTACGCCTAATTTTGATACAGCTATTAGCAATAGTTGCATTTACTGACTTGTGTTTGTTTTTCAGGAACATTCCATGGGGAAGGAGTAACGAGGAGGTTGACTTCTTCAAAGTCCTCGTCTGCGAAAGGAAAGACTGGCCGGACGGGAAAAAGGGGGAAGCTGGGTGGTTGGCTGATAGTGTGAGTATTGGTTAGTTGTTAGTTACTTTATGCCTGAGTTGTGATTATTTGATGGCTAAATTAATAGTTATCTGATGGCTGAGTTATTCGTTGTTATAAGGCTGGTAATTCGATGGCTGGTTTATACTTGAATTATGATAGAGTTAAGATTACTTGCTGGCTGAGCTGTATTAATTCACTGGCTAACTTAATATTATATGTACAGCATATTGCTGCCTACATCAGACTTCTTATGAAAAGGTCCATGCGAGATCCCACCCCGTTCTACTCTGACCGCATTGCATTTGTGGACCAATGGTTCTTAGCGAGTCTGGTTCGTCTCGATTATTCACAGTTCATGTTGAAGCCGAAGATGTTCAAGTTCAGTGGCGGTTATTACGAAGACTTCGTACACGGGAGGAATCCACCTGAGGCTGCGACAAATAAGACGTGGTTTGACGACGTCGATCACTTGTACGGAGCGCTTCAAACTGGAAGCAATCATTGGGTGGCGTTTCACGTGGATCTTATGGAGGAGAAGATCGATTGCTACGATCCTATTGTAGGACAACATACACCCGAAAGCGAGCAGAAGATGCTAGATTCATTTAGGCCGTTGCTGGAAATGATCCCTGCAATGGCGAACGAGTTACTTGGTGACAAAGTCCCGCGAAAGTTGAAGCCGTTCCGGTTCAGAAGGAGATCAAAGGAAAGAGTTCCCCAAAACGAACAATCTGGCGACTGCGGGGTGTACACATTGAAGTTCATCGAGTGTCTAGCGCTAGGTGTTAGCTTAGACGGGATAAACGACGTTAATGTTCAAGAAATTCGGGTGAAGATGGGGTCTGAGCTCCGAGATGAAGGCGGAGAAGAGCTCGTGGGTGACATGTGCAAGCAGTTGGTGGACTAGATAAATTCTGCTGACTGTTTGTTCTCGTAAGACGTAGGAGAAGATTTTTTGTTGTTTATAACTCAGCCATGTGGCTAATATAACCCAGTCGTGTCGTCGTGTTGTGAAGCTTCTACTTTCTTTTTCACTGTCGATATGTTTTATAACTCAGCCGTTTTGTTGAAGTAGCTATGCCGTAACTCCGCCAAACCTGAAACATGCCCTAAAATCGAATGTCACCTCCATATGCAAGGCGAATGTCACCTATATACTGTGTTCGGAAATTCGCTAGGCGCTAGTCGGGCGGTTAGTATGGGCCTAGCGAGTTACCGAAAAGTCGGGGATTACTCGGGGATTAATCGGGGCCTAGTTTTAGGGTTTTTTTTATTATATATACTAAAATGTAAAAGTAAACAATAGATTTGCTATAGTTCGGTGGTTTAGTACATGTTTTATAACCACAAATCGGGTGTTCGAATCCTTCCAGTGCTAATAATTGATTTTCTGTCGTTTAACTTAAGTAAATGCTGATATATACTATTTTTGTACAATCAATTACTTTGAGATCACGTGGCCCAGTGGTTATAGTCCCGTTATAGGGCCTTCCCTATGCATGTTCGAGCCCAGATTCATGCTTGTCCTAAGTTTTTTATATTAATTTATTTAATTAAGAGGAATTACATAATTACCCTTGTCTTCCTCATGAGATCGAAACCAGATCTGCAACTCGCCTCCGGCAAATTTTTTCGCGATTTGGTCTCATTTTCTCGATTTTAATTTGTTTTTGTATGTTAAAACCACAATATGATAGATCTTTGTGCTAATCTAACGATTTCTAACTTCAAAAAGCAAGAAAAAAAAAAGCCGCCTTTTTGGCCGATTATGCCATAGTCGCGGCGGAGCTCCGCCGCCCACCGACTAGCCGCCGCGTAATCGCTCCTAGACGCCGCGTTTTCGAACACAGCCTATATATGGAAGGTAATAGCAAGAAGGTAACAATAAACGATATAAAATGTGTTTTCAATTGAATGTGTATACGTTGTTTTGAGTTGAGACGCTAACTCATATGTTTCGTAAATGGTATAAACTAAACCCCAAACTCTCAAACCCTAAGGTTTCGATTGAAGTCTAAACTCTGAATCTCTACGTGGAAGGTGATAGCAAGAATGTAACAATAAACGATTTAAAACGTGGTTTCAATTGAATGTCTATACGTTGTTTGAGTTGAGACGCTAACTCATATATTTAGTAAATGGTATAAATAAACCCTGAACCATAAGGTTTTGATTGAAGTGTAAACTCTGAATCTGTAGATCACGTTAGAGCCTGTAATTGTATTCTGAGAAAATATACACATTAACAGGATTTATATTCATTCTAATTCTTCTGATTACATTTTCGACTTCAGGGCATGTTTGTGGTTTGACTGAGTTATGTTCTAACTCAGTGGCAACGTACTATAAGCCAGCCGTCACCTTGGGACGTTTCGACATTTGGTTATTTCGGTTTTCTTGCCGAAATATTTTAATATTTTATTGTTATTTATTGGGATTTATTGGGATTTTGTTTATCTCGGGCTGTCAAACCCGACTGAAATAAATCTCGAGAACACAAACCGTCGCACATCATGAATCTGGATGACACAAACCGTCACCATCTTCATGCACCTCTTCTACGTAATCATATCCTATAAAATTAGATTAGACAAATATTAAAGCCAAAAAAAAACTACTCGTGTATGGCTAAACGGCACAACTGTTGCCGTTTCGAAGAAGCGTCTTTTACACGGACACCAATTAAGTAAATAATTATGATTATTTACCTCGCCGTTTCTCTTCACAAAGTCTACTATTCCGTTTTCATTTCTCTTTCTTCTCAACCAGTAAAACGAAGAGTCTCTACTTTTTCTCTTGAAATAATGGAGTCGGATGGTCCATCTCCGAAACGGATTCGACGTGAGCTTGTGGGAGGAGAAGGAGAGGGGCGTGAAAGGAGGGACGGTGGTCATCGAGATGGAGGTTTGATCAAGCTTCCTACTGAAATCCTCCACTCAGTCATGTCGCATGTGTCTCACGACCTAAGGGATCACTTCAATGTTGTAGCGGCGATAAGAACGTTGAGGAGTGTCGGCGATGACGAAGTTTTCTTGAGAGATGTTGATCTCTTCACCATGCAGTTTCCTCAACTTCACAACGACCTCCAACACTTACCTCCTCTCCAAGACGACCTGCAGTATCCTCCACTGAACAACGACCGAAGTATAATGAACTTTTATTTAACATGTCATCACCGTGGTAATATCTCTGCTCTGTTCTTACAAGGTTGTTCGGAGTTTTTCTACCGCCACGATTTGGAAAATGGTCTATCAATGATTCGTCAAGCGGCGCTTAGAGGCTATGAACTCGCCATCTATGTCTATAACATGCTGAGGCGTATTTTGACTATTACTGAAGAAACTGATTTGGAATTGAATAATCCAAATCGTGATTTAATCAGGCGGATGAGAAGGAGAATGGAGGACTCTAGCCACTACTACTGGGGACCGCGACGAATGCCAGGGCTGTACTTAGACCGTTGTCTTGCCTTTGATTCCAGCATAATTAGACGTTGTCATTGTGCATGGAATAATTCGTGGTGTCCTCTATGGGAAGAGAGTGTTAAGGATCCCTGGATGTGTGATACGTGTTTTTACGCAATCCATGTACTCGGATTTACTAGGTTCATTCCGCATAGGGTGATGCAATGGCCTACGGAGTATTCCTTGTAGGTGGTTTCGTTTGTATGAACATGATATTTTGGGTTTTAAATATCAAGACATTGTGTATATGAGCTTTCTCTTTCGTCTATTACTATGGTTTAGGTATGACAACTCAGCCGTATATTGTGCGTAAATCAACCGTCTTATAACGTTACTCCGCCGTAACTCCGCCAAACCTAAACGAATTAAATAAAGTGAATCATATGCATTATGGGTGACGGTTTGACATCCTCATATGTACAAAAATAAGCAATTAGGTATCGTGCCTGAAAATCGAAAGGTCGATTCGTCACGGCTGACTTATGTGAATTTACGGTTCACTTACTAGATAACTCAACCAGACCTCAAAATCGACGTAACATCGAGTCTTAGTGCGCATTCGTATAAGTATTACTGTAATTTGAACAATCATTGAGACGTAAATTGAACATAACTCAACCGTTAATCAACCACAAGTCAGCCGTACCAGCCGAAATACGTGGTAAGTCTAATCAGCTGACGTCAGCAAGTCGGACCGGACGCGATAAAAAAAAAACTACTAGCAGATAGGAAGGGTTTCCTCGAAACGTAATTTAAGATTCAACACTTATTTAATATTTTAGTGATATATCTTCGAGAAATCAACTGTAATGATGACATAAGGCTACTGTCGACATTGATTGAAGTCATATTAGTCGTGTTAGATAGGTCTAACCTGGAGACTTTTTGTGTCTCTACTGTACGCGTGTGGATAAGTCTAAACTAGATACGACTAGATAATACACTGGAGACGTGTACAATGTATGTTTACAATCTCGAGACGGTTTAAAAAAAGGAAACCAAAATTTCGTAATTATAATCCGAAATTGCCCGCTTTTGTAAACTAAAGTCCGAGACGATTAGTAATTAAAACCGGGTATGTTAAACTCCCAAAATCGAAAGAGGGTTAGGGTTCATTATTTTTCGATTTTCTGGCGGTTTATCCTATTGTTATTTAATGTGGTTTATTGTGACTTGTGTAAAATAATGATTCCACCTTCTCCATTATTATTCCCATACTATCTATCTCATAAATCCTTTCCATTTATTCTTTTTACATTCTCTTCCTACTTCCGTTTGACTCATACGCACTCGTTTGTTTTTTAACCTAAAATGGCTTCTATTACCAGATTTACGGATCTTAACGTCTGCAATTTGTCTATGACTACAATCCGTGCATTCGTTAAAAGAGCTTATGAAGAAAAAGATTACAAGTCCCCTTATGAACGGAAATTTATTCTCTCGGATGAAGATGTAAGTGCTACATTTTTTTTTTTTGCTTCTATATATTACTTCATATTTATTCATTTCTCCTTCGCCAGGGAAACACAGTCGAGGCCTATTTATCTGCCGACATTGGGAAAAAATACGAGAACGATTTCAAGGAGGGTGGATATTATAAGATAAGTGACTTTGGAGTTTATAGAGTAGCTGCGTTTTTAAGGTTCACAAATCTGCCTATAGAGATTTGCTTCTACCCTGAAATCACCACGTTCATCGAAGACAATTCCATGGCTCCCATGACAAAGTATTCATTTACCGATTTCGATAAAGTGCTTGATGGATCACACTATAACTCTTGTGAATCAGGTAATATTTTTTTTTTTGCATAATTATGGTAATGCTTCAATTTTGTCTATCAAATTACTAACTCTCGTAACTATTTTCAATAGCAGTTGACCTGTTAGGCGTGGTTGTCAAGGTTCAAAAACTGGATGTTTTTCATGATCCAGACGTATGTAGACCTCCAACAAAGCAGTTGAGGTTCACTCTCAGAGATGTCAAGTAAGATCTACTAACTATTTCAAATAATTGTTGTTGCTACAATGTTCTTATCATTTGCTATTTTATATACGTTACACATAGTGGGAATGAACTTTGCTGCACTGCCTGGGGTACATTGGCTTATCGATTTCGAGTAACCTGGAAGCATTTGCGTCGTAGGGATCTGAACATATGTGCTTTGAGGTTATGGACCATAGTTAGGTCGTTTGGTGAGTTTTTTCCGACATAGTACTTATGTTAATGTTTCTTATCCCTGGAAATAACAATCTACATATGTGTCGTCATTTTAACTACGCAGGAAAATATAGCATTCACTCCAGAGGTGGTGCTTCAGATTTTTGGTTAAACCCTAGCTTATACGAATCCTATCTTGCTGCGAAGAGGTAGTACTGTAAATCGATAATATTTTGTGGTATTAACGTCTGAAAAATGAATAATGTGTTGCGCAATTCTGATCTTCCATTATTCTTTTCATATTCACTGGTATATAGCTTTGCGAGGGATCCTCAAGCACTGAAGGTAGATGACGAGTATGACCATGAATAATCTGCACTCTGATCAGGCCTAATTTATTTTTGTTTCTCTCATGTAAATCTTAACTTCAAACATGGCTTCATTTTTGTGGGCTTTTTATATTTGATGATTAAATTTCATGTTTCTATGAAGGTTTATGTAATCGTGGTGGTATATGTGAAAATGTTCTGATTCTTCTAGTTACGTTTTTGCCATCAGGGCATGTTTGTGGTTCGACTGAGTTATGTTCTAACTCAGTGGCAACGTTCTATAAACCAGCCGTCACCTTGGGACGTTTCGACTTTTTATTATTTCGGTTTTCTTGCCGAAAAATTTATTGTTATTTGTTGGGGTTTATTGGGATTTTGTGTATATGAAGCGGTCAAAGCCGATTGAAATACATCTGGAGAACACAAACCGTCACCAACATCATGCACCTCTTCCATCATGCACATCATGAATACTAGTATAAAAGTAGATGAGGAAAAATATTAAAGAAAATAAAATATTAAACAGCACAACTGTCGACGGGTCGAAAAAGCTTCGTCTTACTTATTACAAGAAAATATTGCGTATATGAAATTTTTTTACTTCCCCGTGAGTGTACAGAACGTCTATTAATTACTGGAGTAGTAGCTTTTCATTTCTTTCTCTTCTCAAATTGTAACACGAAGACTCTCTACCTTTGTCTCTTGCCAGAATGCAGTCCGAAGGTCCGTTGCCGAAACGGATTCGACGTGAGATTGTGCGAAGAGGAGGGGATGGTCGTGACAGGAGGGACGATGGCCATGAAGAAGGATGTTTAATCAATCTGCCGACTGAAATCCTCCATTCAATCATGCTGCATGTCTCTACAGACCTAAGGGATCACTTTAATGCGGTTGCGGCCATAAGCACCTTGAGGCGGGTCGCCGGTGATGAAGTTTTCTTGAGAGAAATTGATCTCTTCACTTTGCAGTACCCTCATCTCGAAGAAGACCGAAGTATAAAGAACTTCCATTTCACATGTCGGCGCCGTGGTAATATCTCCGCTATGTTCTTACAAGTTGTTCCGAGTTTTTCTACCGTCACGATTTGGAGAACGGTTTATCAATGATTCGTGATTCGGCGATTGCTGGCTATGAACTCGCCATCTTTGTTTACGCAAGTCTTAGGCGTATTTTGACACCTGGCGAAGAATTGATTTGGAAATGGTTAGTCCAAATCGTGATTTAGTGAGGCGGATGAGAAGGAGATTGGACCAGTCTAGCCACTACTATTGGGGACCTAATCGACTGCCAGAACTGTACTTAGACCGATGTGCTTCGTTTGATTACAGCATAATCAGACGTTGTCAGTGTGCATGGAGTTCTTCGTGGGGTCCTCTATCCGATGAAAGTGTGAAGGATCCTTGGATGTGTGATACTTGTTTTTACTCAATCCATGTTCTTGGTTTTATTAATGTAATTGATCATAGGGTGATGGAGTGGCCAATGGAATTTTACTTTTAAATCATTTTCGTGTTTGTATGAACATACTTCCTGTCTAATTTGCAAAACACTGGGTACATGAGCTTATCTACACGACATCTACAATGGTTTACCTTTCAAAACTCTGTTTCGGCTGACTTGTCGGCACAGTTACTACATAAGTCAGCCAAACCCTAAACATGCCCTGAACTCGAACTTGTAGTTGTGATAGTTTTTAAGTTATAACGAAGCTGATTTTAGGGCATCTCCAAAAGAGACCTCAAAACTTCATTTTTTAGGTTTTAGTCACTCCAAAAGAAACTTTAAAATCTCAAATTTGAGGTTTCAACTTTTTTATTACATTTTGGTCCTTATGATTCAATCAATGCATTAAGTTTGGTCCCAAATAATTTTATTTCATATATATGATATATATTTCTTAAATTTAATTTTTATATATTAAAATGAAGAATAAATAAAACGAAATTAAGTTAATAATATAAAAAGACATTAATAACACTAATAATAAATATTAATAGTAAGGACTATATAATATACTTAAAAGTTTTTAAAGTTTCATTTGAGGTTTGTCTTTTGGAGATCAACAAGCTCAAACCTCAAATTTGAGGTCTCTCAAAGGATATATTATGTCAATCGAATTGGGGTTTCTATCTTCGAATGTTTCCTATGTATGTTAGGTTAGACCAACGAGGTGAGAGGAACAGAAAAAAAAAAAAAAATCGTTTTGTTATCAATCGAATGTGTATCCGTTGTTTTTGTAGATACCGTAACTCATATATTATGCACATGAAATACCTCAGTAAGCCTAAGATGTATCAACCCCCTAACTATTCTTCTCTCGACGAAAGCAGAGTGCCAGGTTGTGATGTAACGAAATATACACTTCAGAGGTTTGGGCGTTAATATGATACCAACGTTATGGTATTCATTATTCTAAGTCTTGTAATTACTAATTCGACTTGATGGCGTATTTGGGGTTTGGCTCAGTTATGCAATTGTTAATTATTGTGGTTTATAGCGAATTTGGAAATAGCATTTTCTTTTTATAAACTAGAGTGAAATATGTATCGGGAACCCAAACCAAGGCACATTCGCGATAATTATACACTACGAAAATATGTAATCATATCCTACAAAATAGTGTAGACAAAAAAGTAGAGACAGAATACGAGAAGTCTACTTTAACGTTTACTTTACATCCCCGTTTGTTGACTGAAAGTCTACTATTGCGTTTTCTTTCCTCAATCTGCTCTTCTCGGAAAAAACATAATTCATTGTTTTTCTCTTGACGTAATGGAGTCGGAAGGTCCATCGCATAAACGGAGTCGACGTAAGAGCGCCGAAATAGTAGAAGATGGTCGTCAAGGGAGGGATAATGCCATTTATCTGTATACGACCATCTTCTACTATTCCGGTCGTCAAGATAGTAGAAGATGGTCGTCAAGATAGTAGAAGATGGTCATCTTTATTTATCTGTAGCTTTATTTAAACATTTATCTGTAGCTTTTTTGGTTTTGAAGACATCTAAAATAATGCCAATAGATTTTTTTTTTATATATATTTTGTAAAAGTAGCATTTGATTATTAGTATTATTTTTAAAAAAGACTCCTTATAATTCTAAAAATACCGTAGATTATTTTGTTGTTTCTCGGTACTCTTAAAATAATTTTCAATAATTAATAAATCTTGAGAGTCGAGAACAAAACCCGCGTCCCATCTACAATCTCGAGAAGAGAAAACGTCCCCATCATCATACACCTCTTCCATAATTACGCCCTACTAGTCTACCTAATAATATTCTATAGAATAGATTTGAAAAATACTAAAGGAAAGTAAAATATTTCGTATGCCTAAGCAGCACAACTGTTGACGTGTCGAACAAGCGTCGCTTTAGACGGACACCAATTAAAGAAAACCAAATTATTTAGTTCACCGTTTTTCCTTCAGAAGTTACACTTTTAGATTTTCTTTTCTCATTCCTATCAACTCGGCAAACGAAAAGTCTTTATTTTTCTCTTCACAGAATGGAGTCCGGAGGGCCATCGAACAAACGGGTTCAACGAAAGATTGTTAAAAGAGGAGGTGATGGTCATCAACGTAGGGACGGGGGTCATGAAGATGTAGGTTTGATCGATCTACCTACTGAAATCCTCCACTCAATCATGCTACATGTCTCTACCGACCTAAGGGACCACTTCAACGCTGTCGCGGCGGTACGGACCTTGCGGAGGGTCGCCTATGATGAAGCTTTCTTGAGAGATGTTGATCTCTTCACCCTGGAGTATCCTCCTCTCAACGACGACCGTAGCATGATGAATTTCCTTATAACATGTAGCCACGCTGGCAATATCTCCGCTCTGTTCATGAGAGGCTGTTCAGAGTTTTTCTACCGCAACGATATGGAGAACGGTCTATCAATGATTCGTCAATCGGCGGCTAGTGTCTATGAACTCGGCGTCTACGTATATGCCATGTTCCGGCGTATTTTGACTCCTACTCTGGAAAATGATTTGGAAATGATTAGTCCGAATCGTGATCTAGTCAGCCGTATGAGAAGGAGATTGGAATTAGCTCCCCACTATTATCATCATCCTCCTGAAGTCCCACAACTGTACTTGGACCGATGTGCTTCGTTTGATGGTAGCATAATCAGACGTTGCCATTGTGCATGGAGTCAGCCGTGGGGGCCGCTATATGAAGAAGCTGTGAAAGACCCATGGATGTGTGATACGTGTTTTTACGCAATCCACGTACTTGGGTTTATTCATCATATTCCACATAGGGCGATGAAATGGTCGATGGATTATTACTTTTACTTTTAAGTCTTGTTTGTTATGCAAATGAGGAAGTGTTTGTTGTTTTTTTTTTTTCTTCGTGCTGTGTACTATCTATTGTTAACTTCGTGTTCTAAGAACATACTATGACTATTCTCGTAACTCTGCCGTAAAGTGACGGCCCACTTATCGTTTCATTGTGGCAACTAAGAACTATTCACGTAACTCTGCCGTAAAGTGACGGCTCACTTATTGTTTAACTATGCCAAATACGAACTATTCACGTTACCCAGCTGTAATGTGACGGCTGTGTTTTGTATTAATTGTGCTTAATGTAATATTATTGACGCATAATATGTATTATTAATAAATATAATAAATATAATTATTTGGGGTCAAAAATGAATTAAATTTATAAAATAAATATCAAATATAATAAAATAATTATTTGGGGTCAAAATTAATGAATTAGTTAATTATAAGGACCAAAATGTAGTAAACAAAGATGAAACCTCAAAATTTGAGGTGTTACGGTTTCTTTTGGAGTTACCAACACCTTAATTATGAAGTTTTGAGGTGTCTTTTGGAGATGCTCTAATTGGCGGGAATTTCGTAGTCCACATTCTCAACTGGCGACGTTTCGATGTCTTATATATATATATATATATATATATATATATATGTAGACGACCTCGACATTCGCAGATTATAGAAAAGCGTTTCGTCTCAAAACATCATGTCTATTGTCCCTCATTATACGACGAGACTCCGGAACAGGGTCGATGACGTACGACGTAACCAGGATACGGATGGCCTCCCTGTTCTAAACCCTTCTCCGGGTCCTCTTGTCGACAAAACCAGTGTAACCTGGTTTCGATTCTTACACGACCTGTCGCAGGCGATTCCAAATATTCTCCGCCAGTGCTGGGTTCACGACTGGCCGACGTATCGTTTCATTCCCGATCGTCAAAAGGAACACATGTTCCTTATACTGACGGTAAGCATCTTCGATCTGTATTGATATTACATTTGACTCTCGAGTACCTCTACGTTTCAACGAAAGTAGTTGTTTTTGTTTCTTTCTGTAGCGGAAATACATGTGGGATCCGAGGCACGATCTCACTGTCTGGACGAATTTCAATCTGGTTGCCAGGACGCTTTATCGATCTCAAATGCGGACGTTGAGGACGATTTGGGCGCACAACGGCGAGAAGCCTGCTTGGATGATTGAAAGAGTTTGGATTGGTATCAAAGAAATGTTCGACGAGTTTGGGCCCGATAATTTTGGCTTCTGAATGTAACTCAAGATTTTCAAGCTTAGTATATTAGCAGTACCTCTTTGTACTCATCTTATCAATGCAAATTATCTATGTAAGCAGTCGTATAAGTATTAACTTGAAGTATTGAACAATAGCTTAGACCTTCATTCAACATATCTACTCACCTCAATTACGTACGAGCTTTAAGCAACGAAAAAACCCCATTATATTTAATTACGTTAAGTGAAAGTTTGTAAAAGAAGCGCGTTTACTATCAATCTAATTGAAGATGCAACTGGAGTCCGGGTTTTATTCCCACTGTTACATTATTTTATATTTAAGTGTAGTAATGATGGCATGAGGCTACTCTCCACGTTTGAAGAAGTCATGTCGTAAGTGTTAAGTAGGTCTAATCTTGTCACTTTTGAACGTCGACTCAGTCGGGAGGGTAATATTTAAAGAACTCCAAAATATTATTATCCTAATCGGAAAATACCCGGTTTACTAAAATCAGAAACGATTACTGATTAAAACCGGGGTTGTACAGCTTCAATCTATAGATCATGTCACAGCCTGAAATTGTATCCTGGGAAAATATACACATTAATTGGATTTATATTCATTTGATATTCAGAAGATTGTAAGTGTGAAATTGTTGTAAGTTCTTCTTCTAATTAAATTTTCAACTTCAGGGCATGTGTGTGGTTTGGCTGAGTTATTGTTTACATCAGTCGCAACATACTATAAGGCAACCGTGACGTAAGGACGTTTCGACTTTTGCCTTTTTCGGTATTGTCGCCGATAATTTTATTCTTATTTATTGAGAACACAAAACGTCACCCATCTTGAACCTGGAGGACACAAAAACTCGCCATCATCATGCACCGAATTCATTAGTCTACCCTACTAATCTATTTAAGCATATCCTATGAAACAGATTAGGAAAACATTAAAGAAAATAAAATAAATTTTGTATGGCTAAACGGCACAACTGTTGCCGTGTAAAAGAAGCGTCGTTTTACACGGACACCAATTACTGATATAATTTATTTACTTCACCGTTTTTATTCACAAAGTAAACGGAGTATTAGGTTTTAATTTCTCTTCCGTCTCAAATTGTAAAACGAGGACTCTCTCCTTCTTCTATTCACAGAATGGACTCGGATGGTAGATCGCCGAAACGGATTCGACGTGAGATTCTCGGAAGAGGAGGAGATGGGCGTGAAAGGATGGACGATGGTCATGAAGATGGAGGTTTAATCGAGCTTCCCACTGAAATCCTCCATTCAATCATGCTGCATGTCTCTACAGACCTAAGGGACCACTTCAACGCTGTCGCGGCGGTACGGACCTTGCGGAGGGTCGCCATTGATCGCGTTTTGTTGCGAGATATCGATCTCTTCACCATGCTGTTTCCTCCTATCGAGAACGACATGCACTGTTCTCCTATCAACACCGACCTGGAAGATAATCCTCTCAACAACCGCCGAAGAAGTATAATGAACTTCCATTTACTATGTCATAATCGTGGTAATATCTCTGCTCTGTTTTTACAAGGTTGTTCGGAGTTTTATTACTGCGGCGATTTGGAAAATGGTCTTGCAATGATTCGTCGAGCGGCGCTAAGAGGCTACGAACTGGCCCGCTATGTTTATGCTATGCTGAGGCGTATTTTAAATCCGAACGAGGAAATTGATTTGGAATTGATTAATCCAAATCGTGATTTAGTCAGGCGGATGAGAAGGAGACTGGAGGACTGTACCCACTACTATTGGGGACCGCGATTAATGCCAGGACTCTACTGGGACCGTTGTCTTGCCTTTGATTCCAGCATAATTAGACGTTGTCATTGTGCATGGAATAATCGGCGGTGGCCTGAACATCTCGAGAGTGTTAAGGATCCATGGATGTGTGATACATGTTTTTACGCAATACATGTAGTCGGATTTATTACGTTCATTCCGCATAGGGTGATGCAGTGGCCTATGGAGTAATACTTTTAGGTGTTTTGGTTTGTATGAACATGATGGTTTTAAATAGCATGAAATTGTGCATATGAGCTTTATTCTACGTCCTATACTATGGTTTATGTCTGACAACCCATATAGTTCGACTAAGTCAGCCGTATAGTTCGAATATGTCAGCCGTATAGTTCGAATAAGTCAGCCGTATAGTTCGAATATGTCAGCCGTATAGTTCGAATAAGTCAGCCGTATAGTTCGACTAAGTCAGCCGTATTTTGTCGTGAACTCATCTATTTCTCTATTATATATATATAAATTAAATTTATAAAATAAATATCAAATATATGAAATGAAATTATTTGGGGTCAAAATTAATGAATTAGTTACTATCAATCTAATTTAAGATGCAACTGGAGTCCGGGTTTTTTTCCCACTGTTACATTATTTTATATTTAAGTGTAGTAATGATGGCATGAGGCTACTGTCGACGTTGCAGAAGTCATGTCGTAACTGTTTAATAGGTCTAATCTTCTCACTTTTGAACGTGGACTCAGTCGGAAGGGTAATATTTAAGGAACTCATAAATATTATTATCCTACTCCGAAAATACCCGGTTTACTAAAATCATAAACGATTACTTATTAAAACCGGGGTTGTACAGTTCGCAAAAATCGAAAGAGGGTTAGGGTGCTTTCTATGAAGAAACGAAGGCATGAGTAGCTCGTCGTCCGCTTCATCTCGATTGGCGAATCGAAGGTCAGTGCGAGGAGTTCCTAACCGATGTTGGTGTGGGAGAAACATTCGGACGTATGTTTCTCAGAAAACTGATAATCCATTTCGCCGATTCTACAGATGTGTAGTTGCATCGCAGGTAAATTGTGTACAGTATGATGTATAAAGTGTTACGGGTTTTAGATTATTCCTTCTTGTAGACAGTCAGTCATAAAACTACTATTGTAGAGGCCACGTCTTCAAATGGGTGGACGAAGCGTTGCTGGAGGAGACATGTCAGCTAGAGGAAAATCAATTTAAGCTTCAAGAAGATGTGCAAAAATTGAAGACAATTGTTGCGAAGATGGAAGAAGAGTTGAAAGAGAGAGTTGAAGAGAAGATAAAGGCGGAGCCCATTATTGGTGTACAGATGGTGAAGAAAAAAATTCAGAAATTGGGCGTGTCCTTCTTGCTTGTTGCAGGAATGGCTTATGTTTGTTGGCCACTGCTTTCCAGAGGAGCTGTGTAATTGATGATTGTAAACTCAGCCATATCGTATTTTCTTATTCAGCCGAATCATTTGCTTAATTCCTTAACTAGGCGGTCACGTTCATAAACCAGTAATTAAAAAAACGCTTCAATATTACATGAACAGGACACATAAGTCAAGTCAACAATGACTTTTGCATAATAAATTACATAAGTCAGTCGGATTAACAATCCGGATACATAACTAAGCCCTTACATAACAAAAACCATTACGAAGACAGAGCATTCACCATAGTCTAGTGCTAGGAAAAGCTATGAAACCAAAAAACTGAAAGAAAATCCCAACTTCTCTCATCCAGAAGCATCGGAAACAAATGTCAGGACCCTTCGCAGCCTCATCGTACCAATTGAACTGTTCATGATACGGAGTACACTTACAGGTGTGCATAATGCCGTGCACATCATCTCCAGTGACGACCTTATCCAACATCGAAAGTTGCCAACGGTAAGGAGCCAGCCTTAGACGAATGACAAAGTCAGAGCTGATCATCCTAATAGATTCTCTGGTGAACATACGCAAGTATGTACTATCATTCCATAGTACATATCGCAACATCGCGTATGTGTAAAGAGCGATGGTACAACCTTCATCCGCGGCCAATCTAATTATAGCTAACCCGTCATCCTGTTTATCAAAACGAAAGAAATCTTGGCAACCCTTGACGTAAACAGCAAATGGATTACCTCTATCGTAGCACTGTTTCAAAAAAGACGTGTCGTAGGCCCATTTATTGGGATTCACATCGAATAGATATACTGATGCATGGACAGAGGGTAGCTCAGAAAGCTCTCTTAGCGCCTTGCATGTCCTCTTCACGCTCATGTGATCTTTTGTAGAGCTTCTCGAGACGCGGACGATGATTGATTCTAGAAGACCATTCGGCAACGAAAGGAGGGAGGATGCGGCCATGTCGTTTTTTTTCTTTTCTAATGTAAGAAGAAAAAACGCGGTAAAAAATAGCAAACAAAAGACATCTATTTAAACTGCTCCATAGCACACCCATACTGTAACTCAACCCTATCGTAGTTTTCTAACTCAGCCCTATCGCGTCGTTTCGTCTTTCTACAATATGCATATGTGTGTGTATAATTCCGAGACGAATACCATCTCGTTACGTGTAATAATTAAAGTCGTTCTGCCAAAAAAAAATCATTTAACTCAGACGTGTGTTTAAGATAACTGAGACATTTTTTGATTACTTATTTGCTGTACACAAACTCCTGCGTGTGGGAGATTATTTTCCTCGAAATTTTGTTTTTTAAGCTTGTTTTATATGTTTTATAACTCAGCCATTTGGTATAGATAACTCTGCCGTATTACAATTAACTAACACCGTCGTTTCGATTACATAACTCAGTCGTAACATTATAAAAAATTCATAATAAAAAATGGAGTCGCAGTGAAAGAAAAGGCATAACTAAGCGTAGTAAAGGAAAATAATACAGAAGACATAAGCTACTGTGCTAGGATGTTCTATGAAACCGAAGAACTTGGCGAAGATCCCATATTCTCTCCACCAAAAACATTGATCACACATCTTGGGACCCTTCACCTCGTCGTCGTACCATTCGAACCAATCGTCATAGGGAGTACACATACAGACGGACAGAAAATAGCACGCATCAAATTGAATCTCCCACTGCTTCGACACCAGATCACAAGAATGAGGACGACATTGCCTTACACGATTGACAAAGTCAGAGCTGATAGGCCTAATAGACTCCCTACTGAACTTACGGATGTGAGTATCATCATCCCATATTACATATCGCAACATTGCGTATGTATAAAGAGCAACCATAGAACCAGCATCTGCGGCCGATCTAATCTTAGCCAACCCTGACACATTTTTATCGAAGTGAAAAAAATCTTGACATCCTTTAATATAAACGGCACATGGATTACCTTCATCGTAGCACTTTTTCATGAAAACCGCGTCCTTAAAGCTACTATTAAGCTCCAGATCGAAGAGATCTACTGATGCATATACGGAAGGATATTCAGAAACCGCTCTCAGCGCTCTGCAACTCATCTTCAGCCTGAAATGATCTTTTATAGATCTCTTCGACACACGCACGACGATAGACTCCAGTAATTCAGTCGGCAGAGAAAGGAGAGACGATGCGGCCATATCGTTTTTTCGTTCTGGTAGAAGTAGGGTAAGGATAAAAGCAGAATAGACAGCTCCATATCGTTTTTCGGAAGTTCAACTATTTATGTTAGTACTACTGAAATTCCACAACTCAGCCATATCAATAAAATAATAAGTAATTACATAACTCAATCCATTAGCGTAATTATTTTAACCCAGCCATGTCTTGACTGTTCGTTTTCCTAAAATAGGCGGGCGAATAAATCTAATCTCGACATAATTACAATATCGAGATGTGTACAGTCTACATACGCGTAGCAATGATGGAACTAAAGCAATGACGTGACTGTTGCAATGATGGCACTAAAGCAATGATGGCACAAAAAAACCGACACTTGTAACATTTAGATCGATCTCGTAAACAAAATCCAAAAAAAAAAACGAAATAAATGTAAATTGCATAACTGACCCGTCCCCCGTAATTAAATACTAAACCAAAATGGATACAAAGTACAGAAGGAAGGTGTCGTCAATATCTCCCTCTGTTTTAAAATAAGTGTCTTTTATGGTTTTTTCACACATATTAAGAAAACCATCAAATTTTCTATCTTACCCTATATAATGTGTTCACACTTATTAATACAGGGGTAAAATGGGAAATTTAAATTAAAAAATGCATTGGAAATGTAAAACGACACTTACTTTGAAACAAAATATAATCCTAAAACGACACTTAATATGAAACGGAGGGAGATAAATAGGCCGAACTGGATACAAGAATACATAACTCAGCCGTAATACAAAAAAACGTTAAAAACTTCTACATCGGACACGTTCTTGCGTTATGTCCACCCTGATTATAGCGAGAACAAGTGTGTTCTTTCCTAGGCCGTCTGTTCTCGCACGCAACTTCTAAAGCAGATTTCATCCTACTTTTCTTCGGCCTTCCTGGTGGTTGGCGAACAACCGGGGGAAAGCACGGTTGGTTAGCCACGTTGTCTGGAAGGGCGAGCGCTGAATCTACCGGCATGATCGACTCCGCGTATGCGTTCACCAAATAATTGTTGTTATAGTACAGACTGCACAAGGATATACGAGAAACACCCCTCATCTCCGCAGCTGCGATTGCATGCACACATGGTAATTTCTCGTGTTGGAAGCGCCGGCATGTGCATGTTTTACCCTCCAAAGATACCATATGCGAAGACTCTCCAGAAGATCCATTTGTAACTTCAGTGTAATAGTCATCAATACTTTGTGCCGTCAACAGGCGAGCGTCAGCAACACGACCCTATCAAACATACAGTTTGGAAAAACATAAAAATAAAAACAATGTTAAGGCTGACTTCTTAAACGTGTCAAGGCAGGGTTACGAAAACATTAATGGTTGACTTATGACACCGGTAAAAGCTGACTTATGGAACCATTAAGGCTGACTTATAAACTGTTGCGGCTGACTTACTTGTAGTATTTTCTCGACGCCACGCGAAAGCGTCGTCAGCTGCGATCTAGCATCGTTTCTTCGTTCGGAAAACCATCTGGTCATCATAACCCGTATCGATTCCAATAGTCGAACAATGGTAAGACTTCTTGCATCTGAAAGTGCTCTGTTCATTGACTCCGCTATGTTCGTGGTCATCAAATTGTACCTCTCGCCCGGGAAATGAACACGCGCCCACAGCCGGACATCAGCTCTTTCTAGGTAGCCATGAAGTGCCGGATGAATCGCTTCAATCTCCTCGTATATCGCATCAAAATCAGGCAGCCTAAAACATTTTGCCGCTTTCTTAACCAGACGAAATTCTTCCTTTCCTTTGTAGCGGGTCAAAATGTTCTTGTATAAGTGATAAGTGCAAATTCCCCGAGAAGCCAACGGGTAGACATTGCCAATTGCTTTCCCTATCGAGCTATGCCTATCTGATATTATCGCAAGACCCTGGTCGTCAGGAATGACGGCTTTTAATTGCGTGAAAAACCAGTGCCACGAATCATCATTCTCGGTGTCGACCACACCGAATGCAATTGGGAAAATCTGAAAGTTACCATCCTGAGCTAGTGCTGTCAGAAGCGTCCCTTTGTATTTACCATTAAGAAACGTACCATCGACGACGACAACTTTGCGCATGAACGGAAACCCATTAACGCTCCAAATGCAAGGAAGACATACATGAATCTTCCAAACTCATCGATTTCAAGACGCGTGACTGTGCCCGGATTTGCCCTTCTTATCTTGTATAAGTAAGAAGGCAAGTTTTCAAACCCACTCTCAGGAGTTCCCATCGCCATCTCCCTTGCAAATGTTAGCGTTCTAAATGATTTCCAGTAATCCATCTGCCCACAAGTAAAATTGTACAAATATGTCACCGAGTTATGAACATAAGTCAGCCGCAAATAATCTTGTAAATAAGTCAGCCGTATAAGTCAATTACCTTTACACCAAAGTGCTTAGTTATAGCTATTCTGACACTATTAGGTCGGACTGACGGACCAACGTCGCCGAGAAAATCCTTGTACAACTCTGCTAATAAATATGATGTTGCTTGTCGAGATCGACCAGAACGCTCTGTTACAGAACATGTATGCACCGAATCGTAACCACGTATATAAAATGCTGGGGTATCCCCTAGTCTAGTAGCACGAACTTTCCAGAGACATCCCTCAACCCAACACTCAACAACGAGTCTACCCGTATCGGATACGGGTACATCGAAATCAAACCGATCCCTGACGGCAAGAAGTTTCAGTCGTCTCTGCAAATCTGCTTTACTCTCGAATCGCTGCCCTACCGAGAGATCTAGTGAAGACATATCCAACCTTTCAACCTCCGGATTCCCTTTAGAACCGCCACTCGACAAGTTATGAGGTCTCTTCTTAGGAGGTAGCGTCGGTGAATCGTCGTCTTGTGTTGGAGACTCATCGAGTATACTGAAGTTATCATCATCGACTATACTGAAGTTATCATCTCCAGATGACTCACCATCCGAATCATCGAACATATCAAATCGGCTATCAAACTCATCATCTTGTTCGTCTGCTTCGCTTGCTCCATCTTCGTCGACTATTTCATTTTCTTCGCCAGACCTTTCATCTTCCTCTCCTTCCACTTTGCTAGAGCAATCAGTGGAACCGTCACATCTCCCGCCGTAATCTTCGTTTATGGATTCAACTTCTGAGCTGTAGCTGACAAACCTTTTCTTCTTCTCTCTCGCTCCCTCGGTCTCTGTAATCTCCACACAAAGACGTAATCGTTCAGTTTTCCGTTCACCTAGAAAAAGTTGCAACTGTCGAGTGTTGGTGACGTAAACTGGTGGAGTATCGTGCGCCATTGTTTTCAAAGCTTTGTTGGATAACATGTAGCTCAGCTGTATCTGATGGCAAGAGTCCTCCAATCCGTAATCATCGAGTATTGTCTTCGCAAGTTCGTCTAGGGTTATGCGATCATCTGCATGTACCAATCTACTCCCTCTACTGTCGGCGATGAATACGCATCTGTTTTTGTTTTTCTTAACCCAGTTACCCGAAACAACAATTACTCGAGCCATAGTATCTCTGATAAGTGAATGAAAATATCAAAGGCACAACGAAGGAGAAGAATAAGAAGAACGACGTTGCTGGTTTCACTCTAATTGGACTCTGATAATGACGTGGCTAATCGGATCTGATGACATGGCAAATCGGATCTGATGACATGGCAAATCGGATATAATGTAAGTCTGCCACAACGTGCGTGGTATTCTAGTAATTAATCTTGTATTCTAGTAATTAATCTTTCGTTAATAAATCAGCCGTAAACAGAGTGAAAAATTTTTAGCCAGCCGTGTCGTAAAATAATTCAGCCGTCAGATAAATGGTATTCCAGTAATTATTCTTTCGATAGTAAGTCAGCCGTAACAGGGTTGGATTAACCTTAAACTCATACTTATTATGGTTGAGTTATTAAACTCAGCCACTCAGCCGTAACTACCTCCCATAAGCCGAACACCAGAAAACATTACCCA
Organism: Isatis tinctoria; assembly: GCA_010577795.1. Classification (NCBI taxonomy): domain Eukaryota; kingdom Viridiplantae; phylum Streptophyta; class Magnoliopsida; order Brassicales; family Brassicaceae; genus Isatis; species Isatis tinctoria. The sequence continues at coordinate 15,412,646 of CM021249.1, read as the reverse complement.
ACCGTCTCTACCCAAAAAACTCAGGCAAATGTTCCATAAGTCAGCGAGACCTTTAATAATCCACCCGCATAACACGGCTGATTTATTTTCTTAAGTCAACCGTCGTGTATAACTCAGCCGTAACTAACGGCTGCCTTAAGTTCGAAAGTCGATCCACATCTCATGGGTAGCTCATCTCTCATAAGTCAGTCGTCACTAACGGCTGATTTATGATAATAAGTCTGCCCGGTACTAATAAGTCAGCCATGTTTCTTTACTCAGCCATAACACAACATTAAGTCAGCCCAAACGTAAATGTAACTCAGCGGTAGCGCATTATGGCTGAGTTCATTAATACACGTCAGCGGTTTCTTACGTGGCGCCCGTTTTTTTCTTACGTGGCCCTGGTATTCTTGTAATTACGTTTTTTGTTACAACGTAACATAAGGGCACGCTCGGTATAAAAAATATATCAGTAATTACCGAAAGATCTGTTTGATTCTGGTAATATCACCTAATTTCTGTGGTATCTCTCAGCTTTTTTCCCATTATTAGGAATTAAGTTCACAACAGAGGTGGTCCATAATCTTGACCTATCAAAAATCCATGGAGAACCAGTACTCAACCCAAAACGATGCAAATCTGACTAGAACCAAGATTACAAGTTCAACCACCAAGATTACAACCAGATGATCCAAAACTGTCTAATTGTAGATCTTTCTTTATTGTGATCAATGCAATATTATCTTTGGCATGATGGCATCTAAAAGACTTCTCATATGATCACGAAATTTTATCCTCTCTTTGGATTCAACTTGACTTATCACAACCTTTTTATTAGTTATGGTGTCCTCCAATCCATTGCTTGTTCGTTATCCGTCTCAGCCACTCATTCAAGTAAAGAGAGCCATTCAGCCAGATACTTAGAGCCGTTTATGTTCATCTCATCCACTGATATATGCAAGGAGTTCCCGTCAGCCAGCTATTTAGACTCTATCAACTATCATCACACATTAGATGTTAGAACAACCGAACCATACTGGTATGAACTCAAAGTAATCTGAAATAAGTTACATATATAAAAGGAAAAAACAAATTCAATACAAACTGAAAAAGAAAAAAGGAAATCTAACCAAGACTTTAACAAAGATACGTACATTTGATTAAAATCTTATCCACTTCAAAAACAGAAATATAAAACCAATCAAAACCGAAATCTGGAATGAACATTACCACCCTCATTCAAATTCTCACCACCGTTTGGATATGTATTCCATAATTGTGGAGGAAGATTCTAAGATTCGAAGATTAAAAGATTTGATATCTGAACTTCCTCAAAACAGTCCTTGTTTCTCTTCGTACCAAAAATGCGCACGTACGTATATCATTCATGGTTTCATAGAAAAAAAAACAAACTGCACTAAATACCAAAACAGAGGACTATAGATTAGTTTATGTACCCACAAGTCCAAGAGCCAAGAACATCAACATTACTACTCTTCTTTCCACATCTCTACCCAATTCTCCTTTGCCTCTTCGAGTCCGAAAAGAGAGTTAGTCTTGGCCGGGTCAAGGTTTGTGGACAAGCTCCCGTACGCGATCCCAAGAGCCGACGTGCCAAAGGTCACGAGCGTGGTCAAGAACGGGACCCACAAAGGCACGTCCCAGACGTTTCTATCCTTCAAAACTTCAAGTAATTTCAAGATTGCCACTCCCAAGCCCAGTGGTGTCCCCACAGATACCACGATCCTCCCCATCATCCTCTCGAACACTTCTTGAGGTATCGGCGGGTCGTCTTCCGGGTCCGGGTCTGACTTTCCAGGTTTTTCAGAGTTTCTAGAAGGTTGAAACCCCTTAGGGCTCGCGTGGAGCCTGGATTCATATCTGAGTTTGCTGTTGTTAGGGATTAGGGTTTTTGGATTTTGGAGTTTGGTTTTCAGAGCTGTTCTTGAGTGAGATGATAATGGTAGTGTGTGGTGTGAGCACAAGAGAGCTCTCATTTTCTTTCTTCTTCTTCTAATGTTTTTCTTTTTTTTCTTTTTAAGTAATCATTTGTTCATTTGATTATTTACCTTATAATACATGTAGATAAGGTGGCATGCATATTTTGTTTTTATGTGAGATATTATATTCCTCGCCACACATCTCCTACTATTTATCCTTCTTTCCAAGAAAATAATATGCAAAAAGAAAAAAAGAGAGAATTCGTTGGTATACTGTATTTTTTTCAAATTCTGAATTTCTAAGAAGATGGAATGAAACTTACCGAAACTTAAACAATTCATCTTTTCTTCACTTCAATTCACTTGCATATAATAAGGGTCAACTGAATCTTGAAAAATGATCGACAAAGAAAAGTCTTCGACTCTTGATATAATTATTTTTGCTTCACTTAGCTACAATTTTTGTTTTTAATCAGCTTTTAAGAACCATTTGATCTTGGTAGCTTCACGTACGATTTCCTCACCTGCAAGGTAAACAACATAAAACAAAGAGCAAAGGATAAAATTAACTTCCAGCGCAGAAAAGACATGGCAAAACAATTTCTTGATAGTCACGTTACATACCGTACTAGGAGACATGTAATGATAACGATCATTGCTGTGCGCAGAGACCACTGAAGGAGGTTGTGACGGTGAGAGCACCGACGGAGGTTGTGACGGTGAGAGCACCAGATGAGGTTGTGACGGTGAGAGCACCGAAGGAGGTTGTGTCGGTGGAGAAGCGTAGAGTGTTGGCCGGAGAAACGGAGACTGACGGTAAGGTGAATTTATGGGTGAGCGGAGGAGCGTAGAGATCATGATGTTCGGCGACAGTGGACTTGAGCGATACGGCGAGACAGGAGATGCTAGCTCCGATGGCCACGTGCCAGTTCCCGGCGATTGTGGCCTCGAATTACCAGATATTGGCATGTTTACTGTTATCCTAGTGAGGTAAAAAAAGATATATAATACTGTAAATTTGCAGTCTATTATATGAATGATAAATGATGATTATACCTCTTATGAATTTCGACATACCGGTCTGTCTCATCAAATATTTCTTCCTGCAAGGTTCATAAAACGTATAATTAAAATATATAATGTTAGTAATCTAACAATTTATAATGATTACCTGTATGAGTTCCTCCATGACATCTTCCAGAGTTATTATGCCAATGACTTCCTCATCTTCATCAGCAATGCTATCAATGTATCGGATGGGACTCTGATGATTAACTTCACTTGAGTTCATCACAGGAATGCTCAGAACAACGTTGGCATCTTTTTTAGCCGTTGCTGAAATAAGACAAAAAAATTGTCATCTCAGTACTTTATATGATTTCGGATTTTATTGCTCTCCCATATGTATACAAGTCTCTTAACCATTGATGCTCTTTTCGTGGCCGGGAGTGTTGGTATTGGTACAGTTCTTGGTCCTAACGACAGCAGCCATGTGGCTTCGACCTGTTTGGAAGATGTTGAGGATGTCGTAGAGAGGCAGATTCAAATTAACCCTGCTTGCAGAATTTTGGAAGAGAACAATAAGCTCTTTTTGGATCGGTTCAGCTTGGAAAGCATAGTTGGTTTGTTTAAAGAATCTATATACCTCGCCATTCTTCTGATGGGGAGATCTCTGATCGGTGTCTCGTCTTCAGGACGGAGTTTGATCAAGTTCTTGACCTATTCAAAAGTCAAAACTCATGTCAGAAAGGCAAAGTGTTTTTCAAGATTACAGTGTAATAGCTTTTGTTGCTTACTCACCAGAATATATCCGATGATAACAGTAGGGTCAACCGAGTAAATAGGGACTCGGCTATGGCCTTCACTTGCTATTAATCCCATTGTCTTTCTGTGAAACCCAAAGAGGATAAGAGAAACGAACTAGCTGAATATATATTGTCGAAAAGCAGAGTGAGGAACATACTCGTCGAGCCTAGAGTTTATATCAAGGGAGAATATCTCGGAGACAGGTGTCATTGCGTCTTTGGCACTCTTGTGAGACATGTCCAAAGCCCCTGATATGATTGTCGTTTCATCGTGAGTCAGTTCACCTCCTCTTCCTGCCTAATTATCAGAAGAAAGGACATGGAGAAAGAAGAAGAAAAAGACAATTAGCTTACATATTGACAAAACAGCAAAACAAACATCTCAAGTTTTTGAAACAGACCTCGTTTCCATGCATAAACACAAATGACTTGAGCTCTGCTCGCCTTAAAAGTGTAGAATGTTTTCTTCCAAGCAACAAATCGAGTAGCTGAAGCATTGAAAGAAGAAAACTTTAATTTGAAGCATGTTTTACAATTGATTCTAATAAAAGTTCCATTGGTTTTAAGCTCTGTGTGAGTTACCTTGCTGATTGGATAAGCTAACGGAAAGAAGACTACAACAATAAATCTAACCAAAATCGATAGCTTTGCTCCGATGCTCAGCCCGTATCGAGAGCATACAGCTTGAGGTATGATCTACGACAATAGAAAAAGAACAGTAAGAGTTTTGGGAACCTTAAAAAAAATCAGCAAAGAAAGCTAATTCAAATTCCATTCACCTCGCCAAATGCAAGTATGAGAGTCACAGATATCAGAACAGAACCCCAAGCTGGAAGCAGGGAATCGACAAAGACTGGTAAAGCCTTTTGGATTTAGCATTAGAAACATAGTCAGTAAATACTGAATCAAAAGTTTGAAAAAGCTAAAGTAAGTTGTATCCAAAGATACATGCATAAATCTGATACCTCCATTGCCAAAGCGTTGCCTATGAGGAGTGTACACAGGAGAAGATGCTGGTTTTTAACGAGTGGCAGGATCTTTTCTGGCAATTTCGTTTTTACAAAAATGGTGTTAGTTTGAATTATGAAGTAAAAGAAGTATGAGTAGGTACACGGATTTGTGAAACTGACCAGCGTTTTTGCGCTCGTTGGGTTCACCAGCTTTGATTATGACCTCGAGCTCGACGAGACTAAGGGACATGAGACCAAGAGTCAATCCAGACATTAAACCTGCGAAAGCAACTAGACCAAAACATGCGACTAGGTAGAACCAGAACATAGGCTCACAGCAAGGGACATCATTTGCTGCCATTTATTTTAGAGAGTAAAGACTATGAATGTTGATTGATACTGAGAGAGTAATGAGTTTAGCTATCATAGGAACTTAAATAGTAGCCATGTGTGACATAGTAATACCAACTGCTACACCAGGAGAACAGAATCCAAGAACCACCATCCAAAATTTTCTATTAAAGAAAATATCTCATTCTGCGATCAGCCATTACATAAGTTTGAAAACAATCTCTTCTTGTAAGAACCTTTGCACTCGTAATAATAAAATATCGCAATTTTTATGTCCAGCCTTGTCAATTTATCATGCTCCAGTGACCTGATATCACAAAGTCTTATGAACTGATGTTGGCCAAGAGCACAACTTGGTAGATTTTGAGACCGTGTTACACCAAAAAGAACAACGACAGGGGGGGGGGAGTGTCACACTCACTTAGTATGTGGTGCAATTCTCAAACAAAAGATGTGAGGAGAACAACATGGGACAACTCGCATATTGCCAACTCAGAGCGAGTGGAACTACTCACTATGGTCCAAATAATGCCGAATGTGCTCATGGTCCTTTAGCCCCAAATGAGGAAAATCTATTCTAAAGATCTTCAGAAATACTAATACAACAACAGAGTAAAGTTCCAAAAAGGAGCAGGTGGGGAAGTATTAAAACCTTGATGATACCAATAAGACGGTGACCGAGACACAAACAAACAAAATAAAGGGGCTAGAACAATAACAATATCTGCGTTAAGGGTCAGACAAGAAATGGCCTCCAAAACGGAGCCGAAAGAGGCTTTACAATAGTTCAGAAGAACAAGATCATGAGAGGCTAATTAAAAAATTGTGCAACTCCACCAACAAATGAAGGACACAAACGCTGCTTTATTAGCACATAACCCATTAATCAAAAATATACAATATATGGGGGAAGAACATCATTATCTTCTTTAGATTTCTGCTAACAAATCCACTAACACGTAATTTTATTCATTTTGTCACTTTCATCATAGTGAACGGAAAAATTATCAACATACCTACCAATCCTGTAAAAATTGCATTACCAAATATCCTGAAAACAAAAAGACTCATCAAGAAATTTGACACCAGTCTGAACCTCTAAAATCATACAAATTGAAAATATTTAAGTATAATCAAAAACCATCAGTGATTGTAGATAGTGGTGGATGATACACAGATACTCTTAAAATTTGTGCCTTTAATATGCCAATAACACAGATCGAAGAACACCAAATTAGATGTGATGCAAAAAAAAAAAAAAAAAAAAATATTGAGTATCTGTCTGTCACCCACACTACCTAAAATCAACGACGATAACGAAAATTTCAACAGGAAATTTCAAAGCTTTCTTCCTCCTCTTGTCTGAGCCAGCAGCAACGTCTCTGTTTATCTTCACCTGAAGACGGAAAAAAGTCTGTGTCGTTCGTCTCTGAGTAAACCGGGACGTTGTGTTTATTCTTTAGCTTCAAACGGCAGGTAGTGTATTGTTCCATGAACCATTTCTCAATAGATATTTGACACGTGGATCAGAATGACGACTTTCGCTTACGTTTCACCGCGCCGTTAGATTCGAAATTTTTCGCTTCGCTCTTTTGTTTTTTCGGGGGAGAACGGCGGAAAAAGAAAAAAGGAAGAAATTTTCACGAATCGAAAGGGAGAAAAAGAGAAATCTTTGAGAGAAACAGAGAAGAGAAGGAGAATAATGGCGAAGAAACTTAGCACGAACACCATGGATGACGTAGATCGATTGTTCCAGTGTTTCAAGTGTGGAATTTCTCCGCCTGGTGAGCTTCCTTCCTTCACTTTCTATCCCATTAATGGAATCACGTTCTGTGGTTGCTCGAAGTTGAATTGAAAGAATGGTTAAGGCGATTTGTCAACTGAAAACGAATTGTTACTGAAAATATTGAGATCTTTGCCAGTATAATCAACGAAATATGTATTTTTTTTTTATCTGTGGGATGTTTGCAGCCTCTGCTGTGAGAGAAAGGAAACGGAGTAAAAGAATGTTGAATACAGAGAATACTTCTCCTGGGACGTGTAAGAACTTGCAGCCAAGTTCTTTGTCTGGGAAAAAGGGACAAAGAAACCAGATTGATGGAAGCCTCAGTCTTGACTCCCTTGTATGTATCATGAACCAAAGTTCTTACTTACTTGTCTTGTTTATTGTGTGTGTGTGTTTGGAAATTGTTTTGGAGTGAAATTCTGATTGTCTTGTTGTATCGCAGTCTGGTTCCATGAATGTAAAGAAGACTATTGGGAGGCAGTTTTCACCAGTTGTGTTTTATGGGTCTCCCAATGGCGTTCCTCCGAAAAGACCGTTGAGTTTGTTAAGGCTCTTGCGAGAGATACGTATCGATCTCAGTGAAGAAAGAAAAGCAATCTCCAGGTATATGTGAATAAGCTGGTCCTGGCTTTTGAATTCTACTTGGAGGTTCTTCTTTTATCCTTGGAAGCTGTAGAATGGTCTTTGATTTTTATTTAGGAAAGAAGTTTGGGCTACATTTCCTCGGCAAGATGAAGCGATGAAGTTTGAAAAAAGGCATGAGAATGTGCGTGTTTTTAGTTATCAAGATCATTTTAGTGGCCAAAGAAGGTTTCTGGTTTCAAGTTATGAAGAATTCTGGAATAGGTTCTTTTTCTTGCCTCTTTTAACATTCTTTGAGTGTCAACTTCTCTCAAGTGCTTTAATATTGTTTCTTGTTCCATCACTTAGATACAAATCTATGGATCCAAAGCGCCGACATCATTATGAAGTGATCCAAGAGGTACCTAGATCTCATTCCCTTATGCTGTTTTAGTTAGCCCCTCACAGGAGTATATCTGGCTTTTGATTCACTGCGTTTGATCGCAACACCTTCCTAGGGACTGCCATGCCATATGTACTTTGATTTGGAGTTCAGTCAGAAAGTAAATGAAGGGAGAAATGTGGATGAAATGGTTGATATCTTGATATCACTCATTCTAGAAGCCTTGCATGAGAAATATGCTATTGAAGGACAAGAGGATTGGATTGTAGAGCTCGATTCCTCAACTAAAGGTACTTTAAAATGTTCATCCTCTCCCACCTTCTATTTATGAGGTGTTGTCCTTTCTGCTTCAGCTTTATTCTCTGAGCTAACGTCTAGAAAATGCGTTGGTTCTCTTGACTGAAGAATTCCTTAAAAAACCAAATGCAGATAAGTTCTCTCGTCATTTAGTTGTCCTCATTCCAAAGGTTGCCTTTAAGGACAACTCCCACGTTGGTGCTTTTGTAGGAGAGGTATACTTCAATCGATATTTTCATGTTTGTTTCCTCCAAATATGGTTTTGTAAGTTTGCAAGTTAGGAGGTTATGTTGGGCATGGCTCATTTTCATCTTTGATGTTTCTTCAGCTATGCTCACGGATAGTAAGTGCGAAGGAAAAAGATGAAAGGTTGCGCAAGCTGTTTGTTCACAAAGAGGCTAATGATTCGGCATCCTTACTTTTTGTGGATACTGCTGTTTACTCTAGAAACCGTTGCTTCCGTCTTGCACTGTCATCAAAAGCTGGAAAGACATCGGTTCTTGTACCTACAGGACGGTTCAAATGTAAGGATATGGTAAGTCCAACTTCATTCAAGTCTCTCCTTTTCCATCTGGCTGTCTCAGTGTTGACTTCTAGTTTTGCTTTAGAACAGTTCATTGTAATTCCAGTATCTAACAAGACCACTGGTAAACAAACAGGGTGAACAAGATGTTTACATGTCATCCTTAATCTGCAACGTGACATCAGATTGTGAGAAGCTTCTGGTTTGCAAGATGGAATCAGACTGTATGAAGACACTTTGCTTTGACACAGAGGTCATTTTTCCATCACTTTTGCCTCAGACAATCACAGACTTGTGCTTTTAGCTTCCAATTGCATCTTCCTTCCACATATACTTGAGGGAAGAAAGATTCCGCAAATGTTTATACCTTTAAACTGAATTCTTTGGAGGTTGCAGGTGAACAATAACAGTATTGTAAGATACCAGAAAGCTCATAAATTCCAAGTGGATGATTGTTCAAGTGACAACATGTCAACATCGTACTTCGGAGGCAAATCCCCGTTCCCGCTAGTGGACCAATTCATAGAATCCATTGCTTCCACCGGGAATGTCTCAGGTTGCAATATATCTTTGTGCAACATTTTTCTGTTCTCGAGAGATTGCAATGCTCATCTTCTTAATAATATGGTGTGATATTCAGGTAAGATAAGGTGCTGGTACTGGTTTTCTGAAGATAGCCTGATTGTGTACAGCATGTTAAGAAATAGATACTGTGAACGAATTGGCAGGGAACATAAAAGCAATCATGGTACAATCTTTACTCAGTTATTCTATGAGTTTCAAGCGTTCTCTGTATTCTCAGCAATTAAAGAACATAATAACAAACTTTGTTGTTGTAGTGATGTACATTGTTGACATCAGAAGGGGAATCTATTATCAGAAATGCTACGATCCAGATTGTCGAGGTGTGTACTATTCTCAACTTTTCTTTAGCAGAAACAATCTGTAAGCAGAGTCTTGTTCCATACCACTAAACTTGTGTTTTGTCTTTCAGATTATCGATCTCCAATACGTCCAGTTCCAGATAGTTTCTTACCTGAAGATACGGTTTACTATCAAGGAGAGGCACAGAATATATGTGGCAATCTTAACCCAGAAGGAGAATGTTACATTGATAACGAACGCGATCCAGATAGTGGTGCGTGGTGGCTTGAAGCGGCTAAAGTCGCTGATGAATTTGAAAGCAAACCCAAGAGAATGGAACCTCATACCTTGGTTAGTTTACTTAACCGGTTTTCATACAAGTTAATAACAAGTCTAAAACAGCTTTAAAATGGATGTTGGTGTCATGTTCTTGACTTGACTCAAGATCTGTCTAATTTCTCGAGTTTATTAAAAGATGAAAGCTTTTCGTTGGCACACAGGAAAATTTCGAGGAAGATGATGACTGGTGGATAGCTGCAGAAGAATCCCTAAAAGGAATCTCATCTTTAAGTCCTTCCCCGAAATGCCCTTTGATTTAGACAAAATGTTACTCACCAAACAAAGTCAAGAGTCTTGCCTCAAGACCAATCTGGATTCGTCTTGTTCCCTTTCCTATCCTTAAAAGAACCCATCGTCTCCTTCCAAAACCTTAAATCAACAGATCTCTCTCCAAAAGAAAAATGGCTTCGTTCCCAGTTTTCATTCCGGCCACGTCGTTTCCTTCAATCCTCTCACATGAATCCTTGATCAATCACTTTCAGACCAATCTTCCCACATATGCCTCCACAATCACAAGCCCTGTCCGCCAAAACTACACCGTTTCACCACCTTCTTCTCTCCTCCTCATGCCTTCTTGGTCATCTTCTCCTTTTCTCCCTTACATGGGCGTCAAGCTCGTGACTTATTTCCCTCATAACTCCTCTCAGAACTTACCTGGCATCCACGGATCCTACACGCTCTTCAGCTCCACCACAGGACAAACCCTAGCTTCAATGGACGGTACCGTTTTAACCCTTTACCGTACTTCCTCTGTTTCAGGCTTAGCCTCCAAAATCCTAGCTAGAGACGATAGCCAGGTGCTGATCATGGTTGGTTCCGGTGCTCTCGCACCACACCTGATCAAATCCCATCTCGCTGCTAAACCAAGCTTGAGAAGAGTGATCATATGGAACAGAACTCCCCAAAAGGCTCAGGATGTAGCTGAATCTCTCTCCAAGGATCCTCAACACAGCAAGATCTCATTTGAGAGCCACCATTCTTTAGATGAGATTATTCCTCTGGGAGACATCATAAGCTGTGCAACAAACTCAACCGTTCCGTTGGTCAAAGGTGAGTTCTTGAAACCCGGAACACATCTTGACCTTGTTGGGTCGTTTAGCCATGAAATGAAGGAATGTGACGACGACGCGATAAAGAGAGGGAGTGTGTTTGTGGATAACGACACCGCGTTGGAAGAAGCAGGAGAGCTCGTGGGAGCGTTTGAGAGAGGAGTGATTAAGAGAGAAGAGATCTGTGGGAATTTGGTTGAGTTGATAAATGGAGACAGAGAAGGGAGAAAGAGTTCAAGTGAAATAACGGTTTTCAAGTCTGTTGGTTCGGGTACTGTTGATCTCTTAACTGCACAACTTGTTCATGAGACTTATCTCAGATCTTCAAAATAATTCCCGCAGGAGATCCGGACCCAGTTTTCTCTGATCTTTCAAGTAGTGAATCTTTTTCAGAAAAAAGTTGCGTTTTCGAATTGTCTTCTAAACGAAATAACATATTGTTGTATCAATGATACATTATTGCCATTTGCCATATGTTGTGTTAAACTATAAACATGGATGCTGTAACGTTGTTCAAATACGGCATCTTCTTCGGTTCTAAGGTTTATAAACTTTATAAAATACAAACATCATGAAACTAATAACAAAGAGACATACTAATCCATCTTTCAATCCCTAAGTTTGCTGCTTAGCTAATTGGTGTTTAGCGTATAGACAGTAACATAAGATCGTTTTTTATTCTTAATAAATCACTTCTTTTGATTATACAGTAAACCATCTTCAAATAATAGATTAAAATAGCTGGTAAGTTCAAAGGATTATCGAAGCCGTCTTAGCTCAGTGGTAGAGCGCGTGACTTTTAATCCCGTGGCCGTGGGTTCGATCCCCACAGACGGCGATAAACCACTTTTTTATAGGGTTAGTTTCTTAAATATATTTTTTTGGGTTATTTAGCAAATTAGCCGAAACATATAACTATTGTGATTTTTTTGGGCCAACCCTAAAAGGCTAAAAGCTTCGGGTCGATTAAAAGAATAAGAAACCTAATTGTCTCACCCTCTTCCCTCTTCTCTCGAAACGGCCAACACGAAGTCGGAGTTTTGTCGCTAAACTCCTTCGTTGTCGTCGTGATGAACATGGAGACGGACCAGGCAGGGATGGGGAACACGGTGATGTGTCTGTTAACAGACCCAGAAGGAACTCATTTAGGTTCTTCTATGTATATTCCTCAGAGTGCTGGTCCTTTGCAGCTTACTCAGCTCGTCAACAAGTTCCTCAATAACGTAACACTCTTTCCCATCTTCCGGAATCTAAATTCTTGTAAAGGAATGATTTTTTAGAAACTATGAAGTCCTCTGTTTTCGTGTTTATTGATGATATCGTTGCGAATTTATAATGCTTTACTCTGTTTGTTACTAAAAGTTATGCACTTTTTAATTATTGTTATCCAGGAGGAGATGTTGCCTTACAGTTTCTACGTATCAGACGAAGAGCTTCTTGTACCTGTAGGAACTTACTTGGAGAAAAACAAAGGTTAAAAAACACTCAATTGAATCAGCTATTGTTTTTGTCTGTCTTATGTCTCTGTGAAAATCTAATTATGTTTCTAATAAAATGTTCCTACAAAATTGTGTGTTTTCAGTGTCTGTGGAGAAGGTTTTGACGATAGTTTATCAACAACAAGCTGTGTTCCGAATTCGTCCAGTTAACCGTTGCTCACAAACAATTGCTGGTATGTCATCATAGTTCTTGTTCTCTTTTTTCTTTTTTCTTTTCAGTTTAAAAATTGTATTAGTTAAGAGACTACTTGAGTTTACTTGGTTTGTTTTGTATCTTAGGCCACGCGGAAGCTGTTCTTTGTGTTTCGTTTAGTCCTGACGGTAAGCAGTTAGCAAGTGGCTCAGGTGATACTACTGTCAGGCTTTGGGATCTCAACACTGAAACTCCATTGTTTACTTGCAAAGGTTCGAAGTTCTCCTCCCCAATCGTTGTTTAGATGCTTAATAATAGTTCATACTGATGTCTAACAATCATAATCTTTTTTTTTTTTCAGGACACAAGAACTGGGTTCTCTCAATTGCTTGGTCTCCGGATGGTAAGCATCTTGTGAGTGGTAGTAAATCCGGTGAAATCTGTTGTTGGAATCCAAAGAAAGGAGAAATAGACGGAAGTCCACTTACAGTAAAGTCTTTATCTTTACTTGACATTTGGTTTATCTTGTACATATATGTTTTGGTTTGTCACTATTTACACTTTGGTCTTTACATTTTTCTTAGGGTCACAAGAAATGGATCACTGGTATCTCGTGGGAACCCGTCCACCTTAGCTCTCCATGCCGTCGATTTGTAACTTCTAGCAAAGATGGGGATGCAAGGATTTGGGATGTTACACTGAAGAAATCTTTAATCTGTCTCAGTGGACACACGCTTGCTGTGACTTGTGTCAAATGGGGAGGAGATGGAATTATATACACAGGGTATGTTTCTTATACATTTTCATATCTATTGACTAAATATTTCAATGTAGTTTTTTTTTCTTTTAACAGTTAATGTAAGAAACTTAATTTGCAGTGTCTTTATCTAGTCGATGGCCTGGTACTTGCCTCCATGTTCACTATTTCGGTACATAATTATTATGTCTTTCTCTGGCAGTTCCCAGGACTGTACGATAAAGATGTGGGAGACTACTCAGGGGAAGCTCATTCGTGAATTGAAGGTAAACTATTAGCTATAATTGGAATTTGTTATGATCATTGTTCCTCTGCATTAGTATCAGATGCATTCCTCTTCGGCCTACTATCTCTAGAAATTATCTCAAGTACCAATGTGATTACACTACTATCGGCTTATGTCTTTATCTCATGTGTTGACCTGTTACTCGTCCTGATTCACTTTTTAATTACTCTGCTTGTTCTGTTTGCTCTAGGGGCATGGACATTGGGTTAACTCCCTTGCATTAAGCACAGAATATGTTCTTAGAACAGGAGCTTTTAACCATACTGGAAGACAATATTTTCCAAATGAAGAAATGAAATTGGTAAAGCCTGTCACTTCACTCCACACGTGAAACCCCTTTCTACCCTGACTCTGATCTCTTCCCTTGGGAAAAATTTCTGGCTTCTTTTGTTATAGGCGCTCGAAAGATACAACCAAACAAAAGGAGATTCCCCTGAAAGATTAGTCTCAGGTTCTGATGACTTCACTATGTTTCTTTGGGAACCATCTGTTAGCAAACAACCTAAAAAGCGCTTGACCGGTCATCAACAGGTATGCGTTACTTAAAAAGTTTCACTCTTTTCATCTCGTCTTGTTACTTCCGTTTCTAACTCTTTTACCTTTGATATTGGTCAACCAACAGCTTGTAAATCATGTCTATTTCTCACCTGATGGGAAATGGATTGCAAGTGCTTCATTCGATAGATCAGTTAGGTTATGGAACGGTGTCACAGGACAATTCGTCACAGCTTTCAGGGGCCACGTTGGTCCTGTTTATCAAGTCAGTTGGTCTGCAGACAGTAGGTTGCTTTTGAGCGGCAGTAAAGACTCTACACTCAAGGTAAAAAAAAAAAATTAGAAATGCCATTGCTACTCTTTTACCGGAGATTTTGTTTAGATTCTGAATCAGAAAGTTTTGTTACGTCCACACAGATTTGGGAAATTAGGACGAAAACGTTAAAACAAGATCTTCCTGGTCATGCAGATGAGGTATTAAAACCTTTATAATTGAATTTTCTTTTACTGTGATCTCAGTCTCTTTCCTCTGTTGATTTTTGCTGACCCTTTATGTTTTTCGGTTGTGTGTAGGTTTTTGCGGTGGACTGGAGTCCGGATGGTGAGAAAGTAGTATCTGGTGGTAAAGACAGAGTCTTGAAGCTATGGAAGGGCTAAAAGGATAAGGACCTTTCACAATATAAATGTATTGGAGAGTTTATACGATATTGTTATGTTTCAATGCAAACCATCTCTTTAGTTTTAAGTCCCAGAACTCTCTTGGCTCAAAAGAGTTTTCCTTTTTTAGGACGGCCTCATGAACTGAAATTGTCAAGAATTTCCAAAGGAAAGACCGTATATCTAATGAACATTTAAAGATTGGCATGACCTCATGAATTGACAATTCTTTGTCTAATAGAAATGCAGAGAAGGCATTTTCTTGAGATGTTGATTGTAGATATTCAAGAATGGTTAGGGAATGATTATCTGTATTGGTTGTCAAATAAGTTCAACGAGATTCTACATATTGCGGCAGTGTGATTGAACTTCTAAGTACTGGAACTTCTACACGATCAACATTAAGTTCGACGCTTCCCTTCCTCAAACGCGCTTTGTTGATTGCATTTAACATCGGACATTCTTCATCAATTTTCAAATCAACCAAAGAACAACTCTCATGTTTCAGTCCTCGACAGTCACATTTAGAAAGACCGATTTACAATCCTTGGCAAAATCTTTAGACGCTTTTTTTCCGACAGTGCTTCAAATGGTAAAACTAAAACTCTGAATCTAACTTTGGATACAAGATTCCCATTCTTCTCTTACAAGATATCGATGGTACCAATTGATATATCAAATCTTCAGGAAAAGAGAAAGAAACAGTTCAAACAGAGACGGAGACAAGGGGATCACCTACGGCTGGTACTTTCGTTTCTCTGTAGCTTTTTAATCAGTTCCAGTCTCTGATCGCATATCCAGTGTTTTTCTTACACAATCACCATTACCAGGTCCTCGACGAACGAGGTATATCCAAATGCAGACAAGTGATAGCCATCAACGAGGTATTCTCATCGATTATTTTTGTTTGTTAAATTGTCTCACCAACTAAGAAAATGGATACAATTGTTTAGAGACTCATACATGGTCTCATCTTTGCTTAATATTATTACTTTCATGTCCTTCTTAGTTTCAGGAAGTAAGAGAGGCCATGCGAAAAGATTCGTTGGATCTTTCTTTTAGGCACCCTATAAACTCTAAAGGCTCAGCAACGAATCGGGTTCCTTTTCTTTACTTCTCTTTTATTGTAATATAGTTTGGAGTAAAGTATTCTAGTATTTGCTACTGATTCGGTTAGCAATACCAACATTTACAGCCTCCCTCACTCTTGACCTTGAAGTTAGCCTAACTTATTTACTCCCAATCTTCAATTTGGAGGTCGGGTCATGTTCTACAAGATATGTTTTTTTCATTCTTTAAACTAGGTTTCGCCTACTTTACAAATATTGAATCTGGAGAAGCCACTTGTATTTGACAAAATTTGATAATTTGGATATGGAAGAGTGAACTCTTGAGAAAATATGATGGTAATTAGTGGTTTCATATTATAAAGATGTACGTTTCTTATTTGTTCCAACAGAGTATTAATTGGATTTTATATGTTGTGTGTTACAATAGCTGTTTGATATTTTATAAGTTATTTTTAATACACATGTCTGGTGCTTTAGCTGCGTTTATTTAGTTAACTTTTATTTGAATTTTTTTTCCCAAACCGGCAAGTTACGAAAGGAAGTGTGTTGGACTAAGCAACTGCTACTATGTGTCGTATATAATAATTGTGTTTCTTTCAGTTTGTTGAGCTAACAATCGAATTTGAGACAACCCAATCCATGTCTAATTAAATGGACAAGTAATGCAAGCATTCTCCATCTCTTACCTAATAATTCCATGAGTACACTCAAACAGAGAAAAATTAGCAGAGAGATCAAATGCGACGTGTTTCATTTTATGCAGTGAATGTATTGTCTTCACCATTTGGGACTGTTTTTGTTTTGGTTTAAACTCTCCATGTTGTCCACCCGAATAAGAATGTTATTAAAAAGAACGATTGAGTATTTTAATACATTTTATATCATTTTTTCCAAGAGGGAATCAAACAAAAACTCGAAAATTTAATCATGGATTTTACAAAACAAACTAAATCAACAGAAGAAAATAGGATGTCTATGAAAACCAAAAAAGGTTCAAATTCTACTTTTACGAAAGATATATTGAAAACAACTTCATGTCTTTTTATCTTTTACTAAGTATGTTGTTGTTTTTTCTTAAAAGAATAAGATATATTATTATTTAGAATAATAGTAAAACAGTAGTTTATATATCTACATAGATGTTAAGTAAACTACCAAAAAATACTAACAAAAACGTAAATCATTTTTTAAGAAAAATATCAGCCAATGGTCAAAAATTAAAAAAAAAAAAAGTAAAAAACAGTATGAGAAAAAAATAAATGCAGAGAAACCCTTAGTAATATAGTGGAAGAAACAAAATCTAGGCAAATTGCCATGTTTTAAAATGAAAGGTGAAAGAGTAAAACGACGTAGATAAAAAGTTAGTTTATTAGACTCCAAAACGATCTCATGAATTTCAGACCAAAAATGGACATCTCATGAATTAATTGACACTTTTTCTTAAAATAAAAAGCAACAAACAAAAAAAAAATGGTGGTACTAGTAATAATCGTTACGACTACGAGAACTGTAATATGTTCACCTTCTTCAATTTTGATTTGCATATTATATCATTAATTAATTTTGCCAAAAAGGTGAAGACGACAAAATGCTTAGAAATTCGTATAACTTTGAACGGACTGATTGCTAAGACGTTTTTTACGTATATGTACAGAGTAATAATGGAAATTTGGATATAAAAGTAACGTTTGGGAAAGAAAGAAATGGGATATTAAAGAGACACAGAAAATTTCCATTACTTCGATCCCCACCAAACCCGTCTTCAATAGTTCCTCAGGTGTTCGATGTTCTCCCAATATCCAGTAAGATTTGATGCCTCTTCACGATGCAAAAGTACTCGTCCCATCTCTCTAACCTCAGAAAGTATATCTTCTTTGAGCCGTGTTTCTATGCTTTCTACCTGCATTAAGGATATGAATCAATAGAACCACATTTGCAATTTTGTATCATTATCGGGTGCAATTTGAGACTTACCACTGCACCGGTTATTCCAACATGCTTGAGGGTATCAACAGGTTTACTCAACTCCCTCAAGACAAATGGAGTTCCGTTGATGTAAACAATTGCTTCTTCTCTTATCTTCTCTGTTGAATCGCCACCTTCTTCATCAATCTGCAAACGACTTGAAGTTCTTTGGCCAGGGGAAACGAATTTTTGAAGTATGGAACCTTTGCACAAGACAGAACCACTCCGTTTGTTGACAATTGACTCCATGACTGCACCCAATTCCTCCTGCGCGAAAAACATTCAAAGCTGTAGTGTGTTGCCATCCTTACGACTCACAGGAATGGTCAAAAGCCGTCCAGGCCTTACCCTTACGCTCCACTTCATCGCTTGCACCTCAGGTCGCTGATGCAACCAATTCTTAAAAGTCATCTTAGACTCTCCTTTCACAAAGGCTTCGTCAAAAGTTTCGCTACCAAGATATGCTGCAAAGGTAATCAACCGGACGTATCTCTCCAAGTATTCAGCGCTACGTTTCAATGCAGCACTTCTAAGTCCTGGCTCAACATGTTGTTGGTTGAAAACCTTCCGGTACAGCAGAACAGCTTCACGAATATTTTTGAAATCCGGAACAACTATCAATTACAGCATCTAACGCCTCACGAGATTCAACTCCATTATCGAATAATCTAGTGACTTTCCATATGAGAGGGATGTCATTTATTCCAAATCCACGGCCGTGTTCCATTAGAATTTCTGCACCACCACCACTTAAGGAATCTTCATCATACCGAACCTTTAAAGGTCTCCCGTAAGTCATGCGGAGCTTCACTAGGCAGGCAATGACAGTTCCAGTGGTTGTTCTACCTCTCCCCATCTGTGAATGTTCAAGTGAAAAAAGGAAATGATGTAAGTCGAACAGAAAAGCTCAAGAGAAAAAACTTAATATATCCAAATAACCAAGTAGATTGGGAAACTCAACCTGGCAATTGAAGACAAAAGCAGTGTCTTCGGAAGCAGAGGCAATATTCCATGTCAATGTGTCAAAGTCTGAGCTTTTGGGCGCTTTACCATCAGTTATAGGTACACGCGCGTACTTAACAGGAAAACCATCTGTCTCTAAGTGTTTGAAGACCTCAAGGGGTGTTTGAACAGAGTCAGCATCCACATGTTCCCAAGAGTACAAAATCTGTCCGTCCTTGGTTTCGTGAATGACCATTATCGCACCGTCGTATCGCTTAGCTTCTCTCAGAATATCCTCTTTCAGACGAGCCTCCATTCCTTCGACTGTATCCCGGTCGGTTCCCTAAACAAAAGGTATTTATGCAAGCTTTTCAACCAATTCGGAAGAGTTAAAATATATACAGAAAACACAGATTGTTTACCTTATATTCTAGCATGTTCTTATATGGCCTTTCAATTTCACGTGTAACAAACGGTTTCCCATTGATATATATATAACAGGTTCTTCTCTCATGTTGTGCCAAAAAACCGGCCGGCGACCTCTTCCACTCCAAACCCTTTCAATGACAGATCGAATACCATCTATAGTTGGATTCGTAACACCATACACAGCAAATCCTGGAACCTTTCTAAAATTCGGTGCTCCATCCACTCTCTCTTGTAGAGGTAGATTATGACAACCAGGACTATAATCACTCTTCAGAACAGTTTGACTTCCCAGTACTGCCCCACTTCTACGTGCAGCGACTATACTCATCTCATGAGGGCGCCCGTCAGTAGATTCTGCAATCTTTGATGAAGAAGGCTTCATAGCTGGATATCCAAGGGCACCCATAGGATCTTTCCAAGAGAAACCTGAAAGAGGTAAACGTGAACTTACATGAGACACCTGAAGATAATATGCATTGTGAATCACGAGTGCCATATATTAATTTTTGGCATTCAAATTCTTTTACAACAGCTTAAAGAGATACAATTGCAGAGAGCTATGCAAGCAAGCAGATAGATAATGTCAGAGTTTACCTGAGAAGAATGTGATAGAGCTTTGGCCTAGCTAGCATCCAGTCAGCAAAACTGACATGGTCAAGCGAACCAGATTGGAGGAAAGCACCCTCTGAATGAAGGTATACAGCAAAGCATATAAGGAGGTAGTATCTTTCCAAGTACTCAACAAAAAATGAGAGTGCTGCCTCTCTCTTCTTTTCATCGGGTTGACGCAAAATACTACTGCGGTAGGTTAAAATTGCCTCCCGTAAGTTCTGTAAGTTGATTAATGAACGAAATTTAGGCCTTTTACCCTAAGTTAATATCCATAAGATCTGATAGAGAGTTTCTTATATATTAGAACGTATACTTTGATATTAAAATTAACAGAAGATACCTGCACGGATTCACATCTGTCGATGGCTTCATCAACTTGTCTTTTGCCTTCTACACCACCCTGGAATCATGAATACAGATAACAGTTAGAACCAGCAGGACTAAGCAAGATGAACAGAAAAAGACAAACAGAAAGGGACTAGATACCTCCAAGACTCGTATCAACTTTCTCACAACTGCATATTCCCCTCTACGGATTGCCTCCTCTGGCAGATCAATAGTAAAGATTCTTTTTCCCAAAGAGTTGTCTGAAAAGAAAAAAAATAGGACAGGTTAGTGGAAACTTCTACCATGATGCAGGCTAGCTTAAACACCACGGGACTCGTTGTGTCTAGTTTATATTTTGTTCCAGAAAACATGACTCCTGGTCTTAGATATATATGTATAAAAGAACAGGCTATGGAGAAGAGGGTTGAGATGTGATTATTTGGCTAGTCTATACTGTTTCGTTTCTGTCTGAAATAAAATAAGATAAATGACATACCTCCAATACGTTTGATTGAAGTCCCATTTGACTGTTGAAGATAATCTCGGTATCAACCTTAGCCTGAGATATCTTCAAAACCTGCTAACACGCATTACATTAATATCTTATAGTAAAACCAAAAATAGAATTCCTCATAGCATGGTGATAAGATTTACCAGCGTATCGAAATCTGTTACTTTTGGCGACTTCTCATCCGTTACAGGAACACGTTCATAATCAACAAGGAAACCTTCAGCTTGCAGTTCTTCGTACACCTAGATCCATAGAGTGTATATGCATAAAAGGGTTCGTGCATGCTCCGAATCATACACATACGATGCTTCACTCCAAAGTTCTACCTCAAGAAGCAGCGTCTTTAAAGAATGAGTTGAGACTGGCTCCCATTTGTCCACCATCTCACCCTCTGGCAGTTCATCAGTGATGTTGAAGTAGTATTAAAGATCAAGTTCAAACATTGGTGGCACTGAAAACTTGGAGGGAAAGGCTCCTTTCTGTGCGTTGGCACACCACGTGACCAGACAACTGCAGGACCACATCTGATTTGTAGCCGTTTGCTTTATGCAAAAAGCATGGGAGGCTTTTGTCGTGTATCAGAGGTGGCCAACTTTGGTACGTGGACTAAACGACAGTCTTTGGGATCCGTTTGTGTGAAGACTGCAGTGGACACTAGGGTTAGCCGCATCTATAAAAGCAAGAGAGGAGGAGAGAGAGAGGTGGTGTGAAAAAGAAGACATTCATTAAGCATAAACTTGTATGAGTGTTCTTGAGAGGAAGTAGAGTAGAGTGAATACAAAGTGTAACATCATTGAGTGTCTTTGTATTTTGAAACTCTTGTAACTCAGTCCTGAATCTAGTGGATTCCGGTGACAAGTTCCCGGCCAGACGTAGCGTTCCTCTTTAACGGACGTGAACTGGATAAAGTCTCGCTAGCTTGGTTGCGTTGAGAAGGCGTTCCCTTTAGCTGCTCTGAACCTCACAGATTGGTATCAGAGCCAGGTTCTCGGCTCAGTGATTCTATAAAGTCTCATCGACTTAAGAATCATGACGACGTCAAGGATAGACATTGAGAAGTTTGATGGAACACAAGACTACTCGCTTTGGAAGGACAAGATCCTTGCTCATCTTGATCTGATGGGACTGAGTAAAGTTCTGGTGGAGGAAGCGTCTCCAGGAAAGGGTAAAAGAACACCTGACTCAGATGAAGAAAGCGATAGTAAAGAAGCTAGGGAAAAGGAAGAAGCTTGGGCAGAGAAACGGAAGAAAGCAAGAGGTGCTATCATGTTAAGCGTGAAAGACAAGATCTTGCGAAAGATAAGAAGAGAGAAGACTGCTCTCGGGATGCTCAATGCTTTGGACAGTCTGTATTTAACCAAAGCTCTCCCTAACAGATTTTATCTAAAGGAGAAGCTGTATGGTTACAGGATGACAGACAGCTTGTCCGTGGAAGCAAACATGGATGAGTATCAAAGACTCATTGCAGATCTGGAGAATATCGACGTGACAGTGTCAGATGAAGATCAAGCTATCTTATTACTCAGATCACTCCCTAAACAGTTTGAGCATATGCGTGATACCTTCCTATACGGCTCGAACAGAACAACTATATCTCTTGATGAGGTTATTGCAGCTGTTCACGCCAAAGATCTGGAGTATGGTTCGAATAGAAAAGGCTCTAAAAACCAAGGAGAAGGTTTATATGTAAGGGAAAGAAGTGATTCGAAGGGTAAAGGCAAAGATAAGTCTTCAAAATCTGGTAAGAACAAGGGAAAGTCTAAATCAAAGAAAGGCTGCTGGATATGCGGAGAAGAAGGACATTGGAGAGATAACTGTCCTTCAAAGGGCAAAGCTTCTAGCAAAGGTAAAGACTCTCCTAGTTCAAGTAACAATCGTACAGAAGCTGCAATGGTGGAAGGAAAGATGATAGAAACAGCCGGTTTATATGTCTCAGAAGCTTTGCATTTGACGGGCATAAGCCTTGAAAATGAAATGATTATGGACACAGGTTGCAGTCATCATCTGTCACACAAGAAGGAATGGTTTGAGAGTCTGAAAGAAGACGTCTGCGGTTCAGTCAGAATGGGAAACAAGACCACGTCCAGAGTCATGGGAATAGGTAACATAAGAATCCGAAACCAAGATGGCTCAACGTTCTTGTTGCAGAACGTAAGGTATATACCAGACATGGATCGTAACTTAATCTCTATGGGTACACTAGAAGAAGATGGCTATAAGTTCGGTTCAGAGAATGGTATACTTTCAGTATCTCAGAGAAACCAGACGTTCCTAACAGGAAAAAGGTTTGAGACTCTGTATCTGTTGCAAGGAAAGCCGGTTGTCAGTGAATCTTTGGCAGTGGAAAAGAGATCAGATGAAACTGACCTATGGCACAGACGTCTAGGCCATATCAGCCAGAAGAATCTGGATATATTGGTTAAAGAAGGTCTGTTGGACAGTAAAAAGGTCTCAAAGTTCGAAGTATGTGAAGACTGCATTCTCGGAAAATCTAAACGAGTCAGTTTTGATGTTGCAAACCACGATACTAAAGACAAACTGGATTACGTGCACTCAGACCTCTGGGGTGCTCCATCAGTTCCAATGTCTCTTAGTAAGTGTCAGTACTTTATTTCCTTCGTTGATGATTACTCTCATAAGACTTGGGTCTATTTTCTGAGACGAAAGGACGAAGCCTTTGAGAAGTTTGTTCAATGGAGCACGATGGTTGAGAATCAGGTGGAAAGGAAAGTTAAAGTTCTGCGCACTGACAATGGTTTGGAGTTCTGTAATCAATACTTTGATAATCACTGTGCAAAGAAGGGAATCATCAGGCATCGAACCTGTGCCTACACTCCACAACAAAATGGAGTTGCAGAAAGAATGAACAGAACCATTCTAGAGAAAGTTCGAAGTATGTTGAGTGATTCTGGTCTAGGAAAGACTTTCTGGGCTGAAGCAACAAATACAGCGGTCGATCTGATAAACAAAACTCCCTCATCAGCCATCAAGTTTGAGATACCTGACAAGAGATGGTCAGAAAGGTCTCCAAGTTATAGCTATCTCAGAAGGTTTGGCAGTTTATGTTTTGTTCATTCAGATGAAGGAAAACTCTCTCCGAGAGCCAAGAAAGGAGCATTCTTGGGTTACCCTCCAGGGGTAAAAGGATATAAAGTGTGGTTAATCGAAGAAAAGAAATGTGTCATCAGTAGAAACGTTCAGTTTCAGGAGAATGTCGTATACAGAGATGTGATAAACAACGGTAAAGGCATTGTGGAACAGGACAGTCCTTCAGATTCATTGTTTGATATTGATGTGGAAGATTCAAGGGATATCAGTTCTGGTGGAGATCTCCCGGATGAGATAGTATCCCTGGGAGATCAATCTTCTGCGTCTCAGGAACAAGATCAGCAAGAACAGACAGTGAATGGGGGTTGTGACAATGAAGCTACCGAGGGTTCACCTGGCAGTTACTGGTTAGTTCGGGACAGAGAAAGAAGAGAGGTAAGAGCCCCTAGGAGATTCGATGAAGAAGGATACTACGGTGAAGACACAGATGATGAATCAGAGGATTTCACGTTTGAAGCTTTGATTACTACACTTGATGGAGAGAGACTTGAACCTGCAAGTTATGCAGAGGCAATCAGAGATAGTGATTGGCATCTATGGAAAGGGGGCATAGACGAAGAGATGAGTTCACTGGAAAAGAACTGCACTTGGACAGGAGTCGACAAGCCTGCAGGCCAGAGAATTATCGGTTGTAAGTGGATTTTCAAACTCAAGCCTGGAATTCCTGGTATAGAAGAACCTAGACACAAAGCTCGCCTAGTTGCAAAGGGTTATTCTCAGAAAGAAGGAGTTGACTACAATGAGGTCTTTGCTCCAGTTGTAAAGCATGTATCCATAAGGATTCTACTTTGCATTGTTGTCGAGGAGGATTACGAGCTAGAACAGCTCGATGTTAAGACTGCATTTCTCCATGGTGAATTAGAAGAGAAGATATACATGGAGATACCAGAAGGGTTTGAGGATCAGTACAAACCTGGACAAGTATTGCTTTTGAAGAAATCGCTATATGGCTTGAAGCAGTCTCCAAGGAACTGGAATCAAAAATTTGATAGCTTCATGACTGAAATAGGATTCGTCAAGAGCTTAAGAGATAACTGTGCCTATGTTAAAACTTTGGAAGATGGATCGAGAATCTACTTGCTCATCTATGTAGATGACATGCTTGTTGCTGCAAAGGACAAGAAAGTTATAACAAAGTTAAAGGAACAGTTGAGTCTAAAGTTTGAAATGAAAGATCTTGGACCAGCCAAGAAGATCCTTGGTATGGAGATCACTCGTGATAGATCTAAAGGAAAACTCTGGTTGTCTCAAGAAGGATATCTTCAAAAGATTCTCGAACTCTATAACATGGACCAGTCAAAGGCAGTCACAACTCCTCTAGGAGTCCATTTAGACATGCGGAAAGCCACAGAACTACAACTGCGTGAAGAGAACAAGTTTATGAAATCAGTTCCCTACTGTAACGCAGTGGGCAGTATCATGTATTCTATGATCGGTACAAGACCAGATCTCGCCTATCCAGTTGGAATAGTGAGTAGATACATGAGTGCTCCAATCAAAGAGCACTGGCTAGGTGTTAAATGGATCCTGAGATACATCAAAGGAAGTCTGAGAAAGAAGCTATGTTTCAGTAAGGGTTCAGAGTTTGTTGTGAAGGGATACTGTGATTCTGATTATGCTGCAGATCCGGATAAGAGAAGAAGCATCAGTGGTGTTGTCTTTACTCTTGGAGGAAATACTATAAGCTGGAAATCAAGATTGCAGAAAGTAGTGGCGTTATCCACCACTGAAGCCGAGTATATAGCATTAACTGAAGCTGTTAAGGAAGCTATATGGCTTAAAGGTTTGATGGAAGATTTTGGATATGTTCAGAAGCCGGTGGAGATATTCTGTGATTCGCAAAGCGCCATTTGTCTTTCTAAAAACAGTGTGTTTCACGAAAGAACTAAGCATGTCGCAGTTAAGTATCACAAGATCAGAGAAACGATTGCTAGAGGAGTCGTTGATGTTCTGAAAATATCGACGTTAAGAAATCCGGCTGACATGTTGACCAAGATCTTACCGGTGAGTAAGTTCCAATCCGCTTTGGACTTGCTCCGCGTCAAAGCTGAGTAGAAGACTCAGGAAATCCGGGAATGGAATCAGAAATCTAGATCATCTCAGTTCTCTCTCAATCTCTCAGGTACAAGTTTTGTCTCAGTCACTGGATGTTTTGTGATCTGTTAATACTAGGTGGAGTTTGTTGAAGTAGTATTAAAGATCAAGTTCAAACATTGGTGGCACTGAAAACTTGGAGGGAAAGGCTCCTTTCTGTGCGTTGGCACACCACGTGACCAGACAACTGCAGGACCACATCTGATTTGTAGCCGTTTGCTTTATGCAAAAAGCATGGGAGGCTTTTGTCGTGTATCAGAGGTGGCCAACTTTGGTACGTGGACTAAACGACAGTCTTTGGGATCCGTTTGTGTGAAGACTGCAGTGGACACTAGGGTTAGCCGCATCTATAAAAGCAAGAGAGGAGAGAGAGAGAGGTGGTGTGAAAAAGAAGACATTCATTAAGCATAAACTTGTATGAGTGTTCTTGAGAGGAAGTAGAGTAGAGTGAATACAAAGTGTAACATCATTGAGTGTCTTTGTATTTTGAAACTCTTGTAACTCAGTCCTGAATCTAGTGGATTCCGGTGACAAGTTCCCGGCCAGACGTAGCGTTCCTCTTTAACGGACGTGAACTGGATAAAGTCTCGCTAGCTTGGTTGCGTTGAGAAGGCGTTCCCTTTAGCTGCTCTGATCCTCACAAGTGACAAGTATCTTATCCCCATATCTGCCAGGAAAAATAGTCAAGCACAGCCAAAGGAAAAACAAATCTAGAGATCATTTACAGGTTACAGTGAGTGAAATATACCCTGTTGATTCCATGAGAATCTCTTGTTTAAGTTCTGCTTCCAGTTGCTCTAGTATTATTCTATCTACTCCCTATTGAAATCATAAACAAACTATGTTACTATTACAACAA
Organism: Isatis tinctoria; assembly: GCA_010577795.1. Classification (NCBI taxonomy): domain Eukaryota; kingdom Viridiplantae; phylum Streptophyta; class Magnoliopsida; order Brassicales; family Brassicaceae; genus Isatis; species Isatis tinctoria. Next base: position 15,386,052 of record CM021249.1, on the reverse strand, counting down.
CATTGTGCGGAGGAGAGCAAGGGTCTTGTACCGTGTACTCAAGACTGGTGAAAGGTTTATCCACATCACGTAAAACAAATGGTCGCCCATTTATGTATATTACCTGCCAAGATGTGTAGGAAAAGGCAAGTTAGTAACGAAGTATACTCAGACCCGGTTTATATGACAAGCAGGTGAAGCAAAGGCTTAGAGCATTCATTTTATAGGGGCATCCATTTTATATAAAATATGAGTTATATATATATATATATGTATTAATTCTAAAGGTATTAATAAACTATGGGTTTTTGTTTGATTTTTAAAAGTAGCAGCTGCAAGTGAGGATACTTTGATGGTATCATCATCATGTTTGAACTTATGTGGTGTTATTCAATACATTAATTAAAATCAACTCTATAGGTTTTATAGTCCACTGTTATTCAATGATTGATTTTAATTTCTTTATTAAAATATGTTGTTATTAGTTATTGTATTTTAAATATATGTATTAAAAGATTTATAAATCTAGTGTTATTGGTTTTTGTATTTACAATCTCATCATTAATAGAGTTTAAAATCTATTGTTCTTGTGTTATTTATGTTCGAAAGATTCATACAATTCATTTGATTTGAAAAGTTTGAATGGATTTAAATCAAATTTCATGTGTAAATTATAGTAATCAAAATCAAACCATCTAATTTATCCTCATATTTTGAAATCTTTCACAATTAATAAACATTTTTCCTCTTCCAAAAAAAAATGTCATGGTTAATTTTTCTTTAAAAAAACATCTTGTTGAAATACAAATGGTTGAAATACATGTTTCTCTCAAGAAAAATTTACTTCAAATTTGATCAAACCCATCCATCTAACATCTTTTTTCTGTTCAAAGGAAACGAAAATTCCATCTTGTTGTTTCTCTTAAAACAATTTACTTCCAAATTAGTCAGACCCCGATTTTATCCATATAACATCTCCTTTTTTTTTTCTTCTTTGAAATTTCAAAGGAATTGATTTCATTACTTTTATTACATGAATTGGCTGATTCATCATGTATATATTTGATTCTAACATTTTTAGGTTTCTTTTTTTTTTCATTTTCTCTTTTGTTTTGTTTGGATACCTACATAATTTTTTGTAGCTTTCTTTTTCTCTATTCATTTTCATTTATAAATTTGTTTTGAAAGAGTAATTCTATTCACAATCTCTTGTAGATATCAAATGATATTATATTGATTTTATAAATACTTTGATACAGATTTAAAAATCATATATCTGAAATTTTGAAATGAGAATTTTTTTCAAAATTTGATATATTCAAAATTTTTAGTGGAGTTAATTTCAAATAATACAACCTATAAGTTTTTTTAAAGAATGATATGCATTCAGACATTGTTGGTGATGATTTGTTTATGAAATTAAAGATTCTCAGAGAATCAATACCAATGAAACTGTATTGAAATGTTTTAACAAAAATGCACAATTTTTGAACTTGCTTAGAGCATTCTAAAACGTTACACCGGCACTGAGTATACTGAAGCAACAAGAATAAGTGGCACATGCCTATATTGACAGAACTTCTGATTAGATGGATTTACCGGTTCCGCCCTAAGACTTATCCAAAGAACTTGTTTACCATCTTTGTGAGCTCCAATGTGCTTAAGAAGGTTTCGTATGCCATCAGTGGTTGACATCGCAACCCCGTGCACAGGTATGGAATGAAGCTGAAACTCTGGGGTCAATATCGGTCGTGCCTTTAAAGAAGACAAAGGAAATAAAAAAAAATGAAATCACTAGCAATTGCAAACAAAGATCTAGGAATGAGAGATGACCTGATGGTAATTAGGCGCTCCTTCTATGTGAAGAGAAGGACGCTTAATCTGAGAAGATGAAAAACAATCCATCTTCAAAATCCTCTTCTTCTGATTGATCTCCAGCATCCTCTTGTTACTTTTGCACACAGAAACGGATAGAACGGCGAGAGGATTCCAAAATCCGGTGAAAAATCGGTAAAAAGAAACAAATGAAGAAACCGAAGTTTGTTCGGAAAGAAGATGAGAATGAGCCGGTGTTGCACAGAGAAACGGATGGAACGGCTTATCGAAGTAAGAGAGACGAACGAAGAGAGAATTACGGTGAAAACCCGGTGAGATTCCGGTGAAAAATCGGTGGAACAAAAAAACGAGTGAGGAAGACGGAAGTTTGTTAGGAGATATTTTCTTTTGCTCCGATACAATATTCTATTAGAGATCTATAACCCCGCGCGTGCGCGGGCTTTATTGCCTTTTAGCTTTTAGTTTTTACCTTTTTTTTGTCAACAGTTTTTACATTTTATATAAATATTATCATTGATTTAAATAATTGAATTTTTTTCATTTTTATGATGTATTTATCTTCATCAATATAATATTATTTTTTGGTGGAAATGTCGGGTTAGTGCCCCCGAATTTTATTAAAAAGGAAAAACAAAACGAACTACATTAAAGTTTGTCTAGGCCTCGTAAGACCATCGAAATCCTCTTTCCAAATCGACCAAACATCAAAAGGAACAGAATCAAAGAAATGAATCCCTAGTGGCAAAGAAAAAGCATGGTTAGCTAAACTATCCGCGAGGTAGTTAGCTTCCCTATACACATGAACAATTCGGACAATCCAGTCCTTCGAAATTAAGCCATAGCACAGACGTACGAGGAATGACAACGAGTGTGTCTCACAAATCCCCCTCTGCAGAAATCCAACCACTAACTCTGAATCAATCTCGATCTCCAGCTTACGAACTCCTTTCTCCCAAGCCATAAGAAGTCCGTAATACATCCCCCATAACTCAGCCATAGGTGCGGTACATCGGCCGATATTGAGCGCGAAACCCTGATGCCAATTGCCTTCTTCATCTCGCAACACTCCACCAGCCGACGCAAGTCCTGGATCAATATAATATTATTGTTTTGTTCTCTCTTATGATATTTTTTTTTGTCTAATTTATTAGGCTTTTGATGTTTTTCTATAAATATTGTGCTGCCTATTTTATATGTTTTATACGTTTTTTGGTCGTCCATTCATATCGTTTGACATTTTGATATAAGTTTATTAGATACTTTTTCTTTGTTTCATTAACTTTTAATTTGATTTTATGTTTACTTAATTTGATTTTATGTTTACTTTTTTATTTGTGCATTTATATCCAGCTATAAGTTGCGACTTGAAAACTTAAATTAACGTTATATAAGAAGCTTTGATATGATTATTTAAAACATGCGGCTGATGGGATAGAAACTTTGGTGTTACAAAAAAGGATGTTCGAGATGTGTTGAATAAACAAATAAATACAAATACAAGAATTGAGAATCAGGGGGTGCCAAAAAACTACAAGAAGCACCCTTTTTACAGTTTCCACTCTCATAGAATTTACATATTTTGAGCCCTTTGGGCGGATGAGCTGTGTACGAACCTGATCCATGGTCATACCCATGGCTACTGCTGTATGGCCATTGCCGGTTATTATGACTGTTGTTTTTTTTTTGATAACTGAAAATATTATATATTTGTAGATTTTACAAAAATATACATTCTTCATCGTTTCCCAAAAAAAGATAAAAAAGAAAGATGAAAATAGAACATTGTTCGACAACACATGCTAAGCATGAGTGAACCAGAGAGAGAGAAGCTTTGAGAATCTTTTCCTCTTAATATTTGCCAGAATTTTGTCTTTCATATGCCGATCAATGCAAGCAAAGACAGTATTTGTAGCCGTCTTAACTCCCTTGTGCAACCGCCTGTTCCTCTCAAGCCATAGATTGTAGACAACCACATGAGATCCTAGCTTTCTCAGAAGCTTGAACTTGTCCGAGGTCAAAATCCAAGTAACAAGATCATCCCATGAAGATAAAATTGTTGTGGGCTCCTGCAGCCGAAGCAGTAAGAACTTCCAAACTTCACGCGAGTAAGGGCAAGATATGAATAGATGATCACGGTCTTCTTTTTCACGTTCACACAACAGACACACATCATCCACATTAAATCCCCAGGCAGAGAGTCTATCTTTCAAGGGCAATCTGTTGAGATTCGCTACCCAAAAGTGGAAAGCATGACGGGGAGTATGATCCTTAAACCAAACAGCCTTGAACCAAGCAACCTCATTTTCTCTCGGTCTCAAGCATTCCCAAGTAAACTTTGACGAGAAATTACCTGAGGAGTTGGACATATCCAGAACATTCCAATAGAACTGGTCTGGTCCCTTGTCGTTTGTTGGAGGCTGAATGGTAGTGAGGAGGATCTGCAACTCTTCGGCAAGAGGTGAGCGAGCAGGTCTAAGGTTCCAACATGAGTTTCGGGTAGCTGAACTGACTGTGGCCGCTAGTGGGACACTGATGTGAGATGGTCCATCCTCACTTAACCACTGTATAAGTGGGCTTCTATCACACCAGTTATCATACCAGAAAGAAGCTTTTCTCCCATCTCCCAACTCACATTTGATAAATTGATGCGCTAAGTCCTTCAGTGAGATGATTTGGTTCAAGGTCCAGGAGAAGGAGCGGTTATTCTTCAAGTCCCAGAGACAGCTATGTTTTAGATAAGTCTCCTTTGTCCAGGCAACCCAAAGAGACCCACTCTCGCTGAAGAGCAACCATACTAGCCTTAGAGACAGAGTTTTATTCCAAACCCGCAGATTTCGCAAACCCAATCCCCCTTCTTTCTTAGGGAGACAAACTTGTTTCCATGCAACCTTTATGCCCGTTTTCTTGTATATGTTGCCACTCCAGAGGAACCGATTACAAAGTCGCTCAATTTTCTTGATACAAGCTACCGGTAATATGAAAGCACTCATCCAAAAATTAAGAGTACTGTTGATGACCGATGAGATTAACTGGAGCCTTCCCGAGAAAGAGAGAAGCTTGACAGCCCAACCATTAAAGCGCTTTTCCAACGCATCAGTGAGAGGACTATAGTCCTTATAGTGGAGCTTGTTACTTGAGAGAGGAAGCCCAAGATATTTTATCGGGAGAGAACCAAGAGTGATACCTGTCTGAGTCAGGGCAGATTTGTCCTCCTCACTTATTCCAGCACAGTAAAGAGAGGTTTTAGCTTTGTTCATTGCCAACCCCGAGAGAGCCTGAAAATCATCAAGCGTCTCCACCGTTCCCAGGAGAGACGTCAAACTCCCATCAAAAAATATCATCAAGTCATCAGCAAATGAGAGGTGCGATGTTCTTGTGTTGATACACTTAGGGTGAAAGCTTATCCTCCCATCCGCAAAGGCATTATCTAAGCTACTAGCTAAGTTCTCCATAGCTAATACAAACAGATAAGGGGAGAGAGGATCTCCCTGTCGTAATCCCCTTTTACCTTTGAAAAAACCACAGAGCTCACCATTAACACAAATGGAGAAGGATGTCGTTGTGAAGCATTGCTTTAACCAGTCCACGAATCGCGGGGGAAACTCTGAAGCTAGGAGAACAGTCTCCATGAACTTCCAATCAATAAAATCAAAATCTTTCCTTAAGTCCACCTTTAGGGCTGCTCTTGGGGAGATATTAGATTTATGAAAACCATTCATCAGTTCTGATGCTAGTAGCACATTTTCAATCATAAGTCTTCCTTTAACGAAAGCTGATTGGTTGTTTTCCACAATCTCGACTACAGCCAACTGCAGTCTGGTTGCTAAGATCTTAGATATCACCTTGTAAGAGACGTTACAAAGGGATATAGGACGGAATTCTTGGATTCTTTCAGCATTTGTCTTCTTAGGAATAAGACTGATTACTATAGAATTCCATTCCTTTAACATCCTCCCATTCGCGAAGAATTCCATGACTGCTTTTGAGAAATCATGACCCAATATACTCCAAGTAGCTTGATAAAATTTCGCGGTAAATCCATCCGGCCCTGGTGTTTTATTCTTAGGGAGGTTAAAGACTACTTCTCTGATGTCTTCCTCTGAAACTGGCGCTAGGAGCATATCTTTAATTCGTTGGGAGCATTTCTTCCGGACCCGAGCACCTATATCTTGTACTTGATGGGCAGACAGAGAGGCCTCAGAATGACCAAGAAGATCATGGTAATAAGAAAGACATTCGGATTGAATACCTTCCTTAGAGGCAATCTTCTGGTCATCCTCATTGAGAAGATAGTGAATATAGTTTCTTGCCTTCCTCCCCATTACCACTCTATGAAAGAAAGCAGTATTGAGATCTCCTTCTTTGGCCCATGAAATCCGAGATCTTTGTTTAAAAAAGGACTTTTCAGCCATCGCTAGTAGCAGCCACTCTCTGTATCTGCGCTTTTCTTCCTCTGCAGTAGCTTGTGATGGGTTATCAAAAAGCCGTGATTGACTTAAAAGGAGATTTTGATGAGCATCTTTGACCCTTTTTTCAATGCCTGAGTAGTTGTCCAATTGTATAGCTCCCTGATCCACCTTTTCAGAGATTTTAGACGTTTGGCAAAGGAAAACATCTCTGTTCCATGTGCATAAGATTCACTCCATTTGGAGGCCACGAGCGGAAGAAAGTCTGGGTGATTAATGATGTAATTGGTGAATCTGAATGAAGACTTGACGCCTGTTGCTAATATTTGCATTCTAACACACATTGGAGAGTGGTCAGAGAATTCCAGCTTACCAAAGTAAGATAACGAGAGGGGGTAGGAGAGTGACCAGCTATCATTAACCAGCACTCTGTCTAGTTTCTTTGTGAGGGGAGCAGTGGTACTCTTATTCCACCAAGTATGATCCTGTCCCTTATAAACCAAATCTCTAAGCTCAGTCGCTTGAAGACAATCTCTGAAATCTTTCATCGCTCCAGGGATTCTTGTACTGTCCACGGAAGAATCCTCCGGGTTTAAAGCTTGATTGAAATCACCCATTACTACCCAAGCCTTTGAGTCCAAAATAGGATTGGAGGCCAGCGCTAGTAACTCATGCCAAAGAACCTTTCTCCCTCCTCTATCATTTCTGGCATAAACAAAAGTAGCGACAAATTCCTGGTTATGTCCTGGTAGTTTCACTACACAGGATATAGTTTGATAAGACTTCTATATCACTGAAACTTGAACAACTGGATCCCAGAGAACCCATATTCTTCCCAGCTCAGAGAACTCATAGTTCCCTATGCATGACCAACCCGGGAAGGTACCGTGCAGAAATTTAGGCAAATTACTACTCCTAACCTTAGTTTCTATTAGGCTTCCAAATAAGCCTTTATTATTACTAAGCCATCTCCTGAAATTCCGTCTTCGCTCAGCCTTATTAAAACCACGGACGTTCCAGGCAAAAATGTCAAAGGACTCTGACATAGATAAATTATTCAGTGGGGCATTGCCCCTTCTCTTTGTCTTTATGCTTCTCAGAAGATTGGTGGAGAGACCCCAGATCTTCTGCATCAATTGATTCATTCTCAGAATCCTCATAGTCCTCCTCCTCAGGAGGTTGAGAAGTCCTGTGATAGTTGGAATGAAGTCTTTGTCGATCAAGGTTTTCAGCTTGTGGAATCTGGATACCCGCAGGTCGCTTCTTTTCCACCAGCTTCCATTCGGATTTTTGCTGACTATAACCTGACGAGGCAGCAATTCCTTTTCCTTTATCAGAGGTGGGAGCTTTCTTATCTGTCTTCCCGTTGTTTCCAAAGTATTTGTCAGTTAACTGAGTGCCTGGACATTTTTCTCTTGTTTGTAACTTCTCCTTTTTTCCTCTTCCCTTCTTTGCTCTTGCGCAAACGTCAGAGGTGTGGACTTTGGAAGAGCAGATATTGCACGTTATAGGCGCCTTAGGACATCTCTTTTTACTATGCCCGACTTGATTGCAAGTCTCACAAGTTGGAGGAAGCCAAGGGCTGGAAATTCCTATTTTCACAATATGACCGGATTCAAAACTCGCATTCACATATGGAGGCAATTTTACCTTTGGGTCAATCAGGGTATAAACCCGGGCAACTTCGAGATCAGTGAGATTGGCAGTGGCTGGGTGCAGATGAAGAGGATGCCCAACCAAATATTCTCTCTAGAGCCTGCTCATTCAGGAATTAGAGTGGAACTCCACGAAGCTCCAACCACACCGGAACTGAGGAAAGCTCAGGCATGTCGGGTGTGAGTCCAGGCTCCCAATCAGCTACGAACATTGTTTCCCCGTCGAACTGCCACATCCTTTGGTGGAGAACTCTTCTTCTGTTTGCAGCCGAAGGAATGCAGAAGAGGTAAGACTTTTCACTCAGTCTTGAAACCGTGATGTCTCGAGTTCGAGGGCTCCAAATACCATTTGCAATAGCAAATATTGCTCCTCTAGATGGAGCATCACCATAGAATTGGCCTATGATGAATTGTTCTCATTGCTTCTTGCTCTGCTCAATTACCTCGTTTGGGATTTGTACGCATCTTTCTCCAGATTCCGTCACATACCCATCTTCTCTTTTCGTTAATCTCTTCTCCACACCTTTGACAAGCTCGCTCCAGAGTGGCTTTGCTTGGCTTTGGTTAGGAATATTCTTGGTGCATCCATTTTCAATTATTGGGCAACTAACCTTTGATGTTGATGTATCTCCCGATTTAGGATGACCATTATCTGATTCATCAATTTTGGATCCAACTGGTTTCGGTGGGATCTGCTCCGGCGATTTGATCATTTCTTTCTCCTTCCTTGCGGAATTCGATGTGTTATCCACTGTCTTGTTAGGAACAGGGGAAGATTTGGATGAAGCCTCTGAATCAGAGGCAAGAGATGTATGACTGTTGTTGAAGCCACTGTTAGGACCATTGTTCCACCATTGCCGGTATTTGCTGTGCCCACCGGATCTCCTTTGCTGACTTCCATTTCCACGTGGACTGCGCTCGGTGTTTCAACGGGCTGAGTCATGTGCTGATGATGAGCTAGGACTCGGTTCTAAACCGACTTGGAAAACCTCTCGACCGATCCAGCTTCAACTGTGGTTTCTGATCCTAGTTTGAGAGCTGTTGTACGTCGTTAATTAGAGTAAGGTCCTGACTTATTGAAGCTGGCGCTGGCGGAGCAAATAGCAGGAGGTCCGGACAAGCGGTTGCACAGTGACTGAAGAGAGTATTGTATTTTGCTTTTGTGCCCATTGAGCCTTACCCGACAGTGACGTTGTCGTGAATACTCGGCTGAGAGACATAATTGGGTTATAACAAACAAGGCGCGAAAAAACAGAAAAAAAAAGGAAATAATTCTTTTTTTTGTCTAAAAAGGAAATTATTATTTTCCTTTTGGAAATAATCAGACCTTCAAAATAGTCTGCCTATATAAGAAGTTAGTTCGATCCCTTTCTTCTTCACTCACTCTTTGTTTTTTCTCATCTCCTAATCTCAAAAAGAAAACACAAAAACGAAAGCAGAACGTGCGTGGGTATTGGTCGTATTGGATATAGGATTAGTTTGTTAGGAAAGGCATTAGAAAAAAAAAAGGGAAATAATAACCAACGCGCCAAAAAGAAGGAAAAAGGAAATAACAAACAACTACGAAAAAGGAAGAAAAGAAAATCAGAATTGGAAATAATCCTACACATAATAGTCTATATATATAAACAGGTTAGTTCGATCCTTTTCTTCTTCATCCACTCTTTTTCTCATAATCTCAACAGACGAAAACACAAAAAACAAAAACAGACCGCGATGGCCTTTTCCTTCGGCAAAGATACGGAAGTAAAGCTTCCAAGACCGACGCGGGTGAAGAACAAGACCCCGGTGCCGGTCCAAATCACCGCCGAGCAGCTCCTAAGAGAGGCTCGAGAGAGGCAAGAGGCTGAGTTCCGGCCGCCTAAGCAGAATATCACTGACTCCGCTGAGCTTTCCGACTAAAGACTACGCCGCCGCAAGGAGTTCGAGGACAGGATCAGCCACGCAGGACAAACAGATATCCAAGTCTGGGTAAAATACGCGCGTTGGGAAGAGTCGCAGAAGGATTACGTGCGTGCTAGGAGCGTGTGGGAACGAGCCTTGGAAGGCCATTACCGGAACCATGAGCTCTGGCTCAAGTACGCAGAGTCGGAGATGAAGAACAAGTTCGTCAACTCTGCCAGAAACGTTTGGGAACGAGCCGTCAAGCTACTCCTCGCGTGGACCTGCTCTGGTACAAGTATATTCACATGGAGGAGATGCTTGGGAACATCGCCGGAGCCTGACACATATTCGAGCGGTGGATGAGTTGGTCGCCGGATCAAGAAGGTTGGCTCTCGTTTGTTAAATTCGAGCTTAGGTATAACGAAATCGAGCGTGCGAGATCTATCTACAAGAGCTTTGTTATTTGCCATCCCAATGCTTCGTCCTATATCCGATATGCGAAGTTTGAGATGAAGGGCGGCGAAGTTGCGCGTGCGAGGGATGTGTACGAACGTGCCAATGAGAAGTTTGCAAACGATGGAGATGAAGAAGCTGAGATGCTCTTTGTGGCCTTTGCTGAATTCGAAGAACGATGCAAGGAATTCGAACGGGCTAGGGTTATTTACAAGTTTGCTCTTGATCATATCGCTAAAGGAAGAGCCGAGAATCTGTACACAAGGTTTGTGGCGTTTGAGAAACAGTATGGGGACAAGGAAGGGATTGAGGACGCCATTGTTGGGAGGAGAAGGTTTCAGTATGAAGACCAAGTGAGGAAGAACCCTTTGAACTACGATTCTTGGTTCGATTACGTTAGGTTAGAGGAGGAGACTTCGGTACGGAACAAGGATAGGATGAGAGATATCTATGAGAGGGCTATTTCTAATGTCCCACCGGCCAAGGAGAAACGATACTGGCAAAGATACATCTACCTGTGGATTAACTATACACTCTATGAAGAAATTGAAGCTGAAGATGTGGAGCGTGCACGACAAGTATACAGGGAATGTCTCAAGCTTATCCCACACACCAGATTCTCTTTTGCCAAAATATGGTTGCTCGCTGCACAGTTTGAGATCAGGCAATTGAATCTCACTGCTGCTCGGCAGATACTAGGGAATGCGATTGGAAAAGCTCCAAGAAAAGACAATATTTTCAAGAAATACATTGAAATCGAATTCCAGCTGCGAAACATTGATAGATGCAGAAAACTGTATGAGCGGTATCTCGAATGGTCGCCTGAGAATTGCTACGCTTGGCTCATGTATACCGAGTTCGAGAGCTCTCTTGAGGAAACAGAACGAGCTAGAGCTATTTTTGAGCTTGCGATATCGCAGCCATCTCTTGACACCCCCGAGAAGCTATGGAAAGCATACATTGATTTTGAGAAATCACAAGGGGAATTAGATAAGACGCGAGCTTTGTATGAGCGACTATTGGACCGGACAAAGCATTACAAGGTGTGGGTCAGTTTTGCAAAGTTTGAAGCTAGGGGACAAGAAGAGGAATACGAAGAAGATGAAGACCATGAAGAATATGCTATCGAACGCAAAAAAGAGTGCATCAGACGCGCCAGAGTGATTTTCGACAGAGCTTACATGTATTACAAAGATTCCACACCGGGGTTGAAGGAAGAACGAGCAACGTTGTTGCAGGATTGGCTGAACATGGAGGTGAGCTTTGGTATGCTCGGGGATGTTAGCATTGTACAGTCAAAACTCCCGAAGAAGCTCAAGAAGAGATAGCCAATCATTGTTGAAGACGGTTCAACAGAGTATGTTGAATACATTGATTATCTCTTCCCTGAAGAGTTGCAGACTTCGAAACTCAAGATTCTCGAAGCTGCGTATAGATGGAAGAAGCAGAAGGTTATTTATTCATAATGGCAACCAATATCAAGTAATTACAATCAATTTCAAAATGAAATACAAATGGTGATACATTAACTTATTTGAATTATAAAATAATTGACATACATATTAAGTTTGAAATTAAAATGCATGAAATTTTGTACTAAACCCATCAAATTGTGATATGTAATATATATTTAAGAGATATTGAAATTTATTTTATATTAGACTACTTGATATTTTTTCTTTAAATCCAAATAATTTATCAACTTATTCAAGAGAATTAAAATACGTAGAATTTAATATTCAAATACAATAAGGTTTCTTAATGATCTATATATTTTGTATAATTGAAAGTAAAATCTGAAATTTTCATTTATGCATGTTTGATAATGTCTATATATATTTAAGTGATACTAAAGGATTTTGTCTACTTAATACAGTATTGTTTGATTTAAATTTTAATTGACAACATCGACTTATTTGAGGTACGTAGGAGAATTATACATACTAGCCTACTGGTAATGGCTTCCCCTAGAGGGGAGTGGCAGGAGATATAGCTTTTGGATTCAAAGCAAGTTAGGACATGTGTTTCGGTAACAAAGCCTTGGTTCAAGTCTTTCCCAGGCTCTAATCAAGTTTTTTGGAGAGGAGATGATCCGATCATAGACCTGTACTGGTCAAGTTGTTAGTGTCTGAAGATTCGTACAAAGGGTCTTTCAGATTTGACAGGATAGTGCTTCATAAACAATTGGTCAGAGAGACTGTTGCTCTGGTCTAGAATTATCCTAATGATTCTGAGAGATTGGGAAGCTGTAGGAAAACATAAGAGTAAACAGAAAAGATAGAGTCCTCCAAACTCAAAAGTAAAATATTGATCAAAGTTGTGAGATTTAGGATCTCCATGAGGTCACAATCTTCAAAAATGGAAGATAACAATCAACTTGTGATTGTCTCACCACAAACCTCTATTAACACCAGCTTAAGGAACATAGATCCAGCTGTGTTAAGGAGGAAGAAATAACAAAGCTAAACAAGAAGACTTTGGTGATTTGTGTGAATGAATGGACAAGTAATGGCTTAGCCCTTAATGGGCATAGCCTAAATCGGTTTTAACACTCCTTCTCTACATTTTGTGTGATGAACAACACATGAATAAAGGAGAGAGAGCTAAAAACGAAATTGGTATAAACTTGCCTCTTATTTCATTAAGGGAAGAGTGATGGCTACAAAGGGTTTATATAGGGGAAGGAGCTACAGAGAACAGAAGCCCTAAATAAGCTTCCTTATACGCCTTATGAAACCCTTCTTAAATCTGTTGAAGTCTTTCTCAAGTCCGGTGACCTCCCTCTTTCTGAAGTCTGGTGAACATGAACTTGCCCCAAACTCATCTTGAGTCTTCTGTCAAGCCTTATGATGTTGTCCTGGACTTTGCACAGCCTTCTCAGAGTCTTTTCTGTCTTGACAGAAGCTTCTGTTTGCTTCGGTCAGCTTCGGTCAGCTTCTGTCTTGACTTCTGCACCATCTGGATGGCCTCTCCGGCCTCTTTCGGCCTCTCCGGCCTCTTTCGGCCTCTCTGGACTATCTCATTCATATACACCAATATCCCCCGCAAGCTTGGGCGTCGGGACGCCTGAAAGGACCAAAGGCCAAGCTTGGAACCGAGTAGGCTACCTCATTAAAAACCTTATAAAGAAAACCTCTTTGGACAAAACTCTATAAGGGAAAAAGAGTATAGCCTATCCCCGAACCATTTGGGATAGCATTGACCTTGGCATTTTAGAACTGGCTCCACTCCACGTCTTGAATCTGCAACTTCATTCCTTTAGCCCTTCATGGCTTGATTTCTCCTTCTTTTGAATCCGTCTTATGCAATCTCCTTTGAGGCTCTCATGGTCTCCTTTACCCTTAAATCAAGAGATAAAGAAGAAGAGATTAAGTATGAACCACAAGGAATATCAAAAGTACAATTGCTAATAAGGATTCATATGAAAGGATAAGCAAGCAATTTGAACTATGTAATGAAAGTAGCATAAATAAATGGAATTGGGTTTGAGAAACAGCCTTTGGAGAGTAAATGGACTGCATGGAACGGTTTGAACTCCTTTCAAGGAACCGCCAATGGTGAGAGCATTGGACACAAACATCAAACTTAGGCTTAAATCGGCTTGAAGTCTGGCCAATCTCTCTTGTTTGAACCGCTCATTTCTCATTTTGTCTCCTTTGTCATCTTCCTTAGTCTCCATCCAAGCTTGACTTGTGCTTCAAAGTCCTCTCCTTTGAACCTTTGATCAGGAGATTCAAATAAGAGAAAGCTTAAAGCATTTTACATGGAATTCACATGATAAACTAAGTAAACAATCAATAAGAGATCAAAATGGATAATGGACGAAATGGAGTTTTAGAGTTCAGCCTTTTGAATGTGAAGGCTGAATTGGTGGAATGCGGTTTGAGCATCTTGCTTGGGACCGCCAAATGAACTCATGGTTTGGACCATGGTCTGAAGGGAAAGCGCCTTGCACTTCCTTGAATGGGATGGATGTGGTTTTGAATTCCATCTTGGAACCGCCTTTGGACTCATGGTTTGAACCATGGCCTTAAGTTGAATCACAAGCGGTTTAAGCTCCATCTTGGAACCGCATTGTGCTTTGGCTTGGACACCAACAACATACTGAAGTTGATTCATCACTTTCCACCATCTTGTCCATCCATTTGAATGTCCATCTTAGCCACTTTTGGTCTACTTCATCTGGTCAGCCTCTTTGGTCTGCCTTGTCCAAGCTAGCCTTGAGGACAAGATTAAACATATCTTATGGACTTCAAGTTGGTGACACTTGGTTCTAACTCCAGGCTTGAGCTGATTCAACACCTTCCATTTCCTTCATTGAAGCTAATGGCAATTGGTTTTAACTCCAAGAGTGAGGCGCCTTGATAAGCCATTAATCTACACCATTTGATGTGTGAGTACCTGAAATGATTCTTCACAAATGATGGTGAGATATCAAAGAGAATAACAGAGAATATGAAGAATAAGTAACCAGAGAATAAGAGAATAAGTAACAAGAGATTTGGAGAATTAGTATAACCAAGAGTATAAGAGAATAAGTAACCAAGAATGAGACAATGATAAAGAATAGGTAACCAGATTATGGAGAATGAAAAGAATGGGCTCAAGAGTTCTTATGGATAGACTTGAATTCTGTTTTCTTGAGTTAGAAAGCGGAAGCATTGAGACAGCCATGAACACCACAAATCTCACAACCATGGGTTCATGGACTGAATGATATGGACCAAGCATAACATTGACTTGTTTGCTGGCCTTAAACACTTCACTTAGGATCATGCTTATACCACTTTGGTTATAGCACAATGGTGAAGCCAAACTTGGACTCTTTCCCCCCGGAAGCATAAATCCATAACAACTATGAAGTGTATGAATCAAGCTCCTTTTCCCATTTGGAATAAGGAGGACAAGAACCAACTAAAACAAGCATGGTTTTCTTCATCTTCACAAGCGCTTGTTCTTGGGATCCATAACAAGAACGGAACTTAAGCATGCTTAAAGAAAGAGAAGAAGAACCAAAACAACCTCCACACTTGTCCTCCTCAAAGAGATCATTATACAATGTGAAGAACAAACAAGATCTTCACCTTTTACAAAATCAAAATCGGATTTGAAAATATTAAAACAAGGTGAAGCCTTTATATCCTATCTCTTCTCCTTCACACTTGTTATTTGTCCTACAAAGAGAAACAGAATCAAGTTTTGCTAATGGAGAGAAACAGATCAAAACCAAGTCCTTTCACACTTGCCTTCCTTGGAAATTTCCTTGGACAAGATGAAGAACACAAAATCAAAGAAAATGCTTTCAAAGACATGCTCAAATCGATTTAAAGAGGGTTTTTCAACATTTGAAAATCACAAGATCCCATCTTTAAAGAAACTGGGATTTAGGAATTTTGTAAAACACTTGGTGGACGGATTTTAAAATCCAAACTTTTGAAATCAGACTCCAACCTAGTCTCCTTTCTTCCCACACCATGGATCTAGCATAAAGCATTGCCAAAAGCGTTTTTAAGAGACAGAAATGGAGAGATCCTTGGATTCATAAGCTAAAAACGAAATGAAGAGAAGAAGATGCGAAGCTCAAGAGCAGCCTTGCTCTGATACCATGTGAGATTTAGGATCTCCATGAGGTCACAATCTTCACAAATGGAAGATAACAATCAACTTGTGATTGTCTCACCACAAACCTCTATTAACACCAGCTTAAGGAACATAGATCCAGCTGTGTTAAGGAGGAAGAAATAACAAAGCTAAACAAGAAGACTTTGGTGATTTGTGTGAATGAATGGACAAGTAATGGCTTAGCCCTTAATGGGCATAGCCTAAATCGGTTTTAACACTCCTTCTCTACATTTTGTGTGATGAACAACACATGAATAAAGGAGAGAGAGCTAAAAACGAAATTGGTATAAACTTGCCTCTTATTTCATTAAGGGAAGAGTGATGGCTACAAAGGGTTTATATAGGGGAAGGAGCTACAGAGAACAGAAGCCCTAAATAAGCTTCCTTATACGCCTTATGAAACCCTTCTTAAATCTGTTGAAGTCTTTCTCAAGTCCGGTGACCTCCCTCTTTCTGAAGTCTGGTGAACATGAACTTGCCCCAAACTCATTTTGAGTCTTCTGTCAAGCCTTATGATGTTGTCCTGGACTTTGCACAGCCTTCTCAGAGTCTTTTCTGTCTTGACAGAAGCTTCTGTTTGCTTCGGTCAGCTTCGGTCAGCTTCTGTCTTGACTTCTGCACCATCTGGATGGCCTCTCCGGCCTCTCCGGCCTATCTCATTCATATACACCAATAAAAGTCAGTTTCTTTTGGAATAGGAGATTGCGTCTGTCTCTCCTTTGTTTTGTGAGAATGACTAAGCTCCTCAGTACGACATGGAAACTATAAATAATAGTGTTATACGAAGAAGCACAAAATGTGTCCAACAATAGCTGCTCAACAACATTGACCAGATTCAACTATAAGATGGGTGACCAAAAGATACAACATACAAATCTCATTGATGAAGCATTGAAGCAGGAACAAGAACATATATGCATCCACTCATGAAATAAGTTCAAGTAATTTCCACAAAAAAAAAAAAATTGAAAAACTAAGCATGCATTTGTTACTTTGATGTGTAGAAAGCACGATAGATAATGTCATCAGAATTTTAGTTCGGTTAGTAAAAGTTTTAGCTTTAACTAATCATTGAAACATAGAAATTATCCCTTGAAAACTAACTAAGTCACACTTTTTCTTCTTCTGTCTCTGTTGATCTTTGCTGAGTTGTTGTAAAGACTGTATAGATTCTTTGTTGCCTTTTCCAGAGATTCTCTTCAATTCGATCAAAGAGAATTAGAATATGATCTCCGCCGTTGATAGACGAGAAAGATGTCGCCAATGGAGAGAGTGAGAAATCATTTTTCCTTTTATAAATGAAAAAGAAATTAATTTTTTAAAAATGTTATAAATATTTAGATATGAACTTTTATTATCTATTATCAATTATCAAGGGTATACTCTAGAAATTCTAGATATACGTGTAGTTTCATAGAAATCCATAAGAATACCACTAATTGTGTCTATCTAGTTTCTTTTTTTTTTTTTTTTGAAATGATTTCTCTTTTTACTTACAACATTAAGAAGGTAATTTGAGAATTTTTTTCACATTCCAAAATTTGTTTCTAGGCAATTTGTTTAATGTGTCGGAAAATTAATATTAATACTCATTATATGTAATTATGTATACTCAAAAGTAGGATATCTTTTTTGTTATAATATTTTTGATCCTATCTAAAATTCTAAATATACTAGTTGTAAATGATTTGAAAAAACGGTCTTGCATATATATATATATACTCATGACATAATCATAACACCAAAACAAAAAAGGTACTTGAGGCTGATCTTATATCGTTGTCACTGGCCAAACCCATAAGAAACAAATTGAGGAGAGGGACCGAGACTTTACAAACGATCCTTGGCTTATCCTCCTTTGAAACCAACCAAACCCACAAAAGCTGAAACATGGTCATGCAAGATTTCACAATCAAGATAGAGACAATCACATCATTTTGTTCTTCTCTCCCTCTTTTTCTCTCCCTCAAGTGGCCTCTCTTTGTAAGGACCAAAAGCTTTAGTCGATTCTCTCTATCAGCCATCACTTCTACCGAAAGGAGAAAGAGATATCAGTGAATTCATCATTTAGAGGCAACAAAATTGATTCATAAAATGAGTTTGGAATTTGATCATCAACAAAACTCTCTCTTTGGCTTGTTTTTTCTTTTAGGCATAAACCAAACTACTAAAAAAAACTCTTTTTAAAAGACAAGTGAATGGAACTATAACCATTAACCAAACATGTCTCTCTCATTTCATTCCCTTTGGATGTCTTTTCTTGAAAGAAAGAAAAATTGAAAGATGATATATCAAATATGAATAAAACATTATAGTGGGTGTGGTCCAAAAATCATAAGATTTCGTCTTTCTATTTCCTTTATTTATGTCTTATCATATGATCATTTAACCTCATTGCTAAATTTAAACCACATATTTTCTTTATGCTTCCAACCTTACGTATTTTTCTGAAACATACCAAAACTTTGTTTTCCACATCTTCTCTTACAAAAGAGTTTATTAAATTTCATTTTATAACAAAAGATTATTTATTTTAATATTTAATAATTTTATATTAGTATATATACTTATATGAATAATAGAACTTTTTAGTTTATAAAATATTATTAGGACCGCTTTTGTATAAACCGAACAAAAAAAGACACATTATCAAAAAAATACTATTTAAAAATTGTTAAATTTACAGAGGAAGACCAACCAATCTGACGTGGACTGACATATTCTATAGTCAAATCACCAAAACTCTAACAAAATCATGATGGAAGGGCTCCCAAGCTGTTTGACTATGGGTGCCCCAAAACTTGGAGAAGACGCGAAAGTCAACATCTGAGATAATCCACCAAGAACTCTGTCTAGAATGTGAGAGACCAATATGAGGAGGGAGGCGGAGGGGCTGAACAAGATGTAGAGATAGAAGAGGTAAGCACGCATCTTATCCAAACACATAAACCAGTAGAAAGAAGAGTTTCAATCTTACTTTTTCACTATTAAAACAATCTTTCAATGATTCTATAGGTGGTTTTCTTGTATTTTGGTTATTTTAGGTCAAAGCCAAATAAAAACATAGGACTATAATATGATCCAGAAATGATTTTAAGACAAACAAACTACCAAAAAAATTCAAAAACCTCAAGATTGCAATTTCCGGCAATAGGACAGATCCAATGTACGAGGAACTATCTTTGAACTATTTTTGGTGGCGATGAAGCCAGTTGAGTTAGAGTTCATATGCTAGTGAGATGAAAACATTTTAGTTCATGGTTGAAGAATTACACCAGATTAGCGAAGACATGTCTATCAGACTTTGAAGAGAAACCTATGGAGAATCAAATTATGGATTCGACCAATAACACCAAACCTCATCCAAGTCTCATCTATGGAACAAGAAGTACAAATTAATTATCAAGACTCATAAATATCAAATATCTTTTTATATGGGTTAAACGACTCAGAATTGGGTGTTGGTCAAGTTGGAGTTCAGCTCTACATTGATAGTCAGAATGCATTGTTTCTGGATGAAAACATGTATATCATGCAATGACGAAGCACATTCATGTAACCTTTTGTAAGACCAGAATTGATTATATTAGAGGAAGTTTTGTTGGAAAATGTGCATACGTTGGAAAATGTGAAAATATATCCCACATCGGAAGTTTGGATGGTACTTAAGTGATATATAAGGGACTTGGGCCAATCCACTCATTGTCAATTGGTTTTGAGTTGGAAACTCATGATAAGCCCGAATTTAACATGTGAGAATATATCCCACATCGGGAGTTTGGATGGGACTTAAGTGATATATAAGGGATTTGGGCCGATCCACTCATTGCCAATTGGTTTTGAGTTGGAAGCCCAGAAAACTTAACATGGTATCAGAGCCCGAACACACGCTCCCCCACCCGAACCAATCCGGTCCATCGAAAGAGGCCCAATTAATCTGACCTGAAATTGATCTTATAATGGGATATTGTCGAGACTAATGGCTAGATGGGTCATCCTCTCGAGGAGGAGTGTGAGAATATATCCCACATCGGAAGTTTGGATGGGACTTAAGTGATATATAAGGGACTTGGGTCAATCCACTCATAACCAATTGGTTTTGAGTTGGAAGCCCAGTAAACTTTGACATGGTAGCAGAGCCACCCGATGTTGGGCCACCCCGTGGATGTTGTTCCCACAATTGCCCACGCTTCAAGCTAGACGGGCTTGAGCGTGAGGTGGGGTGTTAATGAGATAAAAGTCTCACATCGGTAGTTGAAAAAATAATGAACTAATATAGGATAAGGGTCAATCCACTCATTGTCAATTGGTTTTGAGTTGGAAGCCCATAATAAGCCCGAATTTGACAGAAAATGCACATGATATGTTGACTAAGCTTGTTTGGGTGGAGAAAAGTTCTACTTGGATTTGCTTAATGTCCTATAATGCTATAGGAAGAAGAAAAACCCTCTTAAAAAAAAGTTATGAATATGATATTAAAGAAAAAATTTCGTCAACGTGGATATCGGGATTTATTGGTGACTTAAAATTTATAGATTTCATTTTTGAGAGGGTACAATACTCAAAATAGAAAATCTTCTAGTTTCTTTCTATTAAAATGAAATATTTTAGTTTTATTTACGTCTAAAAAACCTTTTCTTTGAATTTTTTTTATTCGATCTAAATTCACTACATAAATCTTAAATACAAATGCAAGCTCAAAATTTTTTAACTTGTAGTCTTGGTATCTCTAGATTCTCTCCTACTATGTCAAACATAGTAATCCAGAATCAAATTCCTCGCTGGTCACTCCGAAATTTAAATTCCCACAACTAGTTTGAGACTTATAAAATTAATAAAACTCATCAATCAAAAGTTACTTCTTTCTTTTTTACTGCATGAAAAACAGAAGAAAAGTGAAAATTGTGTAGTACTGTAACTTTGCGAGTGAATACAATGATCGTTGGGTTCGATTCCTTGTTTTCTTTCTAGAAGCATATATCCCTCTTTTTCTCTCACTCACGTTTTTTTTTTGAAAAAAAAAAGTAAAGGTTTATATAAGTTCCATGTAACGAAGCCATATTCTTTTTGGTAATCATAGATGATAAACCTTTTGTGCTCGTAAAGGGTTATATTCTCGATAGTTTGTTGCAAAGTGAATAACAAATGGAATATTATTGGTACTATACCTTCTCTTTATTTTATAAAGGGACATCCTTCAATATTGTCCAAAGATTTTTTTGATTCCGACCCCTTGATGGGAAAAGACCTTTTATTGTGTGAATTCTTTGTGAGCTTAAATTTCTTCCATTTTTTTTTATCAACAAATTTCTTCCATTTAAACCTTTCAAATGGAATGATAAATAACCCGTTTTTTTATTACACTTTGTAACCTTATCTTTTTAGTCCTGAAAAATTGTATAGCAAACTACTGTTATTAGATTATGTATAATGATTTTTGCTTTCAACATCCTATTTTTTTTTTAACACTTCACATCATCCTCTTTCTTCCACCTAATAATTCAACAGTTATTCAATTTTTATATTTTAAAGTAGTTTTGTTTAGTACAATTCAACATTTTAAAATTATGATTTTTATGTATCCAAATCGAACAAAAATAAAAATAAGTTTCTATTTATAGAATATAAAATAAGATGAATTTTAATATAAAATTATAATTAAAAAATAATTTGCTATAAAATAATTGAGATATAAATATCAATAGCCAATATAAATACAACATGTAGAGTTGGTGGGTCTAAATTTTAATCTTTCAACGTATTAAAACAATTCAATTCAGACTAAACTATGTTATTTTTTTTTAACAGTTATTATAAGGATTCAAGTTCAACTTTTGAATATTTATTCAACACATCTATTATACATAGTCTTAGTAGGTAGTGTACTGTAGTAATTATTGTTAGTGTAGCAGTGAATGTTATGAACTTATGATTATAGTGGGAATTAATGTAGTCATGTCTGGTAATAAGAGTGATGCCTTTTGGGATAAGAGGTTGGATTGGAACATCTTGTCTGTTGTCCACCTTCCGCTCTTTTGATGTGCAATATTATCTGCAATTGGACCCTATAGGATTGGTCACGTGACAAACGTTAGGCGCACGTCCTCCTACAAACAAATCCTATAGACCTATGTTTTTGTTTTCATTTACAATATAAATTTGATTTTTGATTTTTTAACACTTAAACTGGTGAAACTTAGAATTTAGCTAAAAGGAACATGCAAATTGCAAGCTGGGATTACACCAAAATTTTCGGGGTGATTTGGTTTACTTTCGTCAAAGTGGAAGTACATTTCATATTTTAGACGATTTAAAACTCTACTAAAATTTGGTTGGATCGGATGAAATAAATTATAAGTAATTTTTGTTTTTTTTTTGTCAACATATAAGTAAATTTAAAGACGATATTTTAGTAGTGATTCGGGACTATGTTGGAGAGGATTACTTGAGTTACGTCTCTATTGTTGGAAGCGAAAACAATTTTTATTTAACAAAAATTGGGAGGCAATGAGGAATTAGGGAAGCACGAGAATTTATGACCCACAAAAGTGAGAAAGGACTTGATGATCCAACTATAGTCATTGACTTTCTCAAAGAAAGTCAGATGAAATTAACATTTTTCCACTCACATGAGTCATGACCAACACATGTTTCCGCCTGACATTGGCATTGGACAAGAAGTGGGGGAGCATGTGACGTACGGTGGTCCTGCTTTCACCTGATTACACCATTCCGTAGTACACACTACACAGAGTTGATTTAAAACCATAAATAAACGATTAGACGGATATTGAATGATTTGAATCTAAATCCGAATGGGTTAACCAATTATTTTGATTGTGAAAGTACACGATACTGGATTAGACTTAGGGCCGTCGGAATAGAAGTCGTTGAAACTTTATTTAAAGTTGCCGTTAGCTAAAATCAATTCTCTTTTTTTTTTTTCTAAATAAAATTTAAGGTAAATTTATGCAAGAGTCAGGTAGATATTTGATATACATGAATATATTCTCCTAGTACAACCGGAAATAGGCATGGGATTTTTATCCGAAACCCGAACCCGAATCCGAAAAAATATATTAAAAAAATTCGATCGGTTTTAGTTTGTCCAAACTCGAAAATCCGAAATCTGAATAAACCGAACCCAACCCAACTCAAACCCGATAAATAAATTTAGAAAACCCAAATGGTTTCTATTTGTCTAAACCTCAAAAACCGAAACCCGAATAAACCGAATCCGAACCTGAAATACCTGAACCCGAAACCTACCCTATTTTCGATTTTTTCCATTACATTGAATACTTTGGTTTTGAAATAACCCGAAAAATTCGAACCCGAATCCGAAATAAACCGAACCGGATTCGAAGTAAAACTCAATCGGGTTTGATATGAAATCCGAAACCCGACCCGAACCTCAAATACAATTAGAAAAAAACCCGATCGGTTTTTATACATCAAAACCCGAAAAACAAAAAAATCGAATCATCCGACCCGAACCCGAAAAATTAACCGAAGTCCCAGGCCTAACCGAAAATGGAGGAAAGGCAGAACGACTTGTATAAGTATAATTACATGAGATCGTCCAAGTAATTATAGAAATCAAAGAACAAGGACGGAACTTAATTTTGGTCTCTCCGAATGGTAACAATAGATTAGCGGTGCGGAACCAGCGGTATAAGTGCGGTGCGGTTTTTAACAGTTATAAAAATATATAGATATATGGTATATGTAAAAAATTTTGTTACTGTTAAATGCGGTGCGGTGCGGTTTAGACGTCACCATTCGAATGTGTCTCAGTGAACATTCATTTAACAAAGACGAAACTATGAAATAAATTAAGGTTTAAAATCATTGCATCTTAATTAATAACGTATGTGTCTCATTGAGTGTTATAGAGATTGGTTTGGATTGAATTGAAAAGGTGTTTAGTGTCAAGTCATTCTAATAGATACATATATATTAAATTTGTAAAGTTGTCTAAGTAGTTAAGACATAAGCACGTTGTTGAACCTCGTAGACGAATTGACCTATGTTGGTTGGGTTAACTAACTAAAATTTAGACAGAAATAACAATGCATATTATCTATATATAACTATATATATATATAACTAGGAAGTGATTTTAAAAAAAATTAATGTCAGAATGAACGCAAATAAAAAGTTAGATGTGAAAAAAAAAAAAAAAAGCTGTGTTATAGCTATTATCTCAGTTTTAGAAATTTAGTACAACATGTTTGTTTGCTGATCAAGTAAATCTGATACCTATTATCAGTGATATGGTTTTCTTGTAATCTTAAATGTCTTTTAGTTGAGTTGTTATACGCATATTATCATTTCTATTCGTGTGAAAGATTGTTGGAGTTTGTTTATGAAAAAGTTTCTTTTACTACGTTTCTGTAAAACTTTTCGGAAAAGAAATCTGTTGGAATAACTGGATTGGTTTACAAAGACGAAAATAAATTGTATTGTTGGGTTATAAATCCCGGTCCAAAAATTAAGATTTATTAAAATATAAACTAAAAGTCTAAAATAAAATAAAAAAGCATGGTTGAAAATAGGTGTGGGCATTCGGATCCTCGGTTCGGATCGGGTCGGGTTTTTCGGATTTCGGGTTATTCGGATTATGATATTTTGGACCCGTTTAGGAACCGACTAAATTTCGGATCGGATCGGTTCGGATTTTTTCGGATTCGGATCGGTTTTCAAAATTTATAAAAGACCCGAAACAGATCCGAAACATATACCGGTTCGGGTTTAAATCCGATTTTTTTCCAAAAAAATCGCATAATCCGAAAAACCCGACGAAAATCCGAAAAAACCGAAAAAAAAACAAAAACACCGACGAAAATCCGAAAAATCCGAAAACACAAAAAATATGCGTTTCTTCGGATACCCGATCGGTTCCGGATTTAAAACCGATCCGAACCGAAATCCGAAACACATTTATTCTGGAACAGTTTGGATTATTAGCTTTGACTGGATCCGGACCGAATCGGTTATTTCGGATCAGATCGGTTCGGATCCGTCGGATCCGGATTATATGCCCAGGCCTAGTTGAAATGGAAAGCGCCGATCAAAATCATATAGTAGATTTAAATTTATCTAGAGTAAACAACACAGTCAAACTTTTGTGGCTAAATTTGACGTAGAATCGAAGACAAACTGGGAAACATTCAGAAATATTATTCATCTAATATCCTCTGATCGTGTTAAGAGGAAGAAAGTCCACTCTACTTAAAATATTCAAAAGATCAACAAATGAATTAAAGAAATGGTTGATAGTCATTTCTTGACATAAATTTGGTGATTAGTTCACCAAATTAAATGATCATTATGAAGATAAAAGACATTACAAAGTGGAGATTGAAGGGAAGGTGAAGCATTTTCTTTTTTTAAAAACAGAGAATGTGCACTTGAAAAAAAAGACTTCTCCAAAACACACATATCTAGTGAATATTACAATTGCACAAAAGAGAATTATGTTCTAGTTTGATCCTGAAATGTGTACGTATGCAGTTCGAATTTTGAGCACAACTACTGGTCTTATAAACACTTTTTCTCTTATTTACTAACTTGGACTATAATCTTACACCCAGTGTTAATCATATTTTATCATGGATTCAATGTCATTTATGCACAAAATTTCTCTTATTTCTCATTTCATTTCGTTTACTTCATTCTTTAGATAAACTCTTACTTATTTACTCTAAAAAAAAATCTCAAATTTTAATATCTTTGGATGAACTCTGATACTATAGTTATTTATATTAAAAAATTCTATTACATAAATCAAATATATTTGATAGTTTTGTAACTATATAAACTACATAAACATATAGTCTGGTCTTGAAAATAATCAGCCAACTTGTCATTTCGTGTGAATATGTGACAAAGTATCGTAAATGTGTGAATATAGGAAAATGTTTTCCCATGTCAATATTGACTCTTGAGTTGAGTTATATAGAAGACGTAATTTTAAATTGCTTTAAACGTAAATAAGAATCCAAGAATTAAATTGTTTGAAATAGCATATATAAATTCGATTCTAGATCCTTTCTCACAACCGCATCTTATCAATGATTTTGTACGATTTTATTACAAAAAGGGTTAAAAAGCACGGATACTCCTTCACACGTCTCAATTCATTAGGCAAAAAAAGTAAAAAAATTATTAATTCATGTACTAAAATTCTAAAAAATAAAATGGTAATGGTACGAATAATATTCGCGAACCAAACTAAGCACTCGGCTTCACTTGTCACTCTCTCCTTTTTTAAATTTGTTATCTCAATGACACAGAGTTTTCGTAATTTCATAGTGGAATTTAGATACAGATTTTTGTTCTCTCTCTCTACATCTTATCCCACAAAAGTTGCTTTTTCTTTGACTTTATAAACCAAGTCAAAGGTAGGGACCACCTTGTTTTGGCGTACACTAGCAGAAGCAGCGCAGAATAGTCACACACTTTTTATTCGTCTACAAAATGGGCAATGATTCTCTTTTTATAAACCGGCCATTGTTATCACCCACGTCTTCCGTGCGATTTACGCCTTCCGATACATCTCAACATTACATAACATACATAACATGTATTTTTGGTTTAATTATCCATCTTTCATTTATTAAAAAGAACATGAACGATTCTTATAAGAAAATAAATGAAACTCTCTAAAAGGTTGGTCAACATTTGACAACTCCAGGATTCTAAAAACTCAATAAATAGGTTACTAGTATGAGAATTTTCATGTCAAATTATGACGACTGATTGCAGAATTAGTAAAAAAATTTGATTTCAATATTTTGTTTATATTCATATATAACCTTTTTATATTAAATGTTTTTCCCAATACGCAAAGATATAACGCTTTGATCAACTATTTTTATAACTTCGTGCATGCACAGATTTTTTTATTTTAATTTGCTAGCATATAAATATAAATATAATCATATGAATTTAAAAAAAAATATAGATATTATCGATAATTTTTATTTTTGCTTTAGTGAAAGAACATAAATTGTTAAGTGTTACAAAAAATAAAAATAAAAGGTAAAAACCTCACAAAATGAAAAAAGGACATCAAATCATCCCACCATCCTATATCTCAAAGAAAATAATAATATGCATATATATATTTGGTAAAATATATGATAATGCATATACATAAACAGTATTTAGTTTGGGTATATTTGTGGGAAGTTTGACCTCTAAAAACATGAAACTAAATGATGTGATTCCAGTGATTACAATCACTAGACATTTGAAAGAAATTATTCTGTCTAAAGCTCACATGCTAAAATAATACTGGAACGGTTCAAAATCTTGTGAAGTGTGATTGGAAGTCTGAAATACTTAACCAATTGTAAGACTCAGGATATTAGAATTTTAAAATTTCCTAAGTTGTCACACGAGTAATATTCTAGCTTGTAAATATTGGAAAGCTATAATTAGAATATTGAGTTACTTGCAATATTCTAAAAGTTATATGATACACTATAAAGATTCAACAGGTTTGGAAAAATACAATTTATGTTAATTGGTTATCTAATTCCACAAACTAAAAATCCGCAAATGGATTTGTTATTATACTTGACAGTGAAACAATGTAATGGAAAATTTTCAAATATACTTTGTGGAAGAGATAGTCAATTGACTAATAGCTCATACACTAGTTTTGTTTTATAGTGGCTAGTCATAATTTTTAAAAATATGATATATAATCAATAGAAAATTTACGTTAAACGGAGTAATTTTAATTTATATATCTAACTAGATGATAACCTCTAACCTATATATTATAGGTATATGATAACTTAGTTTCATCTTGTGATATACCGTATATCTTTCATCTTGTGATATACCGTATATCACAAGATGAAACACTGAAATCATAAAAAAATATTCATACAGAACTACTCTCATAAAGATTTTTTTATCATTTTTTTCTCTTTTTATTAAACTAAGTTTTTATGATATTATTATTTTTTTTTTAATATGCTATTATCGACCAATCATTTGTGATATATCTATAGTTTGGTCTAATTTGCCTATTTCCAATCCGGTTGTATCAATTCTCACAGGCTGTTGGTGCTATATAGATGCGTCATGAAGAAAACATAATATTTTTATAACGGGATGAGTTTGTAGTAAAGGAAAATGTGGATGAGGATCTACTGGACACAAGAAATATACGACGTAGTCTTTCCATCTTTGTATACTGAATAAAAACATTTATCTAGACCATAGATTGTATGATCATTTTGCAACTTTTGGACGTCACATTTGTAACGGATTTCTCAGATTTGATACAAATAGTGTCAACACCAGCGAAATAGCCTATCTTTGCAGTTCATATGAAGAAATTCCAATGAAGTAAAACATCTTTTAACAAATTTTTAATATCGCTGATCCTACGAGTAAGCAACAAAAATGCAGATAAATTAGCCAGGAATATGTGTGATCTTCGGTCTCTTTCTATTCATATAGATTTTGTAATAACTAAATTGGTCTAGGATTCTTTTTCTCTCTTTTGTTGTAAAAAGAAAAATTCTTCTCACCATAATGAAAAAATGGGACACGAAACATTTAAGAAAAAAAAGAAAAAAAAACATCACTTCTTAAAGAAAACGTACAAAACTTGAAAATATAATTTTTTAAAAAAGAGTATAAATATGTAAAAGGAAGATATGAAAACCCATAAAACGTTATTTGGGGTCAAATGCATAAATAATTGAAAAGAATAGCAAGTCAAGTGCTCTCTTCCCACCCATCTATTCCTCCCGGACACTGCCCAATCTCTCCATAGTCCATACTCTCTCTCTCTCTTTCGACAAAGAAAAAGTCAGCGCCGTCCTTTACGCCATAGTTTGTCTCCTTCTCTCTCCTCACGAACAGAACCAAACACCAAAAGAGATCGAGCTTCCCTAAATCCCAAAATCAAAAACCCACAAATTCAAACATCATCAATCATGTCTGAGGATTGGGATCTCTTCGCCGTCGTCAGAAGCTGTAGCTCTTCTGTCTCGACGGCCACTATAATCACAAACGAAGGTAACTGTAAACAACAAGATCCTCCTCCTCCTCTGTTTACACACATCGGTGAAGACAGAGTCAGAGAGTCTTCTTCTTGCAACGAGCTACAAGATTCTTGCAAACCTTTTTTACCAGTTACTACTTCTTGGTCGCCCTCTCCTCCTCTTCTTCCTCCTCCTGTAGTTTCATCAGCTCCTAATCTCTTAATGAAACAAGAACAAGGACTCCTCGAATCACAAGATCAGAAACCTCCTCTTGGTGTTAGGGTTTTCACACCTCCCACAACCATTTCTTCTTCTTCTTCTTCCGTCTTTGTTTTCAGAGGTCAACGCGACCAGCTTCTACAACCACAATCCCAAGCCCCTCTCCGATCCAGAAAAAGGTTTCGGTTACTTTAATTAATCCATGTCTTTGTTCAAAGTTTCTTTCTTTTAATTAATAATCTTTGTTTTGTTGCTCTACTTTAAACAGAAAGAATCAGCAAAAAAGAACCATATGTCATGTAACTCAAGAGAATCTCTCTTCTGATATGTGGGCATGGCGCAAATACGGT
Organism: Isatis tinctoria; assembly: GCA_010577795.1. NCBI lineage: Eukaryota > Viridiplantae > Streptophyta > Magnoliopsida > Brassicales > Brassicaceae > Isatis > Isatis tinctoria. The sequence goes on along the minus strand of CM021249.1, from coordinate 15,356,635 downwards.
CAAAAACCCATCAAAGGCTCTCCTTATCCAAGGTCCAATCTTTTTTGCATTTTCCTCAAAATATTCTCGAGAAAAATAAGAAAATGTGCTAATTAAACTGTTTTTTTTTGTTGTTTTACATACAAAACAGGAATTATTACAGATGTAGTAGCTCAAAAGGATGTTTAGCAAGAAAACAAGTTGAAAGAAGCAACTTGGATCCGAACATCTTCATCGTTACTTACACCGGAGAACACACTCACCCTCGTCCTACTCACCGGAACTCTCTCGCCGGTAGTACTCGCAACAAATCTCAACCGGTTAACCCGATTCCAAAACCCGACCACTCATCGGGTCAGAACGTTTCTGGGGCAAACACCGTGAAAGAAGAGATTCATCTCTCTCCGACGACGCCGTTGAAAGAAAACGACGACGACGTCCAAGGAGCAAACGGAGAAGAAGAAGCCAACATGGAAGACGAAGAGTTGGATGAAGTCGAAGAAGAAGAAGAGGAAGACGATGACGTGGACGATGACGTGGATGATCTTTTGATACCGAATTTCGCGGTGAGAGATCGAGATGATTTGTTCTTCGCTGGAAACTTTCCCTCTTGGTCCGCCGGGTCCGCCGGAGACGGTGGTGGATGATGAAGACGGAATATAATCTCATTTTTTTTAAAAGAAGTCAGTTTTTAATTATTATTTTTCTTTAAAACTTGACATTTATTGTGTTTATTAAAAAAATACATAGAGAAAGAGAGAGAAGACAAAAAGACTAGTCTACGTTTGTTCTTCGTTTAGATTGATAGCTAAAAATAGAAAATTAGTCTATGATAATAATATGGGTCGATTAAATTGACATTGCTTATACCAAACCTTTTTTCTTGGCTTAAAACGTATAAATCCCAGTTTTAGTTCTTTTTTTTTCTTACTTTATCTGTCTTTTTTTTTTCTCATATGATGGAATTTACGCCAATATTTTAACTATCATATCTGAGAATTAAAAATTCTAACTATGAATACCAAAAGCAACAAGTTTCGGTCAAACCTTTTATTTTAATTTTTATAGAGGTAAATATGAGTTGACAAAGAAAATTGAGGTAAAAGTACTGAAACATACTTACAAAAAATAAATTTTTGAGTAATTTATCTTGAATAGATAATTAAGCTAAGTTAATGTGAGGGCCTAGTTAAAAAGATATTGGCAGCGACAACCATGCTAACAAAAAATATTGTATCTGTTATGAACCGTATGGTTTAATGGACTCAATATAGACCGACCCATATAGAGGTTATTAACATAACCAGTCTTTAGTATAATTAGATGTTTTCCTTTATAGACAAGGAATAGGTTTATGGAATATTTCATTTTCTTGTTATGAGTAGTAAAAGGATAATTACCTTTTCTCTACCTGTTGTAACCACTATATAAAGAGACATTTGGTCCTCATAATAATACACACAGAACATTCAGTTCACAACACGTTATCAGCACGAAAGCCCTAGAGACCCTGAGCAGCCGCCGAAACTTTAAAGAGTCATATCTTTCAAACCCTGATGAACTAGAAGGCGATCTAGATATCAAATCGAAGCCCCCGACGAGGCGAATCTACCGGTGAAAACCGCTTGTCGATCCGACACCGGACGCGCTCTCACGCACGCATACAGTGCACGACGATCTACCAAATAAACCAGATCCGATTTCAGCTTGTGTTACCGAGGTCTATTAGCTCCCGGTCCATTCCAATTCAACCCCAAAGAAGATCAAGGTAAAACCCTAACCTAAGAATAAGAGCAAATCGAATTGGACTAAGAAGAATAAGAAACCCTAAAATCAATCTCTCTCTAAAACTTGTTTGTTCATGTTTAAACCAATATCTGAACATGAACCTAAGCTAAGGATATGACCTAAAATCGATTTGCTTGTTTAAACTTGTTTGATCTTGCTTAAACCCTAAGAATCGAATTTGACCTAAGCTATATGAAACCTTTAAAATCGGATTGCTTGAATAATTGTTTGCTTGCTTGTTGAAATCGATTATTGCATGATTAAATTTGGTTCCTTAGCCTGCTTGTTTACTTGTTAAAAATCGCATAAGAGCTTGTTTACATCATTCATTAAAATCGAATTTGGCTCATATAGAAATCGCATGCTTAAGGTTGTTTAATCATGAAAATCGAATCTGGATTGCTTGTTTCATGAGTTAGGTTGTTAGATCACCTTGTTTAATCATTAATCGAAATCGGCCATATAGAAAAGAAGGTTGAAATCAATTTGCCCTAATCCTAATCCAAATAGGAAAATCTTAATCCCTTCCTTTTAGTAAAAAGGAAAGTTTTAAGAATATCCTTTTCCCTTTTGCTTAATTTCCTTTATTGGTTTATTCCTTTAATTAATTGCCTTAGGATTAATTTTTGCAAAAAGGAAAGTTGATTAAAATTGATATTAGCATAATTAAAAATCGGTTGCTTGATTTAATTAATTAAATTGCTTGATTGATTGTAAAGCTTAAAAATCGGATAAACATTACCGGCCATATTCATAAGGTCCGGGTTTTATTAAAAGTCCTGAATGAAAATTTGATGCATGACCGGCCATATTCCTAAGGTCCGGATCATATTTAAAGTCCTAACTGAAAATTGTTCGATATATTCAGATGTCTAAAGTTGCAAACTTAGACTATGCGGCCCTCAATCTCTCTGGAGATAATTACCTCAAATGGGCGTTTGACACAAAGATCATGCTCAACTCAAAAGAAATTGGTGAATGTATCAACGACGGAAACAATGAGTCCGTGAGAAATAGATACAAGGCAATTCAAATCATACGCCATCACCTTACTGAGAGTCTCAAGGATCAGTATCTAACGATTGAAGATCCGTTAGAACTATGGAAGGAATTGAAAAAGAGGTATGACCATCAAAGAACGGTCGTTTTGCCTAAGGCAAAATTCGACTGGCTGAACTTGCGATTCATGGACTTAAGTCCGTGGATGAGTACAACTCAGCCTTGTTCCAGATAGTTTCAAAATTGAAACTATGTGGTGAGACCGTATCGGAGAAGGACATGCTGGAAAAGACCTTCTCCACCTTCCATTCGAGTAATGTATTGTTACAAGAACAGTACCGCGAAAGAGGTTTCGCGACTTACTCAGACCTGATCGCTTGTTTGCTGCTTGCGGAACAGAACAACAAGCTTGTTCTGGTCAACAGCGAAATGAGACTAGCTGGAACAGCCCCACTACCTGAAGCCAACATGGCCGCTGAAACAAAGAAAGAAAACGAGGCAAATCACGTCCATAGAGATCAAAGGCATTACGGCCGTGGACGTGGTAGAAAAGGAAAAGGGCGTGGTCGAAATAATTACCACCCTTATGGTCGAGGCAAAGGCCGTAACGACGGCGGATTCCAAGAGGACTCTAACCGCGGCCGTGACCGTGGCCGTGGAAATGGCCGCGGATATCAATCTGGACATCAGTCCGATCCGACCAAATCTGTTTGCCATCGTTGTGGGATGAGTAATCATTGGGCTAGGACTTGCAGGACTCCCAAGCATCTTGTAGAATGCTATCAAGAGAGCCTTAAAGGGAAGAACCCTGAGGCCCACATGATCCAGCATGAACATGACAATGAGGGTGACTTCGATCATGAAAAAGATGATCTTATGGACACAGATCGGAACGATAACATGGATTATGAGACTTCCGACTGTTTGAAGTGAATCCGAGATTTTAAATTTTTCCATTTCATGTTGTATTTGTGTTTGGATTTTATGTCTTTGGATTTGTTTCTTTGATTTGAATGAATAATTTTTAAGGCTTTAAGACATAAATTCTTGTGGGCAAGCATAAGTACTATAGCAGGACCGGCCGGCCTTATAAAAGGCTACGGCCAGGCCAACATTTTAATGCCTAAAGGCACGCATCTAGAAATCCCTGATGCATTGTTTTCACCAAGCTCAAATCCAAACTTATTGAGTTTTAAAGACATTCGTCTGAATGGTTTTCATGTGGAAACAATGGGCGGAGGAAACAGAGAATTTCTCCAGATAGTTAAAATCGCCCAAAGTCAAAAGAAAGTCTTTGAGACTATACCTGCTATAGCTACAGGCTTATACTGTATAAAAATCAGTATGATAGAAGCCAATGCCACCGTAAACAAAGCTTTTACGGATATGTTCACTTTATGGCATGACCGGCTGGGACATCCCGGGTCAGGAATGATGCGAAAATTAATATTAAATACGAGAGGACACGCCTTGAAAGAAAGGAGAGTGATCCCGAAAATTCAAACTTGTGCCTCATGTTCACAAGGTAAATTGATTGTAAGACCGTCACCAGTAAAAGTGACTAAGGAAACGATAAATTTCCTGGAAAGAATTCAAGGAGACATATGCGGACCAATACACCCACCTTGTGGGACGTTCCGATATTTCATGGTCCTCATTGACGCATCTACACGATGGTCACATGTATGCTTATTGTCAACACGGAACTTGGCATTTGCAAGACTCCTTACGCAGATAATTCGCCTACGGGCACACTTTCCAGACTTTCCTTTAAAAACCATCCGTATGGACAATGCGGGTGAGTTTACCTCCAGAGCTTTTGATGATTACTGTATGTCCATGGGGGTAAGTGTGGAACACTCCGTGGCACATGTACATACACAGAACGGCTTGGCCGAATCTCTCATCAAACGCATACAGCTGATCGCTAGACCATTACTCATGAGGTCAAAGCTTCCAGTATCAGCCTGGGGACACGCAGTCTTACATGCCGCAGAATTAATCCGTATCAGGCCATCAAGTGACCATGAATATTCCCCCTCCCAATTAATTACGGGTCAAGAGCCAGACATATCCCATCTTAAAATATTCGGTTGTTCAGTTTATGTACCGATTGCTCCACCACAGAGGACTAAGATGGGACCTCAGAGGAGGATGGGAATATATGTTGGATATGATTCACCCACGATCATAAAGTACCTAGAGCCAACTACCGGTGATTTGTTTAAGGCCAGGTACGCGGATTGTCATTTCGATGAGTCCGTTTTTCCAACAGTAGGTAGTGAGAACCGGCTGGTAAAAGAACTCTCATGGAATCATACATCCTTAAATTGGCAAGATCCTCGGACCCAAGAAAGTGACTTGGAAGTCCAAAAGATTATTCATATGCAAAAGCTAGCTATACAATTGCCAGATTCCTTTGCTGACCCGCAGAGAGTAACTAAATCGTATATACCAGCCGTGAATGCACCAATACGAATTGATGTCCAAGATGGACCGCAAGTGGCTACAGAGTCTAAACCCCGTTTGAAACGTGGGAGACCTACTGATTCCAAAGATAAGACTCCTCGGAAATTAAAGAAAGGTGCTGAAATTTAGACCGAGGAGATAGTGGATGGTCCGGACACAGATGAGCCTAAGGTACCGCAAAATGAAGCTCGGGACGCCGAGCATCATGGTCCTGAAGTTCAAAATAACAATGAGATCTCGATAAATTTTGTTAAAGTCCGGAATCCAATGGAACAGAAAAAGATGTCGACATCGATGAAATATTTGCATGCAATGTAGCCCTTGATGTAATGAATGAGGATCTAGAACCCACGTCCATTTTAGAGTGCACTCGCCGATTAGACTGGCTTAAAAGACGTGGAGTTAAACTCTTTAAAAGAAGAGAGAGGTTTTTGGTCCCATAATTCGGACACCTCGAGATATAATCCCAGTTGGACATAAATGGGTCTTTGTGAAGAAGAGAAACGAACAAGGAGAGATTGTTCGACACAAAGCACGGCTTGTGGCACAAGGATTCTCACAAAGACCAGGAATCGATTATGAGGAGACATACTCCCCTGTGGTGGATGCAACGACATTCCGATTCCTGATAAGTCTGGCCATAAAAGAAAAATTGGATTTACGGTTAATGGATGTAGTAACCGCCTATTTATATGGTCCACTGGAGAATGAGATTTATATGCGATTACCAGAGGGTATTGAGCTCAAAGATAAGAAAAGTTCTCGAGAAGAACACTGCATTAGGCTAACCAAATCCTTATACGGACTGAAACAGAGTGGGCGCATGTGGTACAATCGTTTAAGCGAGTACCTGATTAAATCCGGATATAAAAATGATCCCATCAGTCCGTGTATCTTTATAAAGAAGTTTGCAAACAAAGGATTTGTGATTATAGCAGTATACGTGGATGATTTGAACATCCTCGGAACCTCTGGAGAGATCGCCCAAACAGTTGAATATTTAAAGGCCGAATTTGAAATGAAAGACTTAGGAAAAACTAAGTTCTGTTTGGGAATACAGCTTGAGTACGTAAATAATGGAATCCTTGTGCATCAAATGGCATATACAGAAAAGGTACTCAAGAGATTTAATATGGACCAGGCCCACCCATTGAGTAGCCCAATGGTTGTGAGAAGCCTTGGATTGGACAGTGATCCATTCAGTCCGAAAAGAAAGGATGAAGATGTCCTTGGTCCCGAAGTGCCATATCTCAGTGCCATAGGAGCGTTATTATATTTGGCTAGTCATACTAGACCAGACATTTGTTTCGCCGTGAACCTCCTATCAAGATTTAGTTCTTGTCCGACCCAGAGGCACTGGAACGGGATTAAACATATACTTCGTTACCTACAAGGAACGAAGGACATGGGTCTATTTTACACTAACCATAACGACAAAGGTTTAGTTGGTTTTGCTGATGCAGGTTATCTATCGGATCCACACAATGGACGATCTCAGACAGGATATGTGTTCACTCACGGAGGAACCGCAATTTCATGGCGATCCATGAAGCAGACACTCACGGCCACGTCATCAAATCACGCAGAGATTTTGGCGATTCATGAAGCCAGTCGTGAATGTGTTTGGTTGAGATCGATGACTCAGCTGACTTGTTCACGAAGTCGCTCCCAACCTCCACGCTCAAGAAGCTGGTGTATCAGATCGGCATGCGCCGATTAAAGGACTTATAGGGATGTCTAAAACAGGGGGAGTAATACGTGCTGTACTCTTTTTCCTCGCTAAGGTTTTGTTCCACTGGGTTTTCCTTAGAAAGGTTTTAATGAGGCAGCATCCCCAAGCGTATTACAAAGATCCTTGGTAGCATCGGGTTCGGTCATTTCGTCCAAGGGGGAGTGTTATGAACCGTATGGTTTAATGGACTCAATATAGACCGACCCATATAGAGGTTATTAACATAACCAGTCCTTAGTATAATTAGATGTTTTCTTTTATAGACAAAGAATAGGTTTATGGAATATTTCATTTTCTTGTTATGAGTAGTAAAAGGATAATTACCTTTTCTCTACCTGTTGTAACCACTATATAAAGAGACATTTGGTCCTCATAATAATACACACAGAACATTCAGTTCACAACAGTATCATATTATTTGCTTCCATTAAATGTCGAGATAGTTAAAATAATTGCTTAGTGTAATAATTGAAAAACAAATAATCATGTGGCAAGCTTAGCTACACAACAGTTAATTCGGTTCAGACCGGAAACTACGATTCCGGTTTTCGCTGGCTTTTAATCTCACGAGACAAGACCCTAAATCTGGCGTCTTTAGTCCCACTTGTGCCTTGGCTTCTATTAAATGGTCAACCATTTTTTATTATAAAGTTTTTTTTTATTACTATATGTGTTATTTGTCGTAATCCAAAGCGTCGGTCAAACATATTTTATTTGGGGGTTTTTGTTTTTATCGTAATAGAAAAATCCTGCAATTAAACACCTCTGGAATTAAGTAAAGTAGGGTCGTTATTGGTATTAATTAAAATGAGGCTATGACGAAATAGTTATTACGATATTTTTATAAGAAACTATGTATTTATAAAATTATCATATACTATGGTCGGTCCAGATTCTCATGACGAAAGATGGGCATGCAAGTTGTTACCTCTCTTCTTATCTTATTAAGTGTTTTCTTATTACTTTAGTGAACAAGCATTTAATGTAGCAAAAAAAAATGAAAACAAATTGAGGAAAATAAAGACTTTTTTTTCCCAAAAAATAAGACTTTCTTTTTAAAAACGTACGAGTTGGCCATTTTATATGGTCCCGAGTCACGAAAAGAAAACATCTGGACACAGTACATACATATCTAAAAATACTAAAATACAGTTAAGTTTTGACTAAAGTAAATTAATTAATAAAATGATAAAAATCAAGGCCCATATATCAGCACCTTAACAAAGAAGACAAGAGAACTCCAAATGATTCAACGAAAGCCCGCAATAGCTAATACGACCCATTAACAAATATAATAAGGCCCATTTAAGAATCTGGCTTTCGTTTTCATTCTCAATCTGAAAATGTGGGAGTTGACACTGTAAACAACAAACCTTCTGCGATTTCGCCGGAGCTAAGGAGAGAGAGAGCGATCCAGCGGCTGAGATGTTCCTTCGTTCAATCGGACGGCCATTGTTGGCTAAAGTGAAGCAGACGACGGGGATCGTCGGGCTTGACGTTGTACCGAACGCGCGGGCGGTGCTGATCGATCTCTACAGCAAAACCCTAAAGGAGATCCAAGCCGTGCCGGAGGATGAAGGATACCGAAAAGCGGTCGAATCCTTCACTCGCCACCGTCTTAATGTGTGCAAGGAAGAAGAAGACTGGGAGGCGATCGAGAAGCGGCTCGGTTGTGGTCAAGTCGAAGAGCTTATCGAAGAGGCACAAGATGAGCTCACACTCATTGGAAAGATGATCGGTTCGTATGCTCTTCTAATAAATCTCCTCATTATAATGCGATTCATTTGCTATGTTATCCGATTTCGCAAATGTAGAATGAGATTTGGGAGTGGAATCTTACTTTGGATATCTGGTTAGGTAACAAAGGATGAACAATTGGGTTATAGATAGATTTGGGAAATGAGAATTTGAATCTTGAGGCTATGTGGATCATTAGGTAGAAAAATCTGAACACAAGCAGTGCAAAGATGACCTCTTTATTGGCTATCAAGTTAGTGGAAAGAAACTATGAGTTAAAAGTGGTCACTGTGAATCCAAGCTGAAAACTGAAATTCAAGTAAGGGGAGGCAAAAGTCAAGCTTCTTATGTTGTTTGCTAACTTAGGCGTATGGGTGAAATGGTTTTTGCTTCAATGTCACATAGGTTTGGTCATGCTCTAACTTTGTATATGCTTGTGTAAACTCTCTTTTGAATCTCATGATCCTTTAAGTGTAACCGTCTTTTGTACAAGTAGCTTCTGTTTGAGCCTTATCAATTTTTTTGTGTTGTAATATGCTACGGAGCAGACTTGCAATGGTCTCTAATTAAGGGACCCGTTGTTCTGAGTTTACCCATTTTACAACACTTTTCTATACAATGGAGTCGTAATTCGTTTGATTTGAATCTGCAGAATGGGACCCTTGGGGTGTTCCAGATGACTACGAGTGTGAAGTAATCGAGAACGATGCACCGATTCCAAAGCACGTTCCTCAGCATCGACCTGGTCCTCTTCCTGAGGAGTTCTACAAAACCCTTGAAGGTCTACTTTCAGAGGGCAAAACAGAAATCCCGGCTGCTACCTCCACTGATCCGCAGTTGAAGGAGTAACTTCCAGTTTTAAAATTTTGTGTGCTTGTTGCTTTTTTGTGGCTAGAGTTGTTTCAGACACAGCCTCTGAATAAACCATGCTTAATAATTTTCAAAACTATAACTAAGTCAACGCTTTTCATAATGTTTTTGTTAATCATTCTTATCAAAAATCTATGATAATACAAATGATGTTTCTTCCCCTTCGCAAGAGCATTTACCATTCTTAAAGACATGTACTCGATTCCCATCTCTTATACTTATGTTCTTATCGACTAGCCGGGTCACGAGGGACACAAAGTCATGGCAGTCCTTACACAGGATTTTGTTCTTAACAACATGAACTGGAGTATGTGCTGATGTGTACACAAGACCAAACACAGCAGCTTGTTTCGCGCTGTGATAGCTTGCGTTTTCATTACCTCGGTATGTAAAGCCCGACCTTTCGATCTCACTCTTTATCCATTCTATCTCTGCGTAAATCCCCTTCGTTTTCTCAACTGTAGTAACATCCTCACTGAAAAAGCTGTGAACTTTTCCTTGAACCTCCACAGAGCTCTGACCTAGCTTCTTACTCAAACCTCTCTGCCTCATCAAATCTCGAGTCTTTTGGGCCAACTCTGGTTTTCCAGATTCTTCGTATAAGTCTGCCAAAAGAATGTAGAAGGCTGGATCAAATGGTGCAAGTGCTAAGCCTTTGTTAGCCATATCTTCTCCTAAAGATAGATTCCCATGGTATCTACAACTTCTCAACAATGTTTTGAAGATCAGAGCATTTGGTCTTAGCGGCATTGTCTCTAAAATTCCTATTGCTTCCTCTAGCCGTCCAGCACGACCTAAGATATCAACTAGATGAACATAGTGTTCTATCTGTGGCTCGATATTATGAATATCCTTCATTGATCGGAAATACTCAAGACCCATCTCGGTCAATCTTCCGTTACTACAAGCAGAGAGCAATATCAGGAATGTTACTGAATCGGGCTCGGTTCCTTTCATCCTCATCTCCTCAAAGGCAGACATAGCAGAGGAAATACAACCGTTTGATGCCAAACCAGATACTAAACCGTTCCACGAAACAACATCAGGCGTACCCATTTCTTCAAAAACTTTCTTTGCATCTTCCAAGATACCACATTTAGCGTACATGTCAATCAAACTATTCGAAACCGAAACCGAGATAGAATACCCTGATTTAACGGAGTAACAATGAAGATGCTTCCCAGTTTCAAGAGCTCCCAGGTTGGCTGAAGCTGAGATAAACCCAGGTAAGCTGAACTGATCCGGTCCGATTCCATCACCAAACATATGACTGATAACACTTAGTGCCATTTCATGCTTGGCCAACTCGTTAAACCTCGTAACCAAGCTTGTGTATGTGATATTATCCCTCTTGTCCATTGACCAAGCCACGTTCCAGGCGTAAGCTATCTTATCCGAGCTGGCATATGCATCGACGAGTGAATTTCCTGCTATTGTTTCACTGTTTATATTTCTTCGGAGTAGATATCCATGAATCTCTGATACCCGCCTTACAGATTTCAGTTTGCTGCAGGCTCGGAGAACACCAGATAGAGTAACAACATTGGGTTCTACTCCTAGTCTTACCATCTCCATCAACACTCGAAAACAATCTTGTTCAAACCCGTGATCAACAAGCCCTGAGATTAACGTTGTCCAAGAGACGACGTTTGGTGAGATCATTGCTCTAAAGACTCTCAAACCTTCTACTTTTGATGAAGAGCACTTCATATACATATCTACAAGTGCATTTCCGACATCAATGCTGTCCTCCAAGCCGACCTTAATTGTCAGTGAATGAATCTGCTCGCCTAAATCCAACGATTGGACAGAGGAACACAAGCTCAAGATTGCAGAGTATGTGAAGTTATTTGGTTGCAAACCCAAACCTCGCATCCCAAGAAATGTAGCAACTGCTCCCTTTGCTCTCAAGTTTCTTACAAACCCTGATACCACAGACGTCCAAAGAAACACATCCTGTTCCCCAGTCGAATTCAATACCCTTACAGAATCTTCCATTCTACAGAACCTGGAGTAGAACTCAACAAGAGATGTCTTCAACACCACATTCAACGGAACTCCACGAACGATTATGTTGCTATGAATCACTTTACCAAATTCCAAACCGAGAAAGGAAGCGGCACCCAAAAGCTTAACGAAAGTAAACTCGTTAGGAGGAACACCAGCTTCAACCATCTCAGAGTATAACTGCAACGCCTCTTTCCATTTACGAGCTTCAACTAAAGAAGATATCATCATCGTCCACGAGATAGTATCAGCATTGTTCCGAAGAGAACCAAACAGCTCACAAGCATCCTTAAGTTTCCCGCACTTGGAATACAAATCAACCAAGCTGCTTCCTATAACTGAGTTTCCCTCGAACCCAGTCTTCACAACAGAACCATGAACTCGAGCTCCATAACTAAGGTCTCTTAAACCAGCACAAGATCTTACCACCGAGGAAAATGTGAATTCGTTCGGAACTGTTCCCGAAGCCATCATTTCCTCGAACAAAGAAAGCGATGACGCGAGCTCTTGGCTCTTGGTATAAGCAGAGATCATAACTGTCCAGGCAAAAGCTGTTCTTTGCGGCATTTCGTCGAACAGTTTACGCGCATTCAAGATACCATCGGTTTTCAAGTAAAGACTGAGAAGATTGTTGCATAAGTCGAGATTCTCTACAAGACTCAGCTTGATTACGGGGCAGTGGATGTGTAAACCAGTGCGCGATGAACTCGATTCGCAAAAGGAGAGAATCCGAATGCATGATTCTTGAAGATTGCTGCGAGAGAGAAATGGAGAAGCTGCTACTTTGCTCGTCATTTTTAAACAGAAAAAAGGTTGAAACTTTGATGGTCACATCGCTGTTCAAGTTTCACTTCGACATAACTCAAACTACGCGCGTTGGATTTAGTTGGAGAAAACAAAACAAAAGTACTCATATACTTAAACATGAACATCAGAAAATGTAAAAATTATAATCAAACCATTAATTTTTTTTTTAAGATACTGCAATTATAACATTATCAGCCAATGATTTATCTTCACTTTTTAATTGTCAACTATAGTTTGTTAATGGTTGTTATATGTTAATCGTTTGATCGTCCAAAAAAATGTTAATTTCTTGATTTAAATAAAAGGTAATTAAATTGGTGAACAGTGACATGAAAGTGGATTTGGTAGTGATTAGTATTATAAACTCTAAAATTCTGCTTAATTCTTGTTTGATCTTGACCATTGTGATTGTTGACGGAAGAATCCTACATTTACAGATTAAAACTCAAAGAGCTAATTGTGAAAAGCAACGTCTAAGCCAAACGAAAGGCGATTCTGTGATAGAAGCAGAAGATTCAAAGGAGTAAACGTAGTTTAATTAGGTTATTATTAGGCTTTATCAGTATAATAGTTATGTGTATTTAGGGAGATCCTAATCACAAATGAGAGATCAACCATGGGGAGGTGAGAGATTCCATTAACAGCGATCAAACTTGTATGGAAAAACGATCTATTTCTCCATGAGAAGTATCATATAGCACCAGATGCAGCCCGAACTATGACCTAGTGCTAAATCTCCCCGAAAACAAAGTTCGAAATTTATATCTCCCCGAATTAAAAGTTCGAAACCTCTATCTCCCTAAATCGAAAGTTCAAAACCTCATAACACATATATCCGATTTTATCCGGTTTAATGTATACCAATTAACTATCTTTTTTTTTTTTTTCAACAACAATAGAAACTTAAACTAAAACGACTCGACAAGCCAAGTCGGAACATTAACATCAACATGAATAATGCATGAGGGATAAGATCTAGCACTTCTTGCTAGTTTGTCCGCTCTTGAATTGGTTGATCGAGGAATATGGATGAGCGCAAAAGCATCAAAAACACTCTTTGCTCTCTGATATTCTTCCAAGTGCACTGCAAACGCCGGCCATAGCATTGGTTCAGATACCATCTTCACCAGCTCCAAGCAATCTGATGCAAAAGTAACTTCATTGAATTGTAAAATACTCATACAATCCATTGCCCAAATAAGTGCCTCAAATTCAGCGTGTAATGGTGAAAGACTATCCCTGATATTTCGGGCTCCCATCATTGTCTCACTCCCTACACCCTCAGTGATCCAACCCTGTCCAGAAAAAACATCACCTGCTTTCCAGGAACCATCAACTTGACAGTATCTACCATAAATAGCCTGTACAGGATGACCGATTGTGCTATTCCGAGAGGTCTCTCCTGAAGTGTCTGAAATCTCAAGAAATTGTGCCTCTGCCCACACTTGAGCTTCCGATTCCGCCAACTGAACAATATCATTTGCACTACGATCAATATTATTAAAACACTTGTCATTTCTACCTTTCCAAATATACCAAAGTAGCCATGGGTAAACCCACTCCCTATCATCTGGAGGTAATCTCCAAAATAAATAATCCATATTCGTAAATACTGAAGCCGTTGGAAAAACAGAAGGGTTCGATGGCACCGGAGATAAGGCCCAAACCTGAACAGCAGGAGGACACTCGAAAAGAACATGATTAATTGTCTCCACCTCCACCCCACATCGGCCACACTGAGTATCACACTGGATCCCCCGTGTTTTAAGATTACCAAGCACCGGTAAACATCCAGAGACAACTTGCCACATAAAGTGTCTCAATTTTGGAGGACACTGTTGGGGTCAAAATCCCCTCCTCGAAGATTGACGGAACGAGAAGTCAAGGCCGTGATCAAATGGAACTTATCCCGAACATGGGACGGACGAGCTAAGGCAAACTGCCCACGATCCGTTCAAGACATCAACCGGCGGCTGGGACAAGGCCAGCCGCCGGATCTTCACACGACCATGACCGGCGGCTGGGACAAGGCCAGCCGCCGGATCTTCACACGACCATGACCGGCGGCCGGGACAAGTGCCAGCCGCCGGATCTTCACACGACCATGACCGGCGGCCGGGACAAGTGCCAGCCGCCGGATAGTCACACGTCAATAACCGGCGGCCGGGACAAGTGCCAGCCGCCGGATCCTCATGCGTCCATGGCCGGCGGCTGGGATGAGTGCCAGCCGCCGGGTCTTCAACGTCCGTGGCCGGCGGCTGGGATAAGTGCCAGCCGCCGGGTCTTCACTCCTCCAAGGCCGGCGGCTGGGATGAATGCCAGCCGCCGGGTCTTCTTCATCCGAAACCGGCGGCTGGGATGAGTGCCAGCCGCCGGGTCTTCTCCGCCCAAGGCCGGCGGCTGGGATGACTGCCAGCCGCCGGATCTTCATGATACACCAACCGGCGGCTGGGAGAAGACCAGCCGCCGGGCCTTCATCACATGACCATGATCATTTCTCAAGTCAAGACTCATTACCCGAACATCGTCCAGTCGACCGACCATCATGCCCGGACCGACCCGAGGATCATCCTTTGCATGTTCTGACTCCAAAGACGTCCGTAAACATTCCCCGAAGGACCGTGACGAACGTCCAGCCGTCCGTGGACCAGTCGCCGAGCACACGAGCTAGAGGAACCGGCGGCTGGCCATCAACATCGAAACCGGCGGCTGGAAGTTCAAACAAAAAACGGGCGGTTCAAATCTCAGAAGTCGTAAAACGCTCGGAACACTGTTCACGCGGGAAAAACCGTTAAAACACTATTCATCCCGAGACAAAGTTAACCGAAAAATCGAATTAAGCATAAACCGAGATTCGGATTACTATTCATCGGATTACTATTCACCGGTTTACTATTCATCGGATCACTATTCACCGGCGGGCCAGACTTGGGTCAGAATGCGCAGATGGATCACGGAAGACTCTCGGGCCGGAAATCGGGCCCAAAAAGCTTAAGTCGGCGGCTGGAAGCGAAGGACAAGGTCCCACATCGGAAATCTGAAGTCTTAGCCTCCTAGGATTGTCAGTATATATATGTACGCTCATGTAAAGGTTAAATCCATCCCAGATCCGAGTATTAGGAGTTTTAGCAATTTAAGACTATTCAGCTTTTGCTAATTTCCCTTGTACTTTCGGAAATCATCAATAAAATCCCTCTTTTCATCTTTTTATATTTTCGGTCATTTAGTTCTTTATAAATAGAATTTTCGAGCCCCCATTAAATATAAGTTTTGACAGTGTGAGTTTCGGCTCTCACAGACACTTCACCATCCAAGTAAAGGCTTGTAATGGTTTTATATCTGGCCCAAACATAGGGGGACCTCTAGTCGCAACCTGAGATTCCCGCTCCACATTATACCCTGACTTAACAGTATAGCGACCAGATTTAGTAAAATGCCACCCGTAAGAATCAGACCGATGTAATCTACTGATTGGAATACCCAGAATAATAGCTGCATCTTCAGGACAAACAAGGTCCTTGATTAAGTTGACCTTCCAGGTCATTGACCGTCCATCGATAAGATGGTTCACACAAAGTTGCGGATTCTGAACAAAAGTTTTTGGTATAGCTGGTCTCGGGCAAGGGGCTGGGATCCAGGGGTTATTCCAAACCGAAATAGACGAACCTGTACCAACCCGTTTGATTAGTCCTTTTCTAACCAGAGATCGAGCTGAGATGATACTCCTCCATCCATAGGACGGAGAGTAAGATCGAATAGGATCCAGGGGATCCGAATTCCTATAATATCGCCCCTTAAAGACTCTAGCAAACAGTGAAGAAGGTTTATCTATTAACCTCCAGAGTTGTTTGGCAAGAAGAGCCGTATTAAATTCCTGAAGCAGACGAAAACCCAATCCTCCATCAACCTTTTTCCGACATAGTTTCTCCCAAGACATCCAGTGCATACCCCTCGGCGAAACACCCGAGCTCCACCAAAATTGGCTAACCGCACTTACAAGTTCGGATGTAACCTTTTTTGGGACTCTAAAGAAAGACATAATATGCGTCGGTAAGGCTGTGGCGACCGACTTGATCATGACCTCCTTCCCCCCTTTGGATAATAATTTTGGGGTCCATCCATTAACACGCGACAACATTCGGTCTTGCAGAAAACTAAACACTTGTGTCTTTGGTCCGCCCAAACTCTCTGGAATCCCCAGATAAGATCCCATACCACCTAACCGTGAAATACCAAGAGTGGCCTTAATCTCTTCCCTGATCCCCATGTCAACTAAATGACCAAACTGAAGTGAAGATTTTTCAAAGTTTATTTGTTGTCCAGAAACTAACTCATACTCCTTAAGAAGACCCAGAATAACCTGACATTCTTCCTTGGTTGCCCGACAAAAAAATAGGCTATCATCCGCAAATAAGAGGTGAGAAATAGGAGGACTAGCTCTGGCGACCTTTAGACCTGTCAATAATTTCATCCTCTCGGCTTCCTTGATATTTGCGATCAGCGCTTCCGTACATATAATAAAAAGGTATGGTGAGAGGGGATCACCCTGCCTAAGTCCCCTTTTCGGCGTAATGAGTCCCTTTGGCTGTCCATTAAGAAGGACTCTATATTGAACCGATGTAATACACTGCATCACCCTAGTCACCCATTGTGGCGCAAAACCCATCTTCTGGAGAAGCTTTTCAATAAATATCCATTCAACCCGATCGTAAGCCTTACTCATATCCGTTTTAATCGCTAAAAATTTGCTTTTACATGATGGATTTGTCCGTAACCCATGAAACATCTCTTGCGCAATTAGAATATTATCCGAAATCAAACATCCAGAGACAAATGCCGACTGCGTTTCCGATATAAGCTCCGGGAGTAAACACTTCAACCGCTGACATAATACCTTAGAAATATTTTTGTACCCCACATTGCAGAGACTAATAGGTCGTAATTCCGACATACGGCTCGGCCTCTCTGTTTTTGGAATCAAACAGATGTTCGTCATATTCAACCTAGGATCAAAGATCCCTGATCTGAGGAAATCATTAACTAGTTGCACCACGTCCATTTTAATAAGGGACCAAGATTGCTGAAAAAAAAGAGCTGTCATCCCATCAGGACCTGGAGCCTTTTCTGGATGCATCATAAACAAAGCTGCTTTTACTTCCTCCTCCGTCGCGAGAGCTATGAGGCGCTCATTCATATGTTCCGTAATGGTCGTCGGAACCACCTTCAGAAAATCATCAAAATCTGATGGGTCCGTAGAAGTAAAAATATTGTCGAAGTAGTCCACTGCGACCTTTTCAATCCCTGAATCTGTCACCAACCACTCGCCCTGATCATTATGAAGGCCCACAATCCTATTCCGTATTCTCCGTTGCTTAGTTAAGGCATGGTAAAATTGTGTATTCTGATCCCCTGACCGATGCCACATATTCCTACTCTTTTGTTGCCAATATAATTCCTCATCCTTATACGCTTCCTGTAGTTTCCTCGAGATGTCCCGAACTTCCTCCGTGGTCTGAGAATCATCATTTTGAACCTCCTCTAAAGCCTGCTGAAGCTTATTTATTTCCTCTTTTCCATACGGCAGATTGTCCTTCCGCCATTGTGAGATCGCATGCCTACAAGACGTAATTCTATCGACAAAGTTATTTCCCCACATCCTCTGTGTGCCCCCCCAGCCTTGCGCAATAGTATCCATCAAACCCTCCTGTCCAACCCAGCGTTTATCGAAACGGAATTGATTTCTCCGTTTAGGTGCCGTAACGTTCAGAGAGGCAACAATTGGCCTGTGATCAGAACCCACCATCCCCACGTATTCCACAAATGATGATGGAAACAGATTATGCCACTCCACATTGGCTAATGCTCTGTCCAACCTACAGCGAATAATTTGTCGACCTCTCCATCCCCTCCATGATAAAGAATTCCCTACCGAAGGAAAGTCCAAAAAACCACAATTATTGATCATGTTATTGAAATCTACAAAGGACGACGCCGGTCTTAAAGATCCTCCCTGCTTTTCATGATTACCGGTAATCTCATTTAAATCCCCAATAATAAACCAGGGTTCATTTCTGAGCAAACCATATCTCGTTAGGCGTTCCCAGACAATTTCCCTACGCTTCCGAACCGGATCTCCGTAAACAAATGAAAGAAATATCTTTCGTCCCTGAAATTGTGCCTCCACATCAATTATCCTGTTATTTGCAAACAAAATGTCTACTGAATAAGAGTCATTGTAAAAAAGAGCAAGACCACCACTTGTTCCAATTGGATCTACCGTAAATAATTTGTCATAGCCGAAATGATGTTGAAACCCTTGCACAAACCGGAAATTTTGTTTAGTTTCCGATAAAAATAAAAATTCGGGCTTAAATTTAAACCAAATTTCCCGTAAATAATTGATGGTCCATTTACTTCCCATACCCTGACAATTCCAACTCAAAACCCGCATCCTTAAAATACACTACTTGTAAGAATCATAGCATTTGGGTTTGAAGAGACCCATTGAGAGAACGTCGTCCAGCATAGAAAATGATGACCTGGGATCGTCTAGATCCATGACCAATGCAGTAAGAACCCAGAACAAAACCTGTGTAAAATTGCCATAAGAATAGCGAGATCAAGCGAATCCAAATAAACCAGAAATGACAAAACCCAAAATTATTTTGCTGATGATGACAAAAGCCAATGGAAAATCGAATAAACAGAAAACCAGAAGAGACAAAATAAGCTCCTCTGCAACAACGCCATAAGGAAAGCGAAACCCAACAAAGCAAAGTAAACCAATAACGAGAACACCAAGTTTTATTCATCTGAAGGCAACGATGGTCGGTACAGATGAAACAAAACCAAAATAGTGAACCCCAAAACCCATAGACAAAAGCATACCCACCACTATAAACTGAGTTCGTCGTTGCATCAAAGACGACCTGTGTACACAACACCCCCGAGACAAATAATCACCTAAACAAAGAAATCCCTTTGTTAGCCAGCTAGACACCTTATCAAGAAGGACACGTAATTCCCACATATGAAAATCAACATCCCCATACCAAAGAAACCACGACACATAACCATTGATCACCATAGGACCAGAATTAGAACCAAACAAAAATTGCCCATTCTCCATTAACAAGCAAACCCAGCAACGATAAACCAAATTCTCCTTAAAAAACTGCTCAAGTGAAATACAACTTAAAAGAAATGAAGAATATGAACTCTTATTTTGTGGGAAAACATACGACAACAAAGACTCCCTATAATGAACAAGAAGAAATAAAATCCCATCCCAGCCAGAACGGCCACGTACCACCCAAACCCTCCGCAACGGTTTTATCAACCAAAGATTCAGAGTGCAAAAGAAACACCAATCCAGAGAACCTAGAAACAAAATTAAACATAAGATCTTGCATCTGATCCAAAGCACCATAATCCTCATAATCACCTGTATCCTCATCTCCTTCGTAAAAACAAAACAAAAACAGTTCCACACCAAAAAGCTCTCATATCTCCATGACCAGACTAAATCAAACCTCATGAACCCCAAACAAACCCGAATCGCGACCTCGTCTTTTACCAAATCCAAGCACATCCGATCGAAACGCAGATCCCCAATTGAAACGCACAGAAAAAGTGTTAACTGAAATTGCCACCGGAGTGACTGCCAGATTCGTTCCGTAACTCGAGATCTGAAGACCTTCCATGCCAAAAACCATATCTCAAACGCATATCTCCTTGCTTGATCCAATAAACCCAGAAATGAAAACCAAGGAAAATAGATCCCAATCACCACCGGGGATCCCTCAACCAACGAATTGTCGAACCACAAAACACCTCCAACACAAACCCATAAATCTCCGACAAAGAAAACCGATTCCTTGACCAGAACAGCGGACATCTAAACGTCCGATCAAATCGCCATGTTCGTCGCCACTGTACGTTACTCACCAGAAAGGTATAACAATTAACTATCAATCACTTGAATTCAATATTAAACCGAGATTAAACATAATTATAAAAAATAATGACCCACTCCCCCACAAAAAATCCAACTTAACGCCACACTTCTTCTTCTCCCATTTTTTTTCTCTCATTCCCCACCAATTTTTCCAAAAATCTTCCTAAAATCAAATTAACCTAAATTCTTCCCAAAATTGAAATTAAATCCCATAAACCCAAGTATAATCTCCTTTGCTTAGATCCCGTTTCTCAGATTCACTTGCTTGAAATCAAAACACCATCCACTCTTTATTTGCCTCTTTCCCATGAAAACCCTTTCTCTTTTCTCTGTGTCTCTCTCTGTTTCTGCCATGAACACAAACCCAGAACGAAAAAAACGTCCTAGATCTTCGACGTCACCAGATTTCGTTGGAATTATCATTGTATTCAACTTTCCTACCATGTATCATGAAATCACACCTACCCACTCACTTATGATAAAAACTTAAGATATGCAGACCATGAAAAAACAACAACAATACATCAAAAAGAAGAAAAGATTGATGCTTCTAAGAAATCAATTTTTCAATAATGTAATTGGAGAAGAAGATGGAATTGGAATTGGGTTTTGGTTTTTTTAGATCGGTTTTAGTCGAAATTGGATTTTAGTTCGGTTTAGAATCGGTTTTGGTTAGATTATGTTTGGTTTTTAAATAATAACCGATGAAATCAATTTTATGTGTTTTGAAGTTTTGAATTTTCAATTCGGGTAGATATAGATTTCGAACTTTGTTTTTGGGGAGATTTAGCATGTGGTCATAGTTTGGGCTGCATTTGGTGCTATACGATACTTCTCGTGGGGAAATAGATCGTTTTTCCAACTTGTATGTAACTCAGTTTGATCATCAATAAGCGTTATCTCGCTATTATCTCTGTTCCTACCAGAATTGTTACGTCGATGGCATCACTCTGCAACAGAGATATGCTATAGCATTTTCTAATCTTAAGCGGAGTAATCATGGGTTCGACCAAAAAAAAAAAAAAAGCGGAGTAATCATGGTTTTTTGCTATGCACAACTTGTATATAGCTCATCTCATAAAAAAAACAAATATTCTCTAGGTTGTGAATTGTGAATGTGGAGTTTGTGATCTTTAATTCCGTTGACGTATTTGTCTCACTCTTGAACACAATCACATGACCGTTTTAGTGTACTAATCAGCATCTACTAAAAAATTGTATGCATTGCTACTATGGCCATCGTCAAGGCCAGTACAACAAAATTGGTGGTTCTAATCAAGAAAAAAAAATGTGGCCTATTTATAAATAAAATATTTTTATATAAAAAAAATTATTCGCTAAAAACAACAAATCTTTTAAGAAGTAAATATGTAAAAACTAATTTAACAAATCAATATTTTTTTATAATTTTGTGATTTCATAAACTATTTTTAAAACAAAAAACAATATAATAAAAAGAAAATTGGGCTGTTGGATAAAGAAAAACACATCTTTGTAGCCCATATAAAATATAGTCTATATATCTATATTTAAAAAAAAAAATTGGTGGCCCAAAAAATGGTGAAAAATTTGGTGGTCCTAAACCCATGCTTAGCTGGCTTGTGCTCTGGACCGGGCCTGGCCATCGTTTACAAAAGTGACCTTCATCCGGTAAGATATGTATAAGCAATAAAACCTGTTTTTATCCCACCCAAGAAAATAAAACTTGGTTTTCGAAAGACTAATCTCCTACCATTATCCTCTGATGCTTCTTGCAAGCATCTTGGTCTTATCTCCCAATCTTACAAGTTAATAAATTTCTGCAAAACTTTTCTGACCTTGTTTGGGTTAATTCCTTGCTAGAGGTTATAACTTAAAAACTCTCTCTTGTAAGAAACCTTTTGAAGTTTTTGCTATTCCATCACAAGATGTTCATACAGTCGGTATTTGGGTTTTATAACATTGATGTAACTTTGTTTTCAATTTTTCAATTTTCTTTTTCTATTATGACCCCTGCAGGCATATATGTTTCAAATATTTAAAGACAACAAAGTGGAAACGACCAAATCTACTAAGAAGGTGACCCAAAACAAAAAATGGGTCAATTGGAACCTTTGAGACATACTATTTTATTGAATGAAGCATAACTTTGGGGGATAAATATAGTAACAAGAAAAAGAAAAATCAGATTAAAGGATCAATTATATCTCATTTGGGGTCTCAAGTAGAGGTGTTAATAAAAAAGGAAATAATATATACTTTTAAAAACTGCTGAACCTTGAAAGGAAAAGTAGAGAGGATAAGCTCATAAAATCAAACGAACAAACATGTTTAGAGCTAAAAGATTTTGATCAAGAAATCCAATGAAAGCACCGAGCAAAAATCCAGAAGGATTAAAACAAGAACCTTGTTCTTCCAACTGCTCAGAAATATAATATTCCTTGGAAGCCTTTTTCTGCAATTCACATGTAAGAATATTAAATCTTCTAATGTTTTTTTCTTTGTGTAACTGAATAAATCCCAAAATAGAACAGCTTGCAAGTTACAATTAAGCAATAGTTAAAATAACAGCTTACACTAAAATAACATCCAGTTAATCCGTTTAGCTCTAGCCTTGTTTGGAATCACGTTTCTTTGTTTCTGATAGAAATCTCGTTAACAGAAATTAAAGAATAAAACTAATACCAAAACCTATTAAGTTCATCTTGAAAGTCTTTTTGTTTGTCGATATCCGGACAAATAAATTTGTTTGGTTACAAACTTACAGTAGTAGGATTCATGTAGGCGTTCACGGGAGACTAGACGAAGAGCAAGTCCGTGAACACAATATAATAAAGATGAAATCATTTTTTTTTATTTGCATATATATATATATATATGTATCTATCACTATTTGCATGTACATTGTTCTGACTACTCTTCCACTTGGACTATATTAATTTCAAGGAAACAAACAAGAAAAAAAAAAACCATTTCATTTTGGATGGCAACGTGACCAAAATAAAAACCTCCAACTTTTCAAATAATAGATGTTTGAAACCCCAAATAAAAAAAGAAAACATTTTACCTAGAAAATTCAACTATACCAGTAAATAACAAATCCGGATGTTCTTGCATTAACATGTATATAAGTTCTACGTACTTTAGAATTATAGATGTTGTTAGCATAATATCATTGAAAGAAAAAGGTTATATATCGCAAATATTTTTCATTTCTGTTGTTATCTACTACAATTCACACTTGCATACTACCAAATTTAAATCCAAATTGTAATACAGTAAATTTATTAATACAAATCACTGGGCTGATATATCTTTTAGTCAAGTCAAATATTTTTCATTGTATTCATAAAATTAGGAAAATAGACTGAATTGTGTTTTTTTAGTAAAGAAAATGGAGAAGGAGACCCGTGAAGACCAAGGTTTGTCTCCAAGCTAAAATGTAATAAGTTAACCGAATCGACTCTTTGATGCCACCATTTAAGACCTGTGCCCACCTAAATCCTAGCCGCGTCTCTACATATCGTTTAGTTTTATGCGACTAAGCTCGTGTATATATGCAGTCTCCAAATATAAACAATGGTGGTTACAAGTATATCTAATGACACTCAATCATGTACCTTGTGAAAGTAATATTTCTTTTTACTAAAACCACTACTTTATAAGAACTATATATAGTAATTTAAACTAGTGTTGGTGGATCAAGCTATGGTACTTATTTCGTTTTCTTGTGATATAAAGCATCCAAAATATGATGTACATACATAATTATCATAGAATTTGATCCCAAGATCTTTCTTACAAAAATTATTGCAGTCGACATGTCTACAAAACGTTGAATTGACCTCTCATCTCACGTATGTGACATGTCTCCGCATAGCAAACACCTATTTAGCATTGAAATGAAAGAGAGGAATAAATTGAATGATTAATCCCAAATTCGTACTTCTACGAAAGAGACTATAATAATTCCAAGAGATTATTCCAAGAGATTATTGATCGATACGGAGATTTAAAAAAAAAAAAAATAACGAAGGTTGATCAGTCTGAATAAATAAATTTACAAAAAAAATTGTCATGAAGCAAAAGAAAAATGGTTACCTCTTGGAACTTGAAACCCTTCTAAGCAGAGCAAGAAAACACAACACACGATAAAGTACGAAGAACCCTAACAAAACATAAACATTAAACCATCTATGTTTCTCATGAAGCCCTTTCTTCTCCAACACGTCACCTCCAGTAACCACGCAGATATTCTCTTGAGCTTCCTCATACCAGACCAAACACTTGGAAGCCAAACACGAGTACTCGTTTATAAGAAGCGCGTCCAATGCATACTTATACATGGAGATGAAGTACATGAAAAGCCAATACTTGGGTAGACTCTCCTTCGAAATGAAGTAACCGGAGAACAAGAAGAAGGCCACTAAGAGAACGTTCACAAGAGAGGTTCCCGCAATGTAATTTGGTGCAAGAGAGCTCAAGAAGAGAACAAAAGAGTTCGCCATTAGGACAATGATCCATATCAGCAGAACGAAGTACCCAAATGCTTGCCACGTGGGGCAAAGACCGACGAGGAAATAGACCGAAGCAGAGTAAATTACTGAGATAACGAACAAATAAGGCAAAAAGACGAGTGTGTTGGCAAGAATGTGAGAGGAGAGTCTATAAACACCACTCGAAGTCTCCCTGAGAAGAATTGGACGCTCATTGATGAAGATCGGGAGGGTTTCGGTTGTTGTAGAGAGGAGAAAAGTGAGCGTGAAGGCGAAAAGGCCGAATCTTTTCTCGATTCCTGCTTTGCCGATTCCGATGTTGATGTAGATAGTTCCTAAGACAAGACCAACTACAAGTGCTTCTAATGCATTGGTCAGGAGCAGCTGTCTTGTCCGGTAAATGATCTTCCAGAATCTTCTCGAAAGAAGGCATATCTCTGTGATTCTTGATTTTCTATATCGAACAAAACTCTGTTTTCCCCTCTGTTTTCGGTTTTCGGTGGAGGGAAGAGTGATAATGTCGGTGTTTCCATCGGATTCACGGAGTTCTTGAAGTATTTCCATCGCGTATTCGAGAGAATTGAGCTGCGGAGGGACAGTGAATCCCTTGGAGAGCAAGAAAGCTTCGAGAGAGTCAAGAGTTCCATGGTACGCTACAGTTCCTTTTGAAAGAAGTAAGAGTCGATCAATGATAGAGAGAATCTTGAAGCTAGGTTGGTGAATGGACAAGATCACTGTCCGTTGTCTTGACTGAGCTATGGATTTGAGGATGTGAACGACATCAAAAGCGGATTTACTGTCTAGACCGGAAGTGGGTTCGTCGAGGAGGAGAAAGCAAGGATCATGAAGTAGGCTTAAACCTATAGAGACTCTTCTTCTTTCGCCGCCGGATAAGCCTTGAGCGAGTCTTGTGTTAGAGAGGTGTGTTAAGTTAAGTTCCGAGAGAAGAGATGCTACGGTTTCAGAGACTGTTGATGGGTTTGGAAGCAAGAGACGAGCGGCGAAGGAGAAGGTTTCAGAGACGGTGAGGAGAGGGAAGAAAGAGTCATGTTGAGGAACGTAAGAGGAGACTTTGCGGTAAGAGGAAGGGTTTATGGGAACGGAGTTTAAGAGGATTGAGCCGGAGGTTGGGGAGGTTTTAGAGGCGAGAATGTCGAGGAGAGTTGATTTTCCGGCGCCGGAAGGGCCAACGACGGCGAGGATTTCGGTGGGATGAGCGGTGAGAGTGATGTTCCGGAGGATAAAGAAAGGTGGCTGAGTCGCAGCGAAGCGGAGGAGAGAGAGAGTGGTCTTCGGTTTGGCGTAGGAGATTGATGAGGTAGTTAGTGTGTAGGATTGCGTCTCCGACGGATGCCGCGGAGGATTTTCCATTTATGGTTTTAACTTGTAAAGAAGTTAAGAGTTTAGAAAGTGTAGTGAAGGAGATTTTTATAATATATTTGGCTTTGTGTTGATGTATTTTGGAGACTGATGTTGTATAAGCCAAAAACTTGTTGACAAAAAAAAAAAAAAACTTCACATTTTGAGTTTTTCTTTTACAGATTTAATTGTCTGTTTTTATATTGATTTGAAGTACAGTTTTGGATTTTTGCAGTCTTTTGTGTTTATCCTCAGATGTATATGAAAATTGAGTTTCACGGGACTTTTTTTTCCTTATAACACAAAACTAATCATTCCGTAAAAGCCATGCTAATTTTATGTATTTTGATTTTTGTTTGAAGCCGGTTTCTGTAATTCCATTTCAAGAGATGTTGGTTTGTTTATTGACTATATCAGTCAAAAAAACTTTACAGATCCTGAAACTCATGATACATACCTAATTAAATATACATAACTTCTTTATTTTTATGCCAGAAAAAAATATTCAACAATTTCCGCAAAAATGCAATGCTCAAAACTTAAGATCTCAAGTTTATTATTTATCTTTGGGTTTAGAATTATAAGACCTCAAGTTGGCTGCATTAATGTAACCATAACATAATTCCTCCAGAAGAATATATACGAATACATTTAGTTTCCCAGAAAGAGAAAAGGAGTGATACATCCAAAGAATAGACACAGACTAGTAATAAGTATGAAAAGAAAAGAACCAAAGAACTTGAGGGAAAAAAGAGAGTAATAAAGCCAAAAACGAGTTAAAAGCTGAAACATGTGGACCAAAAAACACTTGTGTAATATAGAGCATGTGTATACATGTGATTAACGATGTGCAACATAGAAGAAAATTACAAAGGAGAATGATTGTAACGAGGTCACGGGCCTACTGTTTTCACTACTCTATTATTATGTTCCGATCCGTGAACTCTGCCTTAATTAAATTGGAAAACATTTTGTCAGAGTTCACCGTGGTTCCGATCCGTGAACTCTGCAAAACAAACAAATTGTCAAAACAAAAGCTTCTTAGCATCGAACTCACTCTCAAAACTCTCAATTTGTGAGGGTCCTTCTTTGCCTTTAGCCCACAACACAAGGTAGAGGAGTCCTATAAACATCAGCGCCATTTCTCCCATGCTGCATCTTTTTTGTTTGGTTTGTTAATCATTACTACTAGCAATGGTTTAGAGAGATCGCCACACAGTGTTCTCGTCGCTGCAACCTAGAAGAAAAAGAGAAAGTTGAAAGCATGTACAATTAGATTCTTGTTATATAACGAAAATGAGAGAAACGAAGTCAAGAATAATAATAGCACTCACAGCTCCATCTTTTGTAGCCATAACAATAAGAGCGGAGCATTTCCTCTTGGTACTCCTAATGACAACATCTTCAACCTCGCCAAACTCTGAAAACACTTCTCTCAGCCTTCCCGCTGTATACCCTTCACCAGCTGTTTCCCAAGAAACCTTCAACACTCTCTCTCTTTATCGAGCTGAACACTAGCTCCAGCTCCAGTCTCTGGGGTTTCAAAACCGCCTCTCTTCTTCGCATATTTTGCACATATCCTATCTACCTCCTCCTTAAGCTTCCTATCATAAGGTCTAGCCGCTTGACTAGGAGCAAAAGCAGAACGCTCTCTTTTCTGGAGATCTGACATCATCTTGCGCCTCTTGGAATCTACTCGCGATTTCTTGTGTTGTTTCTCACGCTTGATTCTTAGAAGAAGATCATCAAACAGCTTTCGGGATTTGTCGCCTTTGAGAACCTCGTAAGATGTCTTGAGCTTCTGAAATTTGTCATGAGCATCGGGATCATCTGGGCGTTTATCAGGATGCAAGTCCAAAGCTTTCAACTTGTATGCTTTTGAAATCTCCTTCTCGCTAAGCCTCAGACCCTCCTCTCCGGAGGGTAACCCTAGAACTATATAGTGATCCACAAAACCCTCCATCTTCTACTGTGACAGAGCCACGAAGGAGTTAATAATCGAAAAAGCAGCTTGTTGCACAAAGACAGATAGAATGCAAGTGACGTTGCAAATTCTAGACTAATATTTTAGTCTTCAGTAGATTACAGAATGTAAGAGCCGTAACCATAACACGCAATTCAAGACCTTTCTTTGCTTTTATTCTAGCCAAACAATCGAACTTGAATAATCTCACAAGAAATTAACAGGCAAGGCAGTAGGAAAAAGCAGATAATTCTCTGGAAAAAAAAAAGATCTCTAAAACCCTAGGATATGTTCAAGACACCTTGGTAATTTGGTAGGAATATGTTAAAAAAAAAAAAAAAAAAGGTCACTACTTTATAGGTTCCTAACCCCGTTAGGCATCAAAGATTGTCGATGGAGATTATATAGAAAACATTGGACTCTTGTTTACTTCCGAATCAATAACTCACTCACAGCAATCACAAACACAAATCTCATTACCCGTTCGGTTCCTACGTGAAGTGGAAGTTTCCGAATTATCGAACAAGAAGAATCGGAGTACCTCTTGAGAAATCCAAGTACCTGTGAGGAGGGAATTGGTATCGAAGAGGAGGAAGAAGGATCAATTGATCGCGTGAAGATTGAACTCGCTTCCAGATTTTATTGAGTTAGGGTTATTTTGCCAAGCTCAATCTGAAACAAATTGAGGATCCAAAGAAGAAGAAGAAAAAAAGATTCGAAAATATTACTCATAATTTAAATGTCGCCGCGTTGAAGGTTTGAAGTGGGCTTAAAGCCTCATTATTATTGACGATGGACCGGCCCGTTCGTCTTAATGGTACTTGAAGCAATATTATGAGCACTAGGTGAGTATTTATTTATATAAAATATTACTCATAATTTAAATTATTAGCTTAGTTGGAGATTATCATAATATATCTTCAATTTGTGGTGGTTAGAATCTAAATTTTTAATACACAAACGAAAACCCAAAATCATGACCCGAACATAAGTACAAGTAGTATACCTGTATGTTAGAAGTTGTATAATTGCCTTGCAATATTTTAAATTGGTCGTAACTTTTAATGTTAGGGTCAAAGTGCTCATTTTTTTATGTTTTCATCTCTTTTTTTATACTGAAAGTGATTGCTAATTTATAATTTGTTATGAATTTTATTTAGGTGTACATTTGTGAATGAGTTACCTAACTCAGATTTTCATATTTTCTAGTCCCTTGTTTGAGCTATTTATTTTTACGGTATTTCAATAGTTCCTTTTTTCTAGCTGATTTTTCCTTTCTTTCCTTATGCATTCTTCCTTATTCACTCTCATGCTTTTATTGTAGCATAATTTTCTATTTTTCTGCTTGAATGGTATTAACTTGCGGATGTTTGCTTCTTGTATTAATTCCACCACAACTCTTTTTTTTTCTCTGAACAATTGTTTTCCTTTTTCTTTTGGATAGACAATAGTCATAAATCACTGGAAGATACAGTCATCAAGATCAAATGGAAATAGAGAACATGGGTAAAATACGCAGAGAAAATAAACTAATCATGACAAAAACCCACCTCTCAATTCTCATGTCTCTCCTATGCAGGGACGGACCCACGTACAAGAAGGTGGGGCACGTGCCCCATACTGATTCTAAGAAATTTGTAATTAGTCAATAGATTAGATTAGATAGCTCATATGGTTAGAAGTGCCCCAAAGGATGGTAGTGGTGACCTGTTCGATGCCTTTTTCATTTTCCTCCTTTTTATTCTCTCTTAAAACTCTCTACTTGTTAAAGAAGAAAAAAAAAAGAGCGTTATAATATCAACAAAGGAGGCAATTAAATTCAAAATAAGCTGCAAAAAGTGGAGTCTAAAGTCACCGTTTATTTGTTCTATATAAAGAGTGAAATCAATCGATTGTAAACACACTCATTCAAGAAAGAAATCTCACAATAAAACTCTGTATCTTTCTCTCGCTTCTCTTTTCCATTCTCGATATTCCAAAATTTTGCGGGAATAAAATTTCTCCTTGTTATTTATTATTATAACACGTTATCAGCACGATCATTCTATGATACGGCTATATTATAATGGTCGGTATACCCGCCTATATAATAATTTATTATTATTATAATGATTGTTTAACGCACTATTATTTACTTAATATTAATATGAGAGCAGTTTTGTCGCCTCGTTATAATGGATGGCTGAGCCACCTATATAATTTTATTGTTAATGTTATAATGGATGGCTGAACCACCAGTATAATTTTATTATTAATGTCATAATGGATGGCTAAGCCACCGCATATTTATTTATTGTTTCAATGTGGATGATTAAATCACCATAATATTCTGATTATATATATGTTTATATTATAATCATTATAAATTAAATATGCATACTTTTTGTGTTCAAAATAAGATTGCGGTCTCAATTTATTCCTCAGGCGAATAAATCTAGACTCCTATCAACGTACATCTCCAGGAACCACAGTTCCGTTAAAGAGCACCTTCTTGTCCAACTGGGAAGAAGTAGTACGGATTTAATCAAAAATTCAGTTTTTCCGGTAGCCCTTTTCATAACGGTCAAAAAGAATTTTTCACAAAATTTTTACTCCCCAACGGCTACATCTGACGGCTAGTGAACAGTATTTCGATCTATAAATACACTCATCCCTCACTCATTTCACTTCACTCAACAATTTTTTCTACTCCCAAACATCTTTCAAACAATTTTCTTTATGTTTTACTTTGTAAGAATGATGATTCGTTTGCTTTTAATTTTTTCTGCGATTGTAATTTCTGCATCGATTTATGGTCTTTGCATAGGAGATTCATGTAAACGGCTCATTTTAAATGAGTTATTATTATTACTGCACTAATAAAGTTTTATGATTCTGTTTTAGAAAATCAAAATGGCAAATATTGAGAAACTCCAGTTTCCAACTCTCAAAGTCACTGGTTCAAACTACATTGCATGGACCACCGATATCGAGCTCCACCTGCAGTGCGAGAAAATCTCCGACACCATAACGGAGAAAAATATATCGCCTCCACACGAAAAAGCTAAGGCGATAATTTTTCTAAGGAGACACCTCGATGAAAATCTAACGCATGACTATGCGAATGTAAAAGAACTCAATGAACTCTGGAAAGCTCTTAAAGAAAGGTTCGACAACGAAAGGGAGATAACTCTTCCCCACGCACTTGATGAGTGGACGAACATGAGGTTCCAAGATTTTGAAAAAGTTGAGACATATAATTCCGCTATGTTGAGAATAGTGGCGCAATTAGAATATTGCGGTAAACCGGTCACAGAAGCAGAAATGCTTAATAAGACCTAACTCACTTTTCATAACAATCATTATGTGTTGCAAGAGCAATACAGGAACCGGAGATACAAAAGATTCTCAGAGTTGATTGTGGCGCTAATGATAGCGGAGAAGAATAATGAACTTCTCATCAAAAACCATAACTCCCGACCCACAAGAACCAAAGCATTCCCTGAAGTGAATGCAACAACAACTATAGAAATACCAGAAGGGAATTACCAAACCAATCGGGGTTATGGTCGTGGTCGTGGTCATGGTCGTGGTCGTGGTCATGGTCGTCGACGAGGGAATCCTTACAACTCAAGGGGGAGAGGATCTAATAAATGGATCCGATCTGATCAAGTTTCTAAAGAGAAATGAACACAAAACGACTCCACCCAGAAGAGTGAGATAGTCTATTACAGATGTGGTTCTAAAGGACATTGGTCCCGTGTGTGTCGTACTCCTCCACACCTTTGCAAGTTATACAAAGAATCCTTAAAAGGAAAAGCAAAGGAAGGAAACCTCACCGAACACTTTGAAGGAACAACGTACCTAGACTCTTCAGACTTTATGAATGAGCTCGACTGAGACCACTAATGAAGAGAAATAATAAAATGCTTGTAGTAAGACTACTGGATAGTCTCCAATAATGCCATGTATAATTATTATGTTTTTTTTCTTCAGTTTTTAAACAAATAATGTTGTTTTCTTATAATTACTAATGTATAATTATCATGTGTGTTTCTATGAATAAATTTCACTTTCTTTTCATTGTTGTTTATGTTAATTACAGAAATGGATCAAATTGCGGATGGAATAAAATCCAAGAAAAGGATTCAAGAAATTTGCATAATATATAGTAGAACAACGCACACTATTCTAAGAGAAAATAAATATTTCTCTGATATAAAACCGAGAAGGATAATTGTCAATACAATCTCAGGTCCTGCAGACGTGATTGAATGAATTGGCAAAGCCAACTTTATGTTGCCTAATGGAACAAAAATTTCCATAAACAATGCCTTGTATTCTCCGAATTCCAAAAGTAATTTGTTGAGTTTTAATGACATATACCTTCACGGATATGATACTCAGTCTGCAACTGAGAATGGAAAGAAGTATTTGTATATAACTTCTGATATATCTGGCAAAAGGCATATTTTGGAGAAGTTCCCAAAACTTACTTCTGGTTTGCATCATACTTATATAGATGCAATAGAATCAAATCTCATGATTAAAAGAAATCCAGAAGATTTCACGTTATGGCATGATCACCTTGGACACCCAGGCACCACAATGATGCGGAAAATCATTGAGAGCTCACATGGTCATTCACTGAAAATCCAGGAGATATATCAGGGGAATAAAATGACATGTGCAGCATGCTCCCTTGGTAAATTAATTATAAGGCCATCTCCAAGTAAAATTGATAAAGAATCATCAAAATTCCATGAACGAATTCAAGGCGATATTTGTGGACCAATACATCCACCTTGTGGACCATTCCACTATTTTATGGTATTAATTGAGGCATCCAGCAGATGGTCACACGTTTGTCTATTATCATCTCGAAATATGGCATTTGCGAGATTTCTAACTCACATAATCAAACTGCGAACTCAGTTTTCTGATTATCCCATTAAAAGAGTTAGATAAGACAACGCTGGTGAATTCACATCCCAAGCATTCAATGATTATTGTATGGTGACGGAAATTGAAGTTGAACATTTCGTTGCTCATGCACATACACAAAATGGCTTGGTTGAATCATTAATAAAACGTCTGCAATTGATTGCAAGACAGTTGATCATGAGATCAAAACTCCCAACATCAGTATGGGGACATGCTATTTTGCATGCAGAAGCACTCATTCGGATAAGAAAAAGTGCATACCATAAATATTCTCCATTACAATTAGCATTTGGTCGAGAACCAAATTTTTCCCATCTCAGAATTTTTGGTTGTGCAGTGTATGTGCCTGTAGCACCACCGCAACGCACAAAGATGGGTCCACAAAGAAGGTTGGGAATATATGTTGGTTGTGATTCTCCATCAATTATACGATACCTAGAACCACAGCCTGGTGATATATTTATGGCGTGTTTTGCCGATTGTCACTTTGATGAAAAAGTATTCCCGGTTCTAGGGGGAGAAAATAAACAAGTAGGCAAGGAAATCAAGTGGAGTGTACCATCCTTGTTGCACCTTGATCCTCCTACTAAAGAGTCAGAACTAGAAGTTCGACGAATTGTGCATTTGCAAAGTATAGCAAATCAGCTACCAGATGCATTTGCGGATACCAAAACCGTAACAAAATCTCATATAGCAGCTGCAAATGCTCCTGCTCGTGTTGAAATACCACAAGAACATGGAAAAGCAGATAATACACGTGAGTCTAGAACACGCCTGAAGCGTGGCAGACCTGTGGGTTCCAAGAATAAGAATCCTAAGAAACAAAAGGAAGCTGAAATGCATGAAAACCCCAAAGTAGCAGAAAGTACTTTAGAGGAAGTAAATCACGAGACTCAAGATGATGTAGAACATCAAGAGCCAGAAGAAAATCATGAGATTTCTATCAATTACATTCATAACAGAAAAATATGGAAAAGAAAAGAAATAGAAGATCTCGATGATGTTTTCTCATACCTCGTATCAAAAGAAATAAATGATGAAAATGAGGATCCAGAGCCAAAATCTGTGTATGAATGTCAAAAGAGACATGACTGGAAAAAATGGAAAGGTGCAATACAAGCTGAACTAGATTCACTTAATAAACGAGAAGTATTTGGATCTATTATGCTCACACCTGCAGATGTGAGACCAGTTTGTTACAAATGGGTTTTCGTTCGGAAAAGAAATGAGAAAAATGAGATTATGAGATATAAAGCTCGTCTTGTGGGTCAAAGCTTTTCTCAAAGACCTGGAATAGATTATGAGGAAACATATTGTCCAGTTATGGATGCAATAATGTTTAGATTCCTGATGAGTCTAGCGGCTGATGAAAATCTAGAGATGCTACTTATGGATGTCTTTACAGCATATTTATATGGGTCATTGGATACTGATATCTACATGAGAGTTCCCGATGGATTTATGATGCCATAAGCATTAAAATCTAAACCAAAAGAGTTATGTGCAATCAAATTGCAAAGATCATTATATGGGTTAAAACAATCTGGACGTATGTGGTATAATCGTCTCAGTGAGCATTTAACAAAAGAAGGATATGTAAATGATCATATATGCCCATGTGTTTTTATCAAGAAAACAACATCTGGATTTGTGATAATCACAGTATATGTTGATGATCTAAACATTATTAGAACTCATGAAGAAATCCAAAAAGCATCAAATTATTTGAAAGGAGAATTTGAGATGAAAGATCTCGGGCAGACAAAGTATTGTCTTGGCCTTCAGATTGAGCATTCTGAAAAGGATATATTTGTGCACCAATCCACATATACCAAAAGAGTGTTAAAAAGATTTAACATGGACAAGGCAACTCCACTCAGTACTCCTATGGTCGTGAGTCACTTAATATTGAAAATGATCCATTCCGACCACATGAGGAAAACGAAGAGATACTTGGTCCTGAAGTACCATATCTAAGTGCAATCGGAGCTCTGATGTACCTTGCAAATTGCACACGGCCTGATATATCATTTGCTATTAATCTTTTGGCAAGATTCAGTTCGTCCCCTACGCGAAGACATTGGAATGGATCTGTTACCTTCAAGGGACTACTGACTTAGGATTATTTATGTATTTAATTAGAAAAATATATTAAAAATTCTTAAATTTATGTATTTAATTAGAAAAATATTATTCATATCCCGCGCGGTGATGCGCGGGTTCAGGTCTAGTATAACTTTAAATTGCTAAATCTTGTCATCTTAAAAGTTACATAGACGATTTTCCCCTCATTGAAATTAATTAGTATAAATGATGTTTAATTGCAGGTCAAGATAATCTTTCTTTAACATCTTTCTCTAACTTTCTCTAGCATTTTTTCAATCTATGGTGAAATAGTGCTGATGGCTTCTCAGCACCAATGCTGGCCAACGGACCTGATCTCTTCCCCATTAGAAGTTCCAAATCTTGATGGTGTGGCTCACCCACAAACTCATCTGGTTTTTAGATCTAGTTATACATTATTTGATGGTTCGGTTTTTTTGTCATCCGAAAAATCCGATCCGAACTCGAACGCCTAGGACTAGTTCTGAGTAGTCCGATTTGGCTGTTTTTCTCCGGTTCAAGATGGTTTCTGTGTCTCATAAAACATTGCTTTTTATGTCAGGGTTGGTTTAGTCTCTAGCAGTCTTATAACACTATCCGACTTGGAATGGTTTATCTCCTCACTTACAAAGCTTTGGATGGTTCTTGCTCCCTTTAGATTCGTTCCATTGTTAATCTATTTTCAATCTTAAATTTTTGAGATTTTTGGTTCGTTTTTGGATTAACTCACTTTTTGTCTCTTCTCAAGAGATATGTTTGAAATCTGACCTCTTCCTAATGCTTTTATCTTGGCATTAAATATTGCTTCTCTGCTGAATTTCTCATATTGGAAAAAATGGTCAAAAAACCATTTTAAAATTTTTGTTTTGTCTAATTATAAAGTTAAATGTTTTTGTACTTAATTGGATAGACTTATTCACTATAATTGTTTTTGTTACAAAAGTAACTTTCAAATAAAGATTCACAAGGAATTAGGTTGTTTTTGTTAATTTCTAGTGAATATCTAAATTCAGATTTAAGTCGTTATTTATTTTGCTTTATCTAAAACATGTTTTGATCTATTTTTTTTTTTGATGACTTAGTGGTAAATCTCAGGTCTATGGAAAGGTTCAGGCTAATTCTCTGGAGAAATAAAAACCCATGGATAGACGTCTTTTCCAGTTTTTCAAATGAGCCGAAAACAAAAACCCATTGATATCTAAACAAATGTGACTTAATTTCGAGTAGCAGAGAAATCGAATCCATAACGTGTTTGCTTCACAGACCCGTCCCGTCACCACTCGACCACAAGCGCTTCACTGTTGTTTTGATTGTTGTATCCTTGCTCTATCGATTTACGTTTGATAGGGTTTTATTCTCCCAGAGAAATTGGTTTTCGCTGACTTAATTTCTAGAAAAATATTTTTCATGCCTGCATAAAATCTTACCATGTTTCGCACCTATATCTTTTTTTAAGGTTGAGTTTTATATTCTCACCACTTCATAGTATTTCCTCTAAAAAAAGATGTTTCTTTGCAGGGAGACAAAAGCCAAACATCAACAATATTATTAGTTTACTTTGATTTTACGAATTACTAGGATTATACCCGCTCTGCGTGCGGGATTAATTCTTTTCTAATATTTGACAAATTATTATAATTTAGATTAATTGATCCTATATAGATGATTGTTATTATATTGATTGAGATTTGAGATGGTTTGTTGTATCTATATATATCCCGTGAATTAATTTAGCAACACTAAATACAAATTTCGAATTAGATCGTTTAATCTTAAGAGTGGACTAATTACCTAGACATAAGCCAGTAATCTCTTTTGTAGATATATTCTCCGGGTTGTTAGCTCTCTTAATCACCAAGATAGAAAATAATAGATCACTCATCACTGCCGTATGTATGATGCAGAATGGCTTTTACGTTTACTCTCGTTATTGGGCCAATGTTGAAACAAATACAATCTCTATACTGGGCTAGTAATCAGCGATCAAATAATATATTGATATAAAATTCGCTATTTATCCTGCCTAAAATGTCGATTAAAATTTATGATCCATGAACCGTTTGGTTATATGATCGGTTCAGTATATTAATTTGTTTTCGGATCCAGATTAACTCGCTTTATGAGTTAACTCAGTCTATTCGTCAGAAAATGACCTTTCGTATGACTGTATCCAAACACTTTTTACTCATAAATTCAGTGGCAGGTTTCGTAAATAAATTATTTTTTTCTAGTGTTTCTAAGAAGTGACCTCTCCAATAATAATATAGAGATGTTTCATTTCTAACTGCTATCTCCGAGGTTTCCTTAAACATAAAACATGTTGTGCAGATAAACTTTTCGAATGACCGTATGATAGATATCGAGGCTTCCATTGAAGGACACAAAGTGTTTATTACCTTTGTGTATGGAGATCCGGTGGTTGCGTACCGTGAGAACGTGTGGGAGAGGCTTACGAGAATGAGCATCAATAGAACTGGAGCTTGGCTCATGGTGGGAGACTTTAACGAAATAACTAGTAATGCAGAGAAGAAAGGCGGACGCCGGAGATCAGAGGCGTCTTTCATTCCTTTTAAGACCATGTTGGCTAACTGCGGAATGATAGAATTCCCATGTAAAGGAAATATTTTCTCCTGGGCTGGAAGGCGGAGATCAGGAAGGATCCAATGTCGCCTTGATAGAGCCGTTGGAAACGAGGATTGGCACCATAATTTTTCCCACACTGAGGTGGAGTATCTACTGCGTTGGGGGTCGGATCACAAACCAGTACTGATGCGCATTAAATCCAAAGATACCAAGGTAAAGAGGGACTTTAAATTTGACAAAAGATGGCTTGGCAAAGAAGGGTTCACGGATTCTATCAAAGAGGGATGGACAGACATTTCAGGACAGCAACCTACCTCCATTCACGATAAGATAGCAAAGTGTAGAAAATCGATCTCCAAATGGAAGTGCAGGAACCCATCTAATAGTGCAAAAATGATTGAAGAGATAAAACAGCTTCTCGATCAAGCCCAAAACGATGATAGCATACCGAGGGAAGAGGAGTTACAAATGAAATAGGACTTATGTGATGCTTATCGGAATGAAGAACTATACTGGAGACAAAAAAGCCGGATTAGATGGTTAAAAGAAGGCGACCGAAACACGAGGTTTTTCCATGCCTCAACAAAACAGCGCCGAGCCCGAAATCGCATCATCAAGATACGAAATAGACAAAATGCGTGGGTGGAAACTCCGGAAGGGATCGAACAGGTTGCAACGGAATATTTTGATGAGCTTTTCACCTCCACGGAACCAGAAGATGATACAGAAGTTTTCCGGTATATTACCGCGTCTGTTACAGAAGATATGAATCAAAAGCTGACACAGTTACCATCTGATTTTGAGATCAAAGAAGCTGTTTTTGATATTAATACGGATAAAGCGCCAGGCCCAGACGGGATGACAAGCTTATTCTATCAACGATACTGGAGTATCGTCGGAACTGATATCATAAAGATGGTAAAAAAATTCTTTGAGACCGGGGAGATCGATGGAAGACTGAACAAAACAAACTTATGCCTGATCCCGAAGACAGAGAGACCCACGAATATGAAAGAGTTCAGACCTATTAGTCTCTGTAACGTCAGCTATAAGATCATATCCAAGATCCTTGCCAAGAGAGTAAAGAAGATCTTACCAAGTATTATTTCGGAGACACAATCGGCCTTTGTGGCTAGGAGACTCATTACTGACAACATCCTTATCGCACAGGAAATCTTCCACGCATTGAGAACAAACCCGAGCTGCAAATCCAAATACATAGCCATCAAGACAGACATGAGCAAAGCATATGATAGAGTTGAATGGGGTTTTCTCGAAAAGATGATGAGAAAAATGGGTTTTGCTAATATATGGATCAATTGGATTATGCAATGCATATCCTCGGTCTCATATCAAGTCCTCATAAATGGCGAGGCAAAAGGAAACATTAACCCGCGAAGAGGACTACGTCAAGGAGACCCTTTATCTCCCTTCTTGTTCATTCTTTGCACAGAAGTATTGATATCGCAGATTAAAGCTGCTGAGAGTGACAAACGACTTACGGGTATTAAAGTTGCGAGAGCAAGCCCACCAGTCTC
This sequence comes from Isatis tinctoria, assembly GCA_010577795.1. Taxonomy (NCBI): domain Eukaryota; kingdom Viridiplantae; phylum Streptophyta; class Magnoliopsida; order Brassicales; family Brassicaceae; genus Isatis; species Isatis tinctoria. The sequence continues at coordinate 15,317,346 of CM021249.1, read as the reverse complement.
CAATCTCCTGTTTGCGGATGATAGTCTATTCTTCTGTAAAGCAGAAGAAAGACAATGCGAGGAGCTGATGAGTATTATCAACCTGTATGGAAAAGCATCCGGACAACTCCTGAACAAAGAAAAATCATCCATTCTCTTTGGATCGAAAGTCCCGATGGCCAGAAAAATGGACTTAAAGAGAGCACTAGGAATCCCACAAGAAGGAGGCATGGGTATGTACCTCGGCATCCCAGAGAAGATAAGTGGTTCTAAGAAACAAGTTTTCTCCTACGTACAGGATAGACTAAATACTCGGATCAATCTATGGTCGGCGAAGAGATTATCTAAAGGTGGAAAGGAAGTTCAAATAAAGGGAGTAGCTCAAGCTATCCCGACATATGTTATGTCTTGCTTCCTCCTCCCCAAGAATGTCACTGATAAACTTACAAGTGCGGTTGCACGTTTCTGGTGGAGTACACGAGAAGATAGCCGAGGGATTCATTGGATCGCCTGGAAGAAATTATGTACATCAATAGGAGAAGGTGGACTGGGTTTTCGAGATTTCAGGGATTTTAACCTCGCCTTACTCGGGAAACAACTTTGGCGTTTGATGAAATATCCGGATTCACTTTTGGCAAAAGTTCTAAAAGGGAGATACTACCGGAAATCAAATCCAATGGAGACCGGGAGAGCAAACGCACCGTCATTTGGCTGGCGAAGTATTATGGCGGCTCAAGAGCTTCTAAGAAATGGGATGCGACGAACTATCGGTACAGGAACAGAAACAAGTGTTTGGTCAGACAATTGGATCCCCATACACCCCGCGAGACCTGCGCGGGACAACGGCTGCGTGCGAGACCCAGGTCTAAAGGTCCATCATCTTATTAATTATGAAACAAAGGAATGGAACATTGATTTATTGCAGACTTTTATACATCCGGACGATATTCCGAGTATTTTAAGTATTAGACCAAGCAGGAGGGAGCGTAGAGATAGTGTGTGCTGGGACCCGAACCCATCGGGTTTATATACAGTACGCTCCGGTTACAAGACAGCTACTGAGATAACAAACGCAGTTGGACTTCAATGCATCTCAGAACCCAGTCTCACGAGTCTAAAGAAACAGGTTTGGAAGGTCAAGACCACAAGGAAAATAAAACATTTTCTCTGGCAAGCTCTGTCGGGTTGCGTAGCAACGACAAGTAAGCTAGTAGATAGACATTGTGGTAATGACAGAGGATGTCCACGATGCGGAGCGGAGGAAGAATCGATTAACCACGTGTTATTTGAATGCCCTCCCGCATTGCAGTGCTAGGCATTGTCCTCCATACCAACGATTCCGGGACAATTCCCGTGTAATTCAGTTTATTCTAACATGGATTTTCTGCTGTGTAAAGCAAAGGAAAGGGGAGTTCAACATAATCCGTTTTTTGTCTTCCCATGGCTAGTGTGGTACATATGGAAAGCTCGAAATGAAAAAGTTTTTAAGGGCACGGATGTGTCACCTATGGACACCATAAAACTAGCAGAGCACGAAGCAGAAACATGGCAGGTAGCACAAGCACTTGAAGAGAGTACAGAAGCCGCTGAACTGCAGACGGAAGATCTCGATCAGGCACAACTTCGACAACGCCAAATAGACGATGAGGGAGGCGTACTTTGCCAAGTCGATGCATCCTGGGAAAAAGGAGCAGCAACAGCCGGATTTGGCTTCGTCGTGTCTAAAGGTATGGATACGATCCTCTTTGGACTGGCAGCTCGTGCGAATACTAGAACTCCTCTTCACGCAGAGCTGGAGAGCTTGATCTGGGCAATGCAAAAGATGCGGGAGAGAGGAGAGCGGGATATAAAGTTTAAATCTGATTGTGCTCAATTGATACGGATAATCCAAGATGATGAGGAATGGCCGGCGATTGATACGGAACTAGAAGAGTTCCATGAAGTACGAAAATTCTTTGAAAAAGTATCCTTCTCATACGTTCCAAGAACGGACAATATCCGGGCAGATCTACTGGCAAAAGCATCTAGGCGCCGTGCTACACCTTTCTTCCATGTTGACCGGCTGGTCCCGCAGTGGCTAGGAAACACTCCTAACCTACTTGCGTCAGCTTAGTTTCCTCGATCGTATTACAAATCGATGTCAAAAAAAAAAAAAAAAAAACATGTTGTCATTATGATTTAATTTAATTTTCATAATCTTATTTGTTCCTTGCGATTTTTTGGATAGCTTTTCAACATGTAACAGAAGTAACATTCGCCTAACTATATGGCCCCCACTCCAAAAAAAAAAAGTTACCGAGTAGTCTAGTATTGCATGGAACTTCTTACAAGTTATCTGGATTAGGAGTAACAAATATTTGTAGTATATATTCGTATCTAATCAAGTATCCATTTCAAAACAAGAATCTTGTTATGTGATAGAGTGCATGAAGCGGCATAGAAGGAGAATGAAATAACTATACATGCATGTACATAAATTTATATATTTATCAACATCACTTATATGAATTATATCAGAATAACATAACCGTTATTGTATGAAATAAATTCTAAAAATATTTCTTATTAACTATATATTATATATATGTAACTTGAAATAAGTATTTTATGTAAATGCCCTGAATTTAAATGAAAATGTTGTAACTTGAAATAAGTATTTTATGTAAATGCCCTGAATTTAAATGAAAATGTGATTACGTATTGCTAAATACAAGTGTTATAAAATAAACTATGGTTCCACTTGTTGACGTTGTTAGGCTTTTAAAACCATAATTTTCAAAAAGCAGGTTAAAGAAAACATAATTTTACTACATTTATTATTCACAACATTATAGAGATTTTACTTATTCATTTTCGAGAGGTGAGAACATAAATTATATATGATGCAAGTACAAAAATTAAACATAAAAATTGACACCATAATCTAAACAGTAAATATATAAAACTAACTTTAAAAATGTTCTATGATTAAATTACTAAGCACAAAAAATTTCAACTCAAAGTGGCTTCGCTATTTTATTATTATTTTAGTTTATGATTAGATATAATAAGATATTATCTTAATCACAAACAGTCACATGCAATGCATTCAAAATCCCATGATAAGCATGGATACCTCGAGTTATGTAAAAGAACCTCAACTCAAACTGCCATCTTCGTTAATTAAATATAATTATCGATCACATATATGTCTTAATACAGATAATTTATAATTCAATATGTGATGGTCAGTGCATTGTGCATATACATAAACAGACAGTTTGAATTTTTCGCGGGACAAGCATACTTAAAAACGTTATTAAGCTAAATTGGTCGGAGACATGGGCCCCATATTAGCATCTAAAGAAAATCTAAGAAGAGGGGACAACCAAATCTGCTTTTTAAGTCTTATGATACTAAACTAAACAAGATTTAAAGAAGTTCGTTTTTGTTCTATCTAGTAGTAAACGGTGAGTGTCGCCTCTAAGGTGCAACGTATTCTTCCTATTATGGGGTCCTTGAACATTGCCACGTGTATGGTTCTCCGGCGTCGGTTGCTCCTTGCTTCCTTGTAAGGTAGAATGTTCTCGACATGATATTGATAGTGTTCATTATTTATTTCTGTATTAATTGATATGATAGTGATGATTACTGTTTATACGAAGAAACAAAAAGAGAAATTGAAGTGTTGGTTGGAGTATTTGTTTTCTTTGAGTTTCGAGCGAATCTTGTATTGTGATTCTTGCACAGAATGTTATGAAGCTGATCCATTGCACACGTTGAGTTTGTTTTATGTTCGACACCATTACTTCGAAAGCATCACAAGACATATAAACTCTTGTGATAATTTGGGTCAAAATTTGCATTTACTCATTGATTGTTCGTTTGCGTTCAGTAATTATTTGGCTTTTAACAATAATCACATACAGTATAATCTACTTATTTTACTATAATCACATATATTCTACTTATTTTACTATTTTATAACTCTTGTGACGACTGGGTTGAAATTTGAACTTATTATTGACTGTTCTTTGCGTTCAGTAATTCGTTGGCTTTTAACAATAATTACATATAATCTATTTAGTATATTACTAAAGGTGTAAATGGTTGTGAAAAAAATATATATCAGAGAAATAGAATGAGTAGAATAAAAATTTGTGGAATATATTTTTATTACGTTCAGTTATTCCTCTTTTTTTAATAGAGAGGAACAAATTCTAGAGGAATTAGGTTTATTTTTTTCCATTTTGTAGTGAGTCTCATCAACTTATAGAGAAATACTAATTCTACTTGAATGGTGTAATTCTAAAGAAATTTAAAATAATTATCAATTCTGCTCATTTTTGTTCTTATATAACATCATCCATTTGCATTTTAATTCTCGTTACTCAAAACTTTTCAATATGAGATGATATTTTTTTAAGTTACAAATAGTTGTGAATGGAAAACTAATAAATTTTCTCTTTTAAATATATAGTTTATTTAGACTCAGAATACAAGACATAATTTTTAGAAAATTAATTTTTAATATTATAATTATGAAATAAATGAATAAATTATACATTTTTAATTGATATTCATTAACTAACCTATCATATTTTTGATTTATATGTTCTTTAAAATTAGAGAGATTTTTTGAAATGACCTCATTCTGACTCATTTCCACTTAAAATTAAGGCTGGACATTCTTCTTCTTCAATTAGATTGGTCAAAATAAGACAGTCTCAATCGAAATGCATCGATGAGAAATCCAAACTAAGAGAAAACTGATAATCGGGTTTGGAATTCCGCTTGGAGTTGAGATGTTACATGGGGATCCTCAAAAGCACCGAAGTAGCAGTGACCGATAAATTCGAGTTCCAAAACCATATCCTCACCTAAAATGTTTGATTTTCCGCCTACGGTGCATCCACCTGACACTTTGGTCGCGGCAACCTTATTCCATCACTCTGATTCGGTAGATGTAGAGAAAACTTCTTCTTTCCGGTACCATCTTCGTTAACAATTTGAATAAGAGCCCAAGTCTCGGCTTCTTGGATAGCGAGATTACGAGTTTCTTCCAGAAGAATATCTTTACCAGTAAAAATCTTCTCATTCTTCGCTTTCGATATGTACTAAAACACTCGTGGAAAGTTGGCAATGACATTCTCCGGCAATCGTGACCTAAATACAACTATACATGGTTTATAACATGCGTTACGATTTTGTTTTAAACAATGGACCAGTAGAGATAACATATTAAAAACAAAAGTTATAGCGAAAATCTCTTTTGAGTCAGATCATATCAATATTGAATTCCTCCAATTACACATATTAAAGCTTTAAATGGTAATAGTGGGTTGAGCGGTGCAGTACAACCGGTACAACTACAATGCGATTCTAACAGTAATAAAAAATACATAGATATATGGTATATATAAAGATTTTTGTTACCGTGAACTGTGGTACGGTGCGGTTCCGCTGTTAATATTGGAAGCCTAAAAATGCATTAAATTACATGTCGACATTGGATTTTTTTGAAAAAGAAATGAGAAAGAAACCTTTGTTATCCTAGGGAAAATAGATACAATTATAAACGAATGGCAAACTTGTAATGTTCAGGATTTTTTCACTGCATTGAATTGTCTTTTCTGGTAACTAAATCAATTGATTTTCATGGTTAGTCTATCAAACAGACACCTTTCTTTTTCCTTTTTTGGTCACCGAACAGAGAATTGATAACTCAAAAAATGGTCTGAACAATAGATCCGGAAATACTCCACTCTTCTCTCTCTTGATACTTTTTTACCAACAATATGAGAACTGAGTGTAAATTTAAATTAAAAAATAAAGTTACAAAGAGAGCAGTAGGTCAAACATTCATTTGAGTGGTTATCATCCCTGCCTAGACTTTTAGGCCTAACACTTTTAAGTCGGGCTAGTTCTTAGGTCAACAATTTCACACCATCTCTCTCTCCTCTTTTATTTCGAAAAAGATAACACATACGTTAGAAAGAAAATATATAGAGAAACCGATAATTCATTTCATAAATTTCCCTTTTCAAATGTATTGACATTAACGTAAGAATTATTGACATGCTTCTCAAGTTAATATGGTCCATACACGAAACAACTTCCTTGTAACTTGAACGATTGATAAACTAAAATATAAACCCCCAAAAAAATGGAAGTAACGAGGCGGAAAAATAAAATAAAAATAAATGAGTGGAGATGGAGGATGACACGATGGTGAGAGCTTGTAACGAACGCCAAACTGAAGTGGAGAAATTGCGGAAATTTACGAAACGCGTAAAGATGTTTTGTTTAATGATGTGTTTCACTACAAGTCTACAAGCATCTCTCTTTCACACAACCACAAATAAATAAAGGAATGTCATAACTCCTGTTGATAGTTCGAGTACACATTTAGTATCTACCTAACTATTACTCGTTTAGTTCAAACTATTTACTCCAAAACTTGTGAAATTGTAGTTTTGACCAAGACCATCTCGCCTCGGTCTTTTAGCTTTGACTGGCTTGATTGTTTGATGGCTCGTCTCGTGGCTCTACCCATTTACCTGCGAGCCTTCTTACGCTTTTCTGAGCATGTGCTTCGAAGACCACGTGGTCTTTTCAAAAGATAATTCTATTTATTTTTGTTGCTTTTGTTCTCAATGAGTAAATAACATTATTATATATGGAGGAAGGAAAGCTTTTTTTTTTTTTGAGCAAAAATACTCAAAAAATGGCCGGTATAGAATGGTAGATAATATTTTATGTGATTGTTGTTAAACATTATATAATAACCGTTATCATCCGCAAATACAACAGTTGTGATATTAGTAAAATAATCAATCAACTTTTAACCAGAAATCCATTCAATCTAATAACTAAAAAAGTTAATTAGTGTTTTCACACTAGAAAATACGAAGTATGAATCTTAATAAAATGGCTTGTTTAAGGTATCTCAGTTAATAAAATGTTTGGCAACGAGACAAATTGTCAACCCTAGTAAATTCTTGTCGTCTCATGTTCTCTGTTTTTAAACCCCATTAATTGGGTAACTATTTATACTCCCTTGTTTACGTTTGAAGGAATAAAACTTATGATTTTTTGGACTTCTTAAAGTTTGTGTTCGGACTTTGTTAGGTGACTCTGGTCGGTTGTTATTGTGGTGGTGGGATCCAAAACTCTAACTTGCAAGATTTTTCTGATATCCTTAAACAATAATTTCCCAAATTGGCCCAAATATTCTAGTCAACAAAAGAATGCGTTATTTAGCACATCTTAACAAACAATAAAAATTCAGTTGACTCAGCTATCAAAGTCCATTTAGGTAGTTTTTAACTTTGTAAGAATAAATTACATATAGTTCACACAGGCAAACATCTATATATATATATATGGGATAGTTCATCGTGCTGCCCACTACTTTGTTGCCGCCCAAAATCCGAAACTTTCAAATGGAGCATAGGGATGGATATATACATGTGTCAAAGATGTGTATTTGCAAAATAATTTCAATTGCATAATCGTAATTCGTAAAGAAGTGGGCATCTTTAACAACATGTCAATAACAAGCAAATTTGATGTTTAAAATACGCGGGAAATCAATATTTCACTTAACGTCACCATTGGATCATCGTACAAATAATCTCACATATTTTATCTATCTAATTATAAATCCTATATATTGTTGTTTCTTTCTCCCATGTCATTTTCTCGAGGATCTGGGAGACAACAATAAGTTTAGGCATCGATTCTTAAGTGATTGTGTGATAATTAAAAAAAGAAGTTATTGAGTGCATAAAGAGAACTTAAAAAGTTTAAAACCATCTGATAGATATACATAGATAAATATAGGTCAGGATGATGAACTAGCACTGTCAGGTTTCATATATATATTCTTGGAAAGTGAAATAGCAGAAAGAAAAAGTGATAAAATGAAAAAAAAAATTATGGACCAGTGACTGTCAAGTCACTTCCAAATGCGCAAGTGTGAAAATTTTCCATTAATTTTAATCTTTTTAACTGCTTTTATATATGCTGACAGAAAAAACATCTTTTATTAATATTTGCCAGAACAAGAAAGCATCTTGAAATTTTCTTAAATAGCATACTTTTCAGTTTTAGGGATGGACAAACTATTTCAGATGTTTACTTTGATATTACATATTAGCTTTGATCTTCAGGCATAAAATAGTTTTTGACTCAAGATAATCTGGAATATACGTAAATGATTGAGATTAGGGATGGAAGAGGTCAAGTATTTGAGGTATTCATCATTTAGTTATTCGGATCAGACTCTGAAATTTTAATAATAATTTTATTCATAATTGAAATATATCGCTCCCGAAGATTACTACTAAATCATATCCATTGTGACAAAAAATAATATATATATAATCATATCCAATTTCAAAATATATATATTTAGTTTAAGTAGATTAGTAGTATATGAATAAATTATTAATTTTGATAAATTTTTATAAGATTACGGTTAACTATTTTCTAATATTTTTTTGGTAGAATCATATATGCATAATGCACACGTATTTATAGTGTTTCGGAATTATATCTGCAATTACTGAGTAGATATTTCGTAAACATTTTTTATACATTGAGCTTTCTAAATGTACCTTCAGTTTTCGTTCTCTAAACGAAACATTTATAACATAATCAGAAGATCAAAGCAAAATTCTTTTAGTACAAAATTGTTACTTAAGGGATTTGTTTTAGCCTTTTAGGTAGAATATAAGAGAAATTAAGAAATTGTAATATTAGATAGACACATTGTGAGCTCAGCTGTGTGACAAACGAAGACGACAGAGAGATGTAATAAATATATATTTACTATATATATTTTTCAATTTTCTAGGTGTCAGGAATCACATAATGATCCATCACTATACAAAGGCAAAAACAAACAAGACCATTCACTAATCTGAGAGACTCTCCTGATCCTGCAACAAGATTTCTCTGTTTTGCCATCATCATCATCATCATTTTAAACTAAATTCCTGCGATCTAATTTTCTTTTTTTTTCTTATTACAAAAAAAGAAAAAAGCCTAATCGCTAATCTTCTCCCTCTGTTCCTTGATTGAAGTCAGACTATCGATTGATTTCTCCGACATTGAATCGCTTGCTATTCTTGAAAACAAATACGAATCTACAAAACAAGAAAACACAAGTAGATGTTTTAATTAGCATTTTTTTTCATAATTACCTTTATGTAAATAAAATAATCCAAATACAGAATTTATAATTTACCTTCAGACGACGAAGTACTGAGTTTCTCTTGTGAGGAAGATTCACTAGTAGATCGCGATAACATAGAAGATTCTGAAAAAATCAAAGAGAAACCCATTAAGATTCAAGAAAATAACCAAATCAAAACGTTGAAAATACAGAATTAAAGGGAAAAAAACTGATTTTGCGTACCTCTTGACCCGTGAAACGACTTCTTGCAATGGAGAATCGCACTTTGTATCCCATCTTGTTGAACCTGTAGAGACTCGTCGAGTCTCTTCGCCGGAGACATCACTCCGACAGTTGCAGACGCCGACCGGCTCTTCCCAAGTTGTCTCTTCACACTCCTCATCCCCGAAGGAATATTACTCCTCTGTTTCTCTCTCGCCGCCGGTGAAGACGCCGGAGATGTAGATACACTGTTGTTGACACTCTGTTTCTTCGTTGTTTTATTGTACAAAGGCTTTATGAGATCGAAGAATCTCTTCGAGGAAGAAGAAGAAGAGGAAACAGGGGAAGAAACAGAGTCGTCGAAGAACGTCGTGTCAGCTTTCACCTGTGACCTCGCAATGCTCGCCGTTTTTCTGAAGCTCGTTGTTGTTTTTGCCGTCTCGTCTTCGATTCTGAACCTTACGTTGAGGCTTCTGTTGTTGTTTTCTTTCTTCTCCGTCGTCGTTGACTTTTCCGGGTCGACGGACTTCGACTTCTTGAAGGAGAAAGCACGAAACTTTTGACCGGATCTTAGGGGAGTGATCGGAGATTGAGGCTTCGAAGTGATCTCAGCGAAAGGGAGGACTTTGCTTTTGGAGACGGAGAACGTCGTCTGTTTCTCTTCTCTCTCTTCAGAGGTTTTGTTTTCGTTCGAGGAGAAGTCGGAGAGAGAGATCTCGAGCTCGAAGAAGGAATCATCTCCTTCGCAGAGCTCAACTTCGGGATCTCCCAATGCGGTGGAGGATTCTGAGATTCTGATTTCACGGCGGGGTTTGTTGCCGTTGGCGGTCGTTAGCCAGAACTTCATAAAGCTAAGAGCTTCCATTTAAGAAGAGAGAGTAGAGGCAGAGAGAGAGAGAGAGAGTTTATGAGGTTGGCTTTGTCAACGGGAATGGGCAAGTGAGGTTTTAAAGGAAGAAGAAAGAGAAGGTGAGCTTTTCGAAATGGGTTTAATCTTTTTATCTATTTCTTTTTGGTAAAGGAAGAAAAATGAAAAATGGCATTTGAAATGGAAAAGAGAAAAAAAAAACAGATTATATTGGGGGGCTTTCTCGCTACTTTCTTCTTTTCTTTTGTTTTTCTCTTTTATTTTTCTTTTTCTTTTTACTTTAGCTTTATTTCTTTTTTTTTCTCATGCCCAGGTTAAAACATTGTCTTCATTTATTTATCACTATATCCATAACACACATATGGTAGTGTAGCTTTTGTAAGCTAAAGTGCTTTATTCTGTTTTATGATGTAAGATAACAACAATATTAACATCTCAAACAAACGAATTATATGTGAACAAAAAAGTACATTAACCATGAAAATGTGTTTTTTTCAAGGTTTCTACATAATATTTTCTGAAAATAATTTTTTTAAAATTTTCAACTTATATTGTAAGTAGCTGACGGATTGCTACAATCTTGGTCAAACAGTAATCACTTTAATTTTAAATGTTATTTTTATTATTTTTATTTTTATTTGAATATTTATTTTACTAAATTAGTTTAGAACCGATTAAAAAAAATTTAATAAAAAAATTTAAAAGTATTTGTTTTTCCATACAAAAAATAACAAAATAAATATATTTCCATAACAGTTTTATTTTGAGACTAAGGTAAACAATCAAGCATTCAGATATCCATAATAACAAATAGACTTTTGATATTTTTTACGGATATATGCTCTTAATTATCATCATTTAGTTAGATGGTTTTTTATTGCCTTTGTTAAATTCTTCCACGCTACAATAAAGAATATAAGAGCATCATTGTTTTACGATTCGAGAAAAAAAAAACGCTTTTCGATGACGGCTAGGGCACCAGAAGGCGACTCTAGGGTTTCATGTGGGGCAGGACAGGATGTGATGATGGATGATGTGGGAGACAAGGCTCGACCTCTGGGAGATCCCCCGGATGCGCAAGGATCATGGGCGAAGAAGGTCATGGGTTGCAGTGCGGGAGGACGGCCGATTCCGGAGGAAGTTGTGGACGAGAATTTTGTGATGGAGAGACTTACACTGGAGTTTCCTAACGGTGAAGATGGAGAGCCTGTTATAACAATCAGTGAAGATGTGTTGAAAGCTATGAATGGTTTATGGAAGAACTGCTTAATTGTTAGGGTTTTAGGGAGAATTGTTCCTATTTCGGCCTTGACAAGGAAGTTAAAAGAACTTTGGAACCCGAAAGGCTCGATGTATGTAATGGATCTGCCGAGACAGTTCTTCATGGTACGATTTGGTGTGGAAGAAGAGTATATGTCGGCGTTGTCGGGTGGACCTTGGAGAGTGTTTGGTAGTTACCTTATGGTACAAGCATGGGATCCAGGTTTCGAACCTTTGACATATGATATTGTGACCACGCCTGTTTGGGTTCATTTAGCAAACATACCAGTGAACTTCTATCACAAATCAATCCTGATGGGTATCGCGAAGGGTTTGGGGAAACCGATACGGGTGGACCTCACGACACTGAATTTCGAACGTGGCCGTTTTGCACGAGTATGCGTAGAAGTAAACCTGCGTAAACCGTTGAAAGGATCCGTGGTGGTGAATGGAGAAAGGTACTACGTATCGTATGAGGGGATAACGGCTATATGTTCTGGGTGTGGTATGGATGGACATGTTATTCACAATTGTCCGCAAAAGTTGAATGAGAAAGCTCTGAATGCTAGGATGCTGATGGCTCCAGAACAGGCTACAACGTCGGAGGAAGCGAGCAAATTGGGGGAGAAAGAGGATGAGTTTATTCCAGTGCGAGTTCCAAAGAAGAGAATAGAATCCCAAAAACAGAGTGCTTCAAATCAGCCTGTTAAGTTTGGGAATGGAAAAGGAAATGAATTGGGAGAGAATAGAAGAACAAGAGGGACGGAGAATGTCAGAGTGTCGAACAGATTTAGGAACTTGGAAGAGACAGTGGATATGACAAGTACGTCTCACGGTGAGAATAAGGAGAACGAGAAACCTCCTAATGCGCAGAAGTCAGGAAACAGTGTCTTACGCGAGAAGGAGATGACTTTTGGTACGCATGCGTCGAAGGGAGGGAAGTTGGCTACCAGAGCGGGGAATCGGGATAAGAAAACCAGTGAGATGAGAGGTCTGAGTTTGGCTAAAGCTAAAGCGTAGCATGTTGGACCGGCGAGAGGTCTGATATTTGGACCATGTGGCGGATATTATGGAGTGCCGGTGAATGGGAAGAGACCGCGTTTAGAGAAAGAAACCAAGGAAAAGCAGGAGAATGAGGTTGAGAAAGAGAAAGCTGAGGCAAGTTTGCAGGATAAGGATCAAGTTGATGACCAGAATCACCAATCATCTATGGAGATTTCGCTTATTACAGAGATAGAAACGAACCCGGAGGAAGGGGGAGAAGTCTTGGAGGTTCGGGAAGCATGACAAGCTGTCCCGGTAGTTCTTTACATGACTAATACTGTTATGATGAATTGTATATTTTGGAATTGTCGAAGAGCAAATAAACCCCAGTTTCGAAGATCTGTAAGGTATCTGTTGAAGAAGTTCAAGGTGGATATTCTAGCTATTTTTGAAACCCATGCGGGTGGGGCGAACGCAGGGAGAATTTGTCAAAATCTGGGTTTTGATAATTCTTTCCGGGTGGATGCAGTAGGTCAAAGTGGGGGTTTATGGTTATTGTGGAGAGACGGAGTTGGAACTGTTGAGGTAGTAAAGTCTTCGGATTTCTTCATCCATGCTAGAGTCGTGAGTGGTGCGGAAATAACAAACCTGTTTGCTGTTTACACAACTCCGTCTGCGAGTCGGTGGAGGAACTAGTGGGTTTCGTTGGGAGAAGCTATTAAGATGGCCGTTGGACCGATCATTGTTGGGGGAGATTTTAACACGATCGTGAGACTGGATGAGAGAACCGGTGGTAATGGGAGTCTTTCAGAGGATTCTTTACTGTTTGGTGATTGGATTAATGAGATGAGTCTGATTGATATGGGATTTAGTGGCAGTCAGTTTACATGGAAACGAGGAAAGGAGTCTACGACCTTTGTCGCTAAGCGTTTGGACCGTATTCTTTGTTGTCCTCATACGCGACTTAGGTGGCAGGAGGCTCGAGTTAGACATCTACCTTTCCTTGCGTCGGATCATGCTCCTCTGTTTCTGCAACTTAATCCGGAAAACTCAGAGAACAGGGGAAGACGTCCGTTTCGTTTTGAAGCAGCTTGGTTGCAACATAACGAGTTCAAAGACCTGCTTATAGCGTCGTGGGATCCAAATATTGATACTCGGGAGGCTCTACTACGGTTGGAAGGAAAGTTACTGATGTGGAATAAAGAGATTTTTGGAAATGTTCAGAAACGGAAAGACAAACTTGTAATGGATATTCAGAATGTGCAGGCGAGAATAGATCAGGGACAGCCGACGGATGAGTTGCTAGATAGGGAGGGTGAGCTGCTTAGGGAATTTGAGCAAGTCCTCGAGCAGGAAGAACTTATCTGGTTTCAAAAGTCGAGAGAGAAGTGGGTAGCTCATGGTGATAGAAATACTAAATTCTTCCATATGTCCACCATTATACGCAGGCAGAGAAATAAGGTTGACATGTTAAAGATTGATGCGGATCAATGGATCTCGGATGTGCAGGAACTCGAGAATTTGGCAGTCAAGTATTTTCAGAGACTCTATTCTCTAACGGATGTTGATCAAGTTGTCCAGACTTTGCCCATGAGGGGCTTTCTTGCGTTGTCTATGGCGGACTATACTGCTCTGAATCGCTCGTTTTCTGCAGAGGAGATCGTGAATTATTTGCGTAAGATGGGCAGTTTTAAAGCGCCAGGGCCGGATGGATACTAGCCTGTCTTCTACCAGAGATGTTGGGATACGGTAGGAGAATCGATGAGCCGATTTGCTCTTGAGTTTTTCGAGAGTGGAACTTTACCGGAGAATACAAATGATGCTATTGTTGTACTTATTCCTAAGGTTGCAAAACCAGAGGGTATCACTCAGTTCCGGCCTATAAGTCTTTGTAATGTTCTTTTTAAGATCATAACGAAGGCCATGGTAGGGAGGTTAAAACCGGTTATGAATAAACTGATCGGTCCTGCGCAGGCGAGCTTTATCCCGGGGAGGCTAAGTGCAGATAATATTGTCGTTGTGCAAGAGGCTGTGCACTCGTTCCGTCGCAAGCAAGGTCGGAAAGGTTGAATGCTCTTTAAACTTGACCTTGAGAAAGCTTATGATAGGATCCGTTGGGATTTCTTGGAGGATACTCTTCGGGCTGCGGGACTTACAGATGACTGGGTTCGACGGGTGATGGAATGTGTGTCTGGTCCATGATGAATATTCTTTGGATGGAGAGAAATCGGAATCGTTTAAACCTCTGCGCGGTCTTAGACAAGGAGATCCCTTATCTCCGTACTTGTTTGTACTGTGCATTGAACGTCTGTGCCATTTGATTGATGAGGCGGTTTATGATAAAAAATGGAAACCTATTCGGTTATCAAGAAGCGGTCCGCAGCTCTCACATATTTGTTTTGCAGATGACTTGATCTTATTTGCTGAAGCTTCGGTGGCGCAAGTCAGGGTAATCCGAGGTGTGCTAGAGAGATTTTGTAATGCTTCTGGGCAGAAAGTCAGTCTCCCTAAGTCTAAGATATTTTTCTCTAGCAATGTATCGCGTGCGTTAAGTGTCGCTATAAGCCGAGATAGTGGAATTGATTCAACTCTGGAGCTAGGCAAATATTTGGGTATGCCTATCTTGCAGAAGAGAATAAACCAGGAGACTTTTGGCGACGTGTTGGAAAAGTATCCTTACGCTTGACATGGTGGAGGAAGCAAACACTGAGTTTGGCAGGTAGAGTTACTCTGACGAGATCAGTCTTATCATCGATTCCCATTCATCTCATGAGCACGATACAACTTCTTGCTGGTATATTGGAGAAGCTGGAAGCTTTGTCGAGGAATTTTGTCTGGGGAGGAGGTCAACACTTGGTAGCTTGGGATCAAATCTGTTCTCCTAAAGCGGAAGGAGGCTTGGGAGTGAAGAACCCACGCTTAATGAATAAAGCGTTGCTGGCTAAGGTTGGTTGGCGTTTTTTGATAGATCGCACGAGCCTTTGGGCTACAGTTCTTCATAGTAAGTATAAGGTGGGGGATATTCATGACCTAGCATGTCAAGTGAATCCTCGAATAGGTTCAGCTACTTGGAGAAGCATATTAATGGGAATTCGGGAAGTCGTACAGTCTGGCCATAAATGGGTGGTTGGGAATGGAGAGCAGATACGGTTTTGGACCGATAGATGGTGCGCGGAAGGAGCTTTAGCTGACTCTGCAATTGGAATACTCCCGATAGGACATGAAAATGTAACTGTCAGCGAGATGTGGTTGAATGATGGAGGCTGGGATTGGACTAGAATTACTCCTTTTGTTTTGGATGATCAGCGTCTTGAGCTTGCGGCAATAGCTGTGGATAGAGTGACAGGAGCGCAGGATCGATTAGCTTGGGGAGAGAGTACAAATGGGAAGTTCAGGGTGAGGTTGGCTTATGATGCTCTGTCCAGGAGCGAGAATCCAAGACCTAATATGGGTCTCTTTTATCGGCGTTTATGGAAGGTGCGAGCTCCGGAGAGAGCCCGAATGTTTCTATGGCTCGTGGCTCGCAAGGCGATCATGTCAAATTCAGAGCATTTTCGAAGGCATCTGAGTGGTCCTGACCTTTGTCAAGTGTGTAAGGGTGGCACGGAAACTATTTTGCATATCGTTCGAGATTGTCCGGCAATCGCTGGTATTTGGCAGCGTTTGGTGCCATCGATAGAGCAACAGTCTTTCTTCTCTTTGCCGTTATTCCCGTGGTTATATCGTAATGCAGGAGAACTGGGCAGTATCAGTGGTATTCCCTGGGATACAACTTTCGCTTTGACAGTTTGGTGGGCTTGGAAATGGAGATGTGGGAATGTGTTCGGTGATAACAGGCTCTGGAGGGATAGACTGCAATTTATCAAAACGCAGGCGAAAGAGGTTAACTCGTCAATCGTGGCGATACAAAGTGCGATGGAAATGGGATCGAGGGTTGAGATAATGGTGAGCTGGACTCCTCCACAGTCGGGATGGATGAAACTAAACATCGATGGTGCGTCCAGAGGTAACCCGGGCCCCGCAACAGCTGGTGGGGTTTTGCGGAACAGCGAGGGGGAGTGGAGTCGGGGTTTCGCTCTAAATATAGGGAGATGTACGGCAACCTTAGCGGAACTTTGGGGAGTATACTATGGGCTCGTGTTTGCTTGGGAACAAGGAATAGCTCAGCTGGAGTTGGAGGTGGATTCGAAGATTGTGGTTGAGTTTCTCACTGATGGCATTGAGGAGACTCACCCATTATCATTCCTGGTGCGTTTGTGCCATGACTTCTTATCGAGGGACTGGTTAGTCCGTATTGTTCATGTGTATAGGGAGGCAAACTGTCTTGCCGACGGTCTCGCCAACTATGCGTTTACGTTACCTTTAGGTTTGCATTCTTTTGAGTTTGTTCCTGATTTCATTGATTCTTTGTGGAATAATGATGTAGCAGGCCTCGCAATCGCAAAGCAAGTATGTTTGTAAGCTTTTGGTTTGATTTTTTAATAAATTTCGGGGGTACTAACCCGGTCTTTCACCTAAAAAAAAAGCATCAGTGATTATTGTCAAGAGGATCTAAAAAAATAAAAAATATTATAATTTTAATTTTAATTTTAAAATTAAATTATAATTTTATTTTTAATTGAGTCACTAATTGGGTGATATGTGGAATTTGAGTATTTCACAAAATCTAAAAATTCTCAAATGAGAATTTTCTACACCCTCTTTCCTAATTTTCATTATTTAATATTTATTTTAATTGTTAGATATTATGCCAAAACTTTACCAATGGAAGTGCTCTATAAAACGTCAAAATAAAATATAAAAGAATATATAATGGATGAAGGAATGTGTAATGTCGCAGAAGTTTACTTCCGGAAAGTGGCTAGCTCACAGTCCTCTATTTGTCAAAGACAGAATAATCAACATTGAGCTCCAATCATTATGGATGAGTTTAAAATAGCGGTTTTTGATACAACCCGAATAGGAGTCTTTAACCAGAAAAATGAATGGTTTTTTTTTAACCACCAATTTAGGAATTATATAGGGGAGAAACTCACATAAATGGTGAAGAGTTTCTTTAAAGATTGGACACATGGAATTTTTTTTTACTTAGCACAATATTTACCTAATTCCAAAGACTCTGAATACAGTAAAACTCGCAGAGTTCAGATCCGTTAATCTTTGCAATGTCACCTACAAGATCATTGCAAATCTAATGGTGAAGAAGTTAAAAAGATTCTCCACTTTACAATCTTTGCAAGGTTGGCACTTGGCAGTCTTCGTTGAAGGAAAATTAATCGTCAATAATATTTTGGTTGTCCATGAGCTACTTCACGCACTAAGATTAAACTCGGTGGAGCTGATGATACTGATAAACGGAGAGGAGATATGACCTATTTTCAACCCAATAATCAATGATGTAAAAGCATTTTCGATCTTATCTTGACGAAACAAGTTTTATATTTCAAACAGGAGGTATTTCAAACAGGAGGAAAGAATAATGCGGCAGATATAGTATCAAAGAAAACTTTCTTATTTGAATCACGCTTCTAAATTATATTATATAATACAATACGAATAAAATTATGTGTTCAATAAAACAATGTAAATTATAAAAACTGTTTTGGTTAATAAGAAGTTGTATGTGAACAAAATAAAAAACGAAAGCAAAATTTAGTGGTAAGCATCAGATATTTTGGAATAAAAAAAATTAAGGTCCAGACAAAAACAAATTTTATTTTGATGCGGTTTGAAAATTGTTGGTTCGATTCGTTTCGAATTCATATTACTTTTGATAATTTATATTAACAGTGTAATTTAACTGTATTTTTGTTAACTATCCACTCATATATATTACATCAAAATTTTGGTTTAATTCTGTTTATTCAGTTTTTCTTTTTTGCTTGCAAACTGCTCACATAAAAATGAAATTCGGTTCAATTTTGTTTTACTGGTAATGAATTCGGTTTATATTATAAATGTATTTGATATATAGTTATAGTTTTCGTTAATCCAACTGTGATCGTAGAAAATTATAAACAATAGGACTGTCCCTTTCCAGCGACTTAATATTTCTTATTTCATTTCATTAAATTTTCATTCAGAAGTTCTACAATACTTAGTTATAGAGTTATACACTTGTATGTAAGCTCAACTTTTTTTAATCGTATATATATATCATATTATCGAAAATCTACATAATACTAATAAAAAAGGAAACTTCTTAATTCTTCAATAATATTTTTCGTATTATAAATTAAGATGCAATTATAATATGATAATATTACTATTATCAATGAAAATGATTAACGTAAAAGCCTCCAAATCATTATGAAAACAAAATAACATGTTATGGCCATAATTAATTGTTTGAGAGGATCGATAGATCCCTGCGAACTCATATCTGATAGCAAATTGAAGCCATAACGAAGAACACGGAAATTAATAAATAAGAATGACAAAAATAAATATTTACTCCACAGAAAAAAAGAAGAAGAGTTCAGGTCTGTGACGTTCTGACTTTTGTGTTTAAAGAGAAGCTCGTGTTCTTTCCATGACAAAAGTATATTTGGCCCATTTACATAGTTCAAGTTTTCCTTTTGTCTCTACTTTGAAAGAATAAGTTGTTTATTGTGTAGATGTTTATATTATGTATAAACCAAAGTTTTTAACCTCAAAAGCTTTGACTTGAAAGCTGTTTCTTTCGTGAATTTCTAAAATTTCGACCTTCTTTCACTTTAAAGTTTAAAGAACAGCTTGCTTTATAACTTTTTTTTATTTATTAACACTTTGTTTTTCTAACTTTAACACAAGCGAGAATTAAAAAAACATTGGCTTTTGATAAGTTATTGATTAGCCTAACTATGTTTTTTTAGTTTTTTCCCAGCTTTGTTTTCTGTATTTCGGTTCAATTTTAAGAGTCTATACTTGCGCCTTTTTTCCCAGCTTTGTTGTTTTCAGTGCACCAAGCCACCAAGCGTATGAACCAACAAACCAAAACCAGTTAGACCATCTCCAATAGGAGGTTTTAAGACATATTCATGGGTTCTAAACCCAAAAAATAAATAGAAAATAAAATAAAAGGGTAGAGACCGCCTCTAAATAAGGCATTTTTGGAACCCATTAGAACCTTTACGTGGCAAAATCGTATTGGTCGAAGTTTTTAAGCAAAAAAACATTATAATTTTTCTCTCTTTCTCTCTTCGACGACACTCCGCTTCTGCTTTGACTCTCTCCTTTCATCATCATTCACAGCCTGATTCACAGCCTGAAGCTTCAGTTTTTTTTTCTGTCCAAGGTGTCTCCATTGTTTCTCTCTCTCTGTTTTTTTTTTTCATGTTTTTGGGATTCAACTTGGATTTGTTTCAAAATCAGAAGAAATGGTAGAGGATTGTTGCATGTAATCGGATTTAAATTGGGTTTGATTAAATTGGGTTTGATCTAAAATCTGGACAACAAATGAAGCTAATTGATAGGCATAGAATTGGTTCAAACGATTTTATGCAAAATTATAGATCGTTAATCCGATTAGTTTGATTATTGGGAGTGATGGGTTTGATTACTCTGATCAGCACAGCTCTTGGTTCGAAAACAGTACTGAGAAATCATTATTAACATTTGATAAACATATCTGTGTGATTCTGCTGCTTTTTCTTCTTCTTCATATTCATATACTGATTTCTCATTTTTGAGTTTCCAATCATACTTCCAAATGTGACAGCTGAAAGATGTAGTGGCTTCGCTTTTCGAGCTACGGAATCTAATGGACACACCACAAGAAGAGAGAACTAAATTTGGAAGAGTTACGTATGTTGTGAGATCATATGAACCTAATATCACTGAGCCAGGCATCCTTTCCGCCGAGACTATTGAACAGGTTTTGTAGGATCACTTCTATTATTCCAAATTAGTATCTTTGATCTCATCTCAGTTCTGATCTTTTTGTTTTGTCCTTTATAATAGGTCTCTGCGGAAGTGGACTGTCTGAGTAAACTGAAAGCTAGCAAAATGAAGGAACTTGTGATGAAACGAAGGTCAGAGCTAGAGGATCTTTGCAGACCACCACCTCTTAGTATGTTGCAGGTATATTCAAAGCATCTATCTTATCTTGTGAGCATCATAGATCAAATGATATGTTTAAGAGAAGTATGATTGATTACCTTATACTATATCTCTTTGGCAACTTAGTTTGTGTTTGAGTTTGAGTTAGAGTTACTCCTTCGTGGTTATTGTATTTTGTTTCTTTCAATTTCTGTACTTGGAGAATATCGATTGTATGTTCTATGTTCTTGTATGAATTTGAGTTTGAATGATTTGGTTCTGAGTAGATCCTCTGTTTTTTTTTCCAATGGTGATGTGTCGGGATTGTTCAGTGTAGTTACAAGAATAAACCATGGCTTTTACCTGCACTTTCTTCGCTAAGTATCTGGGCTCAGACCCTAAATCTGTTCAGTTTTCAAATTTGGAACAACAGAAGTAGAGTTTATTTATAGTCCTCAGTGTTGCTGGCATGGAATTTATCATAAGGAATTTTTAAATAATTGCTAATTCTAATGAGTTCGACTTGTTTGCCAAAAAGAATCCAGGTCTTACCGTGTATATAGTGAGAGCAGTTGTGGCGTATGGAGTAATATAGTAAGAGAACCATGGCTCCGATCTTTTTGGCTTTTTCAAATTCTATTGTTTCAAATTTGTATTTTCCTGCCAACTCAGAGCTTGTCTTGTTTTTTTTGGTTTTTTTACTTGTTAAGTTCAAGAAGGCTTACTTGACTCGCACCTTGAAGAACAGTTTAGCAGTGATATTAGAAGGAAAATAGCTCGAATTTTACGTGAAGAAACTTCAAAAGAAGATACAAAAGTTGCTTTGTATTTGGAACCACATTTTTTTTTATGTGAATATGTTCCTTTGCATTCAGAACCACTTTTAAAAAATTTGGCACAAATTAAGCTTACAACTAATTGTTATTTCCCATTTATGATTTGCAGTTCTGTTTTTAATATGTTTTTATGTCATGTTTGTTTAAAATTTTATGCAATGTAATAATTTATAAGTTTTATAAAATATGAAATCTTTAAAACATCAAGTAAAATAAATTATATTTAAAATATTCTAATTTTACAAATTTTTTTTTTTTTTGGAACCCCTCATAGGTTCTAACCATTGGAAGCATAAAATTTATATAAGGTTCTGAACTAATAAATCTTCTAACTTTATTATTAAAATAAAGTTTATAACCTCTCATGGTTTCTAACCAATGGAGATGCCCTTAGTTCCGTTCGTTCCCTTAGATTGCTTTTTGTAACTGCAATTAAACGCGATTGTTTTTAAAATTTGGTTTATATTTGGCTGTGGTTAAACACTTAAAATTATATAATAGTTGGTGACAAAAAAAAAAGGATTCTAAAGATAGGGTTGAGCTATACCGACTAAAGTGCTTATACTTTTTTTTTTTTTTTGGTCAATCTAAAGTGCTTATACCTAAAAATGACTTATAGAATATAACACAAGATATGCCTATACGTGAATAACTAAATCCACGCAATTGTCATGGAATGTGTGTATGCTTCATTACACCTAATATTATTGTTTACTAGGTGTTGAACGAGATGTGATATGAAAAGGTGGTAATGAAAATAAATTAAGACATAAAGAGAAGCTGAAGATATAATTCAATATTAGCTCTTAGGTTACAAAAAACTGTGCTTCACAAAAATGAAAACCCAATGTTAATGGTTTCCACGACTAACTATCATTATGTTATTTATTACATGTACATAGTGAACAATGCGTAGACTTGCATAATTGCATTTATTTACCCATTAGCTTACTCAATTTCCTCATTATTCTTAAAACTAGAGAGGATGAATGAATTCTTTATGTTTTTTTTTTCTTTGTAACATACTATTAATGTTATTATTTGAATCCGTATTTTTATATTTAAAACTACTATTCCCTCTGTTTCACAAAGAACGTCACTTTACTTTTTTTTTGACATATATTAATAAAATTATTAAAAGATTTATTATATCTCTTATAAATATATCAAAACAATTTCTCTTTCTAATTAATACACTAGTATAATAAGATTAAATTTGAATTAATCTTCATCTTGAAAACATAAAATGACACTTTTATAAAACGAAAAACAAAACTCTAAAATAACTCATTCGATGAAACAGATGGAGTATTTTTTTTTCTAATTACCATCAATTATTCACTGCTACCCAAAATAATCTTGTAAGAATGAATGACTTGTTATTGACAATGACATAATGCTGTACATATATACAGAGATAGTGTACATAAGAATGGGAAGTTTACCGTCTCCCATTTACTTTGTTGAATTATATATTTTATTAGTACTTATTTATGAATTTAACCGTTAGGAATCAATGCAAATTTATTTATTTTTTCAATTGGCTTATTTTGATGTTGACAATTGATTTGTACATACTCACAGAATTGCATTGTTCACTTCCTTGAATCCGAAATTACAATTTGACTTTGTTTCGTACCTCTTCACTTTTATATAGATTTTTTTTTTATTAGGAACTTCTTCCAATCTCTTGACCAAGATTTATTTCCTAATGAAAAAAACATTACTTACAAATTTGATCTCTGATATACAGAGGATCAATTTTTTTGCAAGTATTCAAATTATACAAATAGGAGAAATTACAGATTAGTCTTGTTTATATATGTTAAAACTTTTATAAATTTATAATATTAGAACTATAATATTATATTAATTAATGAGAGAACTCAATTTTTATAAAAATAATTAAATTGAATACTTAATTTTGAAATTAATTATTAATTTAACAAAATTATTAGTTCATGGAGTTTTAATTTTATAGAAGTTATATGTAATTTACCCCACAAAAAGGGCATATTAACAGATGGGTCCACGAGCCCAACAAGCCTAACTAGGGCCTACAAGCTGAAGGAAGAGATGTTTGCTGTTTTTTCTCTGTACTGAAATACTACTAAGTTGCTAACTATGAATATGAATGTGCATATGAGGAGAAAAGTTTACACACAGAAATGATATTTTGGTACAGCTATTGTAGCGTAGGATACGCCCATAGTCCACGAACGGCCTCATCATCCGAATCACATTCGTCAGACGAACTTGTTGTCCCCAGTAAATAGTTAACAACCTGTGAAGAGACAAAACCACCAAAAGCAGATAGATAACTTGCCCGACAAGTACCAAAAACCACGGGAAACATTTCTTGAAAGAGGAGACAATTTACCTGATGACTTAACATGAGTTCGAGTGGCTCTTTGCCTGATTTCAACCGACATTTTTTGTTCGGACATCTCAAGTTGTCGTGCCACACAACGGAGTCACAGTAACTGCAGCATCCCCGACCAGATCTTAACATCTTTGATGAACTATACACTGCAGCAAAGCACATGTATACTTTACAAATTGTACATAAGAGAAAGCGGATTTTGGAAAGAGAGAAGATAAAACCGTGGACAAAAAAAAGCCCTTACTTATATATTCCTTCTTGAAGGCTTCTCTGGAGTCGATACCGGGCTGAATATTAATCAAGACTTTGTGATTGAAGTGAAGGTCAAATAGTGATTGCCACAGAGAGTCTTCACACGCTGCTTTGTTCCACGAGCTACAAAAACAGACAAAACAAAACAGATAAGTACGAAGAAGAAGAAAAAAAAAAGCAAGCAAAAGACTCTGCACTGTGGAAATACATAGGAGGCAAGTAGTACCGAGAGACTTGAGATGAGGAAAGCAAGGATAATACATCGAGGAAACTGAAGATGTGGATAAGGATGTCTTGTGGAAGTGAAGGTAAATCTGAAAAAAACAGATTTGTACGTTGTGAAGGACTATCTTCGGCTATTTAAGAAGAGATGTTTTCAGAACGATATCTAGAAAACAGACCTATATCTTCCCCATGGCTCTTACTGCGTCTCTTCAGTGCTACTTTTGCCTGCTTGAATTCTACAATGGCTAAGTTCTTCTTTTGTTTTGGGAGCACTGACTCCACGCTCTTCAGGAGAAGGTTAGCGGCTGAAACAGCAGCTGATGTGTTCACGCTAAAATGAAAAAAAAAATAATTTAAAACTACAGAGTCAAGAATCTCAGAGAATTGTGGTATACGAAGAATGTGCTCTTGATGAGTAGTCACATATCAGACAAAGGGCTCAGCAAAAAAAAAAAAAAAACTGACAAAGCAAATGCGAAATGCAAACGCAAAAGCAAAGAATCAATGAAGACCATAATGTATTGGCATTGAAATAAAGCCATTCGAAGAACCAATCCCCAACCCAAACTAGGCTTAATCCTCTGCCTCATGCTTGGCTGCTAGAATCTAATAAAGTTCCCAACTTTGGTTTGACTTTCAGGATTTTTTTAACAACATATAGAGGAACCATAAGACTGAATCATCTGCTGATTTTTCAGCACAAAAAGCAAAGTTGTTATGGTGTTTGTATTTATATTCAAGAAAGACACAATTTTCATAACAAACATTTCTTTTTTTGCAAATTGTATATGCAAAGAATTCAAAGGATCATTCCTCTACTTCACGGTTGGCTGAAAGTTCCAAACTTTGGTATATACTTAATTCGATTTCGAAACTTTTTTCATCAACAGATTGCAGAAAGCCATGAGATTTTACCAACCCTAAAAATTAAGCTACAAACAGATTGAACAAAATATCAAAGAAGAACATTTCTTATCTTCTCAATAGATTAGAGCATCGTAGAACCCTAAAAATAACCCACAATTAAAAAATGAATTATTGATACAGAAAACATCCCCAAAGCATCAATCAATTCGAATTTCGAGCTCCAAAAGAGAAAACTTACTCGGGGAGAAGACGAAAAGCGGAGAGAGTATCTCGGAAGATCAAAGCTTTGAGATCTTTGGGAAATTGAGAGTAACCCAGAATTATAATGGAGCTCAGCTCATTGCAAGCAAATGGGTAAAGATGTTTATTCGAGAGAGCTTCTCCTAGGATCAAATTTTGGTATCTCCTCATATATTTTTGTTCAATCATCGCCTCAGGTTTTTCTGATCTATCAAATCTCCTTTCTGTTTGTATTTATTACTTGTTCTGTTTTTTTTTTTTTCTTCTGAAAAATGGTTATCAAACCGAAACCGGTATAGTATAGTTTGGTTTGGTATAGTTTTGGTTTCGGATTGAAATCTAGCTTTTATATTAATCTGTCCTGTAAAATTTCTATAACCCAATATTTCCTAATTAACATCTTTTTACCAACAAAAGCTAATAATCGAAATAACCATGCTACAGACTGAGGAACTATATCGATAAGTAACATCGATTTCAATAATTTTGTCTAAATCTTGCCTCGTAAAATTTCTATAACCTAACGTTTTATTACATTGTACGAACAAGTAACGTCAATATCAATAATTTTGTCTCAGGAAGCTCGACAAGACGACAATTACATAACTACTTCCAAAACTTTCATTGTCTTATTAGTCTTAATTTGTAATTATTTTTTGTAACAGAACCGAAACACAAAGACAGTTTGAAAATATTTTTTCTGACAATATTCTGATGTGCAAATCTTATATCAAATTCTACTCCGAATTAAAACAAAATTTTTTAGTAGACCATCAAGGCTAAGGGAATGAAAATTTACTACATACAAAGAAAGACCAAGCAGGGAACTTTTTTATATAAATATGTTTACTACATAAATTTACTACACATTCACAATGACATAAATATGAACACAAACAAACAAAAAAAATCACAGTACTGAGGAAAATTTCTAAGAACCCAAAATAATGAAAGCGAAGAAGATGGACCTAAAAAATAGGTGATCTAAAAAAGGAATAGCCTAACAAGTAAAGGAAGACTCTGTTTTTGATTTACCAAAAGACCAAACGATCTGTTTTGTATCTTGTGCACCAAGAAACATAGGTTCACAATTATAGGGCTTTTCATTTCTCAGAGGAAATAAGTGAGCTGTTCCTTTTTCCTTGAGCCTCCTTCTCCATACAAATCATTCCATTGCTTCAGCTCATTCATTCCAGATCCTTCTGATGCAAAACTAGCCGCTACCTGCAAAATCACAACACATCTTAGTTGGGTTTTTTTTTTGTTTTCTTCTCTTTCCTTGCAAAATAAGATAAGATCTTTAACCTGGTTTTTAGCTTTTCTCATGTCCTCCATGTTCAAAGGTCTCAAAATAATCTCTCTCTCCTCAGAAGCTTCTTCTTCTTTTTCCTTTGGTTCTTCTGCGCTTTTTCCTGCTTCTTCTTTCTTCTTTCTCTCCTAAACCCACCAAGAAAATTTCAGAATGTGCAGCGAATTCAATGTAAAGAGGACAAGAGAGGGTCTTTTTACTCTTTGTACCTGATCTTTCAATCTTTCCTGTTGAATCAGCTCTCTAACCGGTCTATACGCAGCTGTAATGCATAAGTTCTGATGCACAAATGTTTAACAAACAGTCAGCTTCCACAATGCTTTTAGTCAAAAAATTGAGTTCTGGTTAGAGATGACAAAAACCTTGAGATCACTTCCACTGTAGCCTTCTGTCATCTGTCCAAGCTCATGGAAATCAAGATTATCTGTCTTCTCTTTCGACAACAAAGTTCTCAAGATCTTCTCTCTGCTCTCAATCGAAGGAAGTCCCACCATTATTCTGTTATTTCCAGCACAAAACACAAATATGTCACAATTGTATGGTCATTTAAGAATTACTTAGAGCTTTTTCATCTAACCGAAGTTGCTATAGTACCTCCGCTCAAACCTCCTAATGATTGCTTCATCAAGATCGAAGGGTCTGTTTGTCGCTGCAAGAACCAGAATCCTTTCACCGGGTTTCGTCATAAGCCCATCCCAATGCGTCATAAACTCATTCTTGATCTTCCTCATTGCTTCATGCTCTCCAACTCTTGTTCTTTGCCCCAACATACTATCTACTTCATCCACAAATATAATCGTTGGAGATACTTTGGCTGCTAAAGTAAACAAAGCTCTTACGTTCTTCTCGTCTTCTCCAAACCATTTAGAAGTGATTGTAGACATGGAGACATTGATGAAACTAGCTCCAGCTTCATTTGCAATTGCTTTTGCAAGCATTGTTTTGCCAGTACCAGGTGGTCCAAACAGAAGGATTCCTCTACATGGCTTTAAAAGACCGCCTTTGAAGAGATCGGGTCTTCGAAGTGGAAGCATTACAAGCTCTTGAAGCGAATCTTTTGTTTCGTCTAAGGAACCAATATCTGCAAATGTCACACCAATCTCATTTGCTGGTATAACCTCTGGTCTTATACGCTTCTCAAACTCATTATCAGGAACAAGCTCAGGTTTTGGAGGCAATGGATTGTCATTCTTGTTCGAAGGAAGTGATTTTTCCAAATCGTTTTTGTTTTCAGGAGCAGATGATTCTGGTTTCGACTCACTCTTTGAACATGCTTCTCCTCCTTTTCGCTTAGAGTCAGTGTTTGTGTCTAGCTTCATGGAGTCTTCAAATGATCTGCTTCCACCTTCTTGGAATATACTCAGTCCATGAGACAAGCTGTTGGAAGATCAAGAATCAGTTAATTAGCTGGCAAAATCAGTTAGTACACACAAATAAAATAAACCGATTCTAGAGAACTTACCTTTTGGAAGATATAACAAGCTTTCCGTTTCTGTATTCTGGTTCTTTGGTGTGTATCAGATGATAAGAGATTGCAGAAACCACAATCTCCTCAATATGGTTACTCAAACACATTGTATCTGCGTGACATATGGAACCTAAGTCATCGCATTGGATGTCATTAGCAGCAAGAACCTCTGCGATGTGGTTCTTGTTATCTCGAAACTGAATCATCTTCATGTCATCTTCTAACCGATTCTTCCAGCTCACGAGCTGAGACTCATCCTCCGGCGGTCTGATTTCGATGTTGTAAGGAAACAGAGCGGAAGTCCCTTCGCCTACTTCTTGGCAATCATCTTCGGGTTCTAATACCCTTGAGCCAAGAATCAAGACATGACGAGGGAGCTTGTTCAAGAGCCTCTGGAACAACTTGTAGAATCTTTCTGACTCAAGAAGCTTCTCAACGTCTCTCAGGTATATTATTAGCGGATTTGTTTCCGATACAGAGACCAAGACCTGCAGAGAAAGACGACAACTGTGGAAAATCCGTAGAAACTACTTATAGAATACTTGTGAGAAGGTTTGTTTTTTACCTTGTGAAGTGATTGCAGGAAAAGTTTCTCGTCAAAGCATAGATTTGTGCTGCGTTTGCTGGAAGCTAGAAGCCATAAAAGAAGACAGATATGAAGCAAAGAGACGTAAGAACATGAAGTTCTATAAAATGTATCAAGAAGATATAATAAATTTCTATTTCCAAACCTGAAACAGAACTCGAAGAGCGGGAGGATATGTTACTGATATCAGAAGTAGCAGAAACATTTCTCTTGTGTCTTGGAGGACGATTTGAGCTCTCGAAACTCCTTTATTTAAAGGAACTAGTGAGCTCTCAAAGACCAAAAAAAAAAAAAGAAGGGATGAAATTAATTGCAAGGAAACAGAGACCAACCTTGATTTAAGATCATTTCCACTGGTGTATCGACGCAATGCCCCTAATATTTTACAGGAACTCTAACTCTTCAGCTAATGTTTGAAGCAATACAACAAAAAGTAGTGAGGTTTGGTTTCTTTTTACCTCTTGGTTCAACTTCGCGTTGAGAGAGCATAGAGAAGGAACCCATCAAGCTCGACACTTTGTCCAATGTTAACTCAGAAATAGACCTCTTGTGAAGCTATAAAACCAATAAAGAGAAAAACAGAGTCATTGCATTGAAATCATCAGCATAAGAAAGTATGGATAGGACTAGAAGTAACTTACAGGTTCCCTCTTGGTGCATCCGTATTTACTTTGTATCTGCATCCAAAGAAAAGGATAGAGAATGCTTCTGAGCTATTCTGTTTTACTTCGAGATATACTTGAAAAAAAGCTAAACGCATTGATTAATTGATTTACCTTTATAGAGAAGTCAGTTATATCTAACAGCAATAGCTTTGATTCAAAGTAATGAGACAAAGCTTTTGCAAGCATTTGCTGATAGAACTCCGCAGGACCGGAAAGTAGAATGGCTTTACTTGCAGGTGCAAGATTCCGAGTGTGCTTCGAGATATCAAGCCCTTTTAGATGAACGTAAGCTGCACTTGTCAATAACTCGCGAGTTCTCTCGCTGCCACCAAACAATAAACAATCAAGATTGAGTGAAAAAATGTCTCCATCTTATTACCAAGAACATAAAAGTAGACATTCATGTCTTAAGACAAATGCATGATGCATTCTGACAGTTTAGAATTTATTCATATTCTTAAAGATGCAAGAAGTTACAGACTGGATTCAATGGTATGGAGAAGTGAAATCCAAAAAAAAGTGTTAGCATAAAAAATAATAATAATGAAAGTTATGAACTAAATGAGTAGAATCACATGTAAGAATCTTTATATTTCTCTCGCTGTCTCTCTCTCTGTCTTCATTTGCCAAATCATCCACATGCTTGTTGTGCAACCAACCTACCCCACTTTCCATCATTTCTCGTTTCTCTCCCTTTCTAAGTATTTTCTTGGAAAAAATTAAAAAATAAAAAGCAAACTTTTAAGAGAACTTTTAATTCGAAGAATTTCCCATCTCTATCATTCTTTGAACATTGATGATACCCAGAGATTCTAAGCTCCTTTCACCACCAATAAAAAAGATGCTAAATCAGATCCTTAAATTCTTAGTGAAAAAAACCAATAAAATCATCATTTTTCCAAAGATTCAATCTTTTTGTTGACAGCTGGAAGATATAGTAAATTACAAACAACTTGCCAAGTTGGTATGTTTCATGCACACTCTCTTATCTAAAAATCCATAGATCTGAAAACCCCTAAAAAGCATTGAATCTTTGATTGAGCTCAAGGCTAGCTCTTTCATACCACAGTGACAAGAATTATTATTATTATTATTTATTTTAACATAATCAAATCTAAAACACATAAAAGAACAAAAAAGAAGAAGAAGAGAGCATTATTTGAGGTTACCTTAAGAAATACGGAAACTCATCGAAGGTGACAGTACTCTCTCTCCCATCAACAATCTGTCTCACCAACTCTTGCTCAAGCTGTTCTCCGGTGAGCCCGTCCTCTACAGAACCCGACCCGTTTGCCCATCTACCCAAACTCTGACCCGATGCCAACCCAATCCCTAAGCCAACACCAACACCTAAAGCTGACAACAATACGCTCTTCTGCTCCATTTTCCCCACCGATCAGAACAAAACCCTCGTTGCTAAATCACACGATCTAGGAGGGGTTCAACGAGCATTTAATTCCTCGTAAAGAAAGAAAAAGAGTGGATCTTTTTTCTCTTGTCTCAAAAAAGGAAGAGTCTTCTTTTTTTCTTTTGGGTTTGGGGTAAAATAAGATTTTAGGTGGACGATGGAGAAGAAGAAGAAGGAGATGGGTTTGACGGGTGTGGGGAAGATGGATCTCTATTTATAGCGACGTTTGGGTTAGTGTTATGGACGTTAACCCTTTCCCGGCAAAAAGCAAACTCAGATGGAAACATTTCTCATTAATATATTGTAATATATATATATATATATATATATATATAATATAATAACCAGAAATTTTACTTTCTTAATTAGTTAAATTTTCTGTCAGTGGAGCTAAAAATTACAATAAAATTAAAAAAGTTTTTTTCTTACCGGTAACCGGATGTTTCGGTTTTCTTTCTTTTCATGTGTTTTTCTTGAACTTATTTCTTTCTCTTTCAAAATTCTCCTTTTTGGTCGGTCTTCCATTCTCTTCAAAAGTAAACAAAGTTAATATTTTGGTAGGGTTTAACCAACAAACCTGTTAGTCCCGGTTATTAATTTCTTTAAAAAAATTCGTAGTTTATACTTGTAATTAAAAATACACAATCATGAACATAGGTATAAAACTATAAATGTGTATAACGTATATATGTGGTCCAAGCAGTGCCGGTCCTGAGTTTTAAAAGACTAGAAGCAAAAAAAATAAAGGGCTGCTTTATATATCTTCAGTTAAAGAAAAACTTTAAACATACAAAAAAATGATTCATATATTTATGTAGTCAATCAAATTTAATTGGTGGAGAATTCAAAACACATTGGATAATATGTGGTTGACAAATAAACTTGAATAGATACTGACTGATTTATTTTTAATTAAAACTTGGACCAAGTGATGTGTAAGAGGATGATGAGTTTGGTTTAATAAGCTAAAGATGAGGCAAAAAAAGAATTTTGGTTAGTGCTAATTGTTAAACAGTTAGGACTGCAGGTATCAATAAGAGAAAAAAGATGACAAATACGGTGGTTAGTTTGCTAAAAGAAAAACTGCAATATTCTTAAATCTGAAAATAAAAACTGAGGTTCGAACTTGGGATGATGTTTCATTTCAAAAGGGATAGGACCACTACACTAAAGACACTTTTCTGGAAATAGGGCTGAAAATTATTGATAAAATTGAGGGCTGAAAGCCTGTGCTTCCTTGGCTTCCCTTCAAGGCCTGCACTGGGTCCAAGCATGAGAAAAACGTGGCCATAGTTCTGTGGTGACCTAAAGTGATGCATGAGAGGAGTTTCTATATTCCAGATGAATTTTGGTAAATAATAACAAAAGTTATCAGATAGTCTTAAACCCAAGAGACTGTAATCTAAAATTTTGAAATGAACAAAACGACTTCTATACATCAATAGTTTCGAAGTTGATCAGACACATTAGTTGATGTAATCTTCTCAGATACATGCACTTATGTTTTGTACGTTCTTGCACATGTGTATACACGTGTCTTATGCATTAGTTACATATCTCTCATCACTTAATCATATTCGTGAGTATATGAAGCTTGAAACGTAAGTACAAAATTTACGATTAATGGTCTAGTGGTTTCTTCTACTAGAGGGAAGATATAACTCGCCGCCATGTCGATCAAAAGATCAAATTTCGCCATTTACAAAGTTTCTTTTAATGTGAGAGGTTCCCCTTTAAAACGAGATTGGTTCATTTGAATATCCATTTTTCATCATGGTAGATTTTTATTTAACAATTTAAAGTTTTTATAAAGTTTTTCTGATAACGATAAAAAAACGATGAGAAAGAATAAATAAAAGTAGAAACTTTAGGACAAACGAGTTTAAAATATCTAAAATACATTTAACAAGTATTTTTATTGACAAAATTTGCTGACCCAATTGTTAGATCGAATAACGCTTCCAAAAGATTAGAAGACTCTGCAACTGAACAATTACAACTCAACAATTCTACTGTCATCTTATGCAAATTTAAACCTCATCCGTATTAATTACCATAATTTATTATTATCATTTTCTCAACGTCATTTTTGGTTTAGTCACTTTTTTTTTTTTTCATTTTTCTCCACGACTAATTAATTATTCACCAAACAAGTTAACTTGTACATTAATATCCGAAAGATGTTATTCAAAACTGTCTAATTTTACTGAAAACCTGCTTATACGAGGTATTTAGTGTTCGAATGCTATGTATTTTTTATTTATGGATTTAATATTCTTTTGGAGAACGAATCTTTTTTTGGTAGAATCTATCATCTCATTGGCATGTGATTTCAAAGGTCCCTTTTCATACAAAAAGATTCCTTAGTCTCTAACGCAAACGACTCGGTCTTTTTCATGCTTATCTTTACTTTTTGTTGTCATCTTGTAGTAATTGAAAGGTTAAAAGTTACAACCAAACACATTCTTTTTCCAATAAATTATAACCTTCTTACTTGGTTACAATTGCAATGTCTACATAGTGGGGAACTCTTCCTATTCCAATTTTTTTTTTTTTATGATTAAGACAACATAATACATATGAATATATTTTAAAGTTTAAACAACACACTTTCACCAACGTGATTGTAGAGACAGCAAAACGTACTTAATAGTAATAACACGGAATAAAGTGGTGTATATGGAACATCTAATAGGGTTTTGACCATACTTTAAGGTTCTTACTGATGACAAATTTTCGATGAAAAAAGTCCTTGAAACATAATTTAGAAGTAATTAGCATATTTGTACATTTTCTCAATTTTTAGAATTACATAAGTTTTTTTTTTGTCACAAAGAATTACATAAGTTAATCAACCTTTTTTTGTAATAAAATTTATTGTCGCCTCTCTCAATTGAATAATTGTACCTTTTAGATGATGGTTTTTTCAATAATGGATTCAACAGCAAAATATCTTATTTATTAAGATATGTCGCAATTCAGCCTTTGATTAATTCATCAGTTATTTGGATTTAACAACTAATTAAATGATTAATTAATTTAATTATATGTCAAATTATAATTTCGTTAACATTTATAAATTATTTAAAAGGTCAAAAAATTCCAAACCGGAAGTATAAGTTAATTACATAAATAATGTCATACGAATATGTTTAGCAATCTTTAATATACTATTCATTTTAAAATTAAAGTTGTGTGGAATAAAAGAAAGTGAGAAAAGGAAAACTATTTGTCAAATTACTTGCTTTAATATCTTTTAACTGCTAATTATTAATAAACAATTAGTAATTGGACGACTGATTAGTTGTACACTTTAAATTTAGAATTAAGAAATTATTTTGTATTTTCGCTAGTAATTAGCAGTGATTTCCTTGTTTATGCAAAAATAAAGTGTTATCAAATTATACAACCATAATATTTCAACTTCAAAAACAGAATTACCATTATTTAAAAAGGGCCAAATTAGAGAAATCAAATTAACTTTTCTAAAATCAAATTATCTTGTAATTTGAATTCTGTCCACTTGCATATTTTGGACGGCTTACTTTTTTTTTTTTGGACGGTTGCCACCTGTAAATTAACATGCGGCAAGATATATTCTTTTTAATTATTTAACAATTGTATAATACCTTCTTTTTATTAATATAGTGTTATCTATTACAATATTATCATTCTCATTGTTTCTAATCGCACTACATTCTTTTACTCAAATATCGTTTACCGCGCGCATCACTTACACTTAATCGTCCATCATACTCACCGTAGTTTATAGAGCGATGACGATCGTTTCGGTGAAAGTAGTATTAAGTACATTTACATGCACAAAAAGAGAGATGCATAATATATAGAATATTCGTGTGTAGTTGCTTTAGAAGGCAGCACATGGAGATGAAGTTGTATGAAAAAGGCCTAATTAATTGCGGGCTAATTCCACTTTGCATATTTTGTTGTTTCCTTCAAAAACTACTAACAAAATGTATCGCTTTACACGCCATTTTTCATCTTTTAGAGGCGGCTTTAATTATAAAAACAATTAAAAGGTCAAATAAAAAAGTATACTATATATAATAATACCATATGCTTGTTTTATTTATTCTTGTGCAAATTACAGCACTCAGAGCATAAAAATTAAATGATGCCAAATCATTGCACTTCTAAGCATATACTGTAAATGTTTAGTATACCAGACACAACAGCCACAACTTATCCATCTATAAATGAACTAATTTGGTATTACTGAAATTTTGCGATTTTAAGGTGAAGCTTTATAAGTGTTCATTCAAAAGCATCCATATAATTTAAATAGTATAAAGCAAATTTACATGACTGTTGTGCAAAGACAAACGATTTTATTGGTACTAAAAACAAAATCAAAATATGGAAACAAAGCCAACGAATTTACAGAATCTTTAAAAGACAAAAGCTAGTGGAAGATGATATTTCTTTAGAATCCAGAGCCAGTGAACCAAAGAAAGTTCTTTGAAAATGTAAAACTAAGAACCATAAGAAACAAACAAATATATTGAATTACCCATTGGTATGTTGGTATACTGTGTTAAAGCAAAATGCAAGGTTAGTTTCATATGCAATGGTTCACATATTCCATCAGAAAAAAGATAATATCTATATGAGTATATATATAGTGGAGCTTCAGTTTTATCTACATAATCTCAAACCCTCCGTACATAAAATTAGGTATATACAATTATAAATGATTTTTGTCAAAAAGAATTATTAATGATTACACTAATTCACTATTAACTTTATTCAATTAGGCCAATAACTGTAAAATAATAATTGCGTAACCACTAAAATTATATGCTTTATGTTTCTAAATAAAAAACTATCTTATTATATTGCCCAAGGAAAACACAAACTATATCACTATATAATACACTGTTTTTTCTCAAAAGAAAAAGTTAAATTTATTATAATGGCCATTACTCAGGATTTTCGTTCGAGTTCGGTGGAAATATTGAGAACCATTGATTTGGCTTGTGCTGTATTATATGCTTTACACATATATGATATATAACAATGTAATATAATACTCAATGTGTGGCCAAAGAAAAAACTAGCCTTGATCTGTTTTTTTTTTAATGAATTGGCATGTTTCTTGGTGCTTTAATCTAATTCAAAACACCACCCAATTAAATATATCTAAGTTTTCCAATTGCAAAACATAGACTTAAAATTCCACACCAGATATACCACAATAGTAAAAAGAAAAAAACTATTTAATAGTTTTCCCTAACATTTTTTAGTCTAATTATTTTAAAAAGTGATTACACATTTTATGATACGATTAACGAAGTAAACACAGTAAGGCTGCAGCGATTTCCCATTTTAAAAACCTGTTTCGGGTTCGGGAAATGGCTGCGAGTGGGATACACATCGTATGGTCAATGTTATTTATTTGCAGTTCATGTTAATTTGTCTGTTGTGACAAGTGGGTTAACTTTCAATTGCCTTCAGCTATTTTAACAATTGGGTTTCTTTTGAATTCATTGTTAAATTATTATGTATCCTTTACAATTTTAAAACATGTAAAGTTGGGATTGTGTGTGTGTGGGGATCTTTAACTTTAAATTTGATCACATGCCAAAAAGCTGTTGAAAATAAGAACAGAAAAAAGGCTCAACAAACTATTTTCTTCCTCCTCGTTTAATTCATATATTAAATATGGTATTGTCTAATTGGTTTCTTTTGAGCAATAGATATTTTGTTAAGAGTGATACAAACAATGTATTATTGGATTAAGTACAACGACCCTTGAATTCTCTGAAACAAAAAGTTATTGTTAAACCTCTATCTTGCCAAAGTTTTCAGAGTTTAGGATACGAGTGATCTGAGACTTCAAATGTTCACAATCCTCTAAGAATATCAAAATCATGTATGTTATTACCAATTGAATGGCTATTTGTTCACATAATTTTATAAACGCAATAATAGATTATAGTTGCATATTCCTAGTCGTTGCCTTTATCAAATTTTTTTTTTTCCTTTTAGACATGCCTTTAAGAAAATTTCCCTTTCTAGCATCTGTGACATAATTTCCCAAATCAGCATCACATGCTTTTTTTTTCTGAAACCAATTTATTTTAGGGCAAATATGATTTAAATATGATTGAGACAAACAATAAACAAGTATTTTAACTTTGGATGACACGCAAGACGACCCAACCTTTATATTTCGCTACTAAGTCACAGTCTCCTTCGGTGAAGCAACTCTTTGATCTTTGTTCCACATAGTTTTGGTATTTGGATCTTAGGTTCGGATTAATTTTTTAAATTTCTTTTGGATATTTCAATATAGGAGGTATATTTTTTTTTTAATTTGTTTTAGTCACAAAATTTTAAAATTATTAAGGTATTGTTTTTTTTTTTAATCGGATTCTATAGATTTCTCCCAAATTTTTACTCCCTCTATTTCATATTGATAAATTTTCTAGACTTTTCACATATACTAAGAAAATTTTAATATTTAACAATTAATGCATCAATTTTTGTAATATAAACAATTTCCCATAATTTTTAACCAATAGTATTTTTATAAATACAATAAATATTCTTGAAGTTTAGAAATTTTTATTGAAAATATATAAAAAATGTAAAATTTTATCTTTTAGAGACAAAAGAAAAATGCTAGACAATATATCTTTAAGAAACAGAAAGAGTATCAGTTTGGATAATTTGTTTGATAAATTTATCTGAATATTTATCAGATATGATTCAAATCAGTTATTAATTATTATGAAAAGTTTCATCAGTTATTCTAATACCAATTGTTATAATTCGAGAATGTTTTTTTATAAAATCGAATATCAATAAAAGGAAAAGAATGTATTTAGCATTTTTTTTATTAATTCTGCGATAATTTATATTTTTTATTTTTATATATAATCCAAAAACCAGATATCAATAAGTTTTCTTAAAAAAAAAGAATAAGTTTTTTATATTGTGAATACCATTCCTCCTAAAAAAAGAAGAAGAAATTTACAGATTCTAAATCACCTGAAAATAACATTTATAACATAGGTAAATGAAATCATGTTGTACCTTGAGTTGATCGACAACTATTATTTATCTCAAATTAAATCTCACTATGGTTAGTAAACTCAAGATCTATTTAAACCGTTTGATTACTTATTAATTTATATTTTGTTAAAGACATTTGATTTATTTAATTGTATTCTGGCAGCCAGCTACAGTTTGGATCTTGGTTTTTCATACATTTTTGGCATGTAAGTGAATAATTCCGAACTAGATCAACAACTTTGATATCACATTTATCAAATAATTATCTAATTTTAAACTTAAAAGTATATACTTCCAAAAAAATTGAGACGTGATGGGACAAAGAAAGAATGAGACGAATACCAAACTACGGTTTGAAGAACAAAACACTTTTAATTGTATTAACCTTTGAACATCGTCAAAGGGCCAGACCAGTAAGAACTCACTCTTTGAGATCTCATTTCTTTTTGGGATACGTCTTTGTCTTGTCCAAATCTGAACTCAACATTACCTGGTTTTGGACCTACTCTCATTTAATTGGTTTCTCTTTGTTTTTTCTTTCTTTCAACATTTTATTTCTACGTTATGCTTTACAAAAACTAAAGGCGACAAATATTCGGTTCCACTAAGAAAATAATTAAGATATGAATCTTAGACATAACTCATAACAAGGAAACAAGAAAGCCATAAATTATCCAAAAAATTACTAATTGATATGTTTACTTTGTTTTTTTCGTTCTTGTACAAAAAATTACTAATTAATTTTTGAAATATCAACAGTTATAGTTGGGAAAACTGTCATTATCCACACCCTCTACAAACTTATACATCAATTTACACCCCCGTTTTAATTTCGATCAAATTGCACACCATTGACAAACTATCTATCAAATTGCACCCATTTTTCGAATTGTTGGTTTATCTCTCGACTTAACCAATTAACCACGTGTTTGAACCAGATATCGTGACCAAACCAAAAAGAAACTGAAATATCACTTATTCAGACCCGAAATCAGTATGAAACAATAAAAGAAAGAAAAGAAATTGATAAAAGTAAAATAAAGGAGGTAAAGAAAAACAAAAAGAAAGAAATATAAAAAAGGAAAAACAATGTAATTGAAAGAGCGGTCGGAAGTCAATTTCTTTCTTCCTTTCACTGACAAAAATCTTCACTAAAGAGAGAGCAAAAAGCTCTCAATCCGCCATAGCCGAGCTTTCCTCTTTTTTTCCTTCCTTCATTTGTTCTATTCTTCCCTTTGGAAATCCCTCTCTAGATTCCCCCTGAAATGAACCCTCAAGCTAATAACGACCAGAAGGAGTTTCAACTAGATTGCTCGGCGACGGTAGATCCGACGGCAAGGCACGATTCAGCTGGAGGAGGAGGAGGCAATGGCGGTGGAGGTGCGAGGTACAAGCTGATGTCACCGGCTAAGCTTCCGATCTCGAGGTCTACCGACATGACGATTCCTCCTAGGTTGAGTCCGACTTCGTTTCTGGAATCTCCTGTTTTCATCTCCAACATCAAGGTTAAGCAGCACCTAGTCTTTCTCTACTTCTCTTGTGCAATTCTTTTCACCTCATCTCCAACAATAAAAGAACTATCAATTTCTTTGCCTTCAAGATCATCGTTATAATCTACCACAGCAATTGCCACCTCATATTCGCATCTCTCCACCGGGTCTTCACCATCAGAGTTTACCAAGTTCCTCTCCGGTTCTTCGACGTTGTGAACAATCTGAGAAGCGTCTTCGGCTTCAGAGTCTTCTTCATCTCCATCGCCTTCGTCTTCGCCTGAATTTGGAAATCGTTTTTATCAATCAAAAAAAAAAACCCGATTTGACCCGATAAGATTATATTTCTTTCTTTTTGTTTTTCTTTACCTCCTTTATTTTACTTTTATCAATTTCTTTTCTTCCTTTTATTGTTTCATACTGATTTCGGGTCTGAATAAGTGATATTTCAGTTTCATTTTGGTTTGGTCACGATATCTGGTTCAAACACGTGGTTAATTGGTTAAGTCAAGAGACAAACCAACAATTCGAAAAATGGGTGCAATTTGATAGATAGTTTGTCAATGGTGTATAATTTGATCGAAATTAAAATGGGGTGTAAATTGATATATAAGTTTGTAGAGGGTGTGGATAATGACGGTTTTCCCGTTATAGTTCGCTACATATATAATTACTGAGTGCAGCCAGATTAGATGTTAATTATTTTATTTATGCGCTTCTCATTTCGGCCCACATTATGGGCTTCGTATTTTGGTCCACATTAGCAATCCAAATATTATTTTTGAGATTTTCCAAAGTCAGGCTTGGAAAAAAACAAAAAGGTCATCTGAAAAAAGAAAATCACAAATAAAAGCTCATATCTAGAGATTATTTCAGCTGAAGTAAGACATTTCACCAGATCACTAGCTACATTTTGATCATCTCATCAAATTTCAAATTAAGAAACAACACCTCTTTAATTACTATTTACATTTTGCATTAGTACTTCGTTTCTTCCGGAAAATGGGACTGTGAAAGAAACACCAAAGTTGCATAAACGTGAAAGGAAAAACCTGATGCAAAAG
This sequence comes from Isatis tinctoria, assembly GCA_010577795.1. Taxonomy (NCBI): domain Eukaryota; kingdom Viridiplantae; phylum Streptophyta; class Magnoliopsida; order Brassicales; family Brassicaceae; genus Isatis; species Isatis tinctoria. The sequence continues at coordinate 15,277,023 of CM021249.1, read as the reverse complement.
ATTTAGCCAAAAGTGTGGTTTGTTGGCAAAAGAGCAAAAAGATAATGCCACAAACGAGAGACGAAGAGAGAGAGAGAGAGCCTGACAAGTTTGCTAACTATTCTAAGTTTCTAACCAAAAGAAGGAAAACAAAAGCTCTTCAGTTCTGAACAATACCAACAGCTCCTTTGATGTTGCAATCCACTTCTCAAGAATCATTATCATCTACTTGTGTTGTTGTTTCTTCTAGGAAGCCACTTTCTGAATCTGCATTAGTTTCTTCTTGTTTTCCCGCCGTTTCTTCTCCTCTTCCATCAAAAAAATTCGCCAAGAACCCACCTTTTGATGAAGCATACTGCTCAGGATTCGTTTCAGTAGCAATGGCTGAAACACTCATTTTCTTGTTCCCAAGCTCTAGCTGAAGCTCCTCTGGCACATCATCAACGGGAGAAACCGGTTTTGAAGAGATTCCACGAGTTTCAGCATCTTTAAGAGATCCCTCCTCCTCAGTTCCTGATCGCGTAGTCTCATTCTGAAAGAGTTCAAGGCTTAGCGTAGAGCTGGATCCTGTGGCCTGCTTGCGATTCATTTCAGGTGCTGGAAAGAAATCAACGAAAGTAGTAGAACCTTTAGCATATGAATCTTTAGGTGACGTAGCAGTGACTGTAATCGCTATCTTACTTGCTCCACAAGCTTCAGATCTCAGGACAGTATGATCCTCTCTGGGTGCATCATTACTAGCAAACTGTGGCATCAGAGAGAGGGTTTGTCCTTGAGGGCCAGTGAGTTTATCCTCTGCAGAAGAGCCACCAACATCTTTCATCTCTGTATCCATAGGATGATGATTCCTCTCATCGACAGCCTCAGAACCAACAACACCCTCATCGCTCACTGGATGAATATCAGCGATCAACATGTTGGTTTGAGGCTGAGAAACGATGTCATCAGTTTGACTGCCAGCGTCTTTCTTCCACTGAGGTGGAGCTTGGTGGTGTAAAGAAGAAACTGGGATATCTTCTCTTGCATACATCTTAGCTTGGGGAAACAAATCAGTTGTTGGAGTAACTGGAACGACTTTGTTTGGTAAGAAAACGACGCCTTGCAATTGCTTCTCCGTTTCAGCGACCTTTACCCTGAGAAAATACCCTGCCTCGAAAGAACCTTCAACCGCACCAGAAACAACTCGACCTATCAGATTCTCCTCCAAAGTAGTAACAGGTGGGTTCAGTTGTTGCACAGTCTCGCCTTCGTCTCTGCGAGGACGACCCCTTTTTCGCTTATTTGCAGTAGATGAGCTCGAGCCTTGATTCGCGTGGTCCATCTTCTCTGAATTATCCATAGATTTTTCAACGTGAAAAACCTTCTTCTCGATCAACAACTGTCCTCTGGATAGAAAAGAGAAAAACAGAAACAAAGTATCTTCTCTAGTTTGATCAGTGTGCTCATAGTTACCATTGTTTTACAGAAACTTGCAAAAAAAAAAAAAAAAAAAAAACTTGAATCATTATCTTATCACCCGTTTTCATCAAACAGAAGTAACGACAATTCAAGCCTAACGAATCGAGATAAAACAAAAGAGAGAAAGATATCTAAAGTCAACAAATTTTACGCGCAGTATTTGATGAGATTGCAACACTTTGAATGACTTTAAACTCTGGTAACGCACTAAGTTGAACTCACATTTCAAAGACTACAACTTTCACTTCAAAAATTTGACATTTTTATTTCATTAACTCTCAGTGGAAATGGTTTTAATAGTAAACTGATCTCAACGCGTAACATACAAACAAAGTTCAAATGGTTCTATGGTCTTGTGCAGTCCAAAATGTCAAATCCGTAAACAAATAAAAACGATTAAAACACCAATCAGCGAGAATGGATCAAGAGTATCAACGATTACGAGACAGAAAAAAAAATCTGCGAGAATCTAACACAAGCAGAACAACGGCGCTAGTAAACCTAGATTCCAGAAAATGGCAAATAAGAGACTCAATTAACGAAGAAAGCAAAACCTTTCCCAGGAAAATCAAGTGGGAAAATGAAAACACTCACGGCCTAGGGAAACGAGTGTATGTATTTGTATATTCTCCTTCCTTTTGGTTTACAGTAATCCGTAGATTCTCCTTCCTTTTGGTTCCTCTGTTCTTTCTCTCTCTCTCCCTTGGCGTTTTTCGGGAATTTGGAAAATAATTAATATTAATTTGAAATTTTACCTTAAATGGGCCGAAAATGGTTTCCTTTCTTAAGCCCAATAAACTCTATCCATAAACGGTTCTGACTAGGCTTCGTGGACGTGGTGGTGTAAACAACATAAATAAGCAGCTGAAATGTAAGGAAGTTACAGAATTGTGAAAAGAAGAAAAGTGGGAAAGTCTACCGACAGCCATTTTCGGGATCTTTTGAGCTTTTTAATAAATATTTAGAACTTTTTTTTTGCTTATAAAAAAAAATTTAATGTAAAGTTTTTTCTTAACTATTTAATCTGATTTTTTTTTCAAAAAATATATTTAGTTATGAACATATAGCTAACAAAATTTTCTTGAGAAATTGTATATCTAATTTTTTTTTTCTGTTTATTAAACTTCCTTTCTGTAAACTAATTAAATTAAATGAAGTTTTTATATCATTGATCCCCAAGTAATTACACTATTCACTTCTTATATGAATCGATCGATCTTAACTATAAAATTAACAAATTTTAAACATATTAATATTTTTTTATTTTTTAAAAATATTTGATGTAATCTTATGTTTTTATAATACAAATTTTCGTAAATTTGTATGGAAAAATTCAGTTAGTAAATCAGAAAATTTTAAATATATAGTTACTATAATAAAAAAGAAAAACATATATAAGACACAAACAATTATGCTTTCTCAGCCTCTAGCTCTTACATTTTTATTTTTATTTATTTATCAATATATATATATTGGTATCACATCCTTATCTATGTTTCGTTGAAGAATTGGTGTAGATGATGCTCGGATTACCAAAAGTCGGAGAAAGTGAGGGAAATTATGTAGTTTTGTGACTTTGTCTGGGAGAATATATGCCAAAACTAATTAATATCTTATCCACATCTCCTTTCAGACGATTCCCTTGGTCTACATTTTTTTGTATACATTTGCACATTTGTTCTGGTTCATAAATAACGTAAATTTGTGATAACAGATATATATATATATATATATATATGACTAATATATATGTATATATATATGTATATAATGTATTTACACAGTTTCTTAATCGACTATTAAATTAAGATAAGTTAACGAATTGATTCTCGCCCGACAAAAAAGCATGAATTAAGATAATGGTTTTTGTTGGCTTTTTATTTGAATTTAATCAATCTTTCGGGCCAAATTTAAGTTAGTAAAACGTGACTTGACCAGTAAGCAAGCATAACCCTTACATCATTTTAAGTAAATATTACCCATATAATGTTTGAAAAAAATAAAATATATTTTTGGTTGATAATTAAACAACTTTACAAATACAATGACGTGAGGAATGATGAACTAGCTAGTTCTAATGTTTTCTTGTCGGGATTTATCGGCATAATTATAACAACACATACATTTGGTTCCTTCTCAAATTGATTTTTTTTTTTGTTTGTTAATATTGTTGTTGTTCTGTCCAAGATATCTTTAAATTAAGTGATTATAAACGTGTAATCTAGAGTTTAACGTCGGCCAAATTTGATCAGATATATTCTTGGCGACTATATTATTCATTGACTGGCTACGATTTCTTTTTTTTTTTGTCATCAGTTGGAATTATTAACGAAACGAAGGCTCAAAGGCCAACAAAGTTTTGCTTACATAAGATAAAATCCAAACACTAACAAAATCAACACTGCAACAAACCAGACTGTTACAGGGAAATTTGCATCATCTCTTCCATTCTTCTAATCAAGCACATCAAGCACATCAACTCTTGCTTCAGCTGGCTATAAAACAACCCACCAAACTGGCACTCCAGTAGCAACACCGTATTCCAATCTCTTCGAAAGAACCACAAGATCAATACCGTGATCATTTAAACATGTCTCTGAACCAGAATAGTCCCAACCTGCGAACCAGAGCAAAACATCGGAACGGCACAAGAACTCAAAGCCAAGAAGAAGAAAAGGAACCAGCCACTGCCAAAAAAACCCCAGCACAACTGCAACTCTAGAAACCACTTTTACCAACGACCCACTAAACCAGAAACACCACAAGCTCCGATCTCACCAAAGGAAACGAAAGAAAAAACAACAAAACTCACTTCGCACATATGAAATCATGCGAGGGAGAAGCAAAGCCCAATAGATACACGGGAACCGAAAGCCCCAATGTTTTACGGGGAACCAAAAGCCCCAATGTTTTAAGGGGAGCTAAACGTAGCTAACTTTGAAATGCCTAACTAGGAAGAAACAACAATAGCACTAGAGCCGGCGCAAATGATCAAATCAAATACGATTCCGTTGCAATAAGAACTATAGACCTCTACCCAATAGCAAAACAACAAGCCACAACCAAAGGTGAACTTTATAGAAGAAACCTTGAAACGCTACTGGATCCAAAACGGGTAGAAAGAAGGCCGAAAAAATCACCGGAACAGAACCGTAATGGCTCCACCACGTCGGTTACAGAAATCGCCCACCAAATCTACCACGTCTCAAGAGCCACCGCCAAACACCACCGTAAAAGGATTCCATATCGGAGACGATATAAGAGGAGGAAGAACGCCAAAAAAACACTTTAGATTCAGGTATGGCTATATGGTAAGTGGGACAAAGCCACACCCACGACACACCATCGAACCTTAGCCACCACGAGGAAACTCCGACCAGAACCGCCTCCGTTTTCTAGACTCCGCAACCTGAGAAGGAGAAGTTTTGATGTTCTGCTAACAAGAGACACCCCGATCCACCGCCTCACCTCTACACCGGAAACATCACCACAGCCACGCCGCTGGAACAGAATCGACATCGGCAAAGACGACCGCCGGAGAGGCTGATCTTGAAACAAAAGAGGCGGCTAGGGCGAACTGTTTTAATACACAAAGGATAAACGGAGACTTCTGTTTCGGCATCTAACACCCGTCTCTGCAAGTACCATCAATGGAAGAAGAAGCAAAACCACACAGGACACCAAAACGGATGCAAGAGCCAAACAAAGGAGGAAACACCTAAAGGAACCGAAGCACCACTTCCGGCGACGGCAACAAGGGCAGACCCGTCGCCGGAAGAACTCAGATCTGAAAAAAATATAGGCGGCTGCTAGGTTTTTTTTTTATCGCCGTCGAGGGTTTTTTGGGGGCGGATCTCTTTACCTTCTTTTTTTTTTAATCCATTTTTAAGTTATCTCTGCGCTGCACGTGAAGTGGCTGTTCTAAACCACATAGCTTCCTAGTTTCTACAGAACATAACTTAAAAGAGATGTAGATTTTTATAAAGTTTCTACAGAACATGGACTGGCTACGATTTCTAGACCAGCTTTTATTTATAAGATCCGATTAAAGAAAAATCTTCTGACAGTTTATTTATTTACTATATACTGTATAAAAAAGTTATTTACTTAATGATTCGGACGACGTATGGCTAGTGTTGTAGATGCTACTTTCTGTCTGATTTAATTTTACAAGAACAGAATGTTGGTCTGAGACAATATTAATTGGTATATTCTGGGACTTGATTAGCTGTGATGTTCCTTCTCATATAGTACCATTCAAGGACGACCAGTAATGTCTGCTTAGAATCTAGCTAGTTCAATTCTCTATTATTGCATATATAACCTCAAGTTTTTTTTGTTTGTCTAACACTCACACATGGTAACCCGCATGTGGTGGCGTGGGGCTTGATAATCTACAGGGTCTCATCATGGCGTAAGCTCGTAGAGATTTTGGGATTTGATTTCTCTGTTGAATAGCCGGACTCTGTCTGGACTATTTCATGTCACGTGCAACAAATATGCGTTACGTGCGATAATGTACATAGTCCAACTTTGATTGAGACTATGAAGCATTGCACTAAGAAGAAGTTGGACGTTTTTTTCCGGTCTTTTCTTATGTCTAAGCTAAATTGGATAACATAAAAAACGAGCCACTAATATTGATCCACCAATCAAATCTTTAGCTTTCCATCTTATGACCGGTCAAAGGTATGACCTAAATGATCTGGTATCTGTCGACCCGGTGCTAAAAAGATACTAAGCTCTTTCGATATGGAACTAATTAACTTTCACAGTCGTTAACGAGTTATCTAGATTACTCGCGCTACACCAATCCGAACAGTTGATAGAATATCATAGTTGTTCTCTGACTTGAGGTGCAGATAATACGTAAGAAAACAGTATAGTACTATTGTCCAACATGATAGCTCGATTAAAGATAATATAATCGCATCAATAAGGTACGTAAAGAAAATCTAGATATATTTCCGATATGAACATAACGAGCGTTAAATATCGACGACAGATACCGAAAACTTAGATACAATCAATCTAGCTAGTATATCTCTCTCAACAGATTGTGACAAAAGAAAAATGACCTTATATATGTTTGAAGTGTTTTTGGTCCCCCAAGAAGAAGAAGATGAAATAAGAGAGATGAAAAACAGATGAAGATAGGAGGAGATAGGAACAGTGTCACGAGGAATGCTTTGGATCTTCTCGGAACACATCTTGTCTATGTCTCCTTGTTTTGTCTCACTAGCACGTGAGATTATAGTTTCCTCCTCATCGTTTACCCAATTATTTTATCTCATTTTTTCAAAAGGTTTTCTTTGTGACACTATTCAATCGGCTAATCCTCATGAAGCTTCGGTTTTGTTGCCTAACTCCTCTCTATTTGCATTTTTGTCGGTTATGATTCGGTAAAGTGATAAGAAATCCTAGGTGATGTTCCGGACATCTTTAATTTCGAATTTGTCTCCACTAAGGAGTGGTTTAAATTGACGAGAAAGATATTTGTGTTGTCCTTTGTTAATATATAGTTTCATAATGTCACATTTTAGTTTTTCCAACAAATCTTTATGGTTCCAAATGTTATCACAGTAATTTATTAACAATCAAGAAAATTAGTAGAAATATTTTAGTTGTAATTAAGATTTGGATCCAGATGCAATGTAACCAATGGACTCTCTCTGTGCATGTACCCCCAAAATCTTCTAGGACCTATAAATTTGCAGAATAAGAAAGGAAGAAAAATGATGCCTACGCAAATCTTTTTGCCTGTCTTTTTGGGTGAATATGTCCTTTGTCACAATAATTTAAAGCATTAAGTTATATGTATTTTTTTTTTGTCAAAAAGGTTATATGTATTTTAAATAAATATTTTGATATGGAGTCTACTTTTTTTTTTTTTTTTTTTTTTGTCGACATATGGAGTCTACTTGTCTCTAATGTTATAGGGTCTATAAATTTTTAATCCGTTTATATATGGATTGGCAAATCTTCTGCTACAAAGTTGCTACAAAGATAAGAGCAGCAAACCTTTTTTGTGTTGTAAAAGTGAATTACTTTAAAATTTCTTAAGCCATTTTTTGTGGTACAATCGGTCCTTAGTCTATATATTCAAACATAAGGCACTTTCTTACATCTCCCTTAAACGAAACCCATAGGTTTGTCCCCTTCCGGACTATAGACTACATTTATGCAGCTTTAGTTAAAATGCGATGCATATAGCATGGCCATAATTACATGTGAATCCAACGTGATTAACACAAGGAATTAACAAAAGATAAACTTGATACAGCTTATATAGTCTTGTTTTTTTTGTTAGATGATTATCCGATTTTCTGTTTCTAAAGATAAACTTGTTCCTTATGGTAAATTTAAATCAATGCTGTTGTTGCTCTTTAAAGAAGCATATTGGTTAAAAGCGATGAACATTGATCCATTAATTCTCATTCACGATATTTTCCCTGGCACGGTTTACATCTTTCTAACCTCTGCTTTCTTCAAAATGAAAGCTAGTATTGTTATATTTATATTTTTTTTGGTAAAAATCTTTTAAAAACAAAATTTGGACTATGATCATGAATTCCTTACCAACGATTGGTCAAACTGCTTTGGAAAATTAGTAGTGTAGTTATCTGGTCTAGGTGATTTTTCATATGCCACAGAGACAAAGCACCATCTATCTCCTTCTCGGTGATCTCTTTGATGAGCTGAGCATTCACTTGTTTTGAACATCTATATAATAATAAAAATCCGTTGGAATATGTTGCAGGAGCTCCCAGGATTTTTTTCTGTTTCTGCTTTTATTCCAACCTCAGTTGATTCCACGTTTTCCATTTCAGCACTAAATTTATTTATGAATTTTTTTTTGTTTGACGTAAACTGATGCTCCATGATTTACTATATTTATAAAATTGATAAAATTTAAAATTTTAAGATAATTACTTTTAATTATGAAAAATTAAATAGCAATATAAATTTGTATACTGATTTACACCAGTTTTGATCCACTTTCACCATTTAAATATATATATTTTAAACCAGTTAATTTGTTTAGTCTGTACTTAACATTGATTTACTTTCATTCTATTTAATCGGTTAAATCCGCTAGATCTGCACCGCTTGATATAAAATTTCCACTCATAAGTCATAACCTAAATTTAAATGGTATATACCACCGTTAAACTGTTTTCAGTTTTGGATTTAGCCACTGGTTCATGATTTCTGTTTGAAAATATAAATAAAATACCGAAGGATTTAAATCTTAAAAACATCATGTTACTGATTTTCAAAGATTCTCACTTTATGTTTGCATATGTATGTATACCATATTGTATATACATGTGATGATAGATTAATATCGATTGTCCGGTACTTTAACTAATCCTACAGAAAATGCTAAAGCTTCTTATAAATGACAAGCACAATCATACAAAACGAAAGAATATATAGATCACGAAATCCACCTACTTATAATATCTTGTACCAAAATTGCTGTAGAAGTATAAATATATGTTATATATATGTATGTACTTTTATAAATGTGCTGAAACAAAATAATAAAATTACTTTAATTAATAAGTCGAACTAAAAATGTCAAAACAAAAACCTCTATAACTACAAAAAGGTTCTTTTTTGTGTGTGTGAATTTGTTCTCTATGATCACCCTTCACTACAAGAAAAAGCTCATATTGTTACAAAAAATTGTGACTAATTATTTTGTCACAATATTGTGACGATTTACATACCAAATCGTGACGAAATTATTTAGTCATAAAAGTGTTACAACTTCGTCATAATATTATGACTAGAGCCAAAGTAACAAATTTTGGTCATTAATAGTGACATAGATGTTACAAAATATATAGTAACAAATATTGTTACGGATTTGCAACCGAATCTAGTAACTAAATGATACGATTTTTGTGACTAAACTTAAAATCATTCATATATATTAAATTGTTAAATCAAATAATAAATATGATTAAATAAAAATTAAAAACATGTTAGACCAATACAAAATACACTATCAACATTTTTTTCATAAACAAATTCATATGAACTATAATATTATAATTATTTTTTAAATTATTTTTACAAAAATAAAGCTTAACACCATGAAAATAAATTCCCCACCGAAAAACCAAAATTCCAAACTCACACCAAATTTGAATTATGGAATATACATATGTAAAGTAAAATTATATTATTATTAAAATTAAACTATTATCATTTAACATATTTTAACTCAGATTAAAATTTTAGCATACTATATATCAATTATCGTAAATTTTAGAAGTATAAATATTATTTTATTTATGATAAATTTTCTATTATAAACATTATATAATTTATCTATAAAAATATTAGTTCCACGCAGAATGCGGAATAAAATCTATTTTGTTTATAAATGTAAATACAAACTTCTTTTCAAAAAAATTATAAACTGAGCTTTTTACACTTTCTTTTTCTAAACAGCATTGTAGCATTGGTGATGAAAGAATTCTAAACAGTTATCATATTCTTAAGAATTTTAATCCCCGAGAAGATTTCCCTCTCCTACCATTCTTTTTGTAACTACCTATTAGTGGTGGTGGCCAATAAAAAACAATTAATAAAATCTAATCTAATTATTTTTTCCCTTTCACCCACTAACAGTAGTTCTCGATCTCTCTCGCTCTCTAGCGAATCTGTGTCTCTAAGCCCCATCATCTGTTACCTTCCCCTTTATGAGATTGCAGATGGAGTTGCTGCTGAGATCGACGAAGATGAAAGATGCACATCGTTTCTTCTGGGTAATGAGGTAATCAATGAATCGTTTCCTGAAATATTTGTGGATGTCTTCTCCCTTCGATGCCACCGCCTCCGTCCGATTCCGCCTCACCGTTAACTGTAATTTCTTCAAATTCGAGATTGGCTCTCCTCTTGGTTTTGTTCTGAGCTCTATTGATTGTTATATACATAATAATGAGTTTTGCCTTACTTCTTTTTGAATAGTTTTGGCGAAGAAGACAATGGTGACGACGGTAGTTACAGAGACGGACAGCTGGTTAAGCTCCGGCGATATAGCTCGAATCTCAATTAGGAGACTGGACTTCTCGGCGAATGAATGAGATCCTGTCGAGTTCAGTACGTCTCCGCTGACCTCCGTAATAAACCTCAAGTTATCAAAGGTCTTTTTCTTTCATTATCTGATTAAATTCGAAGTATGTGAAAATCTTAATTTTCACTTGGAATCTGTTTTTTGAGAATCTTGCTTATTTTCAGCACAATGACTCGTATTTAGTAACGAAAGCTGAAGGTGAAGCTTTGATTATGAAAGCGAATGGGAGAAATGGACTACTTACTTATTGCATACGTCCCAACAGCATTTTTGGTCATGTTGGTAGATTATTGGTTCCCTCAGCTTGTAGCTGCTGCCAAATCCAAGGTTGTATCTATTTTTCCTCTGCTTCTCTGTTTTCATCCTTGTAATCTTTTATGCTCTTGTCTCTGCTTTTAATTGATAATCATTCTTGCTACTTACATGAGTGAGTGACCAAGCTACATCTTGAAAGATTTGACATTTTGCACATGTGCATTTATCTATCTAACAAAATGAAATGTTAAAGATGAATTGTATGCATGGTCTTCTGCTTTGTCTCTCACATTCAATCTTTTACTTTACATTTACAATTCTTTATTGTCCACTTCATTATAGGTGATGGGAGCAACTTTCTATGATTTCACTTATGTTGAAAACCTTGTGCATGCCTATAGTTTGTGGTTTATTTGTGATAGGTTGCACAAGGTGCTCGAGTTTGTGAGCATGGTGATCTATGTGCAGTCCGAGGTAACAAAAAAGTTGATCAGCCTTCAATCACGCAAACCTACATTGGAATGTTCAGTATTTATGTATCTGTATTATTGTTTAAATTTGTATTTGGTAAGACTATTTTTTTTGAATTGTGTTTGTATATTTTCTTTGTCTGGGATGTTTATTTCTAAGATTCAAGTAAATATTATATATTTATCATTTGCTTTTTGATTTTGATTTTTGATTTTATTTAAGTACATGATGATTACAATTAATTTAACTAAAATTGGTGACGATTTGTTACTAAAGTTTTAAGATTTTTTGTATTATTAGTTTTGTAACAAATTGTTACAGATTTAGCAAGAAAAAAGTGTTACAATTAAAAACATAGTGACCATTGTGTGATTCTAATTTAGTCACTAATTATGACCTATTTATGTCATTTTTTCGTCATAATTTTGTAACGTATTGGTGATTAAAATATGGTAACAACACGTGACAAATATGTGACATTTTTTTGTTACAATTTGTGACATATTTATAACTATTATTCGTCACGAGCTGTGTCATTTCTGTGACGTTTAAAATGTGTCACAAATTGTGACGAATTGTTACCATAATTATCAGTCACAAAACATTGTGACGTTTTTGAGACTAAAGTAGATTTGTGACGATTTTATTGTGACCTTTTAGAATTCGTAACAATTTTGTCACAATAGCTGTGTTGTGACGAAATATCCATATATTGTGACCAAATAAATGGTAACAATATCCATTTTTTCCCGTAGTGCTTACTTATTTTCCAAACTTAGATGAGGATCAAGTTGGAAATTTTTCAAGGGAGGGGTTCGATTAAACTGGTCATGGTTTATAAACTTTGGACAGATACTTTAGTTTGTACGTTTTTTTTTGTTGTATATGTGCTTTTAGACGTAATTATATATAGATATAAGTGTATACTACTTTGTAGGCCTAGTTGAATTTATTGATAATATAATTATGTAGAAATATAAATATATATGTTTAGCGATGTTTATACATATATAAATATTGAGAAAACAAAGAATTAAACTCATACACGAAAACGTAAATACAAAAAGCAAGAAGCAGTGATGTTTTATGATACGTTTCATCCAAATTTAATTTGCTTTTGTCATTTGCAAATTATGTTTGCTAAATGACCAAAAATATCTTGTTTTGTTATTCTCAAAAGCAAACACTCGCTTGTACCAGTAAAATCCTACATTGAACGTGTAAAACTCATAAAAGTTGTTTACATGCTTATATATCACAATTTCTTTTCTCATATATATGTAGTTGCTTACATTGACACACGTATATTGAACACATAGACATAATTATTCTGGTGTCGAAGGCAAAAAATATGTGCTAAAGCAACAGTTTCACGTATTGAATACTGACCCCATACTTTTTCAGAAGTCACAAAATCACCACTATTTTTAGCCTTTGTTTGGTTCTCTGATACTGATTTGTTATTTGTTAGTCATATGATGACGACAAGTGCCGCGGTAAATTTATTTCTATCTATTAACAACAAAAAAAAAATAATAGTTTAAGTTTTTATTTCGGAATCTAAACTAATATTTAGTAACATACATACCTCGTGTTGATTTTACAGTACCCATAATAAAATATTCGGCTAGCAAAATTCGTTTTTGGCCTGAACCATTAGAACCACTAGCTAGTATATATATATATGGGGCTATCTTTACTTGGTTATTATATCGATATATTTTGGAATTTCCTCTTCTTCCTTCTCATTTTTTTTCCCTGTTAAATTGATTTGAGTTACAATTATGATAAGAAAAGTTGTGCAATCATGCATAGATATGATGACATCCCGGTATGATCTCTAAGACAAGAAAAGACAAAATTTGCACAAAAAGTAAGAATATTCAAACACACTTGGACCAGTAAGAAAAAACATGGGTAGGCACATATAGGATTACATAAACAAAAGAGAAACTATTTAACTTACATATATGGAGAAAAATAGCCAAGAAAATCTGAAAATATTTTCTTGATTCTGCTAGCTGCCCATATAACCTATATATGTGCCCACTCATGTAAAAAAAAAAAAAAAGAAAGAAGAAAAAACATTCTTGATCCACATCAGATGACACATTCACATGGAATCATCACATCAATCTCTTTAATTCAAGAGAGAGAAACAACAAAAAGACACATCACAAGTTGCTCTCTCTCTCCCACTCCATGTGTAGCGTGTTAATGCAATTTGCTTATTCAAGCTTAATATTCTCCATCTCTCTACTCCTACCTGCTCGCTCCTTTTCCATGGATTGATTCTTGACTTTCAATTCTCTGTAAAAAAATTAACAAACAATAATTAACAAACAATCAAACTTCATTACAAAATTAACAAAAATAAATAAATGATATATGTAACATACCGAAAGATTTCTTGCAATGAAGAACGGCTTCGTAGATTGAGCTCTCTGAGTCACAAGACCTTCTCCAATTATAATCATCTGCAACACTTATTCTTGGTGACGACGTTATTTCATCAGAATAAACTCTGCTTCTAGACAACGTCGTTACACGGATCCTCGTGTCGATTCCGATACCTCTGGGAGATCCAGCGGATCTACATCTCCTTAACCTTTTACACAATGGCGTCAAAAAATCAAGATACTTCAACAAAACCCATTTGGACACTCTCCTCAACTTTCTACAAGAGGAAGGAGACTTGAGGTTAATCTCACGTGTCTCCATCTTCTTATCCGTTTTCGAATCGAACGGCACATATTCTTCCTCGGTAGCTGCTGACGTGGCTTTTGATCGATAAGGCACGACGTAGCCGTCGCGGAAAAGCTCGTCGGCGTGAACTAAAGAGTGATCTTCGTCGGAGAAAGAGACTAAGTTATCGAATTTGAAGCTACTTTCATGGGTTTTGTTGATGAAAAATCTTCTAGAGGGAGGCAATCTTGGATCCATCTCGATGAAGGAAGAAGAAGAAGAAGAATCTTCGTAGGTTTGAGGATAATCATCAATGGAAGCTTCTAAAGAAGGAAAGTTAACTAACCAACTGTAAGAGAAGCTGTCTATGGGAACTAGTGGCATTGAACCTTCTTGTTGATTTTCTTCCATGGCTGATTTTTTTCTTTAAAGTTTTTTTTTGGGTGGATATATATATATATATATATATATATATATATATATCTGTTCTTGAGTGTGCTCAGAGGTTTTTGTTTGAGACAAAAAAATGTTTGAATGGAGAACATATGTTTCAGTGTATATATATAGGAAGGAACATACACACACATAGAAGCAAAGATATAATATATTTTAATTTTTATAACGGTAATATATTATATTTATGTGGTTAGTTTGGTAAGAAACAATAGATATTAATAATTGGAAAGGGAAAATAAAAGAAAAGAAACATACGAGTTTGTGAGCCCATACTAACCTCTCATTATGTGCTGTTGCCTTCACTCCTTTCCTCTTTATTTTTCTTTTCTTTTCTAAATTGTTATTTTAGTTTACTCTTTTTTTTTTCTTCCCCACAAACAAGGTTCTTTTAATTATTTATTCCATGTGGCATCATATGTATTTTTTTTATTTAGGAATATCAATACTCTACGCATGATTCTTCTTTTTTCTTCAAAGAGCATCCATAAATCATTGGGAGAAAAAACGATGCATGTTGACGCATATCTCATGGAATTAATCGATTTGGAAGTCCCAAAAAAGAAGAAAAAAACTGTATGAAAACATAAAATTAGCTGTATTACGTTTTAAGATGAAATTTCCAGAGCATTGCGAATGAAGAGGACCACGAGTTAGAAATGAAAGAAAAGAACGCAAAGAAAGAAAAATAAAATAAAAAGATCATTAACATAAAATAGAAAAAAGTTAAAAAAATATAGAGATGGTAGAGGAGAAGAGAAAGAGAGGGGGAGGAGACAGAGGTCCCGGGAAGTGTCGGGGTGCGAGACGAATGTTGTCGAAAGTTTAGGGGACAAAAGCCGAAAACAGAAAGTGACGTGGAGGCTCATCAAAGTCTGATCTTCGGGCCATTTTGCATGGTCTTTTTATGGGTTACGTTTGAGATACTCGAAACAAGGATTTTTATTAGTGTATTTCTGAAGTGCATTTAATGATATGAATCTCTCAAATCTCGAAGGGAATGTTTTTTGGTCGTCTGTTGATGATTACACGATGTATAATTAATAACATTGCGACACACTCCTAGTTTTGGAGAGGGTTTATTAACTACATGCAGTATGGTTTTATTACAATAAAGTTTTAATTATATATCTTTGGTTGATGTAAACTAAGAGAAAGAGAATGGAGAATTTGTATTCTTTTTCCATAAGAATGAATCGTTTATATAAGAATGAGTAGATAAGAGAAAATGAAATTTTCTTTTCCTAAACAAAAAAAGTACATATAAATGAAAATCCTAATACAAATAAGAAATATGTAATCTTAATACAAATGGGCTGAACTTGGTTATGACAATTCACTATATATAATTTATAACATTGGTCTTTATTAAAAAAAAAAAAACATTGGTCTTTATTTCATGTAAGCCAAAATCCATATATTTATCGAACGGTTTGGTCAACCAATTAGGAATACAAAGTTTACATAGAAAAATTCACGCAAACAAATCTTATTTTTACGATCTAATCAATTAGATTTTAAATTTAAACAGCGTAGAATGCATATAGGCGAAAAGAAACAAAAATACCTAAACCAGACTTTAAAAGACAGATAAAGATCTTTAGTTTGTTAGCCCAAAAAGGATCTTTAGTTTTAAAACGAATTGTCCACACCGAGTTAAGAGAAGAGAATGATTAATCTTAATACATAAAGAGATATATATCAACTGAAAAATTCTACTATGAAGTAAAAAATTTATACACGTATAGATGAAAATGAAAGACACAACCTTTTTTTTATTGGTGTACATACGATCGACATTTTAGTATTTTTTAATTAAATATAGAATCGACTAACAGACGAAATTAGCATTAGAAAACATATATATACGTATGACCGGTGCGTTTTATTGCTGACAATTGTTTTGTGAACAAGAGGATAAAACGATGAGATGATTATGCAACACGTAACAGTATTTGGGAGGTTTCGAGTAAAGACTAATTGCTTTTACTCTTTTAGGTAAATTTCTTTATTTGTTAAAGAAGTAAAAGAACAAGTATTCACATATTTAAGATAAAAATTGAATCCCATAATTTTCATATTATTTACAAAGTAACTTAATAGTAAAACTAAATACTAGTAAGTTATTAGTAATTTATTACTGAAACTTTATTTTACATCTGTTATAGTGACCTTTATACATTGAGAATATAAATGTATATATTTGATCGATTAACGTTATCAAATTGCCAGCCAAAAAAAAAACATTATCAAATTGTCGTAAAAAACGTTATCAATTCACAGTTAAAATGGGTCCTTAATACATAATAATCTACTATCAATATCCACATTTCTAACAATCAATGATGTAAATTTTATTTTAGAGAATATACGATCATTTTACTAGAAAAATTTTCTTTTAGAAGTTAGAACAATACGATCATTTTTTTGTCAAAACAAAACATAAAGCACGATCATAGACACACAGGCTAGTAAATGGCAAAATGCTATGGACAAGTTTGAATAAAAATAAAGACTGATAGTGAAGAAAAAGGGAGACTGAATTGTGTATCATTACAGTCAAAGATGGAATATTTCCTCCTTTTTTGGTTTGGGTAAATAATTTAGGTTTCAATAAAGATTTACATTTGTATTCACACGCCATATGAAAAAACCACTATCAAAAGCAGTTCATATACAGCTTTTCATAATTGTGACAGTAAAACTTTTTTTTTCTAAAATTCTACCTAAAAGGGTGTAAATAACTTAGCTTCACCCAAGGTTCAAGATTTCGCTACGCGCTATACGTACGCTTGACAGGAGCCTAGCGAGTTACCAATTACTCGGAGATTATTCGGGGATTACTCGGGGAGTAATTTTAAAATATTTTATCATAATTTTGTTTATAAATTTGTTTTGGTAAATAATATTGATAGAATAGCATGATTTAATGGTTAGAAAATTATTAAAAAATTATGAGATAAGTGTTCGAGTGGTTTTTTTTCATTTTTCTACCACTCTAACTATTTCATCTTCATCTTTTACATATTTTTAGTCAATTTTTCTTTTTATTTTGTTATTTAAAATAAAATATAACAAATTTGTCAAATTATTATCGATTTAAGTGATCTAGATTGACTTAGTTATCAAATTTATACATAGTTTTTTCCCAATTATATGGTTTAGACGGAGAAAACACTAATCACTGTATAATATAGCCGTATAACTCAACTCGTTACGCTCTACCACTGACTAACGTATTCTTGGACGTATACTCGGCTAGGCGGGCGAGTTTTCGAAAGGGCTTCACCATATCCATTGGATCTTTGGACTAAGTATTTTTTTTTCCCTACAATGACAAAATGGGAGACTTAACCCGGAGTAAAGTTTGAATATGCTTCTACCGGTCGAACCAACACCACTGGACATATTTACAAAATTTAAACAATCCCAATCAGCAAAAAAGTATTCAAAATCAAAGGACATATCATACCATCTAAATTTACTTCTCATCAATGATATATGTACGTAATTGTGTGAGTGCACTGATTTCGTAAGAGGTGACTCTATTCTGCAAAATCTAGATCCCATGTTTGACCAAATTAGATGCATAAAAATGGGGTAAAAGTTCGAGAAAAATTGTGAAACCATTAGCAAAGATTTTGCCACCATCTTAAGCTCTTTCTTCCATTTGTAGGCCGTATTTCTACACACCAATTCTTGGTTCAATGTGTCTTCTCCTCTCATTTTTCCAGTTTTGGTTGTAGATAAATAAGTAATTTAGAAAGTCTAAAATAATGAAATAAGGTTTTAAAATGAACCAAAGCTCACGTAGCGAAATTAAAGTGTAGTTCCAAATACGTTTGTTTCTCAAGTTAAGTTTCGAATTTGTACACAAATAAAGAAGTGCTGAAGTCTTTATGTTGTGAATGAAGTTTTACTCGAGAAAAAAGCCTCTTCAACTGAGGTAAGCTGTCCTGTAGAATGCCTTTGAGATCGTATTTGAAACGAAATATTTACATTGAAAGATATAACTATCAAAAACTAGAGAGAAGATGCGAATGAAGACTTTTATATTTCCTCGGATCTTATATAGTTATCTTATTGTCCCATGTTGCTTTGAAAAGAACGTACGCTTTTCTTGTTTGTTTGCAAGAAATGGGATGAAATTTGCTGCTTTCTGTTCAGGTTAGAGACCTGCCTTGCTTGATTATGTATCTTGGTCCATGAAGCATTAGGGGGCGTCTCTTACTGGCTAGTATCAACATCAATTCATATATGCATAGATTGTAGATATCATGTAAGCTGGAAAATGCCATTGACCACGTTTGGTTACAAAACGCAACGTGTTTTTGACCGGGGTAATGGATTTCTATTGTTTAACGACTAAACAAAATATGAGTTCTAACCTGAATTATGTAACGACTAAACTTGGAATTGGCGCAATATCAGTGTTTAGTGTGAGACAAAGAGAAGCATAAGTGTTGAGTTTAATCAGACTTATGCAAAACACAGTGTCAGAGATATCTACACTACACTTAAACAAGTTTTCAGATGATACTTTTTGCAGTTTTGGTTCAGAAATATACAACTGATGCTTATCCTCCACACATGCCTTTCCTTTCTTACTTACTTTCAAAAGATTCCTAACAACCATAGGAAACGGATGCATTGTATCATTTATAAAAAATATCATCAGGGTTAACAAAAAACACATCAGAATTTCAATATGTTTAAGTCCAGGGATCTGCATACTTACGGCAATATTGAAATTGCGGTGAAGCCTCGACATACGCTCAACAAAAGTTGATTAAGCATATGAACCTGTCTTTTTTCCCTATGTACCAAAAGTACCAATGAATAATTTGCTGCTAACTCGATATAGTTTAAACATAATCAGTTGAGATCGACTGATTAGCAAAGTTTATCCAAGAGCATGTGCATAATCAATCAATATCACAGAGGATATATATAAAAAATAGATTCAATATTTGAAAGGTTTTAGGATAAAAGACAAGACTTTAGACCTCAAACTATGGTTCTAAGATAAAAGACAAGACTCTAGACTCCAAAAAAAACTCAATTCCAAACTAGTGATCTATTTGTGGAGGGTTATCAATTCCACTTTTGAGCAGCCAGATCGACAATTGTGGTTTCTTCGACATCTATGATTTTGACGTGGTTAGGGACACAGTAAGTTTCAGACCTTGTGAGGTAGATGCAGAGATCTCCGATGTCTTGAGTATGACCAGCGTTACCTTCTTCGTCTAGCTTGAACACCATTAAAGCTTTTGTTTCCATTCTATCAATACCGTCCATGATCTCGGTCGTCCTTTTGTACCACTTAACCATGAAAGTTTCACCGGTGGTTCTCGACTCCACCAAGTGTTCGCTCGTGTAGCACGAATATAGAAGCTCACGTTTGGCCTTGCTCAGCTCCGGAAGGCATTGAAACTGCAATTCCTGAATCTTGGGTGTTTGCTTGTGTTTGCGGAGATCCCATGATCCAATAAGGTGGCCTCCTGATCCAACAAGGCGAAACATGTCATCTCTCTCTGAATACATAACACGGGAGGAGAAGAAACAAGGGTTTGAGATTCTGATGTTGATCCACTCGGAGTTGCTTTGAGCCGGTCTGCAAAGGCTGAGTTGAGGTCCCAAGAACTTGAGAGCAACAACACAGTCCTCTTCATCTGGTGAAGATGAGGACATCGCCACGTTGGTGACCATTTGGGTTTGGCAAAGAGGAAGAGTTTCATGAGTGGGCAGATCAATGGTTTTCAGATCATCATCATCAACTTGGACACCATCGGGATCATCCAGGAGACTTACCTGGCCATCCATTATACTCGCCGCTGCCCATCCGTTGGATGATCCTATCATTCCAATGCTCTTCATCCCATCCACAGGCAATTTTCTTCCACGAGGAGACATGTCGCCATCCTTCCTAACCACGAGCGTTACGAGATATGGTCTACAAGGATCAGCGCAGATGATGGCATTAGGAAGAGTTTGCGATTGCTCCGGCAAGGAAGAAGATGAGAAACCTTTAGAGTGGACAGGAGAGGATCTTACCAACACAGGCTTCCGAAAGCATAGCTTCGAGGGCTGGTTGAGAATCAGAGACATGAATATGATGTTTCTTAGCGAAAGAAAAGAAAACCCTAATTGATGATTAGGTGATGTTCATTACTCACATTAATACGGAGGAAGGGACTAGCCCACCAAGTTTTGGATGGTTCAATTTCTCTCTGCTCCATTTCCTTATATATACTTTCACTCTTTCCCAGAATCGATTTAAATATCATTTCTTTAAGATTACTTCTGATATTGACCTAAAAATTAAGACATATATGCTTTGAAATCTTCCCTTAACAAAATGGAAATTGTCTCCCTTCAAGAAGGAGACGAGACTGAATAAATCAATCAAAATAACAAGGATATGTATGAACCTTTGTTATATTCAATCATCCTCGTCGTCAACATCAAGTACCATCTTCAGTTTTCTTCTACTAAGCGGGCTTTGAGTGAGGGAGGCACCACCACCTTCAGAGTTATCACCGGAATCTGCCAACTCATCATCATCTTCCAGTTCATGATCTGATAAAAGATTCGGATCTTCTGGAGATGAAGTAAAAGGAGCATTGTCGCTCATTTGAACATCTGTTCGAGATTCTCTACTTTGCTCGGAGATGTAGTTTTGATTATTGTCCTCTTCTTTGCTAGTGGTAGGCACATGTTCACTAGTCTCATTCCTAATTACAAAAAGAGTGAGTTCAAATTATGAGACTTACTCGTGAGATCCATCAATCTCAGAGGTTCATCTTGTCTATAAACCACGTAAAGACATAACAAGTGGGTAATCTTACCTTTCTGTATTGTCTTCAGAACCTCCTGAAGTTGTCTCATTGGTTGATCTTTTGTGCTTCTGGATCTTTCGTGTTTTTCTGCTATTCCTACAAAAGACAACTCTCAAGTATCAATATTTTGCATCGTTCAAGAAACCAAGCTTGATTTTCATGAGAGTCATCATATTATAACATTTAGTTAAACTTTAAGAGATACTCACGAAGGTTGCTGATCTGATGCTGCCTCTAAGTGATCTGGATCATCATTTCCATTCTTGCCTTCACTTGCTTCCGGAGAGTTGTCACCACGCCGAAGTCTTTTCGTTGTTACTAGACCTAGCTGTTTAAGCCTGTTGGTTACTTGTGCAGCAGAAATTCCACCATCAGGATCCAAAGTTTCGGCAATAAGCCGGCTGCACTTTTTATCATCTTTGAACCTACAAAGAATTTATTTATAAGTACTACCATGGCTCACATGTAAAGTTCAAATTTTACAACTTCTAATGCTTATGAAATCTAAACCATGGATCAAATGCTTATACTACTAAAGGAATAAATAGCAGACATTAGGCATAATGATTTGTGTTATTTTCTTCAGTAACTACTCCACTCATCGAACAAAACGTACCTTTCGTATAGCTCTTTAATTTTTATCTCCATGTCAGCATCAAGAACAAGTCTTCGCTTTCTTTTAGATGGTTTTGCAGATTCATTTTCCACAATGTGGTCGTCCTCACTGCGGCAAAGCAAAAATCCAAAGCATTAGCAAATAAAAATGAACAGTGTATCTTCAGCTAACAAAGAAACATACGGCATACACAATCATAAGGGGAAGTATCTCTTCTATCAAATGAAAACCTTTCTTACTTTTGAATTCCTTGATCATAAGAGATCACAACATCAGCTTCATCATCACCTAGAGCATCTGCTATGTTTCTGGGGGTCCATCCTTTGTCTGATGGCGAAACATTGTCCTCAGTTCCTGAGACCTTTTCTTGATTTCCCATTTGTTTTCTTAGATGGCCAAGCTCATGCAACATATATTCAGCATTTATGTAATGGCATTCTTTGCGACTCTTTGAGAAGAGAATTTCCACAAAGAGAAGTGGCTGTGACTTCATTTTCTTCAACATGTTTCTAACCAGATCTGTCAGGAAGGTAACTATGTTTTCATAGTCTTTACAAGGGCAAGCTTTCTGCTCATCAAGGATCTTATGGAATGTTATTAGCAGTGACAACTGAAAAATTAACCGAATAAAATAGGTGAGGAAGGTGAAAAATAATTTTGAGATAATGATCAATTATGGAACGTGATATAAAACACTTACCTGATACAACATGGGAGATAGTTCCAAGTCTTCTGTAATCCTCCGCAAAATGCTTACTATGTGGTGATTCGTCGGTTTTGGGTTGCTTTTATAAAACTTTAGCAACCAGCATATGTTTTGAATGATGCTGTTGCTTGCAAAAGCAGAAATAAATGTGGAAACCTTAAAATCAACTTCATCCCTTCCAGTTTGCTCTTCGCCATCAGAAGAATCATCAGAGCCGCAAGACATATCATCGACCACATGATTTGATTTAGGGCTGTGCGTTTGATGAGTTTCATCGGCTTCAATCCCTACGTTGGAATCCCCTGGATTATTGGGAGGCACATCCATTGGCCCATCCTCAGTAGAAACTGTTGAGTCAACCATCGGTATGCCTTTTGTGGTGCTAGCTTCGTTTGATGTACTTGGATGATTTTCAGACAGTTCATGCAATGTGGCCTCTTTATGTCCCATGGGTTTTTTCTTTCTCGCCTTTCTTGATTTTTTTGAGACCTGGTGCATGAAACAGACGTTCGGTTGAAGATTTGCATAAATAACCCTTGACACATGCTAAATAAGCTTTGCATATCATCTAATCAGGGTTTCAAATCCAAGCAATACATACCCTCAAAGTTCCACGCCCTTGAAGGTTTTCCATAAGGCCCACTATTACATGAATGCTTTCCACCAGATCTCCAAGCTCGCTGGCAAGAAACAAAGAGTAATTTCAAGCAAGTTAATTTTACAAGGTAATTGTCAAGCACCATCATACAAGAATAAAAACATTAAAATGAGCTTTTCAATCAAACATTTAACACGTCAAACAAGAACACATGCATATGTTCGAAGATCAACCGATTACATATATCACGCTACAGGAAATGACAAATTACTGATGGCGCAAGATACTGCATGCCCTCAAGATTATGGAATAGGAAGAAACAGAAGCAGAGACGAACCTTTTAGGTTGCTTGTGCGTGTCAAAACTTCTCACCAGATTCAGGATGAACTGACACATCCCTTGATCAGTTTGGTCGTAAAACAACTTATAAAGCAAGACGCGGACAGTAAAAGCTTCTCTAGAGTCTTCAGGTAGCAATTTAAGTACCAGATCTAACAAGCAAAGCTGCAAAAACATCAAGTAAGCAATGCCAGACCATGAGTATCCTAAACGCAATTGTTGAATAAGATGGATAACGAAGTCAACAACAATTTTTTCATGTCTCCTAAACGCAAACCGCTGATACATGCCCATATCTACAGAAAACAATGAGTTACAGAAACCATGTAGAAAAATAAATAGACATCCAGAAGAGATTAAGGCATGCATATTTCTAACCATAGTTTTCACAAGAGAGCCTGCTGCAGATAGAAACTTAAAACCTTTAGTTTCCTTCAGACCATCAAATGCATTGCGCCATTTTGAAATGACAAGCAAAAACATTCTGTCATTAATCGTTGCTGCAATCGGCGCACAAATGTCACTCTTAGAACAGTTTCCACCGGCATTCTGATCGGTAGAAGGTTCAGAAGCTTCTCTTGTTCCTGTTGCTGGCTGAAAAAAAGTAAATAAGCTAGGTAACCAAAAGATCATGGTGATTAAGCATTGTATAAACTAAGGAAAAATAAAATGCCACAAGTAGTTCCATTACTCACAATGGAAGCCAAAGACTTATGAAACTGAAAAGAGGTGACTGCCTGAGCAACCTGGAAGAATGTAACAATGTCGCTATTCTGAATGGAAGGATGCTCCTTTTCTATATCTTCACATATTGACTGCATCAGAACTAAAAGATATGGTACACTGGCATCAGCATCAACGTTAAGTATAAACAAAAGTCGCTGCACTATTGTATCACTTACCATTATATCCACCTGCCAGAAACTGATTGATGAATTCATACAGCAACTTCAAAACGTTGTCATTTGTCACAGGTCTTGGTCCATGTTCCCAGACAATCTTCTCTGTCGCTCCAAGACCTTTGTGAGGCTTTAGTACTGTACTCTCCTCATTAGAAGGTATTCCCGTTAGTAAAGCTTTAGTGCCACCCTGTAAAAAAACTCATTCAGATTACTAAAATTTTGACGTGGCATTAAATTTTACGTACCATCGCGAGGAACAATACCATGGTAACCCGAGTGAATGTCCCACCAAATTGTGAATGACGCTGATTCGTTTTGTTGAGCCTTGCAAGCTTTCTTTTGGTCTCCTCTTCCTCCATTAATTTCTTCAAACTGTCCACAGAAGCCTTTTTCCCTTGATCCAACTGCCAAAGCAAAAATAGTCGAGCACAGCCATCAATACCAAAAGAAACTCGTTTCATCCTGGAAACCGTATCGATCGAAACACTGACCTTCTCAGGAGCCTGTGCAATGAGCTCCGTATCTTGACCCAAGAGAATATAGTGATAAATTTCTAGCAGAAGTAGGTTGTCATGTCTCAACAAGCTGTTACGACCCTCGATAGTCTGAGTGATTACTAGAAATATATCCATCACGTTTTCACGGGACAGGAGTTCAAGAAACTGATCCCTCAGCGACAAATAGTAACAAGTGGATTCTCCAGCCTTTTGAAGCGGCGAAATATCATGGATAGCTAGTAAATTCCTGAATAAAGTAAGCACAAGCTGAACCAATTTCCAATCTTCTTCGTTGAATTCATCTCTGGAAAACATAAAGATCGGTTAAGAAAGAAAAAAACGGTTTTGCACGACAGAGCAAGAAAGTAAATGAATTTCTAATAAGACACTTACAATTCTAAGTTCTCGAGAGGTGTTTCTAGCAAAGACACAACCACTGCAACAATGTTACTGAAAGTAATGGCAGACTTCAACCCCCATAAATACTCAATCTGCTGAGGAACATCATCTGAATCAGGCTCTACAGGCATTGTGAGAAACACCAACACCTTAACTGAACAATCAGATTACACTTGCGTTAGAACATTACATGTGTAACAATCGTGAAATTCAAATTAAGGAAGAACGAAGAAGAGTACCTGCGTTTAAGACTAAGTTATGTTCATCTTGATAATGCTCGATGATCGGAATCAAATCTTTTGAGACTATATTCCACGCACAGACCTGTTTGAAAACTTCCCTGCTCTGAGGATCGTCGCGTCTCAGAAACCTCAGCAAGTCTTTCAGATTATCTGCGCCATTTTCAGAACAAATTGAAATTAAAACAGTTTGAAACTCATCGAGCACAAATCAGATTCAGATTCATTGGGGGAGGAAAGTTACCGAGACAGTATTCGCTTTTGGAGTACCCAATTCTTCTTCTATCGCCGTCTTCCTCGGGTTCACCGAGATCGCTGCAGATGACTGATAAACCTTCCAAATCCATCTTCTTCTTGCTTGAGATTCTCTCCTCCGTATCCATTTTCCTTCCGAAGATTGTGGTAAGAGAAATCAAACCAGAGATTATAGCGAACGAGCGATAAACTTCGAATCAGAACATAAACATCGACGAGATGAATAAAAATCAAATTCTTCAGATCACTAATCTCAGTGATTTAGGGTTCTTCTGGCGCGTATAGTTCGAGACATTTTCCCGCCATTTCTTAATCCGAAATTGCGCCCATACGTTTAAACGGGCCATATGTAAGTTAATGGGCTTATTATTGGGTATAAACGGCCGATATACAATCGAGTTTATACGCCGTCGTTTCGATGTATTATGCGTCGTTTTCTTCTTTAATTTTTCCAACTTGAGACTTTATATGATTTGTCACTCTTTCGATACAACTTAAGCAATTCTTCTTTTCTTCTTCGTCTTCGTAAATTCCGCCGAGAAATCAAATCTTCACTACTCTCTCAAGTCTCACCTTTTCGACCTCTCTCTCTCTCTCTTCTTCTGCAACGTCTTACCTCTCGAATTCGTTGATCTTTCTCGGCGTAAACGGAAATGGCTCAGGTGGTTGCGACCAGGTCGATTCAAGGCTCAATGTTGTGTCCCAACGGTGGATCTTTGTCTATGAGATCCGACAAGGTTTTGAAACCGGCGAGTTTTGCAGTGAAGGTTCTGGGAAACGAAGCTAAGAAGAGTGGAAGAGTCTCTTTGAGAAGCAGAAGAGTGGTTGATACTACTGTGAGATCCGCTCGTGTGGAGACTGAAGTGATTCCAGTGTCTCCAGAGGATGTTCCAAACGTATGTGAGCTTATGTTTTTATGCTGTATATAGTTTTTTGAATGTGGCTTCATTTTCTTGATTTCAAGTTTAGTAGATGAGAAAGCTTTTCAATTTGATTTCACCAGAAAACTATCCATTTCGCTTTGGTGCTGAGTGAGACAGTATTAAGTCTATGGTTTTGGCCGTTGGGTTTCGTTAGGAGTTTTGACAAGCTGTATGTCTCAATCTGAAAAAAAAAAAAATTGAACTTTCTGTCATTTGTTAGATTTCCCATCTGCACTGATAATTTGTTAGCTAGTTACAGTTCTGAGAAAAAATAAAAAAAAATGCATTTAAATGTGGAGGCTTAGGTTTTCAAGTTGTCTTAGTTGCCGAAGTGTCAGTTTTGTCCACTTGGGTGTGTTTTGTAGTATGTTTCATCCTGTTTCATGAGTAGTTCCATGCTTTTACTGTGACTACTGAAGTGACTATTTCTTTTACTTTTTTCAATTTTGATTAGAGAGAGGAGCAACTAGAGCGGTTGTTGGAAATGCAGCAGTTTAGTGACACATCAGTAGGGATGTGGTCGAAACCGACAGTAAGGAGGAAGACGAAGATTGTCTGCACCGTTGGTCCTTCTACCAACACACGAGAAATGATATGGAAACTGGCTGAAGCTGGGATGAATGTTGCTCGGATGAACATGTCTCACGGGGATCATGCTTCGCATAAGAAAGTTATTGATTTGGTCAAAGAATACAATGCACAAACTAAGGACAACACCATTGCTATCATGCTTGATACCAAGGTTTGTTTTTGTTTTTCCCATTTATTCAGAGTTTATCTTGGTATCATTTGTCTACAGATTTTTAAGGATTCTCTTTGACGATTTGTTTCATTGTTCATAGGGTCCAGAAGTTAGGAGTGGAGATTTACCCCAGCCGATTATGTTAAACCCCGGTCAAGAGTTTACTTTTACAATTGAGAGAGGAGTCAGCACACCAAGTTGTGTCAGTGTTAACTATGATGATTTTGTCAACGATGTGGAAGCGGGAGACATGCTCCTTGTTGATGGTATGTAGACTTCTTTTGGCATGGGATCTCATTTGGTGAAAATGGATTTGCTTTGTTTCACTCCTTTTCGATTCTCTCCAATAGATTCAGAATCAACATAGACTGATGGTTCCTTTCCTACGTTTCAGGTGGTATGATGTCGTTTATGGTGAAGTCTAAGACTAAAGACTCTGTCAAATGTGAAGTTGTTGATGGTGGAGAACTTAAGTCAAGGAGACACTTGAATGTCCGAGGGAAAAGTGCAACATTACCTTCAATCACTGGTTCAACCTTCTGTTCACCCTCTTATTTCAGCTTTTCTTGTTTTTTTTTGGTAACTGCTGCATATCTAAGGCTGAAAGATCTTACAGCTTTGTTTTAATTCTTTTCTTTTTCCAGAGAAGGATTGGGAAGATATTAAGTTTGGGGTGGAGAACAAAGTTGACTTTTATGCAGTTTCTTTTGTCAAAGATGCACAAGTGGTACATGAATTGAAGAAATACCTTCAGGGTAATTACGTGAAACCGATCCTGTCATAATTGCATGCTTTGCCTATGTTTCTTCATTTTTGTTCTGATCGTGATCTTTTTGTTACAAATATTTGGCAGGTTGTGGCGCCGATATTCACGTGATAGTGAAGATTGAAAGCGCAGACTCCATACCTAACTTGCATTCCATTATCACGGCATCAGATGGGGTAATCTTTTCCATCAAACTTGTTTGTTCTTCCTTTTCTTGTATGCCTTTAGAGTATGTTATCTCCTTATATAACAACAAAAGATTGGAGATTTTTATGTGAAACTAAATATTTAGGAGGATTATGTTGACAATTAGTTCGGAGTCACCACAATATAAAATTTCTGAATGGAATGAGTCCTATGAGTGTGCTGGTTAATGGAATTTGTGTTAATCTTACAGGCAATGGTTGCAAGGAGGTGATCTTGGTGCAGAGCTTCCTATTGAAGAAGTTCCCATGCTTCAGGTCAGCGCTTTATTTTCATTTAAGATAAACCAAAAGTAAAAGAGTTCTGCAAACTCCACAGCTTTACAACAGGCGAGATTTTCTTGCATTTAAAATTCTGGTTTTGATATATACAGGAGAGGATCATTAACCTATGCCGTAGCATGGGAAAGGCTGTTATTGTTGCGACTAACATGCTTGAGAGTATGATAGTTCATCCAACTCCAACCCGGGCGGAGGTTTCTGACATTGCTATTGCTGTTAGAGAAGGTGCTGATGCAGTAATGCTTTCAGGAGAAACTGCTCACGGAAAGTAAGTGGCTGAATCTTTTCTTATAATCTAACGACTTTAGCTCATATTGGTGTGGATATGGAATGCAGTGAAGGTTTATATATGCACGAAACTGAACTTTACTTGGTATCAGGTTCCCACTGAAAGCTGCTGGAGTGATGCATACAGTTGCATTGCGAACAGAAGCAACCATTACTACTAGTGGTGAAATGCCACCTAATCTTGGTCAAGCCTTTAAGGTAACCCGTACCTGGTTTTCTTCTTTTCAAACTCTGCACCATCTTAGTATTTATCAAGGGTTACTCTAAGTTTTCTATCTAATCCATACTGACAAGAAGAATGTTTAAATCTATACAGAACCATATGAGTGAGATGTTTGCATACCATGCAACCATGATGTCAAACACACTTGGAACTTCAACTGTTGTCTTCACCAGAACTGGTTTCATGGCCATACTCCTAAGTCACTATCGGCCTTCCGGAACAATCTATGCCTTCACAAATGAGTGAGTATTCCATGTTTATTCTTCCAGAAGAAATGACTGTGACAACTAGTAAATTTAAGAACTCACGATAGAGGTTTTGTTCTGCAGGAAAAGAATACAGCAAAGATTAGCCTTGTATCAAGGTGTCTGCCCCATATATATGGAGTTCTCAGATGATGCAGAAGACACTTTCGCTAATGCTTTGGCTACACTATTGGTAAGGAAACTCAGTGTTAAAAGCTAGACTTATCTTTCTATTTTAGTCCTTTTGTGGTTGTATGGGGATAAAGAGTTTAAGTTAGTAACTTTTGGATGAACAGAAACAAGGAATGGTGAAGAAAGGAGAGGAAATAGCGATTGTACAGAGCGGGTCACAACCAATCTGGCGATCACAATCGACCCATAACATACAAGTCCGCAAGGTGTAAAACCTCTCATGGCGTCTCAGTATCTCTCCCGGTCAGAGTGTTTTTGTTTATCTATTACACCGGTTTTCCGGTTAATTTTCCTCGCACGTCGCTTGTGTACTTTAAAACTTGCTGTTTACTGTATCTTATACAGTTAACTTCAGTACGATTGTGTTTTGGCAGACGTTATTATTAGCTCATTAGTATGTTTGTGCAACAGATGTTAATTTAGATGAGTAATAATAAATGTGTTAGAATCTTCTGAAAACACACATATTGTTGTACATATGGTACTGTAAAAACTGAAGATGCAACTAAAAGTGTGCAAGGATTAAGGATCAGTACATGAATTCTGAGTATAAAGTCTGAAACCGGCGGCGTCATGAATCCAACGGTTCTTGGGATAGAGATTTGCCATGGAGAATTCTTGATATGCAAACTTCTTTAAAGGTCTACATTCTAACAGATACAACTCTGCACATTCCTATTTCTTACTGATAATTCCATTTCCAATTCTAATTTGAGCTTCATTTCATTATAAGTGGGACTTCGATTTAGTCCCTTATTAACAATTCTATAAAGGAAAAAGAGTTTACTTAAGAATCATCCTGAAACAAAGCCTTTGGTACCGAACTACGAGGCAGAGTCCCACAGTCGTGTTCATCTTTTTCATCAGTTCGTGTTCGTTTGTTATCTGTTGTCACTGGTGTCTCACATACTCTGTCATCTTCCACTGATCTCTGTTCTTTCTTCCTTTTGGCCATTCTCTTTTGCTGATCCGCTCTGTCTTTAGAGTTCTTCCCTTGTTTCGGTGCCCAAACTCTACAAAGATCAGGCATCCAACTTGTGAAACTCGAGAATCTTCTTGCTCTTTCCCTCCGTTCTTGTGCTTCAACCACTTTCTTAGCTTCTCTGCACTCCCTGCTCTCTTTCTTCGAAAGGTTCTTCTTACTCGTCCCGGGAACATCTTTGTTTCTTTGATTACGATGATGATTCTTGAGATTGCTATGGATGTTTTCTCTCCCTGATTGACTACTGTCTTCATTGTTCATGAAACTATCTTCAAGATCCTCGTCACTGAACATAAGCAGATCCATCTCTGTATAAATTATACTGACAGCTTCTCCAAGAATATGATGATACCTGAGAAGGGCAAGTCAATGGCATTAACATAATTACACATATAACCCAAAACTACAACACTCTCTGAGAAAGGGATTATACATACCTGGCTTTTATAATTTTGTCCACATACTTATCAAGGCTCCAATCACTAAAGAATCCACCGTCTAGTTTGCACTGAATGGCCTCAAGAAGCATGCAAATCTGTTTTGCAAACTTCTGAGTCACAGACTCCTCACTTCCCAAACCTATCTCTGACTTTAGAATCTCCATTCGGAAAAGAATCTGCAGCTCGTATCTGATAGCTAATTAAAGAAAACAGAACAAAATGCCAACAGCTTAGATGAACGATAGAAAGAATCAGTAAATGGCACCAGATCAAAGCATACGAATAAGTTGGATAGTGTAACCAAACAGAAAAAAGGATACTCTCTAATGATGCTACTGGGTGCAGCTTCATCAGACTTCTGTTCGCTTTCCGTAGATGATGACTCTTTCTTTTTAAACTTGGCAACTAAATCTTTCGGTTCTTTCAGTAGCATCTTGGTTAGCTCCTCAGTGACCAACAACAGGGTTCCACTCTCACAGCTATAATCTTTCTCAGTTCTTTGAGAGGAATGGAGGAGACAAGACTGGACAAGCCGCTCAGCCAGAGCTGCCAAGTCTATTTCCTCAGACTCAATCCCTTGCTTGATTTTACTAGGAAGACTAGCAAAGAAATTTTCTGATGATTCTGACGCAGAAACAGATGTATCAATCTCTTGCCTTACGGATATACGATTTCCACTCAAAGCAATCTCCTCCTCAGATACAGGTAAAGAGGAAGCCTTTTCTGTCTCTTCAGATGAGTTGTGCTTTTTCTCAATTGGATCTGCTTGCACATCCGCCTGTGTATCGCAATTACTAGCCACTGACAAGCTGCAACCTCTGGGTTTCTTTATCTGTTTCATCCAACATTTCAGAAACTTATATTTCTTCGAGTTGCTAAACTTGGAAAAATATACATCCTCTATATCTATTTGACCATAACCTTTCACTGATCTGCAGAAGTCCTCCCAGCAAATGTCATGAAGTGAGTTCAGAATCTTTTTGCTTGGCTTTCTTTTATTTTCGCTACAGCTGACTTTCTTACTGCTATCTTCATGATCCACAATTTGAGGAGAGACTTCACTGTCAACAACACAGATTAACTTCACCGTCGACTAAAGACACCCGAGCTCCGACGACCTCCGTTCGATGCCGTTTCACCACCGGCGGTTCGTCTCAAAAATTAAGGTTCGTGTTCTCTGAATTTGGGTATCCTCTTACTTTGTTATGGTTTTAGGGATTTGAAAATGGGGAAATTTGGAGAAATGATTAGATTAATTAATGATAATGATGCATTACTGTTTAACGAATTTTTCCGGGTTCAAAATGAGTCGATATTGACTACAAATGGGAGCACTACATCGGCTGAATCGTTGTAGATTGTAAATTTTTGAAATGTAGAGCAGATCTGAGAAGCTGGATATTTGCGAAAATAGTATAACTAGTAATACTAGAAACACTGGAAGACGATGTATAACTGGTAATACTAGGGTATAGCTGCGAAGAAAAAAACTGTATTGATTGAGATTTTTTGGGATTTTTTTGGGCAGGTTACGATGAACAACAATGTGAACATACATTATAAATGTGAGGGACGCATCAATGGTCTAGTGTTTAAGACATCAGTTGAGGAGATAACTATGCCGCTGATAGAAGCTAGGTTATACAAGAAACTTGGGTTAAATAAAAGTAAGATTAGATTGCAATTGAGTTACATTGCTAGATTGGGTGGATGTGAGGTAACGTCGTATATTTGTGATGATGAGGATCTCTTGGTATATCTAACGCATTTTGATAGTGAGAACCATATATGTGTTTTGCTTGTGGAGTTGCTTAGTACACCGGAACCGCCCACGCAATAATCGAGGGCCGGAACAAGCTCTTATGGTAAGAATTATGAGCGTGTTGATGATGAAAGCGTAGAAATAGAACCCAATGCCATATTGCTGCATGTTGACAACGGAGGTGGAAATGAAGAAGAAGAAGAGGATGATGATTCTGATAGTGATTCTGAAAGTGATTCTGATGATGATTCTGATGTTGATGGCGATGATGGTGGGTGTAATGGTGTGGAATCATCGGATAGACGTGATTATTATGTTGAGGCACCACCTGTTGTTGAATGTAGTCAGAGTATAGAGGCATGGGAAGACGGTTTGGATTTGAGTATTGGTCAAAATTTTCTAGTAAGGATGCTGTTGTGGATGTGGTTCATAGAGGCGAATTTGTTAAATCTTTCGGGTATGTCATTAAAAATTCTGATACGAAGAGATGGGTGGTCAAATGCATCTCAGAATCTTGTATGTGGCATGTACGAGCAGTAAAGATCCCAAACTCGGATGTTTTTTCGATTAGAACGTACAAAAATATGCACACATGTAACCGTGCTACTCAGAGTGAACAATGCAGCCGTAAGAGGAGAGGATCAGTACGACTAGTTGCAGCTGTTGTGAGTGAGCATTATCCCGGGATACTGGACTTTCCAACTCCTAAAGAGATCATGTCACTTGTGAGCTACAAAGATATACACACGGTTAATGGAATTTCGTACTCAACTTTTGAATATGCATATTTTGCTCTATCTCTTTTGAATTTTATTTTAAGTATGTATTGATACATGTTAATTTCTCATATTCTCAAATGAGTAAATGGTAATAATTTGTTTTTTAAGCATTTTCACATTTTAAATTATGATTTTATACTAATTTACATAATATTTAATTTTTACTATTTATACAGATAATAATATTACTTAAAAATACTAATATTTAATTATTGGGATAACTTAAGTAGGTTGTATATTGAATAAATACTTTTATTGAATGTGATGTGGTTTTTTTGAAGTACATTCATCAATGACAATTGTTTAGAATAGTTGATGCCCGTGCATGGCACGGGCCATAATACTAGTAAGCTTATAAATCGATAGTCTTCATCCTTGTTGATCTTATTGCTTGAGTTAAACTGACCGCTTAATTCATGATATTAGGTTAGCTTAGACAGCGAGAGTTGCTAGGTTGCTAGAAGAAACATTGGTGAACAATTTATCCTAGACCTGCGAGAGTAGATGTTTAGGTGAATTGTGAATAAATCAAATCTGATCTCTAAAAGCTTGTCTGCGATTTTTAGGACCAACGAGAGTTATGATTCTAGGTTGTTAGACAAATTTATTGATGCCATGAGAGTGGATTGATATTATCTTTATGTTTGAGTTCTAGACTTGTGCTTAATTTTTCCTGAATAGTTGTTTGGTCAGTTGCTCTGAATTGCATGCAAAATTTCTTGACCTAAAGCTTGCTTAATATTGTTTTGACATCCGACTTTTAGATTAGTTTCTTGCTACAAACGAAATCAAACTCTTTTGAATTGTCTTAGGTTTAATTCTAGCTTATAAAACCATAATATGATAATTGGTCTTTGTGAGATCGACCCCTAAGTACTATTTCGTTTATTGTGCACTTACAGTAGTAAATTAGGGTTTAAAATTGTGTGCATCAAGCTTTTGAAGTCGTTGTCGGGGACCAAAATATCACCTTTGGTTTTCAGCAAAATTTTTAGTCTAAGATTTACTAAATTGTTCTTCTTTTCTTCTCTTATGTGTGTTTCAGGACAATCAAGAGACAACAAAGTTATAACGAGCTGATAAGAAAAAGAAGTCGGATCAGCCAACATGGGCGACGAAACCGACACCCGAGCTCCTAACGGCTATGTAGCTGCTGAAATTCGAAGGATTGAATAGCAGATGCAAAAGTTGCAACAACAGCTACAACCACAACAAAAGCGTGTCATTGGAGACATTCACGCGCCTCTTGCCTCGTACCAAAACAAAGCTGCTATTTTTCTACCAGCCATTCATGGACAATATTTTGAAATCAAGCCCCAACTAATTGCATTGGTGAAGCAGTATTTGTTCCACGGTGAAGCAGTGGAACAAATATTTTGACTAATTGCATTGCATTGGTGAAGCAGTATTTGTTCCACTAATTGCATGAATGGCTATTTTTCTACCACCCATTCATGGACAATATTTTGAAATCAAGCCCCAACTAATTGCATTGGTGAAGCAGTATTTGTTCCACGGATAAGAAAAAGAAGTCGGATCAGCCAACATGGGCGACGAAACTGACACCCGAGCTCCTAACGGCTATGTAGCTGCTGAAATTCGAAGGATTGAACAGCATATGCAAAAGTTGCAACAACAGCTACAACCACAACAAAAGCGTGTCATTGGAGACATTCACGCACCTCTTGCCTCGTACCAAAACAAAGCTGCTATTTTTCTACCAGCCATTCATGGACAGTATTTTGAAATCAAGCCCCAACTAATTGCATTGGTGAAGCAGTATTTGTTCCACGGTTTGGCTGCAGAAAATCTGATGGACCATATTGAAGATTTCAAAGAAATCTGCAGCACAACTGGTTCGAATGGCGTGCCTCCGGATTTCCTGAAGTGCAAACTGTTCCCTTTCTCTCTTGCGGACAAAGCTTCACGCTGGCTGAAGTCGTTACCACCTGGATCTTTGGTGACATGGGCTGATGCTAGATCGTTGGCTGAAGTCCAAAACCGCAGCTCTGAGGAACAAGATATCCTCGTTTCAGCAGCACTCTGGAGAGACCTTTAATGAGGCTTGGGAAAGGTTTAAGGAGTATAAACGAGAGTGTCCTCACCACGGCTTCAGTGATGAGCAGCTCATAAGCACGTTCTACGATGGATTTGATTGGGACTATATGAATGCTTTAAATGCAGCCAGCAATGGCGACTTCTATACCAAGTCCAAGGAAGGTGCGATTGAGCTGATTGAGAACTTGTAGCCAAGTTCTAGAAATAACGGCCATGAGTATGATGAGCCTAAATATGTCAGCTGTGTTGAATCAAAAAGCTTGATAAGCTGGCAGCAAAAGTGAACTTGTTGTTAGAGAGAAATCAGAGAAGTTACAACACAACTTTGTAATGTTGTAAAGGGTTACAAGTGTTTCGATCCCACCACCAACCGGCTGCATGTGTCTCGAGATGTCAAGTTTCTCGAAGAACAACCATATTATGCAA
Organism: Isatis tinctoria; assembly: GCA_010577795.1. Lineage (NCBI taxonomy): Eukaryota > Viridiplantae > Streptophyta > Magnoliopsida > Brassicales > Brassicaceae > Isatis > Isatis tinctoria. The sequence continues at coordinate 15,240,930 of CM021249.1, read as the reverse complement.
ACAAGGATTGGAATTGTGTAAAAAATCTTACAAAGTCACCCTCTAGAATAGCCTCTAGTTTCCGGTACCTGTTGGAGCACTTGGGAAATCCCTCTTCACCTCTATCCAGACCAGCCTCTACGACTCAAGCTGAACAATCTCCGGTGAATCAGCTTACTGTGCCTACTCCGGTTGATGTCTCTCAATTAGCAAGGACCGAAGAAGACTCAGATATAAGTGTACCTGAGCCGGTCCCTGATACTCCTCAACCACTGCCTAGTGAAGCTTCAAATGGAGGCCACTCTAGTGATCACTCTTCAAATGCTGGATCGGCCGATTCTAGTCATGCTCCTTCAAATGTTTATGGCGGATCACCTATAGAAGCGGCTCCTGAACCAGCGCCAATGGTCTTAAGGCGCAGCACCATGATCCGAACTTAAAGAATCATTTACAATGGCCAGGCAGTTGCTCATCCTGAGATTGAGGCTATCTACTCGCTTGCCTTTTTGCTGACTACTCATAAGGTGTTTCTTTCCAAGATAGCTGCTCATTCTATTCATGAGTCCTATGAAGAAGCAATGACCAAGAAAGAATGGCGAGATGCGGTTCAAGCCGAAGTGGGAGCAATTGAGAAGAACCATACTTGGGATGAATCATCATTGCCTAAGAAAAAGAAAACATTCTCATCAAGATGGGTCTTTACTATCAAATATAAGACCAATGGAGACATTGATATATACAACGAGACTGGTGGTAAGATGCTTCACCCAAACATATGGAAACGATTACAAAGACACATTTGCTCCTGTTGCAAAGCTCCCTATAGTAAGAGTTGCATTGTCATTAGCTGTTAACCTATCTTGGGATTTGTGGCAAATGGATGTCAAGAATGCTTTTCTCCAATGAGATCTTGAGGAGGAAGTGTACATGAATCCTCCACTTGGTCTTGAGAACTCTATTGCCCCCGGGAAAGTGCTTCGGCTCCGCAAAGCTATATATGACCTTAAACAATCCCCAAGGGCATGGTACAACAAGCTCAGTCACACCTCATGTAATTTTGGATATCGTCGCTCTGAATCCGATCATAGCCTCTTCACTCATCAATCCTCCAAAGGTAGTGCTGTTGTTGTCGTTTATGTAGATGATTTGATCATCTCAGACAATAACAAAGATGGTATTGCTCTCCTTAAGTCCTCTCTTCAATCAGCTCTTGAGATCAAAGATTTGGGTGAACTCAAGTACTTCTCAGGTCTTGAATTGTGCAGATGTTATGATGGCATATTTCTTTCCCAAAGAAAGTATGTCATTGATTTGTTGAATGAGACAGGAACAATGGAGGCTAAACCGGCTAAAAGCCCTTTGGAGGATGCATACAAGGTCAATCGAGAGGGGGAGAAAGAGGACCAGCCATTTGAAGATCTTGGCGTTTACTAGAAGCTAGTGGGAAAAAGCTTATCTACTTAACTCTCATGAGACCTGATATATGCTTTGTTGTTAACCAGATCAGTCAGCACATGAAGACATCATTTGTAACACCCCCGATCCGAACTAGTCATATACGGCCGCCCAACAATCAAACAAGAACATGAATGACCGCACAGCCCAGCCGTACCGGAGATGCCACATTACGGGGCTAAGTAACGAGTCAGCTCATTCCAGGACAAAGTCTGAAAACAGAGCCGTCCCATCACTTAACTCCATTTACCTCTCGACTTTGGCCTAAGGCTTTGCAACCCGTACCTCGGTCTCGAGTTGTGAACAAGTTCGGACATAACTATACATACCAGCGGAAGACACAATATATAAGGTGCAAGGAAGTTTGAAATAAAACATAGTGCTTTTCATTAATAGACTCAAGTTCTTTCAAGTTTTAACAAAGCATGAAAATCATGAAAACCGAATACAAATAAAAGTTTGTCTGCGGACTGTGAAAAAGCGCATAAGAGTGAACATAGTACAATACTGGCATAAGCCTATAAACTCCTGAACTTACTAAGCACCACTGGAAAACTTGAATGAGAGCACCAATCCTAATCACCGCCCTCTCTAGCTACCTACTCTAAGGGATCCTAAAATGGGAGACAGGGGAGAAAAAGGGGTGAGCAATCATAAGATTACCTAGTGAGTTTCAAGGCTCACAAAGAAAATGAAACAAAGCAATAAACCAATATAAACAACAAATAACCGAACAAGCAATCAATCAAATAGCCGAAGCAACTGAAAAGTAAATAGTCGAAGCACAGAAAAACGTTAGTAGGTGCGATGACACCTCCACAACCGCGTTCTCACAACGCACAACAACAACACGCGTGGGCACTGAGATCTCAAAGTATGGTGTGGATCCCGTGAACACCCTGCACTTGACTATCACAAAGACCGTCAAGCTGAAACATCACAAACAAGGTCATACACCGACTTTCGCACAAGTGTATTCCGACCCCAGCTCCGACCTTCCTCTTCCGGACGCTGTAAAAACCGTACCTCGTCAGGTACACTCAGTCTGGGCAGTCACCCCGACATCCGAGTCTTCCCCACCTCTCAGTCCATCGATGCCGTGGAGGATAACCAGTTGGGATCACACACATACAGCCACTGAACCGTCACTCCCAGTTCCGCTTCAGTCCGAAGACTACCCGTCTACCGGACTGACTCCACACTACCACAAACATCAACAATTCCATTCCACAACATCTCAACCACATCACTTCAACAACTCAAACTCTACAATCTCTTGTCTCTTACTAGCTGACTCCGAAACATTCCTCTGTGGTGATACCTGCATAAGATGTTAGTCTACACCATAGAGGTTACCTGCATCACAACATCACACAAGCACAACAACCAAGCCATATACTTATACTACAAGCAATCAAAATCCAATAACAGCTCCTTTTGAAATCAAAACTCTTTTGATCATTAAAAATCCATTTTGAAAACACTTTCATCCACTAAAACCGATTTAAAAATGGTTTAGAAAATCAAATCCATTTGAAACTCTTTTCCTAAGCCCGCTACCCCATGCAAGACTAAGCATTCTAACTCCACCTAACAATTCTCCTAACTAACTTAAAACTATCTTTACAAAGTTCCTTCTCTTAAGATTCTAACATGCAAACTCTTAGTTCATATCTAAATGCAAACTCTTAATCCAAATATATCAATCGCTTAACAAAGATCAACCATGCACATCCTAATTCACACTGACATTCATTGAACTCCTTTTATACACATAATCATGTCTAGACTTTCAACTTCCATGTTGACCCAATTCAACATGCTTCTTATTCCCAAATGCAACCATTTACTACACCAACACCAAGATTAGTTTTTAGCCTAAAATCCAAGAGAAAAGACCTAACTACTGATAACCTAGCAAGCATGCAATTTATGGTTACTTACTTAAAACTAACAATTCTAATAATCCTAATTACTAAGCATGCAACCTATAGAGATTCCTTAAAAACTAACACCATTTTATTTACTCTTAAATACTAAACAATTCTAACAATTCTACAGGCTACTACACATGTAACCTAATAGTATTCGAAACTCTATTATTAATTCAAGTTATATCTAAATTCTAATATATCAATTTAATCTTGCCTAATATGCTTTCTAACTCCAAAAAAATATTAAATATAATTACTAGCTAAAATTCATTTAATCATTTTCAAGCAAGATCTAAATTCTACTTAATTTTCTAACACTTTAACTTCAATTAAAATTCTCTTAATATTCCTACTATTCGATTACTAAAGGAAAAACTACCCAAATAATTTCTAAAACAGTAATTCTCTAATTACATGTACAAATCTACACAATCTCTAGCTTATTAATCTTTATAACATGCAAAAATTAAAAGAAACATCTAACAACCTAACTTTTAACTTACTCATGCATGCATGCAACACTCTAACCCTATAAACCACTTAACAACTACATGCAATGCATCCATGTCTCTAACCTTTCCCCAAACCCTAGAGTTTCAAGCTTGAAAACCGAGTTTCATTATTAAAACATCATTTTTCAAAAAGAAAAAGGCTTGAAAACACTTTTTAAGAAAATAAATCACTTGTAAACACAAATCAAGGGGTTTAAGTTTGAAAATCGATTTTATCAATCAAAAACAACTTTCTCAAAGTAAAAACTTGAAATCGATTCTTAAGAAGAGAAACCAACTTGAAAATCATCTAAAATTACTCTGGAGATTCATTACTAATCCATTTCCAAGCAATACTCAACATGCAACAACTTTTACTCAACAATCAAGCAAGAAATCGATTTTTAAAAGAAGAGAGAAAAGAGAAATTCCAACTCTATCTTGACTACAGTACCATACATGCACAGAGTGGTGTAGAACAAGAGTAAAGGTGGGCTACTAATCCCCTAAAACTCACCTCAACAAGAAACCGGCAAAGAGGAGAATAGAGGAGAGAGCAACAAGAACTCCAAGCAACAAAAGCACCAATAAGACAGCTCCTTAATCCACGCCTAGCTCTCTCTCTAACCTTACTCTCACTCTAAAACACAGAGAAGCCTTTGATATAAAATTTGGCAAAAGATGGGATAGAGAAAGGGATACTTGATATATATAAGAGGAGAGAAGAGAGGATTGAAGACTTGAGTTAGTGGGTTGAGTTTCTGATTGCTTGACACATAAACATATAGATTAGATGATTCAAACCCTAGCTTGCCACTAATTTCGTCCACGGGGTTTGTTAACATTTGGGAAAACACAACACCCATCCGTACAAGACCGTACATGATGGTCTGGCCGGTCAAGTCTCGAGGTCTTCATGGTGTTGTGTCTTACCAATACTCGGTCACTATCTAAGAAAAGGAACAAAAGGAAGCTTACCAAGTGAAGAAGGAGGAAGCCTTGTGCTGCAAGGTTCAGGAGCGTATCATGACAAGGAGCGCTTCTTCTTGTAGCCGTTTGTGGATAAGGCTCCAGCCTTATCCAGCTGTCCACTTTATCACCTTTTGTAACCTTTTCAACCTTTTGTAACCTTTTGTAATGCTTGGTTTCCCTTATACCTTTAGCATATTCCTTTTGCTTTTAGGAAATAAGAGGAAACCGAGTTTCATTTGTTTTGATTAAGAAATGATAATATAATCATGGTTCTCTCTCTTGTTCATCATGTTCCTTTTATGTTTTCTCTCTAGAATCACTCATAATCACCAAATATAATCTTCTTATTTCCACAAATCCAATATGGTATCAGAGCAATCTTGATCCTAAACACTCTACAATCACCTTTTGGTTCTCATAATCTCTCTCTTTTCTATTTTCCAAAATCGTTTCTCTTAGTCTCTCTCTCTTTGTCTCCATAAACCTGAAGCTCAAAACTTCAGGAGTGTTCTTGACAAAGCAGGGATCTCCAAGCCTAAAGCATTAAACTTTAGGTTCCTTTCTCAATCAAAACCTCATTTCTAAGATTAAAGTTCAAGTCTTTAAAGGTTCTTTGTGATCTTTTGCTTGTTTCTTATTAAAGCTTGGAACTTTAAGCTAGATTCACAATAAAAATTGGTTCTTGTTGCTTGGGAATAGATTGTGCTTGTTGGTCTTTTGATTTTGTTGCAGAAACTCTCTCTTAGTTCCACAACTCTCTTTCTCAATCATGGAATCCGAGAAGAAAACTAAGCTAACCTCTTTGCCGGTCACACTTAAGGGAGGAAACAACTATCTCCTTTGGTATAGGACGACCAAGGCTGTTTTGTGTGGTCATGGTGTGTGGTCTCACACTGGTGAACCTATGGATGCACTCTTTGATGATGGAGAAGACTCTTCCGCTGAAGACACTCCAACCTTTGGTAGCTCTAAGTGGTACAAGCGTGACCAAGCGGTTTTGGCTGCCATTCAAGCTAGCCTAGATGCACCGGTGTTGGAGGCATACTCATACTGCACCACTGCTAAGTCTCTATGGAGCACTCTGAAGAATGTGTTTGGAAATGTCTCCAATCTCACTAGAGTTTTTGAGGTTAAGAGGGCTATCAACACACTTTGTCAAGCTGATATGGACTTCAACACTTTCTTTGGGAAGTTCAGGTCATTGTGGGCTGAGTTTGAGGAGCTTAGGCCAGTGACCATTGATCCCTTGGTGTTGGATGAGAGGAGGGAACAAGACAAGGTCTTTGCTCTCTTGATGGTACTCAATCCGGCCTACAATGATCTAATCAAGCATCTCCTTCGTGCACCAAAGCTACCTAGTTTGGATGAAGTATGTGCTCAGATCCAAAAGGAGCAAGGCTCTCTTGGCCTATTTGGAGGAAAGGGGGAGATTGTTCTAGCAAACAAGAGCTCCTACAAGCCGGAAGACAAGAGATCCACAGCTTGTGAGCATTGCAAGAAGAAGGGGCACTCTAAGGACAAGTGCTGGATCCTTCAACCTCATCTCAAGCCAGCAAAATTCACCAAGGAAGGCAAGACACACTTCACTGAAGCCGTGAACAATCAAGGACCAGGTGATGGGACTCAAGGCTCTCAAGGACAATCTGATGGCAATGCTCTAGCCATGGTCGCTTACAATGGAGTCGGTGGTGGGCATGGAGGTGCAAGCTCAAGCGGCAATGAGTTTGTGAGGAAATCGGATCTAGAAGCTCTCATCAAGTCCATTGCCTCGCTCAAAGAGTCTGATATCTCATTCTTATCCACTAGGCCTAAGAAGTCTCTTTTGATTGATTTTGGTGCCTCTCATCATATGATTAGTAATCCTGACTTGCTTAGCAACATTATACCTGCCTTAGGTTGTGTTGAAATTGTTAATGGAGATAAAGTGGCTGTTAGTGGAATTGATGATCTAAAATTGTTTGATAGGAACTCAAAAGCTTTATACATGCCTAAGTTCACTTCCAACTTATTATCAGTTAAGAAAGCCACTACTGATCTGAATTGTTATGCAATATTCGGCCCTAACCATGTGCAGTTTCAGGATATTGAGTCTATGAGGTTGCTTGGCAAGGGAGGAACAAGGAATGACTTATATGTACTAGAAGACATTTCTCCAAGCCAAACTATTCAACCAATTTCTGTTGCTTCTTGTTTTTCTGTCAACTTGAATAAGCTTTGGCATGCTAGACTAGGCCACCCTCATGTGAGGGCTTTTCAGTTATTGTTACCTAAGTTTTCGTTTGATCACTCTAAGTGTGAAGCTTGTATCTTAGGTAAACATTGTAGAACTGTCTTTCCTAAGTCTCAATCTCTTTATGCAAACTGTTTTGATCTGGTTCATAGTGATGTTTGGACATCTCCTTGTCATTCTAGGGATAGAAACAAATATTTTGTCACCTTCATTGATGAGAAATCCAAATACACATGGGTCACCTTATTGCAATCAAAAGATAGAGTGTTTGATGCATTCATTAGCTTCCAAAACTATGTCACTAACCAATTTAATGCCAAGATTAAGATCTTAAGAACAGATAATGGTGGTGAATATGTAAGCATGAGATTCAAAGAGCATCTATCAAAGCAAGGCATCATGCACCAAACAAGTTGTCCATACACTCCTCAACAAAATGGGGTAGCTGAAAGGAAAAATCGACACTTGATGGATGTTGCTAGAGCAATGATGTTTGAAGCAAATGTCCCCAAGAGGTTCTGGGGAGATGCCGTGGTCACAGCATGCTATCTAATCAACATGATTCCAACTCGCATTCTAGGTGAACTCTCTCCTTTTGAAGTTCTTCATAAAACTAAACCTTCCATAGAACATTTAAAAGTCTTTGGATGTGTTTGCTTTGTATTAACTCCAGGAGATCACCGGAATAAGTTGGATCCTAGAAGCTTGAGAAGCATGTTCATTGGCTACTCTCCAACCCAAAAGGGCTACAAATGCTTTGACCCGAAGACCAATAGAGTGCATGTGTTTCGGAATGTCAAGTTCATGGAAGAACAAGGCTATTATGAAGAAAAGGATCAAGATGGCCTTGAAGAATTAGCAAGATCCTCTTCCGGCATTGCATCAAGCCTGAGACATCTCCTCAACCACCTTGGTAACCCAGATCCTGAAATAGTCAGTCCTCATCCTGGAGAAGACACCTAAACACCAAACGGTGAAGTCGACCCGGCTGAGGTCACAAACGATACACTTGCTCAAGACAAATCCTCTTCACTTCCAGCTGATCCAACCGGTCCTCATCTTGACACCAGTGTAGACGTAGCCAATGTAAGGGAAGAGGATGATGACTCTTTAGAAGAATCTGTGGACGCACCATCTGAAGATTCAGAGGAAGAAATTGCTCCTCTTGAGCTTAGAAGAAGCAATAGAACTAGGCGTGATCCTTCTGAATGGAGATTGGTCAATACCTGAACCTACTACAACAGTCTTGCCGTGGCTCATCCTGAGATTGAAGCTGTTTGCTCTCTTGCCTTTCTCCCATCTGAACATCAAGTCTTCTTAGCCAAGATTCAACCTGATCTCATTCCGGACACATATGAGGAGGCTATGCTTAAAGAAGAATGGAAAGGGGCTGTTGGAGAGGAAGTGGGAGCTATGATAAAGAACCACACTTGGGATGAAGCAGACTTGCCTAAAGGCCGCAAAGCTGTGACATCAAGATGGGTCTTTACTATCAAGCACCTAAGCAATGGCGACATTGAACGTTATAAAGCAAGGCTAGTGGCCCGAGGGTTTACACAAACTTATGGCAATGACTACAAAGACACCTTTTCTCCGGTTGCCAAGTTACCCACTGTAAGAGTTGTTCTTTCCTTAGCTGCTAATCTCTCTTGGGACTTGTGGCAGATGGATGTCAAGAATGCTTTCTTACAAGGAGAATTGGAGGAAGAAGTCTATATGCGACCTCCACCAGGCCTTGAAGACATTGTTGCTCCAGGCAAGGTGCTTAGATTGAGAAAAGCTATCTATGGACTCAAGCAAAGTCTCAGGGCATGGTACCATAAGCTGAGCCGCACCCTTTGGGACAAGGCTTTAGGCGATCTGAATCAGACCATAGCCTATTCACTCACAAGTCTTCCAAAGGCCTAGTGGTGATAGTCGTCTATGTGGATGATTTGATCATCTCCGGGGATAACAAGGAAGGTATTGAAAGTATCAAAACCTCTCTGAAATCAAACCTTGATATCAAAGACCTTGGACCTCTTAAATACTTTATAGGAATAGAAGTTTGTAGATGTACTGATGGCATCTTTCTTTCCCAAAAAAGTATGTGGTGGATCTTTTGAATGAGACAGGTTTTATGGAGGCCAAACCGGTGCACACACCTCTTGAAGATGGGTACAAAGTCAATCGAGAGGGGGAGAAAGAAGATGAGCCATATGAGGATCCCGGCCTATACAGAAAACTTGTGGGTAAGTTGATCTATCTAACACTCACTAGACCTGATTTGTGCTTTTTTGTGAATCAGGTGAGTCAACACATGAAGAAACCCACAAAGTATCACTGGTCCATGGTTGAGAGGATTCTAAGATATCTCAAAGGGAGTCTAGATCGTGGAGTGTGGCTAGGAAAACATGAAAGCACCGAGATATTTGGCTATTGTGATGCAGATTTGGCTGGAGATAGAGTTGATAGAAGATCAACAACCGGATATTGCACATTCATTGGAGGAAACATGGTAACTTGGAAGACCAAGAAGCAGAAGATTGTGTCCTGCTCATCAGCAGAAGCAGAATATAGGGCCATGAGGAAGCTCACAAATGAGTTGACATGGCTGAAGGGACTTCTTGCAGATTTGGACATTGATCAAGCCACTCCAATGACAATGCATTGTGACAACCAAGCCGCCATCCACATTGCTTCCAACTCAGTCTTTCATGAAAGGACAAAGCACATAGAAGTGGACTGTCATAAGGTGAGGCAGAAGATTGAAGATGGAACAATACTGCCCTGCTACACAAGGAGTGAAGATCAATTGGCTGATATCTTCACCAAAGCCGCAAGCGCCAAAGTCTGTGATTCCATATATGGCAGACTTGGACTTGTGGACATAGCCAGACCTTGGTAAGCACTTCCCTCGCCCATGAAGCTCATACTCTGTTATAAGGGTTTTAATGAGGTGAGACTCATGGGTATTCCAAGCTTTAACATTCTTTAGCTTATCATTCTTGTCAACCGTAAACCTAGAGTTCAAACCTCTAGGAGTTTTCTTTTGACAAGCTTGATGTCTATACCAAGAATGTTAAGCTTGAGGGGGAGTGTTAACATTTGGGAAAACACAACACCCATCCGTACAGCCAATCCGTACAAGACCGTACATGATGGTCTGGCCGGTCAAGTCTCGAGGTCTTCATGGTGTTGTGTCTTACCAATACTCGGTCACTATCTAAGAAAAGGAACAAATGGAAGCTTAACAAGTGAAGAAGGAGGAAGCCTTGTGCTGCAAGGTTCAGGAGCGTATCATGACAAGGAGCGCTTCTTCTTGTAGCCGTTTGTGGATAAGGCTCCAGCCTTATCCAGCTGTCCACTTTATCACCTTTTGTAACCTTTTCAACCTTCTGTAACCTTTTGTAATGCTTGGTTTCCCTTATACATTTAGCATATTCCTTTTGCTTTTAGGATATAAGAGGAAACCGAGTTTCATTTGTTTTGATTAAGAAATGATAATTATTTGTAATTTTTATAATTTTTTATAATTATTTACAATTATTTATAATTATTTGTAATTTTTTATAATTTTTTACAATTTTTTATAATTTTTTATAATTTTTAAAAAAAATTTATAATTTTTTATAATTTTTATAATTTTTATAATTTTTATAATTTTTTAAATTTTTTAAATTTTTTAATTTTTTTTTATTTTTCATAATTTTTTATAATTATTTATAATTTTTATAGTTATTTATAGTTATTTGTAATTTTTATAATTTTTTATAATTTTTATAATTTTTTATAATTTTTTATAATCTTTTATAATTTTTTATAATTTATAATATTTTTAGTGATTTTTTTTATAATTTTTAGTATTGTTTTATGATATTTAGTAATTTTTTATAATTTTTTATATGATTTTTAATTTTTTAAATTTTTTTTATAATCTTTTATAATTTTTATAATTTTTATAGTTTTTATTTTTTTATAATTTTTATCATTTTTACAACTTTTTCTAATTTACATTTACTATTTATATAATATTTATATTTTATACTTTTTATAATCTTTTTTGTTTTGGTTGACAAAAAAATATTTTTTATAATCTTTTCTATTTTTATATTTTTTTTATAATTTTTTGTCATTTTTACAATTTTTTCTTATTTTTCTATTTTTATTGTTTTCTTATCATTTTTATAATTTTTTAATTTTTAAAAATTTTAGTAAAATTTTTATTTTGTATAATTGTTTTATTATTTTAATAATTTTTCAATATGTTCATAATTTTTATTAATATTTTGTAATTTTTAATAATTTTTAAAGTTTTTTAAATAATTTCGAATTTATTTTTTTTCTTTTATGTAATTTTGTTTTTTTATACTTTTTAAAAATTTTATATATGATTTTGAATTTTCGTGACATAAATTTTATAAATAATATTCTGCATTTTGTGACTCACAAAACTATAATGTTTTGTTTTTCTAATATATTTATGTGTCAATCTCTCTCATCTTCCTAAGTTAAATCTGTATCTGTCTCTCTCTAAGAAACAAGAGCAAAATGGTCACGAAAAATTGGTACACCATGTCAGTGGCCCATTTCACCAATTAAAACTTGAGCTGGTCCATTCTTCAAATTAAAACTTGGAACTGGTCCTTTTTGCCAATTGACCCTAATATAATCATGGTTCTCTCTCTTGTTCATCATGTTCCTTTTATGTTTTCTCTCTAGAATCACTCATAATCACCAAATATAATCTTCTTATTTCCGCAAATCCAATAGGGTTAACACTTGTCCTCTTCATGCACAATTCCCTTAATTAACCACATTTTTCTTTAATTTTCCTTCACTTAATCATTTCCTGATTGACTCTTGCTCAGACAAACCTTTCCAGACCTTTCTTGTATTTCTTTTTAGTCACACAGTGTAGGAATATCATGCATTAGTCGAAACTGGTCATGCAGAACCTTTTTTGGACTCTAATTGTTGTAAGCATCCATTTAACACCTTCTGAGGAGAAAAATCCATAACTATTGATTCCTTCCTCCAAAAATCGCTCTGTTTCTTTCTGATGCTTCTATTATATGCCTTTTATGATCCCTCCAAATTTCAGAATTTTTAGATAACCGTAGCTTGCCTGTTTTAATTATTTTCCTCCAAGTACTCCTCTTCGTACCCTCTTAGAAACAATTGAATAACTTGTGTGTCCGATGTCCAAATGCTAATTTTCCACGTCCCAAAGCTTCCTTTTGGTGTCTAGTGTCTTCAGAAAAATTCCCAGAATTTACTGATACTTGGAACCCTTCCTTTTGGATTTATTCCTCTGATTGGTCCTTTTTCTTGCAAAAACTGTCTTCTTTGATTTTTCTGTGCTGCCTCAGAATTTATCTTGACTTGAATCTTTTTGTACTGACTTCCTTGGCTCCTTTTGCAGCTACACTCCCATTTCCGAATTTTTAAAACTATCCTGATCCTCTGTTGAAAAATATTTCTCTTCGTTGCATTTTCTGCTTCAGTATCAGGGTATTACACAATTGGTCCATGGTGGAGCGCATCCTCAAATACCTAAGGGGGAGTCTAGACCATGGCATTTGGATGGGAAAGAACAAGAGCAAAAAGATTGTGGGTTATTGTGATTTTTTTTGGGTAAAAGCCCGGGTTAGTGCCCCCGAGATTTATTAATTAAAGAATGAAAAAAATTACAACCGGACTTGTCTAGCGAACGCTAGACCCTCTAAATCATCCGTCCATAAAGAAACTACAAAAATATGGGGTAAAATCAAACAAGTGAAGCTCCAACGGTAAAGAAAAAGCATAGTTAGATAAACCATTGGCAAGACGATTTGCTTCCCTATGCACGTGCATAATCATGACGATCCAGTTCCAATTCTACCAGATGACAACATCAAATAGAGTTGACCAAGTCTCATCCTGCCCTGATACCTCATCTGCCAAGTTACCATATAACCACTCGAACAGAGATTGATTGAAAAACAAACCATGTCGCGAAGAAGTAACAATGTGTCTCCATATACCTGCAGCTGTCGGACAATCCCTTAAAACATGAAGGATAGACTCCTCGCCACTCCTGCAAACTTGACACAATCATGTATCACTCAAGTGTCTGCGATTTCTCTCCATATTGGTCATTATCACCTTATGTGTCACAAGCCACAAGAAAACTCGGACCCGTTCAGGTGCTTTCACGCTCCACATCCTATTGTACAAACGTTTCAAGTTCGGTCTCGACACTTCATTACGAGTGAGGGACGCATGCACAAATTTCACTGAGAACTTACCATCCTGACTCCCATTCCATGAAATCCGATCATGGGCCCCAATAATATCATCAATCACCATAGAAGCTAACTGTAATCTCATATTTATAGAGACATAAGGTTCCAGCACTTGAACCAACCACCCTGTCTCGTTCCTCTAAAACTGTCTGACTATGCACTCGAGTAAGTTTTGCGGCATTTTGTTTGTAGCCACCTCCAATAACGGTTCTCGTAACAACCATTTATCCTCCCGAAAACGAGTTATGCGACCGTCACCAACAACCCAACACAGCCCAGGCAACACGATTTTGATAAAGCCATGCATCAAGATGCGGAAAGTAGGAGACCAGGACCCTTTCTTGATCATCTACGCGATCTCAGAGACATCACCCACTCGGAATTTGCTTCGAAGCAGCCTCGCCCACAGACCTTCATTGTCACTTATCAATCTCCAACCCAGTTTTGCTAACAAAGCTAAGTTCATATTTTTAGACTGGCGAATTCCCAGCCCACCTTCAGCTTTCGGTTGACAAATTGTATGTTAAGATACAAGATGCTGTCTCCTTTTTTCATCAGTCGAGCCCCAAACAAAAGATCTCAAAATCTTATCCAATTGTTCAAGAGTAGACTACGGCATTAATATGGTACTTAGTGTGTGGACCGGTATAAAATAGAGCACTGATTTCGTAAGAGTAATCCTCCCTGCCAGACTCAGAAACTTACCCTTCCAACCAGCTAGACGAGAGGATACCGTCTCCACCACCTCATCAAAAGTCTCCTTATTGATCATCTTATGTAAAACATGCATTCTCAAATATTTCCCTAGCTCTTTTGTCCACTTGATTCCAAATCACGGCTAACATTGTCGGAAAAGTAGATGAGTGACTTGTCAAGACTTACTTTCTGGCCAGAGGCCTCGCAGAAACGTTCCAGAACTCTCCTAATGACCCGAATCTGCGCAACCAATGCTTCAGTGAAAAGGATGAGATCATCCACAAAACAGACATGCGAGAGTTTAGGACCTCCGCGAGATAAAGAGATCGGTTTCCACTCTTTGTTAGCAACAAAAACAAAACATCCAAACATCCAAAGAAAAAGAACAAATTGTCTCTGAAAAAGCCAACATAAAGCCAAATTGTATCACACATTCTTGATATAACTTTCAATTGCCTCCATCCTTTTCTCCAATCCGGCTTGCTTTTCCACCATTGCCTGCATCACCGCACTCATATTACTGACTTTATCCGCCAAATCCTTGACTGAATCCACCAATTGCCCCAGCTCAGATTTTGCTGACTTCCTTGTTCTCTTGCCTATTACCGGCTTCGACACAGCAGTCTCAAGATTTCGCCCTTCCAAATCTTCCACCATCATCTCCTCGAACAGAACGGGTCTACCTTCCGTAATGGTCTTCATCCAGCTTTCAACAATCGGATCGTGCACGTCAGGGTTGTCATCTTCCTCCACTATCGCGTCCAACATATCATCCTCATCCCCTTCAGCAGCAAACTCTGAATGCTCTGTCAATAAAAAACAATGCACAATTAAATAATATACCATAAAAGAAGTACACATTTACTATGATTATGACCACTTACCTCTGTTTTATCAAGCGCCCTATAAATGACATCAAGAGGATACCCTTTCATGCCGCCTTGTTTCCAGGTGAACTTGCACATCCTAGGACACTCAGAACAGGCTTTTGGATTAGCTACTCTGAATTTTTCTTTAAGCTTTGGAATGGCCTCCATAGCTAAAATATAAACACCACACAAACATTAATAGTTAGGTACCGGTTTATGAAATAGCAAACATTGTATTATAGATGAAAATCAATTCACTTACCTCCAAAGGGACACAAAATCCGGGGAACGGCCAGTCACCATCCACAACTCCGTTGAAACGCGACATAGTGGCCTTGATTGATTATAAAATCATCTCATAAGAGAACCTACCCCAAGGAAATGACCTAACTAAGGCAAGATCGTTCACGTATCTAAGAAAGATATCGTGAACAGCAGTAGCTCCATCCTTCCCCTGTCTACACGGGCTGTACATGATGCTGCATAGAAAATACAACACCATCATCTTCAGCCTCTCTCTTTGTATCACCTTCCATTTTCCCCAGATATTTCTCCACTCTTTCCGTCGTTACACGCCCTTCTGGAAAATGTCTGTTCACGAAGTCCAAGCTTCCTCTCTGCCTCCAATTCAGTGGGTAGTTCGCGCAGTCCAGTCTAGATAACAAAGCATGCTCCCTTAACCCATATATGATGGGAACGCCATTTAACACGAACAAAACTTCTTTTTTCTTCTCGATTTTGGTTGTACGAAGAAGAAGCATCCACATTGTTTGCACCATGTGATTTCCTTTACTGGGCATGTGTAAGAAATGGCAGAACTGGTCATTCCTGTCCCACCATAAACTCTCCTATCTTGTGAGCTTTATCTTATCAAACTTTTCCAGAAAATTCTTGATGAAACATATGGTCGAAAGCTTGATAGTTTTTCCGTACTCAGTATTCTTGAAGTACATAGCTAGAGGTCTAAGAGGTGTTGTCTCAACACCTAAAGCCTGCAAAACATAGTCCAACAAACAACATTACTTGACCAACTACATCAATCTAAACACATCCTGCCAGTTTCCCAAGTTTTCCAACACATCCTAAAACTTTTCCAAGTTTTCCAACACATCCTAAAACTTTTCCAAGTTTTCCAATACATCCTACGAGTTTCTCAATAATACACATAGTTTTTTACCTACTTTCTCTACTTCTAAAAAAATTCAAATTTATTCTTCCTATACTTACCTCATCACGACTTGCTGATCCTCCCTCTCAGATTCTCTCTCCATCATCATGCGCAACACTCTCCGCTCCTCCATCTCCATCCCCATGCGCATTTACTTCAACGTCCTCCTTTTCTTCACTCTCTTCCCAATTATCAACATTTACCTCATCACCCTCATTCCCTTCACTCTTTTCTTTGTTGTCCTCTCTCTCGGAGGAGACGTCATTTGCTTCGTCGCTCTCTCCAGACTCTCCATCTTCTTCTGCTTCTTTGGTGCCAGAATTTGCACCATCCGCCCTCAAATTTGGAACCACCGACGACTGCTCCGTCTCTGCAGTCTCCTCAGCCGGTTCACCTTCTTTTTCCACGACGCCAGAAAACGGATACGAAGGCACCAGTGACTGCTCCATCTCCCCCACCTCCTCCGCCATTTCGTCTTCTTTATCCTCGTCACCGGACGACTTCGCCTTCTAAGCTTCTACATAACTCGGCTGACTCCATATTTTCCCTCTTCCTCGGGTTAGGGTTTTTCTTCGGCGGGTTCTTCTTCTTAGGGTTATGCTTTTTCTTCGGGACTGGGTTCTTCTTCGGCTTAGCAGTAGGCTTCTTTATGGGCTTATGGTTATTCTTCAGGACTGGATTCTTCTTCGCTACTGGATTCTTCTCCGCTACTGGATTCTTCTTCGCTACTGGATTCTTCTTCGCTACTGGATTCTTCTTCGCTACTGGATTCTTTTATGAGATCGAGTTTTCGACTAAGTGAGAGAAGAGAGAAAGAAGGAGGGAGACGAGGAGACAAGACTTGAACAAAACGAGTATTTTCTCTATTTTCTCTCGTTTCAAATTTTAATCTTTTATTAAAAAAGTATTTTTGAATTTCTTTTATTGTTTTTCTCTCAAATCGGGTATAGCTCGGGTCAACCCTTCTCGGATTCGGTTGTGCCCGGATACGTTCGTAATATTCTCATTTTGGGGACGGTCAATTTGTCAATCCATAATACATTTGTTTAAAAAAAAATGTTAAACAAATTCGAAACATAACGAGAGTATATCAGATTGGATTTCTCCGAAAAGGAGTATCTGAGCCATTTTCTCCATCTAAGAGTATTAATCATTTACGCCCTAAAGTTTTGAAAGACATAATAATGATCAATTGTTTTTATTCACTTAAAATAAATCAGACGAATTCTTTGTTGACAAGAGTATATGAACCGTTGATTTTATAAAAATGATTCTAATCTTACTAGTAAATCTAATTGAAAAAAAAAGTTTAAAATTTTTTAAAAATTCAAAATCTTTAAACCAAAAATCACCTACTAAAAACCAAAAGTCATTGCTCTTCACATTCACGTGGCTATTGAGGCAAAAAAGTAAATAAGAGTAAGTGGGGTTATTGGTTTATGTATTTGAATGGATTTGAGATTTTGAATGAAATCATGTGTTATTGGTTTTATGATTTATAAATCATAATTCAAATAGTGTGTTATTGGTTTTATAATTTATAAATCCAAATTTAAATCATGTGTTATTCAATCATACAGATTTATTAATGGATTTAATTTTATAATGAATTTGAGTGGATTTGTTTGTAAAAAATACAAATACTAAAATCCGAGGTAAAACCCTCGGATTTGTACATACTTATTATTAGATTTGGAAATCAGAATATTTTTCTTAAATTTATAAATCCTATACAGATTTCAAAATAAGCTAGTAACGATAGGGGTCATTAGATATGTATAGAGAGAGAGGGGGGAAAAGGTCGCCAGAATGAGGGGATGTTTGAGGAAGATGATAGTGACGATGTTCAAAACCAGAGGGTACGGTCTCAATTGCGGTGCCCTAGACAATATTCTGGTCTTCGTCCAGCATTTCCGCCATAGCGCCGAAGTAGACGAGAAAGCTGACAAAGCCGAAAAAGCGGACAAAGTTGACAAAACCGAAGATGCTATCGATTTTGTGCTCGATCTCCTGCAGCAGGAATCGCGTAAGCATGATTGCCTCTCTTTTATATACATTGCTGCCTATCGATTCTTATATGTATAAATGTTGCAGTTAATTCTTCCATAGTTGATGCGGAATCGATCCAAAGAGTGATTAGTCCCTTGTTGAGATGTGTTGAGGAGTCTACCCCGACTGCTTCTTACTTGGTGTTCATCGATGCTTTTGTGGTGCCAAAGTATCGATATGATGCTGTCACGAAGCAGTTTATCATCGTGTAAGGCTTCTCCTCTTTCATTGTTTTTTTGTCTTTCTTAGTAGGTGGGGCATTGTTCCTTGATTTGGATATAAGATTTCTTTGTAACAATTGCAATTGTCAATGTGACTGTGATTGTAATTATATTGTTTCCAGGGATCCGCCCCCTGTTCACGGTGATCCTTCTTCAAAAATAGGATTATATAGAGAACGATTCATGCTGCTGCAGCAGAGAGTTTCTCGCTCAGATTTTTTTTCTAGGCTAACATTTGACACCGAAACGTCGCAGTTCAACAATTATGAGGTTGGTGTTACCTTCCTTGTTCCTATTTTTTCTTTTTGTGTTAGAGCTGGAGCTAAGGATTGTTCTTTCTATTAGATATCTTCAATCCAGTCTCTGATATTTCAATTGGGAAGGAAATGGGTGATGGGCTTGATATCACAGTTGGAAGATGGACATTTCTACCTGGAAGACATGTCAGCTTCTGTGGAGATTGATTTGTCCAAAGCAATATCCTTTTTCTCATACGGCTTAGCAAATAAATCATATTTGTGCAGTGACTGTTTTTCTTTGACAACCAGTCAGTACAAGATAACCACAGGATTTTTCACAGAGAATATTATCATTTTGGCAGAAGGTGAAATGCAGAACGGTATTTTTCAGGTAAACTAGAGCTGAATGGCTCAAAATGTATTCTTTGACTAACGCGTCCTCTTCTTAAAGCTCTTCTCTTTTTTGGCAAAGGTGACTACATGCGGATTTCCTCCTTTAGAAGACAGGGATAAAACACTAAAGACACATTCTGGATACGACTTCTTTGGAGTTGGCATGCTAACTAAAGAAGAGATGGTAGTCGTTCTTTGTATTTTTGGATTGAGAAAAGTTGTAAATTTCCAGAGGTAAGTCACATCAGAAATATTTTTTTTTTTCTTCTTTTGGCCTCTGATCACAGACTAGACTTGCGGCCCTAGAAAGACGAGCGGTGAACGACACATTCGTCATATTGTCTGACATCTGGCTGGATGATGAAGAGGTAAGTTCGTGTACCAACTGCTGTATTTTAGCTATCCATCTGTGTGACTGCCTCCTTTAAAGAGCATGGCCAAAATGTCTTGCCCGTGATGAAGGTTCTCTTGAAGCTTGAAACGGTCCTTGATGGTTTTGAAAATATGGAGATAGTCCCCTCGTTGTTTGTTTTCATGGGAAACTTTTGTTCTCGCCCATGCAACGTATCGTTTTCAAGCCTGAGGTAACGGATCATTATAGTTAGAATCTGCACAACTGTCACCGAAAATATGTTTCACATATATTCTTGATGACATGCATCCGTTTCATTTTTCCAAGGCAGCAGTTTGGTAAACTTGGGAGAATGATTGCAAAGCATCCACGTCTAAAAGAAAACAGTCGGTTTTTATTCATTCCAGGTCCTGATGACGCAGGTACCATCTCCATCACCAGCTACACAAAGCCAGGGTCCATGAGCAGACATGACTAATAAAAAAACTCATTATATCTGACAGGTCCCTCGAATGTCTTGCCAAGATGCGGTTTACCAAACTATTTGACCAAAGAGCTTCGAGATGTTATTCCCGATGCTAAATTTTTAAGCAATCCTTGCAGGTGAGTTTTTCTGTACTGCGTGTGAAGTCTCTCTGTTTCTCATCACTATGGCTTCGATTCTTGTAACATTATTTTATTTTTATTGAGATGGACCGAACAGAAAATGCTGTCTTGTCCTTGTAAAACGCAGAGTAAAGTTCTACAACCAGGAGATTGTGTTCTTCTTCCGACAAGACCTTCTGTACCGGATGCGCCGTTCATGCTTAATAACCCCTTCCTCAGAAGGAGCTGATGACCCATTTCAGCACGTAAATAAACATCTCTCGTCTCCATTATTTTCCAACTCTCGATTTTGCAGTTTCTCCGGGTATCTGAAACTAGTGAAATTGTGTTCTTTCAGCTTGTCTTCACCATAATTAATCAGAGCCATCTATGTCCTCTACCTCTCATGGTGCAGCCCATCATTTGGAACTATGATCACTGTCTTCGACTATACCCCACTCCTCATGCGGTATATTCTTAAGTTGTCGTATAGTAAATTAAATAACGCCTACTTTTAGAAAATAAAAACCGAAGGAATTATGGTGTTTTAAAACAGATTGTATTAGGTGACAAGAGTGAGCAAAAGGTGTGCAAGTTTGGGGAAACAACATGTTTCAATCCAGGCTCCTTTTCAACTGATAGTACCTTCATAGCTTATCGACCATCAACACAAGAAGTGAAACTCTCGGCTCTGTGATTCTCTTTTCAGACAAAAAGCATGCAGTTAATATATAGCTTCATGTCCTCCGTCTTTGCTTCTTTGTTGTATTCTTATCGTCTCCTACATCGTGTCCTTAATTTATCCAAATTTATGCATAACTTAATTATTCGTTTCAATCTTTTATGAATCAAGATATTTATTGGAACGTCAAGTGTGTTGCGTAGTTTACTTAACTCCGTTTCCTTGACTAGACCCTAAAATGGTTAAAGACTACGAAAAAAAAAAGATGATGTTATTCAAGCCACTTCCAATGGGGTTGTCGCAGAAAACAACTTTGCACCATTTGAAGAACTAGGGATTGGACCCGCGGGTTAATTTGCGATTTGTTTTTTTTTTTATTTGTCTTGATTAGTCATGAAAGAGGTTTCTAATTGTGCTCAAATGCTGATTGTGAGTTTCTGTACATCGATTTGTCTTCACTCTGTTTTGTTTTTCTTTTAAAATAGTGTTCTTATCTGTTCATATTTTTAAATGAAGTTGTTGTGAATCAGTTAATGTATTTCTTAGGTACATTATTGATGCTTCTATTTTACTCTTCCTAAATATTGTAATCATAATCTGTTAAAAAAACATGTGTTAAATGATTATCCATTATTTTATATTTGATCTAAAAAAATCTTACACCTACCAACTCATTACTCCTCTATATAAAGGAGTCATTGTCTTTGTAATTTGATCATCCCAAAAAATATTACTACCATACCTCTCCTTAAACTCTCTCTTCACAAGCCAAATATATAATATACTTATATAATACAAACACATAAATAAATCATACATATATCATAAATTAAATCACAACACGTTATCAGCACGAGTGCTCTTATACCGAAAAGGTGAGTTTTAAATTATGTTTAATTTATTAATTATCTTTTTATTTTATGTTCATACGGAAAGAATGGCACTGCCTTCTCCGAAATGATCGCATGGTAGACTGTGTCTCCTCAGATCATATATAAATGGAGTGGAAGGTTAAACCTCCTCCTTGATCATTTTATGGAATGGTAGGTTAAACCTCTTCCTTGATCAAATATTTATGGAATGGAAGGTTATACCTCCTCCTTAAATTATGGTAGGCTATGCCTCCTAAATTAATTTTAATTTTATTGCAATTTAATTATTCTGTAATTTAAATTTTGCATCTAAATTCATGCTATTAAATTTTTGCATTTATTTTCTATCTTAATTCAGTATTTATTTTCTTATAAATAATTCTATTACTATAATAATATGATAAATAAAATTTGACTACATGATTATTAAATCTAACTTTTCAAACGGTCATAAAAATAATTTTAAAAATTTTTTACCCTTCAAACGGCTAGTACAACGGCCTATGAACAGTAATTTTCGATCTAAATATACTCATTCTTCATTCATTTCATCCCATCCTCTCTCATCAAAGTTTTCATCAAATATTCTTCAAACAATTTTATTTTGGAAAAGAAGAAGAAAAGAAGAGAAGATGATTCGCATATTGTTTCGCATATTTTTAACTTTATATGCAATTCTTATTTTTGCTTCTATTTATAGTCTCTTTGTTGGAGATTTTACTCCCGGAGAATTTATCATTACCGCTGTATTATGTTTTTATGCATTAATATTCCTTGTAATCGTTTGCTTCATCAATTGTTTATCTTAAGAAATTAAAATAAATGTACTAATAAAAGGGGTTTATGCCTCTGCACTTATTTTTGCTTTTTCTGCAATTTAAATTATATTTTGAATTATAATTTTAAATTTCATATTTAAATTATGATATTAATCATGTTTAAATTTGTTTATACAGTCATTATGTCAAACTTGGCGAAGCTCGAAATCAATGCCCTTGATATAACGGGAAAAAATTACATGACATGGGCAATAAGTGCAAAAATGCACTTAAGAGGAAACGGGCTCCTTGAAACCATCGATAAGTCGGAAACGACGTCGGATGAGAAAAAAGCAAAGGCCATGATATTCTTGCTTCACCATATTCATGATGGTTTAAAAGCCGAATATATCATAAAAGAAGATCCCGCAGATCTATGGCAATCATTGAAGGAAAGGTTTGATCACCAGAAGTATGTGATCTTACCAAAAGCCAAACACGAGTGGATCAATCTCCGCTTCCAGGATTATAAAAGTGTTAGTGAGTTTAATTCCGCAATGTTTGGAATTACATCAAGAATGATATTATGTGGAGAGGAAATAAGTGATTATGATATGATAGAGAAAACACTCTCCACCTTTCATCCTGGAAACGTAATCCTGCAACAACAATATCGAGCACAAGGATATACTCGTTATTCGGAGTTGATGCAAGTACTCCTTGTTGCAGAACAAAACAATGAGCTCGTGACATTAAACCATCAAGCTCGTCCAACTGGATCTGCACCATTACCAGAAGTGAATGCTGCATCGTCCAGATACAATAATTGGCAAGAGCGTGGACGCGGACGCGGTAGATACCGAGGTCGTGGTCGTGGACGAGGACGTGGGCAAGGACGAGGAAGAGGATTCCGTCAAAGTAACTCAAGTTCTGAAAGATATCATAAAAGGTTCCCTAAAAATGACGATAACCGGGAAGTGAGAAACAAATAATGCATGTTACAGATGCGGCATGAAGGGGCATTGGGAACGTGTTTGTCGTACCCCAAAACATTTTGTCGATCTGTACCAGAAATCACAAAAGGCAAATGAAAAAGAAAGTGAAGTCAACTTCATATCGAATGAACCCGGATCTTCCTCACATGGTCTCGATGACGACACTCATCTCGATATTTCAGATTTCCTGATTGATCCCGAGAACATCAACTAATAATGAAAATAAGAAAAAAAAAAAAAAAAAAAATCCAAGTGATATGGTTATCTTTTTTAAGAATAAAAGTTGGATCGTTTTAATGTATTATATACCTTTTGTAAAATAGTGTTTGTTGTAATATAAGTGTTTTTCTAAGTTTTTGTGTTCCTGTTTAAATATTTACTAATATATGTTTTATGATCCAGAAAATGTCAAAATTTGAGATTCAAGATGGAGATATATGTCTTGCAGATAGTGCTACAACGCACACGATTATTAATAATAAAAAAATTTCTCTTATCTCAAAATGCATGATTCCGCTGAAAGCGTGAGTACTATATCCGGTAATGCAAAAATCATTATGGGCTCTGGAAAAGTCAGTTTTTCAATGCAAAGGGGAACAAAGTTCGAAATTAATGGTGCATTATACTCCCCAAAGTCTCACCGAAATTTGTTGAGTTTTAAAGATATCCGTGGAAATGGATATCATATTGAGACTATGAATAGAAATGGCATTGAGTATCTTTGCATTACATCGGAGAGGAAACATATATTGGAAGAATTGAAAATGTTGTCCTCCGGATTATATTGCACAAAAATAAATACGATTGAATCATATATTACAGTAAACTCAAAGTTTACTAATACGTTTAAAGTCTGGCATGAAAGGCTAGGACATCCTGGTTCAAGCATGATGCGAAAAATTGTGCAAAACTCTAATGGCCATCCGTTGAAAAACGAAAAAATTCTGCAATCGGGCGAGTTTTTATGTAATGCATGTTCTCAAGGAAAACTTATAACTCGGCCATCACCAGCTAAAATTGGAAATGAATCCCCTGTATTTTTGGAAAGAATACATGGAGACATATGTGGACCGATACATCCACCGTGCGGGCCATTTCGGTATTTTATGGTATTAATTGATGCATCTAGCAGATGGTCACATGTATGTCTTTTGACCACAAGAAATACGGCTTTCGCAAAATTCATTGCCCAAATAATCAGACTGAAAGTACAGTTCCCTGATTATACCATAAAGAAAGTGAGACTTGATAATGCTGGTGAATTCACTTCAAAAGCCTTTGATGATTATTGCACGTCAATAGGGATTGATGTTGAGCACCCAGTTCCCCATGTGCATACACAAAATGGCATGGCTGAGAGCTTAATAAACGATTGCAGCTAATTGCAAGGCCAATGATAATGAGAACAAAACTCCCAATTTCTGTGTGGGGACATGCTATACTGCATGCCTCAGCATTGGTCCAGATTAGACCAAGCGCATATAATCAATATTCCCCATTACAGTTAGCTTCTGGTCAAGAACCAAATATATCTCATCTCCGTGTTTTCGGGTGTGCGGTTTATGTTCCTATAGCGCCACCGCAAAGAACAAAAATGGGGCCACAAAGGAGATTAGGAATATATGTTGGATACACATCCCCAAGCATAATAAGATATCTTGAACCACAAACTGGTGATATGTTTACGGCACGCTTTGCCGATTGCCATTTTAATGAAGATGAATTTCCAGCATTAGGGGGAGGAATTAAGCAAGTCTCACAAGATATTACGTGGTTTTCACCAACTTTAGTACATCTTGACCCTCCTACGAATCAACGTGAACTGGAAGTTCAAAATTATACATTTGCAAAGTTTGGCAAATCAATTACCAGATGCGTTCACAGATACAAAAAGAGTGACAAAGTCATATATACCTGCTGCTAATGTCCCCTCAAGAATTATTGTTCCTGAAGAACATACTGACAGGAACTTAGCAAATGAACCTAGGGTTCAGTTGAAGAGGGGGAGACCAGTGGGTTCAAAAAATAAAAATCCACGAAAGAAAAAGAATTTGGGAGAACAAAGTGAAAAGGTTCTAGAAGAACCACAAAAGGAAGAAGATCGAGATGATGAAAAAGAAACAGAAAAATATGAGATTTCCATCAATTATGCCCAAACTGGAGAGTTATGTATTAGAAATGAAATAAAAGATGATGATGGAATATTCTCTTTTTCCGTAGCAAAAGAAATTGATCAAGAAAGTGATGATCCTGATCCAAGGTCCATATTGGAATGTCAGAAAAGACATGATTGGGAGAAATGGAAAATGGCAATACAAACTGAATTATCCTCCCTCAATAAAAGAAGTGTTTTTGGACCTATTGTCGCAACACCTGAAAATGTAAAACCAGTTGGGTACAAATGGGTATTTGTGCGGAAAAGAAATGAGAAAAATGAAATAACAAGATATAAAGCCCGTCTTGTTGCCCAAGGTTTTTCTCAAAGACCAGGAATTGATTATGAAGAGACATATTCTCCGGTCATGGATGCAATCACATTCAGGTACTTGATGAGTCTAGCAGCATCTAGAAATTTAGATATGTACCTTATGGATGTTGTGACAGCATATCTGTATGGATCACTGGATAATGATGTATACATGAAAATCCCCGAAGGGATGAAAATGCCTGAAATATTAAGCTCAAAATCCAAAGAAATATGTTCGGTCAAATTACAGAGATCACTTTACGGATTAAAACAATCCGGACGAATGTGGTATAATCGCTTAAGTGAATATTTGTTGAGAAAAGGTTATATGAACAATGCGATATGCCCATGCGTATTCATTAAGAAATCATCATCTGGTTTTGTGATCATAGCTGTATACGTTGATGACCTAAATATAATTGGAACGCAAAAGGATATTGATGATGCAAGAGCTCATATGAAAGAAGAATTTGAAATGAAAGATCTAGGGCAGACAAAATTCTGTCTTGGGCTCCAGATTGAGCATCTCCGAGATGGAATATTTGTGCATCAGTCAAATTATATCAAAAGAATCTTGAAGCGTTTTTATATGGATAAAGCGACTCCTTTGAGTACCCCAATGGTCAATCGATCACTTGATGTTAACAAAGATCCATTCAGACCTTGTGAAAATAGCGAAGAAATATTAGGTCAAGAAGTACCTTATATGAGCGCTATAGGTGGACTTATGTATCTTGCAAACTGTACTCGACCAGATATAGCTTTCGCTACTAACCTACTTGCAAGGTATACTCAGCACCTACACGGAGGCATTGGAACGGAATAAAACATTTATTCCGTTATCTTCAAGGTACAATTGACTTAGGATTATTTTATCCGAGAAACCCCGAGATTGGTTTGGTTGGTTTTGCAGATGCAGGATATTTATCAGATCCGCACAAAGCTCGATCGCAGACTGGATACGTCTTCACAGTTGGCGGAACTGCTATCTCCTGGCGTTCCCAAAAACAGACATTGGTTGCAACTTCTTCAAATCATGCAGAAATCATTGCACTTCACGAAGCATGTAGGGAATGTGTGTGGCTCAGATCAATGACTCATCACATACAAGTATCAAGTGGAATTCTCACGAAGAAAGAACCCACAAAAGTGTTTGAAGATAATTCTGCATGCATTTCCCAAATTAAGGAAGATTATATCAAGAGCGACAGGACGAAACATATCCCTCCAAAATTTTTCTCTTACATCCGAGAACTCGAGAAGAATCAAGAAGTGGATATTCAATATGTTCGTTCAAGCGACAATGTAGCCGATTTATTCACGAAAGCGCTTCCAACAACTACATTCAGAAAACACGTTCATAGTATCGGAATGCGTCATCTAAAAGACTTATAGATATCCTTTCCAGGGGGAGCGTTACTGCACTTTTTTTCCTTGTTATGGTTTTTATCCCAAATGGGTTTTTCTATAATAAGGTTTTTAACGAGGCAGTACGTAATACAAAATGGATAATCAAGGGGGAGTGTTAAAAAAACATGTGTTAAATGATTATCCATTATTTTTATTTGATCTAAAAAATCTTACACCTACCAACTCATTACTCCTCTATATAAAGGAGTCATTGTCTTTGTAATTTGATCATCCCAAAAAATATTACCATACCTCTCCTTAAACTCTCTCTTCACAAGCCAAATATATAATATACTTATATAATACAAACACATAAATAAATCATACATATATCATAAATTAAATCACAACATAATCTAATATACTAAACGTGAAGTGATTTTTCTGATGTGTCTTGTCCGCAATTTTTCTCAGCATTTTTTATTTTTTCTTTTGTGTGTTATCGATGTAATTATGTGTCTTTTAATGTGTTTTGATTGTTTTTTTGCACAGTCATCTGCTGACTCAATTAAGATCCATTATAGTCCATACATAGCATGGATTAAAAGAGATTTCGTGCCCAGGTCTTAGACATTGGATTGGTTCGGCCCACTTGTGGTGAACCCAAAACCGCCTAACGATAAAACTCTAATTCTCGGATCTTATTATATAAAGTAGAGAAATACCCTAAACTAAACTATTTCCAAGTTTATGTGACCAAAATGAACCAGAAAGGGATTAATGACCTAAATGTTTCATTAATGAAGACAAATTGACTATCTTACCCTTCTATTTGATTGCCTCACTCTTCAAAATTTTTAGATCGCGGCTCTTTTCAACTTCGGTGACCATCTACGACCAAAACACGATCGCCGCCTTCGGTTCTTATCTTCTCCGCCGTCGACATCTTCGCCGCCGTCGATCAGCTACGATCACTGCCGCCAACGATTTTGATCTTCCCCGCTGACGATTTAGAGTCAGTTTTGGTTTGTGATCAACTACTGCGATTCGATTCAGATCAACTTCAGGATTATCAATCAGATTTGGGATTTGCTTGAGCTTCGTAATTTGGTATTTTGGGATTTGAGATTCGATTTCAGATGGTGAGAGTCTACGTTGTTTCTGGGATTTGGAAGGAAATCGTGAACTCTAGGTGGGAGTTTTGTGTAGATAGACACATCAATGCCTCAATTCTCGAGATAGAGGGAGAATTGAAGTATGAGGAGTTAGTGCAGAGGATTAATGAGGATTTTGAAATTCAGAACAGAGAAATTCATCTTAGCTATGGGATAAGTTTGAAGATGAAATCATATGTGGAAGATTCTCTTCCTGTCTGTATAAAGAATGATCAAAATTTGAGAAGCTTTATCAACATGATAAAAGGCGAGGTGGAGATTAGTCGATTATGTGTTAACGTAAGCTAACCTGTTCCCTAAAACTCATTTTCATGTATACCTTCCAAATTATATTGATTAACTTCCAAAATATTTCATTCTATGATGAATTATGTTGTTTTGTAGTTCAAAATACAACACTAATTGTAATTTTTTTTTTTTTTTGATGCAGGTGGGCGAGCAATGGAATCTTTCTCCTTCTGATAACGTTGGAAGCAACATTAACTCAACAATCAATGAAGATATTTGTGAATTGGAAAATATTGAAAGGGAATGTGGAGGGTCACAAGATGTAGGGCATATCACTCATGAAAAAGAACAGGTATACATCCTCATACATTAATGTTTTTTTTTTTTAACAATTCGGTTAACCCTTTCCTAAAGATGTACAAACCTTCCTGATTTTTGCAGATGCGAACTGGTAATGTCATTTCAGCTTCAAATGCTGGTGAAAGACCCATTGACTCAACAAACAATGAAGATATTTCTGGAATGGTTGATAACGAAAGGGCACAGTTGTTGCCAAATTTATGTGCAGATTCACAATCACAAGGTCCTAAGTCTCATGGAAAACAACAGGTATATATCCTCTTGTGTATTCGTCTTCCTAAATATGTACAATACTTCCTAAATTATTGTTTTTGCCTCTTTCTTGTTTTTTGACTATTCGTTTAACCCTTCCTAAATATGTACAAACCTTCCTGATTTTTGCAGATTCGAACTGGTAATGTCATTTCAGCCTTGGGTGAAAACAGTAACACATCTTCACAATCAAAAGGTCCTAACGCTCATGGAAAACGACAGGTCTATATATCCTCTTGTGTATTCGTTCTAGTCTTCCTAGATATCTATAATAGTTCTTAATTAATGTTTTGCCTTCTTGCTCCTTGTTTTTTTACTTTTCGTTTAACCCTTCCTAAATGTGTACAACACCTTCCTGATTTTTGCAGATGCGAACTGGTAATATCATTTCAACCTCGGGTGAAAACATCAACACATCTCCAATTGCTAATATAGGTGAACCTTCAGTTCTTATGTCCACTATTCGAGATTTCTCTCCGATTCATTATGGATTATCACCATCCTCCACAAGGGGTGGGTTTGGTGATATAAAAGTGAATAAGTATTTTAAGAACAAAGATGAGCTTATGTTTAATATGAGAAGATGGGCATTGGAGTGTAAATTTGAGTTTCTGACTCGTTGGTCAAGCACATAGAGAGTAGTATTGTGCTGTGTAGATAAGAAATGCTCTTGGACAATGTGTGCTAGGAAGCTCCTTTCATCTGATTTCTTTGTTATCAAGAAGTATGTGCATGGGCATTCCTGTGATACAACACACAGGAATGCAAACCATAGGCAGGCCACAGCTAAGTACCTCGGGAGTTTGATCTGCAGCAATTATGGGGAAAAAAAAGAGGGACTGACGCCAAAACAGATTGTGGAGCAAGTAACTCTGCAACATGGTGTACAACTCACCTACAAGCAAGTATGGAGAGTGAAAGAAGAAGCTCAGAAGTTGATTAGAGGTACTCCTGAAGATAGTTATTTCAATCTATCGAAATGGTTGTATAAAGTTAAGGAAACAAATCCTGGATCACTAGTTTATCTTAGAAAGGATGCAAAAGGGAAGTTCAAATACTGCTTTGTGGCTTTTGGTCCTTCAATAAGAGTGTTTGCCTTCATGAGGAGAGTGATTGCCATAAATGGTACATTCCTAAAGGGAAAGTTCAAGGGAACTTTGCTAGGAGCTAGTGCGCAGGATGGAAACTACCATATATACCCTCTTGCATTGGGGATAGTAGACTCGGAAAATGAAGCGTCTTGGACCTGGTTTCTACAATCGATGACATCTATGATTCCAGATGCTGCCGATCTTGTTTTCGTATCAGATAGAGATCCATCAATTGCAGCAGCCCTTTCAAAAGTTTATCCATCGGCACATCATGGAATTTGCAGAGTGCATCTCCTCGGGAACATCAAACCCAAGTATGGCAAAACAGGATTGTTGCCACTTGTAGAATCTGCTGCCGATGCTTATACCTGCTTTGAGTTTCATGAGATCTTCAATGAGATCAGAAACAAATGTCCTGCTCTAGCTAAATACCTAGAGGAAGCCGACTTCAAGAAATGGACTCGGTGCTATGCACCTTCAAACCGCTACAATATCATGACAACGAACATCGCTGAGTCTCTGAATTCTCTATTAAGGATGCCTCGTGAGTTGCCAGTGATATCCCTTCTTGAGACAATAAGAATGACTCTAAGTACATGGTTTCATGAACGGAGAGAAGCTGCTGCCAAAAATTTGAGTCTAGTCACACCTCGCGTAAAAAACAAGTTGTTAGTCAGGTAATGTTGCACATTTTATTTTAGCCGGGTTTGGCTATGAGTTTATATGAATTGCATATTTTTCACTGAGTACGTCGTCAATCAAATGAAAAAATGACCAAGTTCCCTTATGTATCAAAGTTTCATAAATTCGTGTAGGCCTTCCTAAAACTGTTTGATTGCTTGCTGAATACCTATTAATATCTTCATAATTTATGTTCTTGCTCCTCAGGTATGATGATGTAATGTTTCTGAATGTTTATCAAGTAGATGCGGACGAGTTTGAGGTCATAGAGGAGTGCAACAAGTACATTGTTCATCTGGGGAACAGGCACTGCACGTGCAATGTGTTTAACATTGACAAAATCCCATGCATTCATGCAATTGCTGCTGCCCAACGCACAAAGAGAGATTCAAACAGATTAGTCGATACTTTTCATTTGAATGAAACATGGGCTAAAGCTTACGCTGAAACTATACACCCGTGTGGAGATTTGACAACCTGTACGTTTCCAGACGCCGTTGGTGATTATTCTTGTCCTCCACCCGCGACTAAGAAAAGTGCTGGAAGACCTCCTACAAAGAGGAAGAGATCGGTTGGTGAGTTTGGTGTGCCAAAACTCTAAATCCCAATCACACAAGTGCAGCAGATGTGGGATAGAAGGACACAACAAGAGTACTTGTAGAACCGCAATATGATAAAATGATACTTTGTTTTCTTACGTTTTTAGGAAGAATTCCATCTGATTTAGAAACGCCATCCTAACTTTTATTCAGTTATGCTAAACACGATTATGAACATTTTATTTTGTCGTATTTTGTTACGAGTTTATATGAATTACATATTTGCCACTGATTTCTTCATAATCGGGTGTTCATCGAATCAAAAAAAAAAACCTAGTACTTTGAAAATGTCAAAGTTTTATTAATTCACTAATGTCTTCCTCAATTGGATATGTTTAATTTTAAATCCGATAACCTATGAATCCCCACATTTGTCTACATAGGTTTTTCGCTTGTATTAGTGACCCGCCCAACTATAATGTTTTTTAGTGGTCACAAACACTTACAAAACTCAAAAATGATCTTGTTCTTTGAAAATATCAAAGTTTCATAAATTAATGTAGACCTTACTAATTTTGATAAATACCTTCCTGATTTCGATCATCTATGAATTCTGGCATCTTTCAACGTTTGTTTTACACTTGTATCAATGACTGCATTAAAACCACTTAGCCTATTGTCTATAGAACCGCGTTGATATGTCACATACTCCAGGATAATTTGTTTTCGAAGTTTTGTTCGTTTCACACATTCATGTAGGCCATCCTGAAACAGTTTAGTTAGTTCCTGAATATTGTAAATGCTATTTTTTTAAACCAATTCGTAAAGTAGAATTGAAAAGAGTCAAAGTAGCTATCCAAGTGAACAAAATTATCCATTCAATTTAGCACAAATCTCCAACGAACTCTTCGAAGGTTTCACAAGCAAGCTTTCTTCTTATGTGGTAAAGGTTTTCATCCTTAATCATGGACATGTCCTGAAGTCCCAAAGAGTGGCATTCCATCATTTTTAACACAAAGACACCACAATTAAGGTTATCCTTTGTCTTGGGGATGCCTTCAGCCTTCAGAATCTCGAATGGGGTTAAATGTTTTGCTTCCGACTCATTTCCAAAAGCAAAGCACATCAATGCAGGAATTAATTCTGCACAAATCAAAAATCTCTATAATTAACTTCATGTTGCAGGAAATAGGAACATAAGTGGTTTTAACTCCATACCTGCAATTTGTTTCACCACATAAACCATACCGGGGAAGTCTTCTTTCGGATGACCTGCACGAAACAATGTGAGTTGCTCATTCTTTAGGTTAATAGCCAATCCGATCCAGTGCTTGGTCTGATTGCTCACGGTAAAGGTGTACCCATACACGACTTCCACTTCTTCCACCCACTTCTTGTTTGGGTGTACTTCTCCTCTCACTACCCGAGTCAGATCATCGCTAAACTTCTTGAGCTTATTATTTTGTGTTGCTTTCATTGACTCATTGTGGCAGCACAATAACCTGAAGAATCCTCCATCTAGGAAACAAGCCTTGGGCACTCGCTTGTTGTGTAACCAAGCAGCATTCTTGTTTCTCCTTGACTCAAGCATTAGCAAGGAAATATCCATGTCCTGCAAGAAAAAAAATTATTATGTAGGACATTAGTAAAGGTAAAAAAAAACTAACATTTTAGTAAGGTATAGTTTCAGCACGACTTTTACCTTAGGAGTGAACCAGTTATCTGGAAATT
The DNA here is from genome assembly GCA_010577795.1 of Isatis tinctoria. NCBI lineage: Eukaryota > Viridiplantae > Streptophyta > Magnoliopsida > Brassicales > Brassicaceae > Isatis > Isatis tinctoria. Next base: position 15,207,850 of record CM021249.1, on the reverse strand, counting down.
CCAAGGACTTGAAGACTTCCTTCCTTAATTCCATACCAAATTTTCTCGCTGGCCTGAAGTTTTATTCAAAGTTATAAATACAGGGGGTACTAACCTTAGTTTTAAATCAACAATATAGTAACAAGAGCAGAGAAATGCTAACCTTTCATGTGTGCCCCTTAAATTTAACCACTCTTTAAACCTTGTTAACCGATGGAGTGAAAGAGTAGCAAACAGATCCAACTCAAGAATCACATCAGGCTTTACAGCTAAAGAAGATTTACTTTCTGAATTGTATGAAGTCCTTGTATCTTTTAATCTTTTGGTTCCCCAGTCACTCCGCCTAAGGAACTGTAGATTATGTAATATTTCGGGTTCTTTTGGTGCATCAGATTCTTTCCTTTTATTAAGGAAAACAACATTTTTCCATGTCTTAGAAGAAGCAGCAGCAGCCTTCCCCTTTTTTCAATCAAATAAAAAAAAAAAACATGTAAAAAACATTCCTGATTGATTCAAGGGAAATTACCTCCACATCAATCCTCGGTTCAGGCTGATGACCATCATTTCGTGGGGTTACTAATTTTGTTTCTTTTGTAGTTTCAGCAGCAACCTTATTTTTTTTTTCTTTTTCAATCAAAGAAAATAGAAAATCTTGTTTTAAGTGAAGGCTTCCGAAATATATTATAAACCTAACTAATTGATTCCCAGAAAAATACCTCCACATCATGGCTAGGTTCAGGCTGATCACCATCAGTTGGTTGCTTTTCGTTTTCTTTTCGATCACTAGTAGATGGAAGATAGGATGGTCCTGTAGATGTTCCAGGAGATGCTTTCCAAGAAACGCTCTCACATGATTCGTTAGTTTCAGACTGAAAACAAATAAAAGGAGGTTTTAGTAAGGGGTCCCTGATTATTGATGTGGTCTTCCTAAATACGTTTAGTGTCTTCCTAATATACCTGATCCCCGTCTGTGTGGGTCTCATCATCCTCAGTTTCCTCATTCTCCTTGTTTATATCCTCACTTTTTTCAGCCTCAGGGTTTTCATTCTCTTCAGATATGGTGGCATCACCCACTTCATCTCTCTGCAAAAAAAAAAAAAAAGGTAAAACAATTAACATAAATCCTTATCTTACAAATCTTAACATAATTCTTTACCTTGTTGTTTACACTCATATTCTTTTCAATTTTGGAGAGGCACTGATCCATCTGATCCATCTTCTGAAAGCCTTGCTTCATTAGATGTGTTATCTCATCCAGTTTGGCCATGACTGCGTCTTTGTCGGTGCTGTACGTATTTGAGAACTTGTAAGATTCTTGCGCAATCTGCTCCAATGCTTCACGCATCACTATTTCGTGGTTTCTCCAGTCTTCTTTTGATAGACGGTATCCTAGACATACCAAATCAACCATTGCATCCACCGTTTGATCTTCTTTATCTGGAAGAGACAAAGTGTCTTCCGGATCATCTAAAATAGGCGGCAGAATGCATGTGACTCTCATCTGAAATTCATAAACAAAGGAATGGTTAGCAAACTAACATGTTCTCATCTGAAATTCATAAACAAAGGAATGGTTAGCAAAATAACGTGTTATGATATGTAAATATAAACAACAAAGACCCCATCACTTACTTTGGTTGATTTTTCGGCATTCCCTATGTTTTCGAGAGATGGTGATGCTGTGTTCAAAAACCTTTCACACCAGAAAGCACTCCTTGCTGCCGTGGTATCCAATATACCGAACTGAGACTGAAGCTGTGGTGTAGATGCTAAAAGCCAAAGCTGGATGGCCATTGGGAAGCCATGAATATCGTACTTCCCCTTTGCTAGATCATTATTCTTCTGCACCTTTTGCACCGAATTCTGGAGGAGTTTGTAAGACTCTTTACCCCACGAGTACTCCATGAAGGAGGCCATGTCTCGAGCCTTATCCACGTTAGATGCAGGGAACTTGAACTGGCTGTACCTATGGAGCAGAATACTCTCAATAAGCAACAACATCCCCAGAGCAAACCGGTTCTCGACTTTGGAAGGGTTTATCTTGCTCAACTCATCTTGCAAATCTTCCAGACTATGTGCTTCAGACATTAATTTTTTGGAGAACTTCAAACGCCTCCTGCTTGAATCAGTAGTGATCAATGCTGTTCCTCCTTCACACTTGACACCGGTTACCATATGGAATTCTCGTATGGAGAATCTCATAGGCTGGGATCCAAAATGGAACCAAAGTTCGTTCTCCTTCTTCGTCAATATACTCCTTGTCATCACAAAGTGAAACATCTTCCCTGAGAAATTCAAGCGCCTCTCAGCAGCTTTGATTAGCGGTCCCATAAATGAACTCATGCATCGCTCAAACAGCTCATCACCAAGAAGGCTCTTTACCTTGGCAACATATCTGAATGTTGCCGCTTGGTTTATGATCACGGTCTTTGATGATGGCTCATCTCCGATTTGATACTTCAAGGGAGGAAGCTTGACAATCTGAGGTTGAGATGTTCCCATTCCTGCATTTTAGAATGGACATAACATTTACATTAGGAAGGCTCTAGTAGATAATTTTAGTAAGTCCTTCGTAAAAAGCATACCAGATTTGGTGAGACAGCGATCAGAATCCTCTCTTGGCGACATCTAGTCTGATAGGAACTTCTCAAGTCGAAGGCGACAGCTGTGTTGTTAAACAAGTGGAAACGTAGGTTTTAAGGTAAATGTTTTTAAATAAGTGGATATATCCACTGATAAATTACCTAGATTTTCTCGCGGTTGTTAAAGTATCAATAATTTATGAAGGGGTTCCTAACTACCTCGATTCTCATCCTAAATAACGTTAGATTTTTCCAAAATACGATCACCACATTTTTCTACATACGTTATCAACTTGTATCGTTGACCAAACTATAACTACGGTTTAGTGGTTACAACCATTTTAACCAAGCCCAAAAACATCTTGTTGTTCGAAAAACATCTGATATGAACTTATCAGCTCGAAGGCAACGACAGTGTAGATTTTCTCGCAATTAAAATATCAGTAATTCATGAAGGCCTTACTAACTATTTCAAATACCTCCCTAAATCCGATAAAATTAACCAAGGCCTTACAAATCCAAACAAATTTCTTTCTAAATCCGATAACATTTGAATTACAATATTTTTCAACATAGGTTTTATCGGGGACACATCCGATAAGAGGTTTTGAGTGGCCGAATTACAAACCCGGTGTAAGGGTTCCAAACATTCAAAAACATTTTAGTTCGTCAAGCTTTCCAAGTTTCACAGATTGATGTAGGCCTTCCTAATACTTTGTTTTGTATGGCGTCTTCGTATCTTTTGATGGTTTTTTCTGTCGAGTACTCCGCCTTAACTGTTTCTTATCTTCGCCTTCGGATTCTTTTAGTGAATCAGGTGCTTTCCTCTTCTTTTCAACAACAGCCTTGGCCTTCCTCTTTTTGGATCAAACAATGTAAAAATCTTGTTTCAGTAAATGCTTTGTCATTATACAAAAACCTCTTGTAATTAATTAAGTGGAAAATACCTTCACATCTTTGCTGATTTCTGGCTGAGCAGCACCAGTTAATTCGCTTACCACATTTGATTCTTTTGCTGTATCAGGAGTTGCCTTCACCTTTTTCAACCAACCAGAAAATTAAAGAAAAAAACTCGGTTTTAAGACAGGCTAACTAAATATACAACAAACTTTCCTAATTTATTCAGGAAAAATTACCTTCAAATCATGGCTCACTTCTGGCTGATCGCCATCAATTTTCTTTTCAGCTGTTATGATATTCTGTCCGACCGTCTCAGCAAATTTAGAGATAATATTTGATAATTCTATTTCTTCCTACATGCACAAAAAAGACCAATTAGATTAGTATTTTTGAATATTATCAGTTTGTTGCGTATCAGATTGTTGTTTCATTTTGACTTGGTGCATAATGCTGCGTAAAAGTATACAAGAATTTGGAAATTAGGAATGTTTATGTTCATTTAAGATACCCTTCCCAAATGGCAAAAGAATATTGGATATAGTAAAACCTTACCTCTTCAGCTTGGGTCGGAGTCTGTGCATCAACTTGCTGTGTCTCTATCGAAGGAATGACTTGTGACATCTCAGTCGGCGCAGCATGCTGCGCACCAGTCTACAAGATATTGGAAATATTTTTAGGAATATTTTTGTTCATATAAGATACGATTACTAAATGGCAAAAGAATTTTACCTCATCAGCTGAAAGATCGGTTGCAAGGTTCGCTTCGGCCATTGGATCATTATCTCCCTGAAAACATAAAAAAAAAACACACAACTTCATGTCAATTTTTTTTATGAAGCCTTCATCTTTATTTACGAACGCCTTCCTAAATGCACTCTCTTTGCTTCATCTTTCCTAATTTATTCAGTGGAACATACCTCCACACCATGGCTCGCTTCAAACTGACCACCACCTATTTCCTTTTCACCTTTTATGTTCGTTTCTCCGCCCTTTAGTCCAAGATCATAGATAACTATTGCTAATTCTACTTCTTCCTACATGCTCGAAAAGACACATTAGATTAGTATTTTTGAATATTATCAGCATGTTCTGGTTCTGTAGAGCAAATTACTTGAGTCATAGTGTTCGCATCAACCTGTTGTGTCATTTCACTCGTTTCATCGTGCTGCATATCAGTTGGAAGATCGCTTCCAGGGCTTTCTTCTTTGTTCTCGGATTCTTTTTGCCCTTTTGTCTCTTCACCTGGATCCTCTTCAGAAAGAGCTTTTTCAACCTGAATCTGCTCACTTTCGATCCCAGAATCTTTGTTATCGTGAGACTGCTCTGCTGGATCGTCCTCAGGAGGAGTCTTTTGATCAACCTGAATCTGCTCACTTTCTATCTCTTGCTGCAATGAAAGAAGAAACAAACATGTGTAGAATAAATTTTTAAGGGAGCTTAGCAGGACACCATTAAACTGAATCAAGTCTTTCTAAATTTTTAAATGCTAATCATACCCCGGTATTGGTGAGAGTCTCTTCCGGTTCAGTAGCAGAAATACCTTGAGTCACAGGCTCTGCACCAGCCTGTTGTGTCTCCTTGGCAGAAATGTCTTGTGTCGTTGAAGGCGGTGGATCATGCTGCGCATCGGTCTACAAGAAATTGGAAACACTTCCTAAATGGGAAAAAGTTATATTAAAACCATACCTTATCTTCTTCGTCATCGTTTCTAGTGACTGTTTCTGACATTGGATCATCATCACCTACTAGTACGTTTTCTCCCTGAACATGTAAACAAATTGTGTATTTAGTTGTTTTTAGGAAGCGTCTACAATTATTTAGGAAACACTCCCTAAATTCCAACTGTTTTAGTATTTGAGTGAATAAATTCATACCCGCATTTCCTGTTCAGTAGGCTGTGTCTGGTTCGAAGAAGCAGCTTGCGTCGTTGCAGGCGCTGGATCTGACATTCTAATATCATCTCCTTGTGGGTTCTCTCCCTGAAAAAGTTAGAAGCAAAATGCACATCTATATTTTTTTAGGAATTTCTTATCCATATTAAGGAATGCCTTCCTAAATAAGAACAAACCATACCTCATCATGTTTTGTAATTGGATCGTCATTTGCATGATTGGTGTCTTCCTGATAGAGTAGGAGAAAAAAACATCATCATTTTATTATCAGCACTTTCTGAATTCTAATTAAGAAAAAAAAAAAAAATTTCACCTCGTAAATTTTTCGCACTTCATAGCTTTCGAACTCAGAAGCTTCACCAGAACCTTCAAGTAACACAGACACACGTCCCTCAAATAGCAACATCTTTACTTCAGCCCTACACCAGGTGTTACCATGATAGACGTCAACAGTTTCTAGTAGTTCAAAACCATTGCACACATCGTCCCTCTTAGCAGATGTTTCGTCAGCTTGATTCTGAGAAATAAACAAACGAACTTTTAAGTAGGTCTTCCTATATATACAAGAATGCTACCTAAATATGGGAGATTGCTTCCGAGTATACCTGTTCACGGCCTGAGTGAGTGTTGGCGTTGTCAGTGGCCTCACTGTCCACAATGTCCTCGTTCTCATTGTTCACATGATATCCCTGCAGGAAGTAAAACGATTAATATAAATCCTTCTCCTACAATTCATTTTAAGTTTTCTTTTAAAGAAAAATATATATGTCCTTACCTCTTTGATTTCACTCATTTTCTCCTCGATTTTTAAGAGACGCATTTCATTCTTCTGAAAACGGAGATCAATCTTCGTAAAACCTCGGGACATCATAAGACTTAGCTCCTCCAGTTTAGAGATGATTGCGTCGTCTTTGTCCCTGCTGCTGTCAGCATTGGAGAACTTGTAGGATTCTTGGGCGATCTGCTCCAATGCTTCACGCAACACTATTTCTTGGTTTTTCCAATCTTTAGATGTTAGACGGTAACCTCGAACTACCAGATCCACCATTGCTTCTAGTGCTTGGTCTTCTCCATCTGGAAGACAGACTGTGTCTTCTGGATCATCTAGTATGGGCGGTAGTATGCATGTTACTTTGATCTGAAATTCAAGAACACAAACTATTATTAATAAACTTACTTGTTATAACAGATGATATAAAGAATAAATCACTTACATTTGGTGATTTTTCGGCGTTCGCTACATTTCTGAGATTTGGTGATGATGTGGCCAAAAACCTTTCACACAGGAATGAGCTCCTTGTTGCCGTCCTATCCGGTATACTGAACATAGACTGAAGCACAGGCACAGAAGATAATAGCCACAATTGGATCGCCATTGGGAAGCCATGTAAGTCATACTTCTCTTTGTTGGGATCCGAACTCTGCGCCTTTTGCACTTGATTCATAAGGAGTTCATAAGCTTCTCTACCCCAAGGATACTCCATGAAGGAGTCCAAGTCTTGAAGCTTCTCAACGTTAGCCTGGGGGAACTTGTATAGGCTGTACTTGTGGAGCAGAATACTCTCCATAAGAAGCAACATTCCCAAAGCAAATCTGTGCTCCACTTTGGCAGCATTCATACGGGTCAACTCCTCTTCCAAATCATTCAGAGAATGTTCTTGCTTCATTAATTTTTTTGAGAATTTTAAAGGCTTCCTGTTTCCATCATTTGTTATCAGCGCTCCTCCTCCTTCACACTTAAGGCCTGTGACCATGTGGAACTCTCTGATAGAGAATCGCATCGGTTGGCATCCAAAATGGAACCACAACTCATTTTCTTTCTTCGTCAGTATACTCCTTGTAATGATGCAATGAACCATCTTCCCTGAGAAACTCAAACCCCTCTCAGCTGCTTTTATTAGGGGTCCCATAAATGAATTCCTGCATCGCTCAAACAGCTCATCACCAAGAATCTCCTTTACCTTGGCAACACATTTGAATGTTGCAGCTTGGTTTATGACCACGTTCTTTGGTGTTTGCTCATCTCCGATTTGATACTTCAAGGGAGGAAGCTTGACAATCTGAGGTTGAGATGTTCCCATTCCTGCATTTTAGAATGGACATAACATTTACATTAGGAAAGACTTCCTAAAAATCAACAATTGTTCCTGAAGGGTTTTAAAAAACAACACACAATGCTTTCCTAAACCTTAAAAAACCTTTTCTTAAATCGCTCTTACTAAAGGCAAACAGAGATATAATAGCTAACTATTCGGGGATTTACAATTGATTTTGAATTATCGAACTGAGACTGAAACCGAAAGCAAACAAACAACCCAAAAAAAATCGCTTCAGAAAAAATCTCAGTTTGCATCCGAAATCAAACAAACAACCCAACAAAATCGCTACTATATCTCTATCGGTCGCAAAAATCTCTTTTCTCTCTCATCTAAAATAGCTAACTATTCGGGATTATGCATCTAAGAAGATTCAATTGAAATAACTAGAATCGAAATCCTCAAAGAACCGACACAACCAACTTCAATTGAAAGGAGAATAAGAGCAATAGAGAAGTGAGGTCGAAGATTCAAACCTTCTTCTGATGATTTGAACTTCGGCGACGACGGACGTCGAGTTAGGGATTCATTTTTTTTTTAAGAATCGATTGGTTTTGTTTCCTTTTTTCTTGCCTTTTTCATTTCAAAGACAATATAAAATGGATAAAATTGAAGGCCCAATTTTGACTTTTTTTTTTATTTGGGCTCCACTGTTTCTAACGGTTATTTATAAAGGCTTCCTAAAATTATCAATAATTCATGACAGCACTCCTAAATCAGATAACATTCTTCCTTAACACAAGTTTAGGTAACAATTCCTAACACAAGTGGTTCCTTAAAGTTTCAACCACTTTAAACAATAACGTAAGTTGATGGTAATTAAAAAGCCAACAACATAAGTTTGATAGATAAAACAAAAAGAAGGCAACAACATAAGTTTCATAGACATAAAAAAGGAAATAAGCTTAAGCTTTCTTGCATTATGGCATGTCATCTTCATCAGAATCAACAAACCAAGATTGCCTGAAACAATTCATTAGAATTTTATAAGTATTATATATAATTGTAAAACGCTGTAAATTTTGATAAAGAAAAATCATTTACATCTTTTGCAGCTCTAGGATTTCCGTGACATCAGGTTCAGGTAAGACTTTGGAAATGGGACCATAACTTTCGATCCTTACATTTTTCGGACCATCAAACCACCTGTGTACCTTCCACATTTGGAGAATAACTATTAAAGGCTTACCATTATACTCCTTGTAATTGTGATGAAACTGCCAAGCCATATTCCCAGACGCCATACATTGAAGGACTTGAGAGCTACAAATTATTTTCTAGGATGTTAGAGAGAATTAAGAAAAAATGAAGAACTTAAAATTAAACAGTTAAAAAATTTAGAAGAATTATGACCATATGCCACAGATTGAAAAATGAAGCCTCAGCCCTTCAATATCATTCTTATCTTGCGTGACGTGTTTTAAATCACCATCATTGAATATCACTCCAAGAAAATCTAGAAAATGTAAGGGAAACACAGATTCAGGAATGCATTCCAAAATGAATGATAAAGCTTACTAAATATCTAACAAACACTAAAAATGTTGGACTTACCAGCGAGCACAGTTTGCTCAACAGTTTTGTCAAGAACGGAACTGAAAGGAGTGAATTTTCTGCATGGTTCCATTGGAGGTGGAGGAGCGTTGGTAACAACAGTTATATCCATGAACCGTATTTTGTAAGGGTGGTTTGTTGCTCGAAAATTACCACCGTTTTCAACAACTTGAAATACTGTAACTGTTATCCAATTGTCTTCTTTGAGGAATGTACGGTAGTTGTGAACATATTGACTGTGGATATAACATTCAATTCTTGCCCCCTACAAAATAAACCATAAATTATAAAATGTAACATAATTTTTTTTAAAAGCGATGATCTGACAGGCGATGATTTGAATGAATTTCACCAACCTCAATATCATCCAAGATTACGCCATTGCCATTTACTGGATTCCTTGGAACAGGGAAGAGACGAACAACCTTTGCACGTATGTGCCAGCCACTAATACATGTCCGTAAATCAGACAATTTGTGATAGTAATCAAACCTGCAAAATAGAACCGGAAATTTAATTAAGGGCTTCCTATATAGCAGATATATATAACTAACGCCTTCCCAAATACACTGTATTTTTTTGTGTAAAATCGCATCCTAAGGCTTTCCTAAAAAAACCAACAATGGCTTACAATAACCATTGTTGAAACTTCACTTCTATGAGACATGCGACAAAAATAAATCTTGTATTCAAGCAGTAACAATCGATGAGAAGGGATAAAGGAAGTATACATTTTTCTTATGTGAAACGCTTTAAAGACCAATCACACAGAACCGATTTGGAGTTGAGAGAAATGATTGGAAGTTCTGCTTCGAGAGAGATGGTGGCAGTTAGAGAGGAAATGATGAGAGGTGTTGTTTAGAGAGAATCGAATGCAGTTAGTGAGGGAATGATGGTAGTTTGTGTTTTGAGAGAAATGGAGGGAGTTACAGAGGAAGTTGAATCGTTTTGTATACGGTTTTTTTTTTCTTCGACGAGATGGAAGTTGAATCGTGCACTTCATTTCTTTCAACCACTAAATGGGCCTCAAACGGGCCCTTATCTTTTGTCCAAAAGAAAAATAAAAAACGGGCCCTGGATATTGTGGTAAGGACATTAAGATTTATGGTCCACAACTTCCAACGAAATACACTTAGTCTAGCGGCTACACACTCCAAAGACCCTTCTCTGCTTTGAAGGGTTCGAGCCCTTCTTCCTGCACAATTGGTAACCAAATTTTTTTATAGCAAATTGGCCACTAAATGGGCCAAAAATGGGCTCTTATCTATTTTTTAATTGAAAAATGGATCTACTTCTTCGAATTGACAAAGTTTCAGAAATTTGTGAAGGTCTTCCTGAATATTATACTTTGCTTCCTAAATCGGTATATAAGTTGAATCCTTGAACGACTTGTTTCTTCTACTAAATGGGCCAAAAATGGGCTCTTATCTATTTTTTAATTGAAAAATGGATCTACTTCTTCGAACAGAATTTACAATAGTGTCATTTGTTCCGTGCCTACAAGCACTTAACAAACTCAAAAAATGATCTACTTCTTCGAATTGACAAAGTTTCAGAAATTTGTGAACGTCTTCCTGAATATTATACTTTGTTTCCTAAATCGGTATATAAGTTGAATCCTTGAACGACTTGTTTCTTCCACTAAATGGGCCAAAAATGGGCTCTTATCTATTTTTTAATTGAAAAATAGATCTACTTCTTCGAACAGACAAAGTTTTCATAAATGTTTGAAGGCCTTCCTAAACATGATAATTTTCTTCCTAAATAGATATACTATGGATTATTATATCAGTGGTTAAGTGGACTTCCTAAACTCGTGTACTCCTTCCTGAAAGAGTTCAGCTGATTCCTTAATATTATAAATCCAATTTGTCAAGTAGCACCAAAATACATTTGTAGCTGAACACCAAAATACTTTCCAAGCCTATTTCACAAAGTAGTTATAATACTGAACACCAAAATACATTTCTAGATGCTAGCTACAAAAGAAGTAGAACGACAAATCACACATCTTCATCAAACTCTTCGAAGACATCACAAGCAAACTTTGTCCGCATGTCATGGACAAGCCCATCATCTATCTTTGACATGTCGGTAATACCCAATGAGTGGCATTCCAGCATCTTCACCACAAATAACCCACAGTTCATGATATCTTTTGTTTTCGGCATGCTCTCTGCCATCTCAACCGTAAATGTACCCAAGTCCACTGCATCATCCTCGTCTTCAAAAGCTTGTGATATCAGCTCTGGAAGCATCTCTGCATATAACACACCAAAAAAAACCCAACCATTCGCCTTCAATTTTGAAAAAGACTCGTGATTTTTGTGGAAAATGTATATATTTTGTACCTGCGATCTGTTGCACTAATGTCCCGATCTCTGATAATTCTTCTTCTGGATGTCCAGAGAGATGCACTTTGAGGCTTCTCTTCTTCAGATCAACCGCCAATCCAACAAAGTTTTGGAACCATTTGACTACGATAGATGAGGTCCCATAGATAACGTCCACCTTTTTCTCCCATTTCTTATGTGGATAAGCTTCTCCTTTTACCACTCTGATCAATTCATCCGGAAAAGCAATTTCTTTTTTGAAAGAGTTGTAGAAGCTGCTCAATGTCTTGAAGAAACACCCTCGTACAAAGCAAGATTTAGCTAAGCCCTTCTTCGGATTCTTGTTTCTTCTAGACTCGAGGAGTTGAAGACAGACATCAACGTGCTGCAATAAAAAAAAAACTCAGAGTTGAAGAAAAAAAAGTAGAAATAATACTAAGTAGATAATTTAGTAAGGTTCATGAGTCTTTTCGTAAAGTCTTCCTAAAAACCAAACAATAGTGTTTCTTAGGCAAACAAAATCACATAAACGAAGATATATACTATAGTTTTTTACCTCATCAGAGAATGTCACTTATGGGTTATCCATTTTTACGAAGAAATTCTTCCCTACTTTTGCACCATTAATGTTCATGGCCCTGTAGTACATTTTTTTCAAAACAAAACGATTGCACAAGAATTGAGTTGGAATAAAACCAATATAAAGATTAACAGTAACATAAAATATGCTTACCTTTCCTTTTTGCACCAATTTCGAAACCTTGTGTACCGTTGCATTGATGGAGTAGCAAACGGATCCACCGCAGTAGTAACATCAGGTGTTACAGTTAAATCTGTGCTTGTATCCTTTGATGGTTTTGGTTGCCGACCACTTCTCCTTAGAATTTGTGATTTGACTTGTACTTTCGGAGGATTTCCTGAACAACCCTCCTTCTTTTTTCCACCAGCAGAACCTTTCTTCCTTTTCTTAATAGCTTCAGCAGCTTCCCCCTGTGATCAATCAAAGTGGAAATTGATTATACATCATTTTTAGGAAGATTATCTCTGACTTAAGGAAGGCTTTCCGAATTATCGAAAGTTGATACCTCTTCATTTCCTGTTTTACCAGTTTCCGTTGGGAAATCTTCGGCTTTTCTCTTCCTTGAAGTAGCAACGGCTTTACCTTGCTATGAAACAAAAATGGAAAAATGAAATTCAGTACAGTTTTCCAAGAAACTTGTTAGTACAGCTAAGAGTTTTCGAGAATTTACCTTTTTGATTTCGGCTTTCTCAATTTTAATATCCATATCAGCCACTTTCCTCCTCTTATATACTTGGCTGCATATCTTCTCTTCTTTTTCCTGAGATTGGCTTTTCACAAAATCCTGTTTTTGATCCAAACTCTCCCGGCCAATATCTTGCGTCTCCTTCCGTGTCTCAATCTACCAAAGAGGGAAAAAAATCTATGAACCTTTCTTCTATTTTCAGGAAATTGTTCCTAAAAACGAGAATATGAGGCAAACAAAAACAAATCATATACCTCATCAACATTTTTGGAACTTTGTGGCTGAGTATTTTCCTCTGGAGTCAAATACTGAGTTTGTGTCAAAACCTGTGTTTGTGTCAAAACCTGTGTTTGTGTCAATACTTGAGTTTGACTCAATGGTTGCGTCAAAGAAGCATCTTCTTCTCTTTCGTTGATCCCCTGAAAAAATAATGATGGTTATATCATCAACAAGAAATTTTGAGAGGAATTCAAGGAGAGTACAAATATGGATTTGCGTTCTTTTACCTCTTCTTTTGATAAGTCCAGAAGGACATTGGCAACAACTTCTGAAGATAAATCTTCTTTCTTCTGTGATTCTTTTTCCTCCTGAGTCTGCTCAGCTGGATCCTCTTCAGCAGGAGTCTTTTCTACATGAGTGTTCACTGTCGATCCGGGATTCAATTTCCTCCTTAGTCTTCTCAGCTGGATCTTCTTCGGTAGGAGTCTGTTCAACCTGAGTCAGCTCACTGTCGATCCCGGATTCTTTTTCCTCTTGAGTCTGCTCAGCTGGATCCTCTTCAGCAAGAGTCTTCTCTACCCGAGTCTGTTCACTGTCGATCCAGGATTCATTTTCCTCTTGAGTCTGCTCAGCTGGATCCTCTTCAACATGAGTATTTTCAACCCGAGTCTGTTCACTGTCGATCCGGGATTCATTTTCCTTCTCAGCAGGAGTTTGTTCAACCTGAGTCTGCCCACTTTCGATTCCTTCCTGCAATGAGAGAACAAACAAACAAGTGTAGCATAAATTTTTAGGTGATTTTTTATGTTTATTTACGAATGCTTTATTAAAATCCGAACAAATTAGGAAAAGAAAAAAAAAAGATACCTCTTCATCATGGGTCTTTGCACTCTGTCCTACCGAACTCTCTTCTGATGCTACTTTGCGAACTTCGTCAATGGAGAATTCAAGTATTTCCATCGTCTCGTCAACAATGATTGACATCTTTCCATCAGAGTTTAGCATTCTGACATTGCCTTTACACCATTCGTCTTCATGGAAAACTTCCACATTTTCGTTTAGATTGTAACCTTTCCACAGTTGATTTTTTGTGTGTGTAGATGGTCCAGACGGTGCTGCGAGTGATTTGTTTTGGATTGAAGCACCAAGTTCAGACTGAAACAACAAGAAAGACTTTGTCAGGAAACTCTTCCAAAAACTGGCTCTAAGTCTTCCTGAAGTTTTAAATCATACCTTATCACTGCTTGATTGTGTGACCTCATTTATTCTTGGTGGTGTTTCTTTCAAGCGATCTGTCTGCAAAAGGTAACAAAAAATTTTATGAGTCAATAATGTATATTTTTGAGAACCATATTCTTAGAAAGTGTCTGCTTAAATTTCTCATGGGTTGGAACCTCTCGAGACTGGTGTTAATAACAACTTCTTTATCGCCCTACAATATTCTTACCTCATCTCTGCTTGATTTAGTGTTCTTACTCTCGCCTGAACTTTTTTCATCCAAGCCATCTCCCTGCAAGAAGGCGAAATCATGTGGATGTATCAAAAAAGACTTTGTAAGGAAACCTTTCTTAAAACTGACTCAAGTCTTCCTAAAGTTTTGAATGTTAACCATACCTTATCACTGCTTGATTGTGTGTCCTCGTTTTCTCCTGTTGGTATTTCTTTCACGCCATCTGTCTGCAAAAGGTAACAAAACTTTTTATGAATCAATAATGTATTTTTGAGATTCAACCTGCTCAGTTTATCACCATATTCTTAGAAAGTGTCTACTTAAATTTCTAAAAACACTACTCCTACCTCTTTACTGCTTGATTGATTGCTCTTACTCCCGCCTGAACTTGTCTCACCCGATCCATCTCCCTGCAAGAGAACACGAAGTCATGTTTTAAGATTCAAATCTCCATGTTTTTCCTAAGGCCTCCCTACTAATGTGAGACAGCTACCTTATTTTTTTTAAAAAAACACTAGTCTTACCTCGTGACTGGGTGATTGCGGTTGTGAACCTCTATGGATTGGTGTTCTAACAGGTTCTTCATCGTCTGAACTTGTTTCATCCCGTCATCCTGCTCCCGAAGGCGAGAAGGCGAAATCATGTGGATGTATCAATTTGATCATATTAGTAAGCATTCATCAATAATAATGTGAGAAATATACCTAAATTGTTCTTAAAAACACTAATCTTACCTCATCGCTTCTTGATTGAGGGTTCAAATTATCCATTGTTCGTGTTATTTCTTTGTCACTCGTCTGCAAAACGAAACATCACTTCTACGTATCTCTTTAGGTATTTAGATATAAAACAGTTCACTAAATCGAAATGTGTAGGAAGGTATCCCTAAAACCGTAATAAATCTGCCTAAATAATTTAATCAGTGAAATATCTTACCTCTTTTTCGTTGGATATATTCAGTTTACTTTCTATATTGGTGAGACGCCTTTTGATGTCCTTGAGACCTTCCTCCACTATCTCAGTAAGTCTATTCATCTTGTCCATGATCGAAGAGTCTGACCCGTTGCTTTCATTTCTAAACTTGTAAGACTGGTTGGCAATTTCTTCCAGCGCTGTGTAGACATCAATTTTCTGTCTTCTCCAATCATCTTTTGTGAGCCTATAGCCTTGCTTGATAAAGTTAACCATTTCGTCCAACTCTGGATCATCTTCATCGACAATAGAAACAGAGTCTTCTTTGTCACCCTCTATAGCAGGTAGGATGCATGTAACACTTATCTGCAATTACTTTAAAAGTTAGTATCAATTATCTTTTTGTCGGATGAAGTAGTTGTTATAACAATTTGAATAACTTACCTTGTTAGTTTCTTCAGCACTCTTAATACTGTTGTACCTTGGCGAATCAACATTTACGAATCTCTCACATATCCATGTATTAATCGATTTCCTGTCAATCATACTGAAACTTGACTGGAGATGTGGCACCGATGCTAACAACCAAAGATGCATTGCTAAAGGGAAGCCATGGAGGTCGTATTTTGTAGCTAACAAATCAGTACTCAGTCTATTTTTAATCGAAAGCAGCAATACATTGTATGCATCTCTTCCCCACGGATATCTCCTCAGCCGACGTAGGTCTTGTGCGATTTCAACATTTCTGGCAGGGAATTTACAGTTGGGGTACTTGTTCAGTAACGTCGCTTCAATCATTAGCAGCATCCCTAAGGCAAATCTCTCTTTGACCATTCCCTTTTTCAAGGCGATAATCTCGCTTTGAAGATCATCCAGTGTGTGCGGTTTAGTTAACAAAGCCTCAGGAAAATTCAGCAACTTTCTTTCACCACTCACAGGCGCTTCCTCAGTGCACCTTAGGCTTGTCACCATGTGGAATTCTCTTATACTGAACCTCATTGGCTGTCTTCCAAAATGGAACCACAACTCCTGCTTCTTCATGGTTTCTATATGTCTTTCAAAGATGAAATGGATTAACTTCCCTGAAAGGGTGAGTTCCCTCTCAGCTACCTTCATTATTGGACCCATGAAAGTTGTTCTGCATTTACGATACAGTTCATCTCCAATAAGTTCCTTCACTATACGAACGTGTCTTAGCGAGGAGTGTTGGTTTATAGTAACTGACTCTGACGACGGCTCCTGTCCAATATTGAACTTCAATTTCGGAAGCTCAATCTCAATCGTCTTTGTATCACCCATTTCGAATCTACAAAACATCGCCCAAGTTTGAAAGTAAGAAATACGCAACAACCACTTTCGAAACAAGAGAAGAATCCATTTCAAAGAAGCATTAGGTAAGTTCTTCTCTAAAACAAAACGATTGCTTAATAAACTCTGTCAACAAATACAAGTTCTCCTAAGGCCTCCCTAAATAACAAAAAAGTCTCCTTAAGCCTTCCTGAAATTCAATAATGGTTCCTAAGCTACAACAAATCTTTCCTAAAACCTTCCTAAGTCTTAAAACCTTCCTAAGTCTTCCTAAATCAACGTTGATACTATCTCAAATGGAATCACAAAACTCGCCAGCAAGTTAGTACTTACAAAGTCAATTACAAACTCAACTTCGGATTCCTAACAAAACACATGACTATACAAATTTCCAAATTCCGAATACAAAATTCCAACTTCTGGAAACGCAAACTCCTCGGAAGAGAGCAAGGAGGAAAGAAATGAAGATAGAGAAACCGGAAACGCACCTTGAAAACTGAAGAGAAATCGGGAGAAGATTCGGAGAAGAGAGAAATCGGGAGAAGATTCGGAGGAGAGTCGCTACAATTAGTAACAAGGAGAAGACGCGGGTGAGAGAAGGAGAAGACGCTGTCCAACTGAAGACACTACTCTCTTGTCGTCGTCATCGGCGACGGATAGGTTTCCGGCGAGAGATGATAAAGGTCTAAGAAATTGAGTAGAGATTGGGTCGAAGGGAAGGAGAAAGGGTTTGATATATGACAAGGTCAAGATTGTCATTTTACACTGATTAATGAAACATTTTGGTCTCAAATGAATCCCTGGTTCATTTTGGTCAAGAAAACTTGCAAATGGTTTATTATGGAGATTTGCCCTATAAAGTATGGTTTAAAAGTAATTAACTAGATTTTCTATGTGACATTTTATTGTTTTAAGATTTTGACATGTGTCAAAAAGAGAAAAATGTTAATATTATATTTCAGGAAAAAAATTTTGAAGCAAAAAGGGAAATACAAAAAAAAGGAATTTCAATTCGCAAGGAAAAAGGAAAATATAGAAAAATATTGATTGTGTGATTAATTTAAAAAAAAAAGAAACTAAAAAGTAAAAAATACAGAATATTTATTATTCGATTAATTTTAAAAATAACTAGAGAAATAGACATATTAATATTTTATTAAAAATGAAAGGATTTTAAGCATTTGAACAGAAAAACATAATTAATAATCATTGAAAATTTTTAAAAGATTATTATCTTTTAAAAGTTTTGACATGTGTCAAATAGAGAGAAAGATTGTAACTATCGTTCAAAAAAAAAGAAATTCTGAAAACAAGGAATTGTAGAAAAAAAGAAAATTTTCTGAAGCAAAAAAGGAAGTGTAGAAAAAAAGAAATTTTAATTTTGAAGCAAAAAAAACAGGAAAAAACTTCTCATGTAAGAAATTGGAGGGATGTGGTATTTCTATTCACTTTAATCATTTCTAGAAGACAACTTCTTAAAAGAGGAACAAAGGTAAGAAAGAACCCATAACTATAGATTGAAATTACTACTCTTTCAATTCCGTTTTCTTCGTTTCTTTTTAAGTGTTTTTTTAAGCTTCTTTGATATGAAAGGATTACTGGAAAAATAACAGTAATCATCTTATATGCTTCTCTGTATTATTTTTTGTAAGATTTTGATTATATTTTCATTTTTGGTTTGAAATTTGTGTTTTCCTTTTATTTTAATGTGAAATCTGGTTGGTACATATCCTTTTATTGCTCTCTCTTCTTCAACAATCTTATTATAAAACAATCAAACCAATGTATACTCTTACCTCTATCTTTTACTTTACCGTCTACTTTGTTTGGCATGCTCCGTATTGATAGAAGTTTTGCAAATAATTACACATCGTTTGGAAGTATATGAAATGTTTTATAGCAAATTTTTTTTTTTTTTGATAATTGCTTGTCTTGACCCTTGTTATTTTCGTTGTTTATCATTGAGGTTTGTTATTTACCCATTGATATGAGTATAAATCTATCTCTTTAATTTGCAGGAATTAAGAATTTGCACATTCAAATAAAGGCATCTGGTATGACTGTAACTCAGACATATATATTAGCCAACATGCCAGCACACGGTGACAAAGTTACTAACATATTCATTTTATTCTCAATATGCACTCATAATTTATTCAACGAAGTTGACAAAGTTACGATTTCGCTTTGGTCATGTAAATTTTACTACTTATGAAGAATGACATAAGGTGAAAGTAGTTTTTGTGTATTAAAAATTTGAAAGATATAGAAATAGTCATTCGAAAGTGTGATTTTTGATTAAATCATTCATTCTTAGGCATTGGACCTTCATGGTATACTTTTGCTTGGTTGTGATATTCATCTTGATCTTGCTTAAGCGAGTGGCTTGAGACCTACATACACTCCATAAGGCGGAGTGGCAGAGGAAGATACATATGTTTGCTCCATGATACATATGTTTGTTGCATAATATAATATTCTTAGGATAAAATCACATTCTAAAAAACTACGATGCCCGCTTCATCTCCCTCTCAGGAAACTCCGGCCTCCTCTCCGACAAGTCAGCTCAAGCAATCATGGAGCTCTCTGGTCTCTGAAAAACAAATTCCCTCTTTCAAAACCTCGGTCGAACTCGTCAACGGAGTTGCCCATGCCTCGATTCCTGCAGATCTACTGAAAGAATCTAAGCCTCTTTGGTCAAACTATGTGATCGGTCACTTCATCGGTGAGGCGCCACACATAGGCAAAGTCCACGCCACGGTCAATCGGATCTGGTCATCTGCAAACAAGATCGCCAGAATTGATGCGCAGTTCCTGAACTCCAAATCGGTGCTCTTCAAGATTGAAGATCCGGAAATCAAGGTGAGGGTCCTGCGTAGGCAATTTTGGCATATAGGAGAAATCCCGTTGATTGTGCAGGAATGGTCTCCGAAATCTACAAACTTAAAACCGGATCTGTCTGCAATGCCGATTTGGGTAGATCTCCAAGGAGTACCGGACATTCTCTTCTCCGACGTTGGTCTAAAATTCCTTGGAAACATTATTGGAGATTTTCAGAAGCTTCACGCGAACACAGCTAGATGCATCCGCCTGGATATAGCTAGGATCCTGGTGGTGGTGAATCTGGAAAAACAACTTCCCCAGAAAATATCACTTGACGAGAATGATGAGATTTTGGTCTCATACCCATGGCTCCCGGTCCTTTGTTCTCTTTGCAACACATGGGGCCACAATGGTAAGGAATGTACTCAGACGAAGGGAGATAAGGTTAAAATTCAACAAAAGGAAAAAACAGAGATTACAGAAACGGCTGTAGTTGATGAGAACGACAAGGCTGCAGTTGATGAGAACGACAAAGCTACTGCATCAGAACTGTCAAGAGAACTGCAGAACGAAACAGAGGTACCTTCACCTCTAGCGGCAGGAATTGATCTCACCCAAGCTGGAAATATGGACTCTGCCAAGGATGTGGTGGAGGACACTGAAAATGATGAGATAATAAAGGATACAGAAGATAGCTCAGAACTGAATAACAAATGGAATGAGGTGCCAAGTTCAAACAAAAGCTCCCCTAGAAAGCAACAGGCGCAGCAGAACTCACCTAAGAACAAACAAGAGAACAACAAAGAACAAGGTATTTCCTCTGCCTCTCGTTTTACTATCCTCTCAGATATCCAAACAGAGGAAGACGAACAAGAAGAGGGGGAAATCAAGCATTCAGAAACGGGCACGGCCATAGATGAAATCGAGGTCCCGCCTGCTAAAACGCAAACTGGTACTGCCCATAAGAAAAGAAACTCGCAGCGCAAACACACAGCTTCAACAAAAGAACAACTCATTTCCGGCCAAAACCAAACAAAAAAGTCCTCCTCTCGGAGGAATTAATCATCATGACATCCTTTTTCGCGTGGAACACCAGGGGATTTAACAATCCGCGCAAGCAAAATGCAGTAAAAACCTGGATCAATGAAACTAAGCCTTCTTTTGGTTGTCTTCTGGAAACAAGGGTAAAGGAGGAGCTATGTACAGAAATCATTTCTAAAACACTGAATGGATGGCACTATGAAGCTAATTATGACTACAACAGATTGGGGAAGGTGTGGTTGGTGTGGTCCGATGAGGTTAACGTTACGATCTTGCATAAGAGTGCGCAGATGATAACTGCTGGCATTGAAACAACTCGTGGGGAAACGTTTATCTGCTCCTGCATCTATGCGTCTAATTTCAGGTCAGATCGCCAAAGACTTTGGGATGAGGCTCGTCACATAAACAATCATTATGACACGAATACAATTCCATGGATTATGATGGGGGACTTCAATGTCGTCCTAGCATCTGAAGAACACTCAAGGAGAGGGAATCCAAGGGGTGATCAGAATGGAATGTTTGACTTCCAAAATATGGTTCATGAATGCGAGCTTCTGGATCTAAAATCAACAGGTCCTAAATTTACTTGGTGGAATCATCAGGAGAGTGACCCTATTAGCAAAAAGCTGGACAGGATTCTCGTCAACGAGGCATGGAATACGTTCTTCCCTGTCTCATTCTCAAGCTTCGAAACAAATGGAATCTCAGACCACACAAGAAGCGTTATCAAAATGACGAATGAAACTCCAAGGAAAAGAAGACATTTCCAGTTTTTTAACTATCTGACGAAGCACCCTCAGTTCATGGGCACTGTAAGTGATTACTGGTCTACTACTGAGCCTATTTTTCACTCCAGAACAGCTCTCCATCGCTTTCATAAAAAATTAAAAGGACTCAAACCTTATCTGAGGGCTCTCAATAGAGACAGATACGGGGATATTACGCGTCGAACACAGATTGCTCTACAAGTGCTTTGCGAAAGACAACGTCAAGCTTTACTGAATCCGTGCGCTGACACCTTTGCAGCTGAGATGGCTGCGGCGCAAGAATGGCATCATTACGCTGATATTGAAGAGGAATTTTTTAGACAAAAATCTCGTGTAACATGGCTTCGGTTAGGAGATCACAATACATCTTTCTTCCATAAGGCAGTTCAGACTCGAAGATCAAAGAACAGTATTAGAGCAGTTACTACGGATTCGGGAATCACTCTGACAGACCCGACGCTAATCAAGAATGAAGCAGTAAACTATTTTGAAAAGTTCCTCCACAAGACTCCAGATACTGTGGTAAATGATGATCTACAAGCTACTGAAAATCAGATTAATTTTCGTTGTTCTGAAGAGTTACAGGATATGCTTATTAGAGAAGTGACAGACGCAGAAATTTTAAAGGCTCTGACATCAATGCCATCAAACAAAACACCGGGGCCAGATGGTTACACAAAGGAGTTCTTCATATAAACATGGTCGATCATTGGCCAAGACTTCATCAACGCGGTTCAATCCTTCTATCTCACAAGCTTCATGCCCCACGGAGTCAATGCCACGGTCTTAACTTTGATACCAAAAAAAACGGACGCGCAAACAATGAAGGATTATCGGCCAATTGCCTGTTGCAATACGATATACAAGGTCATTTCTAAAATCCTTGCAACTCGATTAAAATCTATCCTCCCTAAAGCAATATTACCTAACCAGAGTGCATTCATCAAAGACCGATTGCTAATGGAGAATGTACTTCTAGCTACTGAGTTGGTCAAGAGCTACCATAAAGATAACATAGCAGGAAGATGCGCCTTGAAAATTGATATAGCAAAAGCCTTCGACACAATCAACTGGAATTTCATCTTAAATGCGCTTCATGCTTTGGGAATCCCTACAATCTTCGCAAACTGGATTCGAAGCTGTATTTCTACGGCTACATTCTCAGTAAATGTCAATGGGGAAATGACGGGATTTTTTCGCAGCAACAGAGGTTTGAGACAAGGCTGCTCTCTCTCCCCACTTCTTTTTGTCATCGCCATCAACATCCTTAGCATCCGTCTGAATGGAGCTGCTCATCAAGAAAAGTTTGGATATCATCCCAAATGTAAAGAGTCAAACGTAACACATCTCAGCTTCGCGGACGATATGATGATTTTCACTGACGGCAAAACAGCTTCCTTATCAGGTATTCTTGAAACTCTACAAGATTTTGAAAAAGTTTCAGGGGCTAGCCATTAATCTTCAGAAGTCTGCGTTGTACATCGGTGGTAGAGTTGACACTGATCTTCGGGAAAGAGGGGCTGAGCTGCAGTTAGTCATTGAGAGCCTTCCCATACGATATCTGGGTCTCCCACTGACTACTAAGCATATGACGCGTTCAGACTATGAGCCATTAATAGACAAAGTTCGCTCACGACTTCTTGGTTGGTCTAACAAAGCACTATCTTATGCAGGGCGATTGCAGCTACTCAGATCGGTTATATACAGTATAACAAACTTCTGGTTTTCTGTTTTTCGGGTACCAAACAGATGCTTGGAAACAATAGAAAGAATGTGTTGTGCTTTCCTATGGTCAGGCTCTCCAAACACAACTACGAAGTCAAAAGTTTCATGGAATGATGTCTGCATTCCAAAGAAGGAAGGCGGTTTGGGGATTCGTCGATTAAAAGATACATCAAAGGTGTTCATGCTTAAACTAATATGGAGACTTCTCACAAATTCAAACACGCTCTGGTCTGATTGGGTGAAAAGAAATCTACTTCGAGGCGCCTCTCTATGGGATATTTCAGACAAGACAACAAGAGGTTCTTGGGTCTGGACAAAGATACTCAAGCACAGAGACCTAGCCTTCAAATTTCTCAAATACGAAATAGGAAATGGTAACTCTACACATTTCTGGTTTGATAATTGGCTTCTTGATGGTCCATTGCATCTTACAGTGGGAGACCCAGGTATGAGTTTAGTTGGGATCAGGCGTAATGCACTGATCTCTGAGGTGATAGAGGGTAACAACTGGAAATTTCGATCATCCCGTGGTCATCATGTCCGACAACTTATGGAGCAACTAAGCAACATAACTCCTCCCTCTTCCCATGCTGGCGCTGATCGCATTTTATGGCTCCAAAGACAAGACACGTATGAGGGTAAGTTCCTATCCTCTAAAACTTGGGAACTGTTGCGTGAAACGAAGCAGCCGGTTGCATGGACACGGTTAGTTTGGTTCAGTCAGGCGGTTCCGCGCCAGGCTTTTATTACCTGGCTTGCTTGTCATAATCGGTTGCAAACTGGATCTCAAACAGGAGAATGGGGTCAAGGGACTTCATGTACTCTATGTGGTGAAGTTAACGAAACAAGAGACCATCTTTTCTTTGCTTGCCCATACTCTTATACGGTCTGGACAATGCTAATGTCAAACATCCTGGGGAGTAGGATAACACCGGACTGGACGGGAACAATAACTAAATTACTTCGGAATCGGCAAAACAAGGTGGATGCACTGCTTGCTTGAATGGCATTCCAAACAACTGTCTACTGGCTTTGGCGAGAGAGAAATGGTCGTCTTCATCGAACGCAGGTTCATTCTCACCAGCATACTGCTAGAACGATACATAAGAGTATCCAAAATAGACTCCTCTCACTCCAGACTGAAGGATTCACCCAGTACAACGACACTATCACAAGATGGATGGAAAATTCAACACCTTGATGTATTTCTTAACAACGTTCTCTTGCCTTCAATGTAATAGAAACTTATAGCTTCTTATGATCCCTACTTCTGATCGTAAGATTGTAAAAACTTTTTTTGTTGTTCAATATAATTTACATTTCAACAAAAAAAAAATATAATATTCTTATCATTTGTGGTGATTATTATTGTTTAGCTTAATAAATTAATCTTTTGTTCATGTTTTTCTTATTCTTTTTATGAGATCTAAAAGAAGATCTATTAATAGGAAAAACAAAATTACGTGATAAAAATAGTACATATATGTTTAAAATAGTCTTCACCCATTAAAAATAAAAAAAAGAAATAGTCTTCATAACTTTGTTTTAGCATGTTTATATAAAACTAGAAAAATTGGTTCATTATTGGTCTAAACTTAACAGGAGATTCTTTTCTCAAACTCTAAAGGCTAGAAGGAGCGACATGGAAGAGCACATTTGAATAAATAAAGGAAAATGATATGACTGTAACTCCTGCATGTATATTAACCCACATGTCAGTACACGTTGGCAAAGTTACTAACATATTCATGTGATTCCGCTTGGGTCATGTTAAATTTACTACATTTGAAGAATGACATAAGGTGAAAGTAGTTTTTGCGTATGATAAATTTGAAAGATATATAAATAATCGTTCGAAAGTGTGATTTCTGATTAAACCATTTAATTTTAGGCATTGGACATTCACAGTAGACCTTTGCTTGGTCGTGATATTCATCTTGATATTGCTCAATGGAGGGGATTGAGACCCACATACACTACACAAGGCAGAGTGGTAGAGGAAGATACATATGATCGTGGAAGAATATTTCTCAATAGACATTTGCTTGGACATGATATTCATCTTGATATTTCTCAAGAGAGGGGATTGAGATCCACATACACTCCACAAAGCAGAGTGGCAGAAGAAGAGACAGATGTTAGTGAAACAAATATGTGACAAAATTACTAAGTCCATCAAAATTAAATAAATCTGACAAACAAATGGTCAGTCAGAGAGGACCATTCAGACATAAGAGGATATGCTTAGAGCCTGAGTTTTGGACTGGGATGGGAGTTGGGTTAATTACCTACTGCGGGCAGAGTTCACGTACAATAATAGTTATCATTCGAGCATTGAGATGGCACCGTATGAGGCAATTTATGGTAAACTGTGTCGTACCCCACTTTATTTGACAGAGGTGGGAGAGAGCAAAGGCATATAACCAGCAATGGTTCACGAGACAGTTGAGCAAGTGGAAATGCTCAAGAGACGGATTAAAGAAGCCCATGACCGCCAAAAGAGTTGTGCAGATAAGCGTCGGATAGATTTGGAGTTTGAGGTGAGCGATCTAGTATATCTCAAGACGAGGACATTTCAGGGAGGTTTTGAGACCCAGAAGCCGAAGAAGCTTAAGCCGAGATATATGCGTCATTATCCTATTATTGAGCGGATTAGAGCGGTTGCTTATCGATTAGCCCTATCAGCAGAGTTGGCCGACTTTCACGACGTGTTTCATGTGTCAGTTCTAAGGAAAGTCGGTCAGGAGCCAGAGCTCATTCTTCAGCAGCCACCTTGTGACATCAGAAGAGATTTGACTGCAGTTATTCAGCCAGTGTCAGTCCTAGAGCATCGAGATAAAGTGGTTAAGGGGAAAGTGATACTAATGATCATAGTTAGTTGGTAGATAGATAACATTCATGAGGAGACTTGGGAGTTAGAGTCTCAGATGAAATCGTATTACCCATACCTAGTTAAGGATGCCGAGCAGCCGACTCAAGATTTGAATTCGGTGTCGGAAACAACTGTTTTGTTCAGATCTCTCTTTTCAGGTGTTTTCAGTTCTCGCTTTGGATTTCCTCTCCAAAGGTTGAATCTTTTGCCTATTCACCACCGGTTTCATCAAGTTTTGAGCTCTCTCTCTTCACGCTCTCAAGGAAGGCAAGAAGAAAAGCAATATTGATGTTTTACCAGTTACTCTCAAGGGCGCCAACAAGTACCTTCTCTGGGCGCGCACAACATAGGCTGTTCTTTGTGTTCATGGAGTTTGGTCCCACGTTGAAGATATGGGGGAGGATGATGACATGCCCTTGTAAGAAGATGGCCCAACGATTGGGAGTGCAAAGTGGTTCAAGCGTGACAGGCGGTTTTGGCGGTCCATCAAGCTAGCTTGGACGAGCCGGTGTTGGAAGGATACTCCTACTGTACCAATGCCAAATCATTGTGGTCCACCCTCAAGACAGTCTTCGACAATGTCTCCAATCTCACTCGCGTTTTTGAAGTTAAAAGGGCTATCAACTCTCTTAGTCAAGGAGACATGGAATTTAACTCCATCTTTGGCAAGTTTCGCTGCTTGTGGGCTGAATTTGAGATGCTCCACCCAGCTACGGTTGATCCAATGGTGTTGAATGAGCGCCGTGAGCAGGGCAAAGTCTTTGCTCTCCTTATGGTCCTCAATCCGGCATACAATATTTGATCAAACACATTCTCCGGGGTATGAAGCTGCCGAGTCTTGACAAAGTGTGCTGCCAAATTCAAAAGGAGCAAGGCTCCCTTGGCCTCTTTGGCAGCAAATGTGAACTT
Organism: Isatis tinctoria; assembly: GCA_010577795.1. Classification (NCBI taxonomy): domain Eukaryota; kingdom Viridiplantae; phylum Streptophyta; class Magnoliopsida; order Brassicales; family Brassicaceae; genus Isatis; species Isatis tinctoria. The sequence continues at coordinate 15,181,220 of CM021249.1, read as the reverse complement.
GTCTTGGCCAATAAAGGGACTTACAAACTGGACAACAAGAAGCTGAGCATGTGTGAGCATTGTAAGAAGGAAGGGCATGTCAAGGACAAATGCTGGATTCTACATCCTCACTTGAAACCGGCTAAGTTCAAGAAAGGCAAGGCGAACCTCTCTGAAGCTGTGGGACATGGTGACTCTAGTCCAGGAACTCTCGGTGCTAATGATACAAATCCGTTAGCAATGGTGGCTTATAATGAACATGGTGGAAGCAGTGGTGTTGCAAGCGGCTCAGGCAATGATGCTGTCAGCAGATCTGACTTGGAAGCACTCCTCAAATCCATCGCTTTGCTCAAAGAGTCTGGTATCTCCTTCCTTTCCTCTAGACCAAGTCATTCTCTTATCATAGATTCTGGTGCTTCTCACCATATGATAAGTAACCCTGATATGCTTAGTAATATTGAACCGACCTTAGGTCGTGTAGAAATTATTAATGGAGATAGGATATCGGTTAGTGGCATAGGGAACCTTAAGTTATTTGATAAAAATTCTAAAGCTCTTTATGTTCTTAAGTTCACTTCTAACCTCTTATCTGTCAAGAAAGCTACTACTAATTTGAATTGCTATGCAATCTTTGGTCCTAACAATGTGCATTTTCAGGATATTGAGACTATGAGATTGCTTGGAAAAAGGGGAACAAGAGGAGATCTTTATGTCTTAGAGGACACCTCTCCAAGCACCGATTTTGTCTATTACATCTTGTTTTTCAGTTGGTCTGAATAAGTTATGGCATGCTAGGTTAAGCCACCCTCATTTGCGTGCTCTTCAGTTGATATTGCCTGAAGTTACTTTTGATCATTCAACTTGTGAAGCTTGTATGTTAAGCAAACATTGTAGAACTGTCTTTCCAAAGTCAAAAGCTGTCTATGAAAACTGTTTTGATCTTGTTTACTCTGATGTTTTGACTTCTCATTGTCATTCTCGTGATAACAACAAATATTTTGTTAGTTTTATTGATGAGAAATCCAAATATATGTGGGTGACATTGATAGCTTCAAAAGATAGAGTATTTGAGGCATTTATTCAATTCCATAACAATGTTACTAATCAATTTAAGGCCAAGTTGAAAATTTTGAGAACAGATAATGGTGGCGAGTACATTAGCCATAGGTTCAAAGACAAATTGTCCCAACTTGGCGTCATGCATCAAATGAGCTGTCCTTACACTCCTCAACAAAATGGTGTGACCGAGAGGAAGAACCAGCATCTAATGGAGGTGGCTCTATCAATGCTCTTTCATACAAACATGCCAAAACGGCTTTGGAGAGATGCTGTGATGGCAGCCTGCTACCTCATCAATCGCACACCCACTAGAGTTTTGGGTGATATCTCTCCATATGAAGTTTTAAACCATAAGAAACCATCTATTGATCATCTTAAGGTAATTGGGTGTGTGTGCTTTATCTTGATTCCAGGTGAACAGAGGACAAAGCTTGATCCCAAGAGTCTTAAATGTCTTTTCCTTGGCTACTCACCCACTCAAAAGGGTTACAAGTGTTTTGATCCCACCACCAACTGGCTGCATGTGTCTCGAGATGTCAAGTTACTCGAAGAACATCCATATTATGCAAACAAGGATTGAAATTGTGTAAAAGATCTTACAAAGTCACCCTCTGGAATAGCCTCTAGTTTCCGGTACCTATTGGAGCACTTGTGAAATCCCTCTTCACCTCCATCCGGACCGGCCTCTACGACTCAAGCTGAACAATCTCCGGTGAATCAGCCTACTGTGCCTACTCTAGTTGATGCCTCTCAATCCGCAGGGACCGAAGAAGACTCAGATATAAGTGTACCTGAGCCGGTCCCTGATACTCCTCAACCACTGCCTAGTGAAGCTTCAAATGGAGGCCACTCTAGTGATCACTCCTCAGATGCTGGATCGGCCGATTCTAGTCATGCTCCTTCAGATGTTTATGGCGGATCACCTATAGAAGCGGCTCCTAAACCAGCGGCAGTGGTCTTAAGGCGCAGCACCAGGATCAGAACTCAAAGAATCATTTACAATGGCCAGGCGGTTGCTCATCCTGAGATTGAGGCTGTCTGCTCGCTTGCCCTTTTGCTGACTACTCATAAGGTGTTTCTTTCCAAGATAGCTGCTCATTCTATTCATGAGTCCTATGAAGAAGCAATGACCAATAAAGAATTGCGAGATGCAGTTCAAACCGAAGTGGGAGCAATAGAGAAGAACCATACTTGGGATGAATCATCATTGCCTAAGAAGAAGAAAACATTCTCATCAAGATGGGTCTTTACTATCAAATATAAGACCAATGGAGACATTGATATATACAACAAGACTGGTGGTAAGAGGCTTCACCCAAACATATGGAAACTATTACAAAGAAACATTTGCTCCTGTTGCAAAGCTCCCTACGGTAAGAGTTGTATTGTCATTAGCTGCTAACCTATCTTGGGATTTGTGGCAGATGGATGTCAAGAATGCTTTTCTCCAAGGAGATCTTGAGGAGGAAGTGTACATGAATCCTTCACTTGGTCTTGAGAACTCTATTGCTCCCGGGAAAGTGCTTCGGCTCCGTAAAGCTATATATGGCCTTAAACAATCCCCAAAGGCATGGTACAACAAGCTCAGTCACACCTCATGGAATTTTGGATATCGGCTCTCTGAATCCGATCATAGCCTCTTCCCTCATCAATCCTCCAAAGGTAGTGCTGTTGTTGTCGTTTATGTAGATGATCTGATCATCTCAGGCGACAACAAAGATGGTATTGCTCTCCTTAAGTCCTCTCTTCAATCAACTCTTGAGATCAAAGATTTGGGTGAACTCAAGTACTTCTTACGTCTTGAAGTGTGCAGATGTTATGATGGCATATTTCTTTCCCAAAGAAAGTATGTCATTGATTTGTTGAATGAGACAGGAACAATGGAGGCTAAACCGGCTAAAATCCCTTTGGAGGATGCCTACAAGGTCAATCGAGAGGGGGAGAAAGAGGACCAGCTATTTGAAGATCTTGGCATTTACTGGAAGCTAGTGGGTAAGCTTATCTACTTAACTCTCATGAGACCTGATATATGCTTTGTTGTTAACCAGGTCAGTCAGCACATGAAGACATCATTTGTAACACCCCTGATCCGAACTAGTCATATACGGCCGCCCAACAATCAAACAAGAACATGAATGACCGCACAGCCCAACCGTACCGGAGATGCCACATTACGTGGCTAAGTAACGAGTCAGCTCATTCCAGGACAAAGTCTGAAAACAGAGTCGTCCCATCACTTAACTCTGTTTACCTCTCGATTTTGGCCTAAGGCTTTGCAACCCGTACCTCGGTCTCGAGTTGTGAACAAGTTCGGACAGAACTATACATACCAGCGGAAGACACAATATATAAGGTGCAAGGAAGTTTGAAATAAAACATAGTGTTTTTCATTAATAGACTTAAAATCTTTCAAGTTTTAACAAAGCATGAAAATCATGAAAACCGGATACAAATAAAATTTTGTCTGCAGACTGCAAAAAATGCATAAGAGTGAACATAGTACGATACTGGCATAAGCCTATAAACTCCTGAACTTACTAAGCACCACTGGAAAACTTGAATGAGAGCACCAATCCTAATCACCGCCCTCTCTAGCTACCCACTCTAAGGGATCCTGAAATGGGAGACAGGGGAGAAAAAGGGGTGAGCAATCATAAGATTACCCAGTGAGTTTCAAGGCTCACAGAGAAAATGAAACAAAGCAATAAACCAACATAAACAACAAATAACCGAACAAGCAATCAATCAAATAGCCAAAGCAACTGAAAAATAAATAGCCGAAGCACAGAAAAACGTTAGTAGGTGCGATGGCACCTCCACAACCGCGTTCTCACAACGCACAACAACAACACGCGTGGGCACTGAGATCTCATAGTATGGTGTAGATCCCGTGAACACCTTGCACTTGACTATCACAAAGACCGTCAAGCCGAAACATCACAAACAAGGTCATTCACCAACTTTCGCACAAGTGTATTCCGACCCTAGCTCCGACCTTCCTCTTCCGGACGCTGTAAAAACCGTACCTCGTCAGGTACACTCAGGCTGGGCAGCCACCCCAACATCCGAGTCTTCCCCACCTCTCAGTCTATCGATATTGTGGAGGATAACTAGTTGGGATCACACACATACAGCCATTGAACCGTCACTCACGGTTCCGCTTCAGTCTGAAGACTACCCGTCTACCGGACTTACTCCACACTACCACAAACATCAACAATTCCATTCCACAACATCTCAACCACATCACTTCAACAACTCGAACTCCACAATCTCTCGGCTCTTACTAGCTGACTCGGAAACATTCCTCTGTGGTGATACCTGCATAAGATGTTAGTCTATACCATAGAGGTTACCTGCATCACAACATCACACAAGCACAACAACCAAGCCATATACTTATACTACAAGCAATCAAAATCCAATAACAGCTCCTTTTGAAATCAAAACTCTTTTGATCATTAAAAATCCATTTTGAAAACACTTTCATCCATTAAAACCGATTTAAAAATGGTTTAGCAAATCAAATCCATTTGAAACTCTTTTCCTAAGCCCGCTACCCCATGCAAGACTAAGCATTCTAACTCCACCTAACAATTCTCCAAACTAACTTAAAACTATCCTTACAAAGTTCCTTCTCTTAAGATTCTAACATGCAAACTCTTAGTTCATATCTAAATGCAAACTCTTAATCCAAATTTAACAATCGCTTAACAAAGCTCAATCATGCACATCCTAATTCACACTGACATTCATTGAACTCCTTGTATACACATAATCATGCCTAGACTTTCAACTTCCATTTTGACCCAATTCAACATGCTTCTTATTCCCAAATGCAACCATTTACTATACCAACACCAATATTAGTTCTCAGCCTAAAATCCAAGGGAAAAGACCTAACTACCAATAACTTAGCAAGCATGCAATCTATGGTTACTTACTTAAAACTAACAATTCTAATAATCCTAATTACTAAGCATGCAACCTATAGAGATTCCTTAAAAACTAACACCATTTTATTTACTCTTAAATACTAAACAATTCTAACAATTCTACAAGCTACTACACTGCAACCTAATAGTATTCGAAACTCTATTATTAATTCAAGTTATATCTAAATTCTAATATATCAATTTAATCTTGCCTAATATGCTTTCTAACTCCAAAAAAAATATTAAATCTAATTACTAGCTAAAATTCATTTAATCATTTTCAAGCAAGATCTAAATTTTACTTAATTTTCTAACACTTAAACTTCAATTAAAATTCTCTTAATATTCCTACTATCTGATTACTAAAGGAAAAACTACCCAAATAAATTCTAAAACACTAATTCTCTAATTACATGCACAAATCTACACAATCTCTAGCTTATTAATCTTTATAACATGCAAAAATTAAAAAAAACATCTAATGTGAGAGCCGAAACTCACACTGTCAAAACTTATATATAATGGGGGCTCGAAAATTCTATTTAAAAAGAACTAAAGGACCGAAAATGCCAAAAAGATGAAAAGGGAGATTTTATTGATATTTTCCGAAAGTATAAGAGAAATTAGCAAAAGCTGAATAGTCTTAAATTGCTAAAACTCCTAATACTCGGATCTGGGATGGCTTTAAACCTTACATGAACGTACATATATATACTGACTATCCTAGGAGGCTAAGACTTCAGATTTGCGATGTGGGACCTTGTCCTTCGCTTTCAGCCGCCGACCTAAGCTTTCTGGGCCCGATTTCCGGCCCGAGAATCTTCCGTGATCCGTCTGCGCATCCTGACCAAAATCTGGCCCGCCGATGAATAGTAACCCGTAAATAGTGAACCGTGAATAGTAATCCGAATTTCGGTTTAAGCTTAGTTCGATTTTTCGGTTTACTTTGTCTCGGGATGAATAATGTTTTTCAACGGTTTTTCCCGCGTGAACAGTGTTCCGAGCGTTTTATGACTTCCGAGATTTGAACCGCCCGTTTTTTATTTGAACTTCCAGCCGCCGGTTTCAGTATTGATGGCCAGCCGCCGGTTCCTTTGGCTTGTATGCTCGGCGACTGGTCCACGGCTGGCTGGACGTTCGTCACGGTCTTTCGGGGAACGTTTATGGACGTCTATGGAGTAGGAACATGCAAACGGATGATCTCCGGGTCGGTCCGGGCATTGAGTTACGTTTGACGGTCGGTCGACTGGACGATGTTCGGATGAGGAGTCTCGACTTGAGAAATGATCGTGGACATGTGATGAAGACCCGGCGGCTGGGACAAGTGCCAGCCGCCGCCACGGACGAGGGGAGATCCGGCGGCTGGCCTCATCCCAGCCGCCGGCCACGGACGAGGGGAGATCCGGCGGCTGGCTTCATCCCAGCCGCCGACCACGGACGAAGGCAGATCCGGCGGCTGGCCTCATCCAGCCGCCGCCACGGACGAGGGGAGATCCGGCGGCTGGCCTCATCCCAGCCGCCGGCCACGGACGAAGGGAGATCCGGCGGCTGGCTTCATCCCGGCCGCCGGCCACGGACGAAGGGAGATCCGGCGGCTGGCCTCATCCCAGCCGCCGGCCACGGACGAAGGGAGATCCGGCGGCTGGCACTTGTCCCAGCCGCCGGCCGTTGGTGAAAGAGGACCCGGCGGCTGGCCATGTCCCAGCCGCCAGTTGGCTTCCTGGACGGATCGTGGGCAGTTTGCCTTAGCTCGTCCGTTCCATGTTCGGGATAGGTTTCATTTGGTCTTGTCTTGTCTTTTCGTTCCGTCATCTTCGAGGAGGGGATTTCGACCCCACAGTTAGCCCCCCAGCTCTTTGCTTCCGTGGTTTGGAGCAAGGAGCTCCGAGCTGAGAGTTTTAATCGGGATTGACTGAAACGGGAAGGCTATGAGTTTTTCCGTTCATCCGCTTCGTCCGCTTCGCTTTAGTGTCTTGTCAGAGTATAGTTCTCCATGGGATTTCGTGCCATGCTTGCTATATCAAGGAGTGGCTTCATTTCATTTTTTCACACTTCTCTTCTCTTCTCAAAAATTTTCTATGTCTCTCCTTCGATAATTTTTTTTTTTTTCTTTAGCAATGGCTGGTGAAGGAGGTTCTTCTTTCGAACTTAACCTTGATGCCATAATGAATAATCAGTTTGACTTCGATTTTATGTCCGCGGAGGATGATGCAGTACTTGTAGAAGATCTGCTGGCGGCTGGAGAAGATGCCATTCCGCAAGCAGCGTACGGTCCTGAAGGTGTCCCGCAGTGGGAGGCCGGTCTTAGCAATGCTCAAGGAACGCTTGGTTTTGCTAATGTTCCTCAATGGGAGTCCGGAACGGCGGCTGGGAATGATGGTCTACCCGAGACGGCGGCTGGGAATGAAGGCATTCCCGAGATGGCGGCTGGGAATGAGACCAGACCCGAGCCGGCGGCCGGGAGGTCGACGAGTAGGGCGTCTGGTTCGGAGAGGGCGTTTGGCTCTAAGAATGCTCCCAAGAGGGCGGCTGGCGTAGTAGCCGTTTCAAGATGGGCGCTCAGCTCCGGAGGTGTCTTAGAGAGGGCGTCCGGCTCTTCTCGAGTTGAAGCTGACGGCGTCTCGCCGAGGACGAGCATAGCACGTGGCGTCTGGACTCCCCCCCCAACAGGTTGAGGACAACGGCGGGTGGCGTGCATGGCCATCCCGATCCTTGGTCCCTTCCGAACGTCGTCGTGTTTGGCCAGAGAGCGGTGACGACTCGGCCACATCCCGGGAAGAAGTTAGATCGGATCACCGGGAGGTGCCTATCTTCGTGCATCCGGACGTGAAGTCCGAGTGTCGTTCTCCCGGAGAGGCTAAAGCCTATTGGGGTGAAGACATTTTTGCTTGGCGGTTAAGAAGCCTGGACCGTCTACGAGTTATAGATCGATAGCCGAGACATTCAGGCATGGTCCTACTTTGAGCAATCGGGATTCGCTAGCCGAGCTTAGATACGATTTCCGATTCCGGACAAGATTAAGTTCCGTCTCCCGAAGGATGGGGATAGGATGAACAAGGCGCCAGATGGCTATTTTGCCATGTACGAGTCGATGTTCTACGAAGCCTTCCTCTGGTTCCCGATCCCGGGAGCCATTTTTGATTTTCTCGATTATATGGGGTTGCGATCTCTCAACTTACCCCTGGCGCCATGAGGATTTTGATGGGACTTGTGGTCCGTTGTGCCGAATGTGGGATCAAGTTGGAGGGTGATCTGATTCGGAATTTCTTTTCGATGAGGAAGGTTTCCAATTCGGATTTCTTCTGCTCAATCAACGTTCGGAGGAACGTGAAGCGTTTCTACTCCGGGCTTCGACAGCATTGCAAAGCTTCGCGGCTCGAGTTTTTCTACGTGAAACGCAGCCGCTCACGGTCGGTTCTGACTTCGGCGGCTCGGTTAGGACCGAGTGGAGTTTGCCACGTAAGCGTTTTGTCTTTTTGTGAATTTTTTCCTAAGTAGTCCTTGCTCATTTGTTTCATTCTTCATAACTTCATTTCTCACAGCTTTTCTTCTTTTCTCTCTCTAGGTCATGATCCCTTTGTTCCCAGGTTCCGGGTTTGAGGATATCGTTACAGAAGTTGATAAGAAGAAAATCGATTGGGAGTGTCCTGACCTTTGGCGCCGCTTTCTTGACGCAAGAGATATTTTAGAAGGACGTGCCCCTCTCAAAGGTCCCGACTTCATCGACCCGCTGGCGACGTACCCCGGAATGGAGAGTGTTTGGAACTATCGCAAGCAGAAGTACGGCGAGGCTGGACCGTCGGAGAGGCAGTCGAGTTTGACCCGGCGTCCGGCTTTGTTCTTCCGCCCGGACCTGATTTCCATGGCGCGCCCGAGGAACAGATTGCTGCTCCTCAGAGTTCAGCTTGTGCCGTCACTGTGGATAAGGGGAAGGGAGCTTCCAACAGCCCTGGCCGTCTGAGAAGGGGAAAGTGGCTCGGACGGCCGAGGCGTCCGATCATGGTCTTCTCTTCGATGCCCGCAAGGCGGCGGGAGGCGATCCAGCTGAGTCCGTTAAGGTTGTGGACTACTTTGGAGCGCTGGCTCCGCCCCAGCTGCGCCGTTCGATCGTTCAGCGGCTTACGGAGATCTGTCCTCCAGTCTTATGACGGTAATTCTTTTTTCCTTTAGATTCGTTTGGACGCAGTTTGGTCTTTGCTGATATTTGCTTTTCTTTGATTCAGATCGCCACCCGAGCTCATGCAACCCAGGTTGCCTTGGAAGCTTCGGAGAGAGAGTCCCGGAAGAAGGACAAGAAGATCAAGCTTGGAAGTGAAGCTTCGGAACGTGGAGAGGCGATCTCAGAAGGAGATTAAGAAAGTGCTCGCGGAAGCTGAGCGGAAATTGGAGCTGGCTCTTAAGAAATGTCGCTGGGACTTGGTGGAGAAGTACCGTCTTCGCATCGAGGGAGCCAAGGCTGCTCTCGTGCCAATGCGTCAGGCGAAATATGGCGAGACTGCCTTGTCCGAGGTCAGCTCTAACCTCGACCTAGTCCGGGACATTAAGTCCGGGAAGTCGAAGGTTGAGGGGGAAGAGGGAGAGCTGGAGGCGGAATTGGAGCGGCTCAAAGGAGGAGGTTGGACCGGTTCCTATGATCGGGCTGCTGCCGTTCTCGAGAGCCACTTGGTATACTCTCCCGTTTCTCCGTACCTGTCTCAGGACGCCGAGGCTTTGGACTATGGAGCTCCTACCCCTCTCGTCGAATATGACTAGGCTTTGGCCTTGTGTTTTCTTTTTCTGCCTTAGTTGTATTCGGGTCTTTTGACCCTTTTTATTGTATTTGCTTTGTTAACCGAACTCATATCTCCTTTCATGGAGATTTTTATCTATCAGTTTTTGCCTTAGATGTTATGGGCTTCTTTGCTTGCTTGCTTTGCTTTTATAACCTTGATAAAGGAGAAGATGGGCGGCGGTATGTCTCTCTTCCAAGAGGGCGGGGCCCATTTTATAGAATGAAGGGCGGCTGGCCCGTCTCTCTACGGGCGGCTGACCGGTTTTGTGGAGTAAAGGGCGGCTGGCCGTCTCTCTTGAGGACGGGCGGCTGGCCGTTTTGTGGGGTAAAGGGCGGCTGGCCCGTCTCTCTACGGAGGACGGGCGGCTGGCCCGTTTTGATATTGCGTTGGAGTGTTGTTCCGGACACTCGAACTTTTAGACCAGTTTGTATTTTGCGAATGTTCCTGGGTTTAATGCAGTCTTTTGTTGTCGTAGGGGACCGAGCTTGTTCGAATCCCTCTTTCGACTGAACGCTTTTAAGATCTCGCATCAGAGCCGGTTTGATACTGCATTCTCGAGATGTCTTGACCAGTGTTCCCGTGTCAGGCGCTTTACTGGGTTTAAAGAGTTTACTTTGTGTCCTGTACTATGCAAAGTGTTGGTGAAAGTAAACTAATCAGAACATCGTCTCGAGCGCTTCCTGCAGGATCGCGGGATATAGGTTACGCCCTTCGGATGTAATCCGGAATTGTATAGCGCGCTAGTTTATCCTCGGCGGGATGTTGAAAGAACCATGGTTTTTTAAAAAGATAGTCTTGTTGTGGCCAGCAACAGACGGATTTGTGTGATGAACTTAAGTATTCGGGAGAAGTATCTTGATTGGTGGTCTTGGATGAGTTACGAGATGCTAAGCCTCGATGTTCATCTGATTTGTAAGTTGAAGATGTTTTATGAGATACTGAGTCTCATGTTCATTTTCCTGGGTTTTTCTGGATCCATTTGGTTTCTGGATCAAGTTTCGAGATGCTAAGTCTCGATGTTTGTCAGAATGGTGTTTTCGGGAAAACTTTTCAAGCTTTGGATGTGTTATGAGATGCTAAGTCCCAATGTCCATCTCCTTGAAATTTTTGCGAAAAATTGGGAGTATGTATATACGGACCCACTCCCCCTTTTTTAAAGAGAGGGGCAACTGAACTCGTTTTTTTTAAGCGAGCTGCCTACGTACCCTTAGTGAAAAGGATCAAGTCACCCGTTAGTTCGGTTTTTTTTTTTTTTTTTTTTTTTTTTTGGTAGGAAGACGGTTAAGTCATAGTTATGGAACGTCGGTTGTAGCTTCGACGGTTTCTGAGGCAGTTTTCGTCTCTTCTTGGTTTGTTTCAGTGGGCGAGCCTCCGTTTTCTCGAACTGTTCGGTTCTGCTTACTTTCTTTCCCAGTTCGGGGACTTTGTCTTCACTCTTCCTCTTCGGTTCCCTCTCTGCGGGGATGGTCGGATTCCGCAGCTTGTGCTCTGCAGAAAACAGATCCGAGCCTCCTTCTGATTTCCCCAAATGGTCTTGATTCGTTTGGTGTCGGGAACTTCAGGCAGAGATGGTAAGTTGATGGATAGCTCACATTGAATTGATCCAGGGAGTCCCCATTATCACGTTATAAATTGCGGGGTGGTTTGCCACCGCGAAGTTAACGATTTTCGTGATTCCGCCGGCACGAACCGGGAGCTGGATTGTTCCATCCGTCATTGTGACTTCGCCAGAGAATCCGGTCAGTGATCTCGGACTGGGAGTTATCTTTGACGGATCCACCTTCTCCTTTGAAGCGTCTCTCGAAAAATGACGTCCACCGAACTTCCGGTGTCGATCAAGACTCGTGAGACGTCATGGTCGTTGATATCCAACTCTACCACCAATGGGTCATCGTGAGGTTGGTCAAGGCCTTCGGCGTCTTTTTCGTAAAAAGCGATCCGATAGTCGTTTTCGGTGATCGGTTCCCGCGGTTTTGATTCCTTGTCTCCTCTTCTCAGGAACGCTTTTATCGAGGCCACTGTGTCCCGGCAGTTACTGAGATCCTCCGATGATCATGTGGATCCTTCTGCGGTTGGCGGCGGAGTCGTCTCCGTTTGGTCTCCTCCCTCGTTTGGGGGTATCCTCGTCGGGCCTTTCGGGACGTTCCGGTTGGGGTCGTCCGTCCGGGGCGCCAGCATCTTCTTCGATAGCTCGAGACTCTCGAGGGTCACTCCGTTTCTGAGCTCCCCGGCTAACAGCTTTGCCGCGAGCCTCCTTCCGACGGTTCTGCAGTTTTTGGTCGAGTGGCCTTTCGTCTTGTGGAAGGTACAGAAGGCGTTTTCGTCGAATCCTGGTCGAGTCCATGTATTCCATGGTCCCTTGTTGCGCTCATTATTCGGTCTCTCCGTGTTTATCTGGTAGTTATGCGCTCCGCCTGGGTTGGGTTCTTCATCTCGGCTGGTTCGCTTACTTCTTCTCTCGTTTGGAAAGTTAGAAGGTTGCACCGTGCCTTTGGCGACCAATTTGAGGATTGGTGCTTTCCAGCTGGGACCCTCATGTCTTCCTCGTAGATGACGAAGTGGAAGCACGGTGGAGAGCATCTGGGATGGTACTGGTGGGGTTACGGTAATCTCCTTCGGAAGTTCGAAGTCTTCAGCAAGGACTTCTTCAGGGCGTTGATCGCGGCAATGTTGCTTAGTCCGTCAATTTTCGAGACTATCACCTTAAACCTTTCGATGAAATCTCGGAGGCTTTCTTCGGGTTCCTGTGACATCGAGTAAAGGTCCGCGTCGGATGTCGACTGTCTTATGAACAACGAGTAATGTTTCAAGAAGGCCGTCGACAACTGCTCGAAACCATCAATTGAATCTCTCTCTAGCCTCGAGAACCACGACAGGGCTGATCCTTTCAGATGCTCCACGAAGAGGAGGCAGAATCCTGCGTCCCTCTCTTCGGGTTTGAACCTAGCACGTCCTATAGCGATGCGGAAGGCTGTCATGTGGGCCTTCGGATCAGTCGTCCCGTCGTAGAAGGGAATTCAGATTTCTAGGCGGGCACGGAGCTCATCCAGCTCGTCCCTTCGGCTAGCGGATTGATTAGCTCTGGCCTCTCGTTCCTCCTTTTTCTGCTCTTCGATCCAGCGGAGCTCTTTTTCGTCCGCGTTCAGATCTTCAGCCTCGTCGTCAGTTACGTTTTCGGCTCTGTTCGTGACGTCTCTCGAGTTCTCGCCGTTGGTCACCGTGGAAGTTTGCCGTTCGGCTGTTCGCCCAGTGGTGCTCTTCCGGTACAGCGAGGGTGGTGCTGATAGCTCTTTCCTTGTTCCGACGGGGGTTTGTTCGTCTGGATTCTGACGGCCCGTGGGGTCTGCTCGCGGGGTGAAGACAAGGCGTCTTACTCCTAACGTCCGGGGGACGTGTGCTGGTTCTTGGGAAGCCGCTCTTTCTCGTGCGGCCGCTCTTTCTTGCCTGTTCTGCCGCTCCGCGATTTCGGCTACCATGTTCCGCAGTTCGGTGATTGTGCGTTCTCCGGGGCGGTGTTGGCCGTTTCCGTGATGATGACTGGATCTTCGAGTGGCATTCCGTATCTGGCGAGGGCCCTGGGCGAAGTCCCGAGATCCGACTGCTCCGTCGGTGGATGTCCCGGCGGTGGTTGTTCCGGTTCCGGCCGCCAACGTGCTAATGGCGGGAAGTCCCACTCCGGTTGCTGCTCCGGTGGTTGGTTGGTGATGTCGTCAGTTCTTCTGGTCATTGTCTTCGTTCGGTATCCTTTTCGTTCTTAGGGTTAAGAATATTTCTCGTCCCCACAGACGGCGCCAAACTGTGAGAGCCGAAACTCACACTGTCAAAACTTATATTTAATGGGGGCTCGAAAATTCTATTTAAAAAGAACTAAAGGACCGAAAATGCCAAAAAGATGAAAAGGGAGATTTTATTGATATTTTCCGAAAGTACAAGATAAATTAGCAAAAGCTGAATAGTCTTAAATTGCTAAAACTCCTAATACTCGGATCTGGGATGGCTTTAAACCTTACATGAACGTACATATATATACTGACTATCCTAGGAGGCTAAAACTTCAGATTTGCGATGTGGGACCTTGTCCTTCGCTTTCAGCCGCCGACCTAAGCTTTCTTGGCCCGATTTCCGGCCCGAGAATCTTCCGTGATCCGTCTGCGCATCCTGACCCAAATCTGGCCCGCCGATGAATAGTGAACCGTGAATAGTGAACCGTGAATAGTAATCCGAATTTCGGTTTAAGCTTAGTTCGATTTTTCGGTTTACTTTGTCTCGGGATGGATAATGTTTTTCAACGGTTTTTCCCGCGTGAACAGTGTTCCGAGCGTTTTATGACTTCCGAGATTTGAACCGCCCGTTTTTTATTTGAACTTCCAGCCGCCGGTTTCAGTATTGATGGCCAGCCGCCGGTTCCTTTGGCTTGTATGCTCGGCGACTGGTCCACGGCTGGCTGGACGTTCGTCACGGTCTTTCGGGGAACGTTTATGGACGTCTATGGAGTCAGAACATGCAAACGGATGATCTCCGGGTCGGCCGGGCATTGAGTTACGTTTGACGGTCGGTCGACTGGACGATGTTCGGATGAGGAGTCTCGACTTGAGAAATGATCGTGGACATGTGATGAAGACCGGCGGCTGGGACAAGTGCCAGCCGCCGGCACGGACGAGGGGAGATCGGCGGCTGGCCTCATCCCAGCCGTCGGCCACGGACGAGGGGAGATCCGGCGGCTGGCTTCATCCCAGCCGCCGGCCACGGACGAAGGGAGATCCGGCGGCTGGCCTCATCCCAGCCGCCGGCCACAGACGAAGGGAGATCCGGCGGCTGGCCTCATCCCAGCCGCCGGCCACGGACGAAGGGAGATCCGGCGGCTGGCTTCATCCCGACCGCCGGCCACGGACGAAGGGAGATCCGGCGGCTGGCCTCATCCCAGCCGCCGGCCACGGACGAAGGGAGATCCGGCGGCTGGCACTTGTCCCAGCCGCCGGCCGTTGGTGAAAGAGGACCCGGCGGCTGGCCATGTCCCAGCCGCCGGTTGGCTTCCTGGACGGATCGTGGGCAGTTTGCCTTAGCTCGTCCGTTCCATGTTCGGGATAGGTTTCATTTGGTCTTGTCTTGTCTTTTCGTTCCGTCAATCTTCGAGGAGGGGATTTCTACCCCAACATCTAACACCCTAACTTTCAACTTACTCATGCATGCATGCAACACTTAAACCCTATTAACCACTTAACAACTACATGCAATGCATCCATGTCTCTAACCTTTCCCCAAACCCTAGAGTTTCAAGCTTGAAAACCGAGATTCATTATTAAAAAATCATTTTCCAAAAAGAAAAAGGCTTGAAAACACTTTTTAAGAAAATAAATCACTTGAAAACATAAATCAAGGGGTTTAAGTTTGAAAATCGATTTTATCAATCAAAAACAACTTTCTCAAAGTAAAAACTTGAAATCGATTCTTAAGAAGAGAAACCAACCTGAAAATCATCTAAAAGTACTCTGGAGATTCATTACTAATCTATTTCCAAGCAATACTCAACATGCAACAACTTTTACTCAACAATCAAGCAAGAAATCGATTTTTAAAAGAAGAGAGAAAAGAGAAATTCCAACTCTATCTTGACTACAGCACCATGCATGCAAAGAGTGGTGTAGAACAAGAGTAAAGGTGGACTACTAATCCCCTGAAATTCACCTCAACAAGAAACCGGCAAAGAGGAGAATAGAGGAGAGAGCAACAAGAACACCAGCAACACAAGCACCAACAAGACAGCTCCTTAACCCACACCTAGCTCTCTCTCTAACCTTACTCTCACTCTAAAACACAGAGAAGCCTTTGATCTAAACTTTGGCAAAAGATGGGATAGAGAGAGGGATACTTGATATATATAAGAGGAGAGAAGAGAGGATTGAAGACTTGAGTTAGTGGGTTGAGTTTCTGATTGCTTGACACATAAACCTGTAGATTAGGTGATTCAAACCCTAGCTTGCCACTAATTTCATCCATGGGGTTAACAATGTCCTCTTCATGCACAATTCCCTTAATTAACCATATTTTTTAATTTTCCTTCACTTAATCATTGCCTGATTAACTCTTGCTCAGACAAACCTTTCCAGACATTTCTTGTATTTCTTTTTAGTCACACAGTATAGGAATATCATGCATTGGTCGAAACTGGTCATGCAGAACCTTCTCTTGGACTCTAGTTGTTGTAAGCATCCATTTAACACCTTCTGAGGAGAAAAATCCATAACTATTGATTCCTTCCTCCAAAAATCGCTCTGTTTCTTTCTGATACTTTTCTTATATGCCTTTTATGATCCCTCCAAATTTCAGAATTTTTAGATAACCGTAGCTTGCCTTTTTTAATTATTTTCCTCCAAGTACTCCTCTTCGTACCCTCTTAGAAACAATTGCATAACTTGTGTGTCCAATGCCCAAATGCTAATTATCCGTCCATAAAGAAACTACAAAATCTGGGGTAAAATCAAACAAGTGAAGCCCCAACGGTAAAGAAAAAGCATAGTTCGCTAAACCATCGGCAAGACGATTTGCTTCCCTATGCACATGCATAATCATGATGATCCAGTCTCTTGTTAAAAAGCCATTGCACAAACGTACTAGGAAGGATAAGGGATAAATGTCACAAATCCCTGTCTGAAGAAAACCCACCACAATCTCTGAATCCACCTCCAGCTCTAAACGGGTTATGTTCTTCTCCCAAGCAACACATAAGCCGTAGTAACCCCCACCCCCCCCACACAACTCAGCTAATGGGGCCGAACAAATCCCGATATGAAGCGCGAAACCACCTCCCCATGTTCCATTCTCATCCCGAAAATCCCCACCTGCAGCCGCAAAACCAGGATTCCACCGAGAAGCTCCATTCGTATTAAGTTTCCACCACCCCGTACCCGGACGAACCCA
This sequence comes from Isatis tinctoria, assembly GCA_010577795.1. NCBI lineage: Eukaryota > Viridiplantae > Streptophyta > Magnoliopsida > Brassicales > Brassicaceae > Isatis > Isatis tinctoria. The sequence goes on along the minus strand of CM021249.1, from coordinate 15,164,557 downwards.
CGCGATTAACCTCTCCACCCTCGTAGCAACTATTCTCGTACAATGCAGCTTATCATGAGCTCTAACAACTTCCTGCGCAAACTCACAGACAAATTTAACCCGGTCACAACACTTTCCAATATTTCCAAACACATAGCCATAATACCACTTTCAATTCTACCAGATGACAACAGCAAATAGAGTTGACCAAGTCTCATCCTGCCCTGATACCTCATCTGCCAAGTTACCATATAACCACTCGAACAGAGATTGATTGAAAAACAAACCATGTCGCGAAGAAGTAACAATGTGTCTCCATATACCTGCAGCTGCGGACAATCCCTTAAAACATGAAGGATAGACTCATCGCCACTCCTGCAAACTTGACACAATCCTGTATCACTCAAGTGTCTGCGATTTCTCTCCATATTGGTCATTATCACCTTATGCGTCACAAGCCACAAGAAAACTCGGACCCGTTCAGGTGCTTTCACGCTCCACACCCTATCGTACAGACGTTTCAAGTTCGGTCTCGGCACTTCATTATGAGTGAGGGACGCATGCGCAAATTTCACTGAGAACTTACCATCCTGACTCCCACTCCATGAAATCCGATCATGGGCCCCAGTAATATCATCAATCACCACAGAAGCTAACTGTAATCTCGTATTTATAGAGATATAAGGTTCCAGCACTTGAACCAACCACCCTGTCTCGTTCCTCCAAAACTGTCTGACTATGCACTCGAGTAAGTTTTGCGGCATTTCGTTTGTAGCCACCTCCAATAACGGTTCTCGTAACAACCATTTATCCTCCCAAAAACGAGTTATGCGACCGTCGCCAACAACCCAACACAGCCCAGGCAGCACGATTTTGATAAAGCCCTGCATCAAGATGCGGAAAGTAGGAGACCAGGACCCTTTCTTGATCATCCACGCGATCTCAAAGACATCACCCACTTGGAATTTGATTCGAAGCAGCCTCGCCCACAAACCTTCATTATCACTTATCAATCTCCAACCCAGCTTTGCTAACAAAGCTAAGTTCATATTTTTAGACTGGCGAATTCCCAGCCCACCTTCAGCTTTCGGTTGACAAATCGTATGTTAGGATACAAGATGATGTCTCCTTTTTTCATCAGTCGAGCCCCAAACAAAAGATCTCAAAATCTTATCCAATTGTTCAAGAGTAGACTCTGGCATTAATATGGTACTTAGTGTGTGGACTAGTATAGAACAGAGCACTGATTTCGTAAGAGTATTCCTCCCTGCCAGACTCATAAACTTACCCTTCCAACCAGCTAGACGAGAGGATACCCTCTCCACCACCTCATCAAAAGTCTCCTTATTGATCATCTTATGTAAAACAGGCATTCCCAAATATTTCCCTAGCTCTTTTGTCCACTTGATTCCAAATCACGGCTAACATTGTCGGAAAAGTAGATGAGTGACTTGTCAAGACTTACTTTCTGGCCAGAGGCCTCGCAGAAACGTTCCAGAACTCTCCTAATGACCCGAATCTGCGCAACCGATGCTTCGGTGAAAAGGATGAGATCATCCGCAAAACAGACATGCGAGAGTTTAGGACCTCCGCGAGATAAAGGGATCGGTTTCCACTCTTTGTTAGCCACATAAAGATCAATTTGATGACACAACCTTTCCAAGCATACGACAGAGAGATATGGCGACAATGGATCACCTTGTCTAAGTCCTCTATGCGGCATGAAAGAGACAGTTCTCTCCCCATTCCACAGAAGACTCATATCCGGTTTAGTTACACAACTCATGATCCAACGAATCCAATCCTCCAAAAACTTAGCAGCATAAAGAGTGTTCTCCAGGAAATCCCACCGGATTCTGTCATAAGCTTTCTCCAGGTCTAGCTTCAGTAACATCAATCCCTTTCGACCTTTCTTTCTGCGCATCGAGTGAACCGCCTTCTGCACTATCACAATGTTATATGTGCTAAGTCTTCATGGGATAAAACTCGCCTGGGCAGGGCCAATGAGTTTTAATATAACTCTCTTCAGTCTCATCACCATAACCTTTGTAATTGTTTTAAACAAAACGTTACTCAGGCTGATAGGCCGAAATTACATAATTCTTTCCGGTTTCAGGACTTTCGGTAAGAGGACAACAATCGCGGCATTGATTCCCTCCGGAAGAATCCCTGACCTGAAAAAGTTCAAAACAAACTGAGTCACAAAATCATCAACAACTTCCCAACAATCCTGGTAAAACACAGGTTGGTAACCATCAGGTCCAGGGGCTATGTATTTTCCCATAGACCGAAGCGAAGTCTCCACTTCTGCATCAGTGAAAGTTCTACACAAATCATGCAACTCATCACCATTCAGACTGTCGAAACCGGCCTGAGGTAGCATAATGTCTCCAATCTCAATGTCGTCCGTGGAGTAGAACCTCTTGTAGTAAGCGATTGCCAGCTCTTCTAAAGCATGAGATTCCGCGATCCATGCCACATCATCTCCTCGCAGCATTTCGATCCGATTTCATCTTCTTTGAATAATGGTGGAAGTATGGTAGTATTGCGTATTTCTATCCCTAAACGCAATCCACTTCTCACGAGACTTCTGATACCAGAGAATCTCTTCTTGCTCCAGCACCTCATCGAAATCCTTCAATAAGGCTGCCTCCTTATTCAACAACTCATCTGTTTGGTGTGTATCGAGTTCTTCTTGGATATCTTTGATCTCTTTAAGAAGCTTCTCTTTACGCACTCGCACATCCCCAAACACCTCTCTGTTCCATTTCTTAAGCTTCACCTGCAGCAGACTGAGAGCCTCAGGAGTACTCAGATTGCTGTCCCACGACGTTGTAAGCAGATCCTTGAATCCATCATGTTTCAACCATGCCCCTTCGAATCGGAACGGTCTCTGCTTAGGATTACCTCGCGTCTCCGGAATTAATTGTAGGTACACCGGCGCATGATCAGAGGACAAAATCGGAAGGTGTGTAACAATCGCCTCTTGTCACTTGAGCAGAGATTGTGCGCAACACTGAACCCTATCAAGTCTTTTGGCCACATAATTCCTCTCATATCGACCCCTCTTCCAAGTAAATTTAGTCCCTCTGAAACCCATTTCAATCAACACCAACTCATTTATCCAAGCTCCAAAAGCCAAAGAATCAGGAGACAGCCTCCCATTACCACATGTCCTCTCATCCAAGCAAATTATAGTGTTAAAATCCCCTCCTACTAACACCGGTTCATTCACAGACTCAATCACTCTCTTCAACTGATCTCATAAACCACTACCCGGCTTACTGAAGGAGCTGCATACACTACAACCAGATGAAAAACCTCACCTTCTTGCTTTACCCGTGCGTAGATAAACTGATCCGAAGATTCAACCACTGTAATATACCCAACTTGAGTTCTCCACAACAATCAGAGCCCACCACTCTGTCTGACCGCATCAACCCGAAAAGATTGGTCAAAACCGAGACTCTGGCAAATCCTCTTTGCCATGTCTCCTCCAGCGTGTGTCTCAACTAGAGCAAGTACATCAGTTTGATATTTCTTCAGAATGTAACGTACTGATCTTATGAAGTTGGGTTTATTCGCCCCCCCCCCCCCCCCCCCGGCAATGCCAGAATACACAATTCATCAGAAAAATCGTAGAAAGAAACGAGTGAACTGTCGGGACACCCCGTTAAGTCCCGTTTCCAGGTGAGCTCGTTTGCATCTCCACCAATATGCGACTATCACCCATGATCGGAGCTTCCGACTGAATCCCCAGACCACCATCACGACCAGGAGCCGAAGAAGCACCATGATTCGCCATCGACTGCCTCTTTGTTAACACTGTATCAGATCTCCCTGAAGAAGATGATTCAACTCGTAATCATTTTCTCGAGGCCGACAAATAAACGTCACCTTTAGTTAGGCCAAACATCAAGCCCTTCACGGGCCTATTCGGAACCTGTTTAGCTTTGCCTTTATTTCATCCAGTGGGCTTCTTCACGGCCCATCTCTCTTGGTTACCAGCACGCACCACAAACTGATTCTTTTCTTTCCCGCCAAACTTTGGAATCTCCTTCGTCTGCACCAAGATCTTCTCATTTAAGGAAATATTCCTTGTGTCTTTGTTTTCCTTATTATCATCCACCATCACATTCTGAGCCCCCAAATCTGGCATTGATTCTTCCATATTTAAACTTTCAAACTTATTTGTTATCACGATATTCCCAGTTTCCTTATTTTGCGAGATTCTCCGAGAATTCCAATATGTACCCATGCAGCTAGTACCAACCGGCTCAAGCACTGGAGACCGCAATGATATGCCACTCCACCTCGACCCACAGACCTTGGTGAAACCATCCTCCTTCGGCGCAGAGCTTTCCCCAACCTCCACTGCATTTTGCACCTGAGAATTCACTTCCACCATAGCCCCAGAGTCACGGTTCATGACAGCTTTTGGACATGTATGCACTTGGTGGCTATACACTCCATGCCGGGAGCATATGTTCACCAGTCCTTCATAAGCAACATAAAAGCGTTCGTCATTTGATTAAAACTATTCCTTTCAAGGGCTTCGAAAGATCCACCTCAACACATACCCTCGCGAAACGTGCACGCTTAAAATTTACTGCCATTGGTTCTCCAATCCCTCGTGTTATTGCCTTTAGAATCGCTGTATGGTAGTAGGTAACTGGAATTTTCATCAATCACACCCATACCAGAGTAGTTGTAATCTCATCCCTTAATGGGTCAAAGCGAGATGACCAGGCTTGGACCATAAGATAACTTCTGAAAACTCTCCATGGCCCTCCCGTTAACGCAGCCATATACTCTTCTTCCAGCTTGAAGTGAACCATGAAGAATTGACGGGGGAGATCCATGACATACATAGCTCATCTCGGTTTCCAAAGTTCTTTTAGTTTCCTGCTCACCGCAGTGATGACAACATGCCTTCTAAAACATTGACTACCATACAGTTTTTCCACATACCATTTATGGCTTCGAGAACTTCGTTATCGATCGTGATAACAGGCTCTCCCATCCTCTCCTCCAGGGAAGCTTACGTCCACCTTCGATGCGATGAAAGCCTCATATAACAGTTTATCCGGGATCGACATCCCCCTCCTCGCGTACTGGCCACCTTTGAAGCCCAGGTCACATCCTGATCCGGCGGATCTTCTGGCGGTCTCGACTTCTCACTGATATCCGTCATTGTTGCTTCCTGGTCACTCGAGCACGGAACCTAACTTCGCCGCTCTTGCTCTCCATTTTTTTTTCTAATATTTTTGGGTTATTGTGATGCTGATTGGGCTGGTGATAGAGAAGATATGAGATCAATAACCGGATATTGCACATTCATAGGAGGAAATATGGTGACTTGGAAGACCAAGAAACAGAAGGTTGTGTCCTGCTCTTCAGTTGAGGCTGAGTATAGAGCTATGAGGAAGCTTACAAACGAGCTTACATGACTTAAGTGACTTCTAGCCGACCTCAACATACATCAGACCACTCCCATGACGATGCATTGTGATAATAAAGTTGCAATACACATTGCTTCCAATTTGGTTTTTCATGAGAGGATCAATCATATCGAGGTGACTGTCACAAAGTTTGTGAGAAGATAAAGGATGGGACAGTCCTACCATGTTATACAAGAAGCCAAGACCAATTGGCTGATATCTTTACCAAAGCTGCGAGTGCTAAAGTCTGTGAGTCCATTTATAGCAGGCTTGGACTCGTAAGTATGGACACAGAATGATAGTGCTACCCTCGCCCATAAGAGCATACATTCTTTTTCTCTCATCATGGTTTGTTGGATTAAACTTAAAGTCAAAATAGAGAGATAATGACCAAGAGTATATTTAGGAGCTATCTAAATATACACTAGATCTATTTAGGAGTTATCTAAATAGTATTAGGGTTAGGAGTCTTGGTTATATATAAACAAGAAGGTATCAGCTTGTGATACAACTTGCGAGTTAAGGGATTTGAGAGCTTAAGTTTTTGAGTGAGTTTTCTTAAGCAATAAGAAGAGTTATTTCTTGATCTTGAATCTTTTATTTCGAGTTACCAAAACAATATTTGGTATCAGAGCAGTAGGTCGTGATGTCTAAAGACGGTGATGGTGATGACACTTCCTCGATGAAGGATGAAGGAGCATCGTCAAAGCTAAAGGAAGGAGGAGGATCGTCATCTTCGATCAAGTGCCCAATGCTAACTTCATACAACTACACGGTATGGGCGATCAAGATGAAAATTCTCCTCAAGATCAACAAAGTATGGGGAGTTATTGATCCAGGAGACAACGATGAGGAGAAGAATGATTTAGCCATGGGTCTGATTGTTCAATCAATTCCCGAGGCTCTTGTGTTACAAGTCGGTGAGATGGATGAAGCAAGAGATGTCTGGGAAGCCATCAAAACACGACATGTGGGAGCAGAGAGAGTTAAAGAAGCGAGATTGCAAACTCTGATGGCCGAGTTCGATGCATTGAAGATGAAAGACTCAGATAAAATCGATGACTTTGCTGGGAAGTTATCTGGGATTTCATCTAAATCAACTGCATTGGGAGAAGAAATCAGTGAAGCAAAATTGGTGAAGAAATTTCTCACAAGTCTTCCAAGGAAGAAGTACATACAGATAGTGGCTTCACTTGAACAAGTCATGGATCTAAACAAAACAAGCTTTGAAGACATCATCGGTCGACTCAAGGTTTACGAGGAGCGTGTAACCGAGATTGAGGAGGAACAGGAGGACCAAAGCAAACTGATGTATGTGAACACGGACTCACAAACATCACAACGAAACTCTGGAGGAGATTACAGAAACAGAGGTCGTGGGGGACGTTCTCATGGTAACAGGGGACGTGGCAGAGGACGGTTCAACGGAACAAGAGATGCATCTCACATCACTTGCTTTCGTTGTGATAAGCAAGGGCATTACGCCTCTGACTTCCCTGATCGTCTACTCAAGCTACAAGAGACACAAGAGAACAATAAAGACGAGATAGAAGAAGCAGACGAACTCATGTTACATGAGGTGGTATATCTAAACGAAGAAAAGATCATACCAAGTAAGTACGAAACCAGCACTGGTGACAATGACTTGTGGTACCTCGACAACGGAGCGAGTAACCACATGAGCGGAGACAGGAGATATTTCTATTGTATTGATAAGACTGTCACAGGCAAGGTTAGATTTGGTGACGATTCAAAAATTGACATTAAAGGGAAAGGCTCCATTGAGTTTCTTGACAGAAACGGTGATCCAAGGCGAATGTCAGATGTTTACTACATACCCGAGTTGAGAAGTAACATAATCAGCCTTGGACAAGCAACCGAAGTGGGATGCGATGTGAGAATGAGGGGAGATATCCTAACGATGCACGATCGAGATGGAAAGTTGCTTGTTAAGACAACAAGATCGAAGAATCGTTTATATAAGGTTCGTATGGGAGTTAAAGATACAGAACAACTCAACTTGCTGGAGTCAGATATCTCAAACGTGTGGCATGCTCGGTTGGGACACATCAACCTTGAGACAATCAAGACGGTGCAGCAGAGAGAACTTGTCCATGGAGTGCCACACATGAGCTTGCGAGTCATGTATGTTAGGGAAACAAACGAGACTAGTATTTCCCAAAGCCACATTGTTTCGCGCCTCAAAACCACTTGAGCTCTTTCATGGAGACTTATGTGGGCCTATTACACCAACAACACCAGCGGGAAATAGGTACATATTTGTCCTCATAGACGATCACTCAAGATATATGTGGACCATACTCTTGAAGGAGAAGGGAGATACGTTCGAAAAGTTCAAGAACTTTAAACACATGGTGGAACGAGACACAGGGAGAAAACTCTTGACTTTCCGAACCGATCGAGGAGGAGAATTTGTCTCGAACGAATTCAATGCTTTCTGTGATGCTTCAGGGATCAGACCACATCTCACTGCCCCGTATACTCTGCAGCAGAACGGAGTCGTTGAGAGGAGAAACAGAACCTTGATAGAAATGAGTAGAAGCATCATGAAGCATATGTCTTTACCTAACTACTTGTGGGGAGAGGCGGTACGACATTCCACGTATCTCCTAAATCATGTTGCAACAAGAGCTGTAAAGGATAAAACTCCATACGAAGCTTATCACCTGAAGAAACCAAACATCGGACATCTACGAACGTTTGGTTGCATAGCTTATGCAAAGATGGAAGGATCGCATTTGAGAAAGCTCGATGACAGATCGAGAAAACTGATACATCTAGGCATGGAACCTGGTTCGAAAGCATACAGGTTGCTTGACCCACTCACTCGGAAAACTGTGGTAAGTCGAAACGTAGTTTTTGACGAAACAAGAAGGTGGAGCTGGGAGAAACAAAGCCACAACGAGGACAGTGGAGAGGAATTCATGATTGAGTTTGGAGAGTTTGGGAACCGAGGAATGGATCCAAGAACACAACTCCAACTTGAAGATGGACCTGAGGCGGATTGCTCTGTTAAGAAAACAGAGAACAGTAAGAGCGGAACTGAGATAGATCCTATCAAGTGCGAAAATGATGAGGATGACATGACAAAACCTGAAGACGAAGAAAGCGGTTCCGACAATGAGGAAGATGGTGTTCCCATCCTAAGAAGATCAAACAGAGAATCTCGAAAACCAGCCTATCTAAATGACTACGTCTTGCATTTAGCAGAAGAAGAGGAGAACGGTTGCTAATGTGCTTGAATGACGAGCCAAGAGACTTTGCGGAGGCAAGAGAATCGAGAGATTGGACGTTAGCATGTGAAGACGAGATTCGATCCATCAACAAAAACTTCACATGGAACTTGGTCGACCCTCCACAAGGATCAAAGCCGATAGGTTTAAAATGGGTATTTAAACTGAAGTAGAATTCGGATGGGAGTATCAACAAACACAAAGCTAGACTTGTCGCCAAAGGATATGTGCAACGACAAGGAATAGATTTTGATGAAGTATTCGCTCCGGTGGCTCGGATAGAAACGATCCGATTTCTTGTCAATCTCTCAGCATCTAGTGGGGGGGGAGATACACCACTTGGATGTAAAGACAGCCTTTCTGCACGGAGAACTAAAGAAGACCATCTATGTCACGCAGCCAGAAGGGTTTGTTGTGAAAGGGAGTGAAGACAAGGTCTACAAACTCAATAAGGCCCTATATGGTTTGAGGCAAGCCCCAAGAGCGTGGAACGAAAAGCTGAATGGGATTCTAAAGGGTCTGCAGTTTAAGAGATGTACTAAAGAGCCATCGGTATATCAAAAGAAGGATAACTCTGGTACGCTTCTTGTTGCTGTATATGTCGATGATTTGTTTGTTTCGGGAACAAGTGAGAAGGTCATCAAGGAATTCAAGCGAGAGATGTCTGCCAAGTTCGAAATGAGTGACCTTGGGAGACTGACCTACTATCTCGGCATTGAAGTAAGCCATGACAAAGAAAGAATAACTCTTAACCAAAGACGATATGCTCTGAAGATTTTGGAGGAAGCCGGAATGAGCAAGTGCAATCCCTCGCACATACCAATGGAGGCAGGCTTAAAACTATCAAGGGCAGTAGAAGAAAATGATATTGATGCTACAGACTATCGCAGAAACATTGGATGTTTGCGGTATTTGTTGCATACCAGACCGGACTTGTCTTATTGTGTAGGTGTGCTAAGCCGATACATGCAAAACCCGAAGGAATACCATGGCGCAGCAATGAAGCAATGTCTACGGTACATGCGAGGAACCACAAGCCTTGGACTCGAATTCAAACGACCAACCATGGGGATAACAAAGCTTGTTGGTTACAGTGATAGTAGTCACAACGTGGACCCTGATGATGGCAAGAGTACAACTGGTCATGTGTTCTATCTTGGAGATAGTCTAGTCTCATGGTGCTCTCAAAAACAAGACACAGTGGCTCTGTCATCATGCGAGGCCGAGTTTATGGCAGGTACTGAAGCGGCTAAACAGGCAATTTGGCTTCAAGACTTGTTCAAGGAGATCATCGGAGTCTCGTGTGAGAGAACTGTCATTCGAATAGACAACCAGTCAGCAATCGCTCTCACCAAGAATCCAGTGTTTCACGGCAGGAGTAAGCACATTCACACAAGGTATCATTTCATCAGAGAATGTGTTGAGAATGGATTGATCGAAGTTGAGCATGTCCCCGGAACCGAACAGAAAGCGGACATACTCACGAAGGCGCTAGGAAGGATAAAATTCAAGGAGATGAGGGATCTCATTGGCATTAAGGATCTGAGTGAGAGTGACTTCAAGTTTAGGAGGGAGAATGTTGGATTAAACTTAAAGTCAAAATAGAGAGATAATGACCAAGAGTATATTTAGGAGCTATCTAAATATACACTAGATCTATTTAGGAGTTATCTAAATAGTATTAGGGTTAGGAGTCTTGGTTATATATAAACAAGAAGGTATCAGCTTGTGATACAACTTGCGAGTTAAGGGATTTGAGAGCTTAAGTTTTTGAGTGAGTTTTCTTAAGCAATAAGAATAGTTATTTCTTGATCTTGAATCTTTTATTTCGAGTTACCAAAACAATATGGTTTTGTCCCAAGTGGTTTTCCATGATGAGGTTTTTAATGAGGTAGGACCTTATGGGTAATCCAAGCTCAGAGTTCATGGGTGATTCCAGAACTTCTAAGCTTGAGGGAGAATGTTAGCCAAGGGATCACACTATCAAAGCATTGATCATCCATCTGTTCGTACATCTGTCCGTACATCCGTACATATGTACGGTCCGTACAAGTATGAACAGATGAATATGTCAATGCTAAGACTATGTTGGATAAGGTTGACATATTAAGTTCATGTATATCTTGATCAAGGAGTGATAAGCAAGGAAAATCATTTAGACGCGTATTTGGATAAGGTTGTCCTTGTATAAGACTGTTTGAAAATAAGGTTGCTTTATGCAACTTTTGTCACCTTTTTCTCCTTTTACACACAGTGTACCCTAGCTTTTCTTTGTTTTATATACCTTGTAACAGCTTCTTCTTGTATATTCTCACCATTGTAATCGAATTCTAAAGCAATGGAAACCTTTCTCCTTTTGTTCTTCTCATAGTTCATCACATAAACTCCATCATTTTATCTTATCTCTTACATAATCTTCATTATTCCGCATATTCCTTCAATAATGAATGCTTCAGAACACAGACCTGTAAAGACAAACCATGGGAGAGATGGTGATCATCTCAAAGTATCTACTTAGCTGTCCACATCTCATAAGCTTGGAGAGGATGAATATGAAAGATGAAGATGAAGATGAAGATGGAGGATTTGTGAGAGATTCCAGCGTTGGTTGATCTATATTTATAAGGCAAATTATATGAGTAATGTAAAACTCGAGGAAGAAGGAAAGTCGAAGAGGCATAATGGTAATTGAAGGCATTTAGTGAGATTTTAAGAAGAAAATTTTAATGATTTATCTACGGTTACAAATATGGAAGATTATGCGCCGCCGATAGTGAATAGAAGTGGCTTAATGTTCCAGCGGCGAAGTAACGCCGGAAGAAAGAAGGAGACAATGAATGAAGAAACAAATTTAGGATTTATGATTTTTGAGCAAATAATATTGGGCCGTTGAAGTAAAAACCCAAAAAGATTTTTGATAATATGATAAATGAAAAAAAAAGCAAAGACATTTATAGATACTAATAGAGTGACGTGGCAAACCCTATGGAAAGATAATTGCACTGTTATATGATAGATTATGTTCGCTAACTCAACCTATTATTTTATTATAGTGTTTATGCTATTTAGCTTCATTTGTGAGAATTTTGTCGAACTGAAGTGGATTACGACAAAATCAGGTTGGATGAAGTTCTAGGCAACGAAAAGATAGAGAAATGTTACGAATATGCGAATTGCGTTGAAGCAACGTCTCCAGAGGAAGAAGAAGTGGGAGGATTTGAGAATTGGATCTCGGATCAAGAAGACAATTTCCTCTTGGAATATCCTTCCACTAAGAATAATATTTTTTTATTTTTAATCTAATTACTTCTTTGAAGAGAATAATATAATCTTATTTTTATAATCATCTCGAGTCATTTTAGTTTTAGTATGTAAAGAAGGAAGATATGTGTCAAATAGGTAGCTGATGTGGAGGTTGAGAAGGAGAAAAAGTCTCTAATTATATATAAGAAGATATTACTAGACTAAGAACATCTTTATCAGGAGTTTTTAACATGAAGTTCTTAAAATAAAATTTAAGTATATGTATATGTTTATATTATTTTTAATAAAAGGTCTATTGAATGTTGGTCTAAACTTAGGCGTTAGTATCGGTGCTTATGTTGGTCATAGAGACTCTATCTGATTAGTAGGGTTAGCTACCTAAACTGGTTCATCGGATTGGTGCGGTTTAGTTGGTTATAGCTTCTAATTAGGTTTCGGTTTGTAAACCCTTATTGGTATAAAAGGGTAGCCGAAGTCGTCTCTGGTCAAGGTTGTAAGGCGTAGAGTTCATCTTCTTCCTTGAGTCTGACCTTGGTGTAGAGAGCTGAATTCATCTTCGATCTAGTGAATTGCTGGACTGAGTCTGGCCCCAGTGAGTAGTATTTCATATCGGATGCGAACACTGGGTAAACAAATTGTTCTTGTGTCATCTTTCATTTTCGTTCGTTCATTGTTCTGTGTTTGAGTGAGAGAGAGAGAGTTCCAAAGGAATCGGAGCATCGGTTACAACAAGTGGTATCAGAGCCTTGGTTTAGGCAAGATCGGAAGTCTCTTGTGATGGCGACGACGAAGACGAAGCACAGATCGGAGGTTGAGCTGTTCGATGGCACCGGCGACTTCTCGCTATGGACCATTCGGATGATGGCTCATTTCGGTGATGCTGGCTTGAAGGAAGTTATCCTCTCAGATAACTTTGAAGTCGTTACTCCATCGACGAAAGATGAAGAAGCAAAAGACATAGACGAGGAAGAAGAGAAGCCGTCGGAAACTCCAACGAAGGTAAAACTTGATCCGGAAAAATTAGACAAAGACGATAGGGCTAAAGATATGATCATCTTGAATATCACTGATCATGTGCTTAGGAAGATTAAGCATTGTACAATTGCGGCTTCTATGTGGTCCATGTTAGATAGGCTGTACATGTCAAAGACGTTGCCGAATCGTATCTTTGTGCAGTCTCAGTTCTATACCTTCAAGTGTGATGGATCAAAGGCTATAGACGTTAACGTAGATGAGTTTCTCAAGGTTATAAATGAGATGGGAAGCCTGAACGTGAGTGTCACTGATGAGATTCAGGCTATAGTTTTCTTGAACTCACTTCCGGCAACTTATGATCAGCTGAAGCATACTCTCAAGTATGGTAAAGAATCTTTGACATTGGAAGAGGTGATCTCAGCAAGTAAGTCAAGGCAAAGGGAGATTCAAGAAACTACAAAATCAGAGAAAGGATCCGCAACGGTTCTGTATACAAGTGACAGAGGACGATCACCGGAAAGAGGAAGATCATCAAAGAAAGGTGGATCAAGAGGTGACCGAGACAACAAGTCTCGCAGCAAGTCGAAGACCAGGAATGTCACTTGCTGGTACTGCAAGAAGGAAGGTCACATTAAGAAAGAATGTTATGCGAGAAAGCGTAGGATGGAAAGTGATGAGGATTGTGAAGCTGCCGTTGCAATTGCTGGAGAGGAATCAAAGGATGCTCTAGCAGTCTCAGCTGTCAATCCCAAAGACAACTGGGTAATTGACTCTGGGTGTACTCACCATATGACGTCAAGAAGAGATTGGTTTGTGGACTTCACAGAACAAGAATCTAGCAAGATTCTACTTGGAGATTTTCATTCGGTGGAGACCTTGGGAATCGGAACAGTGAAGCTCAACACAAATGGAGGAACGGTAAAGTACATGCGTAATGTCAGGTATGTTCCTAATCTTCGTAGAAACTTGATTTCCACAGGTACTCTGGACAAGCTGGGATTTAAGCATTCAGGTGGAGATGGAAAGGTCAAATTCTACAAGAACAACAAGCTAGCGCTCCAAGGAATCTTAAAGAATGGGTTATACATTCTTGATGGCGAGACAATAGCAGCTGAGTCATGTCAAGCGGAAAGTACAAAACCTCAGGTACCTTTATGGCATAGTCGTTTAGGTCACATGAGTTACAGGAACATGCAGGTTCTCGTGAGAGATGGAATTATGAAGAAGAAGGACATTGGAACGGAAAGTTTCTGCGAGCATTGTGTTTTGGGTAAGTCTAAAAAGGTAAGCTTTGATACTGGTAAACACAATACGAAGCATGTTCTTGATTACTTACATGCAGATCTTTGGGGTTCTCCCAATGTCACACCATCACTCTCAGGTACTCAGTATTTTCTATCCATTATAGATGATTACTCTAGGAAGTTTTGGTTATGTTTCCTCAAGTCAAAAGATGAAACGTTTGCTAAGTTCTGTGAATGGAAAACTTTAGTAGAGAATCAGGTGGATAGAAAAGTAAAATGCCTTAGGATAGATAATGGTTTGGAATTTTGCAACCATGCATTTGATGAGTTTTGCAGGTCTAACGGCATAGCTAGACATCGCACATGCACCTACACGCCACAGCAGAACGGAGTGGCTGAGCGCATGAATAGAACCATCATGGAGAAAGTTCGGTGTCTCCTAAGTGAATCAGGTCTTGAAGAGATTTTTTGGGCTGAAGCTGCTTCAATCTCAGTCTACATGATAAACCGTTCCCCTACTGCTGTTATAGAGTTTAAGTCCCCTGAGGAGTTGTGGATGGGCAAGAAGATCGGTTATAAACACATGAAGAAGTTTGGATCGGTCGCATATGTTTATGTAGACCAAGGCAAACTCAAGCCTAGAGCTATGAAAGGAGTATTCCTTGGCTATCCTCAAGGGACAAAGGGCTACAAAATCTGGCTTCTTGAAGGAGAGAAGTTTATAATCAGCAGAAACGTAAAGTTTCATGAGGATGAAGTCTACAAAGACATAAAGTCAGGGGAGGTCTCGGAGAAGGATACAAGTCAGAAAGGTCCAGATAGTTATACTGAAAAGCTTCCAGGAACATCTGAAACCGAGACAAAGGAAACGGAAGATGGTGGATCTATCTCTAAAACTCAACCAGAGGTTCAAGACGACGTTCAAGGAGGACTGACAAATTATCAGCTTGCTCGTGACCGTCCTAGAAGAACAATAGTCCCACCGGTTAGATTTGGTGACTATGACCTAGAAGATGGTGAAACTGCATTCGCACTGGCTGTATTTGAGTTAATGAGTGCTGAGCCGAATGACTATGTGGAAGCAATGGACAGTGAGGATGATGCAGATAAGTGCGTACTGCAACAGATGAAGAGTTTGACTCGTTAAAGAAGAATCACACATTGATTTTGGTGGACAAACCAAAAGATAGAGACGTCATCAGTTATAAGTGGATCTTTAAGATCAAACCAGGAATAGAAGGGGTGGAGCCAGATCGTTATAAGGCTCGCCTCGTGGCACGAGGGTTCACTCAAAAGGAGGGAATAGACTACGGAGAAATTTTCTCTCCAGTTGTGAAGCATGTTTCTATTAGAACTTTGCTGTCTCTAGTAGTGGATCAGGACATGGAACTGGAGCAGATGGACGTGAAAACTGCATTTCTTCATGGGAACTTGGAGGAAGACCTTTACATGTATCAACCAGAAGGGTACGAGGTTCAGTCAAAGAAGGAACAAGTTTGTCTTCTCAAGAAATCCCTGTATGGGCTAAAGCAGTCTCCGCGTCAATGGAATAAGAGGTTTGATCAGTTTATTCAGTCTAAAGGGTTCAGGAAAAGTGAGCATGACTCGTGTGTGTACATCAAAGGAGACTCAGTCAAAAGTTATGTCTACTTACTCTTATACATGGATGACATGCTCCTTGCATCTACGAGTGTAACCAAGATTACTGAGCTTAAGATGCAGCTGAGTTCGGAGCTTGAGATGAAAGATCTCGGGCCTGCAAGGAGTGTTCTCGGTATGGACATCATCCGTGGTAGAGAAAAAGGTATACTTCGTTTATCTCAGTCAGAGTATCTTAAGAAGGTGGTGGAGAATTTCTGTATGGCTGATGCAAAGTCTTCCTTGACTCCTGTTGGTGCTCATTTTAAACTGAAATCTGTCAAAGAGACAGACGAGTGCATTGATACTGAGGTCTATCCATACTGCTCAGCCGTCGGGAGTATCATGTATGCAATGGTCGGGTCAAGACCAGACTTAGCTTTTGAAATTGGGCTAGTTAGCAGGTTTATGAGTAAACCAGGAGAAATCCACTGGGAAGCAGTTAAGTGGCTACTCAGATACATAAAGGGATCACTTAACATAGAGCTGTGTTTCACAAAGTCCAAGCATTTCGCAATTCAGGGATTTTGTGATTCAGATTATGCAGCAGACTTGGATAAGCGAAGGTCAACTTCAGGTTATGTGTTCACTGTAGGAGAAAATGTGGTAAGCTGGAAATCTAATTTGCAACCAGTTGTAGCTTTGTCAACAACAGAAGCCGAGTACATCTCTCTTATAGAAGCTGTCAAGGAAGCCATATGGCTTAAAGGATTGTTAGAAGACTTCGGGTATCCACAAGAGGCGATCAAGATTTGGTGTGATTCTTAAAGCGCCATCTGCCTATCCAAGAATAATGTGTTTCACGAAAGGACTAAACACATGGCTGTGAAGTATAATTTCATTCGTGAAGTTATAGCAGATGGAGTTGTGGATGTTGTAAAGATCCACACAAGTAGGAACCCAGCTGATATTCTTACGAAGGTGGTTCCGGTGAGCAAGTTCAATGCAGCGTTGGATTTGCTCAAGGTCCGTAAAGCTTGAGGACTGTAGGCTTGCCAGACGGTCTACGTCCAGAGGTGATTCACTTGTGAGGATCGAAGGTTAGTGTTGTAAGGTGTTGTACTCTTGTTTTATACTTTTGTAAGTTTAGTCCAAGGTGGAATTTATTGAATGTTGGTCTAAACTTAGGCGTTAGTATAGGTGCTTATGTTGGTCATAGAGACTCTATCTGATTAGGAGGGTTAGCTACCTAAATTGGTTCATCAGATTGGTGCGGTTTAGCTGGTTATAGCTTCTAATTAGGTTTCGGTTTGTAAACCCTTATTGGTATAAAAGGGTAGCCGAAGTCGTCTCTGGTCAAGGTTGTAAGGCGTAGAGTTCATCTTCTTCCTTGAGTCTGTTCTTGGTGTAGAGAGCTGAATTCATCTTCGATCTAGTGAATTGCTGGACTGAGTCTGGCCCCAGTGAGTAGTATTCCATATCGGATGCAAACACTGGGTAAACAAATTGTTCTTTTGTCATCTTTCATTCTCGTTCGTTCATTGTTCTGTGTTTGAGTGAGAGAGAGAGAGAGAGTTCCAAAGGAATCGGAGCATCAGTTACAACAAGGTCTCTAAAAATTTGGATATTATTTTTTATTTTGGTAATGATTATCTAAAAAACTAAATAATGTTAAAAGACTAATATTTTTTTTTGTGACAAAATTATGTTTGTCTTACGTTGCAGTGTTATGCCAATTGATTACGAACTTATTTCGACCAAATCTAATAATGTCTACATAACTTTTTGATCAAATTTTGTACTCAAGAACGTAGATCTTAATACTTCTATATTCTATCAAACCCAATTTTATTCTTTTAACAAGACAAGTGTTTGTTATAAACACCAGTTCGATTTAGCCTCACAATTTGGTTTGTTTTGCGAGGACTTTTAAATCACACACCTCCAACACTCTGTATATAGCAAAGCTTTTGTCTCAAATCGTTGTTCGAATGCTACATTCAAAGTGGATGATTTGAACTACATATGGGGAATTGGGGATGCTTCCTCTACATCATCATAATAATCAAACTTGTCACCGTCATTTTTATCATCATAATAACATATCTTTTCCTTTTTGTTAAAAAAATATGTTATAAAGATGAAATGGAAAATATTTTAATATATGTTTACTTGCAACATATAATTAGACAATAGAATTTCCTCCGTAGATTATGTTTACGTGCATTAGATAGGGTTAG
This sequence comes from Isatis tinctoria, assembly GCA_010577795.1. NCBI lineage: Eukaryota > Viridiplantae > Streptophyta > Magnoliopsida > Brassicales > Brassicaceae > Isatis > Isatis tinctoria. The sequence goes on along the minus strand of CM021249.1, from coordinate 15,146,582 downwards.
GTTTGTGTGCAATTTAATTTTTGGTTTAATATGGCTTAATCGATTTGTTTTGGTTTATTCCAGTTTAGTCCGGTTTAGATTGGTTAACTTATAATTGATTAAGTCTGTGTATAAATGAAAATAAATTTGTGGCAAACTTTTTAAGCCTGTCAAATTAACTTAAATTTGTGATCAAAGAAAAACAAATATGTGACAAACTTATTAAGTCTACTGAAATTAACTAAATATGTGGCTAAAGAAAAAAAAAATTGTAACAAACTTATTAAGTCTATTGAAATTAATTAAATATGCTGCCAAAGAAAAAAAAATTATGACAAACTTATTAAATCTATTGAAATTAAACAAATTTGTGGCTGAAGAGAAACAAATTTGTGACAAACTTATTAAGTCTATAGAAATTAAATAAGTTTGTGACTAAAAAAACAAATATGTGACAAACTTACTAAGTCCATCAAAATTAAATAAATATTTGGTTAAATGAAAACAAATATGTAACAAACTTATTATGTCTATCAAACTTAAATAAATTGTGGCTAAAGAGAAACAAATATATCAAACATATCTGTGAAACCTAATAAGTCTGTCAAAATTATGTAAATTTGTGGCTTCACAGAAATAAATATATCTAAAAATAAGTCTATTGATTCGTGATATTAAGTTTTTCATATGACAAAATCATAAACTTTGTAAGAAAATATTCTTTCAAAATTAATTTAATAGCATTTTTAAATATGATTTTTGTTAATAAGTGATTTAAAGGTAAAATAGACAAAAAAGCATATTAACAATAAAAATAAAATAAGAGCTATTCTTGTAATAAAACAATGAATTAATGCTAAACTAGTATTTTTCCTAAGAAAAAGCATGAAGTATTGACAAACATCTAATAATTAGTGATATAAAATATTGAGATAATAAATGAACATATTATGCAAGAGTTTTACTAACAACATTGAAGTTATACATTTTGATTTGTGTAATGACTTTATTGTGGATATAAATAGTTATTTAACTAGATAAATTTAATTTTTAATTAATATTTCACTTAAAAATGAACAATTTTTATTAAAAAAATCTGAAAATTTATTATACGTTCTTTTGATAGTTTAAAAATTACTAAAAAAAAGACTCATTTGTTAAATAGTTAAAGCGGTCAAAAGAAATATTTGTGTGGTAGTATTATATATACAGAAAGGGAAAAAAAAAGACTCAGTCGATGGATTTGCAGACAATTGGACAAGAAAAGATAATATATTTCAATGAGGAAAATATGAGAGGAGAGCTTTTGAAAGGACACGTGGCAGAATTTTTCAAGTGACATGGAACACTAGGAGGAGAGAATGTTGCGCCATTATATAATAGATATGTGGCCAAAGAAAAAATGTGTTTGTAACAAACTTATTAAGTCTATTGAAATTAACTAAATATGTGGCAAAATTAAAAAAATTGTGATAAACTTATTAAGTCTATTGAAATTAAATAAATGTGTGGATAAAGAGAAACAAATTTGTGACAAACTTATTAAGTCTATACAAATTAAATAAGTTTGTGGCAAAAAAAAGTGACAAACTTACTAAGTCCATCAAAATTAAATAAATATTTGGTTAAAGGAAAACAAATATATGACAAACTTGTTAAGTCTACTGAAATTAACTAAATATGTGGCCAAAGAAAAAAAATGTTTGTAACAAACTTCTTATTAAGTCTATTGAAATTGATTAAATATGTGGCCAAAGAAAAAACATTTGTGACAAACTTATTAAGTCTATTAAAATTAAATAAATTTGTGGCTAAAGAGAAACAAATTTGTGACAAACTTATTAAGTCTATAGAAATTAAATAATTTTGTGGCTAAAAAAGCAAATATGTGACAAACTTATTATGTCCATACAAATTAAAATTAATCTTTGCTGAAAAGAAAACAAATATGTGACAAACTTATTATGTCTATCGAAATTAAACAAATTTGTGGTTAAAGAGAAACAAATTTGTCAAACAAATCTGTGAAACATAATAGGTCTGTCAAAATTATGTGAATTTGTGACTTCACATAAATAAATCTATCTAAAATAAGTATATTGATTCATGATATTATGCCTGTCATATGACAAAATCATAAATTTTATAAATTTTTTGCTTTCAAAATTAATTTAATAGCATTTTTAAATATGATTTTTGTTAATAAGTGATTTAAGGGTAACATAGAAAAAAAATAGATTAGTAATAAAATTAAAATAAGAGCTATTCTTGTAATAAAACAATAAAATAGTGCTAAACTAGTTTTTTTCCTAAGAAAAAAGCATGGAGTCTTGACAAAGTTCTAATAATTAATGATATAAAATATTGAGATAATAAATGAACATATTACGCAAGAGGTTTACTAACAACATTGAAGTTAGACATTTTGATTTGTGTAATGACTTTATTGTGAATATAAGAAGGACCCAACTGAAATTTAGATATAAGTGATCATGAAATTATGTAGGTAAAAGCTGACATAAAGTAAGAATATGATCAATATAAAATCATAAACATATCGCCGAAGTTTGTATGTTTTTTATTTTTTTTAAAGAAAAAATCTTGAAAATACCTAATAAATAATAATTACATTTTTGAGTGAGAGAAAAATGAAAACATTTTTGAATTTTCAAAAATGTAAAAAAAAAATATTTGCATTTTGATTTCTATATACATGAGCATATAATATAACTCAATATGAAAAGTATGTTATTATTGTTAATAAATTTTTATTTAGCTAGATACATTAATAAAAAAATCTGAAAATTTATTATACGTTCTTTTGATAGTTTAAAAATTACTATAAAAAAACCTCGTTTGTTAAATAGTTAAGGCGGTCAAAAAAATTATTTTTGTGGTATTACTATAGATATATTATGGAAAATGTGATTATTCATCACTTTCCCTAGGTGTCAACTTAGTGTAGTTACACTTGTTATCACATCCTAATGACTAAGCTATTTTGGAGAGTAGTCATCAAGACATGTGTCTTCTTATGGTGCATCTAGTTTACCTATAAATAGGATTGTTGGTCCATTTTGTAATGTGAATCAAAAAAGAAAGAAATACACAGCAACTTTCTCACTCTAAAATCTCTCTTCCTCTCCTATCTCCTCTCACATATATCACAAACACAGCATATACATAAATATATCTTACTTTTGTTATAAATAAATATTTTCATAACACGTTATCAGCACAATCGTCTCTCCACTCGAGCGTATCGTTGCTTGATCGTTTTCCGATCAATCCATACCCGTTATTCTGTCCATCACTCAGATTGGTATAGCGCCGTCACTCTGTCCGATCACCGTACCGTTGGCCCATTCAAAAACCGAAAAAGGTAATATTTAATTTATGTTGAATTTATACCAATATATATATATATATATATGAAATAATGTTATATATCATTTCATTAAATTCATATTAAATTATACGGAGTGGAAGGTTACGCCTCCTCCTTAATCGAGTGGTAGGCTCTGACTCCTCGAAACCATATAAATTCATAATTAACGAATGATTTAATTGTTTATATAGATATCATGTCAAACTTGGCAAAGCTCGATATCGTTACCCTCGATATAAGCAGAAATAATTATATGACATGGGCATCTCATGCAAAAATGCATTTGAGATCAAATGGGCTTCTCAAAACCATCGATCAGTCGGAACCGACTTCAGATGAGGCTAAAGCTAAGGCTATGGTGTTTTTACGCCATCACCTCCACGATAACTTGAAAAATGGATACATCACAAAAGAAGATCATGCAGATCTTTGGCAATCGCTTAAAGATAGATTTGATCACCAAAAGTATGTGATCTTGCCAAAGGCTAAACATGAGTGGTTAAATCTTCGTTTATTGGATTATAAAAGTGTTGGTGAATATAACTCCGCTCTGTTCGGAATCACCTCCAGGATGATGTTATGTGGTGAAAATGTGAGCGATTATGATATGATTGAGAAAACGCTCTCCACATTCCATCCTGGAAATGTAATTCTGCAGGAACAGTATCAGGCAAAAGGATACACTCGCTACTCGGAGTTGATGCAAGTCCTCCTTGTAGCAGAGCAGAACAATGAACTTGTGATGTTAAACCATCCAGCTCGTCCACCCGGATCAGCTCCATTCCCTGAAGCGAATGTTGTAGCATCATGTAATAATAATAATAATAATGATCAAAGGCAAGGACGCGGTAGAGACTGTAGTCGAGGCCGTGGACGAGGTCGTGGACGTGGAAGAGCAAGAGGTTTTAATAATGGAAGGAACAAGAACTTCCAAGCAAATGAAAACGGCCGTATAATGAAAAAGACGACTGAAAATGCTTGTTACAGATGTGGCATGAAAAGACATTGGGAACGTATATGCCATACGCCAAAGGATTTCGTCAATCTATATCATGAGTCACAAAAAGCTAAGGCGAGAAATGTTGAAACCAACTTCATCAATAATGAGGCCGACCCTTCCTACAATGGCTTAAATGATGATACTCATCTCGACATTGCGGATTATCTTGAAGTCAGAAATGTCGCAGAAAAACATCACGACTAAAATCGATGAGGCCTTGTAAACTACAAAGATAATATGAAAATGAAGTTTTATATTTTCCTTGTATAATATGTTAAACTTAACGGCTTGTTTTGATAATAAGTTTGTATAATATGTTACTCTCGCTTTTATAAAATAGTTTATGAAATCAGGTTTTATTATAAGTTTGCATAAGTTTGTCGTATTCTATTAATAAATCCCTTAATTATCTTGACACAGAGAATGTCACAAATTGAGATTGAGGATGGAGATTTATGTCTAGCAGATAGTGCTACATCGCACACTATAACTAAAGAAAGAAAATATTTCTCTTCTCTCGAAATGAAGGACTCCGCCAGTTGCATGAGTACCATATCCAGTAATGCAAAGATCATAATTGGCTCCAGAAAAGCAAATTTTATAATGCCAAAGGGGACGAAGTTTGTAATAGAGAATGCTCTATATTCCCCAAAATCTCAAAGAAATTTGTTGAGCTTTAAAGATATTCAAAAGAATGGATATCATATTGAGACTATGAATAAGAATGGCACTGAATATATTTGCATTACAACAGAAAATAAAAAACATATGGAAGAATTACCCATGTTGTCCTCTGGACTATATTGCACAAAAAATAAATATGACTGAGTCATATGTTACAATAAATGAGAAGGATCTTAATGAATTCAAAGTCTGGCATGAAAGACTTGGTCATCCTGGATCAGTTATGATGAGAAAAATTGTGCAAAATTCCAGTGGCTACCCATTGAAAAATGAGAGAATATTTCAATCAGGGGAGTTTCCCTGTAATGCATGTTCTCAAGGGAAACTCATTGCTCGGCCATCACCAGCCAAAGTAGGGAATGAATCTCCATTATTCTTAGAAAGAATACATGGTGATATATGTGGACCAATATATCCACCATGCAGGCCATTTCGATATTTCATGGTATTAATTGACACATCTAGTAGATGGTCACATGTGTGTCTTTTGACCACAAGAAATGCGGCATTCGCAAGATTCATTGCCCAAATAATCAGGTTGAAAGCTCAATTCCCTGATTATCCAATAAAGAAAGTGAGGCTTGATAACGCTGGTGAATTCACTTCTAAAGCCTTTGATGATTATTGCATGGCAATGGGGATTGACGTTGAGCATCCGGTTCCCCATGTGCATACACAAAATGGCATGGCTGAGAGCTTAATAAAGAGATTGCAATTAATTGCAAGGCCATTGATAATGAGAACAAAACTCCCAATTTCAGTATGGGGACATGCTGTTTTGCATGCGGCTGCATTGGTCCTGCTCAGACCAAGTACATATAATAAATATTCCCTATTACAATTAGTATCTGGACATGAATCTAATATATCTCATCTCCGTGTGTTTGGGTGTGCGGTCTATGTTGCGATAGCGCCACCACAAAGAATGAAAATGGGGCCCCAGAGGAGATTAGGGATATATGTTGGGTATACGTCACCAAGTATAATCAGATATCTTGAACCACAGACTGATAATATGTTCACGGCACGATTTGCCGATTGCCATTTTAATGAAAATGAATTTCCAGCGTTAGGGGGAGGATTGAGAGAATCACCAAAAGATATCACCTGGTGTATACATTCTTTGGCTTATCTTGATCCTCCTACTAATCAAAGGGAAGTGGAAGTCCAGAAAATAATACACATGCAAAGTTTGGCAAACCAGTTACTGGATGTGTTCACTGATACAAAAAGAGTGACTAATCATTATGTACCCGCTGCAAATGCTCCATCAAGGGTAGAAATCCCAAAGGAAAATATAAATGGAAGCAATGCAAGCAAACCCAAAGTTCAAATGAAAAGGGGGAGGCCTATGGGCTCGAAAGATAAATATCCCCGAAAGAAAAAGAATTTGGGAGAAAGAGAAAGAGAAAAAGAAAAGGAAAGAGAAAGAAATGAAAAGGTTCCAGTAGAGCAACATAATAAGAAATGTCAAGATGACATATATGAAATAGCTCCTGGTGAACCAGATAAAGAGAATGAGATAGAAAAGTGTGAGATTTCCATTAATTATGCCCAAGATGGGAACATATGGATAAGAAATGAAATAGATGATGATAATGGAATATTCTCCTTTTCTATGTCTAAAGAAATCAATGATGAAAATGATCTAGATCTGAGGTCCGTATCGGAGTGCCAGAAAAGGCCCGATTGGGATAAATGGCAGATGGCCATGAGAAATGAGTTACTCTCCCTCAATAAGAAAGATGTTTTTGGACCTGTTGTTATTACACCTGGTGATGTAAAACCGGTCGGATGTAAATGGGTTTTTGTGAGAAAAAGAAATGAGAAAAACAAAATCACGAGATATAAAGCTTGCTTTGTAGCGCAAGGTTTTTCTCAAAGACCAAGAATTGATTATGATGAAACATATTCCCTGGTAATGGATGCAATCACATTCATCTACTTAATGAGCCTAACGGTATCAATGAATTTGGAAATGTACCTTATTGATGTTGTGACTGCATACCTATATGGATCACTTGATAGTGACATATACATGAAAATTCCAGAAGGATTCAAAATCCTGGAAGGATCAAAAATCCCAAAAGGATCCGAAAATGTTTGTTTGGTCAAATTACAGCGATCACTTTACGGATTAAATCAATCCGGTCGCATGTGGTATAATCGCTTAAGTGAATTTTTGATGAAAAAGGGATATATAAATAATGCGATATGCCCTTGCGTGTTTATAAAGAAATCATCATCATGATTTGTGATAATTGCTGTTTATGTTGATGACCTGAACATCATTGGGACTCAAAAAGAAGTTGATGATGCAAGAACTCATATGAAAGAAGAATTTGAAATGAAAGACCTTGGAAAGACAAAGTTTTGTCTCGGGCTTCAGATAGAACATCTTAAAGATGGTATATTTGTGCATCAATCAAATTACACCACAAGAGTGTTAAAGCGTTTTTATAGGGATAAGGCAAATTCTTTGAGTACCCAATGGTCAATAGATCATTTAATGTTGATAAGGATCCATTTCGACCTTGTAAAAATAATGAGGAAATATTAGGTCCTGAAGTACCATATATGAGTGCTATTGGTGCGTTAATGTATCTTGCAAATTGTACAAGACCAGATATAGCTTTTGCTACTAACCTACTTGCAAGGTATAGCTCAGCACCTACACGGAGGCACTGGAGTGGAATAAAGCAAATCTTCCGATATCTCCAAGGTACGTTAGACCTGGGATTATATTACCCTAGAAACTCTGTGTGTGGTCTAGTTGGTTTTGGCAGATGCATGATACTTATCAGACCCCCATAAAGCTCGGTCGCTAACCGGATACGTTTTCACAATGGGAGGTACTGCGATCTTGTGGCGTTCTCAAAAGCAGACTTTGGTTGCCACTTCTTCAAATCATGCAGAAGTCATTGCACTCCACGAAGCATGTAGAGAATGTGTGTCGCTTAGATCGATGATACATCATATACAAGAAGCTAGCGGACTAGACACCAGAAAAGAGCCTACGAGAATATACGAAGATAATGCGGCTTGTGTTGCTCAACTCAAGGATGGATACATTAAGAGCGATAGGACGAAACATATCCCTTCGAGATTTTTCTCCTATGCTAAAGAACTCGAGAAGAATCAAGAAGTCGATATTTGATACATTCACTCAAGTGACAATGCCGCAGATCTTTACACAAAGGCGCTTCCTACTTCAACATTTCGAAAACATATTCAGAGTATCGGGATGCGTCATTTACGAGATTTGTGAAGATCATCTATTTGAGGGGGAGATTATGTTACTGTACTCTTTTTCCCTTTTCATGGTTTTTATCCCAATGAGTTTTTCCGTGATGAGGTTTTTAACGAGGCAGTACGTAATCCATCAGTGGTGATGAATTCTCAAGGGGGAGTATTATGGAAAATGTGATTATTCATCACTTCCCCTAGGTGTCAACTTAGTGTAGTTACACTTGTTATCACATCCTAATGACTAAGCTATTTTGGAGAGTAGTCATCAAGACATGTGTCATCTTATGGTGCATCTAGTTTACCTATAAATAGGATTGTTGACAGTGGCGGATCTAGAACTATTTTGTATCGGGGGCACAATATTATAAATAAAAAATTTTATTAAAAAAATTATAAAAAAACAACTCACAAATTTATTCTACGAGGTTCCATATCTTGGAACCTTTTCATAACAACTTCATTTGTCACTTTTTCAAACAATTATTTTCAACAAAACAAATGACACAATCGTTTAAAAATTGTTCCGTAAGGAAGTCTTCACAATCTTCATTGTAGAGAAACATCTTTCCACTGTTGCGGTTGCTACTGGTAGAGTCAGAACTAACTTCAAAAGTCGATACACCAGAGGATGTGAAAGATGTTTCTTTGTCTCCACCATCATCCGAGAAAGATCTCCAAGATCCTTCAAATTAGAAAATCTTTCATCTTCCCGGATGTTGTCAATATAAAGACCAAGTTGATGCTTAAGAGATATCCGATCAATATGACTAAAATCTTCTGGATAAAACTCAGACAATCTCATAATTTTTAGCTGATCAAACTCATGAAATGAATCAGTGGGGCTCAGAGAAGCAATGCAACCAAGTAGTTCTGTGTTTACCTCATCGAAACGGTCATTAAACTCCTGAATTTGCATATCCAATACAATGTAAAAGCATTCCACCTTGTAATGATGCAAGTTGGTTTTGTTGCTTCTTTTTCTTGGCCTCTTTGAATCGATAAACTCGTCTTCCATAACCAGCAACTCAATCTCATGATTCCCACAAAAAGAAGAAACCTCGTTGATCAGAGATTCCCAACCATTATCCTTCAGCTTGTACAATTGCTGCTTTGTAGATTTCACAAGTGACATAGCATTCAGAATATCCTGGTTTTTTTTTTGAGAGCCTTTGATAAACTATTTGTGATCCCAAGAAGAAGCAACATCAACTGTAAGTAGAACACAAAATCAAAGGTGCTGAAGTATTTGAGAAGACCATTAGCTTGGCGTCTTTTGATGCTATCAGTCCCATCGCTTTCAACATACTCAAGCACTTTAATGATAGAAGCAAATAAATCAACCAACCGCAGTAATGTTTTATAGTGAGAACCCCAACGAGTTTTACCAGCTCTACTTGCAGACCCCGAAATTGAGGTGGGCTTATTATCAAGTAATCAAATCAAATAAAGTGCCATCAGAATCCCAACCTTTAATCGAATACCCTTTCATATGCCTCTTAGTTTGTTTGACGAATAATTCTGTGATTTCATTTTGCGTGTCATGTTTATGCATGCTTGTCTCATATTGTACTTTGGCAGGGCATATATGAAACTAAGATGCCTCTGGAGTTTGGAGCTATATGTCAGATTGGATGTGTATGCATGATTGAAGACACGGCCAAGCACCGTAACACCCAAGATGGATGGGAACTTGGTGAACTTCATATGAAAACTACAACTGAATGTCCCTATTTGGAGAATTCAATTCCACTTCTTTACTTGTATAAAAGGTAGTTGAAGGAAGGTTTTGATTGTGAACTTTTATCAATGTTGGAGTGTTTACATCATGTCTACGTTTGTAGTCATATTATTGGAAGGATCATCATATACAGTGTGAACTCTTTTACATTTTGAACTTTTTAGTTTCATTTATCTGATATGATTGCTTCCTTCGTTTTGCAGCACCTCAACAGGTCGTGCTATTTATGTTTTATATTGTCATGCTTCGAAGCTTATGTCTGCCGTGGTAGTCAATGCTTACGGCGACAAGGAATTATTATCTTCTGCCCTAGAGAGACAGTTTAGAGATAGTTGCCAAGAACTGTCACTCGAGCCCTTGTCTTGGGATGGTATCGTTTTCCAGGTAAGCTCTAATAATACCTACAACCCCTGCAATAACAGTCCTGCATTTTTCAAGCTTGTCTAATGCTAATCATCAGGTCCACTATGTTGACCATCCCGAAGCTGCCAAGAAGATTATACAAAAAGCGATAAGTGAATACAGGTAAACTCATTTTCCTATTTTGATTTGTTCTTTTTCTTCTTGTATTTTGGACTTCTCTTAAGACAGTCAGGTCATCCCACACTCTGGTTTGAATTTTCCCATTGTTTCCTTTTCTTGCAGAGAAGAAAATTGTGGACCAACTGTTGCAGTCATCGAATGCCCTGACTTTAGCTCCACGAAGGAAGGTATAAAGGCCCTGGATTATTTCCCATGTGTGACGATTCCTTTCAAAAGCGATGACAATAGTTATCAGGTTCCTTTTATCTCTTTTCCTCTTCTGTTATGATTAAATTTGATTTCCATCAACTAATGATAAATATGTATGTGTGGATGCATCCTGGCAACGCCCAGCAGCAAAAATAGCAATGTTCCGTTGTGCTGCAGCATTTCAGTGGTTGAATCGGAGGATTGCCCAGTCAAGATACGCCCATGTTTGTTATGGTTTGTAAAGTAGAAATGTAGTTCTTCGTGGTAGAACTTTTTGTGCAGTTATTGACATTTCCTTTACAACTGACTAGGTGCCTCTGGGAAATTTTGGACTTGATTGGTTAACACTCACGGTAGATATTTTCCTGTCCAGGGCACTCCGTGACCAGCAACAGGTTCTTTTTTCATTCGGTTTGCCTTTTTTGCTCTTGCTCTGTGTCTCTCTGCAGCTTCGAAACTATATTCCTGAAACCTTGGCAAAAGGCTATTCTCTCTGTATCACTGATTTTTATTTTCCATATCATTGAATTTTGGTTTTGTAACAGGTCCTCTGGGTGTCAGATAATGGTGTTCCAGACCTTGGAGGTATACCGAATGAAGAATCATTTTTAGCTGATGAGGTATGTCATCAAAATGGTTTTTCTTTTTGCCTTTTGGTTTTATGTGGATTTTTCCTTTTTGGTGTATGTGGATTTTCTTTTCCTTGTCACAGGTACAGCAAACAAGTCTGGTATTCCCTGGAGCGTATAGAAAAGTGTCTGTGGAGTTAAAGGTCGTCATATTAACTTTTTGTTCCTTAACCGTCATGCTTTTTTTGGAATTTTATTCTAAATAACATGCATCGTGCAGGTCCATAGATTAGCTGTTAATGCCCTTCTGAAAAGCAACCTGGTGAGTGAAATGGAAGGATGCGGCTTTTTGGGATTTGAACAGGGTGTGGATTCTAGAGAAAGTAGTTTAAACGATAATGGCAGTTTTGATGAGACCGTTGGATGTGCTCAAGCATTTCGTGTACTAAAACAATTGATTCAGCGTTGCTTCGATGATGCGCGTGGCTCTGGCAATATATATGCTGATTCTGTTTTGCAACGTCTGTCTTGGTGGCTCGGCAGGTATGATTCTGTCTCATCCTGCTAGTACATATTCACTTTTTTTTCTTGACTTGTTAAATACGAACCAGTAAATAAATCTTCACATATTGTAGCCCCTGCTCGAAGCTTCACGATCCAGCTCTCCATCTCATGCTTTACAAGGTAAATGACATTTATTGATTTGTGCTTTCAATAAAGTATAAATGAGTTTGTGCGGGTAGATCAACAAACTTTGTATTTAATATCTCCTTGCTTCAGTATCTTGAGATCCATGGTCTTTTGCTTTCAAAATTTCTTAATTCAATTGACATGTTGCGGTTTTAAACAATACTGTAGGTCATGCAAAAGGTGTTAGCGCTGCTTTTGACTGATTTGCGGAGATTAGGTGCTGTAATTATATATGCAGACTTGTCAAAGATCGTGATCGACACAGGGAAATTTGATCTGTCTGATGCTAAGGCTTATTGTGAAAGCTTGCTCACAGTGATGGGGAGTAGGTTGGTTTTTTCATTGCCGAATATATACGTCTATGACTCTAATTTTCTAAAATGGACTGTACTCATTTTCCTGCCACCGACAGAGATATCTTTGAGTTGATCTTGCTCGAGCCGATTCACTACTGGCACTCGTTACTTTTCATGGACAAGGTTTTACTTCCTTCTTGAGTGCTTGTATCATCTTTTCACCTGGATGGTTAACATTTTCGAACTAAGTTGCAACTTCCATCTTCCTTCATTAGTTCTTGACCTCACCTTTTTCCTAATATTTTTCTCTCATCGAGGCAAACCATTTCTTCAACATTGTAGTATAACTACACTGGTATCCGAGCTACCGGTGATGTAATTTCACCTGCCGACGTGACTATTGAAACAGAGTGGAACGTTGCACGACTTTTACCCGAGTATATTCAGGTTTGCATACAGATGAACATTAAGCTGAGCGGCGTGGACCATTTGATTTTGAACACTCATGCATCTCATCTATCTATATTGGCAGAGGGATTTCATCACAATCGTTGCCAAGTTCATATATAACCCATGGAAGTTTGCGTTTGAGAAAGAAAGGGGTAGTTCAGAGAGTTTAGAGGCAGAAATGGTGGAATATCTCAGGGAACAGGTAGTCATAAAGCCAGTTCGCGTGATATATGTTCCATTAACTCAAAAAGATTTGTCTCATTTTTTGTTTTCCCCTTGTGCAGATACCATCCGATTTCATAACCATGCTTGTTAAGAAGGTTGGTAGTATCATGTCACACATGAAGAAGATAAACGTGTCAGATGCATCCCGGGTCTCTGGTCAAGCTCCCAAAGGAGATTGTGCGTTAGAGTTTATACAAATTATATCTGCTGTTCTGGCTCTTGACCAAAACGTCCAGCAAGATGTTCTGGTATATACTCCATCTTTACCTGATGCTGGTTTAGTTTGATAACCATATGGATTCACAGTTTCTATGAAGTCCGAACAGGTTTATCTTAGCTTTACTTTTTTTAAAAAGAAATAAACTGTCCCGTCTGTTTATCTTTATGGTTTGAGAGCCTCTATGTATCTGATTTCATTCACCATTCCAACCTAAACTTTTGGAAATCTAGTTCTTGAAACTATGTTTTACCAGTAAAGATGGATAACTGATTTCTTCTGTGTAGGTAATGAGAAAGAATCTGTTGAAGTACATTAATGTAAAAGAATGTGCTGCTGAAGCCGAATTTCTTGATCCTGGGCCATCCATCATCTTACCTAACGTGGCTTGCAGGTATTACTTTTTCCATGATTCAGCTATATGCATTGTGGGTGATTTGCTACATATAGTTAATAGATAAATATAGCTTTCTGAAGTCGAGTTTTCTTCGGGCCACTAGCTTATTAGAAACAAAAAAAATCCCATGCATCCTAGCACACCCTTGTGTGATCGCTTACAATTCTTTTTAACAGTATAAGAACAGGAAAACGCCTTAGGTCCCCTCTAAATCCTAAGACAAAAGTGTACTTGTACCTTTTATATGTTCTCAAAGGCATACCTATTGTGTTTCAAATACGTGACTCTCTTGCAGGAGTAACCGGTTAGACAGCGGTGATGCCTGGTGTTAATTTTTTTGTTTTTCTTGTTGCAGCAACTGTGATGCCTACAGAGACCTAGAATTATGCAGAGACCCAGCTCTCCTAACCGAGAAAGAATGGTCGTGTGAGAATCCACAATGTGGGAAGATATATGACAGAGAGGAGATGGAGAATAGCCTTGTCCAGATGGTGAGACAGAGTGAGAGAATGTACCAGATGCAGGATCTATTGTGCATTAGGTGTAATCAGGTGAAAGCCGCTCATTTGACGGAGCAGTGTGAGTGTGCTGGATCCTTTAGATGCAAGGAGAATGCTTCAGATTTCCTCAAGAGGATGAAAATTTTCTTGGATATAGCCAAGCGCCAGAAGTTTACCCTGTTAGAAGAATGCATCTCCTGGATTTTATGTGCCCCCCAACTATTGAAAACAATATGTATTTATTTATTAGTATATTTACTAGGTTTTTCAGCTAAAAAATATATGAACAATAATATTTATTAAAATAATCCTGTTTTTTATAGTTTGATGTCACACGAATTAAGAAAAAGTTAACTTTTAGTGAATAATGCATGATTTTCTTTCATCAAACATTTTCCAGTAATTGTGACCCAATAGTGATTCAATATTTTTCTTGGAATTTACAACTTTTATGTAAGCTAAAAAATTCAGTTTATTATCAATAGTTAATAATTTATTATTTTTTATTATGTAATTTTTTTATTATGTAACTTTTTATCTATGTTAAAAATTATTTTATTTGTATTACGTATGATGTTAATTTTTTTTTATTTGACATATTCCTCACATAAAATTATTATAATTAGCTTATTTATAGTTTGTATTTTTTAGTAACTATTATTTAACTATTAATAAATTACATTACATCTTATACATAATTGTAGATTATATTTAACTCTAATATTTTAACTACTTCAGTTCAAAAAAAAAATATTTTAACTACTGAAATAATCTAGAAATACATAATTGTTTTTTAAACATTTTTTTGTTTATATTGAAGCAATGTTTTTAATTATGTATTTGTTAAAAACCAAATATAATTATTTAATTAAACTATAAGTTTGCACATACATCAAAATCTATATAATTCTCATTACCTTATTAATTTTATATTTTTCAAAACATAAAAATTATAAAAAAATTTACTAAAGGGAAATTAAATTCTTAAGAGAAATTGAAGAATCAGTGTACTGTGTCCTTGCAATTGGTGCAATATCAGTGTTTAGTGTGAGACAGAGAAGCATAAGTGTTGAGTTTAATCAGACTTATGCAAAACACAGTGTCAGAGATATCCACACAACACTTTTAACAAGTTTTGTTATGCGGTTGCGGCAAGGAAGAAGATGACTGGAGAGGATCTTAATACCAACACAGGTTTCGGGGGATGGTTGAGAAGCAGATACATATGAATATGATGTTTTCTTAGCGAAGGAAAGGAAAACCCTAATTGAATAGTTAGTGAGTGATGTTCACAATTGATACAGAGGAAGGGACTTGCCCACTCTCTGTGCTCCATTTCCTTATTTATATTTTCACTCTTTCCCAAAATCGATTTTAATTCCATTTCTTTGGAACCTTCCGTTATCAGAATGGGAATTGTCTCTCTTCAACAAGGAGACGAGACTGTATAAATCAATCAAAATAACAGAGGATATGGATGAACCTTTATTATCTTCAATCATCCTCATCGTCAACATCAAGTACCATCTTCAGTTTTCTTCTACTAAGCGGACTTTGAGTAAGGGAAGCACCACCACCTTCAGAGTCATCACCGGAATCTGCCAACTCATCATCATCTTCCAGTTCATGATCTGATAAGGGATTCGGATCTTCTGGAGATGACGTAGAAGGAACATTGTCGCTCATGTGAACATCAATTTCGGATTCTCTACTTTTCTGGGACATGTAGTTTTGATCATTGTCCTCTTCTTTGCTAGTAGTAGGCACATGTTCGCTAGTTTCATTCCTAATTACAAAAAGAGTGAGTTCAAATTATGAGACTTACTCGTGAGATCCATCAATCTCAGAGGTTCATCTTGTCTATAAACCACGTAAAGACATAACAAGTGGGTAATCTTACCTTTCTGTATTGTCTTCAGAACCTCCTGAAGTTGTCTCATTGGTTGATCTTTTGTGCTTCTGGATCTTTCGTGTTTTTCTGCTCTTCCTACAAAAGACAACTCACAAGTATCAATATTTTACATCGTTCAAGAAACCAAGCTTGATTTTCCTGAGAGTCATCATATTATAACATTTAGTTAAACTTCAAGAGATACTCACGAAGGTTGCTGATCTGATGCTGCCTCTAAGTGATCTGGATCATCATTTCCATTCTTGCCTTCACTTGCTTCCAGAGAGTTGTCACCACGCCCAAGTCTTTTCGTTGTTACTAGACCTAGCTGTTTAAGCTTGTTGGTTACTTGTGCAGCAGAAATTCCACCATCAGGTTCCAAAGTTTCGGCAATAAGCCGGCTGCACTTTTTATCATCTTTGAACCTGCAAAGAATTCATTTATAAGTACTACCATGGCTCACATGTAAAGTTCAAATTTTACAACTTCTAATGCTTATGAAATCTAAACCATGGATCAAATGCTTATACTACTGAAGGAATAAATAGCAGACATTAGGCATAATGATTTGTGTTATTTTCTTCAGTAACTACTCCACTCATCGAACAAAACGTACCTTTCGTATAGCTCTTTAATTTTTATCTCCATGTCAGCATCAAGAACAAGTCTTCGCTTTCTTTTAGATGGTTTTGCAGATTCATTTTCCACATTGTGGTCGTCCTCACTGCGGCAAAGCAAAAATCCAAAGCATTAGCAAATAAAAATGAACAGTGTATCTTCAGCTAACAAAGAAACATAAGATATATAAACCAAGCTTACTTTTGGAATCCTTGATCATAAGAGATCACAACATCAGCTTCATCATCACCTAGAGCATCTGCTATGTTTCTTGGGGTCCATCCTTTGTCTGATGGCGAAACATTTTCCTCAGTTCCTGAGAACTTTTCTTGATTTCCCATTTGTTTTCTTAGATGGCCAAGCTCATGCAACATATATTCAGCATTTATGTAATGGCATTCTTTGCGACTCTTTGAGAAGAGAATTTCCACAAAGAGAAGTGGCTGTGACTTCATTTTCTTCAACATGTTTCTAACCAGATCTGTCAGGAAGGTAACTATGTTTTCATAGTCTTTACAAGGGAAAGCTTTCTGCTCATCAAGGATCTTATGGAATGTTATTAGAAGTGACAGCTGCAAAATTAAGCGAATAAAATAGGTGAGGAAGGTGAAACATATTTTTTTTTTAAATTATCAGTATGGAACGTGATTTAGAACACTTACCTGATACAACATGGGAGATAGTTCCAAGTCTTCTGTAATCCTCCGCAAAATGCTTACTATGTGATGATTCGTCGGTTTTGGGTTGCTTTTATAGAACTTTAGCAACCAGCATATGTTTTGAATGATGCTGTTGCTTGCAAAAGCAGAAATAAATGTCGAAACCTTAAAATCAACTTCATCCCTTCCAGTTTGCTCTTCGCCATCAGAAGAATCGTCAGTGCCGCAAGACATATCATCGACCACATGATTTGATTTAGGGCTGTGCGCTGGGTTTTAAATGGCGAATGGCGAGGCAAAGCGAGAACCTTCTTGCCACTGGCCTAGCGCCATGGCGGTCGCCTTGGCTCGCTTTGCGTACGAGAGACAGAAAATGGTAAGAATTCTCTAACTCTTCTCTAACTCTTGTTATATATAAATCAAAACAACCATTTCATTGATTGAATCAAGAAACTTCAAAACTTCAGATAAGAATATGTTAGAAGCGTGAGAGACAAGAGAAGCTCTAGTAACAAGTAAAGAAACTCCAGTAGAAGATAGGAATACAATTAGAAATGTACTTACATGGAAACAAAAAGGAGATTGAAATTCTGAACCTAGAGCTCGGTTTTAAAAGCTGTTTGTAGGTGACATGAAATTCTGAATATATAAGACTAGAGAAGCTATATAGTAGCTTGCGGCTTGCGTTAGGGGTTTTAGATGTATAGGGCTTGAAGGTGACTGGAAACAGTTTTTATTTAAACAGTCGGTTTATGCTGATTTACTAAATTAGTACTAATCTTTTTGGTTTATAGTAGGTTGCCATGGCGTCGCCTTTTGCTTTGAGGAATTGTGGAAAAGCAACAAAAGCGACCGCCTCTTGTATGTCGCCTGGCCACAAGGGCTTGAGGCGAGAAGAGTCTCGCCTACCCTCGCCTAGCGCCATGGCAACAAAAGCGCTCGCCATTTAAAACCCAGGCTGTGCGTTTGTTGAGTTTCATCGGCTTCAATCCCTACGTTGGAATCCCCTGGATTATTGGGAGGCGCATCCATTGGCCCATCGTCAGTAGAAACTGTTGAGTTAGCCATCGGTATGCCTTTTGTGGTGCTAGCTTCGTTTGATGTACTTGGATGATTTTCAGACAGTTCATGCAATGTGGCCTCTTTATTTCCCATGGTTTTTTTCTTTCTCGCCTTTCTTGATTTTTTTGAGACCTGGGGCATGAAACAGACGTTCGGTTGAAGATTTGCATATATAACCCTTGACACATGCTAAATAAGCTTTGCATATCATCTAATCAGGGTTTCACATCCAAGCAATACATACCCTCAAAGTTCCACGCGCTTGAAGGTTTTCCATAAGGCCCACTATTACATGAATGCTTTCCACCAGATCTCCAAGCTCACTGGCAAGAAACAAAGAGTAATTTCAAGCAAGTTAATTTTACAAGGTAATTGTCAAGCACCATCATACAAGAATAAAAACATTAGAATGAGCTTTTAAATCAAACATTTAACTCGTCAAACAAGAACACATGCATATGTTCGAAAGTTAACCGATTACATATATCACACTACAGGAATTGACAAATCAGTGATGGCGCAAGATACTGCATGCCCTCAAGATTATGGAATAGGAAGAAACAGAAGCAGAGACCAACCTTTTAGGTTGCCTGTGCGTGTCAAAACTTCTCACCAGATTCAGGATGAACTGACACATCCCTTGATCAGTTTGGTCGTAAAACAACTTATAAAGCAAGACGCGGACAGTAAAAGCTTCTCTAGAGTCTTCGGGTAGCAATTTAAGTACCAGATCTAACAAGCAAAGCTGCAAAAACATCAAGTAAGCAATGCAGACCATGAGTATCCTCTATTAATTGTTGAATAAGATGGAGAACGGAGTCAACAACAATTTTTTCATGTCTCCTAAACGCAAACCGCTGATACATGCCCATATCTACAGAAAACAATGAGTTACAGAAACCATGTAGAAAAATAAATAGACATCCAGAAGAGATTAAGGCATGCATATTTCTAACCATAGTTTTCACAAGAGAGCCTGCTGCAGATAGAAACTTAAAACCTTTAGTTTCCTTCAGACCATCAAATGCATTGCGCCATTTTGAAATGACAAGCAAAAACATTCTGTCATTAATCGTTGCTGCAATCGGCGCACAAATGTCACTCTTAGAACAGTTTCCACCGGCATTCTGATCGGTAGAAGGTTCAGAAGCTTCTCTTGTTCCTGTTGCTGGCTGAAAAAAAGTAAATAAGCTAGGTAACCAAAAGATCATGGTGATTAAGCATTGTATAAACTAAGGAAAAATAAAATGCCACAAGTAGTTCCATTACTCACAATGGAAGCCAAAGACTTATGAAACTGAAAAGAGGTGACTGCCTGAGCAACCTGGAAGAATGTAACAATGTCGCTATTCTGAATGGAAGGATGCTCCTTTTCTATATCTTCACATATTGACTGCATCAGAACTAAAAGATATGGTACACTGGCATCAGCATCAACGTTAAGTATAAACAAAAGTCGCTGCACTATTGTATCACTTACCATTATATCCACCTGCCAGAAACTGATTGATGAATTCATACAGCAACTTCAAAACGTTGTCATTTGTCACAGGTCTTGGTCCATGTTCCCAGACAATCTTCTCTGTCGCTCCAAGACCTTTGTGAGGCTTTAGTACTGTACTCTCCTCATTAGAAGGTATTCCCGTTAGTAAAGCTTTAGTGCCACCCTGTAAAAAAACTCATTCAGATTACTAAAATTTTGACGTGGCATTAAATTTTACGTACCATCGCGAGGAACAATACCATGGTAACCCGAGTGAATGTCCCACCAAATTGTGAATGACGCTGATTCGTTTTGTTGAGCCTTGCAAGCTTTCTTTTGGTCTCCTCTTCCTCCATTAATTTCTTCAAACTGTCCACAGAAGCCTTTTTCCCTTGATCCAACTGCCAAAGCAAAAATAGTCGAGCACAGCCATCAATACCAAAAGAAACTCGTTTCATCCTGGAAACCGTATCGATCGAAACACTGACCTTCTCAGGAGCCTGTGCAATGAGCTCCGTATCTTGACCCAAGAGAATATAGTGATAAATTTCTAGCAGAAGTAGGTTGTCATGTCTCAACAAGCTGTTACGACCCTCGATAGTCTGAGTGATTACTAGAAATATATCCATCACGTTTTCACGGGACAGGAGTTCAAGAAACTGATCCCTCAGCGACAAATAGTAACAAGTGGATTCTCCAGCCTTTTGAAGCGGCGAAATATCATGGATAGCTAGTAAATTCCTGAATAAAGTAAGCACAAGCTGAACCAATTTCCAATCTTCTTCGTTGAATTCATCTCTGGAAAACATAAAGATCGGTTAAGAAAGAAAAAAACGGTTTTGCACGACAGAGCAAGAAAGTAAATGAATTTCTAATAAGACACTTACAATTCTAAGTTCTCGAGAGGTGTTTCTAGCAAAGACACAACCACTGCAACAATGTTACTGAAAGTAATGGCAGACTTCAACCCCCATAAATACTCAATCTGCTGAGGAACATCATCTGAATCAGGCTCTACAGGCATTGTGAGAAACACCAACACCTTAACTGAACAATCAGATTACACTTGCGTTAGAACATTACATGTGTAACAATCGTGAAATTCAAATTAAGGAAGAACGAAGAAGAGTACCTGCGTTTAAGACTAAGTTATGTTCATCTTGATAATGCTCGATGATCGGAATCAAATCTTTTGAGACTATATTCCACGCACAGACCTGTTTGAAAACTTCCCTGCTCTGAGGATCGTCGCGTCTCAGAAACCTCAGCAAGTCTTTCAGATTATCTGCGCCATTTTCAGAACAAATTGAAATTAAAACAGTTTGAAACTCATCGAGCACAAATCAGATTCAGATTCATTGGGGGAGGAAAGTTACCGAGACAGTATTCGCTTTTGGAGTACCCAATTCTTCTTCTATCGCCGTCTTCCTCGGGTTCACCGAGATCGCTGCAGATGACTGATAAACCTTCCAAATCCATCTTCTTCTTGCTTGAGATTCTCTCCTCCGTATCCATTTTCCTTCCGAAGATTGTGGTAAGAGAAATCAAACCAGAGATTATAGCGAACGAGCGATAAACTTCGAATCAGAACATAAACATCGACGAGATGAATAAAAATCAAATTCTTCAGATCACTAATCTCAGTGATTTAGGGTTCTTCTGGCGCGTATAGTTCGAGACATTTTCCCGCCATTTCTTAATCCGAAATTGCGCCCATACGTTTAAACGGGCCATATGTAAGTTAATGGGCTTATTATTGGGTATAAACGGCCGATATACAATCGAGTTTATACGCCGTCGTTTCGATGTATTATGCGTCGTTTTCTTCTTTAATTTTTCCAACTTGAGACTTTATATGATTTGTCACTCTTTCGATACAACTTAAGCAATTCTTCTTTTCTTCTTCGTCTTCGTAAATTCCGCCGAGAAATCAAATCTTCACTACTCTCTCAAGTCTCACCTTTTCGACCTCTCTCTCTCTCTCTTCTTCTGCAACGTCTTACCTCTCGAATTCGTTGATCTTTCTCGGCGTAAACGGAAATGGCTCAGGTGGTTGCGACCAGGTCGATTCAAGGCTCAATGTTGTGTCCCAACGGTGGATCTTTGTCTATGAGATCCGACAAGGTTTTGAAACCGGCGAGTTTTGCAGTGAAGGTTCTGGGAAACGAAGCTAAGAAGAGTGGAAGAGTCTCTTTGAGAAGCAGAAGAGTGGTTGATACTACTGTGAGATCCGCTCGTGTGGAGACTGAAGTGATTCCAGTGTCTCCAGAGGATGTTCCAAACGTATGTGAGCTTATGTTTTTATGCTGTATATAGTTTTTTGAATGTGGCTTCATTTTCTTGATTTCAAGTTTAGTAGATGAGAAAGCTTTTCAATTTGATTTCACCAGAAAACTATCCATTTCGCTTTGGTGCTGAGTGAGACAGTATTAAGTCTATGGTTTTGGCCGTTGGGTTTCGTTAGGAGTTTTGACAAGCTGTATGTCTCAATCTGAAAAAAAAAAAAATTGAACTTTCTGTCATTTGTTAGATTTCCCATCTGCACTGATAATTTGTTAGCTAGTTACAGTTCTGAGAAAAAATAAAAAAAAATGCATTTAAATGTGGAGGCTTAGGTTTTCAAGTTGTCTTAGTTGCCGAAGTGTCAGTTTTGTCCACTTGGGTGTGTTTTGTAGTATGTTTCATCCTGTTTCATGAGTAGTTCCATGCTTTTACTGTGACTACTGAAGTGACTATTTCTTTTACTTTTTTCAATTTTGATTAGAGAGAGGAGCAACTAGAGCGGTTGTTGGAAATGCAGCAGTTTAGTGACACATCAGTAGGGATGTGGTCGAAACCGACAGTAAGGAGGAAGACGAAGATTGTCTGCACCGTTGGTCCTTCTACCAACACACGAGAAATGATATGGAAACTGGCTGAAGCTGGGATGAATGTTGCTCGGATGAACATGTCTCACGGGGATCATGCTTCGCATAAGAAAGTTATTGATTTGGTCAAAGAATACAATGCACAAACTAAGGACAACACCATTGCTATCATGCTTGATACCAAGGTTTGTTTTTGTTTTTCCCATTTATTCAGAGTTTATCTTGGTATCATTTGTCTACAGATTTTTAAGGATTCTCTTTGACGATTTGTTTCATTGTTCATAGGGTCCAGAAGTTAGGAGTGGAGATTTACCCCAGCCGATTATGTTAAACCCCGGTCAAGAGTTTACTTTTACAATTGAGAGAGGAGTCAGCACACCAAGTTGTGTCAGTGTTAACTATGATGATTTTGTCAACGATGTGGAAGCGGGAGACATGCTCCTTGTTGATGGTATGTAGACTTCTTTTGGCATGGGATCTCATTTGGTGAAAATGGATTTGCTTTGTTTCACTCCTTTTCGATTCTCTCCAATAGATTCAGAATCAACATAGACTGATGGTTCCTTTCCTACGTTTCAGGTGGTATGATGTCGTTTATGGTGAAGTCTAAGACTAAAGACTCTGTCAAATGTGAAGTTGTTGATGGTGGAGAACTTAAGTCAAGGAGACACTTGAATGTCCGAGGGAAAAGTGCAACATTACCTTCAATCACTGGTTCAACCTTCTGTTCACCCTCTTATTTCAGCTTTTCTTGTTTTTTTTTGGTAACTGCTGCATATCTAAGGCTGAAAGATCTTACAGCTTTGTTTTAATTCTTTTCTTTTTCCAGAGAAGGATTGGGAAGATATTAAGTTTGGGGTGGAGAACAAAGTTGACTTTTATGCAGTTTCTTTTGTCAAAGATGCACAAGTGGTACATGAATTGAAGAAATACCTTCAGGGTAATTACGTGAAACCGATCCTGTCATAATTGCATGCTTTGCCTATGTTTCTTCATTTTTGTTCTGATCGTGATCTTTTTGTTACAAATATTTGGCAGGTTGTGGCGCCGATATTCACGTGATAGTGAAGATTGAAAGCGCAGACTCCATACCTAACTTGCATTCCATTATCACGGCATCAGATGGGGTAATCTTTTCCATCAAACTTGTTTGTTCTTCCTTTTCTTGTATGCCTTTAGAGTATGTTATCTCCTTATATAACAACAAAAGATTGGAGATTTTTATGTGAAACTAAATATTTAGGAGGATTATGTTGACAATTAGTTCGGAGTCACCACAATATAAAATTTCTGAATGGAATGAGTCCTATGAGTGTGCTGGTTAATGGAATTTGTGTTAATCTTACAGGCAATGGTTGCAAGAGGTGATCTTGGTGCAGAGCTTCCTATTGAAGAAGTACCCATACTTCAGGTCAGCGCTTGATTCTCATTTAAGATAAATCAAAAGAAAACGAGTTCTGCAAACTCCACAGCTTTACAACAGGCGAGATTTTCTTGCATTTAAAATTCTGGTATTGATATACAGGAGAGGATCATTAACCTATGCCGTAGCATGGGAAAGGCTGTTATTGTAGCGACTAACATGCTTGAGAGTATGATAGTTCATCCAACTCCAACTCGGGCGGAGGTTTCCGACATTGCTATTGCTGTTAGAGAAGGTGCTGATGCAGTAATGCTTTCAGGAGAAACTGCTCACGGAAAGTAAGTGGCTGAATCTTTTCGTATTATCTAACGACTTTTAGCTCATATTGGTGTGGATATGGAAAGCATTGAAGGTTTATATATGCACGAAACTGAACTTTACTTGGTATCAGGTTCCCACTGAAAGCTGCTGGAGTGATGCATACAGTTGCATTGCGAACAGAAGCAACCATTACTACTAGTGGTGAAATGCCACCTAATCTTGGTCAAGCCTTTAAGGTAACCTGTGCTTGATATTCTTAAATTCTGCACCATTTTAGTGTTTATGTAGGGTTAGTCTCACTATGATATATAATCCATACTAACAAGAAAAAATGTTTAAATCTATACAGAACCATATGAGTGAGATGTTTGCATACCATGCAACCATGATGTCAAACACACTTGGAACTTCAACTGTTGTCTTCACCAGAACTGGTTTCATGGCCATACTACTAAGTCACTATCGCCCTTCTGGCACAATCTATGCCTTCACAAATGAGTGAGTATTCCATGTTTATTCTTCCAGAACAAATGACTGACAACTGGTAAATTTAAGAACTGACGATAGAGGTTTTGCTCTGCAGGAAAAGAATACAGCAAAGATTAGCATTGTATCAAGGTGTATGCCCCATATATATGGAGTTCTCCGATGATGCAGAAGACACTTTCGCTAATGCTTTGGCTACACTATTGGTAAAGAAAAGCTAGACTTACCTTTCTATTTTACAGTAGACCTTTTGTGGTTGTGGAGATAAAGAGTTTAAATTGGTATCTTTTGGATGAACAGAAACAAGGAATGGTGAAGAAAGGAGAGGAAATAGCGATTGTACAGAGCGGGTCACAACCAATCTGGCGATCACAATCGACCCATAACATACAAGTCCGCAAGGTGTAAAACCTCTTATGGCGTCTCACTATCTCTCCCGGTCAGAGTGTTTTGGTTTATCTGTTAAACCGGTTTTCCGGTTAATTTTCCTTGCACGTCGCTTGTGTACTTTAATACTTGCTGTTTACTGTATCCTATACAGTTTACTTTAGTACGATTGTGTGTTTTGGCAGACGTTATTATTAGCTCATTAGTTGTTTGTGAGACATATGTTAATTTAGATGAGTAATAATAAATGTGTTAGAATCTTCACGAATCCCACTGCTCTTGGGATAGATTTGATATGCAAACTTCTAGTCTTGGCCATATCTTTAAAATCTCAAAATGATATTGTTAAAAAGAAATAGAGAAACACAAATTGTAAACTTCTGCTAAGAAATACAATGAAATTCCATCTACATTAAAGGTTTAAATTACTTGCTCCCTATTTGCTGCATAAATTCTAACAGAAACAACTATGCTCATTCCCATTTGGCCATTTCTTATTGTTTATTCCATTTTCCCATTTCCACTTTTAATTTAAGCTTCATTTCATTATAAGTGGGACTTCGATGTAGTCCTTATTAACAGTGTAAAGTTTGTAAGATATACAGAGGAGAAACAGCTTACCTAAGAATCATCCTGAAACAAAGCCTTTGGTACCGAACTACGAGGCAGAGTCCCACACTCGTGTTCATCTTTGTCATCAGTTCGTGTTCGTTTGTTATCTGTTGTCACTGGTGTCTCACATACTCTGTCATCTTCCGCTGATCTTTGTTCTTTCTTCCTTTTGGCCATTCTCTTTTGCTGATCCGCTTTGTCTTTAGAGTTCTTCCCTTGTTTCGGTGCCCAAACTCTACAAAGATCAGGCATCCAACTTGTGAAACTCGAGAATCTTCTTGCCCTTTCTCTCCGTTCTTGTGCTTCAACCACTTTCTTAGCTTCTCTGCACTCCCTGGTCTCTTTCTTCGAACGGTTCTTCTTACTCGTACCCGGAACATCTTTATTACTTTGATTACGATGATGATTCTTGAGATTGTTATGGATGTTTTCTCTCCCTGATTGACTACTGTCTTCATTGTTCATGAAACTATCTTCAAGATCCTCGTCACTGAACATAAGTAGATCCATCTCTGTATAAATTATACTGACAGCTTCTCCAAGAATATGATGATACCTGAGAAGAGCAAGTCAATGGAATTAACATAAATACACATATAACCCAAAACTACTACACTCTCTGAGAATGGGATTATACATACCTGGCTTTTATAATTTTGTCCACATACTTATCAAGGCTCCAATCACTAAAGAATCCACCGTCTAATTTGCACTGAATGGCCTCAAGAAGCATGCAAATCTGTTTTGCAAACTTCTGAGTCACAGACTCCTCCCTTCCCAAACCTATCTCTGACTTTAGAATCTCCATTCGGAAAAGAATCTGCAGCTCGTATCTAATAGCTAATTAAAGAAAACAGAACAAAATGCCAAAAGCTTAGATGAACGAGAGAAAGCATCAGTGAATGGCACCAGATCAAAGCATACGAATAAGTTAGATAGTGTAATAAAGGATACTCTCTAACAATGCTACTGGGTGCAGCTTCATCAGACTTCTGCTCACTTTCCGTGGATGACGACTGTTTCTTTTTAAACTTGGCAACTAAATCTTTTGGTTCTTTCAGTAGCATCTTGGTTAGCTCCTCAGTGACCAACGACAGGGTTCCACTCTCACAGCTATAATCTTTCTCGATTCTTTGAGAGGAATGGAGGAGACAAGACTGGACAAGCCGCTCAGCCAGAGCTGCCAAGTCTATTTCCTCAGACTCAATCCCTTGCTTGATTTTACTAGGAAGACTAGCAAAGAAAATTTCTGATGATTCTGATGCACAAACAGTTGTATCAACCTCTTGCCTTACAGATATACGATTTCCACTCAAAGCAATCTCCTCCTCAGATACAGGTAAAGAGGAAGTCTTTTCTGTCTCTTCAGATGAGTTTTGCTTTTTCTCAATTGGATCTGCTTGCACATCCTCCTGTGCATCGCAATTACTAGCCACTGACAAGCTGCAACCTCTGGGTTTCTTAATCTGCTTCA
Organism: Isatis tinctoria; assembly: GCA_010577795.1. NCBI lineage: Eukaryota > Viridiplantae > Streptophyta > Magnoliopsida > Brassicales > Brassicaceae > Isatis > Isatis tinctoria. Next base: position 15,119,245 of record CM021249.1, on the reverse strand, counting down.
TCCAACATTTCAGAAACTTATATTTCTTCGAGTTGCTAAACTTGGAAAAATATACATCTTCTATATCTATTTGACCATAACCTTTCACTGATCTGCAGAACTCCTCCCAGCAAATGTCATGAAGTGAGTTCAGAATCTTTCTGCTTGGTTTTCTTTTATTTTCGCTACAACTGACTTTCTTACTGCTATCTTCATGATCCACAATTTGAGGAGAGACTTCACTGTCAACAACACAGATTAAAGCCGAGGAGAAAGTGAAGGGCTTTAAGATTCCTGTCCGCGAACTACTATCGCTATTCGTAAGAGTAACCAAAGCTGAGTAACCTTCCCTATAGAGATAACTTAATAAAATCTGCCAAATGGGTGATGATCTTTTCACTACTTTCTCACCCGTCTCCTTTTCTAGTAACTGAAGGACCAAATCAGCCCAAAATCCACTCTCCTGCTCCTGCTCTTGGTCAGATCCCTGACAGACTTCATGAACAACAAAAGTATGCCTCTCGAGTTCGATAAGATGATCACACACCCTCAAGGCTTTAATACTAAGTTTGGTGATTCCATTGCAGAACTGTTCAATTAGAGATTCCGGATAGGGTTCCTCAGGTGCACTATCCAAGCTGATGAACTCATCACACCTCTTCCCACTAGATATTTCCGAAGAAGAAAACACTAGCTCACCGCACTTGCATTCCATAGGTTTACCATCAACATCAGCAATCTCGAGACTGGCCTGAACAGTAAACTTTTGGCTAGTAGATAGCTTTGGGGAAATACCAATTGTTGGATATATCAATCCAAAGGGAACGATTAAAGAACCATAAATAAGTGAATCCGTAGAACAATGTCCCCAACCCAATTCTCTAATTCCACTACCGAAAAACCCAGACTTCAATCCCAATTCGCTTCTTTCACCAAAGCTATCTTCAGATTTAACATCAATCCAGCTTAAGCGAATATCTCTATCATCAAATAAATCATTCACACAGTCAAAGATCTCTCCTAGCTTTGACTTGAACAAATCCGAATCGCTCAAACACTCGTCACAAGTCTCAACATCGAGAAACTCAGAAACCCATTTCAAATCCCTAGAAACTGGGGAAAAAATCACGACCAAATTCGACCTAACGACATCGGCTCCACCTTCCGTGAATCCAGGTATCATACCTATCTCCGGATCTCGAACCACAGGCTCCCAAGCGTAGTCATAAACGATCTGCCGCAAAGACGCCGCGACATGGACCCCACGAGGTGACGCCGCCGCGGAAGTCGATTGAAGTCGGCATCGCTTAACGGCGTCAAGGGCGCGTCTGAGAGAGACGAGTGTGGGGTTAGGGAGGTCGAATGAGAGTTTGGAAGATGAAATTGAGAGTGCAGAGAGCTTCGAGGAAGACAAGAGGGAAGAAACAGAAGAAATGAAGAACTTGAAAGAGAAGAAAGAAGCGGAGAGCGGAGGAAACGAGAGAAGCTTCTCGGCGGCGGAGATCACGACGGCTAGGTATTGCTCCGAATTAGGTGTGACCAGAAGCGGATTGAGATCTACGAGGAGCACAATACGCTGCGTTTTGGCGTATAACAAATCTCCAGCCATTGAAATGAAAGAGAGAGAAAAAAGGAGATTCGATTTTAGATTTGGGGTTGAAGAAGAGAGGAGGGAGGGAGTGACGAGTTATATCGTTTTTGGCGGGAAGAATATTTTGCCTACGTCATCAGATTGAAGAATTATTGGGCCTTAATTTTCTTAAGACCATAAGCCCACTTACAATGGAAAATGAAGGCCCAGCTCTGAAAGTAAAACTCGATCCGGTGACGTGGCAAGTGTATGAGTTCTTCGTTAAAATTGAAGATAGAACGAGAAGAAGTTTCTTCTGGTTCAAAATTTCAGATTCTCCTCATTTGATTTTCCGGGAAAGTTAGCAATTTTCTCGGATTTTATTTATTTATCATGAATTGTGTCTCTACGTTCAAATTCATACCATCCAGTGTTCTGTTTCCATGTGCACAATCGTTAAACCCAGCGAGATTTCTTCACATTTCGAGCTCGAAAGCTTCGTTTTCGCCCAGATGGCGTAGTGACGCTTCTTCTTCTTCTTCTTTTCCAATTCGGAGGAAAACCCTAGCCCTAGCTTCTTCAAAATCGTCGGAAGCGGAGGAGGAGGAGGAGGAGGACGACGAATGGCTGAAGAAGCTACCGGAGAAGAACAAGCCACTGTATTCGCATAGCTTGCCTTGCATCGAAGCGTGGCTTAGGAAATTAGGGTTTTACCAAAGCAAAGACGATAGAGCTGTTTGGTTGATTCAGAAACCTGATTGGCACGCCCAGTTATCTCTTGACGTCACAGATCTCTGCATAAGGTAAAGTTACTGAGTTCCTAAAAATCTCAACTTTTATCTTCAAATTACCTCAATTTTTGTATTCTCGATCTTCATTAGTCTGCAAATTAACTTCCTCTGTTTAGAATCCGAAAACTCTTCCATGAGTGGTCCTTAATTAGTTAAAAGTGTCTGTGAATGTGTTCTTTTGACATCAAAGCTACTTGTCTTTAAAAAAAAAAAAATGATTCTGAATAATGTTGTGAAGATGAGTCTAGTTTATTATGTAACCTGGTTAAGTAATTGCTAAGTGCATGTATTGAATCCTTATTCGGCTGTTCTTGCTTGTGAATCAAGAAGATTTATGCTGCTGGGGCGATCTAGACTGTACTTTAGCACAAATTGCGATATTTTCGTTTGCAGGAATTGAGATTTAGAAAGCTAATATTAATGTTTGCAACACTCAATCGATTTCAAACCTTTTAAGCCTGAGACATTGCTATTTACTGATCATTCAGGTTTCTGTGTGTACTAACATAGTTTCCTTTTGTAACAAAGGTACTTGAAAAGCGGGCCGGGAAGTCTAGAGAGAGACATGGAAAGAAGGTTTAGCTATGCGTTGAGCAGAGAAGATACCGAGAACGCCATACTCGGGGGACCTTGAGGAAGAAAGAGTTTGTTGAACATCGCTGTTCTTAAACCTATACTTATGCTATTCCGGTAGTTTTCCGTTGTGTGATGCATTTGCCTCTTTGATCCAAAAGGAAAACTCCTTTTTTGTATTCACGATTCATTATATAGCATTTACCAATAAAATTCTTAACTCTTCAAAACTTGACATGTGAATGTAAAAGTTTCATATACATTTGGAGAACCAATGGTTATCATACTTGAGCATGAAGTCTCCTCTAGACCGAGTGCATACAACCACAGAGACATCTTCTAAGGAATCATCAGAGACCATGACGAAGCTAATAGTGACCCTGAAAAGTTACATTAGTCAGCTCAACTTTATGTAAGAAAGTGTAACACATTATACATATGGACATTGAATTGAATCTGACCGACGTGAATTTATAACACAAACAGAATAATGTTTCCTTTAACATGAGATCGTATCTCTGTATACATAACTAGACCGATTCAATCGCTACTTATACAAACAAATGGAAACTGGAGTGTAGATGGAATATTACATACAGATAATTGTTTACGCACGTCCCCAACTTACCTTTCACACAATTGAAAGCAAGATTGATTGTTGATCTGCACTTTTATTATACTAGTTGTAGTTTTATTAGCCTTTTGGTTTATGCAAGAGAAAGGAAAGTTAACACATAACTCCAAATCAAATTAATTGCTTGCGAGATCCTCTATGAAGATCATTTTGACTTGGTAAGGATATCCTTTGAGAAGGCTGAGGAAGTATAACTAAATTTCACAAAGGCTTTGCTTCAATCGTTTAAAACAGAGAAAAAGATAGCATAATACAGAAAACAACTTCAATTGTGTTAGACATAACTTAAAATTGTGTGTTTGTGTACAAAATTTCCCAAATTGGGATGTGTGGATTCGATCATATCACACACAACTCCAAGCTAAAATCTCTTTTCTCAGTAAAAGCGGAAACGAGAATGCAAAACAAAAAAGAACAATTTTTTTTATTGATTCTTCTTAGTAGTGGGAGTGAATGATGATGATTTAGAGCTCTGAATCTTATCATCTCTAGATGTTTTAATTATAAACAGAAGCGTCTCCACAAGCATCGCCAAAACTAGTCCAAGAATCCCACCAGAAGCACTCTGAAATCCAAAAAAAAAAAAACACCCAAAATGATTCAGAAATCCACTTAACCATGACAGGTTTTCCAGAATTCGACAAAAAAAAAAAGAGGACAGACAAAAACATTACCAGAGCGGGGTTACGGTTGAACAAAGCTCTGAAGGAAGCGTATCCAACCAAATACCCAGTGAACATGGTAAGACCAACGTGTAGACCTAAACGAATTTGCAAGACAAAAAAAAAAAAAAGAGCTTCAGTGACCAATGTGCAATATACATTTAGAGTTATCTAGAACCGAGCGAAATGGTTTTACCAAAACCGAGCTGGTCTTTGTAAGAAGAGAAAGGCTCTTCGACTTGTTTCTTAGGTGTTATGTCTTTAACAAGCGCAGCGTACTCCTTCCTCTCTGCTATTTCTCTCAGCTTAATCAATCTCAGTTTCAGCTCTTCACTCTACCCAAGACAACAACAACAACAAAAAAAACATCAGATCAAATCAAACATAAACTCATAAAGAGACATGAAGATGAATTAAGGAAGAACTTCAAAACTACAAATGTTCCCTCTTAATTACCGGATTGTCCCAACAGAATCCAATTCCCAGAATGGTAGATCGATATATGTGAAATTCGAGTTTCTTCACAGACATACCTTTTCCCTTGGTTTGGGACTGGTGAAGACGAACTCGGAGCCGGAGAAAAGACCCGACAAGTCCGGTCTGGTGGAAGGATCCGATCCGGTCCATATAGCGCGGAGCAATTTGTAAGGAACGGTGTTCCTCGATCGCAGATCAGAAGCGATGTCTCTGAGCTCACCGGAAAGACGAAGATCACCGCAGGCCGACGCGAGAAACGACCGCATCGGTTCGGTGGCGGAGAGAATCAGGCCGGTGGCATTTTTCGGGTCGGGTTGATCCATCTTCTTCGATCAGACGGGTTTGCGTTTCTTCTTCGCTGCTATGTTTTTTAAAACGACGTTTCTTTCTCACGCGCTCTACAAAAAATCTCTCGGTGTGTGATATCTCACGCGCGAAGAGTAATAACACGGGCTTCCGTTTTGGGCTTTATTGAAATCCCTTGGACCCGACCCAATAGTGGTAAGTAAACGTGGCATTACCCTATCACGTGAATTGTCTAGTTGGGCCATTATTCCACGTGTCAAACCTAGAATCACGGCTGTGAGGGTATTATGGTAAATATGATTTGTTACGGTGGTGGTTTCGTCACTATATTACTATTCTGTATCATCTTTTTCGTTTCGTTTCGTTTTCTCCAATAATGGATCTCCTCCTCCATTTCTGTTTCTTTCCCTAGAAAATTCCGCAAACCCTAGACAGAGAGAGAGAACAGATTTAGCAAGAGAAAACTGTTGATGAGATTTCTAGAGAGAGAGAAAAACGAACTCGCTGGAAAATAAAATAAAAAAAATAAATCCTCTGATCTGATCTCTCTTCGATCGAGATCGCAGCATTATCCTCTGTTGCGATTTCCGAATGAAAACCTAAATTCTCCGTTTGAATCCATCGAAGGATGATTTCGAATCCAAGTCTATTGTCGTACACTTGCATTGCGAAAGGAACCGTCGTCCTCGCCGAGTTCGCTTCAAAAGAAGAGCCAGGAATCGAAGATGTAGCTTTGAGGTGCATCGAGAACACGCCTCCGCACCATTCAATGTTCTCGCACACAGTTCACAAGAAGACGTACACATTCGCGATCGACGATTCCTTCGTGTATTTCGCGATTCTCGACGAAGGTGTGGAGAAACCGGAATCCTTCTGGCTCTTGAACCGGTTGAGATCAGCTGTTGAAGATCTGATCAGACTCGGCGGATCCGATGCGGAAACGCTGACGAATCCTGCTCCTCATTGCCTCCAATCGAAGCTCGATCCAGTTTTCGCGGAGATCGTTGGCGTTGTCGATGTGGATTTGGAGCTGGACATGGATTTGGTTGGATCTCCGAGGAGCGTAGCGAGGGAGAGTCGTAATCCGAGTATTGATTCGTCGAAAGGGAGAAGAGCCGCGTTGATGCCGCTTTTGGGGAAGCCATTGAAGGCGTTGAAGAAGAAGAAGAGATTGCACACGGAAGATTCTAGTGACGTTGACACGAGCAAGGAGACGTCGGAGAAGAAGGTGGATTTATGTGGGAATGGGAACAATGGAGTCTTGCGCAAGGAACTGAGAAACGGTTTGTTAACAGATCATCATCACAGGCAAAAGGCGAAACAGATTTGGAAGAAACATGTTTGGGTCGTTTTGATGTTCGACTTCTGCATCTGTGCTGTTCTGTTCGGAATCTGGCTTTGGGTTTGTGAAGGATTTCAATGCATCGATGGGTAAAAGAAAGTAATCAGTCATCATCATCAGTCTCTGTGTACATCTCCAAATTCATATTGTTTTAACCATTCGATCATATCATTGTCCATTGACATCTTCACGCAATTCAGTTCATTTTTTTTTCTGCCTACGTGCATCTGGGTATTCGTTTTCTGGATCGAATCTGATCCCCTTTTTTTTATCTTCTTTTTTTTTTAAGATCACAAAAAGTGTTGTTTCCAGGATGAAACTAGGTAGGTTGAATCCTGGCTTTACATGTTAGTGATGTTCATTGTACTTTGAAAAGTCATCATTCACAAGCAACATGTGTGTTGTACTGTATATCTCTCTCTCTTCTCGTTTATTCTTTTGCTGTATATTCCATAAATTGTGTGCTGTGATTGAACGTGGCTCGCACAATAATGGAGGACAAGGAAAGAAGGTTTCAGATCCGTTCTCACATTACTATTTTACTAAATATAGTACCTTACATTGCATCTATGGTCGGCGTTAGCGCTGGGCCTTTTAACCGAAAACCGAAAACCGAACCGAAACCGAACCGAAATAACCGAAACCGAAACCGAACCGAATATTATGAAACACCTATTGGATACTGAATTGAGATAACCGAAATAACCGAACCGAAACCGAACCGAACCGAAACCGAATGGATAACCGAACGGATAACCGAATATCCGAAATACGATCCATATACTTAAAAAATATTATTTATATTTATATTTCAAATAACTAAATAATTAAAATTAACCAAATATTAGTAAAAAAACCGAATTATCCAAAATTATCCAAATATTTTTATCCAAAATATCCGAAATTATCTGAATTATCTGATATTATCCGAAGTTATCCGGTTTTTTATCCAAATTATCCAAAAAAATGTAAGAAAAACCGGAACCGAAACCGAAATAACCGAACCGAAACCGAACCGAATTTTATGATTAACCGAACGGTTACTAAATCTCTATAACCGAAAAAACCGAAAACCGAAAAAACCGAACCGAAACCGAACCGAATTTTATGATTAACCGAACGGTTACTAAATCTCTTAACCGAAAAAACCGAACCGAACCGAACCGAAAAACCGAACGCCCAGGGCTAGTCGGCGTATTTAAAAACAATATACCAATACCAAAAGAAAAGAGAAGTACGAAAATGAAAGTTATTGCAGTACTTAATTTTATGCTGTAAAATCTGTAGCACAGGCTAAGGCTTACAGTAGAAAGATGATTGATTACATTACAAGACATAAGTGAAAGAAGAGGTTTCGGAAATAAGAAACAAAAGAGGGAGAAAGTGTTACGTCACGATCTCAAGTTCAGCCACAAGGTGTGAGTTTCTTGTTACCTGCACCACGAGGATTATCGTCCTTCCAATCATCGAAAGCTCTAGCTTTCATCACTGCTTCCTCGTCTTCATCATCATCTTCATCGTCTTCTTCCTTTCTTCTCAGAGGCTTATCACTGTACCATGAGGTGCTTGCTTCTTCAATGGCTTTTTTCGTCTGCTCTTGCCAATCATTCATTATATTCATCTCTGTTAACCCAGCATCCTCTATGCTCATCGTCGGCATCCTACAGACCCCAAGTTTAATCACCTCTGGCCTTACTCAAAAGGGTATAAGATTTGCGACGAGTATGGTTTTGTGTGTTACCTGTGACTTGGTTGGAAAACCTGAGCTATCATCCTCTCTCTCTCTGTAGAGAGCCCTCCATTCACGATGCTTGCTGGACCGAATATAAGAGGCTGGTGCTTGTGTTCGTGACCCTGTGATACTGAAGCTCTACCTTCTAACACATCTTGTGCAAATGTGGCACATGTGATTGGTTGTGCCGGTCTAGAGTACTGTACCCTCGCAGCAGCATCTCTATGCCAAGTTTCAGCTTTCTTTGTGCGGTCATCGAGAGCATCCCGAGAAAACCCATCCTCTCCATTCTGATCACGGGATTCATAACAGCATTTTCTTAGTGTTTGCTCATCAAAGAGTCATTACCATGTAAATAAAGTAATACCTTCAACTGTTTTTCCTTGATTGCAGAGAGCATTTCCTCTTCCCTCTTTAGCATTTCCATCAGATCAATAGCCTGCAACGAAGTTTAACTATTAGTCAAAGCCACATCTCGTGAAAACCATTGGATTCCAATAAACGATTTTGAGACTAACCTTGCAAATAGCCAAGTTAATTGTGGAGAGCCACGCCTGCAAAAAAAAAAAAAAAAAAAAAAAGCCAAGCAACACAGGGGTTAGCAGAAAAACTGATTTAGAAAAAATAGCACAGAGCGTAACGAAACATAGGACGAACCTCTCTCTCTTCTTCGCTGTCATCATCTGGAATATCTTCTTCTCCAGATTCAACCGGGGTGGACAAAGCAGCAGCTTTTTTTGAACGTCCACGTCGCTCCTTCCTCTCTTTTATTTCAAGGAGCTTCGACTCTGCAGCCTTTTGACGTTTGAACCGAGCTATCTAAAAAAGTATTACAATCATGAAAACAAACATATATTTTGCAAAATCCGGAGAAAAAAAGGACAAAACTTGGTTCTCAGTGGAATAGAAACAAAATAAAGGGGATGGATCTACCTTGAGAGCTCTTCGATCTGCAGGTGGAGCAGAACCTCCTCGTGAAGAGGCCTCCAACTCCTCTTCCGGAACAAGTTCCATTGCCTCACAGAACGAAAAAAACTCCTAGACACACATAAAGACTATACATTCAATCTCAATTGCTCATTCCCACTAGCACTAGCATCAACGGGAATGCAACAAGCTGCAGCATAAAATTTAACCTTCAGCTTTGCATACGAAGCCTTGACAATCGGAATCCGGTCGTCCTGTCTGATTTTCTCTGTCAACTCCCCAAGATAGTAAGGTACCTATAAGCAGAAGATGATATATCCTTCGTCACTTTACAGAAATGTCTGATTCAATCTTATGATATCCACACAGAGCAACCGGTAAGTCCAATTGAAGAGAGCACAATCTGACTTTCAGACTCCAAATTTCGTCATATCAGTAGCTAAAAAGCAATTGAAGCAGCCAAAGCTAACCGTTCTTTTCAAAGATTCTACATACAAAAAGCCAAACAAGAGAAACTCGATTGCATAAAGATTTTACCAAAAGATACTTGAGATTGTTCGTGCTGATATCTTCTTTAGTCTCGTTAGACGAGAATAGGCCCAGCTTCCCAACCATATCTTCGCACTTCTGTAACATCTCGCATCCTTTCTTCACGACATCCTAACAAACCCAAAAAAAAAAACGGAACCCATAGAAATTTCCAATTCAATACTGAATAATCCATTTCAGAGAAAAAAAAAACCTAATTGAATTCGTATAGAAATAAGGTAGAAGCTCCCACCTGATCGGCACGAGATTCTGAAGCCGCGAGATGAATTTTCCTTGCTTCCTCGAACAACGCCGATAATGGCATCTCCTCCATAGCCAGACCACCCATCAAAGACGAAATTTACAATATCTCAATCAAAACTAGTTGTCTTCGAGAATTCGAAACGAGAAAATGATCGCTGATTCGAGTTCCTTCGAGAAGTGGATCGGTGAAATGTGTAGGGTTCTAATCTTCTAATCGAAATCTGAAACGAAATTTACCGAGTACATAGGATTCTAAAAGACGGATGAGATCATCCCACGTCAAGTGAAGACGATACTCAGAGTTAATTTCAACCGTTAGATCTGTGGACAAACCTTTAACCGCCGACTCAGTTGTAAAAGTCTAGTTCAAAGATCAGGTGCGGGCGGGTGTAGCGTAAAACCATAAGTAACTGGATTCTTGCCGCTCAAAAAAACATGATCTACAAATGAACGGCCAATACAAATTAGTGTGTATACATATCATTTATTACTTTTTTTTGTTTTGCTATAAAATCGTTTACTTCAAAAATTCAATACCATCTTCTCTTTTTTTTTTTTTTTAATTAAACAAAGTTTCCAGCTTTACAGATTTCATCAAAAGGGAGAGAAAAAAAAGAAGCTTGATTGGTTCTCGAAGAAAGATCCCAAGAGAGAGAAGCATTGTATTTGTCTTCATCATCATGACAACCTTTTATCTAAACAATGCCTATCTTCCTCACAAATCCTTCTTCTCTGATTCAACACTTTACTTACAGGTACTTCAATCTTAATTCTTACACTATTTTCTTCTCTTTCTTCTCTATATGAAATTTCAATCTAAACTAGTAGCTTTGTCTCAAGCTTCTGAACTTGGATTTCATTTTGAAAAGTAAATTTTAAGAATGTGGAATACGTGTGAGTGTGTTTTCTTTCTTGTGCAATGTGCAGTGTATGATATAGTTCTCAAATTGTTTTGCAATAATGCCTCGACGAAAATCCCATTAAAAGAAAAGCTGAAAAAAATTCAGGATTTTTTTTTTTATGCAAATTACAAAACTCTAAAAGGTGTTGTAATTGTTGATAGTGAAATGGAATGATTGAAATTTTTAACTTGGGTCCACTTTTAGATATCTCTAAAAACATCTGTGGTTTAAAAGTCTTTTATTTCCAAATCATCAATCAATTCATAACAGCTTTGATGATGAGTATTTATGTCGCAGAAACAGTATTTACCTATTTCTGTACCCTCTTTTAACCCTTGAAGTGTAAAAAGTTGGTTCTTCTATTTTCCACCTCAAAAAATCTATTGAAAACTACAAGATTAATAACAATCTGATACTGAATTTCTCAGTAAGTAAGATGGATCTTTACTACAGTTTAAGTTATCTCAGTTATTAATGGTCCAACTAAAGAAGAAGGAATCTGTAGTTTGATCTTGCTCTCCATAAAAACCAATGGTTAGAGACTTGGAGAAATGAAATGTCAGAAAAAAAACCCAAATTTTTTTATTGGAATGAGAAAGTAAGAGCAAGTGGGGACACCTTTAGGGGCCTTTGTGTTAACAGAAAACCAGGAGAAGCATACATTTCTTGCTTTATCTATCTGTAAGGATGATCTCAATACTACATGATTCTTTGACAGTGTTTTTACATGTGTGTCAGATATTTTATTCACCAAACTTTATTCCTCTGCCATTACACCATCTGGAGAAAAATAAGGAAAAAGAATAAAAAGCTTATGTAACTCCCACCCAACAATATAACATGCCATGCCACATGCACTTTGCAGTTTTTCTTGTGCTATGACTTGCAGTTTCACTCCACCTTTGTTTAAACCTTGCGTAAGATCTCAGGCATCTTCTTCTCTGGTTATCTTCTTCTTTCTTTTTGTTTCATTTTGATCCCTTTTCGTTCTTGCATTTCATATTCTTCTGATTCCATGCTTTGGATAGTTAAGTTCAAGAAGTTTCTCTGATAAGAGTTTTTTTTCTTTCTTTTTTTGGTTTTATCCTGTCAGATGGATGATAATAGGCAAAATGTATATTGAGATTCAGATATAGTCATCTCTCCGGAGACTTGTTGTGCTGTTGTTGCTCTGTGGTTTTTTTAAGAGCAACAACCATGTCCATGGGAGATGAGAAACAGTGTGAGATGAGGAACATGATGATGTTATTCGGTTTGCTGATTAAGAGATTCTTTGATGAGGAGAAGGGTAAGCTTCTTCAGCATCTTGAGGACGCCAATAGTGAAATTACAGAGTTGAAGAAAGTGAGAAACGAAGATGCAAAAGCTAACGAGAAGGTAGTTAGCATAATCGCGTCTCAGAAACAGAATTGGATAAAGGAGAAGTACAAATTAAAGCTGCAGATTGAAGCTCTGATGAGGGAGCTAAGGAACATGGAGAAGAGGAAGAGAAAAAGCTTGTCGGATTTGCAAGAAAGATTACAAGAAAAGGATGATTTAGTGCAATCCAAAGATAAGGAAATGGAGGAAGAGAAGCGTAAATGCCAAGAGTTAGAGGAAAAGCTGGTCAATGCAGAAAAGGAAGTTCAAGATTTAAGGGAAACGCAAGAGAGAGATGTGCAAGAACATTCTTCTGAGCTATGGAGGCAAAAGAAGACATTCCTTGAGCTTGCTTCTAGCCAGAGACAACTAGAAGCTGAGCTCAGTCGTGCAAATAAGCAAATCGATGCTAAAAGACATGAGCTTGAAGACTTGTCATTAGAGATCGTTAAGATGCGAAAAGATTTGGAACAAAAAGATCGAATCTTGGCAGTGTTGTTAAAGAAGTCAAAATTGGATATAACCGAGATTCAGACATTGGTTAAGGAGGCTAAAACGAGGCAAGATGAGGACGAAGCAAAGAAATGGAGATCTAATTCAACGTCAAGAAAACATGAGAGACGATCACTAAGAAGCATGTTTGCTTTCGAAGCCACAAGTAAGCCTAAAGCAAACAGTGTTGGTTCCATTACTCACTTTGAACATCTGGAATGGAATAAAGATCCTGATGTCGTCCCAGAAATCATGGATTCCTACTCTACTGGTAATCTCAGTGAACAAGGTAAGTCCTCAAAGAGCTTTAAAGTTTTCATTCATAGTTTCTATTTCAAATTTGAATTGATTCTCAATCTCCACTGGTGCATTTTGAAGGAGTCAATAGAATTGCAAAGAAGCGTGAGAATCTGAGTTTTGGTGAGGAAGATTTTTGTATTAGAGTGATAGGGAAGAAGCAAGAGATAGAGCTAGGGGATTTTACAGAGGATGTGAAACTAAAAGATGAAAAGGTTGAAGCGTTGTGTTTGCATCTGATGAACTCTGAGTTGGAAGCAAACCGGTTGAGATCTTGTATTGAAGGACTGAGCCAAGAAATGTCACAGCTGAGACACAACAACACAAAACTGGAAAGCCTGGTAAGTCAAAAAGGGGAAGAATCGGTTGCTCTGAGGAAACAGCAATTCAAGACACAGCTGAAAAACTTGATGTCTCACAAGAACAATGCGAGTAGTAGGAGAAAGAACACAAAAACAGAAACAGGAGAAGCGCAAGAAAGAGTACTTGGATCAAAGGAAGGTTCTAATGAAAATACGACCGAGAAAGGAAGGGAATCATACTCTCCTGATGAGTTGAGACATTTAACTTTGAAGGCTGCTCAATCTGATGCTGAAGAAGAATCTGAAAAGGAAAGTCTCTTACCAGAAAGTGAGTTTACCAAAAGAGAAAAATCAGATGGTAAGGAGAGTGAGAGCCTCGAAAAGGCATCAAGCACAAACAATCCACCTTGGAGAATGGATCTTCATGCTCTTGGAGTTTCATTCAAGATCAAAAGGCTGAGACAACAGCTGATGATGCTTGAAAGATATATCGGGAAACAAGAGAGCCAAGAGATTGGCAGGAACAGCGGTGATACCGGGAGAAGAGCTTTGTTATTGCTCATTACATTGCTCAACAAACAAGTTACTAGGTATCAATCACTTCAAGAGAAGATTGATGATTTGTGCAAAAGAATGGTAAGCAATCATTTTCTCATATCGATTACATTATCGTCTCCGTTATTAACATAAACTGATTCTTTTCGTTAAACCGCTATATATAGCATGTGATTGATAGTGAGAAGATTAGTGGTACAATCAAAGAAAATGGGGAGGCCAAGACATCACGAGAGCATTTCTTGGATGAGACATTTCAGCTGCAAAGATACATAGTGGCAACAGGACAGAAACTAATGGAAGTCCAAACGAAGATCTCTTCAGGCTTTGTTGAGGTTCTAGTAGGCCTAATTATTACTGAATCATCCTCTTCTGGTAGCAGCTTTGATCCAGAACGTTTTGCAGAAAGCATCAAAAGTTTGTTTCAGGAAGTGCAGAGAGGGCTTGAGGTTAGAATATCCCGAATCATAGGTGATCTTGAAGGAACACTAGCTCGTGAGGGAATGATAAATTTGAAGCGAAGGGACAACGGCGTTGAAAGAGTATGTGAGCTACAAAATGTGTAAATTCGTTACAATTCATCTTCAGCTCTTCTTAAGGTTAATGAGAACAGTTTAGGTTGTGTATATAGAAATTCACACACACATATCTATATATATATAGAGGGATAAATGGTTTTGTTTGAACTCCTAAAATATGCTCAAATTAACTCGTATGTTTTTCCACTATATCCTTAACATCATAATTAGAAAAAGAAAAGATATGCAAATTTATTGAATTTTTGTAAAATATATGTTATATCTAAAATGTTCATAGACGAACTATCAATAGAAAATACTCAAAGAAGGGAAATATGAACTCATCTTTAACAATGTTATGCTTTATGTTGAAAGGTTTCTCTCATTTCTTTACTTGTCTATCAACATGTAAAGATGGGAAACAATCTCTCACACACATATTCAAGTCGAGAACACCCAAGAAACAGGAAACAATCTATGTTATACCTACAATGCTCGTAGACAAATTACGTACGAAGCAATAAAAATACTCACAGAAGGGAAATATGATCTCATCTTTAAGTCTTTAACAATGTTTTGCTTCATATTAAAAAGGTTTCTCTCATTTCTTTACTTGTCTATCAACATGTAAAGATGGGAAACAATCTCTAACACACATATTCAAGTAGAGAACACCCGAGGTTAGCAGGATGCTTCAATAAAAACTGACCTGAAACGAGAATTATAAACCAAGTTAATTGCAGCTTAGAAAAATAAAAGTTCTCATATTCGTGTGTGTGATTGATTAGGAGATTAGGGAGTGTGAATGGTTCTTACGTTAATAGCGCCTATACGACAAGACAGAAATCAGTTACGGTAATACTGATAAGCTTGGAAAGGGAAGTGAGTAGCGACTTGGCTGAAAAAGTTCAAGTCCATATAAGAAAAACCTGAAGAGTCAACAAAGTTATATAAAGTAGTAGAGCATCTTTATGAGCAGAACCTGAGAAATCCCACAAGAATGGAGATGAGCCACTTTTTCCAGTCGAGCCTAACGGCAGAAATGAACATCCCCAGGAACTGTATTACGCTTATCTGATATACAAGGAACATAGAGGAAAAGTTTAATATGGTTAAGAAATGAGTCAAAAGAAGATAAATGGTGTGTTCACTTGTAGATAACCTGACATATAATAGTTGAGGTTATTGTAATGAGAAACATATTGTCTCTAAGGATCTCTTTCACGGTTTGGTCTCCACTTCGGATTTCAAACTCGCTAAAAACCAAGCAGAAGACTAAGGAATTGAATATAAACGTGTTCATCACTTTTTCAGTATCAACGGTATCACCATGCTTCAGCTTCAGTATCTTCTCAGAGAATTCAGAATTTATGAGCACCAGAAATAGCACTAGGTAAATCACCTGGAGGAGGATTCATGACAGAAAGAAATATATTATTCAAAGGTTCTCTATGTTGGTGTTTTTGTCTTCTTAATCTAAATAGTTATGAATGTGTAAAAGATTTTCTCGGACATTAGTCAAGGATTTTAGGAGACATACCTGGATCACCAACTTGAGCCACATGGTCTTGGTTATAAAAGGGTCTCTGAGAAAAAAAAGACATACATATATGTATGATTAGTTTGTGTATATTCACGTAGAACCTACTGTTTCTTCCAGGATCTCGTCACTGAGACATTAGTGTCTCTTTCTAAATAAACTACATAATCCTTGATCCTATTCAGTTTTTTTTTCTGTGTACCTTATACCAACTGGTGGCTTCCCCATTAGGTGGTGAGCTGTAGGTTTGTATGCCAGCGCTAATGCTCCAAAGATGTCGACAATGAGATTAAGCAAGAGAAGCTGCATCAGGGAAACGCAAAAGAAGTGGGTTTAGGTAAACAAAAGGTTTCCAGTTGTGGAAAAACTGGATTTACGTACAAGAAGATGAGGTAACAAAGGGATAACATTATCGAACCTGAGCTGCATTAAGTGGGAATGCATCATAAAATACAACCTCAACCACACAGATAGCCACAGCTGATACACTGACGGTGAGCCGGTATAGGACATATCTCTGGATATTGGTGTATATGGACCGACACCATTCGATAACCTGCATCATCCAAACAAGCCTCTAGTATCTTTCTTGGCACAATCAAAATGACTTTCACGACACTTCACTTCCAAAAGGTGATGTCTTTCTCATTCATTAGTGTATGCATTTTATGACCCCCGAGTTCATCATTTCACCCATGCATATTATAAACGAACCTTGACAATCGTAGAAAAATTATCATCCGATATAATGATATCAGAGTTCTCTTTTGCTGCTGCCGTCCCTCCGATTCCCATTGCAAGGCTAACATCCGCCTGGTAAAAAAAAAAAAAAAAAACAATATATATATTGATATGTCTTTCAGTGTTTAGAAATTCATAATCTGTTTGAAATTGTGTGATGAGGTTTTGAGTTTTGATATGATAATAATGACAGACCGCACATAGTGTCTTCGTATCATGTATTCCCATTCCAGTGGCTGCAACTACATGCCCTCTCCTCTTCAGCGCTTCGACTAGCCGAAGGTTGTCTTTAGGAGAAGACTGAGCAAAAACCTTCACATAGAGTACTAGTGTGTTAGTTTTCTGGCTCAATCCAGTTCTTGTTCCAATCAGCTAATACAGACCTATTAGCTAATTATGTTGAAACCGAAGAAAACCTAGTAATGTATGATGAGGTGCACATTTGAATATGTCAAAGTAAAAAATATATAGAGAAGGATGGATTTATACTAAGATGTCTCCGGCGATCAGATCTCTTTCTGGATCAGTAAGCTCACAAAATTGAGCTGCTGTCCTTATATTGTGGCCAGATGCATCCCTCAGTATCCCACATTCCATAGCTATTGCTTGTGCAGTCAAAACATCATCCTCTGTCACCATGCAAACCTGAAAGCCAACATCATCATCTTCCACTTAAAAAATAGATAAGTAAAAGGTGTCATCGATATTATAAAGTTTCTAGTGGTAGCTGTTTGGTGCTGCCGCACAAGAAGAAAATTCTCTCTCTGCTAATTAATAGAAGTTTATAAAACGTTAGATGTCATGTAAGAGGAAGATTATAGTAGTATCATAAAGGCAGTAGCATAACAAAAAGAAATCAAGATGGCACCTTAACACCTCCGGAATTGCACCGTTCGACCGCATCCCTTGTGCCTGGCCGGCAAGGATCCTGCCCGTTATTGAAAACATTGGATAAAGTAATAATGAATTAAAGATAAGCTTCGAAGTAAGTGAAGGACAAGTTTCAGTTTATGTCTACGGACGTCTACACTTGTACTGTAAAATGAATTGATGGATAAGTGAATGAAGCATTTAGACATAACGAGATCGTACATATCTTATATTTATTGATACAAACTTCAGTTTCGGAACGAGTGCTGCAAAATGTTACCTTAAGACCAATAATAGCCAGTAAAACAAGGTCCTGAGGTTGTCTAGATAGATCCTCAATGGTTGGAAGACTTTCAAGTTCATAGGGTCGATAAGCAAGTGCAGCACAACGCATACGTCCCATACACATGTTTTCGATTGTTCCTTCAAAAAACTTGAGAGAGAATGAACTTATAAATATTTGTTTTTTTCTAAAACAAGATATAATAGTGTATTTGTGAATTACTACGCTCATAAACAGACCTTCCGTTGCCCTTCATCAATAGCTCTGGGGTTGTTGTCCCCATCCATATACCATACACATAAATTCAGAATAATCTTTGCAGATCCTTTCCAATGAACGTGGGCTCGTGTACCAAGCTATTAATGAATAATACGAAGAAAAACAACAGATAAGATTCAAATATGCTCTGTTCAGCAACAACCTAGACATGATTATGTTACCTGTAGTGCCACGCCTCCATATTTCTTGTTCGGGTTGAATGGTATGGTATGATGGACTAATGATGCTGACCTAGCCTCATCAAACTTCATTCCCAACTACAAGTACAAGTAACTAACAGTCAAAAGGTATAAACTTAAACAGCTATAGCAAGTAGTAATGTAAGATTAGAAAGAAACAAAACCTTATTCCCCCATCTAAGAATGGCTTGTTCTGTTGGTGATCCATAAACCTCTGGTTCAGTGACTCCCTATAATTCATTATGAGCTTAATAAAGAATAGTTCGCAGAGAAATTATCACACCGTGATCTAGGACACTATATTACCGTTTCAAAAACAACACTGCCATTTGTGTTCTGAGCAATGCCTTCTATGATTAGTTCTTTAAGAAACGTGGGCAACTGTGAAACGTTATCCATATTTTGCATTCTTATTCCTCCAGCCCAGACATCACCCACCGACATCTGCTTAACAGAATATGAATGCTTAAATGGGTGCTCGAGAAGAAAACGAGGAAGCAGGAAAGAGCTGGTTGCTTATAAAAGAAACCACTTGCCTCATTCGAAGTTAAAACTCCAGTTTTGTGACACAATATAGTTCTAACAGATCCCATTCTTTCACACGCAGAGAGTTTCTGAACCTGAAAGACACTTACGGAAGTTTAGCACATGTCGATGCTCTAATGACATTGAAGAATTTGGAATCTAAAAGTAGAGTACCAAAATGTTGTCTTTCATCATTTTTCTCGTTGTCTTTGCAAGGCTGATGTAATAAGGAAAATGACAAGGACGAGAAACAAAAAAAGTAACTGTCATGATAAGATGAAATAAAAGTGCTATGACAAAACCAGAAGTATGCATACTTAGGTTCTGCAGCTCTTTGAACAGCAATAGAGAGTTGAACCATATTACCAGACTACTTTTTTGCCACACTTACAAGAAACCTTAGGGTATACACCTGATATGTATTTTGTTTAAACAAACTTTCAAAAGGAAAGGAGACTTACTTCAAGAGTACAGCTACCGAAAGTCCAACAGGCACCGCCACTATTATTGTCGCAATCTACAAATTCATGTTCGAGCGACAAGGTTACAAAGAAAGATCAAATACCATTTCTGTAGCCACGAATGTAAATTGCAGCATTCCTGTACCCCAAAACTCCAGGATTTGATCACAAATTCCATTGCTTCATCAAAAGTGGTATACCCGACCATAAACATTGGACTTCCATCTGATTTTTTGGTCCGACCATAAAAGTATCTGTAATCAAAAAGGTTTGGTAGGTCCTTGTAAGTAATAATGCCAGGATTGAACTATACATTATAACTGAATGAAGAACATAAGCGCGGCGGGTACATCGTAAAAATGGACAGACTTACCGGCATATTTGGATAATACAGGCAAATGAAGCGAGCCAAATGACTAAGCAGCTAGCAGAAATTGCAAGCCGATTCAAGTATACCTAGTAAAACGATTCAAAGGTGATAAATGCTCAACCTATCTTAGTTAGCAAGGAACTGGTAATCAGTAAAAACAGACCTGAAAGGGCTTTTCTTGATCAGACTCACGTGGATTCTCCATCTTCAGCCCCCATGCAGTGTTTATTCCAACACTTGTAACCTTGAATACACGGGGAACGGATAAAGTGAATTACAACATCAAGAACAACCCATATACATGGAACAATCACAGACCAGAAGTAGAATGTTACGAATAACAGGAGCATCAAGCACCTAGAATATATCTTTGAGATGGATGTGTCAAGCATAAAACGAAATTAAGGACACTTATATCGAGAGCTTACCAGCATTGTACCTATGCCCTCTATCAGTTTTGAACCAGATCTTACGAATGGATCATGTTGAAGATCTTTTAGAACCTGCTAATTGAAAAGGGAGATCAGAAGTACAGGAGAGAGATATTGATAAAAGTCATCAACAGATGTACAAGCATATACAATTTCGTGTGATCTAGTTATTTCCTGCTCGTCAATCATCAATGAGTTGGCAACAAACAGGACACCATCTGCAGGTATCTGCAGCATTGTTCTTGTAATTATTGTGCAGCGGAAGAATAAGAAAAGCCAAACAGAGATTACTAGCAAAAGTGTTACTGCGCACCTGACAACCATTCTTGAGGGGTACAATATCTCCCACAACAATATCATAAGTACAAACCGAGACTCTTCTTCCACCTCTAATAACCTGCAACCAGAAACGTTCAGCACAAACTGTGGGCATCACCAAACACACACCAAAGAAAAAGATGATGAAGAATACAACTACCTCTAGGCGTATGTTTCTCTTGTCCTCACTGAACTTTTCAAACTGACGAGACTGCCTGTACTCAGTGACAGCTACAAACGGGAGGGAGACAAACCAAACAAGTCAGATTGTTTCCATAATTGTCTCCTCTGAGATTGAAGTACAGAAACAAGTTTAAAGCAGCTCAAGAGCTCAAAGATTGTTCAACGATACCTCTGACGATGATGTCAAGAAGAATGACCAAAATGATGCAAGCTTCTACATACCAGCCATCGTGGATAGCCTGCAAGTCTCATGAGAGTAAGATATAGAAAATAAAATTCAGACAGAGCTCAATCTTAAAGAATCACCCTGACAAATAAAGAAATCAACAGTAATATTATTGGTTACGAGAGTTGTTTTGGGAGACAAGAAACCAATGAGACAGAATTGCATAAGTACATAAATTGCAGTCAAAAGCGAGCAGATAAATCTTAATTAAACCAAAAGAAAGATGATTTATTAGAGAGAAAAAAAACTCACATTTCTTTTTGTTAGCAGCAGAGAATTAATAACAGCAGCAATGACCATAACCAGGGAAGGAGGAAACTGGCTAGCTTTCCAGATAAAGCTCTGCAACAACAACAACCAATGAACCCAAAAAAAAAAAAGGGGAGGTTTTGAAATCGAAAAGCTTTTTTGCCAAATAAAACCAAACATTCTTGTTCTGTAGTAAAGACATACCCAGAAAGTCTTTCCCTTTTTGCAAGGGTATGTGTTTGACCCAAATGTCTGTTTACGTTGCAGTATCTCATCGTCGCGCCGATCAATGCCCCTTTCCAAGTCACTCTTGAGCAGAGTTGATAACCCTCCAACCTTTATATCATCAAATTTGTAAATCGGAGGAAACCCTAATTAGGGATATATGTAATTGACTGACACAAAAGAAAAGAAGAAGTGTGCTTGCCCCATTATATTGATTCAGAGCTTGAAGGTCACGATCTCTGACCACTTGGACGAGCTCGTCCAATCCAATAGCAAACACGCCAGAGGTTAAGCTTGCAGAAACTAGTTTTGAAAAATTAAAATAGAGACGAGTTTTTTAATCCGTTGTGAATTTGGGAAATGGAATCTGTAATCAAAATCCACATTTCTTTTTCTACACAAGTATATGACTAAAATAAAAAAAAAAATTGTAAACAAAAAAGGTTTTCAGTCTGAAAAAAAAAGGTTTTCAGTCTGAAAAAAAAAAGGTTTCAACTCTAAAATAAAGTAACTGTAATATTTAAAGTATAGCAATATATGATTATATAGTAACTATAATTTCATTTTTGAACAAAACAAAATCATTTAAAGTATAAGAATACACTATTCATATGATTCTTTCATTCCCTCGTCGTAAATGACAATGGAAGGGTTTTACTCTCTAAAATAAGATATATTTTTGTGTGAATAATGATCGAAGGAATGTTCTAATAACAAGAAAATTTAGAAAGAAAGAATGGTACCGTTAGATGTTTCCGCCTCTGAGTGATGATGTTCATCAGACTGATTACAGGAAAACCCATATTAGAAAAAAAAAAATACTCTATATTTTAATTTATCAGACGGAAGAAAAAAAAGGTACTTTTACCCTCCGGCGATCGCTACTAACTAGAGCGAGCTCCACCTCGTGACGTGGTGCATGTTCAGATGCAGAGGCACCGAGACCTGCAGCCTCCAGATGGTGTGCAACTGCGACATCATGAGCTGCGGAACCGTAGGAGCCGCCGCCAAGACCAGCCTCCAGATCTTCAGCCACTCTTGTGGATGGGCTCTTCCAGAATCTTCTGTACATTTCACAATAGTTTATATATAATAGTTTACCCTTTCTTCAGCGTATTATCTTCCGACAGGTGACTTTGCGCGACCAGAAGACACTTTTCGCTATCTGTCGATTGAGGAGAAGCCACAGAGAAAAAAAGAATGTAAGAAATGGGCTTCTGATGTTAACATATTTAAATATATATATATATATAAGAGAGGGACCCACATGGTTACAGGTTACTTGTAAGAGAAGGAGAGGAGCCTACGAAGGAAGAGAAACGAACGAGGACAAAAGAATATATGTGATAGATAGTGGGGTGTCACATGTGAGTGTTACCCTTCCCTTGACCGACATATGCAAATTTACAATTTTGAAAAACTCTAAAGTTATGTGATATACAAAGGAAAAAATGCCAAAAAACACCCAAATCTGGCCAGAAAATACCCAGATTTCATTGGTGATCAAACAATACCCAAACTTTGTTTTGACTTCCGAAAAATACACAAACTTTGTTTTGACCTGGCCAAAAAAACTGACAATCTGGATTATATATGTTCATTTTCATTTTAATTTTTAATAATCTAAATTAAAAGTTTCAGAGCTAAGGTTTTTGGGTTTTGATATGGAGTTTTTAAAACGAAACACGAATAATCTAAAACGAAACACGAATATTGGAAAAGTTCAGGTTTTTGTGGCATTTTTCCCGTTTAAAATTATTATTGTTTCGTTTTAGATTATTCGTGTTTCGTTTTAAAAACTCCATATCAAAACTCAAAAAACCTTAGCTCTGAAAATTTTAATTTAGATTATTAAAAATTAAAATGAAAATGAACATATATAATTCAGATTGTCAGTTTTCTCTATACGATTTTAATTAAAAAAATTAATTATATATATTGTTAACGTATATAAAATAATAATTTTATTTATATAAAAACATATAACTCTTTTAATATTACTAACTCTTTCAATATTACTATAATTTTGTAATAAAAAATTATAAACAGTAATAAAATTAAAAGTAATTATAAAATACAAATCAAAATTGGAATTTTTAGTAAAACAAAGCATTATTATGTTTAAGAATAATTGTTGTTGGAATACATAATGATAAAGATAATGTGTCCCAATGGCAACATAGCTCTCCTCATATATTGCATAGGGACCCGGGTTCGAACCCTCTCTTTAGCAAATTTTAGTATTTTCTCAGGTTTATCAAAACGACGTAGTTTCAGTATTAAACGGCAGTTTAAACGGGTTTTTAAGGGCATGTTTTTTTGGCCAGGTCAAAACAAAGTTTGTGTATTTTTCGGAAGTCAAAACAAAGTTTAGGTATTTTTTGGCCACCAATGAAGTCTTGGTATTTTTTGGCCAAATTTGAAAAGTTGAGGTGTTTTTTGGCATTTTTCCCGATATACAAAGAAAGATTCTATGATCTGCTTGAGTAGTCTCTGTTATGTGTTGACTATAGAGATACGCTCCAACGTTATAGGATATCACATTTATTCTTGCAAAACATTAAAGTTGACAAAAGAAAACAAAGAATTACATGTTGGTATATCTGTTGGATGATCTCTCCTTCATCTAACGTATATATATATGTACATTATAGTATTTATAATATATATGATTCTAGCTATCATCTAACATCTATGTACCAAATTGTTTAAATAATTTTGATAAGAAGTTTCCTTTGAGTGCAATTCTTTTTTTCTTTTGTCGAACCTGAAATGCAAATGTAAGTGGTATTAATTTTGAAACCGAAACTTTATGTGTTTAAAATAAGGAAAATAAGAAAGCCAAAACATTAGAATTGTCATTTTTGTTAGCAAAAGAATGGAGATAAGAAGAAGATATTGAGTTCGATATACCTTTAACAAGCAAATGGGAAAGAAAAGGGAAAAAAAAAGAATCTAATAAGGCATGCGTTCCCTTTTATCTTTTTCAAAATATCTCTTGCTACGTGTGAATCTTTTTTTCTTTCTTTTGGTATCATTCTGAGTCATTTTTGTGTATACAGAAACTTTCCCATGATTAAAGTAACTTCGGAGATGCTAGTTTTGTGCTATTCCCGCAAAGTTCTCTTAAATTTATTCTG
This sequence comes from Isatis tinctoria, assembly GCA_010577795.1. Classification (NCBI taxonomy): domain Eukaryota; kingdom Viridiplantae; phylum Streptophyta; class Magnoliopsida; order Brassicales; family Brassicaceae; genus Isatis; species Isatis tinctoria. The sequence continues at coordinate 15,095,015 of CM021249.1, read as the reverse complement.
TATAAGAGTTTTTCTAAGAGTTTTTCGATTTTTTTTTCTTTTCCTGTCAGGTGGATGATATAATAGGCAAACTGCATCATGAAAACACGATAAGACTAAAACCGACAGTGTTGGTTCCATTACTCACACATTGAACATCTGGAACTAAACAAAGATCATGATGTCGTCCGAGGAATCTTCAAAGAGCTTGAAGTTCCATTAGCAGTTTTCTGTTTCAAATTTAAATTGATTCTAAATCTCTACTGGTGCATTTTGCAGGAGTTGATGGAATTGCAAAGAAGTGTGAGAATTTTAAGTTTTGGTCAGGAAGAACTTTGTACTAGAGTGGTAGAGATTAGGGAAGAAGCAAGAGATAGATGACAACGTTGAAGATAGAGCTAGGGGGTTTTACATAAAATTGAAGCTTTGTGTTTGCATCTGATCTGAGTTCGAATAAAACCGGTTGAGATCTTGTACTGAAGGACTGAACCAAGAAATGTCACAGTTGAGACGCAACAAACACAAAACTGGAAAGCCTGGTAAGCAGGAGAGGTGAGGAAACAGCAATTCAAGACACAGCTAAGAACTTAATTGGTGTCCCACAAGATCAATACGAACTGCAGAGAGTGAGAAGAGAACTCCAATCAAGGAAATATATTCTCAGGAATCTAGCCAGTAAAGGAAGAAATCATATTCTCCTGATGAATCGAGACATTTTAACTTTGAAGGATGCTGAAGAAGAATCTGAAATGGAAGGTCTCTTACCAAAAGAGAAAAGCTGAATGGTAAGGAGAGTGGGAGCCTCGAAAACCCATTAAGAACAAACAATATACCTCGGAGAATGGGTCTTCATGCTCTTGGAGTTTCATTCAAGATCAAAAGGCTGAGACAACACCTGATGATGCTTGAAAAGATACATCGGGAAACAAGAGAGCCAAGAGATTGTTGCCCATTACATTGCTTAACAGACAAGTTTACTAGGTATCAATCACTACAAGTGAAGACTGGTGATTTGTGGAAAAGAATGGTAAGCAATCACATTTTACCATACCAATTACTGTCCATGTTAGCATAAACTGATTCTTTTCTTTAAAAAGATTATATATAGTATGCGAATGATCCAGAGAAGATTAGCGGAAATGGGGAGGCCAAAAACATCACTAGAGCATTTCTTAGATGAGACTTTTCAGCTGCAAAGATACATAGTGGCAACAGGAAAAAAAAAACTAATCCAAATCCAATCTCCTGGATCTATCGAGGTTCTAGTAGGCTTAGTCACTATTGAATCAACCTCTTCTAGTGGCAGCTTTGATCCAGAACATTTTTCATCAGAAAGCATCGAAATGTCTATTTCAGGAAGTGCAGAGAGGGGTTTGAGGTTAGAATTCCCGGATCACAGGCGCTCTTGAAGGGACACTAGCTCGTGAGGGAATGATACATTTGAACTCACCGGCCCGAATAACATGGAGCACCGAGTACGAGAAACAACAAAATGTGTAATATTCCACAATTCATCTTCAGCTGTTCTTAACTTTAAGTTGTGTATGGTGATATGCTCAAATTTACCCCAGAGCTACTCTATCAAATTAAGACATCGACTGTAATACTTAGGGATCGATTTCCACAGAGACTCAAGATTCACACAATAGATTATATTATTCGAATTAAGCTAAACGAGAATAAATGTAATGAAAACAGTGCAATAAAATCAGTTGTAAATCAGATGGGAGAAACGTCAGGCTCAGGGAATTCTCAGGAAATCAGGAATGCAAGCTAATCAGTAAAACAGGATTCTGCTATGTTCTAGAACTCGAAACACAATATTCAAATCAATCAACTCTCGTTACAGAGATTTCTATGTCTAGATCCTAGAATTCCAAATCTCTTTGCAAATTCAAAGGCTCAGACATGCATTAAATTCAAGTTCGATATGTTCACAAAATACCTAAACCAAATCTCTTTGCGAATAGTTATTTTGCTCATCTAAGGTTCTTTCTAGCTAATTAACCAACTCTCGTTGCGAGAATCAACCTATGATCAATAATCTAACTCGTCAGTTCAGATCAAGCATTAATCACAACCTAGATGAAGAACTAGTGTTCCAGAATCCTTAAATAACCAATCAACTTAGCAATCCATTAAATCCATAATGAGAAACCTTAAACCTAACTAGCAAACTACTCAGACATGGAGATTGAAACAATAAACATGTTTGAATAAGATTGCATAAAAGAAATAAGAATAGAGATTAAAGGAGTTCTGAATCTTCTCTCAAGGAGTCTGAATTCTTCTCTCCAAAGCTCTAGCTTAGAATAATAGATTGGTCTAAACAATGACCTTAAAAACCCATATATATAGTCTAAAAATATGGAAAACAAGTTTGGCACTTAATTGTAAATATTAGGAGCTTCAGGGATCTGTTTGCAACTCTGCAAAGCTTGGAAAACTGGTCTGGAAATTGCCGTCAGGAATTGGTGTCGACCGACACCAGGGGTGGTGTCGAACAAAAAAGGTTTTCAGTCTGAACAAAAAAGCTCCAAACGTACCTAAACCTGCAAATGACTCTAAAAAACTCCAAAACCACTAAAAAGACTCTCTATATACAACTTATATCATGTCTAAAAACACTAAAAATCATGATATATCAACTCCCCCAGACTTAGATTTTGCTTTCCCTCAAGCAAAACAAAAGACTATACCTGTGAAAGAGGTTTAAAAACATAGAAACTCACTTATCCTTTAGAACACTGAATCAACCAAAACCAGAGTAAAGCCACATCAAACAGTACCAACTTTAGTTAGAACCTCTAGTAATTTTCCGCAGACTTACTAATCATCCAGATTCCAAACCACAACCCATAAGAGTAATCTAAAATCCCCATTGCTGACCTTATTAAGTTTTAAGTGCAGTCTCATCGAGGGAATATCGATCTAAGGACACATGGACTCTTACTTACCCAAGTACTGATTTATTGAACAGTCTGCTTCTAGTTTTCTTTCTCCCTCTTTTCTCGCTTCCAATCAGTCGATTTTTCCCTACTAGGGTATCATTTTATTTTATTTTATCGACTGATTGTTCTCTTTCTTTCTCTTTTTTTTTCTTTCTAGAAGTATCGAATGATTCAAATTCTCAAATTAAATCTTTTCAAAGCTATGACTCTTTTTCATTCCTTTTTTTTTAGAGACAATGAAGGGAAGAGAGAGGGAAACCATAATCACAGACTAATCCTATCAGACATAAGAAAGGAATCCGATTCAAAGTATACCAAGCTCCAAGATGAGAGAAATTAAGTTCATTATATGTAGGCCAGCTCTGGATCATCTAAATACTCAAACAATATGGGGATAATGGAAGATCAATTTACCTTTGGAATTTCTTTTTGGTAGAATCTGCTGTCAATGGCTATAAGAATGGTCACTAGAGTGGTGGCTAAAACAGTTTGTTCCAAGAAAAGCTCATAATTCCCAACTAAATTTTGACTCAATAAAACAATTTTTGACACAACTTGACTCCAAAACAAAATAAAGCAAAATACATTAGTATTTTCCTCCCCCAGACTTAAGTAACACTGTCCCCAGTGTTATCAAGCCATAGGATTGGAAAGAAACCAAAGTAAATGCAAATGAACAAGAAAAATTGAAAATACGTACCTGCTCGGGTGGTGTCGGTCGACACTGGTGGTGGTTGTCGATCGACACCATTTTTTTTTTTCTGACACAAGAAAAACAAAACTAAAAATTAGCAAAAGCCAAACGAAATTCAAAGAAAATCCTACCTAAAAGTGGGTTGCCTCCCACTTAGCGCTTATTTTCAGTCATTAGCTTGACTATGTTGTGGCTTAGGCATCAGGTGGATCAGAGAGTGGCACTGAATGCATATGGGAAAAGTATCTCATCATCCAAGGTGGTGTATAGGCAGTTTGTGCATGAGACTGACCAAGGAATGTAGGAACAACAGCAGGGTGGGACATATGTTTGGGAGGTAGACTTCTTTTTCCTGCAGAATCATCAAAAGAAGAAACAAGCGCTCTACGATTTGGCTTGATTAACTGTGAGACAGCTTTTCACTTTTAAAATTCTTAATGATGATATCAGGGGGTTTAGAATTACGAACAGGAAGTGCATACCTTTGCTCTACTGGAGGTGAGTGAGGTTTGAGATGTAGAGCTTTCTGTATACTCTGGGTTGTAGGCGTCTCTTGGTTGGTCTGGGGAGGGTGTCGACCGACACCAAAAGTGGTTTCGACCGACACTGAACCTGCAGCACGAATTTCTGCACTTTTTCTGCAATTCAGCTCTGCAATCCTTGTCTCCATCATAAAAATATCATCCTCCATCAACTTGTATTTGACTGGGCCCTCATCTTCGAGCCTAGTTCTGAAGAGATGATCTCCACTCCAATCCTCAAGCCCAACAGCTTTCTTAGAAGTCTCAACTAATTCCTCTTGAACAACCAGCTTGTTCACTTGCTCTGTAGCCTCCAGCTCCTTGACATACCCAGCAGTAATGTCATCTGACTCCTCATCCATAGCAACCTCTACAGAAAAGGTTTGACCATCTATGGTAGGTTTTCTCCTCAGCTTATCCATGTCAAAGTTCATGACCTTATCACCCAAATCAAGCTCTATCTGCCCTTCTCTGACATAAATAATAGCACCTGCTGTAGCTAAGAATGATCTTCTGAGAAGAAGAGGATCCTGAGGTTCTTCACCATATTCCAAAACCACAAAGTCTGTGGGGATAGTGCATCCTGCAATCTGAAGTGGAACATCCTCTAAGAGACCTTCTGTAATCCTCTTGGAACGATCAGCGAGAATAAGATGAATCCTTGTAGGCTTGAAGTCACTCCTCCTTCGTGTCGACCGACACTGCTTTGGTGTCGATCGGGTCGATCGACAAACGTCCGATTTTGGGGTGGTGTCGACCGACACTCATCAGTGGTGTCGATCGACACCAAGTTTGTGACTCCAAAATCTGCATCAAACACTGCAGAACCCACGAATGTTTATTCTTCCCTCACCATGATGGCATTAACATGATGTCTTGGATTGATATCAGTCTTTCCAGGAAGAAATCCTTCTTGCCTTTTGATGGAATCTGCAGTTTGAGCAACCTGAATATCCAGCTTCTTAACATGAGCACCCAAAGACTCAATTTTCCCATTCAGATCAGTATACAAAGCATCCATCTTCCCATTAAAGCTCACAGTCATCTTTGTCTGGCCTTCCAATACCTGTTCTAGCATTGACTCTATCTTGTTATTATGCTCAGGAGGTTTTTGGTAGGATGAAGAACCATAAGTTCTTGTGAAAGTGTTGTTCTGGGAAGGTCTTTGGTGAGTAGAACCATAACCTTGCTGATTTCCAAACCTTTGTCCCTGAAACCCAATTTCATTGACGTAATTCACATCTTTTTCCTCTGATTCAAAGGTTTCAACTTCTGCAGCAAATTGAACTTGCTTCTTGCCCACAAGGAGATTGTGGACAGAATCTAATTTGGCTTTCACCTCAGAAATCTGACATCCATCTATGTTTCCAGCTGATTTCTTCCTCTCAAAATCTGCATTTTTGGTATTGTTGCTAAACACCAAGTTCTCAATGAGCTTTTTGGCTTCTGCTGGACTCCTAGTATTGAAGTTTCCTTCACTTGCAGCATCCAAAGCCATCTGATATCTCCAATCAATTCCTCTGAAGAAAATACCCAGTAGCTGAACATCACCAAACCCATGTGGGGACAGTCCCTCTGATATGATCTGAACCTCAACCAAGCAACCTTTAATGCTTCAGTAGTTCCTTGAGAGAATGCGGAGATTTTTGTTCTCAGCTCTTCTGACCTTGCACCATCAAAGAAGTTGTTGAGGAAGGCATTCTTGGTATCATACCAGGTGGTTAGAGAACCTCGTTGCTCATTCTTCAGCCAATAAGCTGCATCCCCGGCAAGAGAGTATGGGAAGAGCTTGCACAGCAGATAATCCTCTGAGACTCCATTGAGTTTAATGCTAGTCACCAAGTCTTCAAATTTTTCGATATGGTCCATTGGATGTTCATGAGGAAGACCATGAAAGGGATGCTGACCCACAAGAGTGAAGTAGACAGGCTTCAGCTCAAAGTCGTTCCTTTGGAATGGAGGAGGACGGATTGCAGACCTGTTTTCATAGAAAAGATCAGGCCTGTTGAAATCAGCAAGGGTCCTCCCTCTAGCTTGAGCAACGATTTCTTGGACTATATTTCCCTGATCATCAATTTGGTCACCGTTTTCGTTGTAGGCATGACCCTCTTGGTCTCGTAAGACTCCAGCAGCATCAGGTCGAATGATAATTCTCTGATTCATGTCTGCTGATCTCTTTGCCTTAAGGTACGTGTGTTCTAAATCTCTCAACTCCTGATTCGTAAGATTCAAAAGATGAGCCTCTTTGTTGCTTCTGTACTGCGAGAATGCGTACACCTGAAACACAAGAGAAGAGAAAGAACGGATTTAAATAAACAAGAAATAAAATGTTTAGACTAAATTATATTCTAAATCTAATGGTGAATTCAATGAGTCCCCGGCAACGGCGCCAAAATTTGATATGCTCAAATTTACCCCAGAGCTACTCTCTCAAATTAAGAGATCGACTGTAGTACTTAGGGATCGATTTCCACAGAGACTCAAGATTCGCACAATAGATTATAGTATTCGAATTAACCTAAACGAGAATAAATGTAATGAAAACAGTGCAATAAAATCGGTTGTAAATCAGATGGGAGAAACGTCAGGCTCAGGGAATTCTCAGGAAATCAGGAATGCAAGCTAATCAGTAAAACAGGATTCTGCTATGTTCTAGAACTCGAAACACAATATTCAAATCAATCAACTCTCGTTACAGAGATTTCTATGTCTAGATCCTAGAATTCCAAATCTCTTTGCAAATTTAAAGGCTCAGACATGCATTAAATTCAAGTTCGATATGTTCACAAAATACCTAAACCAAATCTCTTTGCGAATATTTATTTTGCTCATCTAAGGTTATTTCTAGCTAATTAACCAACTCTCGTTGCGAGAATCAACCTATGATCAATAATCTAACTCGTCAGTTCAGATCAAGCATTAATCACAACCTAGATGAAGAACTAGTGTTCCAGAATCCTTAAATAACCAATCAACTTAGCAATCCATTAAATTCCTAATGAGAAACCTTAAACATAACTAGCAAACTACTCAGACATGGAGATTGAAACAATAAACATGTTTGAATAAGATTGCATAAAAGAAATAAGAATAGAGATTAAAGGAGTTCTGAATCTTCTCTGAAGGAGTCTGAATTCTTCTCTCCAAAGTTCTAGCTTAGAATAATAGATTGGTCTAAACAATGACCTTAAAAACCCATATATATAGTCTAAAAATATGGAAAACACGTTTGGCACTTAATTGTAAATATTAGGAGCTTCAGGGATCTGTTTGCAACTCTGCAAAGCTTGGAAAACTGGTCTGGAAATTGCCGTCAGGAATTGGTGTCGACCGACACCAGGGGTGGTGTCGATCGACACCATGTCTAAAATTTGCCTCCGAAGTGAAATCTTCAGCACAGCTTCCTACTTAACTCTATAATGATCCATAGTCTCCAAATAAGCTTCAAACGTACATAAACCTGTAAATGACTCTAAAAACTCCAAAAACACTAAAAAGACTCTCTATATACAACTTATATCATGGCTAAAAACACTAAAAATCATGATATATCATATGGAAATTCACTTATATACACAGGGGATAACTGGTTGTGTTTTGATGAATCATACAAATCTACATCATGTTTAATTTCCGACACTTTAATCAATGTTTTCTTTGTGTTATCGGTTTGATTCTACATCAAGTTCAAACTCCGACAGTCTTACTTATTTGAATCGTTTTCAGCTTTGTTCTCAATATAAAAACATTTTTTCATCATCTTTACGGAAACCTTGGTAGTTTCAGAGAGACTTGGAGCAAAAAAAGCATGCATTAATCAAAATGTATGTTCTACAACAATAAAAGAGATGTACATGTTCAATCCGGTTATTGGTTTGGTTAACCGATCGGCATTTTGGTTTGGTATCAGTTAGCTATTGGAAAAGCCCTATATACCACAAGAGAATTATAAAGAGAGAAATATGAAAAGGATTAGAGAATGGGCTAAGAAGAGGATGGGGCTTAAATTTGATGTATCTGTCGCTTTTGGAAGTGATAATAAAAAGTAGTATTTGCATGTGTTTGTGCTTTGCCCTCTTGTTATTTTGTAAAAGCTTCAAACATTCGATCAACAATGTTTTGGTAGTTGAGTCTTGAGTTGTCAAAAATCTAAAATGATTCTATATAATATAAAACTTCAAATCCTTCGATTAAAGGAAAATGACACCTCTTTTATTAGATGGTCACAATACGTCTAAAATAATCCTGTCGTAATTAGTAAAGAAACAATATCACCATTTTTATTCAATAAAATACTATAGTGGAACGATCATAGTAATATTGAGATAACCGTCAATCATATTAATTTTATCAATTAGTTTTTCAAAGAACTCGTAATCATACCCAAAAAAAAAAGAGAAATATATAAGAAATGATTTAAGTCCAAATTTATATATAAAAAAAAATTAATTTAGGTCTATTCAGGTATCCTAATTTATCAGAAAAATCAAAACGGCTTTAAGAAATATGTACCTTTGGTTCGGATAGAAAGAAATATTTTTCTCCATACTTTACAAATTCATTTTTAACACTTCATGTTTCGTAAACGCAACCAAATTGCTTTATGATATTTTTTTTTAAAAAAAAAACTAAAAAGCCCCCAAGTGACAAAAATAAAAAGGTCTTCCTTATGGTTACTTTATGATTGCCCTTTACTGTTTTTTCTATTTCCTTATGAAGTATTATCTTATATCAGAAATTTGAGGGAAGAAAGTAACATTTGACTGACATGAGTGGCCTCTCAATTCTCATGACCTAACATGTTAAAATCAGAGCAGTTATCCTCATCTTACCATTTATCAACATGACTTGATTTCATTTATATCTTCTTCTTTCAACGCAAAATCCGAAGCAGAAACTCATGCTAATCTTTAGATCATCCACAACGTCATTTATAACTTGTCATTTCTGATATTTACAATGATCAAACATAATTAAAATTGGTTACGTTGGAAAATTTGAACAATGGCTAACTAGATTTGGATCCGCATGATACGCGGGTGAATTGAAATATTATAAATGTAAAATTGATAACCTGCATAACATTATTTATATCACGCTGGTGAAAATAAAATATTTGAAATCTAAAATTGATAAGATTTATATATTTAGATTTTGAGATTAAAATTTGATTATAGGCAATTTTAAATCTAAATTTTTTGAGAGTAAACCCCGCATAAAATGAAATATTTAAAATCTATTTTTTCTATTTGTATTGATAAAAACTGATTATAATTTTCTTTTTATTTAATAAGAGAAATAATTTTATTACGTGTCAAAATTTGATCGAATCACTCAACATATTTTATGATCATGTAAATATGAAAGAGCTAATTTCTTTATATGGACATCATAAATATTTTCCAGCTTTTCTTTAAAAGTAATAATATTTGTCTTAGTTTATCATTTTTATCGATTATATTTCCTTTTTTATTAAAAGATTAAAATCATTTTTTTGATAAAATATTAATAACTCTATTTCCTTTAGTTATCTTTCAAATTAACCAAATAATTAATATTTTGTATAGTTTCCTTTTAAATTCAGAGATTTCATTATGCTATTTCGTTTAGTTTTTAGTTTTTTAAAAAAAAATAATTGCACAATCAATATTTTTCTATGTTTTTTTTTGGCTTCAGAATCAAAATTTATTTTTTTCTACAATTTATTTTTTACTTCAGAAGTTTTTTTCTGTTTTATTTTTTGCTTCAAAATTAAAATTTATGTTTTCTACAATTCCTTTTTTGCTTCGGAATTTCATTTTTGAATTATAATTATAACCTTTTTCTCTATTTGACACATGTCAAAATCCTAAAATATGTAAATGCCACTTGTCAGCATCTTGTTAATTACTAACTTTGAAAACTATACTTTATATAATAAGATTTCATTTTTTTAAATTAGTAAAACTCAAATATAATTTTTTTATCAACAAAAGCTGATTATATTTCATTTGATTTCAAATATTTAAATAAGATTTTGTTACTTACTTTGATGATTCTTTGATGATATAAGAATGTAAATCTATACCAAAAAATTGAATGTATTCTTTTTTGATTATATTGAATATTTTGTGAAAATTATGAACGAGTTTAGTTCTTTATATAAACATGATTACATGAATGAAATGAACTAACAATTTTTTATAATTTATTATTTCTTTATATAGACATGAATATATGAATTAAAAGAAGTAACAATTTTTTTCGTTTTTATTATTAGTTTATCCTTTTTATTGACTCTACATCCTTTTAACAGGTTATAATCCTTTTTTTAGAAATCATCTATTTATGTTAATCTTTCCTTTTTATTGATTAATCTACATCCTTTTAGTTAAAAAGGCTATTATCCTTTTCTTGTTTAGAAATAATCTAATTTTGTTAATATTTTAAATATATCAGTTTCTTTATTTAATAAGATTATATGTCTTTTTATATATAAGGAAAAATATCATATTTCTTTTTTAATTGTATAATAACATTTTAAATATTTTTTCTAGGTTTTATTATATGCTATATTGTTTGACACATGTCAAAATCTTAAAAAAATTATTGTCACATGGCATAATTTTGTTAATTATTAACTTTGGAAATCAAATTTTATATAAATAAGATATCTACGGTGTGACCGTATGAGTCCATTCACTAGTCATCGTGATTTAATTCTCTTTTAAATACTTTTCTGCGCAACCCACTTCTTTTAAAGTTTTTCATTAAAATTTTTGACATAGACTCAACGCTGAAAATATAAATCCCGTGTCCAAATAAAATCCGAAGTGCAAAAAAAAGATATCCACTAAACAAGAGACTCCTGTCATTACATATATAATAATGTGACATACCTGTAATCGTGATAATAAATTGACCATAAATTTAAGTCATCCAAATGGTTTTGATATTCAATGAGTTCGGATCGGGATAATTTTCTTGGATCTTCTTCTGTAGATATTTCTATAATTATTGAAGATGATTTTCTCCGGGAGAAATAGCCAGTAAATGAAGGATATATGTTCGTCTGTTGGGGATAAGTGGATAAGGATATTTTAAGGCTACATCTTATATTAGATTATCCTGCTATGTATTTATTATTATACACATGGAAAGAAACATCAAAACCATTCGGAAAGGGGAAAAAAAGGTTTTGTTCCCATACTTGAATGGTCCAAGTCACACATCAATCTACCGAAAACGCTTAAGATTTTACACTCGTTTAATTTCTTGAAATAATGGTTATCGGTTGAGTTTGAACTAAAATCATAATGAATACTTGAAGAAGGTATATCATTTGATAGATTCCAACAGACATATAACTTACGGTTTCAACATGTTAAATGTAACACATTTGTATGTTTAAAGTAAATGTGCATGAAAGATGAAAGCAAGAGTAGGCGAAGAGGCAGGAGATTCGCATGATTCTCTCCTAATCTTCTCACTCATTTCTACACAAAAGTCGCCACAAACATAACTGATGCAACGACAAAGAGAGAGCGAGAGAAAGAGATATTTACTCAACAAAAACAAAGAACTGCCTTTGACTTTTTCAAACCATAAACCAAATTGACCGTTTGTCCATCAACTAACACGTCCTCGTCAACGTCCAACGGGATTACCTTTATAAGTATTTCTTACCCACCAATCTTATCTTTTGTGTATTTTCTTCTACAAATTACAAAAGACTACGCTGCCTAAAACAAAGCATGTGTAGTGCTAATGATGAAACGCCAACAAAACGTAACGTTTTTGTAACCTAATTAATTAATACTCTTATCATGCATTTAGGGGATTTGTATTATTCCAGAAATGTTGATAGTGAAGGTACTTAATTAACAAGTCGTTTTCAATAATAAACAAACCAGAAATGCCATCATCCCTTCCCTCGTGAACAAGAAGCACAAAAGAGGAGCGTTTCATTTATTTAATTTTTTAAAATTCAATATATTTATAATCTTTCTTTTCTTCTCCTTCATGTCTTCTCTACCAATATTCATCCTCCTTAACTTTTCCTTTTTCTTGTTCAAATGAATCCAATTCCATAAAAGGTTTTCTTCTTTCGCCTATTTAATCCCAACCCATTTCATATAACGTCAAAAAAAAAAAACATTATTTGCGTTTCATTACAAGAAAACAAAACAAATGGGTTTTACTAAAGATCAAGATCGGTTCTGTTCGACGCCTAAGCTTCCTCTGTTTTATCCAATGAACAGACCATACGAAACTCCTGGATTAGCTACACCGCCGGTTAATATCGCCGGATCTGTTCCTTTCATTTGGGAAGAAGCTCCGGGAAAGCCTCGTTCTTCCGTTAGAAAACCGCCGAGACCGAACCAGACCGGAGATAAAAGAGGAGACGCGAGAAGCTTGGACCTTCCTCCGAGGCTGCTTTTGCCCGCGGAATCTTGTAAATCGTCTACGGCGAACGAGCCTTCACCGACCACTGTTCTCGACGGTCCATACGATTTGCGTCGCCGTTCACTGTCGCTGCCGAGATCGGCGGCTGTGATCAGGAAGCTGAGAGGTGTTCCGGCGCCGGCGCCGGCGAAGGAAAAGAGATTGTTTGGGTCTAGTAGATGGGGGAGTTTCGGGAATTGTAAAGAGGTGTCCGATGGTATATTTGAGTTTTCACGTTTTAGAGACGGCGGCTATGATTGCCGGAGGGATTGGACCCGAGGAGGAAGTGACTTCGCAGGCGACGGCGGCACAAAAGTGAAACTTTTTAGACTAAAAAGGAAAGTAACCCTTTTTAATCTCTCTCATGCAACAAAGTCAGAGTTCTGGGTAAGTCTCGTTTTCTCAGCTGAACAAAAACTCAAAAGTTACATTCTACTACTTTTTTATCAAAACCTTTTTCAATTTCTGCTTTAATTTGAGTTAATTAAGTAGTAGTAATTACAAATCGCGAACCAGTTGCCAAACTTTGGGGATTTCAGAATTATTAATATTTAACTTTTCATTGGAACCAAAATATATATATATATATATATATATATTTGTGTGTATATACTTCATTGTCAAATTACTTTTATTTTAAAAAATTGTCCCTTTTTGGGGTATGAGGAGGAAGCAATTACGTAACCCAATGATTCGATATTTAAAAATGCAGGAAAGGGTTTACGAAGGGTTTAAGCAAGTGATTCCATGGAGGCGTAAGCAAGAGAATCTGTAAAGGATGATTTCTTCCACTATTTAAATCGAATCTCACTTAAAATTTCTTCTAATTCTATAGCTGATATACTAATTAATTAACTAGTCTTCTCTTGTGACTTATATACAATCTGTCCAGGATACAACTAATATTTATTTACAATGAAAATAGGGATTTCACTTTTTATTATATATAATAGTTCGTTGTATGCTGTAAGAAATATTGTACAATGATTGAATCTTGTCCTAAGCTACGATTAATTTCAAAAATGATAATAACAAATGGTAGGTATAATTGTAAAATAAGCTTTCTATTAGGACATATCCTAAGTCTTTCTACAAAATTGTTTTTTAAAAAAGAGCGGAATTCTTGCATTGAAAATACTACATATTATTATGACAAAAAAAATTCACTTAAACATCACTTTAAAAAGAGTACCCGATGTGAAGAGATCAACAATTCACCCCTGAAAAAAGTCAAAAGGAGTTTTAATATTTATATATCTTTGACTATAATAGACTTTTGATAGTTTGTGTAAATTTTGTCAAAGTTGTTTAGAAATGGCATCTTATTTATGGAGCACACATTTCGATACAATTATTGTATTACTTCATTTTAAAATTTTATATTTGATTGTATGCAATTTTTGTTTTTGGCAACAATTGTATGCAATTTATACCAATTTATTCAACTCCTTAAACCTAACTTCATTCATCAAAATAATTGATAAACGCGTTTCTTTAGTTCATCACATCAATGGCGCTAAATACCTAAAGAATAATCCCTAGATATTCTAGATTGACCAATTGGGTCACTAGAAAAAGAAAAAAAAAAGAACATTCAGTCTAAAATCAATTGAAAGCAATAAATAGAGAATTGTAGAGAAATTAACCACTAACATAGATTCATTAGTAATCATCAAGGGCAAGAGATTGCTTTCTCTTGTAATTAGCTTTGAAACAAGCTTGCCTCAGCTTCTTGGTTCCATCAGTTAGCTCAGCATCAGGTTCTTGTTCTATCAGAACCCTATGTTCCTCCAAATTCTTCACTTCTTCGTCCATTCCAACACCCTGTCCCCAAAAATTTAGTTATTAGTTTTCAAAATAAATAAAGCATTAAACCCTAAACTGCAATTAAATTATACTAAAAGCAAACGTTGTTATTACCTTAAGATTCTTGATGAGAGAGTTAAGACTCTTGAGCTTCCGGTGAGGCCACCGGTAAATTCCTAGTTCTCTGCAACGCTTCTTCAATACGGTAAGTCCAACGTTGAGTTCTTTTGCCGCTTTCATAATTGGTCTATCAAAGAACTTTCTGATCTCGGACAACTCCAACTTGTCCTGTCTCTTTGCCCTAGCGTTCCTCTTCTTCGGAGTTCTCTTTTCGCGTCTCCCGTTGGAACTGGGACGATCGTTGGTTTGGACAGCCACTGGTGAAGAGTCGTCACTCGAGAAGTAGGGTTCTTGAGTCAACATGAGAATATCAGATACAATTGTGTTATTCACTTCAATGTTTTCGAAGAAATCTTCGAAATCATTGTACTGATACTGAAAATGCAACCCTGCATCTGTTTTCAGATCTTCGATATCTAGCAGAGACTCTAGCGGAGGCAACCTGTACGTAGATGAATAAACGATTATATCCAAAACCTAAGAAACGAGAGATGGCTTGCTTGGCAAGAAAATGAGTCAAGGGTTTCCAACTTACGTTTCGAGCATCTCGTACAAGGAACCTGGATCATCCTGGTTTTCTATTTTCACAGATGCGAGTGGATGAAGAGAGTTAGGATCCATTTGTTGATGAAAACAGAGCAGAATAGTTACAGAAGCAGAGGAATGTATTGACGAACGCATATATAGTCTATGTAATAATGTTCATAGGGAATTGTGTGCAATGTAATGGGAGTTACGAGTCCCAAAGGGTACAATCATTGATTGCTAATCTTAATTAGTTGAAAATATAACCGTGTGATTTTAATTAACTGTGTGATCATGGGGGGCTGAATTGTTAGTTAGTTGTTTCTTTAATGATGCTGAGGATTATCTTCTTCTTTCTTACTGCATTAGTCATCTAGTCAAAGTCAATGCATGAAAGTAGATAGGGAAGATCTAATTTGCTGAAAATTTGTAATCGATATTAAATGAATGGAGTTCTTATGTTCAAGTATCATATAGTATATGATGCATGTGTGCTTATATGTTATGATTGGTAGATTACATTTGATGTAAATCAGATAATCTTCAGGTAAATTTAATATGTTGCTAATCAACTCAAATCTACCATGATATTCCCTAATCCATCAATTTCGTGCAGCTGGTTCAATAAATCTATTGAATCATCCACAAAATTGTCAAATCTTTTTTTCAACAACATCTCATCTAGTTTGTACGAACCTTGTAACCCCAGAGTAATATCTAATATGTGTACTAGATGTTACTCTACTAGATTCGTGATTATTCAATGGACTGATTGGAGTTATATCGACGTTGCAAATGAAACTCGACCGATGAATTCATCCATACATGGCTCCAATACTTCTTAGCTGAAGATTATTCTATTGAATCAGCGGATTTTCGGCAAAGTCCTTTTAATATTACGCTTCTCACTTGATACATTTTTTGCATTGACTGAGAGTAATCAAATTGCTTCTATAACAAATCTATCATATTATTGTTGATCTTGGCATTTTTGAGCAGCCATCGTGCTTGTATAATTATCTTTTGCTATCAGAGTTTTGGAGCCTAAGCTATTAGTGACCACTTGGATTTTTGGGTTCACGTTGAATGCATTACATGCGAATTTTTACCGAGTAAAAAAAAACTGACATTTGCTACAATAATCCTATTCACATCTTAAAGCGTATTAGGGTTGGCTAAATATATAATACCAATGGTCACAATATTTCAGAATTTTGATTATTGAACTTACAAATCGACAACAGTTTTATTGGTGCTTAAATCTTTTGTCGTTGAAAAAAAAAATGTTTTGTCGTTGATAATTCTTGGAAATTCGTATATCATCATCAATTAAAACGTCATCAGGGTTTAAGGCGTGAAATTACATAGACACTCATACATAGTTTAATGAGTGGTATAATTTTTATTTATTTATATGTAATTGTAACTATCTTACTAAAAATATTTTTAAAATTGTGTTTGAGAACCCTTCATTAAGAGCTTTTAGAGCACCTCCATTAGAGGTTCATAGGATGGGGTTCACAAAAAAAAATTATTAAAATATTTGTGGGCCCCATGAACAGTGATGAACTCACTCCTAAAAAACTCTAATTTTAGAACTTCTCTCTCCTCGGGTTCACCACGTGTCGACACATGATTGGTCGATTTAATTTTTTTTTTAATTTTTTTTTCTTTTGACAACTTTAAAAAAAAAGAAATAAAAAATTATTAAAAAAAAAAATTTTAGAACCCCCTCTTGGGGTTCACTAATGGAGATGGTCTTAGAGATGGATGTGCTCACATAAATGGCTCTAAGTACATAGAATGATCCCTAGATATTCTTCTGACCCCCAAAAAACAAATCCCTAGATTGACAGATTCGGTCACTAGAATAAAAAGAAAACATCAGTATAAACTTAAAATGACAACATAAAATAGAATTGTAGAAATTAAACACTAAAATAAATTCAATAGTAATCATCAACGGCAAGTAACTTCCTTCTCTTGTAATTAGCTTTAAAACAAGCTTGCCTCAGCTTCTTGGTTCCATCAGTTAGCTCAGCATCAGGTTCTTGCTCTATAAGAACCATATGCTCCTCCAAATTCTTCACTTCTTCGTCCATTCCAACACCCTGTCACCAAAAACATACTTCATTTATCAAGAGAGCATCATCAAACCCTAAAACGCAATTGAATCATACTCTCTCTGGTTTTGATTAGTTGTCGTTTTAGAGATTTTCTTTTGTTTCAAATTAGTTGTCGTTTTCTAATTCTAATGCAAAATTTAATGAATTTTAATAATTTATAATTATTTTTATTCTGAAGAATAATATACTATTAGTTGAATTGTATTTAATTATATAGGTAATTGTGTTTTTGTTTTGAAAAACTAACAAATTAATTATTTCTTAATTTGTGTGAATCCTTCTAAAATGACAACTTAAAAAAAAACAGAGGGGGTATAAGCAAACGTTATTACCTTAAGATTCTTAATGAGAGAGTTAAGACTCTTGAGCTTCCGGTGAGGCCACCGGTAGATTCCAAGTTCTCTGCAACGCTTCTTCAACACTGTAAGTCCAACTTTAAGTTCTTTAGCCGCTTTCATGATTGGTCGATCGAAGAATTTTCTGATCTCAGACATCTCCAACTTGTCCTGTCTCTTTGTCCTAGTGTTCCTCCTCTTCTTCTGTGTTCTCTTCCGGCATCTCTCGTTGGAACTGAGATCATCGTTGTTTTGGGCAGCCACCGGTGAAGAGGAGTAACTTGAGAAGAAGGGTTCTTGAGTCAACATAAGAATGTCAGATGAAATTGTGTTGTTCACTTCCATGTTTTCGAAGAAATCTTCAAAGCCATTGGAATGAAACTGATAATTGAACCCTGCATTTGATTTTAGGTCTTCAGTGTCTAGAAGAGACTCTAGCGGAGGCAACCTGTAGATCGAAAAAAAAACATTAAAACACACACACAAAATGCAAAACATAAACGATAGATAACTTCTTTGGCAAGAAAGCGATTCGAGGGTTTACAGCATACTTTTCGAGCATGTCGAAAAACGAATCTGGATCATACTGGTTTTCGATTTTCATAGAACCGAGAGGAAGAACAGAGTTAGGATCCATTTGTTGACGAGGCAGTGATGGAAAACAGAGCAAAATAGTTACAACAAAGAAAGCAGAGGAGTGTATTGACGAACGCATATATTGTCTCTGTAATAATGTTCATAGGGAAATGTGTCCAATGTAGTGGGAGTTACGAGTCCCAGAGGGTACAATCATTGATTGCTAATCTTAATTAGTTGAAAATATAACCGTGTGACTGTATGATCATGGGGGGCTGAATTGTTGCTTAGTTGCTTATTAAATGATGCTGATGATTATCTTCTTCTTTCTTATGCATCATCTAGTCAAAGTCAATGCATGAAAGTAGATAGGGAAGATCTAAATTGCTGAAAATTCATAATCGATATTAAATGAATAGATTGTTTATGTTCAAGTATCAGATGATGCGCGTGTGTGTTATATGCTATGATTGATAGATACATTTGATGTGAAAAATGCACTGAAAGATTATTAAGAGTTGATAATTGCTAATTAAAATTCGCTTTGAAAATTTAAAATAAATAAGAACACCGTCACACCACATTGTTTGATTGGCGCTACAATAGAAATAATCAAAACTTCTTCTACAAATTGGTGTTCTACTTTTGTCCAAATTCTTGAATTGTTCTTGTGGCCAACGTAAGAACGTCTACAAATGCAGAGAAAGATGCTCGCAGAAGCCTTGCCTCTATTGCTTCAAAGTGCCTGTATATCCAGTGAGAAAATATCAAAAATTAGTAAAGAAGTAAGGCAATTAGAAATGCTCTATTGAACTCAAGATATTGAATTTGAAATCAGTCTAAATCGATTTAAAGATCGGTTATGATGATGAATGACTTGAGAAACTCACACAGAAAGTTTGTTGTTCGATACCGACATGACTCTTCTCACTTTATCAGGCTGCAACTGCATATGAAAAGGATCTAACATAAGTGTAATGGAAAAAAAACATATAACTTTTGTTAGAAATTAGATCTCAGAAGTGAATTTGGGAGATGTCGAACCTCTTTATCAACAGCCAATGTTGTGTAAGCAATCAAAGCATGTTCTTCCGATTCGAAATTCACATCCAAGTTACTGCAAATTGGGGAAACAAACTATAGAAAATTAACACAATCCTAACTATCCCATCAGACAAAAACCAATTATTTGTGTAAGTCATTACAGTGTAATTCTCAATATTGTTGTGAAAGCCTAAGCCAAGCCCAAATTATTTGTGAAGGAAGTGTAGAAGCTCTAATCAACCTAATTGAGCGGAGACTATGAAACGAGGTCGTATAGCTGTTTATGTGGGTAAAGATCGAAACTTTGGAGTCCAAGATGTGTCGGACCCAAGGTTTCAATAATCGAATCTGTATGTTCTATCATCATGTGCTGACCTTGAATCACTATAAAGGAGACGAATTGAAAAGAAAAAAATTCCCATTTAGAGAAGATGTGATTTAAGAAGCAAAAGTAAGATAATTTAGTGAACATACCAGCTGAAATCCCAAGTTTGACTTGAAGGAGCAGCTTTTGGAACAGTCGCAGCCATTTTTTTTTTGCTGCTTCCTTCCTCCCTATTGAATGGCAAAGATCAGAATAGGATCTAATGTACAGCTTAAAGTTAACACGGGTGCTGCATGAGACGAAGTCTGATAATGCTGCACAGAAAGAAAAGATTGAAAAGCTAGAGAATTGGCATTGAAAGAAGGTCTCATGGTGAGTTAGACGAAGTCTGATAATGATTTTTCATGTATGAAATCAAGCTAAGTAACCCAATATTTAAAGTTTAAACCACAGAAGATTAACACAACACACAAAAAAACCGAATATGAAACAAAAACTTGTAAGCATTGACTATCAAATAAGCGCCATAGAAGTTAAGCACTAACAACGATTGAGCATTGACCAATAGCATCACTACAGGATCACTACAGAATCTGGACGACAGGTTTGCATCGCTAAAGAAGAAGTTTCACAGATGGAAAAACTTGTTGAATCAATAAAATCTGACCTTGAGATCTCTCAAGAAGAGAAAACCAAGGCCTGGGAGAGTGAAAAGGCTGCGACATCAAGTATTCAGAGTCTACTGAATGAAAAGACAGAACTTTCAGTAGAGAGGAACCAGAGCGAGTTTGAGTACTCTAAGGCTGGGTGGGAACAGAAAGAGCTTCATCTGATGGGTTGTGTGAAGAAATCAGAAGAAGAAAATTCGTCTTTGCAGGAAGAAGTAAGCAAGTTGATGAATTTGCTGAAAGAAAGCGAAGAATATTCACGTGCAAGGAAGGAGGAAGAAGCCAATCTGAAAAAGAATCTCAACGAAGCTGAGGGGGAGATAAAGTATCTACAGGAAACACTTGGAGAAGCCAAAGCTGAAAGCATGAAACTGAAAGAGAACTTATTGGACAAAGAAGATGAGCTAAACAATGGGTTCATGTGTTCTCGTAATGCTAATGAAGGAAATTCCTTTCGACGAAGAAGACGACGAACTTAACGATCCAACTAGAGACTAATCTATCTACCTCAAAACACAAATCAAGCTCAAGCATATAAACCTCAAAACGCATGATCATTCCCAAACCCAGAAACAATAAACCTTAAAACTCATTACCATTCACAAACCCAGAATAGCTCAAATATACACAAATCAAGCTCAAATCAAGCAGACAAACCCAGAAAGCTAGCTATTTTCGAGAGATATCAGAGAGAGAGGAGAAGATCACCTGTTTTCCGGAGAAAATTGAGAATCGCCGGAGAAGCTATGAGCAAGGAAGAGTCGCCGTGAAGCGACGAGAGAGAAGATGAATTTTTTTTTTTTTTTTTTGTTGGCAAAAAGAGAAAATAGTGAAATTAATTGGGTAAACCTTTTTTTCTTTTCGACAAAAATAACAAAAATACAGAGGATGGTTCGAGTGGGCCTAGGCTTTCGGCCCAAGACATTTCACTGCGAACTGATTGACGAAAATATCCTTTTCCCGTAAACTATGGTCGGTCGTTAAGGCCTTTAGGGTATATGCCATGGGAATATTTTGCATGAAGGAATATTACCTTGAGAACACCAGAATCTTCGTCTACGGTCTACTCAATTTGCTATCTCTTCGTTCTCTCTCTCTCTCTCTCTCTCAAAGCTCTTTCTCTGGTTCTGCAGATTAAACATTTTAGCTACGCAACATCATTCACCGAAGCTAATCTTTTAAGGTTTGGTTTCAAACAGAAGCAGTACCAGCCTACCAGGCATGTCCTCTTCTCATCTGTGTTTCGTTTCTTTGTATATAATAATTCAGAATCAGCTCGTTTTTGTTCATGATCTATTGAAGGATTGTTTTGTAACTAGAAGCTAACATGTATCAAATTTTTATAGAGATAACAATAGCCTATAGAACTTGTTATTCAATTCTTAATCAGAAACTTGAGAGACGGTTATGTTCTGTAGGAGGTACACAAAAACATGTAAACTTCTCAATTGAGATTAATATGTTTTGTCTTTACATATTACATTTCGACCGAGGTAGTAGAATATAACAACTGTTCGTCTCATGGAATGATCCTCTACACATGTATATATCAACAGTTTGTATTATTGTCTCTTCCTTGTAAAAGCAGCGTCTCCTTCTCTAGCGTCTGTTTGCGTCAAAATTTATCTTTACGTTTCATCAGCTTGATCATTGAAGAACTGCATAGTTTGCCTGTACGAAAACTCTGTCCAAAGCTGAAAGACGGCAGATTACGATAAGTCTTGTTGCTAAAGTTCTATCTTGACATTGTTAAGGGATGCAGAGCTTACCGTGACAAGTTTGTTATTATGTAAGAGAAGGCCCAACTTTGACGGGTTTCACGACCCTGAAAGCTCTTCTTGCATACTCATAAGCCAAAACCAGAAGCCCGAAGAGGAAAAGTAGACAGCGATGAAACTTTTCCACTACGAAATATGAAGGTGAGGCGGCGTTCTTGCCTTCTGATGAGGTTCTAATAAATGATATTCTCCTCTTGAAATAACCTGAGAGAAAACGAAACAGAGCAAGAAATGGAATATTGATGTTAGTCTCAGAACAAGGTTCGAAGAAGACAAACAACGGTTCAAAACAAATGGGGATTGTGTATTTCTATACCGGGATCTTCCATGGTGAGGTTAGTCCAATCAGTTGGTGTTTTCTTCAATTCTGACGCCTTGATTAGTTCAAGAAGAGATTTATTGACCTGAAGAATGATCAGAAAGGTATGTTAATCCTTTCTTCCAGGTTCTGAGGATATAGAGATACGGACAAGAGCAAGGAACATTTGTTCCCTCTACTATATCATAGCAATGCTATTCCTACAGGAACTCAAGAGTCTAGTAAGTCTTTACAGTTTGTTATCATAACTCATAACAAGGTTTAGGTGACAATATGATTGCTTAGTTGCATACAATGGTCGATCAGTTTCTACAGCAGTGGAGAGTTCTTTTAAATAGGCTCGCTTAGCGTTTCTCCACATATGATTAAATCAGCTAATCAAATTCATAAGTCATATTATTCTTATTTTCAGATTAGTATGATTTTATATTCGGTCTTATATCTTTTCTATTTCATAGCGGGTGTGATATCCACAAACATTAACTGCAGAATAAAGGAGATTAAGGAACGACGGAGACGCATTAGCGTTCTAGTCTTTGTATACATCAGATGCAAGAGAGACAGAGAAGTTAAGACATGACTAAATAAGACAAAAAGTACCTCTTCTGTTCTCTCGTGGCTTACAAGATGACCTCCGTGAAGATCCACCATTCTAGCAACAGGATATAGCTTCTGTGCCAGTCTTTTTGCGTGACATATCTGGGCAATGACATCATGTCTGCATATAAACCCACCACATACTCAAATTAACAATTGTGTACAGGAAAAGATTCTTCACTAGAACGTGAGCACGAGATGATTTTTATTCTAACTGCATCTGTGTAACATACCTTCCATGAATGACTGAGACAAGAAATCCAGCCGAGCGGATCCGTTCGATCTCTGGCTTTGTCATTTTGTGTAACCAACAAGCATTAAGTTGGCCATCAAGCCCGTCCTTGGATTGCATTCCAGTTTCTGATATTCCTTTTACATATTGCTACATTGCATCACTTAAGTATTAGTTCCCTTAGATCATACCATGAGTCATATGCTTTTATGTCATTTTCTCCGCACTATGGAACCAGTATAATACTCACCTCATATAAGACATCCCGTCTTGTGTTAGTTCCTACGCGTTCTTTTAGGAAATCCTGCATATATAAACAGCATAAGCTTGTACTCGCACACGAGTTTCCACTGGACCTATAATACATCACTCTTTAGATTTTTGTTACTAAATCAGTATACTAACAGGCTAACAGCCTAACGTAATTGTCCAGGACGAATGATTCCATCTCTCAGCGCACAACAACCACACAGAGAAAACAGCATCAAACTTCGCAAATTGCAATAAAATAGTCCTTTAACGATACGGGCCATTTTCCAAACTCCAATCGTCAAATCTATTAACAATTGTGCTATGTCAAATATGTTCATATAGAACTTCAGCACATCAAAAGAACAAACTGAAAGATCCCCACCTGTGAATAATGTGTGTCCAAATCAACTTTTGCCCTTTGCTTAGGGGTCTTCGCCATCCAGAAACGTATTGCGATGGAAAGCGTTAGCCGATCAAGCTGAAGCACATAAAAACAAAACGCTAAAATCAGATTTCTTTGTATCCAAGCGACACGTTATCTGACAGAGAAATCAATGACAAAAGAACAAATACTTGTCTTTATACAAAGAAACCAAAAGACTCAACACATAAGAACAAGGTCATTGCTATCAAAGAAGAAGATTCAAGAAACAACGCCATGTGTTGCATTCAAGTACCTTGGGGAAACACTCGAAACCTCCACCTGTAACGTTAAGCAACGCCAGAGAAACAACCCGTTCCGGGACCATTGCAGCTAACTTGCAAGCTATCATTGCTCCTGTTTTATCAAGTAAAAGTCGAGAGTCACTTGAGTTGAATTGAGACTTCCGTAACCTATCAACCATTGAGGTTGAACAATTCTGCTGGAAAAAAAACAATCAAAAGACACTTGAATTGTTTTGAACAAAGTTTACCCATAGAATGGCCAATTATGTGAGCTCTCTCCCATCCCAAATGATCCAACAAACTAATTGAATCCTTTGCCATTATAGTTGTTCTGCCACACAAATCAAAGCAGATTGAGTGGAAAGCCAACAATACAAATTTCGCAATTGTTGAATCCAAATTAAGAGCAGAGGATTTAGGTTCATCACTATGGAGACTCACGTGTACTCAGATTTGTGGGTGGGCACGGAGCTTCGACCCATACCACGATTGTCGAAAGCGCAAACCTCGATGCCTTGGACGATTCCCGAATCATCGGAAACGATGGCTTCGTCGTCGTCGTTGGGTCTATCAGTTCCCGTCAATCCCTTGATTTGAGGTCCCCACGATTCATGGGTTCCGGCTAAACCTGAACAAAAGGAGAAACATTTGAGTATTTAATCGAAAACCCAATTGAAATCAAACAAGAATTATCTCGAGAGAGAGAGACCTATGATGAGAAGAGCTTTGGTAGGACCACGACCGTACGTTCTGTAGAAGATCTTGACGCCGGCATTGTTAAGCGTCGTTTCCGCGTCGACGTGTTCTTTCACAACCTCGCAATACGGCATCGTTTTTTCTTTTTTTTGCGCTGTTATCTTCCTCAAGAAAATCTGTGTAGGATTCGGATTCAGCAACCGGAATAAGAAGAGAAGAGAAAATTGAAAAAAGAAAGGACTTTTCTTTTCTAGAGAGGGAGAGAGAGATTGGACGGCGATGGATTTGTGGTGGTTTGGTTCGGTTTGGTTGCTGGTGGAGGTAATGACTGCCACGTGGGATTGGTCGGCTGGATGGCGGGTAATATCTAAAAAGTCAGCGGTCAAATTTTGTAAACGATAAGTGTATTAGAAAAATAGCACGTGTGAAAAGTAACACCAGAAAATAGTACGTCCATGTAATTTATTATTTTATCCATGCATCCATTACACTTTATTGTGCTGATATTTTTTTATTGGCCATCATTTAACTCCAGATAAAGGGAGCATCGGCCTTTAAGAGATAGCCACTAGACTATTCATCCCGGTTCTAATTGAGATTCGGTAGGATTTTCAGAAACATCGTTTTTGGTTTTTTTTTTTTTTTCATCTTCACGAGCGTGACATAACGAAAGAGAATTTGGGGATTTCTTTTTCTTCGCTTGACATGTTATTCAGATAAATTACTTAAGAAGACTATAAATAAAGAGATAATTGGGTGAGAGTCAATTATTTGACACATAATTAGGAAAATGGTAATATGATTTCAACCCCTAAGCAAATTTTGAAATTAGCCACCATTTGGGTCTACTTTACCCTCACTCGCTCATAATAAATCCCAAAAACTAACTGTACACTTGATTGAATTTTGACCACGCGATTCAAATCGTTTACGTGTAATTTTTAATATCTCTCTCCTCTTATCAACCACTTCCTCCATCATCATTCTCTTTCACTCAAAAAAATCAATTCAGCTCAGAAACAAAAAGAAAGAGATCAGAAAGAAACGTGGCCACTTTGGATTCTCCATTATAAGCATAGGCTTTCGAGTACGCTAGCTTTGGTGTTCTCGCTGTCGTCAACAACGTCTCGACATGAATCGGCTGCCGTCAGCAGCTTCTGAAAGATTAGAGTCACCACTGTTCGAGAAGATGTTGTTCATGGATATAGCTTTTTAGAGGAGTTAACCGCTCCGAAATCCGAACACGAATACGGTCATCTCGAACCGCAAGCAATGACCGTTAATGTGATGCAACGGAGTGATGAAAGAGAAGATGAATATGGACTACGAGGCAGACGTTGACGGAGGGAAGGGTGTTAAAAGAGACGGAGAGTTAACCCCCACCGTTAACTCCGAAGGTGGTTTGGGAGATCGCGGAAAATGGTGGAAGATATATAACTGTGTTAACTCTGATAATACATAACAGCTCATGAAATTGAGTAGACATGCTTATTATATAATACCCATGTATATCTCAAAGTAGATCTCTATGTATTTTATGTTTGATGATATTTGAATGTTCATAATATGATGATGCACACTTCTATGTTAGATTTTGGGTAAACTTGAGTATTAGAGGGTAGTTCTTGTTAGGCAGCTTCAAACTATTCTAAATTTCATATGTGATAATGTACAAATATAAATATATCAGCATAAATGTTACATGTTGAATCTACATATAGACGTAGCACACCACATACAATAATACATGCAACGTCATTACATGCAAGAAACATATCAACGTTAATGTTTCATATCGCATTCTACATTTACACGTAACATACTACATACAATAATATATCAATAGTAAATGATTGATATCACACTCTACATCTACACGTAACACACCGCATGCAATAGTACAATCATTACATGCAAGAAATATATCAACGTAAATGTTTCATATCCCACTCTACATATATATGTAACATACCACATGGAATGATATATGCATTAAACATCTAACTAGACCCGGACCCGCGCGTCGGCGCGCGGGATATGAATAATATTTATTTAATTAAATACATCAAGTTAAGGTTTTTTATATATATTTTGATATAATTTAAATTTTTAAAATTATTAAAAGAAAACAATAACATTGCAAATAATTTGTAACACTATACTTTAAAGTTGTGTTGTGAATTATTTTGTGAGTTTTTTTATGGCTTGATTAGAAATTTACAGAAAGAAAGTAGTTTTAAAGAGAAAGAAGTAGATAAGCCGGAAGAAATTTTTCAAGTACATCAATTTAATGCACACATAAGTGTTTATAAATTTAAATTTATAAAATTTATTATTTTCATACTAAAATTTATGAAAAAATTTAGCATTTATAGAAAAAAATAGTTTTAAACAAAAAGAAATAGATAAATAGCAAAAAATGAATTATTACATCAGTGTAATTAGAAGATAAGTGGAAGTAAATTGTAAATTATGAAATTTATTATTTACATAAAATCTTTAAGATTTTTTTAAAATTCTTCAACATATAAAAACATTACAATTATAAAAATTATAATAGAGGTTATATAATTTTTTCTTTTGTTATTTGGGATCACAAAATATTAAACCCATAATTTTTCCAATATGGGCCGAATTAAACCCATAATCTACACATTAAACACTCAACAAATTCGGAAGCCCAATAAGTTTCCTTTGTAATCATCGATCTCAACGTCTCTTTTAACATAAAAATATCAATCGCCATCATTTGTTGTCGGTGAACCGACCAAAAAAACTCACTCCTCTCTGAACTTTTTTTTTCCTTTCATCTCCTCCATTCTCCACACGAAGCAAAGCTTCCGAGCTAAGCTTCTCTTATTTTTGGCCTTTTGTTTGCTTATTTATTTTTGATTCTTCATTTTTTTAGCTTCGTTTGAACTTCTTATTAGCAAATAATTGATCAAAATTCGTTTTTTTCTTCTGCATGAATATTTGCTTCATGGATTTCGAGTTTGAAACGGAGACCATCGACAGATTCATCCATGGTAAGCTATGTACTTCTTCCGATGTCGTCTACGAATTCTCCACTTCTTCTCCTTTGTACTCCTTACCAAACACACACAATCGCTTGTGAAGAAAAAGAATCAATTTCCTGATCATGGTTAAGTTTCTTTCTCTCTTACAGTCTTCTCTCAATTTCTGCGTTATTTCTGGCTTGTGGTCGATGACTAAGTATAAATATTTATATCGGTGTGATCAGGAGAGTTCAGACTCAGAGAAGAAGGAGAAGCTGAAGCTCTACTCTTACTGGTTTAGCTCGTGTGCACATCGTGTCCGTATCGCCCTTATTTAAAAGGTCATCTCGCAACTGATTATTTGCTTTCGCTTCTACTCGTTTGTGAACGATATTTTTTTTTCTTTTGATCTGAATTGGAACTTGTTCAAATTGTGTTTAGGGCGTGAAATTGAGTATATATCAGTTAATCTGCTCAGGGGGGATCAATTCGATCCTGTTACGTGGTTTCTAAATTTTAGAACTTACGTATATAGTTGATCAGAATGTTAAGTGGATGAAAGTGATTATGACTCATTTACAGCATGTAACTGATAATTGGTTAGTTTATGTTAAAAGAGTCTATCATTTTGATCCTGAAGATTTCAAGAAGATCAATCCAATGGGTACTGTACCAGCGCTCGTTGATGGAGTTGTTGGTATTCTGATTCCTTTGCCATTATAAAGGTAAGTATTAACAGCCATTGAGGAGGGGTTTTGTTATTTCTTGTGTGGTTTTGTGGATTTGAAGGAACATTTCATCGATCTTTGGTTTTGTGTTGACAGTATCTGGATGAGAAGTATTCAGAGCCACCTCTATTACCTCGTGACTTCCACAAACGGGCTGTTAATTACCAGGTACTGAAAGCTTTTGTTTTTTTTGTCTGCGCCTCTCGGTTTCGGTTTTTGAACCTTGGTTACTTTGGTGAACATTAACCTTAGGATGAAACAAACACCGTTTACTCCTCTGACTTGCAGACCATGTACCTAGTGCTGGTGGAGAAGCCACAGTCTTTTCTCCATAAAGATAATGTTCCTCCTCCATAAAGAACCTAAAAGGCCTCTGTTTTTGCTTTTTTTTTTTAATTCTTTATTGATTACTTACATTACTCTGATAATGCAGTACATGACTATCTCGAGGACGACCTTCCTTCTCCTTCCTCTTACCCCAGTTAAGTGTTTTTTTTCCTAACCTTAAAAAAGCGGATTGGATTTCATTTTTTTTTTCTTTTATGGCTTTTTGATTATCTGAAGATAGAATTGTGCAGGTTTGTTCAAGACCAACTAAGAAAATAAGCCCAAACTCAAGCCACGAAGCAGGTTTTCAACTAAGAAAATAATACCGTGCAATACATCTTATGCTATTTTTCATTGTTTATATTCTGTGTTTTTTGTTTCTTAAATTCCTTCTAAGGTTTTTTATCTAAGCAGACTAATTGAAGGTGGAAGTAAAAGGATATAAAGCTCACTTCCTTCCAATTGCAAAGAAGCAATGTAAGGTATGCATGGAACAACACCTTTTCTTCAGTAGGAGTTATGGATTGCTTAGGGAATCTGGTTTAGTTACAGCACATAGTTGTTTGAGTTGCTTTGATTCTATTCTCTTGTAATTAAGTTTTGAGATGAGTAACCTTAGGACATGCGTGAGTAGATGAATCAGTTATTAAAAAGTAGAAATGTTCTTAAAATTTTCTTGGTCAAGAATCGGCTGACTCACAAAAACTAAAAACGATTTCAGTGAAAATAAAATGAAATTCCCGGCAACATGTTCTTCTTCCTCCATACTATCCTCTCCTCTCTCGCTTTCTCCCATAAGCAAGCCTAACTTTGTTCTCTCTCTGCTGTCTATCTGTTTAAAGATCAAAAACACAAATAACTAAGTATTTTCATGAAACATAATAGAACAATAACCACTGCATTTACGAAGATTGTTGTTCTCACATCACAAATTCTGAAATATTTCTTTGAAGACCACATTCATTGTTTTCTTTTCCGGCTTTCCTTCTTTGTATATGATGAGATTTCAGTGGAAATAAAATGAAATTCCCGGCAACATGTTCTTCTTCCTCCATACTATCCTCTCCTCTCTCGCTTTCTCCCATAAGCAAGCCTAACTTTGTTCTCTCTCTGATGTATCTGTTTAAAGATCAAAAACACAAATAACTATTCATAATCACAGATTAGAATAAGGCAAAAATAACTCCACTTTCTGCAGGAAGCATGAATCTTTGTGCCTTATTCATAATCACAGATAAGAAAACGTTTAGTTAGTGTATAATTTCGCAAGCGATGCTTTGTATAGACACTTAAATATTGATAAACTTACAGATTTATTGGCTAATATGAGTTCATATGTCTCTCCTGTCATGGCAGTGTACTGTCTCCAACCATGAAGAACTCTTACTTGGATACGCCATGTGGACTTGTATGGTTTCAAATCTTTGAGGTGAGTAACCATTGTTTGGGAAACCATTTTCTTCTTCTGAATTAGACAGTGTCGATAGGTGCTTGGAGTTTTTTTGTATCGGTAGGTGAGTAATAGGTTTAGTTTTAAGAGTATTTATATAAGATGCATTTAGGATTTGATCTGATTGGCAGATCTTTTTTCCGAAATCGTCCATATACCGGCATATATCGATACAAAAGTTTTAGGGATATAGAATCCGGTTTGGTACAAAAATCTTTGAATATTGTTAATATGATAGATTCTGTGCTATGTTTATGGCAAATTGATCAAATTCTCATATTTATATAATCATTTAATCATGAAATATCGGTAAGGAAATCTTGCTAATCATTTAATCATGGAATATCGATGAGAAAATCTTCCTAATTTTTTCTGTCAATATTTTCGGTATATTTATGGAATCTTGACGCGAGGATTCAATACGAACCTCTTTAAATATTAGAGGTATATCTACATTTATATATTTTATAACCATAAATATATATATTGTAGATGTATATCTTTTATTATTACTTTTGTAAAATAAATATTAGTACATAATTTTTCTAAACATAAATATATTGGACATATATATCTTTTATTATTCGTAAAAAATATGATAAATGATACTTTGTGATAAAATGTTTGTATTGAATAAGTTCTTCAAATTATTTTACATACATATTGCGTAATTTGATTCGTGGTACTACATATTCTTCACGAATATGAAAAACCTACGTGATATAGTACATATTCCATATAGCTCACGTAATATAGTACATATTCCATATAACTCACGTAATAATTATGTTCAAGAAGAGTTTCATATGCCTCAATATGCCAGGTTTTATTATTGTGATCATCAATATGCGATGATCTAATTTGTTAGGATAGTATAGATGGATGTTTGTTAATATGTCGAACCGATTTATTACTTAACACAAACCAAAGATCCAAATATGGTAAGATTAGTAATTGGTTTGTTATTATTATGGTTATCTCTATGTAATCGTATCTAACATTAAATAATTAAAATGTTAAACCCTTTGTATATTAACCTAGTTAATAACTAATGAATAGGTCCAAAGGTCCAAACAACCTTTTTTAGGTAGATGTATCCTCCTTAATAGTATAGATTACATGCAACGTCATTTCATATCATATTATTAAAATATAGATACGCAAGCCCAATGTTGCTATCTTTTCTCCAACCATATTATTAAATTGCTATCTATCACAAACCCTCAACTTTTACATCATCCTCGTAATTAATTACGCTTACTTTCGATTAAGAAGCAACCACAAATTATTTTTACTGTTTCTATCTGCATACGTTATCTATATCACCACTGTCTTTTATTATAACAATGCATTTACTCTCTTTTACATAAAGTCTTACTATCCCATCACAGCATTCAATTAACTTAAAATGTCTCAAAATATCCCCACGCGCATCGTCTCGTCTAACCTCCAAAAATAGTCTGACACGTAACATTTTGTGGTACCCTTATACCGTTCACTCAAATTGACTTCCGTTTGTCCTGTTATCCTAATTAGAGCCCATATTATTGACTCTCAGCAAATTCACCCATAAATAAAACCGAAGTTAATGACCGGAGAAACCAGAGATAGTATTCAAGAGTTTGTGTTCCAAATCCTTAAGGCTTGTACGAAGACATTCTGGAACTTCTTTCTAACTTTTCCAAAGGTCGCGATAGGATTTTTGTTGACATAGTCCATGTGAATTAGGAGTATATATCTATTGTCAACTGATTTTAGGTTGGACATCTATCCAAAACTGATTGAGCGCAGATTAGTCATGTAACTTGATTAATTAGTTTGACTCTAAACTGTTTAGTATTTGATTGATAAATATTGTAGTTATGAATGTCCCGAAATTATTTAGTATTGTCTCAAATCACATTTGAAGCAACAGAAAAACCATAAAAATGAGTTTATACATGGCTCGAAAAAGTCAGATGTTCAATCAAATTAAATTGTTGAACCATTCGCTTCCAGTTCACTTATCATGTTTTAGTATAAAAAAAGGGAATTTATGTACTTAACACTTATATAAAATAGTGAATTCATTTAAAATTCATTGCGAGTTGATGTATTGGCAACCAACTTGCAAGTTGATGTATTGGTAATCATTCAATAAACTGATTAAAATTCTAACCTAATTTAGTAAAAACAGGTTATTCTATTTTTAACTATTTTCTTTTTGGTAGTTAGACTCAGTATGTTCGATCGATCACCCACATGTATACGTCTCCCTATTGTTATATATATGAAATATTCCTTCGTTTCCAACTTTGAAAGTTCTATATTTTCCAGTTTCTTTATTTTGTATAGGGATTCATATAGCAATTTTCAATGGTGGAAATACTTAGAGCATCTTCAACGCAGAGATCTTAGAAGTTCTTAAGTACTTTTTGTAATAAAAATAAATAAAAAATAGTCACAAGTTTGCATCCGCTTCTTATTTAGGAAGTTTAAGAACCGCATCTTATTGTACACATCAAACTTTTATCAGTTTTGCTTCTCTCTTCTATGGGTCCCATTTCAATTTAATATTTAAATATTATGTAAGAATTTCATCAAGAGTTTTAGCGATAATGATGGTTTTATATATAAGTATCTTAGCAATAACATATTAATATTTTAATATCATTTAGTTATATATATTTAAGTTTTAATTTTTGAAACAATATGGATCAATAATAAAATGACATGTATATATTCTGTGAGTTTCAAAAAGTCTCTCTACTTTTAGAATATAGTTTATAACTCTTTCTATTTTCTCTTTTATTTTTCTGTTTTCTTTTTTTTTCCGGCAAATTTGAGACTATATTAGAAACGTAAAGATACAGAATCCGAGATACAAGAGTTTAACAACCAATCTGGGAAATAAGTAGAGCTATAACAGAAAGAGGAGAAAATAGTTTGATGAGAAGCTAAGAGATGAGCCGGAATATTGGCTGAGCGAGGAGCAAATGTAAAACTGATTTCATCAAAACTCGCTCGCAGGAGAAGAATGTCTTGGCAAATGTTGTGAATACTCCAATCTGATGATAGGTCATTTAGAGTTCGAATAAGAACCTCGCAATCTCCTTCAAATATGATGTTACGGAAACCCAGAAAACGGGCATAAAGGACCGCTTGATGAAGAGCTTTTCCTTCCGCTACTAAAGCAGAGGACGAAAAACCCAGAGGAGAGGAAGCCCAGTATATGCACTTACCATCATGGTTGCGGAAACAGATTCCGGCTGCAGAGTTATTTGTTACAGGATCAAAAGCCGCATCAACATTACATTTGATGAAGTCCATTGGGGGTGGATGCCAAGAAACTGAATGAGGCTCAGTTGATGTAACCGGAGTGGTAGTGTGTTCAGCG
The DNA here is from genome assembly GCA_010577795.1 of Isatis tinctoria. NCBI lineage: Eukaryota > Viridiplantae > Streptophyta > Magnoliopsida > Brassicales > Brassicaceae > Isatis > Isatis tinctoria. Next base: position 15,061,504 of record CM021249.1, on the reverse strand, counting down.
GCGGTCAACCAAAGACGAACGTCTGAGAGGGCCAGATGGTAGTCCAAAGATGGATCAGGTGGCCGATGATTGAAAATTAGATTGTTTCGTGATTTCCAAATACGCCAAAGAATCGCAAAAGGCAAGAGCTTTTGTTCGTTCGTCAGAGTTCCCACGAAAGTTAAAAGGTCGCTCATGTTCTCCTCGAGGTGTAAAGCCGGAGTCAGTAAACAAGTATGGGGGAGTAGAGATGCAGTCCAAACCTGACGAGAAACTGGGCAATGGAAGAAAAGGTGATTAATACTTTCCTCCGCCAGACCACAACGAGAACAGATCTGATCAAGGTTAACTCCACGGGTACTGAGACGGGTAGCAGTGGGTAAAGCCTCAGATAAAATATTCCAGAGAAAATGGTGAAGCTTAGGGGCGATTGGTAAGCGCCAGACTAGATTTTTAAGATGGAAGTCACCATGGGCATGAGGTGAGATGTATGTTCCCGGGTCTAGAGCTCTTGCCAAGTGATAGCCAGATCGAACAGAATAATGACCATGAGGAGTAAAAGACCAGAAGATCTTGTCTTGTATTGAAAATTGGGGTAGGAAAATTGACTTCACCAGTTCTCGTTCTTGGGGTAGAATATATTGATGAATTGCCTCATCATTCCATGATCGAAAAGAACCATCTGATGTGATGAGATCAGCGACCTTAAGTAAAGGAGGAGAGACATCGGTACTTGCTGCGGGAGAAGGAGGAGAAAGAGGAAGCCAATTGTCGGAGAAAACATTGACCTGATCTCCTGAACCAATACTGTAACAAATGCCTTGTTTTAAAAGATTGATACCATGGAGAATGGATTTCCAGCCATAGGATTGACGAGCTTGAGCGGTTGCTTGTAACACAGAAGTAGTACGATAATACTTAGCCTTGAATAGTCGAGCAAACAAAGAGTTTGGGTGTTGTAGGAGACGCCATGCTTGTTTAGCGAGTAATGCGTCATTAAACTTTTCAAGATCTTTAAAACCCAAACCACCAGCTTTTTTATGATGTTGTAGTTTACTCCAAGCAACCCAAGGGATACCTCTAGAATCTGCCGACTTGTTCCACCAAAATTGTCTTAATATCGAGGTTATTTCCGCAATCACCTGATTCGGGATCTTAAAGCAAGACATGGAATACACCGGCATGGACATGGCAACGGACTTAAGTAAAACTTCCTTTCCTGCAGGGGAGAGGAACTTGGTCTTCCAAGATGAAGTGCAAGCCTTAACCTTGTTAGTGATTGCATGAAACATATCTGATTTTTTCCTGCCAAACTGTTCCGGCAAACCCAAATATTTTCCTCCACCTCCTTGATTTTGAATACCAAGAGTACGTTTTAGGCGTTGTTGAAGCTGACCGTTTATACGGGATCCAAAAGTAATAGTAGATTTGGACTGATTGATCTTTTGTCCCGAACACTCCTCATAGAGATCAAAAATCCTCTTTAAATTCCGGCAATTCTTTTCATTGGCTTGTATGAAGAAGAGGGAGTCATCCGCAAAAAACAGGTGTGAGATAGAAGGTACTCCATTTCCCACTTTGATACCTTTTATGTAGCCCTTCGCCGTGTTCAGATCCATCAAATGACTTAGGACATCAGCACACAAGATGAATAGGTACGGTGACAAAGGATCGCCTTGACGGAGACCTCGTTGTGGAGTAATATGCCCATGAGGGTGACCATTGATGAGCACTGAATAAGTGACTGATGTCACCGTCGACATAATCCAACGTATCCAAGTATTGGAGAAACCAAAAGCACGAAGAGTACGTTCGAGGAAAGACCATTCAACCCGGTCATAAGCCTTGGTGATATCCGTCTTTACCGCCATATAAGTCTGTGATACTCGCTTGCGTGATTTAAGGGAATGCATCAATTCATTAGCGATCAACACATTATCAGAAGCCATTCTTCCAGGAATAAAAGCAGCCTGATGTTCCGAGACAATGGAGCTGAGCGAGCCTTTAAGTCTTCTTACCAGAAGCTTGGAGATGATTTTATAGATGACGTTACACAAACCAATCGGTCGGTAGTCAGATAAAGTTGTAGGGGTTGTGGTCTTAGGAATCATGCAAATGTTAGTGTGATTAATCTCCGGAAGCATAGTACCAGTGGAGAAAAACCGTCTAACCTCTTGACAAATGCTCGGGCCTATGATATCCCAACATTGATGATAAAAACGAGCAGTAAACCCATCCGGTCCTGGACCTTTATCAGCACCAATAGAACGAACCGCAAGTAAAATTTCCTGATCCGAAAAATCTTTAGTAAGCTCCTCATTAATAGCTGGAGAAACCCGGGGAGTAAAATCTTCGAAAATATCTTCTCGTACTGGATTACCACTCGAAGCATAGACCGAGGAAAGGAAGGACTGAGCATGATGTCCTATTTCACGATCCCCTCTGAATATTATACCCGCCGAATCTTTGATGGAGAGGATATAATTCGATGCATATCTTTGTTCTGTGCAGGCATGATAAAATTTAGAATTTCTATCTCCGTGAATTGCCCAAGTATTGCGACTCTTCTGATGCCAATATTTTTCCTCTGCTTGATAGGCTAGGTCAATTTGGTGACGTAAGGAAGGGACCTGATTTCGAAGTGAGGGAGTTGTTAAAGCCATGTCGAGATCCTCTTGTAATTCAGTAATACGCCTTGCAGAGTTAGTGTTGGATATTGTACGGCATCGTGCTATAGAGCGGCGACATTCCTTGAGTTGGTCAACCACAGAAGAATCTGTTCCAAGACTGGGAGAGTGCCAACCACGATCAACAAAAGATTTGAAATCTGGTAACTCCAAAAGTCGTTTGTCAAAACGGAACTGATGACGACTTGTAGACTGCTGTGAAACGAGTGAGAGAATGACTGGTCGATGATCAGAACCACAAAAGCCAAGAAACTGAGATTCTGCAGTCGGGAAAGAAGCTAAAAAAGCCGAATTTACTGCCATTCGATCCAAACATTCTTCAATAGTATGGGTATGTCGTTCGCCTATCCACGAAAATCTGTTACCAGAGAACCGAAGATCCGACAAATCACAAGAATCATAAACAGATTGAAGTCCACGGAAGGACCAGGAATCACGTGTAGGTCCACCCTTTTTTTCAGAGTTATCTAGGATGTCATTAAAATCTCCAATCACAGCCCAAGGCCCTTGACGCTGAGAGCCTATCTGAATTAAACGATCCCAAAGAATGTGTCTGTGTTGTTGAACTGGATGACCGTAGATGCAAGACAAGTAGAAAGAAAATCCATTAAAACCAACTGATACATCGATGAGCCTTACATCAGCAGAAACAGGAGAAACTGAAACAGAGTGCTTCCATAAGAGGGAAAGGCCACCACTTCTACCAAGGGGTGGGATACTAAGTACATTAGGATAACCTATAGATATAGCTAGATCTTTAACCATAGTGGGATTATTCATAGTTTCCACCAAGAAGATAATCTCTGGAGAAAGTTTCCGGACGATTTCCTTAAAGCGTGGTATAGTAGAGTTGCCTCCTAGTCCCTGACAATTCCATGATAGGATCTTCATTGGAACTGTGGGGGTACCGGGCCCCCCGCGCCTCTGTCAATTAGTTGTGGTCCGGTACCGGATTCCTGAGAGTCAATAGATCGTTCTCTTTTCCTGGCCGGACAAGGAAGGTCATTCTCATCAACTGCATCGAGTATGACAATTCCGGGAGCAGAGCGTTTCCGCTTCAGAGCTGGATCAAGGATGATTGGAGGCATCACCCTCTTGCCGGCTACATCTTTTCCTTTGAGTGCACGAAGCCTCTGGAGACGTTCTTCCTCTGAGTCAGCAACAGGAGGAGAAACAGAGCCGCCAACAGCCATGGAAGGATCCTCCTCCGGAAGAGATGATTCATCATTACTGACAATGGGATCCTGGGGAGCAGCATGTGACGGATTCCCGGTTTCGAAGACAGGTCCTGCTTCATCAAAATGATCTGGCCCATCTCCATCATTGAAACCATCATCAAAGTCTTCATCATCAAATTCACGCCGAAGAGGGCAGTCCTTCTTTTCATGGGAGAGCATACCGCAGCGTTGGCAGAATTTACGGAGGCGTTCAAACTTGAACGAGAGAGTGGTATTTTCACCAGCCACGAACTGGAAATTCCTCTGAAACCGTAGAGGATTATCAATGTTCCACAAAAGCTGGACCCGTACAAAATCCACGCGAGAAGAGGATTCATCGAAATCCATGTCAAACACCGGAGCAAGTTGTGAAGCAATGAAATCGATGGTATCACGAGAGAGAAATTGAATCGGAATTCCTCGGATCTGAACCCAAAACGGGATGATCTTGATGGCTTCTGCAGAGAGGTTTGGAAACCACTTCGTCACCATCAGCATCCATTCCGCAAACGACCATGGAGAGCGACGGAGGACCATGTTGAGCGCCTCTTCAGATTGAAAAATAAATTGCGCCTGATGAGGAGCAATTATTCGACCGGTGATGGATCCCTCAAGGCCCCAAAGACGAGGCAACTGAGTGATCATGACACGGATGTTTTGTTTGGCAGGATTAACAGGAACCACTACCAAGGAGAAGCGGTTTGAGGATACAGCGGAGGCGACCACCGACGGCGGGAGGATCACCGGAGCATCAGAGATGCCAAGGTTGATGTTTTGCATTTGATTGCGGAGATTATCGGACATTATGGATTTCAAGAGGGAGTAAAGATGTGGAGGAGAGATATTGGTAGAGTTGTTGTCTACAGGGAGTTGTTGTCTTGATATTTGTAGATTTGGCCACGGCGGCGGTTTTCGAGTTAATGGTGAAAACTGACTGTAGTGGAACCCGGAAGAGCCGCGGGACAGGGAACTGCAAGACAAACGTGGATGCAGACGTAAACCGACCATTAACCGCCATGATCGTGGAGGAAAAGCCGGAGGAAGAGCCTCTGTGGAAGAGGAAAAACTGTTGTCGGAAATCGCATGTGTAATCGCCCAAGTAACCGTCATTATTTTTCTGTTTTCTATTATAAGAAACTCAACGAAAAACCTCATTAAATATGCTCTTAAAATCAGTAGTAGAATACAGAAATAACGGCTTGACCCCACTGGATCGATCATGTAACATAGCGACACGCATATGCTATCTAAAGCGTCGGCCTCAATTATAGACGGAAACGGAAACATGCATGTTGGCAGTATGATTTTTTATTTTCTTTTAACTCTTGATATATTAGATCAAGGAATCAACTGATCAGTTAAGGGGAGACATTCATTCATCAACAGTTATAAACTAGGATTCTACAAAAAAGGCAAACACTAAATTAACCCACAAACCAGATTCCAGATTAAACATACAAAAATTTACTCTTCCATAGGAAGAAAGAACCACTTTAATCCCCACAATGACAAAATCGTAATTAATGAAATGTTTTATTCGCAAGTGATTTCAACAAATAGGATGATTTTGAATAAATGGCCTGTTATGCTAAGAAATAACGTATCATAGAAAAAATTCTGCAACTGGTATCATCACACTTGTGTGTATTTTGCAATTAAATGTCACGTCAAAAGTCATTTTGCAAATTAAATAAAGTAGAATCTTTAATTCTGCGGTGCTTTAATTCTTTTTCGGCCGGAAAAAATATAGCATCTCTAGGAGTTCAGTTCTAGGCTTCTTTTTCGGTTTACAGTAGTTTCAGATTATGTGGGTTGTTGGAGATTAATTCTTTGAGATTGGTTATAGGACCCGTTCATCTTGCTTTCGGAGGAGGTATAGTGTAAGGTTACTAAGTTGTGATGTTTGTCTCTATGCTAACAGATATCAAAAAAGGATCTTGTACAAAGTGAGTTAGTGATTTTCTAGACATGGCTAGTTAGTGTTGTCCTGTCTTAGATCAATGCTTATATTTATTAGATAGCGTCCTTACTAGATGCTGACAACTGTCTATTTGCGAGCCTCTCTTAACTCTCTAGAATGAGATACTATGTTCAGGCTGCCGGATAAAATAACTTATGATTTGCTAAATGGATGTTTTTTTATATATATATATATATATTTTGTTGTTGTTGTTCTCTTAATGATTCTATAATGAATTTGTCTCTTGAGGTTCTTTATCATTACAAATTGATATTTGGTGCTAGAAAGCTGAAATATTGACAAAATACCAATTCAGAGATCCATCTTTTTTTTTTTTTGACACGAACTGTTAATTCACACTCTCACACTCAACGAATTTTATTTCCTATGTACTAGGGTTTGCCTGGAGCTACGCGCCGGTTATTATAATATTATATGTTTTTAATTATTTGATAAGATAATAGTTTAAATGTAATTTGGTTGCATTTTTTATTGTGTATTTTATATTATATATTAATGAAAGCCTCACTATCTAAGACCAAGAATTATTTCGAAATTATCAGTGGATCATACTATTAAAATATGTCTAAGTTTTGTAGTTTTTTATTATTAGTAAAATATTATTAGTTTTACATTATTTTTAAAAGTTAGTGATAAAATTATGGTAGGAAGACATAATAGAATAGAATGTATTTCATTTCTTTTAGATACTAGTGTTTTTGCTCACGCTACGCGTGGGTTGTGTTATAGAATCATTTTTATTTGTATTATAATATTTAGAATATTTGTACATTATGTATTTTTTTCTTTCTCTATTATTTTCATTATTATTATACTATTTACTGTATTTTTGATTATTTCTCAGATCTCAATAACCAATCATTATTTTTACATATATTCGCACATATATATTCTATATTTAAAAAATCACATCTTAATAAAATATGTGTTAAGGGATAACTAATAAAACCATTTTTATATGTAAACCTGATCTTGAAGATAATTTTTGTTTTGGTTATAGTACATTTACATGTGAATACACATTATTAGTAGATGGTAACATTGAGTTATTTATGATGTATCTAAAAAGGATCTCTCAATTTTTTATTGGTATGGATTATAGTCTTTTTTTTTTTAACGCTGAGTTTTCATTCCATCGAAAAGTGAAGGTCAAGTAGCTTACAAAGGGAAACCCAAATAAAAAAGAACACAAACAGAAAAAAAACCCGACAAAAGGAAGAAAGAAAGGAGCAAGATAGAACCGTAAATGCAAAGAAAACTGAGCAAAACTTCAAAAGGGGACATCCTCCAAAGTTGAAGCTTCTCAAACAGTATCTGCTTGTGCCTCAGACACGAGAATAGAATGAAGCCAAAGCGGACCATTCCGCGCAATATAAGACTGTGATCTATTGTCTCTGGTGACACTCTTTGCGATTTCCAACGCAGCCTTGTTCCTTGCCTGGTTAGATGGTGAAAATCAATAACATTTTTGTGGTATCTTGTGTTTCTTATGCAGACTATTTTGTCGATAATTTTTTTTTGTATATTCTTTTTTTTTAGTTTCTTCTATAAATTTCTCAAATTTTATTTTTTAAAAAAATTATTTTTACATCACTTATATTATAGATATATATTTCTAAATTAAATTTGATTATTTAATTGATATTTATTTTTTGAGTTTGCAAATCACATATATATAATATTTACTTATCTTATATTAAGTTGTTAGGAGAATATAATATTGAACACAAGTTATCAATAATTAGATTTGCATGTAAGTACATGAAAAAATGATCAAAAAATAGGGTTTTCCCCGCGCTACGCGCGGGTTGTGCGTCGTCTCTTTTTTTTTTTGTTAGCGTAGTTAGACTATTAACCGCGTAAAATTATGTTAATTTACATATAATCATTCAATTGGGGGGGGCTCAACCGAAATAGTTTTCGGAAATTAGAAGTTCATTTCTTTTGAAATAGTTTTTGAGTTTTTCTTCCTTTTTTGATGAGCTATTTTTTTGCTCCTTTGTTTGGCCTTTTCAGAGGGAAGAATTGTATTAGACTTTATTCGAAGGCGACAACATGCATTTATAATTTTTGTTTGAAACATATTTATTGGGGTAAAACTGATGTGTTTTTTTTTACATTGATCCATTTAGAATTTCGTCTTCTTGCAATTAAGAATTGCCATTAAACATTTGTTCTTCTTCCTTGGTCGATATTTTTGATAGAAAAGCGATGGATTCATAAAAAAGAGAATAAGTTCGGAAAAGAAAAGGAGAAAAAAAAAACCATTTAAACATTGGTGAATTTCATTTACCCGTACCGCACTTTATACAGTAACAAAAATCTCTACATATACATATATCTATACATTTTTATTACTGTAAAACTGCATCGCAGTTGTCCCGCACCGCTTTACCCACCGTTACCATTCAGAGCCTAAGATAGTCTTTTGGTGGATTTGGCTTGCGCATGTTCGTTCGCTGGAGCACAAAAGAATCTTTTTTTTTTTTTTTTTTTTTTTTTTTTTTTTTTAAAGAATCTCTGTCCGTATTCCTAACAAACATAGACCTGTTAGATTGTACTTTATAGAAAATTCGGCATACTATCAATTCATACATGCTATAAGTTTAACTTCGAATGCTATAAGTTTCCTATTTATTTTATCTTTTTTTTTTTTGCTCACCTAAAATTGACAGTATTTTAGCGGATAATATTGTTGCACTACGCTCAAACTCGGGAGGGAAAATCGGCAAAAATATAATGAAATTTGTTACAAACCCATATCTCCTTTAAACTAAGTCGTGTTTTTGCAGCTGTCATGGTAAATGAAATTCACCAATGTTTAAATGGTTTGTTTTTTTTTCTGCTTTAAATATTTTCCAATGTTTAAACTCAGCGATATTAGTCGCTGAATACATATATGAGCGAACTTATTTTTTTTCCAAAATTTCTTACCAAGCGAAACTACACAACATGTGTATTTCTAAACCAAAATCCACCAAAAGTCTATAAATGATTTAGGAGATGGCACAGACCAACTATTAGTTCTTAACCATGAAACCAAAAACAGTCAAAATTACGAACCACATTAGAGCTCTTTCTCAATTTTTGTTTTCGGTGTTTTCACTTTCTTATGTCGGAATCATTTTTCCTTTTTTTAACAAACAATTGTTTACGTTTTTCTCTACCCGGCCAATTATTATTAGCCATTAGGGAATGAACATTTTCGTTTTTTTCTTTTCTCGTTTCGCTTCTCTCCATATATGTAAAATGTTTAGGTGTTCTCTGTATCTTATTTGTTACCTATTACCTCAAACGATAACGAATTCTATTTTGTTGAGATTTTTAAAGCAGACATACCTTATTCAATATGCTTTGCAGGAGAAGGAGAATTGGCTGACACGTAGAAGGAGATGTTGAGTTATGCTCTACCAATGGAGTGAAAACTGTATGAACGTTTGCTTCTGCTAAGAAATTTGTTTCTTGTTACATATGTGGTTTGGGGATATACTTTTAAAAAGGAAAACATGTTCACGGGGATTCTTTAGCGGATTTGTAGGGGATAAATTGCTATTTGTTCGAATGCAAATAAGGTAAGAAAACGAATATCAAGTTACCATAAGTTGATAGAACTGATGATCTGAGCGTTTCTTTGACGTACATTTATTACCAAATCAGATCATCGGTTTTACTTTAAGGGCAGAGGTTACTTGATTCGAAATCTGTTTTCAAATCGTACAACATATAATGTCCTGTGATGAGATTGGAAGGTGAGGTCGAAACATTAACTCTCCTTCACAAAATCGACTCTTTTGCTATATTCTTGCAGTCTTCCCGTGGTGGCTAAACCTCTCTACGGAGTTCTCTCAGACGTTTTTTACATCGGAAGCGGCCGCAGAGTTCCTTACATCGCCATTGGGGGTTAGTTTTTCCAAAGTGTTTCTCTCCGTCTTTGCCTGCTCCAAAGCCAAACCTTCTGATTCTGGCGATTCTGGTCCCTTTCAACATGTTCTGAAATATTGAATGTCTCAGTGTCCCTGCAGGTTTTAGCATGGGGTTCAATGGCGATGTTCCAAGGAGCGACAGAAATTCTTCCTTCTCTTATGGCATGAGCCCTCCTTAGAAGCCTTGGAGCGTCCATCACTGAGGTTGCATACACAGGGTACTCGCCTGATACACTTGAGAAGATGTGAAGCAGTCAATGCCTCACTTTGTACTTCTGTGGCCAGCATAGCAGCAATATTTCTCCTTCTCAGCATTCCCTTTGGGGATCAAGAGATTCATCCGTGATGAGCATAGTGGTATGATTTAAAATAATAAAAGGAAAGGTACAAAGATCATATAGATCGTACTTTACCCAATTTTGTTAGATTAATAGGCAGAGAGCTCCATGATGCATCCTCAGAAGAATTACTCTTCCTGTTAATATTCTTCACAGTGGAGCTCAAAGAGAGTTTGTTTGGCTCTGCCTTCGCTGGAGCTGTCGCAGGCCGAGATTGTGGAGGAGCAGCTTGACGTGCCTATGTAGCACATATATGTTAACCATAATTTTTATGCTAAGTTAGGAAACTTGACTTATCATTAAGGCCTATGCGGCTTATATCAGAAGAACACAGACCTGATCTTTGTGCTCCCTTTGCTTGCCCTTAGCCAAACTGCCAACTCTCTTACTCGCCTTGATTGATCCAGTCTCGCTCTCACTGTTGCTACTCGAGTCTGATCCACTTGCCCTTGTGTTTGAAACACCTTTCATATATCTTGACGCCACACCTATCTTCTCTTCCTTGATTAGAAAATCTTGACGTCTTCTTAGATTCTCCACCGCCTTTGATCTCGCACCATCTTTCTGCTCACGAGTTTGTATTAATAAAATATCGATCTTTAATAAAGGTAAAAGCTCAAGAAGCTGACGATAGAGTATTGTGATATCACCTTCTTCTGTTTGTGATTTTCTTCTTGCAGAGGTGTTGTCTCAGTAGGATCAACATTTGTATCAAATCTTTGGGATGTCCTACAAAATGATGGCGTCCAGAGATCGTTCTTGTTCCTTCAGAAGGACTCCTTCTCGTCAATCAGAACTCAGAAGTAGCTCTAGACCGCTCAACAGGAAACCTTTGCTTGGATTTTTTTGCCTTCCGTGAATAGACTAAGCGAAACAGATTTTTTTGCTTCACTTAGCCCCGACTCGATTTCGTCGAGGAGAACGACCAAATCAGATGGAATCCCAGCTGGAGCCGGAGCAGGTGGGGAACCAAAGTTCTTTACGCCATTGAAGATGTGGTCTAAGGTTGGTGAGTTTCTTTGTGGAACAAAAGACGACATTCGGCATCGTATTTGTAGTAGATAGAAGGAGAGGCGAACAGTCGTACGAAGCGAGGCAACGGTCGGATTTATGGTACCAGTAACGGGTGAAGAAGGAAGGGGTAAGGGGGTCTTTAAAGCTTGTTCATCATTACGGTTTTCATAACGATTGAAAACAACCGTGAGTAGGTCGGAGAATTCAGGAAGTCGGTCAGCGCTAGTGGAGGATGAAGGTGAAGATTACGTGTGAGAGCAAAAACTTTGGGCCGATGATTGTTTTGTTTTAATCAGAACTAATTTGGGCCTGATCCCTTTCTAAGCTCGTAAGGCTAAGAAGTGTTCTTTATTTGGGCTTCGCTTGGTAAATTTATGGCCCAAAACTATACTCGATCTTGTTTATGTTGTCGTTTTTTTAGAAAGGATCGATCACATAGAACAATTTTGATTGGCTGGGAGATGATGAGGTGGAATTAAATCCTAGGTGGCATGCCTAAGAAAGCCAGGATTCTCCTCCTTTTATATTAGTATAGACTAGTGGTTTCCCCGCGCTACGCGCGGGCTGTTTTCTTAATTTGTTTTATTTTTTGTTAATATTTTCTTTAATTTGCTTTTTCGTGTACTTTGTTTATAGTTTGTATATAGTGCAAATCATTTGTGGTATGCTGTTTAGTTTATAATTCTGTTTCTTTGTTGCAATAAAAAAACAAATTTAAATAAATCCAAATTTCTTCAACTTCGTTTTTGACAGATATATAAATTTGAAAGTATAGAAAAGGAAATGAATTTTGCACTTTTAGTTTGACAGCAAGAGTTTAGCGGTCTCTATTTAATACTGCACGCCACGGGTTATCTTCAAAAAATGTCTTTCAAGTGGACATTTGTTTCTTCCTTTTTAAAAAAATCTGAAAAAAGAGCAGATATATTATATGTGTTGCTAAAAATATTGTACAATGTAAAATCGTTCGTAGAAGGGAAGGTGTATAAGTTACCTTCTTTTAATATGCATACATTATTCCATCTCCTTCACATATGAATAACCATATGAAGTGTATTTCTCTGTAAAAATAAATTTAAATTGTTTTTTAACTAATAACTTATAATAATATTTGTTCAATCGCAGACATGGAATGCTAACCTTTTCAAGTTGTAAGTCCATTGTAGATTTCTTTGTACACTATATTTTTCACCGCTCCTTCGTCGCTGCTTTCAACTTGTATGATTGACAATCCTTTCCGCGTAGTAACTCTTGATAGGGCCACATACAATTGTCTGTGGGTGAACACCGGTTTGGGCAGGTATAGTAAGACTGATTTCAAACTTTGTCCCTGACTTCTGTTTATCGTCATAGCATAGCATACTCGGATCGGGAATTGCCGCCTCGATAATGTGAACGGATGCTTTGTGTCTGCCTTTGACAAATTAATCCTCGAAATCCAAACTTTCTGTCCTACATGAGTACCAGTTATGATTTCACCCTCAATAACTCGGTCTCCCAAATATGTAACGATAAGCCTAGTTCCGTTGCATAGACCTTCCCTTTGATTAATATTCCTCATCAGCATAATTGGGACACCCAGCTTAAGACATATCTTATGGCTCGGCAAACCTGGGAATTCCAAAGTGTTAAGATATTCTACTGCATACAATGTCTCGTTTTCTGGTGAGTCCGAATCTGTCTTGCCAAAGCTATCAGAGCTGAAATACTCTTTTGCCAATCCCTCTACTCTGGATATCATATATGCATTGATCTCATCCACAGTTTCATTTCTTGGTGTGAGGATGGCCCTATCGGTGAAGTAACCTGTATATGAGGTAGTAGAACCGAGATTCCCATACGTTGTCTCCACAATATGTTGGAGAGGGTTTCCTTCGAACGGTTTCAACAGTTGATCTTCGACTAAGACCATGTGGCCAGCATCATCACCATTCTCATCTGTGAATTTCTTCGGTGCATTCCCTTCCCCAACTTGCAATACCCAATGAGCAAATTCCTGGTCAGACTGTTGCAGTCTCATATTTCTGGTTAAAACAAACTTTGTACAATAATCCCATAAATATGATTGACTAATTGAAGCAAGAACTGTGTCTGCGCGAGACCCTTTTTCTATCACTGGTAATATCTGCCTGAAATCTCCTCCTAGAAGCACAGTTATCCCACCAAAAGTTTTTTCCTTCGCTTCAGGATTGTCCACTGACATAATATCTTTTAACGTTCTGTCAAGCGCTTCGAATGTGTTCCGATGAGCCATTGGTGCCTCATCCCAGATTATTAGATCTGTTTTTTTTATCAGTTCTGCCAGCATCGTGCCCGGTTTGATATGGCATACTGTTTGATCAGTTACATATAAGGGTATATTAAACCTCGAGTGTGCTGTCCTACCACCCGGTAGTAGTAGTGCTGCAATCCCAGAAGAAGCAACCGGCAAAAAAATCTTGCGCATAGATCTTAGCTTCGAGATAATGGTTCTGTATAGAAATGTTTTTCCAGTCCCTCCAGCTCCGTAGACAAAAAAAAGCTTGCCTAAACCATTATTGATTGACTGAAAGACTGCTTCATAAATACCTCTCTGATCTTCATTCATCTGGATGTATTGGCACTCATGTTTTTCCTTCTCTTCTGCAATGTTATACTGCATCTCTTGTTTCCACAAAGTATTTCCAAGTGCATTAATGAGCGCTGGGTTGGGAAGAGGGATCCCTTTAAAATCTGAAAGAGTATGTTCGTGCTGACGTAGAATCTTCTCTATTTCTATCAACGTATATTGTTGAATTTGCTCGTCATCCAGCTCGAGGTTGGGATGGTCGAAGGTGTTTTGCATTTTGTATAGAATGTCCTCACTCATAGATTTACAGCAATGCATCCATAAATCCTTAGGGCTTCCTACTTCGCAATATATGAGGAACGTCACGAACAAATGTCGCAGTTGGAACGGTGTTGCCCATGTATTTGCTTCATCCATTGATTGATACCACTCTGCATCACTATCAAGCAACCCTCTTGCATAACATGCTGATTTATAATCTGGGTAGACTTGATCACCCACCGTACGGATCTCTTCGTAACTTGTTGGTCCTCTGATCTTATTTACAATAATCCTCAAGTAGTAGAGATCACCTGAAGATGGATGTATTGTGACGATTCGACCAATTGTTTTCCCTCTCTTTCTTTCGGACCATAACTTCAAGTCGCTATCCCACACAAAATATTCTGGTATTTGAATATAAGTTAACGTCCGGGCAAACTCGCATCTTCTGTTTAGCTGCAGCCACTCAGTGAACATAGTTTTCTCGATGCCAAGTCTGTTGAGAACACTGCCTAGATTGTCTTTGTCTTTGATAGTGATATTTTGTTGACCTTCTAAGTGGATGGTTAGTTTCTGCACTGACGGTTTCCGCTTGTGTATGGGGAAAGAAAATATCCTCCACATAGACTCACATGCTGATAAATATCGACAATCTACGTATTCTTGTATCTCGTTCCTTTGCTTCTTTACTTGGGAGTTTGTTTCAGCGTTCCTATTAGGATCAGGTCCTCTCTCTATCACCACTGTTGCTTTGTCAACTCCTTTGCTGATGTATTTGAATAAATACTTTACTGCGCTCGATCGGTTGCACCACTCCACGTTAATGTGCGCTTTGTACTTCTTTAAGATGTCAATGTTGTGGGGAATAACAAACATGTTGTCTAGTAATGTCCCTTCTTTAAGAACAGAAACTCTGTCTTCTTTTCTGCGGCGGTATATTATATAGCCGGATTTGTCTACCGATGTATGTTGATTGTACGGTCTTGGGTATTTTTTCGTACAGATTTGGTTTGACATACATGGAGATCGAGGTCTGTCTAATCCACACGGACCATGCATCATGTGCTTAGACACAAGTTCATACCCTTCGGGGTCCTGCACTTTATTGGGGAGTTCGGCGGAGATAATTGCATTCACATCTTCGGCTGATGGAGTGCTTGTGGAGTTCCCTAACCAAAGCAGCATGTGTGCATGTGGTAAGCCTCTCTTTTGGAACTCGATTCTGTGTAGAGCTGTTATAGGAGAAATGTTAGATTGAGGTATTTGCTGGTGTAGTATGTTTATTTAGCTCGTATAAAAATGTACCTGCGGTATACGGTTTGAAGAAAGTCCCCTTCTTGAAATCTTCTTGCAGTTCGTCTAATTTCATTTTGAAAACTCGACATTCTATGTCTGGTCTGTCATTTGGAGTTGCCCCCCCATAAGCATCTAGGTGGTCTTTTATTTCTTTCCAATTAGGATTAGCCGTCATCGTTATAAACAAATCTGGATTCCCATATTGCCTACAGATTGCCATAGCGTCATGATATTTTTCCATTAAATATCGAGGACCTCCTGTGAAACTTGGTGGTAAGATAAATCTTTTCCCAATCTTCCGAGCATCAGTATCTCCTTTTCCGACTGCGTCAACTACATTAGTGTACAGTTCAGCTCTTAAGGCATGATTGTTATAACGTTCTGAGCCACGTTACGGTGTCCAGTAGTGGGGTCCAACCCAATCAAATGTTTACATTAGTTGTGGCACACGTGTGGAAGAAAATTATAACTTCCCCTAACTTCCTTGCGTTACAACGCATCAAAAGGAAGAGTTTGCTTCAAACCAAATTTCTTAAAAAAAGTTTTAAAATATTATTTTTAACAAATACTGTTTTTAGATATAGAATACAAATTTAAACTTTTGAAAAAGTTTACTCGTAACAGATATTTCGGCAGATACACATATGTTCATATTTTATTTACAAAATTTTTAATTTATAGATAATTACTTCAATTAAAAATTGTTAATGATGCAAAAAAAAATCTATAAATACCAGCATCTCACATCTCACGCTATCAGCAATCATCATTCAGGTTTACAATACTTTGTTATATTTTCTCTTTCTTTTTTCAGTTATTATTATCAAATAAATTAGTTTTAGTGTTTTTCTAAAAAAATATTTTTATTTTTTTTAACTCTCCACTCTCCACTTTCCCTTGTTGCTCTACTTTCAATTCCCCATTCCAGTTACCACTTTCAGTTCCCACTACAGCTCACAGCTCCCGCTACCGCTGCTATCAGCTATACCCTCCTTCTCCACTTTGCCAATCACACCTTTAGTGTATCCTGATTGTCCTTTGCCCACCTTAATCGCTCTTGCTCAATTGCTGAAAAGGCGTCAACCACATATTGGTGTAGCAACCGACCTCCATTTATAATTGTCATTCCTTCTTTTAAACGTGTGTGGATCTGGTAAGCATAATATTGCCTGATACTTAAGAAACCTCTCTTTCTTCGGTCATCCTCACCACGTTGCAGAGGAATTTCAGTGTGGAAGCCATAATCTCCGTAAGAAAACAATAATGGGTATTGCAAGCTCATATATAATGGGTGGTCGTCTCGTATCTCTTGTAAACTTCTTGATTGCATTTGCAATATTACATCCCTTTGGCATATAGTACTTGACATTTCACCGACAATGAGTCCTGCAACCTCACCAGTATTTGGTAGGTCATATTGTTTTCCTTTCCCTTTGTCTGAGATCAATCTTATCGTGAACTCTTCCCCGCTTTGCTGCTCATATTGAATTCTAAATGTGAAAGGTCCTCGCCCATAAACCACACTATGATCTAGCTTGGCTCCGATCGATGTAAATGACAAACTCCCATTGTAAATTCTGATCGCAGCTCTGAAACTTGGGCAGTTTAACAATTCATTCAATGGAGGCGGTGGTTGCTTTACTGGTGGAAGTTTAATTTGACCTTGATTACAGCAGATCGTGAACGTCGGAGTCCCTGTTCTGGGATCTCTTCCTGTACTTTCAGATGACCAAACCAAAGCAGCACAATATGGACATTCCAAAATGGGGTTTTCTTTAGTTCTGGATGCCCTCACTGCGTGTCGATGATTTAGAAAAATTTGAAAAATGTTACGTAATTATATATATATAAATTATGTGATGTGTTAGATATAATATGTAAATTTTATGTCATACATATTTATATAGTTTTTTGGCATTGTATATAAATTTTTTTTTGCGCACCTTTTTTGCCTTTTTCTGCCGTGTTAGACTGCGGAATAGTATGTGCCGACAAACTTGCTGTAGTGAAATCAATTAATAAAATTTAGAAACAGGACAGCAAAATTGCTCGTGTAACAAAAAAAAATATTAAAACAGAGTGAAAATAATATTTCACCTCTTCCTGCTCGTGTAATCCGTTTTGAGAGTAAAATTGCTTTTCTCATTGCGCGGGCATTTTTCTGACGAACTATTTTTGGTTCATTTTGTTCAAAACTGTTAATATCTGTTAATATTTGGGATATAATTTGGGAAAATGGCCAAAAAAAGCCTGAACTCTTTGAAAATGGCCAAAAAATACCCAGACTTTATGGTGAGCCAAATAATACCCGGACTATATTTGACTTTTACAAAAACCCATAAACTTGTCATTGACCTGGCCAAAAAAAAACTCCGTTAAACACATTAACAGAATTAACTTAAGGTGTTAGCTAGCCGTTTAGTATATTGTTAAATAGAACGACGCCGTTTTAAATCACTAATGTTATTTATAAAAAATCAGAAAAAAAACGCGTGAGCCAGGCTCGAACTCAGGTTAATGGGAGATGGTGATGGGTATAACGCCACTGGGAGAGCGCATATCAATTGTTTATTCTTACACCGTAATAATATTTAACCCTATTCAATTTCGTTTCATTTTAAAAATATCAACAAGCTCCTTTTGGGTTATATTAGCCCTTTACGGGATTTGGGAATTCCAACAATGGACACACAAAAAAAAAAAACTGGAAAACGCAAATTCAAGAAATCAAACAGGCATCGGTGAAAAAAACTGTCGACGGTGAGAAGAAGTAACCGGAAAAAATCGGTTGAGTTGCCAGTCTATCTGCAATTCGAACTGGTCTAGCTTCTCAGAAGTTAGAGCAAACAGAATCAAACATTCACGAACACGAAGTAAACACAGAAAAAATCGAGTATTCACGAACACGAAATGAAGAACTGAGCCTGCGATTTAGACGAAAGAAGAAGAGAAGTAACAAAGAAATATGATTATTGTTGTGGTCCTCCGCCGAGACTACAGACCCTGCCGTCTGAGGAGAAGCGTTAGAGGTTTAGTTTTTTTTTAATTGTGAACCTTCTTCTCCACCGTAGTTAAATATTATTACGATGTAACAATAAACAACTGATACGCGCTCTCCCAGTGGCATTATACCCATCACCTTCTCCCATTAACCTGAGTTCGAGCCATGGCTCACGTGTTTTTTCTGATTTTTTTAAAATGACTTTAGTGATTTAAAACGACGTCGTTCTATTTAACAGTATACTAAACGGTTTGCTAACACCTTAAGTTAATTCTGTTAATGTGTTTAACAGAGTTTTTTTTTGGCCAGGTCAATGACAAGTTTATGGGTTTTTGTAAAAGTCAAATATAGTTTAGGTATTATTTGGCTCACCATAAAATCTGGGTATTTTTTGGCCATTTTCAAAGAGTTCAGGCTTTTTTTGGCCATATATAATTTCATTCGTAAAAGAGAGTAAGAAAAAATAAGTACCTTTAAGAGCGCATATGTCGCATCCACCTGTAAAGGATAAGGTTTTTTTTTTTTTTGGTTTTTTCTTTGATATTAAAAACGTTATTGAAGGTGCCATTGATATATTTTATTCAACTTAACTTACAATTGAATAGATTTGTTGACGTAGAGGTTCCTTCACAGATGGTACGACGGTGATCTGTTTAGTTAGAAATATATTAGAATGCATTTTCGTAAATTGTAAATGTATAACGAAGTTGGATACTATATGTAAAGTCGTCCATATACATACCTTTATATATAGTCTGGCGAACAGGTGGACGTCCTCGTTTGCGTATTTGATAACCGGACGATTCTGTGGGGCGGACATTTTTTAAAATTTAAAATGTGGAATTACTTTGAAGCACACTGTAGTAATTTAAAGCGACATATGTATGTGTTTTATGTTATTTTAAGAACCTTAGTAAGCTTTTATGTGCACTTTTATCTTACCTTTTGTATTTAATAAAGTTTCTTTGGTGTTTGATTTTCGTTTAATAATTCAATTTCTGTTTTGTAATTTCAAAGATGTGTTATGTATGTTGGAAGTCCTAAATAGTTTTAGAAGTGTTTCAAATAACTCTAAGCGAGTTTTAATATACATGTACAGGACATAAGAACAGACATTATACATATATGTATAATGTTGACACTATGTCGTACAAACCGGTTTGCAGTTTTTTTTTTGTATGCCGACGATCGATACTAATCCCACTTAGAAATGAAGATAGATAATCTATGTGCGAACATAAAATTAGTTGGGACATGTACCTGGTTGACGGGTTTGTTGGTTAACCGATGAGCTTGAAGACCCAATGAGACATCCTGATTTGCGTTCCACCTGCTTTCCAACCGATTTATCTGTATTATATACATGTAAGTTTTTATTAGTATCTGATCCGGTTTAATCTAGTATTTCTATGTCAGAGCTTTAGTTAGTGATTTATAATTTCTTTTCAAATACCTGGCTTCCGCATGGTAGCTTCGATGATGACGTGATAACTTGCTTCTTTTTTCCCCCGTAGTGATGCTTGATAATTTCTGAGGGGTTATCTGGCAGACCAGGCATACATGCAATGACTTGCAATTGATTAGACATAGATATATGTAGGATTTAATGGTTAAATTATCTTTGGTTTGGGAAGTATGCCGGTTTGTTTGTTTTTTTTTCCTTTTTTGAAATAATGTTAATATTGTTAGTGTTTTGATATTTTTGATTGTTGCTATGTTTGTAATTTTTTTCGCGATTACAGAAATGCTATGTGAATCTTTTTTTTTTAGAGTCGGTATGTAATATTTTAAAATATGATATATAGATATGTGGGAAAAAAATATATATACATATATATAAATTGACTGTTTTAAGTATTTGTAATTTCATACTAAATTTGGAAAATAGATTGGTAATATTGATTATTCAACTTCTGAGGAACTTAGTTTACAATTTTGTTGGGGGTTTTTCCCTGGTTTGTAATTCGTAAAGCTTTTTAGAAACGTAAACTTACCTTCTTTTCCGAACATGACTATGTTACTTGGATATGAAACCCCCCAGCCCGAGAAAGTTTCGTAGGCATGAACCAAAAATAGGGACTAAACCCAGCCTAGCCATTTGCAGGATATTTCCTACGTGGACATTGTGCATCATGCATGTAAGAGCATTATTTTGAAAAGGACGATGTAAATTTGAACATGACATAAATGCGTTTTTTTTGTATTTAAAATATAAAAATATAATACATATATAAGATTTAGCATTTTTTGGTGGTTTTAAATTTAGCGATTAAGATTTACAGATTAAAGAGTTTGAATTAATCCAAAATCACATATTTTTATTCTCTTCTTTAATGAATTAGGTTGTTGTATTTTTCATTCTTATATAATATTTTGTTGACTTGAAAATCAGAATGTTTTATCTTCCAAAATCACTTTTAATGTTGTTGGAGATAAAACATATATTATCAGATCTGTATTAAGGGGGATGTAATTTGGTGGGCTAGTTGCGTTGCTGTTTAGGTAATTGGGTTTTAAAAAACATCTTTCCCACTTTTTCTCTTTGAGATTAAAAATACTTATGATGGAGAAGATGGGAAAAGATAACATAAGTAATATCTTGACCGATCAACAAAGACAGACACATTAGTCATTTTTAGCCCCATAAATAAGAGTAAAATAAAGTTGTGTTAGTCAATCCCAAAACAATAGAAAAGTTGAGGCTCTAATATGCTTCCCAAGACGTGTAACTCAATAATCGTTTACTCGTCGATCTGTGTATTTCTGACATCCAAATTATGAAGGTTGTCGAAACTATAAAAAGTATTTCAATTGTCCTAACTAAATTTACATACCTTTTCCAATACGTGAGGCTACGGAGAGACGGTTTTAGACGGTGTCCCGATGCGAGGATAGATTAGAGGAGGCTTTGTGTTCCCTGGGTTAGATGATTACAGATTGCTGTTTTGTAAATCGCTTTGAATTTTTTTTTTAGGATCGTCCTGTGTTTTTTTTCTCTGCATAATAGGCTGGTGTCAAATATGTGGCCGATATTGTGAGTAGTTTAGACGATATGAAAACGATAGAGAAGGAAAGTGTTAGAGTGATATATGACTGGGAATCAGCTACTTACCATAGCAAGATATTCGGTACTCTTTACGTTTCAAACGAAAGTGTACTAATTAGGCAAGCGAATATATTAGGATAGTGGGATATATTGTACTTTGCGGATTCTGTTAGAGCATTTGCCTCGCAATATCGATAGAGCTAATGCTCCAACCTCTGAAGGTCCTTTAAACTCAACGAATCAAAGTCTTCCCCCATTAAATTTCCTGCACATTTTCCAATTTAGTGCCTATTTATTGTATAAGCATTGTGGTTTTGTGTTACCTTGCTACCTTTCTGATATTATGCCCAAGTATTAGGAATAAGATTTGTAACCGAAAAGTGAACAATGTAAGGATCTCAGAGAGAAATAGCATGTTTCTCCATTATGTATAACCGAAAGTTTAGAGTTGGTGATACTTTTGTTTTACTTGGTGGCAGAGTAAAAGGGGAACCAAAGACCAAAATAGGAACTGAATATTTAGTGATAAATATATAGTAATTAAGTAAACGAAAACGAAACAGAACCAATAGTGTTCCGAGATTTTGGAAAGTGTACTGATTAGGTGTCTCTAAAGTGGGATGTTGATGAACAGAGAAACACTATGGTGGACATGCATCAAGGATTGAGTCTAGCTCTCTTGGAGTTGTTGCCAAAGTTGTTCGTTGTCTCTTCAGAGCCGTGCACACTCTGGTCTGCAGTAGAATTTCCGATGGTGTGTGCATTGGTCGTACCATTTGCAGAGGTTGAGGCTGATTCTTCGGCAACCTCCATGATTTCCGGCTCCCCATCATCGCCAACTTCTGCCTTGATTATCTTGGTGATGGTGAATGTTTGTCTGCTGGCTCGAAAATTGTACTCTGATATCTTAATTTCGAACATGTGAGTTTGACCGAGTACTTCAGATAAGCAGTCAGGGCTTGGAACATCTGTGGTATCCACATTATCTCCATTCGCCTGAAATATGCAAGGGACGTGTCGGGGTGTGTGTTTGTTGATAGCGGGTTTGTTTTGAAAAAGTCATTCGCTTACCTCAATGTACTCGTCCAAAAGCTCTGTAGGTTTGCGCCCAATGAGTTGACTTCCCGCTTCGTCCAGGAAGACAAAAGTTGCAGCGGTCTCTTTGTCATGCACTAAGTACTCAATACGGAACCTGGGTAAAAGACGTACTCATATCAGGATATTTCCGTACGTTGAAGCTATTGGGAGGTCGGGTTTACTTACTTGATGACTCTCGTTGCTTTCTCGTTCTCGCATTTGTGGCAGACCAAAGCTGAGGCGCTCTTAGTAACTTTGGTGTTGCAGCCTTTACATGCCACATAGTACCAGCCTTTGTCAAGATTGATTTGATCAATAGTTGCGAGGCAGTGGTAAGTTGCATTCTGTGCACAGAAAGGGGGGAATCGGATGTTATTCTGTGTTGATTTGTAGCAAAGTTCCTTTAAGAAATAAGTACCTGGGGAGGCTGGGTCCTTATAAATTCATGGATCTCATTTATGGTGACAGTCTCGACCTTGACAACCTGCGTTGCGTCTATAGTTGCTTCTTTGGTGTTCTGTGTTCCTAGCCTGAGAAGAGAGCTTGGGGTCATTCGTGTAAGCTGGTTAGGTTGAGAATAGCGGAAGAGACAATCAGCACTCACCAAGTCAGATATTTTGTCGTCGTAGAAACTTCTGTATCAAAGAAAACTCTGGAGGAAGACATTGAAGGCAGAGATAGTCTGCCTGTTTTCATTGAATTTGATGTAAGAGCAAAGAGTAAATCATTTGAGAAACTTATACGACTGGAGAGAAAAACACTTGAAGAATTCTTAGCTAAAGACAGGCTGATATTGAGCCGTAGAAGGAAGTAAAGGCCTCCTTATTGGAAAGAACAAAAGGCATTATCACAGCTCATAGATCCCCACACATTAATCGCATCTTCCTAATCCGTTTAAAAGAGCGCTACTTCTTCTAGAATGTTTGATGAACTAAACAAAATGCAGATTTTAATCGGGCCAAGCTCACGAGCATAAAAACAGTTATCATGTGTACAGCAAGTGCTTCTTCAAAAGCTTCACCAAACCATCGTTACAACATGTACGAAATTTTGGACAGGCAATGACACAAGCTTGATTTTGAAACCAAACGTAAAGGAGCACATAAAAGGATGCAGATTACTTATTTCACCAACTTTATTTGCCTAACTAAGAAGGACACGTCCTACACACCAATTCTTATCTAACTTGTGTCCATTAAAGCGTAAAAGTACACTATCTAACAATAAAAGAAAAACGATTCATGGTAGCAAATATGTGAGTAGATAACCGTTTTCAGACAACACTGTAAACAAATACAGATGGAGGATTTATCCTAGTGCAGGTTTAGGCGAGGAAAATAAAGACTGAAAGAGCTCACCTCCAATATTTTTGGGATTCACTGTTGTAACCAAGAGCACTGTTGGGGCATTCTGAATGGTGCTGAGCTTCCTCCTGAACTCAGCCGCGACCTTGTCCCACAGATAAATGTTGACAATTGGTCCCCTGCGATTCACAGATCATGTTTTAGGTCAGAGGTAAGTTGATCTGAGATAATGCAAATGTAAATTACTTACTCTTTAGGTTGTAGATGAACAGAGATACGCTCCTTCTGCGAGTTGCTTGGAAAATCGATCTGGGAGAACTCGTGCAGATTATATCCGTTGATAAGCCTCACATGTCCGATTATATCTGTATGACAATAAAGGGAAAGAAAGTTTGGTTAAGCAGAAGACAGAGCTTAGTATATAAATATCCATAATAAACCACATGTGAACGTAATACCGTATAGATCTCCCCTCCTATCGCAGTTACTTTCGAACTGGTCGAAAGAGCAAAACCTGAATTTTTGTGACTCTATCACAACTTGGTCATAGACGACTTCAGAGAGGACAGAGTTGTCAGCGAAGCAGACAGTGAATTTGTGGTCTGTTACTCGATACATGCTCTTGTTTCCTGTTGCGTAGAAATTGGTGAGACTGTATATGGAGTTCGCTTTCAGACGTCGCTCAAACCTAGCAAGACGGTTTGGAGCAATAAATCCTTGGATGACCGTAGACTGCAGTTTGCACTGAGAGTGTAAGTTGCGTAGAGTGTAACGATTCGCATGATAAGATTACGGTAAGAATTTTGAACCTAAATGTATTTGTCCATACGATTTCATTACAGTAACAAAGAAAATACGACATCGGAATTTAGAGCTACCAATTGTTAATACCTTTTCATCAATTAGCAGAAGTTCCAATCCGATTAAGAGTCCACCTTTGTTTGGATTTCGGGCCTCCCAGGAATGGATGAGCCGGAACAGAAGCTTGCTCTCGTTAACACCGGAATCGATTTCGTCGAAAGCGACCAACCGAGGTGCAGTGGGAGCGGAGGCGGCAGATTTGGGAGTTTTGAAATTCCTTTTTGCCATTCCTGCTGAATTATAACCCGAGATTTGGTGTGGTTTGTACAGCTACCGAAATCGGACATGGTTTTATAGGAGATGGGAGGTAGAGGGACGGTGAAACGCATGGGTTAACTCTCGGTGTTAATGTGGCATTTACGGGAGAAGATGATGGGGCAAGAGTGTCTGTCGAGTTTCTCAACAGTTACGACATTGATAACGAAGGAATATGACGTTGAGTAAGTCGGAGAATCTCGAACGCCGCCGACATGAAAGTGTGAAGAAGATGATCCTCCTGCAACGCGATTGAAAAAACTGGACCAAGAAGGAGGGTTTTTTTTTGGGCCACAACCTTGGGCCTGTTTGTTTTGGACAATCCTAAGAGGAAGAGTGCATGTGGTCATCAACACATGACCAATCAAATTAGAAGATGGGCTGCTTTTTTAAAAATTGTCTGGACCAAATTTTACCATTTTTTAACGTCGGCGAAAATTTTGGTGCATTTTTGTATAAGCTTCTGATTGGATGAATCTGAGAATTTTCTGATTGGATAAAAAAGCTTAGGTGGAATTAATTCCTACGTGGACACACTAAGAGAGCAGGGATTTAAACTCAAGCGGCAGCCTCTGAAGAAAGAATATGGTCTTTTTTTCTATTATTAAAAAAAGTTACATTATAGATAAATTTTCAATACTGAGTAGATCTGACGCGCGGGGCGATTTTTTCCTTCTTCTTCCTCAAAGTCGCCGTCTCGTTTCATCCGCTTACGAGGTCTTCTCCGGTGTCCGGCGGCCGTGCCGGCAGGTGGAGAGGGCCTCCATAGGTGTTCCTCTTTCTTTAAAGCTTCAAATCGGTGGTCGCGGTGCTCTCGGTGATTCGGAGGAGTTTGGTTTCCGCTCTCGGTGATTCGGAGGAGTTTGGTTTCCTTCACCGGCAGCGATGTGGAGAGGATGACCGGTGGTGGAGATGCGGTGCAAGCTCGGTTGCTCGGTATGGTGGTCTCATCCCTTGCCGGTGTTTTCTGCTAGTGGTCGGTGGTCCAACTCGGCGACTGTAACAGAGCTGCCGTCGATGTGCTCCGGTTCAAAATCGCTCGGAGTTGTGTGTGTGCGTATGCGGCTGGGTTTGGCTCCTCCGTCTTTGGTCGTGTTGGTTCGTTTACCTTCATATCAAAGGTGGTCTCTTCAGATCAGGTGTTTTCGTCATCTTCTCCTCCCTTTGCGGTGATCTCTGGTGGCCTGTGTTCTGGAAAAAAAAAATAAAATAAATAAAGTGGTTTGTTTCTGGGTAGGGTTTGGTAGTTTCTATTACAACGGTCGTGTATGTTTGGTCATGTGTGCGCCGGTTTAGAGAGATGTCTTTGCTACTACCTTTTGTTTAGTTCTCCGGCGTTTATAAGTTTGCGGAGTTTAGCTGCCCTCAAAACATTAGGGCTTTTGGTGTCCCGTAAAACTCTCGGGCTTTTGGATCCCTCAAAACATTAGGGCTTTTGGTGTCCCGTAAAACTCTCGGGCTTTTGGTTCCCTTAAAACATTAGGGCTTTCGGTGTCCCGTTAAACTTTGGGATTTTGTTTTCTCCTTCGCATGATTCCTTATGTGCGATGTGATTTTTGTTGTTTTTCTTTCGTTACTTCTTGCGAGGAAGGTGCTTGTGGTTTCTCGTGTTTAATGGTTCGTTGGTTACTCATTAGTCTGGAGGTGTTGTGGGGTTTCTATGTAACAGTTTGGTGGCTAGTTCATTTTCTTTTTTTCGATTAGAGTTCTTGTGCCGCTCCGATGTTTTGCTCTGGTTCGCAGGTTTGTACTATTCTGGTTCAGAGACATGGTTTAATGTTTTCGCGGTTTGATCTTGTGGCTCTTTCGAAGAAGTTGGAAAATGATGTTGGAGCCAATGAAGTCAGGTGTTGGGTTAGATGAAGTGTTTCAATCGTGAATGAAGATCGTTGTTTCACGAATCTTCGCTTTGAAATTTTCTAAGCTTTTGTGTTGTATTGTCTTGAGGCTTGTATGTGTAGTGTTTTTGCCTTTTCGGCTTCTCTACCTTGTGACAAATTATGGGGTGTGTCTTGTACCACTGTTTATATTATTCACCAGATGACAAAAAAAAAAAGATAAATTTTCAATACAATACACATTCTTTAAGGACACAGTTTGTAGAACACTTTTATCCAATCATATTTAAACTGTACTAATATTTGAAAATAAAATATTAACAAACTCATTTCTAGACCATATCTCAAATGTTTTTTTCTTTTTCGACAAAAGCATTTTATTGAATATAAGAGTTTACATATGGTCTTAAGAACCATGGACAACATTCAAAATTTTTCCATTGATTATTTAACAGGAGAGCTTTGTTAGCCAATAATACACCTATTGGCTTTTCAATTTCGTTAAACGAATTTGATGGATGTGAACATGTCTTTCCATCCCGAAATGGCTGATAAATAGTGAGAGATCTCAAATGTTCTTCTTTGAGAATCTCTTTCTCCCTTATTTTTTTTCGTTTTTTCATTTTTTTCATTTCTTTAGTTTTTTTAAATTTTCATTTAGAATTTTACTGATGGAGATGGCCTTACAAACACGTCTGAAACACTGTTAGAATTAAGAACTAATCTCTAGTAATTGCATATCGAGTTAGGGTAAACAAAGTAGTTTCATCTAATGAGAAACTAACACATGGTCGACCTTGCAAGGAAGATTTAATGTTCTACTTTCATCAGTGAATTTTTTTCAAATTCTTTAGCTTGTTGGCTGCTTGTAAATGGCCATATACTTAAATCAAGGTTTTTGAATATCAAACCAGAAGATTTGTATTGTTATATCACAAGTTTTTCATTACTGTTGAACGGTAATGGAAATAGAAAACCATAATAGCAAAAGATCATGCATATATATTATTTCTCCAATCTACTCAGAGCCAATTCTTCAGATGATATCATGGTACAATAATATTTTGGTTTAATGTAAAAAAAGAAAGATAATGATCAATGATAGAAACTACTGTGAAAGTACCTGTTTTTCTTATCTCTTTCATGATCTACAATTGAGAGAGTGAAATTGAGATCTTGTTGCAGACATGCATGGCATGGTATTAGTCAGGAAAACGGTCCGATCTTGCTCCTTTTCCTCAGAGTTATACAGCCTCTCTCCAACTTTGTTGCTGTCAATTATGGGTTTGCCTTGTTCGAGATCTGTTTCAAAAAACACCTATGAAAGAACCTACATTCTAAGAACATGTATTTTAAAGGGAGATAAAATGTAAGCTGAAGGGATCAAGAGTTCTGCAGTATACTTCTCTATTTTCACTCAAGGATATTTCCAAAATCATATCAAAAGCCTTCTTTACCAGCATTTCTTCATGATCCGCACCTTCGAGACAGAATACAAAAACGTAAGCTTAACAATACATGACACTTATCCAAAAACAAAATAGAACACATATCTTGAAGACTATGCATAAAAAATGGATAGTAATATTTACGATGCGAATTTCTTGAAGAATCTCACGGGACACGTTAACTGGGAGATAGGGTGAGTCCACAACACCCTTGATGAAGCTCAAGTACCGAAGAAACTGTTCACAAAGCACAGAGCACCAAACACCACAAAAGTGGATATCAATACAAAATAGAAAGACACATTTCTTGAAAGACAACATGAAGAGATACTTCTCTCACCATCTGAAATAAAAACTCGTTTGACATAGAGATTTATGTTCTTTGTCTTTTGATTAACCACGTCATCCTTCCCCATTGGTGAGACAGGTGGCACATAAAGGGTGGACCTAAACTCGACCTCACCCTACAATAAGAGCATTATCAATAAGAGAATCTAAGAACAGTATATCATTAGCGGATCAATGTGGCGTCACCACTTTTCAACATATACAAAGCATAATCTGCTTATGTTATTTAATGGAGATATACTATTTTAACAGATATTTTCCCTCGAACGCACCTCTGTAGTGAAGTGGGAAGATGCCAACGGGTCCAAATACTCAGTTGAAAGTTTTTCTGTAAAACTCATTTTACTCCTCTGTTGTCACCTCCTTAGAGTTTCAGAGCTGTAATAAATAGAAATAAGCTCTTACACTGGTTCCATAACTTTGACTATGAGTGCACATAAGATACACCTATAGTCCTTACCCATATTGGTTGCGTCTCATTAGTAAGCTCCCTATCCCAGTATCTCTCAGCAACCTTCTTGGTCTCCTTTTTGGTCTGTTATAAGTAAAAAAAAAATGTCAGGAACTCTAAGCCAACTATCCTTGCACATTTAGCTATTCTCTGATCCTGATCAACATAATTCACAGAGCTTGCGAAGAAGCAAGTATACTCTGTCTGGACATCTTTTTTTGACTCGTCTGAATCATCATCAACGTCAACCTGTATAAGAGTGAACCAAACATACAAAGTCATCCAGTAAGATAAAGAATCTTATTGTCTTCAGACACGAAACTATATATAGCATTGTCAAACACAACACAATAGAGGATTCAAGCGGAAATCCAACACATCAAGAGAAGTGCATATTTTGGATTTGAATGTTGTAAAACCTAAAAAGGAATTGGTTCTTTTGTTTTGGTGAATGTAATCCCCCTTTTATAGAATTTCGGTTCTCAATAATCTCTTTTATCTAAATGCAAGTAGATTTTGTAAATTAATTAGAGATAGTTAGGTTGGTTAACATCCGCAAACGATCCATAATCGTCCTCCATATATGATTTACAGGTTCTTATTAAATCATGTAACTTCCTAACAACGATAAAGCGAGATAGAAGATAATAGAGATCCGAAATAAGTTGACGATATTGATACGATCACACACGATTTAAGAGTGGGTAAGAGTGAACACCTAATTTTGCTATTGACCAACTCACGATTGCCACGATCTTAATAATGAAAATTACAAAAGCTACCCACCGAAATGTTACAAAAGCTTCACTTCTTAATGAAAATCAACACAATAATAAGGCTTGTGCCTCTC
Source organism: Isatis tinctoria (assembly GCA_010577795.1). Classification (NCBI taxonomy): domain Eukaryota; kingdom Viridiplantae; phylum Streptophyta; class Magnoliopsida; order Brassicales; family Brassicaceae; genus Isatis; species Isatis tinctoria. Next base: position 15,031,781 of record CM021249.1, on the reverse strand, counting down.
CAGAAGCTGACACATCAGATATGAGAAGCTCTGTGAAGGTGCCATGTCAATAAATGAAAAAAGTTTACAATCCAATCAAAACATTTTAATCTTACACATCATCTATTCTTCTCCGTCAATCGTCCCTTATCTCTCTTCGTTTAAGAACTCTTTTTTTTTTTTGTGTGGATCTTTTGTCTTCATCTTCCCTGACGAGGATTCTTAGGCTGGCCTCTCTCATCTACTTTTTTTTCAAAAGGATTATTCAGCGTTTGAGTACTCTAATTCACGCATCTGATTATATTATTTTTTTCCCAAAAGGATTATTCAACGTTTGAGTTCGCTTCTCCGATCGATTCCTTATCTTTCCTCCTTTACGAACCTTTTTTTTTTCCTGTTATTTCAGGTGGATCTTTGAGTGATGGCGAAGCTGGGACACTCGCGATTTCAGGCGAGGAAATGGTCGACATTGATGCTGGTTCTGTTTATGCTTTTCATGTTAACGAATCCATTAAAGGCCTTAAACCTCAGGCAATGGGCCCAACAGAGGCGATTTGCATCTGAGTCTAGGGATTTGATCTCAAATCAGATTTTGTTTACCTTTCTTCTCATCGATTGTAGAAGAAGAAGCGGACTGTTGTAGTTCAAGGATGGCATAAGCCCAAAGTTTCAGTTGTTCTGGTATATCACTCTCAAACTTTCAATTTTTTTTTGGTAATTTGTTTCACGCAACCAAGTGATCTTGATGGGTATATCAATTACAATGGGTAAAGAGTTACCTGCTCTTACCTCTTTTCATGTTATCAATTTCGGAGATTTCATGTTATCTCTAGGATTGCCATTTCTTGAGAACATTTTTATCAACCCAAATATGAATCTTCAGATGATTAAAGTGTCATTTATCCTCTTATGTTGTAATCTGTTGTTTAATGAAATTAGGATTTTGGAATCGGAATCTGGGTAGTCGTTTATGTTGACGAGGCAGGAATTACTGAATTAAGACATGATTCTGAAACGGACCCTGACATTCGAGAATCAGAATCTGAAGCGGTGCAAAATTGATTCAGAAATTGATTATGGGAGGCATTGGGAGCAAAAGTGTGAGATTGGTGTATAGGAAAAGGCAGAGAGCAAGCGTTGATCAACCATGTAGAGAACCCGAAGATCGTACAAGCAGCGCAGGCTCCTCGACCAGTCCAAGTCCTCGCGGGGCAGAGTTCGAGTGGTTCCGTCAAGGTCGAGCCGAACGAGCCTAGACATATCTGTAGTGAAGAAAGTCAAAGGTGGTCATGCTAAGAGCGCTTAGAATGGAAGCTTGAAATTTCATCCTAGCAAAGGCTCAAAGCTGTTTCCACGTAAGGATAACGGAGACACCATCGAAGTTGATTTTGATTATTGGGTTGATGAAAAGGATGCGAATATCGGAATTCCGATGTTATCTTTCTCCGACGACGCTAATTCTTTTTCGGTGAGAGGTAGAGCAGTTTTATGCTGAATCTGATGTACAAACCAGAGGACTTTGCGGTCGGCGATCTTTTCTAAGTGTGGTAAAAGATTGCCAGCGTGGTCGGCTAAAGTGATCGATCCGGTTTCACAAGCACTTGATGGAGTCTTGAAACAATGCGTCCCGAGATCACTATGTGTCATGTTTTTTGGGCACTTGAAGAACGGAACTCAGAGGGTAAGAAACTAGCCTCATTAATGTCTCCGTGTCTGAAACTACTGGTTATTTACAGGACTATGGATGGGTCAGACAAGGAACGATGTTTCCGTTCACGGAATTTATGGACAAGTAAGTACACGACATGCTCTTTCTGGAATCTTTCTTATTTGTCTATTTCTACTGTTCCTTAGTCTTTGTTCCTTAGGCACGCGAGGAAGCAGTGTGTGTAATATCAACTGGAATAAGAGTCAGAGCTGCCGACAGCAAAGCGGGGGTTTACTGCCGTGTCAGGTAAATTCACCATGATCTCTTTGTCTATCTCTGTTTTTCATATAAGAAAGTCAAATTCCTAGGTTGGCATTACTGAACCCTAACGATCTGTATGTAAATATGCTGTATTACGGCAAACGCAATCGGGCTCGGTGGGTCTCTCCCCGGCACAGAGGTGGAGAAGCGGGAGTGGAAGCGAGAGCAGCTCTCGTCTTACGATAGGGACGAGAAGCCATGTGCGTCATCGTTCGACGAGATTCTGAGATAGCAGAGGATCTCCAGCACTGCTCGGAAGCCGTTCGAGGGGTAGGATGGTGGAGAGGAACGTGCGAATGAGGATTTTGACGATGATTGGAGCATCAGAGCATCCATGGGCCTTGACTGTACTCCCAATGATTTCTCAAGCAGCAAAAAAAAAATCTGGAAAACTTGTAGATATATATTTTAAAAAATAAAAAATGTTAAAGTTTATTAAAATTGTACATTCAAAATATTTATATCTATCTGTTATTATTTATCAAAACAATAAAAAAAAAATTTTCTGAACGAGACTCTTTCGTCTTCCGTAACAAAACATCCAACCGTAAAGAATCAGATATCCAAACCTAACACCCGCGGCGTAGCGCGGGATCGGCCCTAGTTACCTTAATTTTGCTATCCACCGAACAGGTTCTTTTTGTATCCCACGATTCGTGAAAGGTTGTGAGGGTTTTCCCAACAAATGACCACCTGCGATGGAGTTCCGGCATCTTGGCGACCTTTGAAGCTCCTCTTAGCCATGTCGGCGTACAATGAAATTGGCTGAGTTTGAAGAATGAAGAGGTTTGAAGGCTGGCATGGTATTTATCATGACTGTCCGTGGGAGAGGAAGAGGCAGAATTAGGAAGTTACAGAGTGAGCTATGGAAGCGTTTAAGAGTTCGGTTTCGAAAGAGCTATGAAACCGATTGAATAAAGATGTTTCGCGGTCGGAGAGCTGAGAAGTCAGACGGTCACGGGAAGGGAAGCTGGTGGCAATGATTTCCTGCGGAAAAAAAAAAGACCGATTAGGTTTTTTGAGTCTGGGCCTTAGATGGGCCTCTTTGCGATTGAACTTCAGCAGCTATAAGGCATTTTTTTATGGCATTATTTGTTTCTTTGTTTTTATTTGTTCTCGTAGTGTTTGTTTTTTTTTTTTGTAAGACGCAAAATGTGTATTTGGTGTTGGTGGGCTTCGTTTTTTAAGAACCTGGTCTGTTTTTTTTTTTTTCTCAAAACGTTAAACACAAAATGTGTTTTTGGTGGGCTTCTCTTTTTAAGTAACTAGAAGAGCTGCTAACCCCGCGCATGCGCGGGGTGGTGTTTCGTTAGTTATATATTTATTTTCTTCGTATTATATTTAGTTTTAGTAAAACTTCATAATCCAGAATATTTTAATATTTATTTATCCGTTTACGTATATTTTAAGAAATACTATATCATTATATAATATTTTGTCACAATACGTATGATATTTGTGAAAAGCTAAGCGAGTGAAAAAAAACAAATTTACCAAAGTCTCTCATTGAACTTAATATTTGCGATTAGCTAAGTGAAATATTAAAGAAAATAATTGAAACAATCTGATTGTGGTTTTTAGCAATCTACGCGGGTGTGTGTTTGCATTTTCTCTACAAAATATATTTTATTTTCTATTTTATATTTTTTCTTGTCATTAATTTTTAGTTATAATTAGTTGTATAATATCATTCCGTTGGTGATTTATTTATTCTCAAATTATTTATTTGTTTCTCTATTCTTTATATAAGTCTAATTATTTATTTTATTTTTAATTATGTTACTAATATTTTCTCTTGATTGATTCATCTATCATTTCGCTACGCTTAATATTAGTTTAAAAGATGTTATTTGTTTAGTGAAGTTATTTTGTTTTTTATCGGTCAAAATCTTATGTATTTATAGTTGAGATTTTGTCTCTCAATCTCATTTACTATATGGAAGATATAAAATTATAGGATCTTTGGTTTTTACTTTTTTTTGAAGCGAAAAAATCTAATTTTATGGTAACTTTTCTCATGCGTTAAGTAAATGAAAGGCCATCTCACTTTATTTATCACCAAATTTTTTTTTTCTTTTTCTTTTTTGTTGAGTTATGTTATTTAATTTTCTTTATATATTCTGTATTTTCTTATTGTTTACGTGGATAATAATTATTATTTTCTAATCTCCTTATCTGATTTTTTAAATTATTTTTTCTTGTTTGAGAGTGCATATATTTTTGAATAATATATTTTAATAAATATTACATTATAGTATTTACGTAAAAATGTCATTTTTGCTTCCTATATCGAGTTCATTATTTTTAATTTCCAGATCAAATTCATTATTTTTTTCCGAATTTGTTGTTTTTCTAAAATGTTTATGATTTTTATTTTTTTTTATTAAAAAATTGCAAATATATTTTTCGCTTTGTGATTTTAAAATAGTTTTTTATATAATAATAATAATTTTCAGATGCTAAAAATTGTTCTAGACAAATCTTAGTTCTACCCCAACCTATTCTAGGCTAATCTACCCGCGATTCCACATAACCACTTCAACAATTACATGTTCGCTTATTCTTCTTATCAACCTCGCACAATACAAAACTCACTTACGGCTCGTTAACCCTAACCCTTTTCACCGTAAGTGCCTTATCTACCAATCCCCAACCAATATCATAATCTTTGTCAATATTCAGTGATTTCCTTGTTTGGATCTCCACGTATATTCTGTCGAGATCTCTCTTCAGAACATATCTTCATGCGATCCTTCTCGAGCACGTTACGTGAGACGCCATCTCCCGCATCTTGCCACGTCTTACATCATCCTGATTGCTCCGATGTTGCTCGGCGCTCAAATTTCTTAATTTACCCAATGGAGCTCAAATGTTAAAGAAACTATGATACCCTCACCATTTGTAAAAGTAAATCATCTATACAATCCACAATAAAGATGTTGCAACTACTGTAAGAAGACTTTTCTTATAAAAATCTCAGACTCCTTTCAGTATTCAGTTCCATCTCTTGAAATTCTTGCTGGCCTTTGATTTTTGTTTAGCCTGTTGAAACGCCTGCATTTTCTGCTTCTTCCTCACTTCTTTTTCAGCTTTTGACATCTTTGATTTCGCCTTCACTTTTTGAGCTTTCTCTTCAAGCTCTGCTTGTTTCTCTAGCTTCCAGGTTCTTCTCCAAGTAATACTGCGAGAGAAACCACACATCCAACAAATATGCACATGTTAGGAGAGAGAGATCAAATAATACTGGCAAAGTATGAGATGCGATTTGGGTTGTACATTGTAGTCGCCTGCGTAGTCTTCCAAACAACCATCTTCGACCTAAATGACTCTGATGATGATTTGTTTGATGAAGTACCGATCGTGTGAGACTGCAATGACTGTACCTCGATACTCGTATATCATTTCCCGATTCACAGAAATGTCCAGAGAATTTGGCATCTTTGCAAGTCCAAAGAACAGCTATAAACAGGATTAGTGTAGGTGTAACAGGCATCTCTGTTTATCAACGTTTGTTATTAATATGTCCCTTGCTTCTGTTGCTCGCGATTGCTTTTTAAAGTTTTGTAATTCTCCTTCTATTATGCAGACGTATTGTAGTCTGATGCAAGAGGTAGTGTTGTTCAGTACTTACTTGTTGTGTTAATCGTTTGGTTTCGTGTTGGTATCGTCTTCTTCCTTATGATGTTCCCTCTTCCTCCTAATCTCTCCATCCATTCCCAAATTTGGTCATCTAATTCATGGATGATCGTGTTCTGTTTAATGGCAAAATAGTTATTTGAAAAACATAAGCTAAGAGACGAATTAGATAGAGATAATTTGTAAATTCGAGAGAATTTACCGATGAATTCGTCATCTTTCTTCAAGTTTCTTCAATACCCGAAACGGAGAAGACGTCATACAACTTGATGCGAGGATCGGCCGAGGTGAAGGTCGTCGAACTTGACATAATCGATGTGGGATGGAATGGCTACGAAATCAACAGAGGGCATTGCGAGAGTGGGATGTGAGATTTTTTGAGAGGATAACTGATGAAGAGTGAGATTAGGCGAGTCGTTTTCTGAGGTTTGGTGTGTTTGGGAGATGAACATTTATAGAAGGGCATCTGTGTAACAGCAATTGTAAGACATAGAGACGCGTAATGAGACTTGAATAGAAGAGTGAACTTAATAATTTGGGAGCCGAATAATGGCCGCCGGTTTAGAATCCAGAACGGTCGACCACCGAGTCTAGAAAGGAAGCGTCTAGGTTTTTCTAACAGTAGAAGAAGGATAAGAGAAGAGGTGAGTTGACTTATGGGCCTGGTATAAACATTATGTAATCGGTTCGGTTCTTGAAAATGACCGAATTGTATAGCAATTTTCGTTTTCAATTTAAGCAAGTAGAGGAC